>OZ059809.1:5398587-6846638 GCA_964057025.1 Standfussiana lucernea
AAAACCGGCTGGCAAGGAAACCTTTACACCCCTAAAGTCGCTTGGATTAATGCTATCTCTTAAATTATCAAAATGGCAATATATGTATAACTTTGAGAGAATCAGCAATTCGAGAAGGTATTAGAGACTTATATCCTTGCTATTACAGGGTGCAACTAGCAAAACAAGAGTGTTATCCACCTGAACCCGAAAATTCCATCACGGTTACAGATAGCTCAGCCAGAATTTTTCTGCAGGCTCTCTTGGACCTAACAGTCAATAGAATATTTAAATCTTTACCAGAAGATTTAAAGCAAAAAGAACTGATTTTAAGGCAGAAGGCCTTCACGACTGCTTATGTAATATTGTCTCTTCCATCTTCCTTCAACTTGGTACAAGCTGCATGAACAACCTCACTGCAATGACTGTTCAAATAATCACCACTCCGTCTCTTCTTTTGCTTCGTTCCCAACTCTTCAAAAGGTTTTCTAGGGAGTTTCCGTTTGGTCATAGTACCAACTGATGATGTTGATGGCTCTTCTTCCTCATGAGCTACAGATGTTGAAGCTTCCTGAACATTGTCTTTGATGCAGCTAGGCCAGACGACATTTTTCTCAAGCCAGTTTCCATATTCCTTTCGGAATAACTCCATTTTTCGGCTTGCAGAATGCCAACGTTTCTCTACTGCTCTCGTAAATTTCCGGCAAAATTCTTTAAACGTCACACGATCTTCCTCAGATAAACTACATCTCAATCGAGATAACACTGTCTCAAATAAAAACTGATAATCGTTTTTTTTGGCTGAACCTTTTAAAATAACGAGCATATCAAGATTTGTTACGATGCTTTCCATGTTTACGGTGATGTTATTACTGTTTGTACTTTCAATGCGTAAGGCGAAATGAATTGATTTTATTTTGAGTTCTCCTATTTATTGCAACGACGTTATTTAGTGTAATCATTAAACTAATTTACTTACTACCCTCATTAGCTAACTCATAGAATAGATATGAATAACCATATTACTTAAACTCATAAAATAATGACCATAATTAGGATCGTTACATTATTAGGTCTTTAGACCTTATTTTTTTATGATCATGTGGCGTGTTAATACAAAGTAGTGGTCGGGTGCATCGTTTAAGTAGTCCGTGTAGATTTTAAGCTTAAATTAAGTTAAACATTTGATTAAAAATATTTTTTGAAAATATTAAATTGAAAGCGATTTTTAAAAAAAAGGTCGCACCAGTGGCCGCTTCGGGGAGTATGTCAAAAAATTCTAAATAATTCAAGGTTTAATTACCTGCAAGGGAATTAGGGCCAGTTGAACGATGGCGGAGGTATGAGACTTTTTCATGCCAGCTCCATAGTAATTTTTAAAGAAAAATTTTTTTTTGCGTTGTTTGCAATGCTATTCCATAATGTTGATATTTTTAGGCAAGGATTTAGTCTCCCAAAACATTTTCAAGTCATAAAAGTGGACATTTGGGAAAAAAGTATTATATGTCTATGAAAGTCGATTTTCAGCCCACTGTGCGACGCCATTTTGTAAATTTAATATCGGCTGAGTATAAAATGTTGGTTATTTTGGATCAGATAGCTATATTTTCGTGTAAACTGTGTTAAGGGTTGTTGTCGGTATTTTGTTTTGTAATAAGCTATGACTTAGCACCATGACGTATGTATAATGTATTTCCTGAAGGGAGAGGTGTATTGTAAGTATACCCACACTTCGCCATAATTATGAAGCCCAGACAAGACAGGTGAGAATGGAAGAAGAAAACGTGTTGCACCGACCCCAAGTAGAATGGGACAAAGGCAGGAAGATGATGATGACCTATGCAAATCCCGAACTGGAGACCACGTATCGCATCGGAAGCTAGTGTGGGACGCCTCCTAGCTAGATAGACGCTAAAGAGATGCTAAGATGGCTGGGTCAGACTATATGCGGAAGGTCTGGGTGTTGTGGCGCAGCTTAGGTCTATCTCCAGAAGTGGACCGCGACAGGCTGAGTTGCTAGATTAAGCTGCTTACAGAGATGAAGAAAATCATTTCTTACCTGCTATGTAGAACCCGTAAGCTCTTGGTGGACATGCAATTAACACTCCAGTCAGTGTTGCCATGGTCGTTGCATATCGTGATGGAGAACCTTCCGTAGTTCGCCCTGATGAGGTGGATGACTGAGCCTTCCCTGCAGCCGATCTTCAGGGTCTTTCCTTCGCATGCGTACGCTGTCTCGTATCGTGGTTCTGTTGGAGACAAATGGACATTGGTTAGAATAGGTAGGAGATGAAACAGAGTACATGTTTTCGATAGATATTTTTACTCAACATCATCATCTGCCTAGCATTTTCCCAAATGTGTTGGTGATGGCTTCCAGTCTAGTCAGGGTGCAGCTAGAATGCCTGTATTTTATTTGAAGTTACGGCTTTCTGATCTCCACAAATCAGTTACTGGGTAATTACGGTTCCTCCTTGTAAGACTATTATTATTGGGTATGGTGAATAGAACCAAAACCCGTTAAGTCGATATTAATAGTGAGAAAGACAACAGAGCAATATATACAAATATTGAGTGTAATGACTTTGAGTTTCGGAATCTCAATACGGTGGCTGTTATAGTCAACATTTTCAGTCAAAACGACTAAAAACAAATACAGGCAAGGTACGGAAATAAGTACAAGCTTATCCTACGAGGATATCGCGGAACGAACCTCTTATAATGTACAGTCTATCTCACATCTTTCGATTTCATAACTACTTTATGTGTTGACGTAAAGTACAAAAATATCTATTAATAAACTAGCAAAACTCAAGCAGCATTAAAAAAAAAACAACCCTAAAACAAGGTTCTCACTCCATCATACACAGGCGCTCATTTCGCAGTGTGAGTCGGCGAAAACGAGTAAACGATCCGTCAGTGCCGTCATTAATTTAACCAGATTTATTGTACAAGATCCTTACAATATGGGCAGCCCTATTCAGCAAACGATGAAACTTGTGTTACATCCATTGCTGGGTTGTTTCGAAGCAAGTTGAAGATAGACGAAGAAAAGAAGCAATGTAGTCTACAATACTAGGGAGGGGCGTGTTTTTCGGATAACGAAAATGGTATCCGAAATTGATTATGAAATGTTGAGTCAACAGTTTTTGTTTTGTCTTCACTAGGTGTTTTTAGATAAATGGGTTTGCGTAATGATCCAGTCACAATATCCGTGATTGGTCTAATTGGATTTATTTACGAATGAATGTTTTCGACGGCGGCCATTGTGAAAATGTTTGATTATTTTAATTAGGGATGTTTTTCAGTGATTGGAATTATGTGATGATGTTTTTGTGGAATTAATTAATTGTGGTGAGTATTGTTTGATATTAACGATTTGTCGAAGCATCGTTGCGTGTAATTTTGTGAATTTAACTCAGGTTTTGAATGTGATAACCACAATTATTGTAAGCTATGTGTAACGTTGGTTTTTTTTAGTACCAATTATAGACCGAAAGTATCACTACAGGAAATCTCAATACAATGAAAAACTAAAAAAAAACAAAAGTTTCAGCTTCTAAAGTTACAGAGAAGGGAATAATATCTGGATTGTTTAACAAAAGGCTAGAAAAATGCACAAAGAACCAGTATCAATCAGAATCTTCATTCAAAAAATCTTACCGTATCTCAAGTGACATATGACCCACATAAACAATAACAAACGCAATACATACATCACTAGCCGCAATAATCGTACGAATACGTCCCTATTAATCAAAAGAGTTGCCAGAACAATTTATTGTCCGAACATATTAATGGTAAGCTTCGTGTCCTCGCAATAAATTCGATCTTTAAACATTTTCGACGAGAGTTTTCGACGTACGGAGAAGTGACGGTTTTATTAAAATTTTTAGTCTGTGAAAACGTTTCACATCTTATTCCAAATCTTATTACCGAACTTCGAAAATAAAGAATTTCCAAATTCAAAGTTTATGGGTTTATGGGTTTAAGTTTATGGTTTGTGGGTGTATGGGTTAGTGATTAGTGTTGTGCTTTAGAAAAAACGTTGAAGTCCAATGTAAAATTTTATAACGGTTTCCTAAGTTCAAAAAAATATCCGAAATATCATGTCGCATAAATATTACCACGCCAGCAACGGGTTACTAGTGTTATTGTGTTTATAGATTGTGATAAAAATACAAAGAAAACTAAACTGTAGTAGCTGTTCATATTATATTTCGCAGATAATTTCGTTTATTAGATTATAACGCAATTTATTGCACACATTTTAGCACATTAAATAAATGAGTAATTTATGCAAATCACCATAATGGAGATTTGTGTGCGATACCTACATTAATTTTAGGCACAGATGTTATGCAAATTTAAAACGAGTTTCTGCAAAAAATATTATTAAATAGACTATAGTAGTTTCAACAAACTATGTCTTGGGTTTAGGAGTTTCGTTTATAAACAACCTAATCAAAGAGTCACCAGCTCAAAAAAGTTTCCCGGAGGAAATTCCTGACATTTGAAGAAAATCCCGGACTTTTCTTTCCTTTGATTTGTACTGTTTAATTTTCTATTTTAATTTTTTTTGCAAAGGTATGTTGAACAAAAAACAATAGAGAACGATTTGTAAATCATTACCGGGTGCTTAACCTAAGTCATAAAAAAATATTCATATTATAAAATGTATTTATACGTAAACAACAAGTGATACTGTAGATTCGATTATGATTTTATTAGAGACTGTGTTGTACTTTTCAAGTTTTTTGAGAAATTCCGGATGTTTAAGAGTTCACCTCGCGTGCCGGATATTGAGCTAAAACTCCGGCAACATATGGCAACCCAACCTAATCAGCCTATAATTTTCTCACTGCTGAAATACAGGCTGCTTCTCTGTGACAGGGAGTGGGCTGTAATTCACCACGCAGGCCCCGTGCTGGCTGATAGATGTTAAATGTCTTTGATTTTGGTTCTAGGGCAAGGCCGGTTTCCTCTCGATTTTTCATTTTGACAGTTTTTTTTTCTTGACCTTTCGTTAAACAGGAATAATACTGTTTTACAGGCATTTAATTCATTAATGTGACATTACCTTCCAAAAAAGGAAATTAATCGATAAATATATCCGAAAATCGCCGTCATTTCTGCCTAATAGCGATTAATCACGTTCAATTTAAAGCGGATCTATTTTGAAATTCGAATCGTCCGCGTTCTTATTACGAAAATAAATGTCTTCAATAACGGTCGCCATTCATTATTGACAAAACAAAATGTTTAGATGTATCGAAATATAATTATAGAGAAACGTAGCTTTAATTATTGGGTCTCAGGATACTTGAGTATTCCTTTGATCGTATTAATGGCTGATACAATGACATTAATGGATCCGTTTGTAAATATTTTAAGTGATGATGACAGTTGAATGTGATGTCAATCTAATATTCGGAAACATTTTTTGAATTATCAAAGCAAATGTCTATGAATGATTGGTGTTCGCTTGCATATTAAATGGATTTAAAATTAAAAGGATGTTAAATTCATTTGCATAAGAAGGTATATTGTTCGTTTACCAACTGGAAAGGGACTGCAATATTACTACCAGGTGAACTTTTGATGTTAGATTTCAAGTTTTTATCTTGATACGACAATTTAAAAAGGATCTCTGTATTTTTAAGTTACGAAATATAATTCCAAATACCCTAAAATTCTAATACTTGTTTATTATTTCCCAACCAAAGACAGTGTTGCCCTAAAAATTCGCATTAAATCTATCGACAACTCCAAAACCAAACTTGACCCAACACTACGAAAACACGCGAAACTGCACTTAATGTCGATAAAACTAGATATATCAGGAACTATTTTAAATCACTAGAAAATAACGGGTCGTATCGTGGGCAGAATCGCTAGTCACCCCCTTAATAGTAGGCTTGAGGGGTGAGTAA
Organism: Standfussiana lucernea; assembly: GCA_964057025.1. Taxonomy (NCBI): domain Eukaryota; kingdom Metazoa; phylum Arthropoda; class Insecta; order Lepidoptera; family Noctuidae; genus Standfussiana; species Standfussiana lucernea. The sequence continues at coordinate 5,404,500 of OZ059809.1, forward strand.
TAAAAATGATTTATTTGAGATGTCCAGTTGCCCACTTGGGGTTGAAAACAATTTGAGTATCCCTTGGTAGATGATAGGGTATTTCGTGGGTTAAAATGTTTTTTTTTTTGAGCTGGCAAACTTCCTGTTACGTTCCGGTTCGTGGATTTTAAAGTGCCTCTCAATATATGTGAAATAGTTTCAAAGAGCGTGTTGGGTTTTTTTTTCGGGGGATTAAGTCTAAGACTAGACAAATATAATCGAAAATCATTATTGAGTTGTTTAGAAAAGATTTTTTTCTAATGCGTTACCTACATCAAAGTGAACATTTTTGTAAATAAAATAAATTTTCTTACAAAATAATTTTGCACCGAGCCAAACAGAAAAATAAATTATACATGAAAATAATACATCTAAAGAAAATCAGTTTTAATAAAACTCCATTCTCAGAAACGCTGCACTGTAATTTAATTTTAGCATATAATTAACTCTGTGTACACTTAGCTTTATAACCAACACAAATACCCTTTTGTATTCCACATTCTCTATTGTATAAACACCCTTATTCACACACACATACGCACATCTCACTCACACATAGAAATATAATTACATTGCTACATTACAATTCCTTTTTCAAAGCCTGTAATTACCCGCGTAGGTTGTACAAACTTATAATTTTCTCACCACTGCTTTCTTATTCACTCGCATTAGGGTTTAAAGTTGTTTAATTAAGTTGTAGAAGGAAATTGCCTTGTTGGGAATACGTGAATGTCATTTAATAGTGATGTTCGCATCAATTGAATTTCTCGTTATTTGAATCGAGTCGGGACAGAATCGAGTTCAGGAGTGGCAGGTATTCGTGTTTGAGTTGCGTGTCCGACCATTAATTTGTAAATAAATACACGGTTAATTGACAAGCAAAATAACACGAAGGTAAGAACACAGTTTTTTTCATTCATGGTTTTACTTGTCAATGTGTAGCAAAATCAAAATCACCACGATAGCCTGATTTTTGTTTTTAATCTTTCAACTCAATCTAAAAGCCATAATTAATTCGGATCCAAATACCACACGATTCTCATCACTGCTGTCATTTGATATCCCACTTTCAAATAGGGTGGACGCAACAAACAACGCTCTCGTAATTTTCAAGCAAAAATATTCGTTATTTCCACAGTAGTAAGTCCGAAACTGTTGTTAATTAATATTTTGGCTACAGATGCAACAGTATTGGTTTTTCGGCGAATTAAATTCACTACGTCATTAATCGAGATCAGCGTCGGTTATTCTAGGGGATTATATGGAATTTTATTAACAGAATTTCTGGTTAGCGGGCGATATTAGGGTGGAAATAATTATGCTGATACATTTTGCGGCTGAAATTTTAATGTATATGAGTTTGTGATAATGTAGTATGTGTTTATGTTATGTGTTTTAACTATGTGTAGCTATGTAAAAACTCATAATAAAGCGATGCGTAAATATATAAGTTCAATAGCTTTACATTAGATTAATTTTATTTGATTCTAGTTTTAACACGCAAACTTAGGTTTACCAACTAATGTGATAAAATCCAGAAGAAATTTTGTTTTCACCATATGCACAAACATTGATCGCAAAATAAATCTTTCTAGATTACGGAGATAAAATCATATCAATTTTAACCATCTCCATTAATTATTTTTTCCAAATGTACCTACTATCTATACTTTTTAAACTTAAACAATTTCATCACCAATACATCATCATCATCACAATTTGTTTCTAAATATAACAATTTTATAATTTAACGAATTGATACGCCTTCGGTAGTCTATGGTAACAAATTGAAAAGGCCTTTTTATAGTATATTTTACGATATCCCCGACGAGACGGCGTTTCATATATTTGAGAGAATTTTCCATCGCAATTTTTGTGGCAGGTGACTCGGAAGGTGAAAGCACGTTATATTATTTACATTGGCAATAGAAAGAAAATTTTGTTTCGGGTCGCACTTTGTTTAGGAGTTTAGGAATTGCTGAAGAGGAGGACTTGGTTTAGGGAACTGTGAAACTTTAATTTTATATCTAGTTTGGAATAAAATCGAAGTAATATAAGACCATTGATTGTCTGAAAAAAAAACCTTTTTTCTCGACGATTTTTTCAATGATTTCCCTTATTTCTTCGAATCGCCCACAACCCATCAAAACCACTAAAGTAGCAGTGCCCATACCAAAAATAAAATTGTCAACAGTTTTGGACGTCAAATACGGTCCGTGGATTTAATTACAGGAATTTGCATATTTTCTGCCAAAAACTCGGATACGTACGGTCAGCAACTGGGCATTTTACCCTACCTTTTGATTGTATTAATGTCCTTTTTATGAGTTACGGAAAAGTTGTTTGTTGGTCGAAGTAGGTACATGGGATGGATGTAGATTATACCTATGATTGTGGCAGCATATTCTCCCACCTTCTTCTGACTAGCTTACTTTAACACTGATGGCTACAGCTTCTAGTCTAACCGGATGCAGTTGATACCAGTATTTTCTATGGAGCGACTGCCTATCTAACTTCCATTCCACAAACTAGTTTCCTATAATCCTTGGTTAGAAATATTTACCAAAATGAAACAATACATAGTAAACAAGCAGCTGCATTATCCAAACAAACAAAACAAATAATCCCACAATCTCGAACAAAAAGCATTCCGTAACAAATCCATCGGAGCCAACCGTTCACCTGGAGATACCAAGACGAACTGAAGTTGTAAAAACGAAAATCGAACGGGCACCATTCGAAATTTAAAAGATTTAACCGTTCGCCAGTAAAATGGCGGAGTGGAGCGAAATGCTGAGCCTGTCTGACGTCCCGGGCGATCGATTCTCGAACCGAAGGAGACGTTTTACTACTTGTTTTACGAGTTACAAAATCGCGGCTCGATTTGGCGGTAACTTAGGGAAATAGGGCGTAACTTGCTGTGTTCTGATAAAAATAAAGCTCGTGAGATTTGTTGAAGCCTCTGAGCAACGCATAGTGAATGAGAATGCTTGCATGTTTCAGGTTTATGTAGATTTTCTACGGAGTTAGATATGAGGTGGGAATCAACGTTATTCTCATTGTTTATGTCGCGATAAAATGTTGAGACTGTCGTGCTTTGAGCTGGGACAACTGATGAGTGTTCAGGTGTTCATAGAATGTGAGATAGATCTTCAACAAGTTCACAAATGTTGGTTTTTAGAAGATTTTTTTTTCTTATTGAAGTTTTGTTTCTGATTTGCAAGCACCTTCTGCATGATGGTTTTAAAGTCGACTAATAAAAAATGGTTTTCTTCAAAAAACACTTTAAAATACATGCATCACGGCGCCTCTACCCCTTGATCCCAAAGTGGCCTCTCAAAACAACTTAGTTCCAATATTATTTCATTGTCAAACAAGATTATACCAACTCACTGGACATCATAACCTAATTGAGAAATCATACACCCTATTTTCGTATCTAAATATTACTCTCAGAAAAAGCAACTTTAAAATCTTGACAATAAAATCCATAATCCTTTCAAAATATGTTTAAACAAAACTGCAATTCGAAAATCGATTTAAAATCGACTTTTTGCTCCAAGATTTAAGGTGTAAAATGGATTGCAGCAAAAAAATAAAAATGTGATTTCAGTAAATCCTCGGCAAACTATTGCGACGAGTGTTCAAGGGGCGAGGCAGAGGTAGCAAACCCTTAGAGCTTTTTTAACAGCTCCTCAGATATTATGCACCCCTGATCACGTCTCGTATGAAGACTCTTCCTGTGTGAACGGTTTCATTTTTCTTTTTTTTTTTGTTTGTGTGGAGAAGGATACAGTATGGCTGGTCATTCGTCTGGTATAATCGCATTTCCCGAATCCGTCTGTCTTTGCAAGCATGACTACGTTTTATGATAGGAGTGTAATATCAAAACATGGGAAGGGCCTACCCTAAATAAGATGGAAGACATATGGTGAATATAGAATCAAGTTTCAGTGTTCAGTCAAAAGATTTTATTATTGGTCTTGTGGTGGCAAGCACTGCTGCTGAGCATGGGGTTCTGAATTCGATTCCCAGATCGGGCAAAGTATTATTGGTTTTTCCACCAGGAATTAATCCGTGTCAGTCACAGAGTGTGGATTTGTCCGGTTGATGGCAATAGGATCGCCTCTTAACTTAAACACAACTGGTGAAATATGGGTGCGTGTACGCCTCTGCCCAACCCCTCGAAGAAATACAGGCACGACTTATTTTTAATATGAATAACGGTTTAATTGAGCCGATTATTATCAAACCGAACGCCATAAACATCGATTAAACAAATATTGTTTATCGAACTAATTGCTCGTTACAAAAACGTTTTTTTCCACAAATACAAACGATTATGAAAAGTGACAAATTACTTCTGAAACCCGAAAAGGTCAAGAGTTTCAGGTTTGTTATGAAATAAAAACTTCGGTTCCGAAGAGGTTTTATCTGATTTTCAACTTGGTCCAATTAATTTTAGTAAAACGGTTGCTGAAACTGTAGGACTGTTTTTGATAGAGTGGAGGATTTTTTATTTTAATTTTATAAAGCAAGCAATGACTGTCTAAAACATTCAGAATACTTGTTTGTGTTCTTATACTTATTTGTGCCGTTTTACATTCTTGATACTTTTAGATTAAAACCATTTTCACAAAGTATTTAGTTTTCTTTTTTAAAATAGCCTTACATAACATAACATCGCGCCAGTAATCCACAGTGAAACCACATTTCGGTAGATAAATTGAAGTCCCATGTTAAAGGGGCGAGCCTATTGCCACCAACTGGGCATAAACCTAGACTCAGGCTGCATATTCAAGAAAAAACATTTTTTTTTTAAACAAATAAAAATATTCGAAGAAGTCTTTTCCACACTGTTCCATCATTGCACATGACTCGTTCACACCTCCTTGCAAGGGAGGTGCGAATTGCAGGGGGGTTGTCATTGCCAAATAAGATTTTTTCCTCAATCTACCCTCCGGCCAGAGGGTTCGTCCGGTTATACAATTTGTGATGAAGCACCGTTTTTCGTAAGTATGTGAGGTAAGGAGTTTGTATACGACTGTGTACATAAGACGATGTAGAAGAATTTGTAGGCTTGTTTTACTATTTTCAAATAAGTTCCGGTGAAATTAGACGGCGTTAAAAACGCCATAGTTTTACGAAAATGGAAAATGAGCTTTAGACACTGTTTTAAGCTTTCACGGTTTATAACTGAACTTACACTATCACTTACGGGATATACCGAGTTCCAGTAGTGCGCGTTGCAAAACACAAAGAAAGAGGGTAGACAGATTTGTCTGCTCCTAACAAGTTTTTACCATCCACCCGCATTCTCCCGTCATCTCGTGATCATGGCGCTTGCAACAGCGTCGAAATATCAGGAGTTCAATATAAACAGTAATCGCGGAATATATCCCGTAAGTGATAGTGCAAGATGAGTTTTAAAGTTTTATCACTAGCATTGAAACTGATTTTTTTTTGTTTTATAGTTTGATTTGTTGTTTCTTAATGCTCTCCAATTATCTAACATATAAGTTCTGAAACGAATTCTATTCTAGTATTGGTCTCTGTTCTATCATAGTTTGAAATTATCCTTGTCAAATGTTTTTAGTCATCAAGTTTTGTTGTCATTATAACATAAACTTTAGCAAGGCAAACGTAAAGATCACAATTTTGAGTAAATGAAACTTTTATAATAATGCTGCTCCACGAATTACCTCTAAATCGTATAGTTTTGATGCTTTTGCAAACAAGCTGCAACAGATAGTCAATTGTTTTTATGACAATAAGATTTGTTATTGAAACATAAACTTTATTGACAATGTCCTAAAGATTCGATTTGAGTACGTGATACTTGGATAAGGTATGCCCGCCTATAGTAGATTAATGGAACTTGATACTTTTATCCTATACAGTTAATGTATGGTGTGTTGACATCCCAAGGGGTTAAATGCACCGTCAGTTTCGGCAATGAGCTGCGCAGTTTTTTTTTGTGTTGTTAGGCGTATAATGTGCAAAATCATTATTAGGGAGTGGTGATATCATGCGTGGAGAATGATAGAGGTGTTTTGGACACCTCTCCCTTAAAACATTATCGGTATCTGGGGTAGTCGCGTAAAAAAAAACTAAAAAGAGGCTTCTCACTCAAAAATAGCATTGTTTAAATGATAAGACCCGAAACCATACTACCACATTAGAGACCAAGAAACGTTATGTCATAACCATTTGCTCAGACCACTTTTCCCAAAAATAAAGCTCATAACAACCACCAACAAATTCCTGCGACACTACTATACGACAACTGCATACAAAATAATAAAAAGTGAAACATTACCCTCCGTCTGGGGCAGTCGGATAAAGTAAGAACAGCTAAAAATTCACGTACCCCGCTCCTGGTCATAACTAACTTCCCTACAAGATAAATGAACATACATAGGTGGCTCCACCTATGTACCTATAGTCTGGCTGAATTATTTTTTAAGTGTTAAAGGCTTCGCGGGAACCCCTACAAGAGCGATAAATAAACCGACGTTTGCGATATACAATGTAGTGCGCTAAATTTAAGCGGGTTCCGTGGAACGGACCCCTAGTTTAAGGGTTCCCTTCGTGAGTCTATTGTCAGCGAACATTGGGTGGTGGAGTTGCATTTATTGTGAAGGAATGGCTTGTTGTAATGTTTGGCCAATTTATATTTACAGGTACTTTAAAAAAAAGACGTGTTTGGAATACTTTTTTTTTGAAAAGAGAAGTTTTTTTGAAATTCGTATTTGATCAACACTGTTAAGTTGCACTATAATGTTTTTCTTGCAAATGCTGTTTGCTTTAGGTATGAAGAGTTTTCTTTTAAAAACGAACATAAAAAATTGAAAAACAGATTTAGAATATATAATATAATGGAACTGATCCATAAAAATTGTAATCTGATACACGAAAAAAACAATAAAAAAAATCAGAATAGAAAATTGCATAAAAATAGTTTCAAACCTATGCAGAAATAAAATAATAGTATTTTAAAGGGCAAAGCTCAGTTTCCAATGGCAGATCGAATATAAATAGCGTTAAAGAACTTTCGCATCAAAGTAAAATATCCACCGGTATGCAAGAAGCCTAATAAGTCCACAAACCGCAAGTGTCAGAATTCCTTGGGACTATCATGTTGCGACATTTTCCTACACAGCGCCTGTCGTGCGAAAAAACGCAGTTTTTTTGCAATAAAAAATAACCACAGGAATCCTTGGAAAGTTACGTAACAGGTACCTACTTAGATCTGTTTACGTGGAAGTTATGGAAGAATGATAATATATTAAAGTAATATAATATGTATTTCTTGAATTCGAAAGTACTAATTCTTAATCGCGTGGTTAGTGACTAACCTGGTGTCAGAGTTTTATGTCGCCCATGTTCCTCTGTCTCTGCTTTACATGCCGTCGAGATATATGTCTCAAGCACGCTGGTTTCCTCACAATGTTTTCCTTCAACGAAGCTAGTGATAATAATACAATACGCACATGAATCCGAAAAATCAGAGGTGCGTGTCTTGGGTTCGTACTTGAGAGCTAAGTCTTGGCAGCCCAACGTTCACACCACTAAGCTATCACGGCTTAGTACTAATTATGAATTACATAACTAATTATGAATTTCATACTAATTATCAATTAGCATTGTGCACTCGCAGCGTACAGACGTACTCATTAGCAATATTTAAATAATACCTACATTAATAATAGTGACCTCCTTTAGTGTATTACTATCGTAATGCATAAAGTAAACTTGCTTAGTGTGTAGTTTTAGTGAATAATGGACACGAAATAGTGAACTATATATAAAACTAACAAAATGGAAAACAGCCCCAGTAATCCAAGGGGGCCAGCGCAACCCTTCGACTCGCCGTCGCAGTCGGCCACGACCGAAGTTATTGTTTCAACGCCTGAAATTCAACGATGGATGGCCACCATCCAGCAGTACTTGAACGAAGTTTGCTCAACTGCCGCGGATGGGAAACTCAACACCGAGCAGAAAATGAAGATTACGAACCTTTGCCGTAAAGTCGAATCTGGTACGTCGCAAATGGCAGTCCTATACCAGTCGCTGAAACAAAAAGCTATTCGCGCGGATAACATGATAGAGACCCTCAAACAACAGCGCGACTTGACAGAACATATTTCGGAGCTCAAGCAGACAATACGGGACTCTAGTTCTGCGGGAAATGCTTCTTTCGCCGATATGGTGAAAAAGGGATCTAACCATTTCATTCGTCCAAATAACTTAAGCTCTGTCGCCATATATCCCAATGATAAATTGAAAACAAGTGACGAAACAAAAGAACTAGTTCAAAAAGTCATACGGCCCCAGCAAATGAAGCTTCAAGTACGTGGTGTTCGAAAAACGAAAAATGGTGGCGTAATAATAAGTACCGAGACGAAACATGACGCTGATAAACTGAAGAACGCAGTCCAGCTCTCTACATCTGGACTTACCGTCGACGAACCCAAGAAGCGCAAACCCCGGATCGTAGTTGTAGGAGTGCTGACTTCCTTGGCTGAAAATGAGGTCTTCAAGTGCATTTTCGAACAAAATGTAGCCGAGAAGTTTCCAGAGATGACCTTGGAATCCTTCCTGACCGCCGTAAAATTAAGCCATAAATCTGGGAAGAGAGATGCTGCGACCTGCAATTACGTTATTGAAGTTTCAGCCAATATACGTAAAACCCTAATCCCTCAATCAAGGATTTTCATAAATTGGTCGTCCTGTCCTGTCAGGGACTTCACATTAGTAACGAGGTGTTATAAATGTCAACAGTACGGCCATGCAGCAAAATCTTGCAGAGAGATCAACTCTACGTGTAGTCACTGTGGTGAAGAAAGTCATGTGATGTCCGAATGCGCGAAGAAATCTGAAACTCCGAAATGCGCAACTTGTTCACGCTTTAAAAAACCCAGTGACCATAAAACCGGAGACACTGAATGCCCTGCTAGGAAAATAGCTGAGCACAGATATATCAACTCCATCGATTATGACGGCGCCTAGTGCGTCATACAAAACCAGCCTTCCGCTTCTATCTTTTTTTCCTGACTCAACGATACCTATGCGAGACAACCTGCCCTACTTACCATCGAATTGTTGCTGTCTAAGCAAATTCTTGACCGCTATATAAAAATATCATGACATTAATTTTTGCAATTTTTACTTGACTTGTAATTAATTAAGCGCAAAATTGTACATAGCTTTTATCTACATGTTTAAGACCTTTCTTCTTTTTTTCATTGTCATTTTGTTCTCATCTAATAAATAATAGAGTTAAAGTAAATTAGGTTAATATTATTATCATAATAAATTAACAATTTTTTTCACTAATTTCAAAAAAACATCGTATGTTAAATATTGTTTAAAAATTTGTTGTCCAAATATGTACTTAGTATTAGAACACATCGCCTGTGATACAGGTTTATCCTAGTACAGGCATCTAACACTGTTTTACCTACATTATTTGTAAGACTTATGTTGTATTGTAAAAAAATTAACTTTGAATAAATTGAATTGAATTGAATTGAAAAAAAAAAAAAAAAAAAAAAAAACATACCTAGTTTGGGTTGTCATAGTTTCTTCGAGTGAACCCATAACTTTAGAAACTCTTTCGACAAAAACTTCAAAAATACTAAATATTCCAACATTTTCCACAGGTGGTAAACCAGGCAGTTTTTCTCCAAAAAAAGGCAATATTTTTGGTATACTGCCTCGGCTTGTTTACAGTTTGGTACCGTCGAGTTAGAACGATTTTTTCCCGTTATTGAATTCCTATCCAATCTAGTATCGGTTTCAGATACACGAAAGTGCCGCGCTGGTGTTGTATATGTATAACATTGTTGGACTTGCAACTATGTATTGTCACCCATTTTTATTTTCAAGTTTTTTATCGAGGGGCCATCGATGTAGTGATGTGTTCAAGGTTTACCTACGCGCTACGGTGTAATTTCATGATTATTAGGACAACGAAAATATGAAAGACCTCAGAAATGTAACCTACCTGTAATAGAGACCTCTCTCGAATTTTAAATTCTATTTTTTCTTCACCGTGGTGATGACATAAATAAAGTTTCGGTAAGTGGCTAGGTAACATGTAAGTTGGTCGTCAAAAACTACACAAAATTGTAGCTTTATAAAATATCAAACCGGGTAAAGGTTTATTCAACACTGCATAGAAAAGCGATTCCAAAAACAGCACCGTCACACTAGACACAACCACCAAGGCCAAAACAACGCTACAAACACCAACAGACCTACAGTATCCCCTGCTTACCCCTCACGGGACCTCTCGTGATGCAACTGAGACAAAGCCCGAAACCCTGGCACATACGACCGCATAAATCCGGCCAGGCTATGTATCTGACCACTGGAGTCGAGTTACGACCACAGGACACCCAATACCAATACAATGATGGTGAAAAAAAACGCAGTATGCCAACATTGTTCGTTGATATTTTGAAGCCAGATTTTGTATGTATGTTTGCTGTGCGTGGGTGTACTTATAGGGGATTTTAGGTTCTACTCTAATTGGAGTTCAGTTATAATAATTGGACTTGTTTTGTGGTAATTTAGTGTATTTGGATAGTTCAAGGATTTCGTCATTTGGATGTTAGGGGTTAAACTTTAATGAAAGTAGAATCCACGTGTAAGATATACTTAACTAACTGACCCGCGCGACACGTCTGCGTAACATTTTTGATTGATGCTCCGTTCCTATTAGTCGCTGCGTGATTTTAGATAGCCTATAGCCTTCCTCGATAAATGGGCTATCCAACATTAAAATAATGCTTCAATTCGAACCAGCAGTTTCTGAGATTAGCGCGTTCAACAAAACAAACAAACAAGCTCTTCAGCTTTATAACACTAGTATAGATTGTATTTTCGGAGTACCTAGGACAGACATCACTTAAGTTAGTGAGTCAGCCCTGATAAGTAAGAAAGAAGAAACATTATTTATTTTTCAGAGACACGTGCGGACAAAATACAAAAGAAAAACACTTATAAAACAAATATTACGAAACTACTCTGACCATTTCAAAAAATGTAACTAACTATAATTAACTCCGAAAACTTGATAGGTATCGATATCTAAGGACAGTGGCGCTAGTATTTAACTTTTCAGAACCTGCTATTCAAATTGCTTTGATATTTTCACCCTTTCTAACAAGCTACATCCTACAAACTACTTCGTTATTGTTACCGAAATCGATATCCCAATCGATATTCACTACCGAAAGTGTGAATCGAACCTAATCATTGCCGCGTATCTGTCTACGCCACAATGCGTACCTATTTTAGCCGCGCCGCTAGGGTCCAGAAATTGAATTACCGACGTAGGTAGGTACTTCACGTCAACGCACGACAACCGCCCGTAGGCTTTTATTAGGGGGAAAAAAATATTATTTCACACATTAAGACGTGAGACGTGAATTTGTGATGCTAGACGCGACAAAAGGGAGTTATTTCTTTTCTTTTCAGGGCTTTTTTTTGTCGCCTCTGGGATTTGTTTTGCGTCATATTTTGTGGAAAAGCTGGTGTTGTTGTGCGTAGGTAGTTGTTCGGTTTTCGTAGCTAAGACAGTACACCGCGGTTTACAATTAAACTGTCAACGAAACATGTTAGTGGGTACTTTTCCTGTAAGTATAGCGTAATCAGTGTATAACTTTCTCACTACCTGCTAAGAGGTTTGACGGAGGGCCGTAATAAAAGAACGCGGGCCGAATGCGAGGTCATCTAAATAAAATATCTCAGAGAGTTCTACGACTCGACGTATGTGTCAATTCTAACAGTATCTGCTCAATCAACCCATTTAACTGCAAAAGACTTTAATTTAAAATACAACAGCGGGTTAAAACCGAATATCAAATAATTGTCTTCCCCACCACGAAAACCGTAGTTTCTTGAACGCGAATCGATACTCGGCAAACTCGATTACGTATTGGTTCGTTCCGGTTCTACGCTATTTAGTGCTGGAACACCGGTTCCGCTGTTTTCGAATCGTAACTCAGTTAAACGTTGTATAAAGCGAATCTTCTTTTATTTCGCCAATCATTCCACATTGAACAATTATTGTGGGACTAATAAAATTGTGGACAGTCAATGTTTCTCTCGTTTGGTATATTTTTTGGGAGAAAGAGGTAATTTTACTTGTTAGTGCTGTTAATGTTCAAAGGATTTTATCGTTCAGTTCGGTTATTTGTGGTAAATTTTATTGTTTATTTTCATTTCAATAAAAGGATTCAAAACAATAGCTGACGTATTCTCTTGTTGACATAATTTCATTGTATCCTCACATAACTGTGTCACGCACGTATCTACAAACACGTGGTTATTATTTATCGATGAAATCACAAAAAACATCAAAAATCTTCAAGGAAAAATTTATTCGCAGCCAACATTTGTTTAAGGAAACGGAAATACGAGTACGTGACTCAATCGACATTTCGTTACACTTGACAAAAGACGATTTCAAGATGGAGGAGACATGTCACGTCAAAAGGGCGGTTGTTCCCGCCACTTCGCTCGGCTTACTAAGGTACCCATTCTTTTTAACCGCACACGCAATTTCCTACGCTTTTATTTTTCGCGAGCCCACCGTGGCTGTCCCAGGGCCATTATAAATGATATTTGCTCCTGTAATGATCACTTAATCGAGGTGAAAGAAAGTAATTTGTTTGCCGCGTTGTTCTCTAAAATACATTTTTTTTTTTGAGGCCACGGCATTTTGTGTTTATGCCTAATGCTAGACTCTTTGGTGAAATATGAGCGTGATAAGAGGAATTTCGTTCGCTATAATTATAATGGCTGTTGGTTATTTATAGTGAACGAACTCGTTACGTTTTAATGGTGACCACTATATTACTCTGTGGGCGTGACTGACCGTTATACTAAAAACAACCCTATTTTTATAGTTATTTATACATCGGATTGCATTATTACTTGCTTTTTTACTAAATATGTTTATTTCTCGCTATAAATATTTTATAGTATTAACAAAATCTTATTAACTATAAAGTTAAAAATTACAGTCATTAGTTAAGTATCTATAAAAATTAATGCCGGGATTACGACGAGGGCAGAATTTTTAATGTACGATAACGTTGTATTCGTGTGGGATTATGTTTTCCAAACATTTTAAGCTCACACTTCAGTAATTAAAACCGTTACAGACACCTCCGAACACGAAAGCTTTGCTAACTTAAAATTAAATCTAAACTTAGCATCGCTCTTTTAAAAAACTAGTTTTCACAGATATTTAAAAATAAAGCTAACTTTTTAAAGTGGAGAAAATCCTCGACTTGCGGAGAAAATTTAAAAAGCCAAGTGTACCTAAATGTAGAAAGCAAAATTTATAGTACAATTCTGTACAATGATAGCGAGATTAGCTTGTCCTTTCAAATCGGATCGGAATACGAATCCAGGAAGATATATCCGCGGAGTTTGCACAAAAGAATTGGTGCGATATCGTGCGCTGTCGTCCTGCGGCGGCCATCTTGACACCGCGTTCCCGCCAAAACGTTTGAATTCGAACATCTCTCTAGGGATGGTGTCACTTTTGAAACGTACCGTTCGATTCCGAACATTTATAATCGTGTTGCGACGTTTTACATTTTAATATTCACATTACAAAATAATGTGTTTCTGCTTTCCCTGTATCAATTGCGTTACATCATGATTTATTTGATTTCGATGCCGATATCGGCTGGGGAAATAAAATAATTTGTTTGTATTGGATTTAACCAATTAACGCTCAAAAGTCGACAAGTTAAATATTGTATTTACATGCGATAATATCTATTAATTACAGTAATCCTTTGACTGTGAAAAACTAAAATCTCGTGACTTGGTGCTTTGTGTTATAAAACAAATTAATCACGGGGTTAATTTTAATACGAAATGGCATTAAAACTTGCCCTTTCATTAGTTCCTGTCAAATGACGTCACACGAGCGGTATTACTCAAACTTATCGTAAAAAGTTGCGTACATCAAAATAAAACGGTGAAAAAATCTGTTTAATGCAATCTGCGCGATAACAGCATTCCTGGCTCATGTTACCGGCTCGCGTGACTTGCCTAAATAAAAAAATATATACCGGCGAGCAAATTTGATACAGTGGCGCACTTAACTCTTAATATCTTTATCTAAATCGGACCATAAACAAGGAGGACAATTTTTTTCACGGGGATCCGGACATGGCAACACTAATGTTGGCTGTTGAACGTCGGTTCATGTTTCTCGTTTGAGTTATGTCGAGTTTATGTAATCTTTATGAGACGAATACGTATTTTTATGACAGAAACGTTTTTTTACAACTTTTTAAATGAATGTTCTCGTATTTTACGTTCATTTCTCTTCACTTAAGTCGAAGGATAACGTCAACACAAAAATATTCCGAATCATCCAACATTTCGATTTGTATCGCCAAACCCTAATGCGACTTATCGAAAATGCAAATGAAAATTGTAACGTATTCGATGAAAACGATACGAGATATTGGGGATTACATTTTCCATTACTTCCGCCATCATTACCTGTTCAAATCACCCGTAAACTTAGTATAATATACTTCGACAAAATATTTCTGCGTTATACGATGACTGGCGAAATCCACGCATCTGTTACAAGCTTTTTATTAGAGCAATCTACAAAAAAGGGAAAAACAGACCTCATTCAAGCCCTTTAGGCACGAAGAAAATCTTTTTACAAGAGAAAAACAAAACTATATATTAGGGAAACAAGCTATTACCCAGACTATGCTAGCATACCTACCAGGATAACCTAAAAACGTCCGATCCGTCTGGCGACTGCTCCTATTCGATTTTCTTTTAACGTAAATTCGCCAATTTATTGAACTCGTTTTGGTAGATTATGTAAGTTAATGCGCGTTTTGGTCCGCCACGCGATTTGAACGGCCCGATAAGCTAGTCTGTGATTTCAGACCAGTTAATGCGTGTCACGAAGTATTTTTGGAGTCTTTTCAGGGATTTATTTCATGACTGATATCTTCATTAGTCTACAAGGTCAATGAAACTTTAGAACTTAGTTTTATGTTTATGATGATGTCTGCTTATTTTAGGTCGGTGAGGGCAAAACTCGGATCGTAATGTAAGACGCAATATCGTTAACGGAGCTGATTAGAGGGTTCATTGGCTAAAATACGCTAAGTAATCAACCTTAACAGAGTATAAAATGGCTGCAACACTGAATACTGAATCAAAACATTATAATTAGAGCACATAAAGTGTAACAACCCCAATTTAGAAACCTTATTACACAAAGTATCCAACATTACAATCGCTAAACAACGCTTGTTACAACGCGTTTATTTTCACAAAAATCAATTTAGCACAGTTCACGCGAAAGAATTGCACACTGCCAAGACTGCCATAATTACCTACCGGAGGCGGGAAGATTGAAAAAAGAACAAAAACCAAAATGGCGTCGATTCTCCCGAAGCCGTGACTCTGAACATTTTGTCTTTGGTCACGAATATCATAAGCTTGGGTCGTGCGCACGCTAAGGGTCTTTGGTGTGAAAATACGATATATAATTTTGGGGAAATAATCAGAAACGGGTTCGCGTGCCCACGGGGCATTACAGAGCCCCACCCGGCCATGTTAATGTTGCCAGTACGTATAACCACGGCATGTATGTAATGAGCCGAGGAAAATTGTGTTGCCATAAAAATAATTGTGTTTCCTACCACCCTCTTGGACGCCACTCGATTAAAATCGCGCGCACTAGTTCAGTGGTATTTGCATATAGAGGATGCTATAGTTGGTTCTTATACATTTGACATGCTTTGATTGCTTTTACAAGGGCTAAGGAAATCGACACCTCGGCTGTTGTATAATTTTCTTTCAAATTTAGGTATATAAGTATGTATTTGAGCTTTATTTATTTGGTTTAGTTGATGAAGTCGAAACAATATTTTGATTCTCAATTCAAAGCCAAGGCAAAGCCTTAGAAGTCGCAAGCGCTACCGGTGAGCTTGAAGTATTGGGTTGAATTCCTTGGTCGGGCAAAGTGTTATTGGGTTTTTCCACAAGGATTTTCTCAGTAGCACCCTAGAGTTTGGCTTCTGGATGTACGAGTACCTATAGTATATCGGGCTAGTGTCCGCAACTTCACGTTCAAAGCGCGTATTTTGCGTACTGGATGTACTAAAAGCACACCTCTGCCTTACCTTTCCGGATCACAGGCATGGTGATGTTATGTAAAGCAAATCTAGATCATAGTAGATGAAGTGGAATGAATAGTAGATCAAGAGTCTATCTAATAAGGAACTTGTTATCTGTGTACCTTGTAAGTTCCAAATACAATTAGTTCTCGATAACTACCAGTAGCCAGTAGCTTCACTCCTTTACCAAACTCCACCTAAAAGGGTATTGCTACCAATTAATCGACATACAGATTTACGGCATCCCATACTGCTTCTACACATACATTTTTAGTGTTTTCTCAGCACAAAATGCATGTATTTTGGTTTGTTTACAGTTAATTTTAAACTCCCTTTTGTTGATCTGTTTTGTGTTACGATGAAGGTAACTTTCGTCTGACGTAGGAATGCCCTTTGTTGTTCTAAATTTAGATTGTAGTAGATTTTGTACTGAATCAACGACGTTTTCATGCGTGAAGGCTGTTGTGGAAAGGCCGGGCAATTGATTATTCAGGAAGATTTGAAAGGTTTCATTCGTTATAAACTACCTCGTATTTGCATTTTATTAAATGACGCCACCAAATATCTTAAAATAAAGAATAGCCCTGGTGGATGCTTGATAAAAATCTTGCAGATACAATGACTGCTGCTGCTGCTTAATAAAATTGCTTGCTTTGCTGGCTTCTAGGAAAATCTGAACTTTTACACACTCACTTACTTTTTCACTCTCTTTCTTGTCCCTCTCTGTTTCACCCTTAATGTTTTTCCGAGATCTATGCAACTAACTATCTACATTCTAATCTGAAATCTAGCTTAATATTAGGTATTTTTAAATTCTACACTATTGGTCCTTCATCTACTGTTCCAGATCATCACAGGACACGAGGACACTCGCTCGCCGTCACGTCTTTCTTTCTTATTCGTTGTAACCATGTTAAAATTATAGTCTATCCATATCGAAAAACAGCAGCTTTATTAAGTCGAGACCACCAGCATCACAACTGGAGCTCGACGCTCAAACATTTACATAACACAAATCATTCACTAACCCAGCAAAAAAGCCCACTGAGACACCGTATACACTAATCCCTACACCACGTCCACCGCACTCGGAAGCAGTTAGTTCGCAACTTGTATTTTCCACCAATTTGATCGCTCAGCGTGCAGACCGCCTAACGCTATTACACGCGTGATGATAGCCTTCACGTCAAATAGTCGGCCTAGCGAGTAATATTATGGTATACGGAAATATGGTTGAAAGATTAGGTTTTTTTTTTATCTTTGGAAAATAAGTTAGTGTTAATGTCAGCGATTTCAGTCTATGATTTGGTTTTTAGACGTCGAACTTCATGTGGATTAATCAGACTGGTGTCAGAGTACGAATTCAAACATCACCATCGTCATCTATCTATCTATCCTTGTCGGCTTCGAATATGGATAATTTTCAATAAAAATGTGTAAACGGACCCTTCACGAAGCCGTCAACCAAGCATTCTGTACATCAAACTAAGTGACTCTACGCAAAAGTTATTGCTGGGAAACGACTTTGTTGGGGGTGAAAATCAATCACGTTATGGTAGGACTCAAATAATGCAAAACATTGCGCTAATGGGTGTATTAAATAGTAAGGGGGTCAAAGAGGTAGTTAAGTTAAAACATTAATAACTTGCAATAACAAAAAAAAAACTTTAAAAAAAGTTGGAACTTTGACCCCCTATATCTTCGTAACCTGAAGGTTCCCAGGTATGTTCTAGAACAAGAAAAAATGGTAAAATACCCTGTAGATTAGTTATAATAATCTCATGACCCCTAACGACTGCTAAAGATGTACAAAAGACCCGATACCAATGGATGACTTCCAATTAAATGAAGAAGTTTGTGAATAGAAAAAAATACGATGTGGCAATATTTGGTTCTGGCTGATTGCAACCAAGCATCTTTAGTTAAATATTCATTAACAATTACTTTACCTGAGTGGTAAAACGCTGAATTCCAGTCAAATCCAAAATATCAATATTTTATGCACGCTCTACGATCAGACAGTTTCAAATTAGATACATCTAATATCACTTGCCTCTAAAGTGTTGCCAGACTTCCAGACTAAGTTCAGGTCTAGAGACACCTGTCGGTCCCAAAACTGCAGTAATGCATTGACTGATTGCCATGCCGTCAATAACTGTCTAGAATATGCTGATTTTGCTTTGGGATGTGGATAAAATTAACTTGAAACTAAGTTGGGTGGGGAAGTCTACATCTATACGATATAATTTGCATCTTGAAATGTTTCCAATCCTGCTGTAATTATTTTGTATTAATATTCCATCACTAGTTTACCCACGCAACTTCGTCTGCGTAACGTTTTTGATTTGATTGATGCTCTGCTCACATTGGGCGCAGCGTGATGTTCCTCCATAAATGGACTATCCAACACTTAAAGAATTTTTCAATTCAAACTAGTAGTTCCTGAGATTAGCGCGTTCAACCAAACAAACAAACTCTTCAGCCTATTCTGTCTGTCTCCGCTATGGCTTTCCAATTTATTTTATTATTTGCCTTCTGACACCACCTACAACTATACTTAATTACGACCCGACCCGAATGGCGCAGCGGTAGTGAGGCTGCCTTACGTTCATAGGGTTCCGGGTTCGAATCCCGGTAGGAGCAAGTGTTTGTGTGATTAAGCATGGACATTTGTTACCGAGTCATGGATGTTTATATGTATAATAAGTATGTATTTACAAACAAAAAGTATCTATGTAGTATATCAACTATCTAGTGTCCACGACACAAGCCTCGTTGCTTAGTGTGGCACTAGATGGCGCTGTGTGTAATGTCTAGCGATATTTATTTATTTATTTATTTATTACTATTACTACTTCCTTTATTTATTTTTCATACTTATTTATTACATTTTTCAAATATTCCTATAAAAAAAAACTTTAAAAAAATAAAAACTTTTAAAAATATTAAAAAAAAATCGGTATCGGGAACAGGGTCCAAGCTACCGGCGGTCAGGGCTCCGGAGATAAGAACCTCCTAACAATACGAGCCGTGTCCAGGAGTACCGCTTTCTGAATCAAGCCCTAGATCCAGCTGCCTAACGAGAGCCTCCTCAGGTATTGGCCGAGGCTCTTGGCAATTAAGCCATTGGCTGAAACGACTATCGGCACAATGATCGCTGAGTTCACATCCCACATGTCGACAACCTCGCGAGCCAAGTCAAGATACTTGATTCTGTTACTACTATTATTATTTATACGGATGTAAAGGATAATCTGCCGATCTACCGATCCGATCCCGATATTTTTCTCGCAAATGGGAATCGAGCAAAAGATACCTTACATGATTTCATGTAAGACTGACCCGCGACCTATAGACGAAATCAATCTAATGGAAGTGAAGACGTTGTCAAAATTTCTGCAATCGTGACGTACTATAATATAAGGATCTTAAAAGAAGGAAAGTGTAACGGTCTACACCGAATAATTACAATGGAAATTCCAGATCTTTTCTATTTGTGTTAAAGATAATTATGTAAGAGTATTAATACATACGACATCCGAGTAAGACCCGTCTCTAAAACTCTTTCTAGAAATTTTATGACCATGTGCCTGTAATCGAAATCAGACTTCATTCAAATTTCCTATTAATTATAATTGTTAAGTCCATAAATTAAATCCCACTTCCGCCATAATTAGCACAATAATTTCAATAGAACTGAATATAATTTCAATTTAACATAGAAACGCAGGAATCCTAATCAAATTAATTAGCGAAACCCACACGAAAACAAACAATATTTGCTCGCAACATCGGGATTAATTTCCTTCTGATATGGTCAACCCTGTTTTACCGCGCCGGGTCATAACGACCCGAAAACTTGCAATAACTGTAATAAATAACAAAGCAATCCAAGTTGGTCTAATAAGATGTCTTGAGAGGATTTCATTGGCTCCCTACGCGGTAATATTTGGTGTAAGCTTGTATAGAATGTTGGGTAATCGTTTATTTAATTGAGTTTTGGAAACACTTGTGGTTAAACGGCTGAACTGGTGTGTTCCTAATTTCGAAGTCACAGAAATGACTGAACAATTTAAGGATGTTTATTGAAATCTATCGTTCTTTTTATGAAGGTATGTAATAAACAGCTTTTCAAACCAGTGCGAGACGAAAATAGAATTACTACCCAAAAATATTTTCGTCAACGCATTTTACATTTTATTTAACGCAAGACGCCATTACATACCTCACATCAAACAATCGACAAACAGAAACACTCCCCACAAGTGCACTAGAAAATAATTTCGCTGGAATTATTCACGAAAAAAACTCCATCAGACGAAAAATTATACCCCTAAAAACCATTAGCTCACATACTGTGGTGCATTGAAGCAAAGTAGAGTGGGGGGGTGAAGTGGGGGGTGAGACAGGAAAGGGGGATCCAGACTGAGGGGGAATAATCCCGTAATTATCGGCTTAACTCTAGACGACATTTGCAGGTGGTAGCAGTGTTCAGGTGTACCTTATGTAAGGCATTTTAGGGTTACGTTGACAAATGTTGCACACTGATAATTGATTTATAGGAGCTTTTGGTAATAGGGGACAGGTTTTGGTGGCTTTTGAAGATTTGCTGGTATCGGTTTCGGTATTTGACGCGCGCGGGAGGGGCTGTGTTGCCATAATCTTGCTTGAGCTGATATGAAGGATAATATTGGTGTTACACTCCGATTGTAGGGGTGGTTTCTGTTGATATTTTTATTTTACTTTTCATATTTCTTTTCGGGGACCTTGTTTTACAATTTTTGGGGATGTTTTCGTTCACGTTGCGGACTTTATTTTTAGCTGACGAGGATGAAGAGAGAACAAGAACTTTCTTGTTACAAGGGTTGTGGGATCACCGATTCTGGTTCTAAGCATATTTTATACTAGTTTATTTTACAGGCCTTCTTTCTGATTTTTAACTGCAAGCGAAGCTTTTCTGAACCTTAATCCAAACTGCAATAAATCTAAAATTTCTGCAGGTACCTATCGGTATGCAATGAAGACGGATAAAAATGAAAAAAAGTTAAATGTTAGTTAAATGTTCCAAAAATAGATTCAATTACAAGAATGAAACGCAAAAAACATCCCAAAACATTCCACAGTCAGAAAAATTCTACCTATGCGTAGGAAGTAATTTCTTTTTATTAAAATTTGAGGCTCCTACGCTGAAAATTAAGCAGAGCCACCTTTGTTTGCTTTTCATAAGGGAATCTGTGATTTTAACTGCCCGAGGGATAGACGCTGGATGGATTTCGGCCGAAATTTGCGCCGTTTCGGTATATTTTGGGCGCTACGGCCGAATTTAGGCGTGACTTAATAGCGTGTTGCTGGACGGTATGGCAACGTTGGCTAAGCTGATGGATTTGTGAAGGATGGACGAGTTGTGTTTGTAAGTTAATTATTTTCATATTTGTTTGTATTTTCTTATGACTATATTATGACTTAGGTATGGGGTATGTTTGTGTTTTGTTGTCCATGATTTTCCGGGATTAGATTAACAATCTCAAACTCAAAGCATTTTAATAACTAAGTAGTTCATTCAAATTGCAAAGACATCTAATTTCGCAAGGAGTCGGAAAGTCAACACAAGTGGGCTATTTCAAAACCGAATAAGGCTAAGTATAAAAATAATTTATCATGTATACCACACACATGATATTATTTTTATACTTAGTCTTAATTAGTATGACAATATATAACCAGGATAAAATCTTATTAATTCATCATAAGAAGTAAGCATACATTGGTGATCAATTATCATTTTTCTATATTAGTATAAGACCTTTGCCTAGCAAAAGGACAATATACAGGCTGATACTATTATAAATTTCCACGACTGCAACTGCAATTAGCAGAACATGTGTCTAATCTACAAATAAATATCTTAGGAAAATATGAAGCCAGATTTCCTCTTAACATAAACTGTGCAAATGACCGTTCTATTGCATGTTTTGCGAACAAAGTCAGATGTTAACACTTGTTCGTGACAAGTTCAACACTACAGCGTGTTGTCTTCTTTACTGAAGCCTTTAAAATACGTACAGATGTGAGCTGAAGTTTTGGCCCCTACTACAGGGTGTTTTCCCATTTTTCTAAGTAGTAGCTAGGAGTTTGGAAGTTGGCAGTATGAAACCCCGTGCCTCGGAAAGCACGTTAAGCCGTTGGTCCTGCGCCTGATCTCTCTCCGGACGTGTCGGATTGCCGTCCTATCGAACTATGAGAGTGAGGGAACAGAGAGCGCACCTGTGTCTGCGCACACGCTTGTGCACTATAATATCTCCCGCGCCGATGGCTAATCTCCGCTAAGAGTGGCCACCGTGACCGGAAACGTTCAGGAGGACTATATAATACCGGGATGAAGCCTCCTATGCCCTGGGCCAGGCCGTAGTCCAAGTCTGTGCTTAACATCAAAATCCCATAAACTCATAAAAAGGTAACAGACAGTTTATTTTGCATTTATAATACTGTATCTATGGATGTTCTGAAGTCGAATTGAGCACAGCTTGCCAAAAACAAACCCAGAAATTTCGATTTATCTCTCCCAAAAACACTCAACATTTCTCTTATAATAAAGCCATAAATATAACCGTGACACATGGTAGGGGTTTCGCAAACAATTCGGACCTGAAATAATTTGTAGGTAGGAAGTTTTCAGACTCGTCTGACAGGCCGGATTCGCGCTTCGGCCTGAAAACCGCTGAAAACTGATGTTGATGGTATATGAAAACAAAAAAAAAATGTTAAGTGACGACGTACGCAGGGTATGAAGTTGTCATGTTATAGCGATATCTTTTATACTTTTCTGGAACTTTTGTTAATGGTGACAGTGTTTTGTTTTTTTATTGTTCTGTGATCTTACTGTTACTAACATAGTTCGTAATTTTTTTAAGAACGCAGGGTCGGATAGTTGAGCGTAGACCACATAATTAGCTTTTTGAAATTGTTTATGATTTAAAAAAAAAAACATTTTTTTTTCGTTGTTTTTGATACCGCTACACATCGTGTGTGGTGGGGTTGATAACAAAAAGCCCTGTATTGATTCGCGAGAAAGACTTACTTACATAAAATTTGAATTGTCAGACTGTTACTCAATGTGATGTGTTGAAATACGAGGTCTTTAGTGAAATAGTTAATTACCTACTGATCTACGTTTACTCCCTGAGAGATTTTTTTTACTAATATCAATGACCTTCACGTATCCAAAGGAATATTAAGATAAGAATATTTTTCTATTACTTCACTAATAGAATCAATTTATTACTTTTCTCTTGTATTTTTTTGCGTAGGTTTTAATCTGTTTAACTACTCGCTCTGATCAAATTGGTACAAAGATAATTCTAGTATATTTTAAGAAAAACATAACTTAAATATTTTTTGGGTATCCATTTTTGTCTTGATTATCCAAATTACCCGACAACTGTGATTTTTCCCGACTGAAAACGCCCCACAGTTTTACTAGAACTAGGTATTGCCCTCACAAGCCCTCACACTCGGCGGCAGGTACCATTCAAAACAACCATACCATCACATCAACACCATCCTACACCCATACAGTCCACAATTACATCCACTCCACACACTAACTATCGAAAATTCGAAATAAATATTCGATAATCTATGAAAACCGAGTCGTGCCATAGTTAAAACGATACCCATGTAACAGAACCGGATAACGTATGGTCTATCGGATTTAAATACCAGATTTATATACTCTATATTAACATTGAAACGCGTCCAATCAAATATGTACCCTATATTTCGACTCAAACAGTTCAAAATTGCCTGTCTTAACTTCTATGGTGGTTTTGACAATTGGGACAATGGAATTTGTATTCTATCTTTTAGAAGCTAAGGTTTCAAGTGAGGTGGGGTAACTTAGGTGACCAGAGAAATGGCTTAGTTATGTCATAGTAGATTGTTGTGGTCGCTGTTGAGTAATGTAGGGCCAAGAATTGGATGGGTGGGCGTTAAAGTATGATGGATATGATGTAGTAGGATGTAACTGTATATCTTGAGGAGTTATAATAATAATAATAATAAATACGTGGCAACACCAACGTCAACAGTACGTGTTTAATTCTGACATAACAATTTTATCAATTTAAATAAACCAAATTAAATCTCAAGCCATTCGGAATTTCTCATAATATCGAAATCGAAACAGTCCATCAAGAAAACATCCAGAAAACCACAAAATACTATATTATATTTATTTTATCATCAAAACATTCGAACGAATTGGCTTTGACAGTTAATGTCATGTCATGAAAACTACAAATAAAATAAAATCACTATGAATTAAAGACAATGTTGACGAGGGCAGCAGCACGTCGCGCACGCCTACCGCCTCCGGACCCGACGCTCAGCTCCGCCTCGCCGCCGCCGGAACCCAGCCTCATCGTGAATGCTGTGACACCGGCCGTGGCAGTTGCGTCGAGCTCGAGCGACGAGTACTTCTCTCCGCCCACGACGCCACCACCTGCTCGTCGACGGGGAGGACGCCGGCCGCCGGACGGTTTAGGACCTCGAGGCCTACCGGCCTCTGATAGGGTCCCAGCTCCCGGCGGAAGTGTGCAGCGCATGCGATGGACGCAGACCATCAATGAAAACGTCATGCGCTCATACTATGGGGCTACAGAGGGAGGAAACAACCTGACCGCTTACCGTGTTCGGATGCTCTCTCTGTTTCAGGTGCTTGAGCCAGCTGTCAACGTTTCGGCGCAACGACTGTCGGATCAGGTGCGAGTCATCCAGCGTAATCGTATGTTGGATGACACCGTACTTGATCGCCTGCGGACTGAAATGCAGAGTAGCCATGTCATTACCCCGTCGGTGCAGGCTGTGGTACCACCACAGTCTATCACAATACCGGATCGCGCTGACGACTTGAGTGATGACATGGCTATTAATGTAAGTACCCAGTGCAGTGAGGAAATGAGGAGTGCTTTGGAGGGTGCGATTCGAGAATATCGGTTCATGTCGCCCGAACTTAGACCGCGCATACCGCGTTTGCCCATGCATAACAAAAATAGGGCGCTGGTGGCTGTTCTGGATTCGCAGTTGTCAAACTATTTTGATAACTGCGAAGACCTCACTGATGCTCACTCAATCCTGTATTGTGCGGCTGTAGCGGCATGTCGTGTAGCTCATGTCAAATTTTTTGATGACAGAGCTACACGACCTAAGCCAGCCGTACCAGCATGGCAGTACAGGATTGAGCGACGTATTGGTGGGGCCAGAGCACTCATTGGCAAACTAATCTGCTTCAGGGAGGGCAATACGCGCCCTAGAGTGATGCGCTTTGTGAGGCGGGCGTTCTCGGGGACTGATATTAGTCCTCGAGACTACATCTCCCGTGTCACAGAGCGCATTGACTTTCTGAAGCAGAAAGTGTATGTATGGGCAAACCGTATTCGTAGGTATAAGCGGCGGGTGGAACGATACACTCAGAATCGCACATTCCAAAGAGATGAAAGGTGGGTTTATAGGGCTTGGGAGCGACCGGACCAAGGTGTGACTGACACGCGCCTGCCGGATGATGACGTCATGACTTCGTTCTGGCGCAGCATCTGGTCGGTGCCTGTCAGCCACACCGAGGGTGAATGGACTCGGGAGGTCGAGCATGCGTGCGATCCAGTACCAGAAATGGGGGCAATCTCTATCAGCCCCCAAGACGTAGCTCGTGCAGTCCGTCCGTTACCAAACTGGAAATCCCCAGGACCGGACGGGCTGCACAACTTTTGGATCAAATGGTTCCAAAGATCGCACGCTCGCCTGGCTTCCCTGTTTCAGTCAGCCTTAGAGTCAGGGTCGCTGCCCGAGTTCCTGACAACAGGTATAACCCACCTGCTCCATAAATCGGGTAGTACTGCGGAACCCAAAAATTATAGACCGATTACCTGTCTACCAACAGTCTATAAAGTTCTTACATCCATTTTGAGAGCTAAAATTAGCAATCACATTGACGACAATTCTATCATGTCCGCTTCTCAAAATGGATGTAGGAATGGGTCCCGCGGTACTAAGGAGCTGCTCCTCATTGATATGGCCATAAGTCAACAAGTTCGCCGTTCCCGGAGAGATCTGTCGACATGTTGGATAGACTATAAGAAGGCCTATGACTCGGTGCCACATACATGGCTCATGAGGGTGCTAGAGTTGTATAAAGTTGATGCAACTCTGCGCTCCTTCCTGATGTCGTGTATGAGGCAATGGAGGACAGTCCTTCGCTATCCAGGATGTCGGCAAATCCAGAGGAATAGCGAGCCGATAAGGATTGAGCGAGGTATATTTCAGGGCGATAGTTTGAGTCCACTTTGGTTCTGCTTAGCCTTGAATCCTCTTAGCACGCTGCTGGAGGATTCAGGTCTAGGCTATCGGTTGAGGAGAGGTGGTCAGATTATATCTCACCTCCTTTACATGGACGACCTGAAACTCTTTGCCCCCAACGATTTGCAACTGATGGAGCTACTGAAGGTAACTGAAACTTTCAGTAGCGCCATCAGGATGGAATTTGGTGTGGACAAATGTGCGGTCATGCATGTAAAACGAGGGGAGATTGTGGAATCTGTGGGAACCCAACTCTCGGATTCCATAAATCTTAGATCCCTTTCAGCAACCGAAACCTACAAGTATTTGGGTATGTCGGAAGCACTGGGCATCAATGTAGCTGACATGAAGCAATCGTTGAAGGAACGCTTCTTTGGCCGCCTGAGAAAAGTATTTAATAGTCTTTTATCAGGCGGAAATAAGGTGCGTGCCTTCAACGGTTGGGTCATGCCAGTTTTGATGTACTCTTTCGGCATACTGAAATGGACACAAACAGAATTGGATGCCCTGGATAGGAAGGTCCGTACATTGTTGACGGCATATCGAATGCATCACCCACGATCTTCGGTTATGAGACTGTATATCCCGCGGAGGTGCGGAGGTCGAGGCTTTTTAAACGCTAAGACTCTCCACAATCGCGAGATATGCAGTCTCAGGGAATTTTTCCTAGAAACCGACGTTGGGATGCATCGGGATGTGGTCGCGGTGGACAAGGGCCTCACCCCGCTCTCCTTGGCTAAAGAGAACTGGCGCAAACCTGTAGTACTTGACACTAACGACCGCAGGGAGGTATGGCAGAGTAAGGAGCTCCACGGACGCTTTTTCCAGGCCCTTCATGGGCCCGATGTAGACCTATCAGCGTCCGTAGCCTGGCTACGTTCCGGCGATCTCTTCGGAGAAACCGAAGGTTTTGTCTGTGCAATTATGGATGAAGTTATGATGACGAATAACTACCGGAGATTTATTGTGAAGGACGGCACGGTTGACATATGTCGGGCATGCCACCGTCCGGGCGAATCAATTCGTCACATTATCTCCGGGTGTTCTCGTCTAGCTAACGGAGAGTACTTACATAGACACAACCTTGTAGCCAGGATTATCCATCAGCAACTTGCTCTAAAATACACCCTTGTGGAATCGGAAGTGCCGTACTATAGGTATGTGCCCGACCCAGTTCTCGAAAATGGCAATATCACACTGTACTGGGATCAATCCATCATCACTGACAGGACTATTGTGGCCAACAAACCTGATATAGTGGTGGTGGATCGATCAGAGCGGCGCGCAATGATTGTTGACATAACGGTCCCGCATGACGGGAACCTCGTGAAAGCCGAGAAAGATAAGCAAATCAAGTATCTTGACTTGGCTCGCGAGGTTGTCGACATGTGGGAAGTGGACTCGGCGATCATTGTGCCGATAGTTGTTTCAGCCAATGGCTTAATTGCCAAGAGCCTCGACCAATACCTGAGGAGGCTCTCGTTAGGCAGCTGGATCAAGGGCTTGATTCAGAAAGCGGTACTCCTGGACACGGCTCGTATTGTTAGGAGGTTCCTCTCTCTGGAGCCCTGACCGCCGGTAGCTTGGACCCTGTTCCCGATACCGGTGGGCTACTATTTTTATATTTTTAAATGTTTTTTTATTTATTTTTTGTAAGAAATATTTAAAAATGTAACTATAAGAAGAAAAAATGAATAAAGAGAATAATAATAATAATAATATTTATTTAGTCAAACTACAAAGGTCTATAGTGTTAATAACAAAATAACTTAACCTATGTTAGTACTTAATTACTAAAACAGAGCGAGTCCGGTTCGTAAGCGCCCACACTAGCGGGCTATCTGCCCGGGCGGCTATTGATTGCAGGATAGTGTTGGGACTGCCACGCAGTCTGCGGAGTAGCGAAGCAGATTTCTTACGCCACAGTGCATCAAAGCTGTCAGTGCCATGCTTCCATGATAATTTTTGGAGTAAGGAAATAACAATACTTCAATCAGGGACTTTGGAATTACTTTCAAAGTTTACTTAGATAAATTGAAATTGATTTTAAATAGGTATAAATGTAGGTTAAAGTCGGTATACTTTCCGTTTGATCTTCAGGTACTTATCTTAGTACTTTTTCTATTCAAAATGGCGGCAGTGTCTTACCTGCAGAAAGAAAGAAAAAAATAATTAATACAGGGTGTTACACAAACATATTTCAAAAATATCGATTCTGGATTAAGGTGTGGAACCGCCAGGGTTTTTGACTTTTTCATAAGTCATTCAATGGGGTTGTATGAACTTTGAGGGTTGTATTGATGATTTTAATGATTATAATTCTGTAACTAAATACCTATTGCAGCCGCGAATCATATTTTGTTCAATGTACAGCCTGACAATGACCGGCAAATTGTAAAAAACTTAAGAAAATTTGAATTTCGCGGGCTACCCTGACGCTTCCACCCTAGTATTTCTGTGAATTTAGTGTGCAATACAGAATAAGAATGAAAAATATATCTTATTATTTTCGAGTCGATGGTACCCTTTCAGATCAGTCCGGCCCACAAAAATAAGTAAATGTTTAAATGCAAAAATTGATTATAATTAAATAGAACCTCAAGCGGTATGAATATAGTAACCTTTGTGGAAACTATATTTTCGAGCCGTTTAGGGTTGAAACTCTGGGGCCGTGGGGTCCGAGTGCTCACAGCCTTTTTAAGGAAACTTCCAAACGCCTAGTTGACGCTTCCCGTGACCCAAGAGCTGGCTTTTACCTTGGCCAGAGGCTTAGCCGCCAGTCTCTTGGGCACATTACCGGCTGACAGCGTTGAGGAGTTTTTTGATGGCCTTTTATAGTTTGTAGTTAGTTTATTTTCGTGTTTTTTTTATTATTATACATATAGTTATTGTAAAAAAATTAAAAAGAAAAAAAAAATCTCTGTTCATAAGAAATGGAAGAAATGGAGGGAGGCCTTTGCCCAGCAGTGGGACAGCACGGGCTAGATATAATAATAAAAAAATAACAAATTAGATCAGTAATAACAGCACAAATGTTATAATTAACTAGCTGACCCACGCAACTTCGTCTGCGTAACATTTTTCATTGATGCTTCGTTCCTATTGGTTGCAGCGTGATGTTATAAAGCCCAAAGCCTTCCTTGATAAATGAACTATCCAACACAAAAATAATTTTTCAATCCAAACCAGGTTCCTGAGATTAGCGCGTTCAACCAAACAAACAAACCCTTCAGCTTTATAATATTAGTATAGATTTAGATCGAGAGATATCTTTAGATAATATTCTCAAGATAACCACTACACCTAAATTACTTTTAGGCATGCTACCTAGTATGATGTTGCAACCACTTATAGCAAGCTTTCATACATATTATATAAGTACATGTGTTATATAAAACGTGAGATAACTAAATGAATAAATAACTAAAAAGTCTTTCACGTAGATACTTAGGTGTAAGTAGCGACAGCAGAAAAATGTTGTTAACATTACATAGTTTCATACGGATTTCTGGAGAGAGTCTTCCATTATGAAACAAGCTGTTTCAATTGTTTCTTGAATTTGTTCAAGACAAGTGATTTAGTTTTATTTCCATAGTTACTTACCTAATTTATTGGCGTCTCTTAAACAGTGATCTTCCAATGTTCTTTTAGTTATGTGCAAATAAAAACGACTAATTTAAATAACTGTCACAATTGCAATGGAAAATCCGAGACATTTTTTTTTGGGACATGCCCGCCACACTATTCCCAAACCACTGCAACTCCTGAAAGCCAGAATCAACAGTGGCGACCACCAGAAAAGCGCCGAGACAATGAAGCTCGACGAAGTCCTAAAGAAACGATTTAACTGTCTTGGATCCCGCAACGAATTTAATCAGAAAAGACCACTTCCCTCCATATCAGCACATCTGCGACATGTTTATTCGTAAACCTTTCTCATAAAATCACATAGCATAAGTACGTGGACGTACCTGAGGTAAGTATGTACCATAAAAACATAGTCCCGAACAAACAATTACTCATTTCCAAGTTTATTTTAATTAAAAAGCACTCGCAGTCGCGGATATGTCACACAGAACATCCACGTCACCATAAATTGTGTCTGGCTAATCCATATTAATGATTTCTTAAAACCTTCCACCTTATAATAAAATGGTAAGAGGAAAAAGCAATGTACGCACTCACTTATTTGATATTTACATTTAGAATTTGAGATATTAACACATTTCTTTGACCAGTGACAGGACCATGATAACATCTCGCCTGTAGTCCCCGAAGGGTTAGGCAGAGGTACCTTATAGTACACTCACATTTCGCCAGTTATATTTAATTCTCATTTAATAGGGGGCGAGCCTATTGCCATCAACCGGGCACAAATCCAGACTCCGTGGCCGTTACTGAGAAAATCCTGATGGAAAAACCCCAAAAACAATTTGCCCGACCCGGGAATCGAACCCATGCTCAGCAGTCGCCATTACTGCCACTAGACCCACGAGACAGTCCGGATTATACGAAGACAACTTGTCTTTTCTATACTTATACAGAAAATTGGCCTATATTTTAAACAACACGTTCAGCTCGTGTCCATGCATATTTATGAATTGAAAACTACACAAATTAATTAGGTACTTACATATAATATTATAACAACATGTATTGTTGCCAAACTAATTTATTCACATTGAACATTATATCTTGACAATAACCCTGACTTGCAAATGTTCATTAGAGAAAATGAATTCGCTTCAACACTATTGCCGTCTCGTTTTAATGAAAGCAAAATGACAGCGACAGCAATGACTTATCGAGCATTTAAACATGTCAATTTCTTATGAATAAAGGCCAAGATACGTGTCTTTGCGCATGTATCAATAAAACAGCTTTTTACACCACATCTCAATAAAACTATGAAGATGTACTTTTTAATAAATAAAACGACATGTTAAGACACTTAAAATTCACATAGCTACAATAAATCAACTAGTATTAATTAAATTCAACGTTTTTTTGTCAACGCTACAAAAGGCTAAGAGCTGGCCGTACATCATAATGATGCATAGGCTACGGCTTTCATACATTATTAATTACAAAAAGGGTGAGAGAGACAACAGATTATTACACCTGTATGTAAGACAAGGATGGGGATATTAGGGATGACCAAGTTGCTCCCGTAGGCCAAGTTTCGCCAAGTTTCGGACACTGTTGGGTTGTGATAGTGACAAAATGTCTGAAACTAAAACTCTTGACATGTACGTAGTTTTGGATTGTTAAGAGACAGGGTAGTTTTATGTATATTTGATGGGGTTTGTCCCTTGCAACATTAATTTGGCTAAGATGTTTTGCATTGGTGTTTAGTTTATATTTACTAACAAACAAGTTAAGGACTCTGCCTATTACAGCCATGGATAACTACGGTAAGCTATAGTATAGCTGACCACAATTTATGAGCAATAAAACGCATACTATGGGGTAAAAATATGAGTGGGAATGACTTGTCGCCATATTGTGACGTTTGACAGCTGTCAAACTGACGTCAGTTGAGACACGTCAAGAATTATGCGATAATACTGTGTTCTTTTCATGTCCTCTGCTAAAATCGACTAAACTAAATATCAAAACTGTCACAACACTAGCGTGGCGTCAAAAGAAAACCATGTACGTTAATGATGGATCCACGCAATAAACAAAGAATTTTCCGCCATCTTGAATTTTCTGATATTAATAGAAACAGTTATGAGATAGTTATTCGGGTAATTCTTTCGGTGATATTTATTGGTCGTTTGTTTTACTTTGGTCCAATATGGCGATTTTCTCGTTTACTGCTGAAATGAGCGTTTTTAGGTTTTAGTATGGTAGTAATTATTTCGTTGTTACCGAGTCGGTTTTAGTGCAAACGTGTTTCGTTTCGTACTAATTAAATAATGCGGTGTTATTTCGTTTAGCTCGGTTTTACGTCGTGGAGATAAATTATTTTGTTAATATGCATTTAAAACGTCTGTTGTTGGGAATAGTTCTGCAAGTCAACGCTGCACTGAGGGGGCGTAATCACCAAGTGTGGTAGAAATATAACTTAAACTCACTCTTTTTTTATGGGGGTAAGCGAGAACTACTGAACGCCACTTGCTTCCTTACTGTTCACTACTGGACACTCTCCTAAGTTTGCTTTGAAGGTCGCAGCGAGTGATGTTTTTATCCGACTTCTAAAAAGGAGGAGGTTATGTATTTCACCATCATCTTTTTTGTTGGTAGCCTATTTTCTGCCTACCCGCATAGAATAGAGGCGAGAGTTTGATGATACATAGTCAAATAGAGAAAACTGTTTATCGTCACCCGCTAAAGAAACAAGGTAAAGTTTTTGGAGAGCACATCAAGCTACCCAAAACTGTCAAGTTTTCCCAATAAATTTTACACCTAATTCTAAAACAGTTAAAGTTGAAAATCTAATAAAGAAATTTGACAGATTGTTGTAGCTTGACGTGCTGGCGTCTGTACCTACGTAACTAAGGGTAGTATTATAAATTCATGCTAAGATGGCCTAACTCGTTATGGCGGCTAGTTCACAAACGCTGTAGTTCAATTAGTTTGAAACTGTGGTCTACACAGATCTTTGTTGTACTAGAAGTGGTATGCAGGAGTTTATGTGATGAAAGGCATGTAGGTAGTGGCTGAAATGAGAAGAATTACGATTCCCTATTTGAATCGAGTTTTGTTAACAATTTCAAAGGTTTTTGCACAGAATCTAATCCTTTTTCTAAATAAAAGTCCTTATAAAATCAGCCAACTGCCAGTAAAAGACCTGTCAAAATCAGCCCAGCCGTTTCGGAGATTAGCAGAACAGACAGACAGACAAAAATTTTCATAATTGTTTTTAAGAAGGAAATATATGATGATGATGCGTGTTGTTTAAAAGAAATGGGCTTTGCTGTTGTAAAAAAATAATTCATCTGCCTAGCCTTTTCCCAACTATGTTGGGGTCGGCTTCCAATCTAACCGGATGCAGCTGAATACCAGTATTTTACATGGAGCGACTGCCCTTTCAGTTTTCAGTGAACAAATCACAACCGATACTAGATATGCTCTCCAGCCTCCCAATAAAACCGCACCTCATCCAGTGCTCTCTATTTCATTCTCATATCTATGAATTGTGTATTTCGATGTTTTAGCTTTTAGCCAAATTGGCGGCCATCGCATCGGCCCAGCTCGGACCGTTACAACCGGGAGAAGTATCGACTTATCTGCTTGGTATTATGATTGAAACTTTGCTGTATGTTTTTATTTGACTTATTTATACTCGTGGCTAAATAATAACAGCCGCTCGGGTCGATCTTCCGATTTCTGGTATTAAAAGACCTTTGACATTCGTCTTTAGTCACAAGACCGATTACTGAGAGTTTTATGATGGCGGACACGAAAAAAAAATGCAGACAATACTACTACTTGAAGTTCGGATTTATTGCATCTCCATCAAATCAACACTTGCCAATGTGTCTCATATGTGAAAAAGTATTCAGTAACGATGCCATGAAGCCTTCAAAAATGGATGACCACGTATCAAGAGTACATGCTGACAAAAAAGCCGGAACGTGAATTGCTTTCAATAATAACTCCCTTTGTCTAGTAGACGTTGTAATTGCTATAACATAATGTGATATGTCACATCTAGACGTTGTTTAAATTATCATTAAGAAGAACTATTTGAGGAGCTCGTGGCTAAATAACAACAGCCGCACGGGTGGATCCACAAGGTTTAGCCTCGCTTGCCAAGGTTGGTCTGTCGGTAAATCCCGAGTTTCCTCCGTGCCTCGGAAAGCACGTTAAGCCGTTGGTCCCGGCTGTCATTTGTAGATCTTTGACAGTCGTTACAGGTAGTCAGTCCCGAAAGTCTGACAACCAGTCTAATCAATGGATATCGTATTACCCAGTACTAACTGGGTTGTGGAGGTCAGATAGGCAGTCGCTCTATGTGGTTAGTATGGAAAAGGCAAGGCAGATGATGAATTATTTCTACTTAAGCAAGTCTGAAATTGTATAATTAGTTCTATTTCTATCTTCCAAAACCTAAATACCCACTTTGAAGACACCCACCAAACCATACAAAGCCCAGTGACTCCAAATTTTTAGGCCAACACGATCAAAGTCCTTATTTACTCTCAACAGGAATTTGCGCAAAAAAAAACGCCAAAAATAACTCGAAAGGGTATGTCCGGGACATTTTACACGCGACCTGTTCTAACCCTTCTATAGTGCCGGTTCGATGTCCAGGCGAAATAGAGCGGGAAATTGCCCCACCCCCCGTCTCCCTGGGACGTTTGTGTTATGCCATGCGTGCCTTTGAGGGTAACTCATTTTTATGCAAATTATTATTGGCGAGAGAATGTCGGCTTTATTATTGAATTAAATACGGGACCTAAACCTAAATAAAGACAAAACCCACCCTGGGTTTTGTCTTTATTTAGGTTTAGGAAACTGAAAATTAGTACATTTAGAAGAGTAAGCGAATTCTAACTTAGAAAGCTGTGCCAGCTAGGTGGATCAACGACCTTAAAAAGTTGGGAGAGGCTGGATGTTGGATGGCTTGCTGGCGATGGACTTGGGGAAGTCCGTCGCCTAAGCAAATAGGCCCGAGTCGTGTGGTGTTTCCGCGCGCCTCTCACATGGAATGACAGGGCGAGGACCAGCTCACCCCTCCCCTTTACCTGTGACGGGGTTTGTCGCAAGCAAATCGTCACTGCTGGGCTGATTGTGAAGAATACAATTGTGTACCCGCACCCCAGCCAGAAGTGACGAGGAGGAACACCGTGTGGTTTCAGTCAGTAGGACTCTGACAGGCCCCTCCACCGGCCCCACGGCGGAGGACATCCACTGAGGATTTCCACACGTAAAAAAAAGGCTGGATGCGTACGAAGTGTAAGGTTGAAATGTAAGTGTGTTGTCGTGAAGTTTAGGAGAAGACTATGACCAGCTGTGTTGATTGAAGCTGTGCTTATGTTTAGAGTAGCTACATAATATAACACCACGCCTGTGATCTGCGAGGGGGTAGGCCGAGGTGTACCTAATAGCACACCCACATTTCGCCAGTAATGTTTAAGTCCCATGTAATAGGGGCACCAGGCACTAATACAGACTCCGTGGCCGCTACTGAGCTGCTGGAAAAACCCAATTACATTATGCCTGACCCGGGAATCAAACCCAGTACCTAATGCTCAGCAGTCGCGCTTGCGGCCACTACACCAAAGAGGCAACGTAGGCACATGTATTTTGCAATAAATGGGGCGGGATTGAACTTACTACATATCACTTTCAAGCCTTTTTTTTTTCGGATGAGAAATCATCAAATGACTTCTCCCGCTCTGGGCTGAGCGGGAGGGAGTGTCAGACTTTTACTGACTAAAACCCACCCATGTTCCTTCATCGCCCTTTGTGTTCCGGGGCCGCGGTATCTCTTTCGAACAACCCGCAGCACCCGGCAGGCATCGGCCCTTGCGGGCCCCTTCCCTATGCTGACATCTCTTTGAGGCGCGCGTGGAACACGAACGCGCCGTCGACACGGCCTGTCGTCCTAAGACGGAGGGACGGCGAGCTAGCCCTTAGCTCACCGTCCACAGGCCCGCGTCTACGGTGGCCGGGGGCCACCACGTGGCCCCCGACGTCCAGTGCGTCTCCCGCGGCGGCTGGGAATCACTTTCAAACCTGCTGCTATACCTTTGTACTACTATAATATAATTATAATAAATTAAAATATAAAATACAAACCCAAAGTTCCCGAGACTACCCCAGTTAATTATTTCTTATACAAATAAAATTATATTTTCATCATCACATTTAAAATACAGTAACCGTGTTTCAAACGTGACAATTCATCTTATTTGTCAATTGTTTTTTCGAATAGCTCAGATAAAAGTATATTGTTTTGTCTCCTACACGGTTTTGAACTACCATGATAGATTAGATATGGTTTTAAAGATCATTGACCATACGGTCACTTGAATCGTAGCACTTTTAGTTGTAACTATCCATCATAATTAACTGCGTATTATTATGTTGAACTGTAACGTTTTTTTTTGCTTTGTGTTCATGGCGTTTTATCCGATCAGAATGCAAACTGTTATTAACATAAAAAACGGGATATTTAACGTGTTTAATTTAAGTACTATTTATTTTGAGTTCCCGATATTTTAATATTGCCCTTGTATTGTGCCCTTATTTATTATTAATCCTTTTCCTAGTTTTTTTACTATTCCTCTCTTGCAGCAGATTTACGTAATCCATACGTGGAGATCAGAAAGAAAATGACGCCATCATGTAAAAATATCGGGATCAAAATTGTTGCCAATTAGGTCTAGAATCACCCATTTCAAGGAATGCACCCAATTACTAATCCCCCTATATAAGGTATCTTAGAAGATCTACTTCAAAAAACATCAATTTATTTCAGCTTAACGTTAAAACCGACAAGGATTTAAAATTTCCATTTGCAAGTAGCCTTTTATCGTCGTGATAGCCCAGAGGTTAGGGCCGCGCCTCTCATGCATGAGGTTATGGGTTCAAATCCGGGCGAGTACCAATGTGAGTTTTTGCAATTCATATGTACTTTCTTATGCCCGGTTCCTATAAACAAGAAACGAGTCGTTTTGCATACGGATAGTAGTATTTTCTACGAGGCGTATGTCAAAACCATTCCTATAAAAAACGTTTCGTAAGTTATGTTACCGATAGATC
Source organism: Standfussiana lucernea (assembly GCA_964057025.1). Classification (NCBI taxonomy): domain Eukaryota; kingdom Metazoa; phylum Arthropoda; class Insecta; order Lepidoptera; family Noctuidae; genus Standfussiana; species Standfussiana lucernea. The sequence continues at coordinate 5,441,780 of OZ059809.1, forward strand.
ACTACCTACGGATGGGAGGGTTACGAATAACGGACAGTAAGGCAAATGTATGCAGATGTCTAGCGATGGTGTTCCTATAAAAAATAAGAAACGTCAACGAGCTGTCAAAGTTACGAGCCGTTAACAATACGTTTACCGCCCGATTTCGGTCGGTTGTTTACAAAAGTTTTACTCATTCTGTGTTATTTGTTATAAATACTTGTAAAATGTCGCTTTCAGACAGTGAATTAAGTGATTTGGAAAGGTTATCGGACTGGAGTAACTCCGAATCAGATGAAGAAAGTGGTTCTAATCGGAGGAATTACAAAACAAGGGTCGATCATTTTAGTATCTTGGATACTAATGAATTCCAAGTTAGATTTCGGCTAGATAAGCCGTCTGTACAAAGTTTACTCGTCGAAATTTATCCGCATTTAAGAGTAAAAGGAGCCAGGTATGTATTTCTCAAACTAACCTTGAAATATTCACTTGAAACAACCAAAACAACAATAATTCATCAATTACGCATTCTACTCCTAAACATTAATTTAGTCTTTGTTTTAGGAACCATGGTATACATCCTCTTCACCAACTCTTATTGACGTTAAGATTTTACGCATTAGGGACAATGCTATTATCAGTAGCTGACTTTGTTGGGGTACTTATCAAAATCATCGGCTTGTCGTATAGTATTTGATGTAAGCTGTGCTATAGCACGGTTTATACAACAAATATATATACATGCACCCTGACACTGAACAAGATTTTTATGAAACTGCCCGCTTCCCAAGGGTTCTTGGAGCACTTGATGGTACACACATCAGAATTCAATCACCATGTAAGTTTTTGTTGAATCTTCTAGGTAATCTTTTAATTTGATAGGCTTCTACTTTTTTATTTAATTAACACAATTCAATTCTTTTTCATAGGTTCAGAGACTGGAGAAGAATTCAGAAATCGAAAGGGCTACTTTTCCCTTAATATACAAGCTGTGTGTAATGCAAAATTATTATTTATGAATTTAGTAGCCCGTTGGCCTGGTTCAGCTCATGATGCAACTATATTCAATAACTCAGAACTAAGAGGTAACAGTAATAATAGATAACATCATTATGAAGTATGTTTTGTGGTCATATAATTTAATCCAGTATCTATATCTAACTACATTTTTTTTCAGCTCAGTGTGAAAGCGGGCTGTATGGAAACAAATGGCTGCTTGCAGACAGTGCATATCCTCTGAAACGATACCTATTAACACCTTTGTTAAACCCTCAAAGTAGAGGGCAACTGCTTTATAATGAAGCCCACATTCATACTAGAAACTGTATTGAAAGGTATGTTTTTCATCAGTGTGGAGGAATGTGACACTTTCCATTTTTATTGTTCTTGTGTACCATGGGTGAGATAAGAGCATTCATGATTAATAATCCTTACATTTAGAGAAAGACTACCTCATTGGTCTAGTGGTTGCAAATGTGACTGCTGAGCGTGTGGTCTCGGGTTCAAAGCATCATGCACCAAGTCGGGCAGTGTTATTGCTAAAGATAACTGGTTCTTTTTTATTGCAGATGCTTTGGAGTGTGGAAGAGGAGATTTCCAGTAGTAGCTTTGACATTGCGTTTAAGTCTGTTACGAGCCAATGCAGTAATCATAGCTACTGGTGTGTTGCATAATATCTGTCGATTAAACAGTATAGCTGATGTCCCACCAGAGGTAGAAATTCCTACTGCAGAGGTAGTGCCTGTACCAAATACTGCTGAAGAACCAGATTACACAGAAAGAGCAACACTAATTTCAAATTTCTTTAATAAGTGAGTAATAACAATCTGTATAGTGCTAAGCTGAGGTGTCAAGTTTGAAACCTTGACTATGTTAAAGTACTGTGCACTGAATATGTTTAATAATTACTTTTTATTTCATTTCAGTTTATCATCACATGAGTAATTTTAAGTTTGTATCGAGAAAGAAAAACACTTATCTGCTACATACAAAACAAAGTGTATGAAGAAATGTCCGTTGATGAAGGACACTGGCTTAGTTATAGGGAAATATTGTTAATTTAAGTATCTAGCTTTACTATTAGTTATTAAAAGAAACATTTTTATATAAAACTTTATTTTAATTATAGTTTTCCTTAATATATTCTAAATTATTATGGCACTAACACAAATTAAAACTTACATATGAAACACTAACTATAAACATCATTTACAGTAACATTATTTTCTTCTTGTGCTAATTCTAATTTTAAAAGTCTAATTTCTAAATCTAATTTCTCCTTTTTCTTGTCATAGTAACTTGCTATAGCAAGGTTACGGGTGATGATGGACGTCTGTACATCTCTGTCTGCTGTCTTTTTACCTGAAATAAATGGAAATATGTTTTATTTCATACAATGTGTTTGACCAGGGTTCTAGACTATAGTTTACAATATGGGAACAGGTATAAGAAATTCACATAAAATATGTGTGTAAATTAATAATAAATTTAATTATGTACCTTTATTTTTTGTTGTTAATTGCCTGGACATAGGCATGCCAAAGAAATACTTGGAGCCCTGTGCACTGGGAGAGCTGTTGCCCTCACACAAATCAATTTTTCTTTTTTTTGCATGTATGTCTGAAAAAAATGATTTGACATTTACAAACAAATTAATTAATAAAAGTATAGGTAGAGAAGGAAGATTTAATCAAAATAATACCTCTACATGGTGTTTCAGCTACACTATCTTCTGAGATAGATGGAATAGCATTAGTTGCACCATTTATTCTAAGACGATGTCCATATCTGCCACACTCCCTTCTGCTATACCACCCACATCCAGGACCGCATTACCACCATCAATACCATCACCACCAAATAGCACATCAAACCCTGTGCAAGTAGACCCCAGAAGACCAGTCACCTTTTCCAATATCTCATCATGTGGAATAAAATCAGGTTTACATTCACTTGAAACATCCAAAACAACAATAATTCATTACGCATTCTTCTCCTAAAACGTTAATTTAATCGTTGTTTTAGGAACCATGATATGTAGGATACATATCATGGTTCCTTCTTCGCCAACTCTTATGTTGAGTTAATTATGTTTTACTACAAAACCTTAGAATTGAATTTAAAGTTCCTTTAAAATACATGGGTCAAGCCAGACGCTATCAATTGCGTTTTGTTCACTTCAGTAGCCCGAATAAAAAACTGTTTTTTATTTTTAACAATGAGATTTCTTCAACACATTTTTTTTTAAATAAACGTGTAAGTTAAGTTTTCTCCATGAAAGTATAAATATGTTATATTATGTGTATTATGCACAGGTTTTCACTCTAATCCTAAACATGCTCGATTGTAATAACGAAACGCAAGGAGGGTTGCACATGTGTTCATGGAGGGCTTCGGTAAGTGAGTTACCAACAACCGTTCGTAGCAGGTAGATGACTCAAAAACTTATAGGAACGCCTATTACCATCCGTTACTCGTAACCCAAAAACGAATGGTACCTTTTGTACAATAACGAATCGTTGTTTATAGGAACCGGGCATAAGTCTATCTTGGACATCACAGACATCGGTGAAGGAAAACATCGTGAGGAAACCTGGACTTAGTATACTTATAATTAATATAAGTCTGAAATCGCCAACACGTCTTGAGCAAGCGTGGTGATGGTCGATAGAGCGTGGTGATGGTGATGATCAATGCTCGTGCCTTCTCTGCATGACAAGAGGCGTTTACCCAGAACTGGGACAGTTACAGGCTGGTATTATTATTTATATTTAAGTAGCCTTTTCATTTGACCGTCGGAGTGGAGTAGCGCATTAGTAGCCATAGAATGTCCTCCCATCGAATCTACTTCCTCCAGCCATACAAGGTGTAAACGCACCCTTCACGAAGCCGTCAACCAAGCATTCTGTACATCAAACTAAGTAATTCTACGCAAAAAATATTACTGAGAAGCGACTTTTTTTTTGGGTGAAAAAAGACGTTTTACGGTAAGACTCAATGTAACGCACTCAAAATATTGCGATGATGATGTATTGAATATTACTCGTGGATGTTTTTAAAATGAAGTTGTAATATTAAAAGCTTGTATTTACAAAAAACTTGTGGAAAAAACTTTTTTGCAAAAAAAAAACCGACTTCCAAAAAAAACACTAAAAAAAGTGGAAAATAACTTTACTTTCGGAAGTCGGTGACTATAGTTTGTTTCATTGACTTTTTTGCCACCGACTTCCGAAAGTAAAGTTATTTTCCAATTTTTTAACCGACTTCAAAAAAAGGAGGAGGTTCTCAATTCGGTTGTATGTTTTTTTTTGCAAAAAAGTTTTTATTTTACCCTTGTTAGTTATCGTATCACACACAAATCCTTGTCAAGTATCAATTTCGCAATTTCTTTTACTTGGATGACATTTTTTCCAGCTATTTCGATTTCAAAACCAAACTGCTGAACCGATTTTGATGAAATTTCTATGGGACCAATCGGGAAGTAAATCCATTCAAATAAAAGAAGAATTTTTCAAATCGGTTCATAAATGACGGAGATACGAGGTAACAAACACAAATAAAAAAATAAAAAAAACATACAACCTAATTGAGAACCTCCTCCTTTTTTTGAAGTCGGTTAAAAACGGAATTTTGACCTCCAATGTCTCCTTGACTAGAAGGTTCCCAGGTATGGCCCGGAACTAAAAAATGATTTTTTGAGGGTCTATTTACACCCTTTTCTCATTTTCAAAACGCAATAATATTGACATACTACATCCAGCCCCAAATCCTAGTTAACCAAACAACGAGAACTTCTCTCATCTCAGCATAGTTGTGAGCTACAGCCCATAGATCATGCGGCGTAAACCTTGGGAGTTTGGCCAGGAGTGATGGCAAGAGGACCACGGTAACCGCACTGATTTACTACTGTTAAACCGGCTTGTGTAGTTCGGGGATACTGGTAAGAGGTGGCGCTAGCATGCTCGGAGATAAGTTCGAAGAACGAAAAACAAAAGTGTAACGGGTTTTTGTTCGATCTCAGCGCTGTTTACTTTGATATTTTGATCATAAACAGCTGCCCCTACATCACACAACACATTTTATTAATAACCAGCTGTTGCCAGCAACATTCGACCCCGTGAAATTATTATAAGAAATATTACTTTCCCATTTAAATCGGATTATGATTAGCAACAATTTTAAGGGTTTTATTTTTATGTAGGAAAGCCTAAACTTTTTTCTGAAATAAAAGCTTAAGTTACTCCTTCTAAAATCAGCTATCTGCCAGTAAAAGCCAAAATCGGTCCAGCCGTTTCAGAGATTAGCCGGAACAAACAGACATACAAAACGCAAAAAAAAACTTTAGCTACAAGTACCGTACTTTTATATTCATTCAGTAAAAAGCTATTATTTTGAAATTACAAACAGATACTTCAATGTAATTTATTTGTACTTGATACCTTGTAACCAAAGAGATTTAATAGAATTATTGGGACTATTTTCATACAAACATTTTGATCCCGAACATTTTCGATTTTGACACATGAATGCTCCGTGACAAGCGGAGGTATAACAGACAAAACGATTTGTTACTAAGCAGTAACAAGTATTGGATCACGATTTTCTTCGTCTTGTTCCGTCTACCGCTTTTTAATATTTGAATGTCTTTGCTTGTAACCTTATATCCGATACTACTCAATATCGCTCGCCGAACTGAACGACCGTGTGTACAGAGCGACAGATATTTAAGCCGAGTTTAACGACCCTTTAAGCTTTGTCATGGATACTTGTACAGTCACCCGATATAAGATATATTAGAGGAGCAATTGAGTATATTATACTTAAGTTTCTAAGAAGAAAATATAGTAAGAAAATGAATTGAACTAGATGCGTTTTGTTTAACAGAAATGGGCTTTGCTTTTGTAAATATTTTATTCATCTGCCTAGCCTTTTCCTAACTATGTTGGGGTCGGCTTCCAGTCTAACCGGATGCAGCTGAATACCGGTATTTTACATGGAGCGACTGCCTATCTGACCTCCACAACCCATTTAGTACTGGGTAATACGATACCCAGCTAAAAATCAGCTGTTTCCTACTAAAGTCCTACCTACACGGTCAAAATGTGTGGAACAGCTGTTTTTTTTTTAAATTACCGATCATAAATTTCTATGTGGGGGGGTTTCAGAATGATGTACTGAGTATGTGGTTTTCGTTTTTGTTACGGTGTCTCTTCGACCCCGTATAGGTATTGTGGCTCGGGTTGTGAATGTAGTACTATCAATTTAATTTCTTATTTTTTAATCTCTACAAACACATGCTTCAAGGATTCAATTCAAATCTCACACCGTCACCACCTTCAACATACCACTCAAAACACAACACCTCACATTTATCTCCGAACGACATCTGTTTGACCGACTGTACATTATTGGAAATAGCTACATTGTTGCCTGCCATTGTATGTTAACGCCGTTCAGAGATGGATAAGCAGAGAGATCGCTACGGCATTGTTAGGTGGTGTTTAGTTAATCATGTTGCTGTGGAGTGAGGAATTACTTATAATAAATTAGTTTAGTTTGGAGTTGGGCTCAGTTCGGATTAATTCCGCTTTATTTAGGTTGACGGAGAACAGTTTATCATCATAGCTGCCTGCCTTCTCGTTCTAGTGGTTGCAAGCCCGACTGCTAAGCATGAAGTCCTGGGTTCGATTCCCGGGTCGGGCAAATTGGATTTTTCCATCAGGAATTTCTCAGTAGCAGCCACGTTGATGACAATAGGCTCGCTCGATATTACATGGGACTTAAACATAACTGGCGAAATGTGGGTGTACTATTAGGTACACCTCTGCCTAACCCTTCGGGGATTACAGGCGTAATGTTATGTTATCTACTTCTTTGCGAACTCCAGTCACTGACGCAATCATAAGCTCATCAAGTGTACAGAATGCAGCGTCAGTTGGAAAGTGTTTTTTTCAGTAAGCAGATACGTATGAACTCATTCTTCAGCTACTTAGAATCTCATTAATCTTAGTGTCTACTTTTATAGAGATTTTACCTAAAATATATTGATAAAAATGACGAACAGCTAAGTTTCTTGCTTGCATTGTGATAGTCATGTCATGAATATATAATTAAATAGCTCTTGCGCGCGACTTCGTTCGAGTGGAAATTTTGATGTTTATGTGAGAAAAAAAGATATAAAAGATAGCCTATGTCCTTCCCCAGGATATAATCTATCTCCTTGCCAAATTTCATTACGATTAGCAGTTTAGTTGTGAAAAGGTCACAAAAAAAAAAACAGAGTTACTTTCGCATGGATTTATGCAACTTATCGACACATGAAAATTTCAAGCCTTTTTTTTAAGTTACACTATTTCTATGAATTTTAGCCGGAAACTCGACCGATTCCTAGCTACCTACTCGAGTAGTTATATCAGAATCATTCCCCTTTTCCCCCCACCCACGATCGTACCTTCACGAAACTAGTTTTTCTCACAATTCCTCCTCTCCATTTAATTCCCGACCTTCACTCCCTTTTGTGCGGTCCTCCCATAAATCCCTCCTGCCACGGCCATTCATAGTCATTGTTGAAAACTTTCCTTTCTGAAAACCTGAATCGGGATCTGATAAACGTAAGGTAATGAATAGTACCTATTGTTGGATAATTAATTTCTTCATTAACGTCCTTTACACCTTCGTGCAAAGTTGGGTAAGTTAGAATGGGACCATTATGTGTAATTACTGAAATTAATTGTCTTATCTATTCGGTTTTTGGTGGTGACGCCTCCACGTCTTAGTTTTAGGGCATTGTTTGGGAATGTGATGATATTCTAAGTTTTACTTCAATGTGAATCATAATTTTAAGGGACCATTTGAAATGTCAGGCCACAATATTCCCAAGTCAGAATCTACCGATCAGAAAAGCGGCGAGACTGTTTCATCGGGAGATCGGAGAGTCCCGGAGTAATGATTGACTTTATTTCAACTGTCTCAGAAACAACAATGAAATTAAGTTGAAGAGATAATTGGAACAGTAGAAATATAACAGTTCAACAGGGCACAGAGCACAGTGGCGTGCCTAGGGGCCAACAATACGGCAGGCCCATAGGGCAAGCAGACTGTTCAGAAACCCTAACATCGTAAAGAGTAGAAGGTTATAACGGCAAGCCAATATTTTTGGGGTTATATGAAAGTACCGCCACTAAGTCTACCCTAGCTCACTGCAGAATTATATGTCTTACAAAAGACACCCATTCAAAACCACAAGTCAGGTTCATACCTACTGCTAACAACAGCAAGATCTAGAACATAATTCTGTACCGCAAAAGCGCTTTTTCCGCTTTTCAAATTCAGTTCCTGTTGACTTGTTATGTACCCAATAGAAACACAATAACTTGGTGTCAGAACTTGGTTTCTGGGCGTCTGCCAATATGGTTTTATTAACACAGATGTACACAGTTTATAAAGCTGAAAATTGTGAAGGAAAACTGTGTTAGAAAGCTTACTAACTTACTTACTTTATCGTGTGGTTAGTGCCTAACCTGGTGTCAGAGTTTTTATGCCGCCCGTGGGCCTCTGACTTGGCTCTTCATGCCGTCGAGAAATATCTCTCAGGCATGTTGGTTTCCTCACGATGTTTTCCTTCACCGATGCAAGTGATAATTATACAATACGCACATTAATCCGAGAAACTAAAACCAAAGAAGTCTTCAATATACACATAAAAGACGTTGCTATTGTTTAACCTGGTTATCAGTTCCTGAATCAACATTTTCCTCCGAAGCAACGCTGCAATTCACCCCTACAATGATTTCAAGAAACAAAAGGAACTCAGTAGTTCGGGGCGTCCGTAATTTATTTTATGAGAACCTCTGAATGAAGGCTGATAATAATCGGAGGAACCCAATCATTAGAATAAATACGAATGTGATTAGGCCTTGCCCAAAATGAGCCCTTTTATTTTTACGGTACTTTGATGAATGTGTGGCGAAGTTATCTGGGTCGAGGGACTAGCGTTAGCATAATCAGACTATTATGGGCCCACTGCTGGGATCCAAGCCACCTCACATTCATCACCATCATCTTCCTGCCCTTGTCCAATGTTACTTGAGGCCACAACATCCAGACCTTCCGCATATAGTCTGACCCAGCCACCTCTTTAGCGTCTATCTAGCTAGGAGGCGTCCCACACTAGCTTCCGATGCGATACGTGGTCTCCAGTTCAGGATTTGCATAGCTCATCGTCATCTTCCTGCCTTTGTCCCATTCTACTTGGGGTCGGCGCAACACGTTTTCTTCTTCCATTCTCCTCTGTCAACCGTCACGCTATTATTTACTCCTTTTTCTTTCATATCATTCCTCACACAATCCATCCATCGTTTCCTTGGTCTTCCTCTCCCTCTGCCTCCATCAACATTTATATTCATCACTCTTTTAGTCACATGCGATTCGTCCCTCCTCACCACAAGTCCATACCAGTAAAGTTGCTATCAGAGGTAAAATACCTGCGAGAACTTGATACACTTTACACACATATTCTGAGGATGAACAGTCTCGTGACGAAGAGCTTTTAATAAGAGACAGAACAGGTGAATACAATGGAAGTTACTGTCAGGCAGACGTTATCTTCGTGTCTAGTCTCCATTGAAAGATTTAGACATGTTTGCTTTTAAATCTAGCAAGGTACAACATTAGTACAATGTATAAAACAGCCACAAGGGATTCGTCAACGTGTTTTTGTTATTTGATACTTCGTCTGCGTCAAATATTCTTTTAACACCCATTAAGTTTGACATATTCGTGCAATTTTCTCTGTATTCTATGGTAGATGGTTAAAAGCAATTTTAACCCCAACACAAAATATTTAAACGTTTCAAACGAAAACTCTTGAACCATGAAATATTTTGACAAATATTGAGTGGAAACTTTCTTGCAATCAATCAACGGTCCCCTTAGTACGGAACCCTAAATGAGGTCGTTCACCCTTAGACTTGTTGGTTCCGCAGATTTAGGATTAATTACCGGTGGATGCAATTCGTTACGTCATTCGGTCACCCCCACTCGTAATGACTAGGGATACGGTGGGGAATGAAAAGTATCGATACTGCACTTATTCTCGGTATTGGCACAAAAGTATCGATACCTAGCTTATTAGTACTTTATCATCTGTTTGACTTTAGATCACGTTCTTGCCGTGAAAATCAATGCTGTTTATCAAAATTAAAACTATTTTGTCTACCACTTCAAGTCGTGTAGAACTAAATTCAGTGTTCTATTTCGTCAAAATCAGTTTAGTAGTTAAAGCGTAAAGAAGTCAGAAATAAACCGATATAGTTTTAGATTGATAGTGCAAATGAAGTCTACTTAGGTGTTTATATAATTAAGAAGAAACAGCCTTTCTAAAGCCAGTGACGATAATATCGCAGGGACTGAACCTCGTCTTTCCAGTATCGCTTGAAAGTTTTGAGTATTAACACGGTATCGAAACAAAAGTATCGATACATAAACATCCCTAGTAATGACTGGTTGTCGTAAAACAATTGATTGATCGCGTGCGTTGATTTCGGGACATGTGTGTAATTATGTATGGCAGTGCAGATGTGTTCTTGATGATCTTAGGGGATAATGATGTTGTTCAGCATTGTGTTTTGTGCAGCATCGGCTATTTAATGGCTTATCAAGACAGATTTGATTTAGTTTAAGTCAAAAATTAATCTTTCTAGCCGGAAGTGCTCGTAAATCGGTGAAGGAAAACATCGCGAGGAAACTGGCTTGTCCTAGAACCGAAAATTCGAAGATATGCGAAATCCACCATCCGGCAGTGGGTCCGGCGTGGTGGATTACGGCCCATTCCTTTTCTAAAAGAGGAGGCCTCTGTCCCATCATAGAGATTTTTATAGGCTGCTTGAACATAAAAAGCTTTTCGCATAAGCAAATAGTGATTTTTAATAAATCGTTGCGATATAACATTTTTATATTGATATAGGTTTTTTCCTTACTTTATGGTCTCACATTTCCCGTGTAAAACAAGAAAGATTTTTAATCTTCTCCTACAATCCCTTTAGTGATTTATCTCGGGGGTAGTTCCCGACGATTCCCGAGAACACCCGAGTAATTCCGAACGCAGGCGAGTGTCCAGGTGTGAAAGATTTACGGTCCATACCTATTACAAGTATGTATTATGTACTGGTCAATTAGAGCCTCTAAGGACCGGTAATTTTTACGGAAAGGTTTACGGTTGCGGTTAACGGTTAGTGGCGTAATTATCGGTTTTTTGGTGAGCGAGGTTGAGCTTTTTGCGAGATTCTTGTCTGTTGGTGTTGAAATTTATTTTACCGAATTAAATAGTATTATAGTTTTAGGAAGTTGCTTCTAGGTTGATTTAGTGCTATTTGTGCCTTAGACACTATTTATATAACGTAATTTTCTTACACCAAATAAAGTAACTACCCAAATACTCATCCATACACAATTACAAACACAAGAACTCACTGCTCCACATAGGGCACTCAACCCCATAAAAACTCAGCATAAAATTAATCAACTTTAAACCCCATCTAAAACAACATGTCACCGCCAGATGTCGCTACCCAGTGTAAAATATCACGCAAATAACTTTTCACCGGACGGTTTTTAACCGAAGTCCGGTTTTTAAGTGGCACACCACTAGTTACGCCGGGAACGCAATTACCACAAGTGACTATTGAAACTGACGGCCGGGCGGCAATTGTTTATTACGATACAAGTGCGGAAATCATATTTTTATTAGAAAGGGGTTTTTTATTGATATATGGGCGGTATTTAAGATGGTTAGATGGCATATTTGGTTAGATGTGATTAGTGTCAAAGGACTCTAATTCCGCTCTTCCTTCTTAGCGAGTTGATGACAATTCATATTGAGCCAGCCCAAATTTTGACGACGAGTTTGGCACTTTCAGTACGTCCATCAGCTCCTGCGATGTGCAAACAACAGGACAGGCAGAACACGATTTCAATTGTCCCATCGTTTGTGGGGCAACACCACATTTACACTCCAGGGCAGAGTCATCTATGAACCTCCACCTGAACAGGTTTTCCTTGCTTCGGCCAACCTGTGTCCGTAGTCTATTTAAAGACTTCCAGGTCAACCATGGCAACTCTTATCCAATTTCGCTGAAGTAATTAAATGATATCCGTCGTAGTTCAATTTCCGTATATAGGATTTTGCATGAGTAAATTTTCAGTCCGGTAGCGTACCTGCGAGGTAGACCTAAACTAATTGGCGGTATGTACACTGCAGGCCAAAAGTTAAAGACCGCAGTTAAACAGTATAATTATCTATCAATTGTAATAAAGTCCCATAAGATAAATAAAAGAAATGCACACCTGCATATTCTATTGTTAATGTAGAATATTTAAAGAAGTCATTCTTTTGTTTACTTTCAAGTTATTGGACATTAAACATCTATTGTTTTCAATCACCGACAAACGCTGCGCTAGAGCCAGGTGGTAGAGTCCTAATAATATGTTTATTGTGTGCTCATTACTTATTACTTTGCTTTTGTTTGGCATTGGTCAATATTAAGGATTATTTAGCTTCTGAAAACACGTAGTTTCAATTTATTCTTACCTGAGTTTACTTGGGTTGTTCACAAACAATCTCAGTTAGTCTAAACTTGTGGTTTCTACAGTGAAGACGTCTTAAAATGGGAAAAGCACGCGAAATTAGCAGGGAAGTGCGTTCTGCCATCGTTGTTTTGCATAATGAAGGCAAATCCGAACGTGAGATTGCTTCACAACTGAAGTTATCGAAGACTTGTGTTCATAGCACAATAACTCGATACAGGGAGACAGGCAGTTTTCAAGATCGTCCACGCTCGGGAAGGCTGAGAGCTAACACGTCTAGTGAAGATAATTTCATTGTTGTTACCAGCAAGCGAAATAGACGCTTAACAGCACCAGAAATCCGCGTTGAAGTAAACAAAACCCGAGTTAAACCTTTATCATTGACTACAGTAAAACGGCGACTGAGAGATGCAAAGTTGTATGGTCGCGTCGCCGTCCGAAAACCTCTGTTAAGGCCACAAAACAAGAAAAAGCGGATGCAGTGGGCTCTTGCCCATCGAGATTGGACTGAAGAAGATTTTTAAAAAGTTCTTTGGACCGATGAATCCAAGTTTGAACTATTCGGTTCAAAACGAAGAATTTACGTGAGACGCAATGCTCAAGAAAAGATGGTGCCGGACTGTATAGCCCCAACAGTCAAGCATGGCGGTGGCTCAATTATGGTCTGGGGTTGCTTCTCTAGCCAAGGAACTGGCGATTTGGTCAAAATTGAAGGAATTATGAAAAAGGAACAGTACAAAAACATTTTAGAACAAAATGCCGTTCCTTCCGGGTTGCGATTAATTGGAGACGCATTCATATTCCAACAAGATAATGATCCAAAGCATAGCTCCAAATTATGCAGAGGATATGTAGAAGAGAAAGAGGCGCAAGGGGTGTTAAAAAACATGGTTTGGCCTCCTCAGAGCCCGGATCTCAATCCAATTGAACTTTTGTGGGAAGAGCTTGACAGGAACGTCCGTAATCGTGACCCATCCTCGCAAGAAGAAATGTGGAATGCTTTATGCGAAAGTTGGAGCAATATATCACAAGACACCATCAACAAATTGATTGCTCGTATGCCGAGACTTGTGAAAAAAGTCATACAATGTAAAGGAGGATTTTTTGATGAAACATCAGTTTAGTTAACTATAGCCTTTTTTCGCGTGGACTGTTAATATTTCCTTATTTTTTTAAATTACAATTTGTCAATAAACACTAATTAGTGACTAATTGATTAGATAGTTAAACTGGTTAATTAAACATTTAATATTTTATTGGTGTTTTACTTTATTTTCCTACTTCAATTAAGGTGGTCTTAAACTTTTGGCCTGCAGTGTAGGTGTACTTTGAAGGTTCGTCAAACTGATACAAACAAATTAAACTATAAAAAGTTGCATGGCCATATAGGGTGTAAAAACACCCTTAACGAAGCCGTATCTTCCTGTCATTGCGATATTTTTTGTGCTGACGTGTCTTGCAACGGAGATATTGAAGGTGAAAGTGTTTTTTACTACAAGTTTTTTTTTTATATCTTTACCCACACAGTTTTGAGTACGTTAGATTGAGCGCTACCGGGAACCGTGATTTTTCAACCAAAACCAAAAGTATTTTCCCAGTAATAATTTTTGCATACAGTTACTTAGTGTAATGTACACAATGCTTGGTTGACGGCTTTGTGAAAAGTACGATAAACCCAGCGTTATGGTATCAACAGTAAAATCAATTAATCAGATTAATAAATTCAAAACATTCAACTTGACCAGAACAATTGTATTAATCCATTTGCAATAGTCACTAGAAAATATCAATTAAATCCGATTTGGATTAGTTTCGCCATAATTAGCACTAATTTAATACTGCTTCATTTGAGAGCAATGCGCCGTTTAATGTTTGACCTAAATCCAGACAATTGTAATAATATGGTAATTTAGAAAATGAATCGTGTTAGAGTGGCTTAATGAAGAGACATGCTTTTTGGTAGTGTAAAATTAAGCGGCGCTTAATAACGTCAGTCTGATGATGGATGTTCGACCTTTTGTACATGAAAAATATCTAACTTTTTTGAAATTCGTGTCCATGGAGTTTCTGTCTCATTCTTCTCCATGAGATCTACTCTTTGAAATGGGCAGCTAAATGCCATTCACAGTTATTATGCCGGTGGTTGGACTGTATGTGTAGGTAGCTTATTTTCGACTGTTCAAAAGTGCCTGTCACGGGTCTAATTGCAAAACCATGCACAAAATGAGACCCAGTAAAAAAAAACCTTAGTCAGTCGTTTTCTGCTAATCGAGTAATATTGCTAAGGCAGGTACTATGTTTGATCCCCGAGTCAGGCAAAAGAATATCGGGGTTTTTCATATCCAGTTTTTCAGCAGCAACGAGATATTTATTTTTACTTTACGCGAATTTGATATTGAATCCATAGACCGTAGTTAAAATTATTTTCTTCGAAACCTGGCTTTTTGTTGTAGCCAACCATTTTGTTTAATTTACAGTTCCCAGTACGTGTATGGTGATAGTTTTCCATGGAAAGTGCTAAACAGTTTTATGTTCGGGCGTGAAATAATTACATAAATGGGACTCATACATAGTTTTTTTATGCGAAAAATATGGACGGCTTTACAGTATTTGGGATGGTCGCGTTTTTATAGAATTACAGTAGATAGTATTACAATGCTCCGTTGGTTTAGTGGAAGCAAGCGCTACTACTGAGCAGGGGTTTCTGGGTTTGATTCCCGGGACGGGCAAAGTATTATTCGGTTTTTCCATCAAAAATTTCTCAGTAGCAGCCACTGAGTCTGTATTTGTGCCCGGTTGATGGCAATAGGCTCGCCTATTACAAGGGACTTAAACATAACTGGCGAGATGTGGGTGTAGGTACTATTAGGCACGCTTCTGTCTAACCCTTCGAGGATTACTAGCGTGATGTTAGGTTACGTGTTTAAACAAAGATAAAAGCTTCAACGAACAAACAACATGTTTTCATAATCACCAACCACCCTTACAAAACGAATCCCTGATCTTCATATATCCTATTTCATCTACTACAACAGCATTTTCTTTTATATTTCAACCACGAATCAAACGTAGTACCATCACACCTTAATCAAAAGAAATGCCTAACATACCTTACATCAGTAACTCGTGTAAGTCGGTGTAAGGTAGTTACTTCACCCAGTTCTCGGGCGAGTAATTAGCGCAAGTAGCTCGCCCACAATCAAGGCTGCTCGTCGCCGGCTCGTTGCGCTGTGACGCTGACAACTCGACTAGCGCGCAAAGCATGGCTTCAAGCGATTTTTGCGCTTTTTTTATTAAAAATATTCTATCGAAATTGCAGCTGTTAGTGGTGGTATCTATCAAAGCTGAGAGGTGATGAGGTGTGTATATATTAAATCGTATAACAAAGCGGAGAGATGTGAAATTAACGCAAACCTATACCTAGGTTGATCAAGTATACTCTCTTCTTGTCATTGTTGGATAACGACCCCAGAAAGCAATTTCTACTACAGCGAAGTAGCCATTTCTTGAAAATAGACCAGACACGCTTGACCATAGGCCAGAACGTAACTTAAGAAAGCTGTGACTTAGGGGCACTCCACATGGATGTACGATAGTTACTCTACTCATGGCATTGCAGAGCAGTAACTTCTTCTAAATGATTACTTCAACTTAACAAACCTAATATCCTCAACGACGATACACTGCCATTAAAACTTTACCCCAGATAAACGTCTCCTAATATATTTCCAACATACGTCACAGACAACTGCTTTTCCTTTACACATTTTCAATAAACGTATAATGTCACCTTCTAAATTAGGAACCTTGTAATTACCGACCGCCTACGCTTGCGACTTGGCCCACACTTTCAACTGTCGGATAGATACGGAAATATAACAGACCAAATACTATGGATCTGCCCCTGTACATTCATCTGCTCTCATCGTTATCTTCATCTGTATCGAGGAGTATTAATTTGACAAGGAGTAAACCTGGTGTCCTGTGTGTCCCAGCTCACTGGCAAACGCTCTAAGGAAAGACTCAAGCCGTGGCGAGAAAGTGTTTCCCTACCCAACCCATTTGTGCCACTTGCTCAAAATCTCCCACCTGGACACGAATTGCCATGGCTGACCTGGAAGCCTTTAAATAGACTCCGGACATAGGTTCGCCGAAGCAAGGTAAACCTGTTGAGATGCAGATTCATAAATGACTGTGCCCTGGAGGTGCCTGAAGTGTAAGTGTCGCCCCACAAACGATGGGATACTTGACATCGTGTCCTGCCTGTCCTGTTGTTTGCACATCACAGGAGCTGATGGATGCTACTGAAAGTGCCAAACTCGTCGCCAAAATTTGGGCTGGCTCAATTTAAATCGTCATCGACAAGCAATGAAAAAGATCGCTGATAGTTTTTCTTTCTAGGCCCTGACAGTATTCCTGCATTATTAGAAGTAAAAACAGCTACTAACATGTTGACTTTCTAAGGTGTTAAGATGTTAATGTTGTTTTATTCAGCGCTCTACACCTCATTCATACCCCAGCCCCTACACTCGCACAGAAGGTGAGAGATCAAGTAAACTGGTAACTAAAGTATCTTTGATTATCGACACGAATGGGCTTTAGAAAACCGTCTCGTTACTTTGAACCTATTAATTAACCGTATATTTCTACGGTTTAATGATTACTGAAATTAACTGTGGTTTTAAAGGCGAGAAGTGTTTGTAGGCAACCGCAAGTTTGTGTGGGTGCTGCTGAAGCTGAAAGGTGGTAAAATATCGGTTGGTTTGAAGTTGAAGCTAGAAATAGTCGTCTGCTGACGTCGTAAGAGTAAGTTATTAAATACAATATCGTAGAGCATAGGCTTGACCGTCACTGACGTCTTTTGTTTACGTCACTGAAGCCTATTTTCAGCCTGAAGAGGATGATATTTGTCAATATTGTGATATCGTTATACCAAACCAACATACTTATAAAAGTCTTCTCATTAGTGACGACAAAAAAACACCCCTTTAGGCGGATCTCGAAAACCGACTTACACCTTCGGTTTTGTTTACGCGACTTATAGTGTAGTTAATCAATCAACGCAGTCCACGGCTGGACATAGACATCTCTTATGCTGCACCACAAGACTCCTTGCTCCACCTTCAGTATCCAGTCTGTCCCTGACACCTTTTTAACAGACTTCTAAAAAAGGATGGGTAATGTATTCGGCCAGCATTTTTATTTATATTTATGCATGTACACCGATTTAGTCTTAATCTAAAGTTTTAATACAAAAATGTACCGGACAAATCTGTTTGTTGATTTATTATTAAACACGATTCTTGTGTCAGTTTTTTTTATGTTGACATTTAACGCGTTTCGATAAGCGCGGATGCGGAAAATCGCGATCGCATAAACGTGAAGTTTGTAAATTATAGCTTTATGATTTTTGTTTTTAACAAGATAATTTTTAAGGTATACTTATCACTTCAAACCCTGCCGTGATAGAAGCTCCATAAACCCATGTTATATGAGGCAAGCCCATTGCCATGAACGCTCTTCCCAAATAGGACCCCGCGCGCGTCCAACAAGGAAGCCTTCGTAAATAAACACAAACTTTTGCGTAAAAGAATCCTTTATTTTATAATAGACCTTTTACATCCTCTAAATCACCATACGAAGCTATTGTGCAGCGACCTTTCTCAAAATGTCGGATCCCCATATATGCCAATCCAAAAATGTCGTGGTATTTCCGAAGAGCCTATGCCTCACCTCCTGATAGTATATTCAGGTCAAAGTGATCAAGTATGTGTGTGTTTTACTGTCTGGGTTGGGAATGTTTCTTTTATCTTTTGCGATGTCGGCAAAATGGTAATCTTTTGTCAAAGATTCAGATTTTTGTGCGTCTATAAAGTTGCGTTTGATTGGGCTGTTATTCGAAGCGAAGCGTTCAATAAAACTTCAGAAACATTTTTCAATTTTTTTACTGAGAAGGTCAGCATTTTAAAGCTTTTTTTTCCTTGTGTGGTTAAATTACTGGAAAACGTCGTGAGGAATGTTTATTAAGTTTGCAAGTTAATGGAGATACCAAGTGTGTAAGCTGAAATCTATTTGTATTACCACCATGTTCTACAACGTTTATGTAAGTTATTTGATATTATACTATGAATATTACTGATAGCTATGTGCTAGAAATATGTTATAATATGGCTTATATTGCTTATTGTTTATAAAATTTATTACATTTATTAAATTTATTATATTTACTTATTGCTTATTTACCTATAAACTGCTTTAACTTGAGAAATGGTCCAGGACACTATAGATTGTCCTGGCATTATACTTTTTAAGATGTAACCGTGGAGTTTCTTGTCCATTCTTCTCCACGAAGACCTAGGTTTGCGAATGGACGTAGTTTGATAGTTATAAATGAATAGTCTTCTCTTTCTGTGGTTTTCTTTATAAAATCCCTTTACCCTACACACCTTTTTAGAGACACTTTCAGACATAGTAAATAATAAGTTACCTTTCTGACATTAAAAGCTTATTAATTAAATAGATATCAATACATATACATGTAGTTTACATCCACTTTCTAACATAGTATGTAGTGTGTATGTGTGTGTGTGGTTGTGCATGTAGTTTACATTCACTTTATTTCTTTCTTTCTATATTTTCTTTTCATTTTTTTATAGATGGTTATAAGAGTAGAGAAAGACCAAAGAAACGATGGATGGACTGTGTGGAGGATGATATAGCTAGAAAGGAGGTGAATGCTGAGATTGTTAAGTAACAGAGAAGTAGATATGCAAGAAGACATGCTGCGCCGACCCCAATAAATTGGGATAAGGGCAGGAGAATGATGATGACCTGTTTGAATTACTTACATCTGATTAATAATAAAACAACAGGAAAAAACTTAAAGAAGCCTAAGAGGCAATAGGTGCAATAGCCAAAAGCTTAATCTACCTTATTACTTACTAAATCAGCAAAAAATCTTGCCAAAACACCTTTACGAAAAAAAAACCTCACAGGCACGTGTTATACCTATATAAATACATATCCCCAGTACAAACGACCCAAAAAAAAATGTCAGCCCAAAATAATAATGAGCAAAGTTTCCCAATTACTATAGTTTGATGATAGGTCGAGAGAAAAAATGGCAACAAAGTTTTATATGTACGTGAGAACTCATGTTAACACTCGAATCGGAGCAGTTGGCAAATGTTATACATTTACCCGAATTTATTACTATTACCCGGGTAATATAGTTTGATAAATGGCACCTATGTAGGTGTGAACACGGCTTAATGTTGAAACTTCTTGTTTCGTGATTAATTGGCGCTTAGTCATTTAAAGTGGGATTTACATAAAATTGCCTGTAATTATTTTTAAACGATCCAGAATATTAACATAAAAAATATAATTTATTGCTAGCTTAAAATATATTTTTCTAAAGCTACGCCAAATCTAATTAATTAATAAGTTAGTTTAAGTAAACTTTTAAGGTCGCTACTAACTTGCAACAAACATAGATACTACTAAAAATTGCACAGTAAACAGCATTACCCTTATAAAATATTCTCACACTAATTACAACTAATTTAGAGCAGCAATACTCGTCTCGAGCTCTCATAATATGGCTAAAATTCCCAAATGCGCCATAAAACCACTTTCCACAAGGTGACACCCCTATAGAGAGAGCTTTCCCGCGTTAGTTAAAAACGAAATTAATTCAAATATGGCCGACGCGTGAGATTTAACCGCCACAATTTATATTTCGAACACAAATTGAATTTAGAAATAGTGAGAGACACGACAGACTATCTAACTTAATTTTCTACTCGAATAGATTCGATTGCGTTGCTATTATCTGCGCGATAAAGTCGAGGATCGCACTATTTTTCACTTCGTTAACGGCAAAAGGATTGTGCAACCGTATGATTGTTAAGAAAAACACATGGGGTAACGTCGTAAGGGCTTCTAACACAATTAATATCAATTTGTACATTTGAGGGGGCCTGCACAGAATGGTTAATTTATACAAAGCAAAGAATGCAACAACACAAAGCGAAATCAAAATAAATGGAAAACTTCGTAGAAGAAGGTAAAAAGCGTTCGAATTAAAAATTAAAAGAAACGTTGACAGTCTACACCTCGCTTTTTAGCGATATTTAGCGAAACAAAAGCTTCACCTTGCGAAAACAAAAAAAGGGAGGACACTAAGACTCGCCGGCGTGACATTCGCGAAGAAATAATTAACAAAACATACAGAAATGAACCGAGAAGAAGTGCGCCGACGAAATCTAATTATTTTTCTCGCCATGACAGCAAGATTCCCGCGCTTTTGGCGCGTCCAAAATGGCGACGAAAATGGCGGGCGAATGGATCCCGCGATGTCAACAACGTAGCGACATTATGAAGCAAGGACACGCTTGCCGACAGCCACTAAGCCTTCGAGCCTCTTATTTATATTTAGACGCGGGAAATATAGAGGTTTGCAGGAAATTAATTCCCATTTTTTGCCAAGAATATTGTTTAGTGTCAAGACTTGCCTGAGATGTTTATTCGTTTATTACGGATTATGTTAAGCTCTTCATATGTGCTCCGAATTATGATTTGGACGTGTAAGCTGAAAGGCTCAGTAACAACTGTAGCGACCCTTTACCTTTAGTAAGACACTCACTTTGGAGAGAATATAGTTATTCTTAGTGTGCCTTTTATTATAAGCAATTAGTGCTTTTGATCATTAATCGTGCCCAGTTTCATTTGCTTGGAGTAATAGCAGTCTCAAAGGCTCTTGTAAAACATTTCAAAAGAGATGAAATCAACTAACATCGTTGTACTAATCAACTGTAACTGTCCTAACAACCACAAACGTCCAGTGTGACTCCTGGGAGGTCCTAAAAGAAATTGCTCGCAATTATTAAAACAATAATTCTCTCTGGCTGCATTGACTCGGCTAAACAAACACGAGTCTCCTCCGAACGTCCTCAGAGAGTCATTCGGCGTCGCAGAATGTATTAATATGTATGAGATCTGAACCAATGGTGTTTATCGCACCAACTTTGAATCAAGTGTGTTCGGTAATAGAAAAAGTTATTCCTTTGCAGCTTTTGTTTCTGAATTATCTTCAGGTAGGTGCGAAGATGAGAAATTTTGGGTGTTCCCGAATTGTTGGATGAGTTATGTATGAATGTTGGGTCGTTGGCATGATTGTTGTGCGAATCTTGTCGGACAAAAAGGCAAATCTGTGGAATCAAAACACTGCAATAAGACTTGGAACATATTATGAGATTCTTTTTACAGTCGACATGTCTTATTTATTTAGATGCCTCCACATACATTAACACGTAACTATAAAGTTCAATATAACGGTTTTATGGTCAGGTCTGCCTATTTGCAGTTGTCAATTAAGACCTCTTTTGTTATAGACTAACAACAAAGTTACAGATTTGTTATCTCGAACATACCTTTGGAAGTAAGGTGTTTGATTTTAACTAAATGAAACATGTTTTTTAACTAAATAAAACATGTGATTTTAACTAAATGAAACATGTGTTTTGACGTTTATTTCGTCCTCGACTTTGTGTCTCCTTAAAATTTAGGCTGAAAATGATTTTTGATTTGTTTCGAAAAAAATTAAACTACATTGAATGTAAGGTTATGTCGATTTAGTCCAGTGATGGTGATGGAGACTTCAAAGTCCAGTAATTTGTTTATGTTATAACCAGAGCCGACCAAAAACGCATTGGGGTGACGATACCGTATAGGTCTAGGGATGTTGTTGGATGAGGGATGTACGGAACTGATAAGTTTGGCAGAAGCAAGGTGTGGTGTAGGGCTCCCTACACCAAGCTTTGGATGATTCCGAGCTGGAATGATGATGTTAGTGGTAAAGTACAACCAGTCAAGTCCACGTCAATCCTGGATTAAAAACGCACTGAGATAGGATTTGTGCGAGCTGTGGGATGATTTAGGCTTACAGTAACAGTAACTAGATTGTTCAAAAATACGTAAAAAAGGCGTAAAACGTTAATGAAGTCTTTAAAGGGCTTACAAATAACAATTAATGTTCACCAGAAACAGTCATCAAAGTAAAATCTCCCGCCAATCAATCAAACAAAATGGCTGTTAGTGCAAACGCATTACTAGCAAATGCTCTCCGCGGTCGGTTAATGTGCTCTTTTGTTCTTTAATTCGGTGATTTGATACAACGATGGTGGAAAGTGGTGATTTGCGACCGATTTAAATAGAAGCTTCCCTAATGTTGTGATGGAAATATCTATGTTTTGTTTTGGTGGCAGGTCCTGCCATGTCTTAGAAATTTCCATTTACACGTGTACAGTCACGAGGAATAATATGCACTTTTACACGTTTCTATATTTAAAAGCAATGTTCGCGAGAAATAACGACTGTAACTTGAAGATAAGATCTATTTCAGAAAAATATGAGTTCCAAAATGCAATTTTAATCAGACCGGGTAGGAAAAAATCACTTTTTAAAGTTGTTAAGTGTTTAAATATTGGTGCTCGTGACCGTACCTGAGGACCTACAAAATTGGCAATTGTGCTTTGATTAGCTTCACCTGTAACTATGTAAGAAAATCTTAGAAATGAATTTTAGAGATATGTTTAGTTTGGATGACAATGCGTGGTTAGCTAAGTGACGTCAATCCAATATGGCGGACTACATAGTTATTTTTTATGCATTCCCATTATGCATGATATGGATATCAAATGAAAGGGTTTGCTGAGAAGAAGACGAGAAATAAAATGACATGGACACAGGATTGGCAAAAGCTTTTCGGTAGCTAATGTCGATCCAATACATTTTTGAGTTTCCCTCCATTTTTATCGTTGATAGAAAATCGTTTTGACTAGGACTTATATCAACCGTTTCATTTGTCTTGCATTTACTACGTTTTAAAAGGAGTATATCATGTTCGTACAGTCCATCCAAAGGTTGTCTGGAAGATATCGCTATCAGCGATAAGTCCGCCATTGTCACCATAAAATTAACAATTTTTGTAAAACCGTTCTGTTACAATTTTGGTGTACAATAAAGTATATTCTATTCTATTCTATATTTCTGTTTCCGTTCTCAGTTATGTATGACATCAAAGATACTTGTCCCGCAGAATTAATTTAACAGATTGCTTCTGCGGTCTCAAGGGTTGACAATGCTCTCTACCTTATCAACCATTATAAAATCTAAATGAACCGTATCAGCGTTCTCCGACATCAAACCTGGTACTCTTGCCACCACGTACTTACTTACACAAAGCGCAGTAGGTGGTACTTTAACAAAAGGAGCCATCACAGTTCCCCCTAAATCTATGGACGGTGTGCATTCACCCCCTATAATTAGTAGTGAATATAAATGCATTTGAGTGCTAATGGAAGTTTTATGCCACCCCTCTTCACGATACAATGACCGGGCTTTCATTAGGTTGGTCATAAGTGTTTTAGGCGTTCCAACTGGTAGTTTGTAACTAAATCTTGTTTATGAAGGTAACTGTAGAGATTATTTTAATAAGTGGTGGGCATTGTCGCCCTCAAAGAGCGACGACCGATGGACAATTCGCGTGACGTCATGCCGAGGTCCGATAGGCACTCGGAAAAGAGGAAGACCAGTAACTAGATGGTCAGACGACATCACACGAGTTGCAGGGATTAACTGGCTGACAGAAGCCAAACACCGAGACCACTGGGGTTCTCTGGAGGAGGCCTTCACCCACACCACTTGAGGGGTTCATGCATATTATTTTATTTTAAATCTGTATTTTAACTTAAATTTTTTAAACTTACTTATTGAAATCAAGAGTTGAAATAGAAATGAAAATATATTAAGAAAACTATAAACTTGTATGAAATTGAAACAAACAAAAACTTAAATGTAAAAAAACTCTTTTTATTATGTATTAATTTTAAACACACTCATGTAAATTTGTTATTTATCTTAAATGCATGAAATAAAAGGCTTTTTAAATTTTTTATTGTCGCTCGTAGCTACTTAATAACAGCCTCGGGTCGATCTCGAGGTTAAGCCGAGCATGTCTAGGTTGGTCCGTGGATGGGTGACCACCCATTACATACCGAGTTTCCTCCATGCCTCGGAAAGCACGATAAGCCGTTGGTCCCGGCTGTCAATTGTAGATTTTTGACAGTCGTTACAGGTAGTCAGTCCCGAAAGTCTGACAACCAGTCTAATCAATGGATATCGTATTATCCCGTACTAACTGAGTTATGGAGGTCAGATAGGCAGTCGCTCCATGTAAAATAATGTTATTTAACTGCATCCGGTTAGACAGGAAGCCCACCCCAACATAGTTGGGATTGCCTAGCTTATGTGTGAAGCCAATTCAATCTCATCATCATTTCAGTTTGTGTTGGTAAGGTATTTAAATTATTATCTCTCATGTGCCCAAAAGATTTAAATGCCGTTTTTTGGTTTAATTCCTGGTTTCTGAGTTCTGAGATTTTCGAGGGGTTTTGTGTTACTCAAATTGGTTTTGGAGGTCAGATAGGTCGTCGCTCCATTTAAAACTTTGGTGCAACATAATTGGGAAAAGGCCAGTGTTAAGGACTCAGGATCGGGACGTACGGCAGACAGGAAAGGAGGTCTTCTTACCCAGCAGTGGGTGATCCCAGGCTTATTATAATCATGATGTCAATAGGTACTGAAAGTGAAAAGGCCATTGTAATTCTTTCTACAATATACATAATATTTACTTTCCAATTTCAACCGCAAAAATATCAAGCATTCAAACAACAAACTCTCAATAACTCTACCCGCACCGCGAAAAGAAATAAAAGCACACACAAGAATAATTTCGAACATTTGCATGAGCCCAACGAAATTCTCGTATCTTTCATACATTTGACTTCGAATTAACTTTTCGACTTTGCCAAAGACGTTTCTAGCATAATTCATGCCGAGACTTGGGTTCGTTCACATACTAACTTCACTAATTACAGTTCTAAAATAGAGTCTGAATTATGGGCGTGTAAAATTTTATTGGACTCTTATCTGAGACACAGGTAAGACTCGGTTTATATATTGTTGTCTGACTTCCGAAATCTGTAGATTCAGATGGCGATAGCATTTTGCTTTAAA
This sequence comes from Standfussiana lucernea, assembly GCA_964057025.1. Taxonomy (NCBI): domain Eukaryota; kingdom Metazoa; phylum Arthropoda; class Insecta; order Lepidoptera; family Noctuidae; genus Standfussiana; species Standfussiana lucernea. Next base: position 5,467,421 of record OZ059809.1, read on the forward strand.
ATACACATTTAGAAGGTCTAATTAATCTAGAAGAGAGATGGTAATGTTCAAGATGGTAATGTTCATATCGATCAGTTCAATCATGATAATTATAATTTTAGTGTTTCAATCGCTTAATCTACCAACTTTGTCAATAACAGCATTGGCACTTGGCAATAGTGTTGCATTTTAACAGTGAATGAATTAAAAATAGAGTCCAGAGCGAGATTGTCTATTCCATACAAAGAAATAATTTTATCTCATAATTTTAATTTCATTTGTAGCTCTCTCGGTGTTTTACCTCCTCTGGCCAATCGGTAAAAAGTTTAGATAATCAGTAGTAAAGTGGGAGGGCTTTGCTCAGAAGTGGGATAGAATAGGCTAATCAAATAAAAATCAAAATTAAAGGTTTCTAGAAAGAAGAAAAACATAGATAGGTAGAAGATAGATGTTTTCATTGAAATATAGCCTTTTCAAGGACCAGGCATACGTCAAGTCTTCTGAACGCCAGAGCATAAACGCATGCGCGTGTCCTCCACGCCAAGCCACAACTTCACTGCACACAAAAAAAAAATCTTACAAAAAGGATTGCGATTCCAAAACTTTATCCATAAACAATATTATTAAAGAGACAAGAGCTTAAATATTTAATGTATAAATAAAAACACATAAAATTAATGATTTAATCGTTTATTTCGTGTTATAGTGCATCGCATTTTTTGTCACATGTTTGTGTCGTTAGCGTACAGGGCCCGCGCTTGGTTGTCGCTAATATGTGACAATGGCGTTCACAAGGTTAAATCCTTATTCAAGCTCGCACTTCAATTAATATATTGTCTCAAGGATTACAGGTGCGTGGGTAGTGACAAAATGCAGACTTTCCACCTACGACGCCTATTCAAACGTCCCCTTTTCTAGATCTTGCAGCCTACCCAGACTTATGGGATGTAGTTACATTTTATATGAGTTTCACTTTTACGTCTGTTAAGTTATCTATACTTATGAATTGGTTAAGTGTTTGTTGTGTTTGTTTAGCAGTGATAGCCTAGTGGTGTGACGGACTGCCAAGTAATAGGTCTTGAGTTCGAGCCCAGGACACGCACCTCTGATTTTTCAGATTCATGTGCATATTGTATAATTATCACTTGCTCCGATGAAGGAACTTTGCACGACTATGTTTTGGTCAGCTTCGGACGTACCTGTAATTCACATTGACTGCATGTCTGACTTGCACACCTGGTAAATGATTAACAGAATATTAACATTGGTAACATTGTCTTCTGACAATACGTAAAGGCACCAGCACATATTGTCACGGCTGTTAATCAAGGGTGTAACACAGGCGTCAAAAGCATATTGGTGCCTTTTGTTTAATTGTTTCGCCCTGTGCGATTCAAATAAATACTTTATTTTACCATCCGTTTATGTGCTATTATATAACCGTCCCACAATCGAGTTAATTTCTATTCAATTCTGTATTCTGGGCGTTTGCTTCAGATGAATAACTAGTCATAGTCAAAAGCCTGGTTCACTGTATCTATTTCTGGTATTAGGAGACCTTTGACATTTGTCTTTAGTCGCAAGACCGCCAGAACGTGAATTGTTTTCAATGATAACTCCCTTTGTCTAGTCGACGTTGTAATTGCTATACCATAATGTGATATGTTACATTTAGACGTTGTTTAAATTATCATTGAGAAGGACTATTTGAGGAGCTCGAGGCTAAATAACAAGGTTAAGCCACGCTTGCCAAGGTAGGTCTGTCGGTACATCCCGAGTTTCCTCCGTGCCTCGGAAAGCACGCTAAGCCGTTGGTCCCGGCTGTCATTTGTAGATCTTTCGACAGTCGTTACAGGTGGTCAGTGACCCGAAAGTCTGACCTTGAACCTAATACCACGTCTTTATAAACATCGCTAACTGTTAAGATATATCTAGGTACATGCCTATTTTCACTAACCCTTAGGCAACATCTAAAGAAATACCTTAAGGTGGAAGCGCCAATTAATTTAATCCTTGACTTTGATTTGAGAAAGTTTGTATTGATGATTTTAATTATTATAATTCTGTAAATACATACGTGTTACTGTCGCAAATTGATATTTTGTTCAACAAACAGCCTGACACTGGCCGGAAAATTGCAAAGACGTAATACAATTTGAAGTTCGCGAGCTACCTAGGCGCATTCACCTACCTAAAATTGGATTTTCAAAAATCGGCTCAGCACAGAAACTAGAAAAACCAACAGCGAGGTTTTACACATCGCCTAGTTTAAGCGAACACGGACAACGGTCTTAGAAACTCCCAGTTTCCTCGAAGGTCGACCACAAAGCGGTTCTACCTTCACACGGCATAATTATGACACCCAGACCACGGCAGGTTCGATTCAATTAGTGGACCTTGTTTGCTTAGGTTTCTATTGGTTTATTGACGACCCTGAAGACCTTGGAAGATGGATTTTGACTTGATTCTGTGAGGTTTCGGTAAAGGCTGGTGAGTTCTTCTTGGCAGTTTATGTAACGGGTAAATACGAGTAAATATCATAATCCTTTAATTTGCTACTTGAGATGAACATTCTAATCTGCCTTAGAGAGTAAGCACACTTGATTAAACGGACATAAAGCTATGTCTGACCAGTTTAAACGATAAGTGTGGTGACCATCTCATTGATCTGGTGGTAGTTGCAAGCGCGACTGTTGAGGACGTGGTACTGGGTTCGGTTTCCAGGTCGGGCAAAGTGTTATTGGGTTTTTCCATGAAGAATTTCTCAGTAGCAGCCACGGAGAAAGGATTTGTGCCCGGTTGATGACAATAGCCTCGCCCCCTACTACATGGGACTTAAACATAACTGGTGAAAGTGTTATATTAGGTACACCTCTGCCTATCCCTTCGGGGATATTAGGCGTGATGTTATGTTAAGTATGGACACTCCTTTAAGGCAATCATTCAGGCCCACTTTCTACGACTACATATAACTAAAGTTTATTATAGTCCATTCTAGCTTAATCTACTAATTCTCTTACTCTACTGAGGACTTCACCTTGTACAAGGAAAAATGGTAAAATTAAGTTTTTAATACGAAGAAATATTTCTAGTTCAAAACTTAAAACCATTCAGTTTTTTTTTTGAAACTATCTGATTTATCCTCAGATTCATCTCAAGACACATCTTATACAATTTTCGACACTTCCTCATCGCGTTCACAAAGCACACAATCAAACAGTACACTCACCAAACAACTGGAAACGAGACGTAATCTACTGGGAACACATGCCAACAGATCTGTCACTTGCTTGATTAATGAATAGTCCCCTTTCGCCCCCTCTTTCACCCCGCCGTATCAGATCGTAACCCCGACTCAACCCCGTTTTGATGTCGGTTTTCAAATTTCCTTAATTATGAAGGCGAAATCGCTTTACCCCTCGATCAAGGTAGGTACGGGTTATTAATGTTAGGAGCAGATGGTTGGTCGTATTTATATCTTGAGATTAGCGATCTGAAATTGTAGGTCATGTGATACCGTGTACTTTTTAGTTGATGGATTTAATAGTGCAAGCCTGCTAGTGTATGTTGTTGACAGCAATGGTCCCCTTTTTATTGTGATCGATGTCACAAATAGCAATATTTAACTAGTATGTTCATGAGGATTTTGTGATCACCATTCTGGTAGTCATGATATGTCGTGATGGCCCAGAGCACAATATAAATATGGACAGTACGGAAACTACCTACAAACGCTCGAAGCGGCACGGTCCTGGGTTCGATTCCCCGAGCGGGCGAAGTATTATTGGGTTTTGCCATCAGGAATTTGTCAGTAGCAGCCATGGAGTCTGAATTTGTGCCCGGATGATGGCAATAGGTTCGCCCCCTATTACATGGGACTTAAAAATATAACTGGCGAAATGTGGGTGTACTATTAGGTACACCTCTGCTTAACCGTTTGGATATTACAGACAGTGATGTTATGTATGTATGTAGAGAAAGCTATATTATATTATTTCGGCCTCAGAAACTAGACATTCCGATTTAAAGACACATAAAATTAACTAAACTTCCAAAAATTTTAGTTTTATAAGTAGTCTGATTATCCGGCCCCACCTAGAACGATCAAACTACCCACATACAAAATTAACTAGATCACATTATCCACAATTACTGCAAATGTTCCGAATTTAAACACGTGTTGATACCATTTACCCCTTTCCAAGGGGTAATTACCCACATTACCCTTTTGAACAAAAATAACTAGAGAATTTCACATTACACCCCCTAGTTACTAGACCTCCAATCAGTGTCGCTTTCGTTTAAATTGTCCCTGATTTATGTGTCTGCGCAGTTACGCCGAATAAAATCGAGTTTGGCCGAAGTCCGTCGAACATTGTGGTTACATTTTGAACCTACATCCTCTTTTTTTTCAAATCTACGAGATTAATAATAATATCGAACATGTTTCGAGGCTCGCGCTAGGCGGTTAATCAAGGGCCTGATCCAGAAGACAGTACTCCTCGATACGGCCCGTATTGTGAGGAAGGAGGAGGTTCCTGTCTCTGGAGCCCTAACCAACGGTAGGTTGGACCCTACTTCCGACACCGGCGCACCACATTTTTTTTATATTTTTAAATGTAAAAAATAAGATGAAGTAATGAATATCAATGGGATCTGCTATAAGGAAATATCATTCTGGGATCTTTTTTCGTTTTTACTATGGACTACTGTTTAATATGCACGTCTTGCTACATCGTTTTCACATAATGTACCATCTCAACAACAATGACGTATCCAAGGTTTTTGTAACAACATTATGATTTAAAAGAGTGTCCATGGAGTTTCTTGCCCGTTCTTCTCTATAGAGATCTACGCTTTGGAATGGGCAACTACAGTACTTTCACAGTTATTATGCTCTGTGACTGGGACTGTAGCTTCATTTTTATTGCTGTCTTTGTTTCGACAGTTCAAAAGTGCCTGTAATTGGCCTACTTGAAATAAATGCCAAGCCATAAAATTGTTATTTAATAAGTTTCAACTTACATGTCCTTCATACCATTTACTTGGAGTAGACAAAACAATACGCTTATGTAATTATTTATTTCGGTATTCTTCGTAATTAGTTGTAATTGAAGAAACTTGGAAGTACATACCTGAAACAAAAGAAAAAAGGAAATATTAGAAATGATTCGGTGAAACATATACTGTCAAAGTGTCTATGTAATAATAATTAGAAAAGTAGACATAAGGCCAAACACATTGTTGATCGATGTTTTTATGTGTAGTTTTCCAAACGGAATCTTCTCAGTCTATCAGCGATTTATAATGGTAAAGTCATGAATGGTGTTGTGTCTGTAATATGACTGTATGGATGTATTGTTTCTATTATGAGACAGAGACACTGGTTTTTTTTTTTAAATAGATGTGACCGGCTGACATACATTATTGAGTAGTGCTGTAGAAATAGAAAGAAAGAAACGTCTTGAAAGTGTTTGCCACTTGTTGAAGCTCTCAGGTCTTCAGCAATAAAACCCTTGGAAGATAGTGTTTGTTTTTTGTTTTTTTTCATACCTTCATAATTAACCCCACATTTCATCCCTTCACAACTTCAATATAAAAACTGAACCAACGTAACGCTACATAACAAAATGGCGTCGCATCCGGCCGCACCGGATATTGACGGGTAGCATCGAATATTCTATTTTATATCTATTTTAATTATCGCTGGCTAGCTCCGCGCCATTGAACGCCTACCTGTATACATTCAGCTTTCATGTACTTACTAAGTTTATTTTTTTATGGTGGAGTTAAAATATCGAGTTAATTTTGTGCCTACGTTGTATTACTACTATACTAAGGGCGAATTTAACTAATAAAACTGATTACATAACATTCACGCCTGTAATCCCCGAAGGTTTAGGCAGAGGTGTACCTAATAGTAGGTACACCCACATTTAGCCAGTTATGGTTAAGTCCCATGTAATGGGGGGCGAGCCTATTGCCATCAATCTGGCACCACTACAGACTCCATGGCTGCTACTGAGAAATTCCTGATGGAAAAACCCAATAACACTTTGCCCAACCTGGGAATCGAACACAGGACCTCATGCTCAGCAGTCGCGCGTAAGTACAGTCAGCATCAAAAATAACTGATGTTTACTGACTGACTATTTTTGATGATGACTGTACTTACAACAATAACATAATTATAGTCATTGCAAATATTCTTGTATGTTAGATGCTCATTTCCTTAAAATTCTTTTTGTAGACTGTTTTATGAATTCAGACGGTCGCTGTGATACCTGATATGTTTTTTACCCAGTCTAGACATTGCTACCAGAAAGTAAGGTTTCAGTAAATTGTTTTGAAATACTAAGGTTACTGTGTTTAAATTAGATACAACATAAATTCCAGAAAATTCCCAAACGAACTCATCCGAAATAACACGATACGGCCCGAAAACTTACGACCAAGCAACTTGATATGAACGTTATGATGAAGACGTATAAATGCGGACAAGTCCGCGGTCCAGGCTAGAATTTGTTTTATTTTACTTTTATTGTTGGTTGGTGGTGCCACTGTTCACTGAGTTTTTTTTTTGTACAAATTAGAATAAGAGAAATAGTACTTGGTTAAGATAATAAGTATTTAACAGTATTGGTATCTGGTCCTTAAAATGTAAGTACGTGTATCATAAATGTAAATGTTTGCATGCCGAATGGTAAAATATGGCTGAACTCTGATATTTATAACAACTGTTGTGTATTACCCACATTTGCAAAATAAAATTATATTCTATTCTATTGCTTTAAAATTTGTGCACATTTTTCCGACACATACTTAGGTAGAATTTATACGTCTTTTAACCAGATTGTAGAACTGTAGGAAGATAATAATTTTACCTAGCTTCTTAACAAACTAAAAAACCTAGCGTTGGTAAGCCAAAAACACCATACATTGCATTCTAAAAAGTTAAATGCGGTATGTTCACTTTAGTAGCAAGCAATTCAAAGCTTTAGCAATTTCGCCAAAGCAATTCAAACCATATCATATAACTATTCCCACCCCATCAGAATTACTCGGAACATTACAACAACCGCACGCAAAATCTAGTTTCTCTAACACCGTAATAACAGCATGATTCACCATTACACGGGATCTCAGCGCATATGCGACGAAAATTGACAAAATCTAAACACATGTGTCTCTAATCCTGCCTTAATACCCCGTATCGAACCGTTGGCATTCATACCAAATATCCTCCGAAAAACACTCAAAAACGAACCTTATGTCCTTTGGCACAAGAACCAGGAAAGGTTAATGCGTAAAGTAATTAGATGCAGTATAAATTTCATTAATGGAGTAAAACAGTTGGTGTAATAAAAGGAAAATATCTGTGCACATTAACATAATATTGCGTATTTATAACCCTGTTTAGAAATTGTAATGTTATTTCATATATACAGCTCGGTACTGTCAGGTTATGCGTACGGGATAAGATCCTGGTTTATATAACATTCAAATGTCTTTGTTGAAGTCGCTTATATTTCCTTTAGACAACTCTTTGTTGCTACATTACAGTCGCTCTTTGAAATATGCAGTTTGATTGAAGATTTCGTACACAATAAAATCTATAAAAAATATGCTTGGATAGTTTTAGAGAAAATCACCACTGACAAACATACAGACACCACTTTAAATTGCGAACACATAAAAAATATAAATCTTTCACCTAAGTCAGTTTTAATTCTGCTTACTTCACATAAAAACATAGCTTTAAAAGATAAAACTCACATATAAAACGATCAAATAACGACATAGAGACGATAATAAAACATGCCTGAATACATTAAGCCATGTTAATTGCTCCGTAGGCCGAGCCCGAAATTACATAATATTTCAACAAGGGCTCCGTAATCTCCGAATTACGCATTTTATCACGAAGTCGATCGAAAATAACGATTAGCAGATTGAGCGATTTTCGGCTACCGAATATAGTAGTCGTTAATGTATGGATAACATTTTAATGCGCGTGTGTTGAATTTAATTTTGAGACTAAGAAAAGGGTTATTTTAGTAAAACGTGTTTTGGTAAAATCTTTTTTTTCTTAATACCTAACTTTTTATAATATTAATATTTATTTTCTCCCAAAGAAAATACTTTCATAGTTTAATTTATTTTCTATTAGTTAGAGAATTCAGGTGCACGCATCTACAATACATTAAACTTTAAAACTTTAACTAACTTAATTTACAGTTTTATTTAACTCAAAAACAAATAAAACAGCTAACACAAAGTAATCCTATAATTACTTTCTAAATAAAAAAAAACACAACACTATTTTACACAACCAACAATTTTCTAATACCACTGTCAGAAACAAAAGCAAATTATTACTTGTCGTTCAAAAAGCGTCACAAATATAAAATTCATTCGATAATAATACTTCCCGAGGCTTCGATTCGAAAATCCATTCATTCATTCCTTAATAGAAAATTTTATACGTCAATTTTGTAGTTGACACTTACGTTTCTACCTGACTGTACCCTACCTCTAACCACCTCACGCACGCCCTATATTAGCTGTCTCGGCTGCATTTTCTGTGAATTTTAATGCCACACCGACGTATGACAGCACGACAATTTGATATTTTATGTATGTATGGTAGCTTGTGGCCGGGAAACTGCTCTGTGAAAACTAACTAATTGTAGACTTTATAGAATAGAAGAGTTTTTTTTTACTAAAATATCATTAAAAGCATATCATTAAGAGATTTCATTAGAAATAAGCAATACCTTTGTACTCTCTTTTCTGTTCCTTTCTTGATTTCTGTATTTAGTGTGTACATAAATTGTTAAATAAATAAATAAAAACAAACAACATTTGGTTCTAATCTAATTAAGTTGTAAATAATGTACATTATTTCGAAGTTATTTTCCGAAACATTGGACTTCCAATTATGAACAAAAATGTTCTCACTCAATTTCAGATATTTTTGTCGCCGACTATACTCAAAAAACAGTGAGATATTTTTACGAACATATCCTAAATTTTGTGCAGAGTAAAAATTCGTTGTTCGCCACTTTTAAAATATGCATATAAAATGCTCAACGTTAATTTAACCATCAAATTATAAAGCTTTTAGAATATTGTTGCTAAAAAATGTTTCAGTGACGTGTAAAAATGATGAAAGAATATTTTTGCGGAACTATTTTTGTAACGTTAGAAAGATTTTGGACGGTTTCATAATTATTATGCTGGAGAATTTAATATGAGTTTTGTTATTTTTGTGCATTCATTTTGTGAAAGAAAACCAGTTTATTTTTTCGTTTTATAGATCACTTTAGGAACTAGACTCGGCCAATAAAGGATTCTGTCACATTTGCTATTTTTCAAGAAAACGCTTTAATTTAGTGTACGTAGTCTGCTATTTAATTTGTTATCTATTAAAAGTTATAAAGTACCAAACAACTTCTCTTTAGAGATCCTGGCGTGTTTTTCCCAGGAAATTGAGTGTCAAACAATCATTTAAACACAGACACCTTACCGAAGACATTTTTGCTGTTTTAATTAGTTCTGTGAAGCACCATAAAGTATAATAATCTAGTATACGTCATTCTATTATATGATTACTTAATGAACATTGTGCAATCTGTAGATAATAGAATATAAAAAGTAACTTATCGTTTTTTTTAAGAAATATGAGCTTAAGAATATAGCGATTCTTACTCAACAAATACTTACCCTACCCTCTTTAATTACGAAAAAATCCAACGCTCAAAGACGTCACCCCAACTAAATTAGGCACAAGACTATAATTCCAAATGCAAATTGCGCGAACAAATACTAACTGACGAGAATAATGCGAGAGGGAGAGAAAAAAATAAAGGAAGCTTAAATATTGAGATGTGTTGATAATTGTCTTTGAAGTTGAGGATAGTAGGGGAAAAGATACTGGTTTGATCTGTGACCAACAAAAGAATCAATAACTGCTACTACCAAGAATCCGGCCCCGAAGGACCAGGATTTCATGATTTTGGTCCTTCGGAGCAGGATTGTTAATGAAAAACTAGTCGTGCTCATTTGTGACTTAGCGGAAAGTAAGGGATTATTTCTGGACAGTAGATTAATCTGTACATTGAACTCATTTCAGAATGAAAGTATTAATTATTTTATGAAAGATGGCCCATTCCAAACTTTGAAAATAATTGCTAAGCCTCAAATTAATAGATCTAATTAAATAACAGTTTCTAACCAGCTGCAGCTGTGCGCTGAGGTTCAAATATCTATGAAAAACTAATATTCGTTAGCCTCAACAAATTGCTTTACTATTGCTATCTTTAGTTTCTAGAATATTCGAATGGAAACTTTCTGTTCAAAAAAAATATATTTTTCATAATTGCATTTTGGTGAGTTATTGCTAGTAACTTCGATTTATATTGGATTTAACTAGACAATTTAAAACATCATAGATGCTTTGATTTTGAATTTTCAGATAGATAACCGATCAATATTATAGCGCACCATATTATTTCGAACACCCGTTCGAACCATACCATTCTTCTGTGAATACACCTAGGTAGTTACGGTAGGTGTGTAAAATTAGGGTGGTACGCAGAATATTTAGACCTTCAAGTCATATCTTCTTGGTAACAAGTCTTCAAACTTCGATGATCAAATATGAACAGACAAATATAACAGCATGTAATCTGAAATCGTCCTGTAAAAACTACATTAAAATGAAACAGTCCAGAACAATCTAAGCTATTCAGAAGAAAAATCTTACATTAGCACAAAATTGTAAGATAATTTTGTCAAGGGTTCAAATAGGCGTGCCTAATAAGGCGACTACCCTGACCTCTAAAAGCCGTTTATACAACTTAAAGCGAAGATGAAAATGTAAACACCCTCGAAAGTTGATTGATGGCCGAATGAAGCCTTTTAAAACTGCAACCACGTTGTCACAAACCAAAGTTCAATTTGGTATTTCATTGTTCGTTTTTGTGTCTACCCTTAACGGATATGGCGGGAACGGGGGACGCATAAATGAATCCAATTTATTTCCTTTTTTTTCTGTTTTTTATTTCGCTAAATAAATTGAGCGGGAATGGGGAAATTGTGAATTTCACAATGTTGTGTTATTTATGACGCTAACTGTACTTAATGGGTTTGTGCTGTGTTAATTTGTTTTTAATATTTTTGCGGATTCTTTTGCGCTAGATTTAATTTTCTTAATCCTTTAACTTTCGAATAATTACTTTATTTCTCTCAAGTTTTTTTCTAATTAGGTTGATTTTTAAACGTGTACAAATTGCAATACAGTTTTTATTAATATTATAATGACACATTATTACTGTATGTACACTTTTGCATCAAAAAGTCGTGTAAGTTTTTACACGGAACTTGATACGAACGTAGCAATATTTATTTGAGCACTATGTATCTACTACGCGATGGTCCATGACATGGAATATTTTAGGGATCCGTAAACGTCGAACCAACGCTTGCTAAGCGTTTCGTATTTCTACTATTTTTAATACGGCTGAAATAATGTTCTTGGTAGCTTATGTCTATGCAATATGGTTTTATAAGCTTTAATTTATCTTGTTTTGTTAGTTACTTAGTATGTATTCAATGTCTTGGTCAAATCTTGCAACTGAATTTCAAACCGGTTACCCCCAACTGATTGAGCTGAAATTTTGCACACATCTTTGGTTCTTGTGACAATACATTTTTATGACAGACAATACTTGATTCTGCAGCCAGGATCGTCTCCTCACGAGAGAACTCCTCAACGGTTAATAGGACCGACACTTAACTTTGTACGGGACCATACAGTACTCATCCACATGTATCGGTACGTGAATACATAATTCCGTTTTACGTTCCCCATGTTTTCAGTTTTTCCTTTTATAATTCGTTTCGAAGATAAATGTTGGGAGACAGTGGTTGATTGATCGCCTGTTCGATTACCGGCTCGGACAGAGGTCGATCTGGTCGATGCAGGCCTTTTTTTGTGTCTAGCTGCCTGTTTTGGATTTTACATCGATTAAGGGATTGTGTTGTTTCGGTTTTTCTGTTTTTTTTTTCAATATAGATTACAAGTGCAATAGTTCTTTGTTAAGTGGATATTATTTTTATTTTATATTTTTTTACTATTTAAGCACTGCTGGTGTAGGATGGATTATTGGCAGAAAAATAAAAATAAAGTATATTATATTATAAGATGTGATCAGATTTATTTCAGAGCGGACATTAGTTTTACAAGGAATGCCACTGACGAGCAAAACTAACAGTTACAGGTGTGCTCTATGACACAAACATATTGAGACATTGAAGTTTAGTTATAATCTACAACAAGAGCCTCCGCTACCCACTGGTAGGCAAGGTTGATGAAAGGTCAACCTTTTCTTGATGTTTGTTTAAACGTTTAAACCATACCATGAGTCCATCAAAGCACTAAACATCTTCTAGCACAAATGAGAAGATGCCATTTATTTTCAGAAGATACATACCCAAGATAATAATTCAATTTAAATTCATTATTCAAACACTCGACAGTTCTTATACATAACTACATATAACACTTAGTATTCTGCTTAGCCCCGTAACCTACTCACTTGGCATGAGGATACGAATTCTAGTCTTAATAATTGACAATATCTATTCCCAATATGAACTAACATACTCAAGAAACAATACCGTATTAGAACTATACAGAAAATGTTAAGAAGGTCTGCATTTTATAAGAAAACGAAAATTTTCTATGTGGGGAGGTTCAGAATGATGTACTGAGTATGTGGTTTCCGTTTTCGCATCGGTGACCCATCCACCCTGTATAGACAGAACTGACCTCAACATCTTCATCCTACCCTTTCCATGTTACTTGGAGTCGGCGCAACACGTCTTTTTCTTCCATTCTCGCCAGTCAATCGCCACGCTATGATTTACTCCTTTTTACTTCATATCATTCCTCACACAATCCTTCCATCTTTTCTTTGGTCTTTCTGAACCTGACCTCAACATCGTTTAGCCAAAGGCTCCGATGATCTGTTATTCTCAGCTCAGATTGTAAGCAAATGGACCTTTTGAATCTCTCCCTCTATGGAACTACCTAGAAACCGTACAGCCATGATATCGGTACCTACACACCGCTGCAGCAAGCTGGATGCAGACTGCATACATAATGTTGAGTTTGCATGCGATTATTGGCAGTATTACTCGGTCAGTAATAAGGGAAGACATGCAATAAGCGAATTTATAGGAGTTGCTATTGTGTTCTACAATGTGGTTGACGGCGGACGTTGAATTTAAAATATGGGAATATGTAAACGGTTGAGTAGTTGAGTTTTCATTATTGTGGAGGTAATATTTTACTTTTTGTAAAACATTGTTCTAGATTGGTTTGGTGAGATATGTTTATTTCCATCTACATATGTATTTGGTGTTTGTTTTTTGTGGAGACCGTAAACTGGGATATAGGAACGTAAGCAAGCCTCGAGCTAGGTGGATTGACGACCTGTTCAGAGTAGTAGGCATGAGTTGGATGCAGTAGGACCCAAGGCCGGGTGTAGTGGCGTGCAATGGAGGAGAGCTACATTCAGCATTGGAAGTAGGCGGATTTATATTCGCCATGATAATAGTGTCTTCAAAGTTAAGCACTTCATTGCATAACACACTTATTATCATTATAGATGGCTAAATCATTCGCATCGTTTGAAACTTTAGACGGAATTAAATCCAAACACCATATATTACCATCATTGTACCTACCGCTAAAAGTACAGTAAAGTACTATTTTATAAACCTGCATGCTTTCTCAACTAAGCCGTTTAATATTAAATTCATTAATTTGTCGCTTTCAAAGGCAATCGCAGGAAGAAACATTCTGACCCCATTCCAAGATCATAGAGAACGCTGCAAGCAACATGTAACTCACATTTAATACAAGATAAGTCTTATTTTTCAGTGGCATAACTTTCAAAACGTGTAACATACATAACAATATGAGTTAGCATGCGTAGCGACTATAACTTTAGCCCACACGTAACTTTGATCATAAATTCTACCCACATCTCTTCTGAAGTACACTCGACAAAGTTTCTCATGGACCACATATAACTCTTACGGCCCTTAGTCATAAGGTTAAAAAGTGGTTCACGGAGAATGTTGCCGATTGTACATACTTCCTATTTCGTGGAGTATTTCCAGATTTCTTGATATAAACAAGGTTTTCGATTTGTTAGAGAATTTTGGTTGAAAAAGCAATCTCGTTAGCTCATCCATGCTTATTTTTTAAGGGTTTTTCTTTAGTTGTAGATTGTTAGTTCCTCAAGTACCTTGCTGAATAAATAATTATAGGCATTCGAAGAGTTGTAGGTCCGTTTTGGAAAACTAAATTATTATCGAAATAATATCGAAACTAATTTCGCACAAAAGATTTTTGATTCCTTAAAGCGACAACAGAAGGCATAACGATTTTCGGAAGATTATTTTATCTTTAGTAGCCTACCTATTTTTTGAAAATATTTAAATTGAAAAAAGCTCTAATACGCCCTACAGAGTCACGCGAGAAGTCTCGGGGAGCCTTCTCGCCGAGACTTCTATAGATGGTGAAAAATGTCTATAGATGATGTCATTAGAATCTTTATTGTAAATACGAATAAAATTCTTTACAAACCTCAAAATAGGTAGCACCAATGAAAGACTTACATAGGTATTCTGAACCTTGTACTTTCTTTTTAACTCCCACATTTCAGAGGATAATTCCTGCACCATTACCCAAACTAGTAACAGGTGTCCTAAGTAAAGTTATATAAATAATAGTACCTTTAACAGAATCCTTTTACATCGACATTCCTAAAGGTGAGGGTCAAATAGTTGAACTTGGATCAATGACAGGCCTAGTTATACCGGCTTCATTATTGTTGTTTATTTAGCCTTTAGTTTTTACATCGGCTGATCTTTTGATCTTTATTCCATTGTTTCAGTCGTTTATTATTTCAATGTCTTCAGTAGAGGTTTCAGTCTGAGTACTATAAATACTAAATCAGATTTTGTTATAGTGAAAGTATGGTATTTTATCATGAAAATTGTAATAGGAGATAGATGTTTTGAAAGATAATGGGGGTTACGGGTTAAAGTTGACAATGTGAACTATAATTTGATAAATAAGGTCATATTGTTATAATACGGTTTCTTTAAGAGCCGCAGAGGTCAAAGGAATTGCTTTAATAACTGACTAAACATCACACACTGAGAATGCAAATAAAGAAGATTAATAGTAGCATTAACATATAAAATTCAAACAATGAATGTCTGCACACGGAATTACAGTTAAAAAAGAACTACCACAAATTGTCCGCTTTTCTTTTAAAAATCTACTGCAGTATAAAAGGCTAACTCGTAAATCACGCTTCAAAACCAAAAGAAAAAGGTAATAACAGAATTTCCCTAAGTTTCCCATATTTTGCACAACTCCACAACTAAAACCATATATTAGGAGTGCAGACAATTCATTTTTCAAATAGCCGACCAGTGTGGTTGGGCAAGTTTCAGTCTTGGAACTTCTTGGAAACTTGTTCATGAACTTTTGATATTCGTATCCGTTGGTCCGAACCTAGGCTTGGTTAAATTTCATCATTCGACCGCATAAGCCGCTGTGAGTTTAGTGGTTTAAATACAGATGGATAATTCTAAAGGTTAATCTGAATGAGTGGATAGGTAAACAGAAACTTTCAAAATAATATTGGTTTTTGGTATAAACTTGGTGGTTATAAGTTATGACAAATTTTCTTCTCACTGAAAATGCCAGTGTGATATTTGAACACTTGATTACAAATAGTAGCACTTGGCATATTACAGCAACGCTCTTGTTAAAGTTATTAGAAATAAATCAAAACGTCTAGGCGTAACTAGTAGTTGTTAAGTTGTAATCGCAATAAATCAAATAGTATCGAATTATTACAAATATTGTTATAACATTAATCATTTTGCAATTACACCTATTGACAGTTATGGAGACAGGTAGGTAATTTAAAAATGTTATAAAGCTTTCAAATATCTTCATCATTTAATAAATGCTATTGTATACCGAGCATGTAACATAAATTCAAAGCAAAATCAACCTTAAAGTCCTTGCGAACACTTAAAAGAATTAAAGACGCTATCCAATACAACAAATAGCCTTGTTACAGTTCTAACACATGCAAATGACACTGTCATTAATGTTATACGTTGGTTTCTCGCTTCCAAACACCCTGTATATTCCTTCTGGCGACTGTAATCCAATTCCAAGGGAATGTTTCTTACAACCGCAGTGGAAACGGAAGTCAAGGAGGGGTGCAGGGGCTCGCGGTTTGCGGGTGTCTCGCAGGGAGGCATCCTGTGACCTGCGTCACGTAATATATAATTTGGTTTAATTTAAAGCGTAACATGTGTTTAAAAGCTGTTTTTTTTGTGCGTAACAGGTGTATTTTTATGTTTCTTATGCAGCAGTGTATTTATAGATATTATTATGTGGTATTGGTAACTGGCGAAATACGGGTGCACCTCTACTTATTCATCCATTATCTTTTTTTTTGTATAAATACCGAAATGTCTTGTAGTATAAAATATAGCTTTCATAAAGAACTTACTCTTAAAAAGACCTACAATGAAAGAAAATATTTGGCTTCAATTTCACTCAAATGAAGCCAATGACAGTACGATTCAATTCAGTGTATTTAAGTAAAAACGTATTTACTTTTCAATTTGCTTTCAATAATATTGCAGTGGAGGATATTTAATTAAACATCAAGTTGTTGATTAAAAGAGATTGGTACATCTGATTGCTATTGCATAACGACTGGATGCTCAACTGTTTCTAGAATATTATTTTGCTTACAAGTTGTAAAATTGTGTTTGGTTTATGGAAGTTATTGTTTGGTAACTTAGATAATTAATCATGGAAGTTGAATAGTGTTTCGTGGCCTAGATTTCGTGATTTTTTTTTAAATGAAGGGATATCTTCACTCTTGTTTGAGTGTGAATAGTCCACTACCTTCGGACTTACCTCGGAACCTGAGACTGCTGATCTGATTTTTGCTTTGAAAAGTGCAAAATTTATTTTTTATTGGCAACTCTACAATTGGATTAACACTCGTATATGTTTTTACCATGACAAACTAAAATTGGAAGCCAAAGATAACACTGAAAGACAATAATATAATCTTTCCTGCCGGTGACTTACACTTCAAGACAAAAACAACACTAATTCCATTTCATCTGTAAAAGTTCCCTAGACATAGACAGATATTACGACAGCTTAACCTTTAAAGAAACAGCTGTTAAAGAAAACCTCAAAGGCTAAAAGCCACAGCTAAAACCACTACACACCCAAATCAATTCTTCAAACCAAAATTACTCATATAAATCTCACTTGCAATTTAAACACAATCTGTCATCTAAACGTACCTGTACACACAATCTGCGTACGCATACACAAACACATACTTGTGTATGTGTACACAGCGGCCCCTTTGAAGATTACACAGCTAATTAGTACACACGGTGTATTAATTTACGGGTGGACGATTTCTCTAGCTTGCAAGTGAGTTCGAGTGTATAAACACTGTTGCTTTTGGATTCTGATTTGTAGTAAGGTGTAATTGAAATGACTGAAAATTTCTTAAGGGGTCATTGTACTCATCATTGTGAACAACACTTCTAGTCTGGCAATCAGTCCAACCAAGGGGTAAAGTGTTACTGGATTGTGGAGGTCAAATTGGCAGTCGCTCCATGTTTATTACTGGTACTCATCCAGTTATACTGGAAGCCGACCTCAACATAGTTGGGAAAAAATGTGATATTCCCATAATTCTATAAAATGTACAGAACATTGAATTGTTTACGCAAATTACACCTTGTATTTGTGTATGCTTAAGTTTTGAGGAGTGTGTCTTGGAAATAAATTATGATCTAAAACTAAAGTAAGCTAAGTTTAAGGACTTTACAGTTAACACGTCTGACATTAGGAATGTAGTTTAGATTATCTTGGAAACTAATGCTATTTAAACTGCTATCACACTGGAGTAGAATTTAATTGAAATCTAAACAGTGAACTTACTAAGAGAGTAAGTTGACGCAACAACCAATAGTCATAAACCTTACATTATTAATATCAATTTAAATTGATGTTGATATCGGTAATTTACCAATTGTAATTAATATCGGTACGACTTGAAAGATTATTAAAGACGAAGTACAAATAGGTGTTAAATAAGTAACAGAAAACTTATTGGTAATACGTCCTAGCCAATAACTACCACTAACATTATCTACCACTGATAAATCAATAGCCTAACATAAACCCAAATTTCAGAAGCACACGCACACAAAAAAGATGCAAATTCAAAAATGAACATTGAACAAACCGCAGAAGTAACATCAAACTCAAAACTCTTTCAGGATGGGACGACATTAAAACCGCGTTGTTACAAAATACTAGAGTCCGAACAAGACAAACTAAAACTAAGTGTATCTCCACTGGTTATATATATTTGCGCACGGAGAATTTTGTACAATACTGTACAGTTGGACGCAGATGCTTCTGACCGCATCACATGTGAAAATTAGATGAATTTTGCGGTGAGTTAAGTGGGTGGTTTTAATTTAATTAATGCTCAAGTAAGAACTGTGGTTTTTGAAAAGACAGTTGAAGTTATATGGGAAACACATCTATATAAATCGATGGATGGACTTTGGGAAGGATGATACATTTAGAAAGGAGCTGACTGATGACATAACGAGTAAAAGGGAAGTATGGAAGAAGAAGACAAGCTGCGCCGATCCTAAATAAGTTAGGATAAGGGCAGGAGTATGATGATAATGATTAAGATGGAAATGACAAATAAACCAAAGCAAAGATTTAACAAATCTTTCCCAATCCATAATATAAGAACAACATAATGAATATCTACGTATCCTGCGATTAAATCTCGTTTATGATTAACTATCTGTACAGTTAAAACTAATAGCTTCCTTTCATTCGAATCGCCATGACACAAATACAAGACATCAAATCGAACATAACAAATTTGAAAAGGCAAGAATTAAATCATATCACAAAAATAAAATAACTTTAGTACCACTAAAGACTTCTGATCACGCAACACAGACACAGCTTCCTTTTAAACACATAAATATATGATTTAAAATCGCTGATGCGAAGTTTAAAGCTAACTAAGATACATAAACAAGTTTCGCGGCGGGTAGGTATATTATGCCACTTGTTTATTGTGCCGACTGTACCCGCAAAGTCTTTTGAACTACTCAGAGGATGTTTATTGTCCATTCAGTAGGAGATCCTGTTTTCATACATTTTGTATATTTCAGTTTATTTCGAAATATTTCAGTAGTTGTATCTCTGGAAGTTTGGTGTTTGTGAATGTTAGGGATGGTAAATGTGAGGTTTAGATTACACTAGTTATTGTGGTTTTAGTTGTTGAGGAGGTGTTACGTAAGGTAAAATAAATAAAAAATCTACAAAAGGGACACAAAGGACCAAATGGAGTTTCCAATCTTGATAATGATACTGAAAAAACTATGAAAAACTTCTTACAAATTTAATATGAAATACAAAAAGCGCCCATAAAGTACTTCGCATAATTAAACAAACAGACGCAAAACAATTTTCCTAGAAGAATTGATATAACTAATTCCATTTCGATCTTGTTACATAATAAGATTCCTGAATTCTTGGTAAAGCAATCACATCTGACAGTATCTTACCAAACAGCCTTAATATTATCAGAATCGCAAGTCCTTGAACCAGTCACAATAATCAAATTGAAAGGGTACAAGAATTCCCGAAGTTAACCAAATATTTACCTACAGACATCTGATAAAGCTATATACAAAAGGACGATGTTATCTAGAAATAGTTTCCATTAAACTTGAAGAGAAACTCTGTAGTACCCTGTGCGGCACTCTCAAGAAACAAACAAGTTTCTAAATCAGCGAAACCATGCGAGGAACTTTACTGGATTAATCTGGTTTCGACCAGTCTGTCCCGGTTGTGATCCAGTTTCGTCCGCCCCGAACCGGTTTGCGCCGGTTATATCTGATTTGATATAGCCAAACATTTAGGGGCTCGCTTGTATCGGAAAACGGTAAATACTGATAAATGGTTTTATTTAACAAATGCTAATAGTTGTTTATATTGGTTGGGATCATTAGGAGGTATTAAGATGCCCCGGAAACCTTTTAAGCGACTTCAAAAAAAGGAAGAGGTTCTCAATTGTGTTGTATTTTTTTTTTGTTTGATACCTCATATCTTCGTCATTTATGAGCCGCTTTGAAAAATTCTTATTTTATCTGAAAGGATATACTTCCCGATTGGCCCCATAGAAATTTTATCAAAATCGGTTCAGTAGTTTGGTTTTTAAATCAAAATATATGTTAGAATATGTTTTCCAAGTAAAAGAAATTGCGAAATTGATACTTGAAAAGGCTTTGTGTTTGATACGATAACTAAGGAGTCAAATAAAAACTTTTTCCAAAAAAAAAACACTTAACTCGTTTCAGATAAAAGAAGAATTTTTCAAATCGGTTCATAAATGACGAAGATATGAGGTAACAAACACAAAAAAAAATACAACAGAATTGAGAACCTCTTCCTTGTTTTGAAGTCGGTTATTTTTTTGCAAAAAAGTTTTTGTTAATAGTTTATGTCGTTTATGTGTGTGTAATTTGTCTTACTGTCTAAGTGTTATGCAGATTTAAACAGAAAGAGAATTCGCCATACTAAAATCAACGATGAATTCTCCCATATTTGAATGTAGAACCGTGTACTAAAGAAGAACCACAAACCCATATTAACTCTAGTGTAACCCAACAGGTTAACGTTCTTTTCTCGAGCAATTTTTGCTAAACCGTCTTATTATGGTGTAGTAAACTGATCTAAGCAAGTTAAGGAGCTGTTAATATTAGTGTAATTCCTGCGAGTTCGCTCAATGGACGCGATGCCTTATACTTAGAGCTATTAAGTTGGACCACAATCTCGGCAAGTTTATGTTCTAATGGCGCCGACGAACTAATTGGTTGTACCTTATAATTTTGAACGAGCCAGTGGCACGCAGCGTGGTGGTTACATACTTTTGCTTTCGTATGTACGATGTGTGCTTTCTTTCATTGTGCTTTGTCTGGTCCTTGATCGTCTAATGTTCTTTTGTTATTGTTAAAGTTGGGTTCAACTTCGGATCTATTTTTTATAACGACAACGAAAACGCAAGACTGAGTTCTATCTATAACAGTTACTGAATACAATGATTTCTTTTCAGGGATACACTCAGTGCCAGAAGATTATTTCCGCCATCTATAGGTCAGGAAATGTTCATGAAAAAGACCTTTATAATAAAGTGGTATTTTACAAGGAAAGAGGTAGAATAGCAAAATTTACAATAGTACTATTATCAAGTCAGAATACACCAGAAATGAAAAGGTTCAATCGGCAATAAGAATTTTAGAGCTTCATAATATTAAATAATATCCTATTCAAGCAATTGCTGTCTCATAACATATACTTAGATACTCGTTTTGCTGGCGGAAGCCTAATAACCCTTACCTTTACGAGGCATTGGAGAAATACAAGCCATGGAGATGTAATTTATGTAGAAATTGGTATCTGTATCATCTGGCGATATTCCTGTATCAGATTTAAAAGGAAACTAGTTTTAAGTTACTCCATAATTTGTGCCGCACGGATCGGGATTTGTTAAGGATACATCATTTGAGACAGATAAAGAATACTAGACGGTGTGAAAAATGATTTGGCAAAAGAGATGACCACTGACATGACGAGTTAAAGAGATGTATGGGCAGGAGGAAGATAATAAATCAACACTAGACTAGATATTCTCTCTATTTCTTAATTTTAACTTATCCCACTAACGTTAAATTGTGATGGGTTAACAGCAGATCACATCTCCATCAACATAGACCCCTTAATAAATGACAAGACACCAAGAAGCTAAACTCAAATTGAAAATACAAAATCCATTACCGACGATATTATGAATGTCGTTATAGTTATCATTTAAGTACAAGAAACGGCAGATTTAAATAGATTTCAGTAACGACGCCGCGATGAAGTTGAAGTTGTGACAGAAACTTAGATGATTGATTATCGGAAAGATTTATTAACCTACTTAAATATAATATGGAAATAATTTGCCTCACACTCGTTGAATCATTAGCAGAATTGATTTTAAGCTGCAAATTCCATTACACAGACAAGAACATGTAGACTTACAAAAAGCAATTGAAAACTACATTACTGTCCTTATACAATAATTTTAATGGACGGACAGACAGACTATCAACAGTCTCCACCAACAAACACAAAATAATCTCAGTTTTCGTCTCGGAAATATCTAAACCCGTAACCACAGCGGTTGTAAATCCCCGTAGTCGTTGCATGCGGGTCTTAACAAAACACCCATGGAAACCCCATGGCCTATTGTTAACTGACCCTAGGAGTATCCTTGTGGTGATCACAGCGATAGGATTACTGGATGTGATTGACGTTGCAAAGTTGTAGGTCACATTTCATTTGGTGAGTGAGACGAGGGACACCGAGTATTCGCTTTTATTGGTTGGAAATTAAGCTCTTTCTGATCGGCGCAAGTCGATTCCACGTCAATAAGTGTGGTCAGTCGCTTAAATGATTATTTCTTGTAAAGTACCGTGTTCCGAATAAGCAGTTGTATTTTTTTAAAACCTACAAAATGAATACGGACATTATGAAAAGAGTTTATAACTTTTCGCCAGAACAGATATGTATAGAAAAGTTTAGTTTTGGCAAGTATCAACTTACACAGAAATCAATAATGAATCCCGTTGCGTGCTAACAAAAACTAAGTTTAAAACTTAGAATAAGTTTCACAACACAATGACACACTAAAGAAATGAAAAGCAAACTTTAAAACAGCGCACAAAAGTCCTTAATACAATCAAATACTTGAAACAGAAAGCGAGTTAATTCGCCGAGTGATAGAATGCGGGTGTGCCTCAAGAGACCACGCCGAGTGCGTTGATCTGTCTGAGAGGCTGACGTTTGATATTCTTGGAAACAAGTTTATGGTCTGGGAATCGGGTTATTAACATTGTCTTCAAGACTTCCAGTTAGCTATTTTCTGCTTCGTTGGCTTGTTGGTGATGTTATGAGGATTTGTGTGATTCTGTTGTCACTGTTTTTATGATTTCTATAATTTTGAGGTCATTGATGTAAGGAGAAATACTAGCTATGATAAAAACTTGGAGTAAACATACGAGTTAAATCTGAAATACTCTAAAACAAGAATGAAAAAGCTATATTTCTACTCTTAGAATTGTTGATAGATGACGACCCAGAAACAGAACAGAAACAGTTTCATCCAATATCTAGGGTGTAACAATGTAACACCAATTGTTCCGCTCATCCAAAAAAAAGCATCTAGCGATGGCCGAAACAGACAACGTTCGCCAAACTGGGTCACCAGTTCAAAACAAGAGTCGTGGCAAATTTTACATACAACAAAATTTTTGCATGCCATTGAGCTGGCAACATTTTTATTAAACCACTGGCTTTTGTCTGGGACTCAGCTCTAAAACTCAATTTTTTATCGTTCGGCTACGAAAATCTAATAAACTATGCTCTAGTGCACTCGTGGTGGTATGGAATTGGATTGTGGGTTAATCGTATGCATGTCATATCGAGTCGTAAAAGTTCAATGCTGGAGTGGACGTTTTCCGCAAACAACACTGCTTGTGGGATGTTATTGCTAAAATCAGCGAGCTTGGTAGACAACTCGGTAATTCCATTAATTTTATTGGCAAGCTCGATGCTTGTGCCAATTTTATTGACAATACTTAAGTAGCTTCTAGATTAACATCAGATAGTGATAAAAGGTTATATTTCTGAACACGACAAAGATAAGGAAGAACTTGTTTATGAGAATGTTTAGAAAAGCCTCCGTACAATATTACTACACACATTTAAATAATACAAAGAGAAACCTTTGTAAAATGCAACAGGAACTCATATATAGGGAAATTGAGCAGTAGAAACTAAAATATAGCTCTTAGTAAAGCTTCAGCTGATACACAAGGCAGTAAAAATAAAATAGAGGCTCTGTTTCCACGTTCAGTAGTATCGAGTTTTGAATTGGTAAATTCTACCGACACTGAGAGGATTTTGGAAGGAAATATTTTAGAGAAGAGATCATTTCGAGTCTGTTATGCCGTGCCCAACAAATTCTTAGTGTCTAGCTAAAATCTTTGGGATTTTGCTTTCAATTGTTTAGATTTACATAACAATATGTTCCTTTTCTTTTTTGTCATCACGCAATGACTTCTCTAGAAGTGTCGCTTCACTTGCTTTTACCGAACTATTCATACAAATTCTAGACCATATTATCCATCTTCCACAAAATACGTATTCCAGACACAAAACTACAGAAATCGTGAAAACATTAGACACTAACACAGATCTTGACACGTTAAAAAGACAAGCCAAGTCGCGTCGAGGCGTCTCTTTCCCAACGAACGCTAGTCCCTCGGCAATGCTCGCGAATCGTCGAGACGTGCCGCTATTTCCACAAAATCAATAGGTAAGACATTTGAACCCCTTACACCACTTAAAATAAATCTTGGATGATGGATAAGGCGGTCCAAATTTTGGAATGGAAAGTAAATTCGATTTTGGACATGAAATCTTTTGTAATCTATTGGAGATGACATTTTAAGTTTAGAGGATTAAGATTTTATTGGAACGTAGTTGCCAATTTTGTACAAATGAGTTAATCTTGATTAATTAAGAGTTTTGGTGAATTCTTCTGGTGACTTTAATCCAACTAATGATACTAAGTCATCACGTTTTTTTGCAGCTGAATAAAAATCAAAAGCATTGGTTGTGGAATCTAAAGACATGATAGACATATCTACTGCTGATAGTATAATAATAGTTTCAAAAATAATACTCTCAATACCAGCTCCAAAGTTACTTTTCTAAATCTGAGTGCACTTCAGAACGCTCCAGGATTGCGAGTAAATTCAATACGGGCAAATATAGACTTGAAATTCCTCGAGTTAGGAGCTACCATTGGTAATATAATGACATTATACGATTTGGATATGTGGAAATTCAATTTAGCTATTTCCGCCTTTTGGCGTTGGCGAGGTGTGTTATTTCTAGATCAATTTTCTTTTGATTTGGCGCACAATGTAAATCGTGTATATTGTCCGTGTGTGGAATATCTATATCTTTAGTGTTTATATTCTTTTATGGTGTACAGTTTCAAAATGTTATGCGATAGCTATAAACACTTTGTATTTCGATATCTGTAGTCGATCGACTTACTCGATATAGAAGATCTATTTCAGGTCTGAATCAAGATATAGACATAGGATTGAATCTTGTCTTTGAACTTGGAAGTCATTCAAGTATGAATGGGTTAGTTTCAATACCGGTGTTCCAGATTCGTCTTAATCTATATCATGATCAAATAGATGGGCTACCGATTCTATTACATTAAAATCATGCTTTTCACTCTGTACAGATACGTAGAAATCATCAAAAAAAACGCCACATATTTCAATCACTGCTACTATGATTATGAGTCCTACTAAACGTGCTATTACTACTGTATTATACAACACAAGATCAAAATGACATCTACATAGTTTTCCTTTTGTAATATTATTTTAATGTAAGCATTACCTTTCGTACTGCCTTCCGGGTCTACAAGGCATTACTCAGTCCCAGCATGTTAATCACTGTGACTTAACTACTGGTTGCACGTAGCTCCAGTAGTTCATTCTCGATATGTCAGGTGGCGCCACTTACGCTCGGTCACAATTTATTACTTTAGCGTGGGTTTCCTCAAGTTTCCTTGTGTGTTGTGAAAGATTTAATTTGTGGACATGCGTTTTGAATGACTGTTAATTTGTATTCATGGTTTTGTTAACTGCTTTTCTTGTTCGAGTGGACATTTACAAGCTGCTGCTTCTGTTACCACCCACCAAGTGGTCTGAGTGTTTGCTGGAATGAGGAAATATGTAGAAGCTAAACAGTCATTATTGATAGACAATGGTGAGGATATCATAGCTTCCGGGAAAGCCTCACTTTTTAAAACAATAGGGCGGTATGTGTAAATTCTTTCCTGTTTTTCTCCAAGCATGGCAGATAGAATGTATTCTCGGAATAGAGACTTAACATTTAGATACTATGTGGTTCCCACAAAAAATAGCTTGTAAAGTCCAAAGTTGAATGAAACATCATGCATACAAAATCAGTACAAATGGAATAACTCCCCAAAATCCATATCAGTTTTATGAAAAGCAATACATTCACTACAAACTGTGTTAACCAGAAATTTTAATATTAATAGCGGCCATCAATATTGGAGTTTGTAACGTCTGCATCAAAAACTATGTGATGTATTAATGGTGTTCCGAATTCAACCATTTTATTGTCAAATGGTTACTCAAAATGGCCGCTGATAATTCCAATATGAGTTGGTAATGTCAAATTAAAAGTTGGTGATGATGGATGGCTTTGTAAAGCTATAGAGCACAATATGGATGGAAGGGGAGATAAAGCAGGGGATCCCAAAATATCATAAATAATAATCATGTGTATGGCCCTGAATAGTTAAGTTCGTGCGATGGGTAAATGATGGAATGATGCGACGACAATGAACCTGTCAAAGTTTCAAATAAAACAATTGAAGAACGCTTTTGAGTGTCCGAAAATGAAGGAGTCTATTGTTAGTTAGTTTCACGATTTGGACACCTACAGGCACTCTTTTCATATTTTGGAGTGTTCCCAATAGTGTGACGATTTAACTGTTCTGACATTACCCATCGCTCGAAGATTTTCAAAAATAGTTGGATATGCTAGTCACACTTGAATGAGCAGCAAATGTAAGCTATAGAATCATCGAAGGCAGTCACTGTGACCGAAATCAGCTAAATGACATCAATTATATGAAGGTACCACAAAATGAGAACCACACATAGGTACTAGACTCACACATCACATTGCACATCGACATAGTCTACAAAACAGTCTACATTACAAATCAGAATCTAGACTCTTAGCCCCTCATCCTAAACTAATGACTAACCCAAAACTATCTGTTTCCTCAGTTCATAATATAGTGGTACGAAAACAAAGAGGTTTCTCGTTAGTAAAACAAAAGCAGATGGTTAGAAGCAACTAAGAATAAATAGCCGAATCAACATATTTAGTGCTCTCCCCAAGAGTAATGGTACACTGGAAGTGCCACTGCGAATAAGATACGTGTGTCATATTATGCAGGGTGCCTTATCTCCGCGTGATTTTTCCTTGTGGAAAAAGGTTGGAGGTTGGATATGTTACGGTAGGAAAGTAACAGGAAAATAAGGTCAATTGTCTTGTCTTGTTAACTTACTTGCGTATTCGAGTGTTTTGGTTATAAATACGAAGTAAAATCTTTGCAGGAACAGCTCGATTTTTAAATTTGACACCAATTTTCGTTCAACCTTCTTTGAAATACAGTTACGGGACTGCAAAAGCAATCACAATACTGCATTTTATGCAAGGCATTATGAAAGATGGCTTTGTCAGACTAAATGTGGAAGGCGGGGAGGCAGGGTGTTGTGGCGGAATTTGGGAGAGGCCTATGTCCAGCAGTGGACCATGGACTGCTATAGACTAAGCTGATTATTTGTCAAAGCCACTCCAAAATTAAAAGTTGCCATTAAATATCTGTTACAGATTATTGTTTCTTTTTTTGAAAGCATTTTTTTTTTGCCTTTACAACTGCACTCAAAACATCTTTCAACACACGTCCGTACCTCATCTAGCGGCTCAACCCTCTACGTAAGTCCTGTTTGCGTGTTTTCATGCCAAATTAACCAGACAGCTCGCCAGTGCAAGGGTTAAGTCGGCTACTAAATAGCTAATGTATTTAGTTAGAATCCCGGGGCAAAAGGTTTGAATTCATAATTTCCGGGCACATACGAACGCTTAGTCTTATGTAATGCTAATTCAAATGGGTCGCGAGTTTTAGGGTTATTTCGAGAACTTTGTTTTCTAATCCGGTATACGATGAAAAATGTAGTGTTTTTGATGTGAAGTTTAAGGGATTTAGTGTTACAAAGGATTTGGAAGCTAAATACTATCTTCTTTAGATCAATAATTAATTAACTCAGGAAATGTATTAACTTGATCTTTCAGGGAAAACAACAACAAGCAGGTTTTATATTATGTTAAATTCAAGTCGTTTTTATTACAGGATTCGGTACTTGGGTCTAGAAATAGACAAGGATAAAAGAGAAATGAGTTCTTTTCATCTCGGATTTTACTCTGGGAAATCCAAATTCCAACGGGAATCATCCAGGAAATTGCCTGGGGCAATAGGGCTGGAACTAGGTAACGTTATTATTCCTTACAGGTCTCCTATTGCAATCTAGGTAAGTCTTGTGCTCGTATTTACTTACAATAAGAGGTACCTAAACGTATACCTAAATAAAAAAATGGTTGGATTTTCAAGTGCTGTTGTTGCGCTTTGAAGATCCAATATAGTCCCATGACCTTAGTGAAATTATAAATTACGTTTAGTTTTAAAAGGTAACATTGTATATTTAGGCACATCTTAACAAAACGAATAACACAGTTGATAACGTTTAGGGAAAAGAATATTCTAAAACTAAACTTTGCGTTGTTATAGTTAAATAGAAAACTTTTTACGACATGTTATAATTTACAAGCTTTTCAGCAATTAACTTTTTAAGTAGCGATAAAGTTAAATGAGTTCTTAGAAGAAAAGTAAAAGAAACGAAAATTACGCTTCGCATAAATTAGATTTCACTATCGTCTATACATCGATTTAGTTTTTCAGCGATTTCTTTTGTAATCGTGATTAGGCGTAGTCCCAAGCTATGAGTGAACAGCGGGGTAGATTTCGACGGTCCCTACGTAAAAAGCAACATGTCAAGGCGCTTCCCTCACCGTAGCATCACCTGTAATGTACTCGTAACAACCCAAGATTCGATTTTGTACAGACACAAGTGATTGTTACAAATTGTATCGTTACAGTTTGCTCGGTTCTCCTCTCTCACTGATGTTATGCTCGAATCTGAACTATGATTCTAATGCTAATTGTAAAATAGATGTAGTAACGGACATTTAATTAAGAAAATGGCTATTAAAACTAGTTAAAGAACAAAATAATACATGGTATATTATGGGCGTTATTGTGCCGAAAAACATGAGCGTATAATGTTACTCAATTTATATATTCAGTTTGATTTCCGCCAAAATTTAGATGCAGGCTTTGTAAACATAGCTGCCAATAATTTGCATACCATTGCCTGGGTTTGATACCGTTCATACATTTTTACTTATCAAAATCGCTCTCGCTCATCACCAACACCGCACCCAATTATACTTTACTAAGTTCTAATATTAATGTGCTTTTGGCGTGTTCCCTCACTCGCTTAAACAGAGATTAGGCACAACTTACATAGTGAACATTATATACTTAGTACTTAGGTATATAAAACTTAAAAAAACGTACATGATTTATGATCTACGAGATTGCCTACAGCAGGCGATTGTAACTTACGATGCAGATTAGAATTATTATTGTAGGTTTTTGGGTAATATCCGCATTGGCCGGGTAATGTGGATATTAGTGGTTAAAGTGAGTAATTTTTGGATTTAATTGCTCAAGGTTAGATTTTATTGGCTATATACCCTTAATGACCACGAAGGTCATCTATTAAATAATCTTTGAAATCTGAATTCGGCCCAATACGGGTTGGTGGATGTCAAATTCCTAGATTAATTGGTTGGTAGGGTTACACAGAGGTGTACCTAAGAGTACACCCACATTTCGTTATGTTTTTAAGTCCCATTTAATAGGGGGCGAGCTTATTGCCATCAACCGGGCGCAAATCAAAACTAAAAATATTTTGCCCGACCCCGGAATCGAACCGAGGACTGAGGTCCTCGGTTCTCAGCAGTCTCACGCGACCACTAGACCAACAAGCAGTCATTTTCCATTCACTTACAAACTTCACGAAAAAAGGTACTTGATTAACTGTCAATCCTACATGTATTCGTTTCCAAGTTATTTTTACCCTCTCACAGCTGCAGCCCATCAGCAACCCTATTTTTGCGACAATAAGGATCACTGTAATTTTGACAAACTTTTCAGTGACATCAACCTTACTCTCAAGCCCCACTAAAACAAAAACGCATCTACCCACAATCGAGATTCGAATGCCGATTGATACAAAACATTGTCTCAGAGAGGACAAGAAAGGGGAGACTGGGGAAGTAGTAATTAAAATTAATTCCCTTCGACAACCACAGGGTGAGTTGGGGCGAAATTGAAAGGTGTGATTTGAGGGTAATACAAAGAGCTTCCTATTTATTGAAAGTGGAATTTCGAAAGGTTCTCGGTTCCTTTCGATAACACCTTAAGAGT
This sequence comes from Standfussiana lucernea, assembly GCA_964057025.1. Taxonomy (NCBI): domain Eukaryota; kingdom Metazoa; phylum Arthropoda; class Insecta; order Lepidoptera; family Noctuidae; genus Standfussiana; species Standfussiana lucernea. Next base: position 5,497,879 of record OZ059809.1, read on the forward strand.
AGATGATGCGAATATTCCTGGGAAAAGGTCGAAAGCAAATAGGTTTTTTTTATTATTGTTTTCTTCCTGATTCTCTTGTTTTTTTTTTACTTCAGTGTATTGGTGATGTTAAAAGGTAAATTCTTTTCCTGTATCTGTTTGTAAAAGTATTTTTTAATTTTATTGAAATGCCATATTTTCTGTTTATAAAGTTAAGTCTCTATTTATACGTTTTTGGTAGACCAACAGTTACAGCTTAACATTTTAATTAACCGTTTAGATTTCCGAGAAAATCAGTCGAAACTCAGTTATCCCGTGAATATCGTATTCGAGCTCGAATAATAACGCTTCGAATAAAAACAATTCTCTAACAAGCGCTACTGTAATTGGAACATCAAATGCAGCGAGAAAAAAAAAACAAAGCAAGAAAAAAGCTGAATAAAGAAATTGGCTGAAATACAGTAAAAAGTAACAGAAAATACACGGGAATTTAAATATAACCATTAATCTGGCTGGTGTACGAAACTGTCACAGCGAGAGGTAAGGTCAGCAAAATACTCAACAAAAGATCTTAATTAAAATTGTAAAAAAATGCGAATGAAAATGTTTGAACATTTTTTTCTCGATGAATTCTAGGAAGGAAACGAATTATTTGTTTCGCAAGGAAGCATTGTTTTCCAAGAAATAAAAATGCTTTTTAAAATCACGAGGTTAATATAGCAATCACAGTGGCAACTAATAACACAGAAATACACGAAACATTTAACAATCACTAGGTTATTTCAAGCAAGTATATTTTCATTACACGAATACAAGAAAAATATTTCGTAATATTTTCAAGAGCTCGTCGAGTAAGGGGACTACCAGAAGGCACTCAGCCGTAACAAAATGTTTGCGAACGAAGAAATTCACAGAAAAAAATACAATACACAACACACGTCAAAAATAATTTTCCAAATAACTTATTAGTTTAGATGCTCGAAAAATATGTGAAAAAGTAACACATTATGTTGGCTCGTTGGTTCGAGAGCTTTTAGGACTGATTCTTCGAGTGACGCGTGAATTATGTATGCCCCGTTTTCGCTGAATGTGGTGTTACTTTACTTCCTTTGTCTTTCTTTGGTTTATTTCGCTGATTGGCAATCTTTTGGTTGTAAATACCTATTGCTTGAGTGAGGCTCCTTTGAGAAATGTTTTGTTGAAGCTAGAGACAAGATTTTTTATTGCGCATGTTTCAAAAACGCTTGCTTTGAGTCATCATCAATACTGATAAATCTACTACTAAAACAAAATGTAAAATTCACCAATTCCACAGAAATATATACCGAAAACACGACTATTATATTCGAAAATAACACAAGAACCCTGCTCCCAAGCGATATGAACACGAAATTCTAGCACACAAAAACCCGATCTCAATTTTCATTAAAACAATGATTTCGTTCGCCTTTTACGTTGTCGCTACACCTACCGCTTTCCAAATTAAACAGCCTTATTAATAGATTGGAGATACGTCGCTTTTGTCTCCCCCTACTCGTCTCACGGATTTAATAGAAAATTTAAACAAGCCCCGTGGTACTTCGCCTCCTGATTAAAACGACTAGTCTTTCAGTCGTGGCCAAATTAAAATCTTGGAACGCGTGGTTACGAAGAGACATAGAGGTGGCGAGGTGAGGGAGCTATTGAAGGAACTGTTTTGTTAGAGGTCTTGTAGACTTTAGAGGGGTTTCTATAGCCTTTGTGTTGTTACTGATTAATAGGCTGCCATATTCAATACTCAATACTTTATTGCATTCCATCATATAACAGTTGCTATGTTAAAACATCGAATCAATTATGGTCCCTGTCGGGCACAGCAAAGTTAATTTTTAATAGGACAGATGATGAAGGCGCTTTTGTTAAGGAAAAAAATAAAATAAAATAAGTAGTATCATTAAAATAGTATTATTGGTATTTATATTTAAGGTAAAGTTCGCGGCTTGCCAAGGTTGGTCTGTGAATGGGTGACCACGCATTACAAACCGAGTTTCCTCCGTGCCTCGGAAAGCACGTTAAACCGTTGGTCCCGGCTGTGATTTGTCGATCTTTGACAGTTGTTACAGATAGTCAATGGGCCGAAAGTCTGACAAGCAGTCATACCAAGGGGTATCGCATTACCTGGGTAATGCGTAATTCAGTTATTACTGGTAATAACTGAGTTGAGGAGATCAGATAGGCAGTCGCTCCATCTAAAATACTGGTATTCAGCTGCATCCGGTGAGACTGGAAGCCGACCCCAATAAAGTTGGGAAAAGGCGAAGCAGGTGATGATGAGGTTGCCATATTGGAAAGGACATTCACCACTATTTTCTTCAAGGCAATAATCAGTTATTTAACTAATTTTATGAGGATTTTTCTCTTAGAAGCTGTTTTAAGATTATGTGAAGGAAAGTGTAAGACTATTATAATAAAAATCGTACCACTAAGATTTATTCTGCAAAGAGGAAGTGTAACGTAACTCTGCGTTCCTATTTTGATATAAATTGGCCTTTTCCATGGTTTCTTAGACTCAATTAATAGCTAATTTATGGATAGCTCTTTAATAAATAGAAAGATTCATAGACTCATTAAAATCAGATTATTTTGATATCGATTTCTATGTAATTAATAACCGCTTAGTTTCAACAAAAAGACTTTCAAATTCCATTTAGGATTAAATGTATTAAATAACAGTAAAACTAAGAGAAACTTGAAAAGAATATCAATGTTGCATTAGTTATTGAAATATCGATATCAAATTGAAATACCAAACTGAATATATACTTAATAAAAATATCATTTGGTGCTGAATAGAAATTCAATGTAATGTTCTTTTATCGAACAACTAAATTGTGTAAACGTAATTTAATGTGAGTTGATATTCTAATGTTCATTGAAAAGCACATTTTGAATAAATTGACTAATTTACTCTTTCACAAGAATGACTTATTTAGAGAACAATTTCTAAATTAGAATTTAAACATAGTAATTTGCATACGACGTTATTGACCCCAAATATAATACAGTATGCTTCTTTTTTCGAATAATTGCTTCGAATAATATTTTTTTTTGTAATTTATTCGAAGTTAAGGTAAAGTGAGTTCATTTTACCAACACGCACGCCGAATTTAAGTGCAGTATGTCTCACATGTTAACGTTATTTGATTAACAGATACTCTGTTTCGTCGGTTAAGTGAGAATCCTGCAGAATCATCGTCTTATTCGAACTCGGGGCTTCCTGCAGATTTACGACGTAAAACATTAATTTGCATTATGTGCTAGACTTTAATGAACGTAATTATATTTATGATCGACTCACCCTTCGCCTTAAAGATTGCAAGATTATGAGGTCGCTTACCTGAAAAAGAAATAAAATATAATTTAAACATGTTTTATTTATTCTTAAACTTAATTTAATGTAGTGAAGTACTTAAGTACTTAATTTATATATTGATGCCTAAGACATAATTATTGTAGCTATTCAAATAAATTTATTGATATTACCTAATCCAAGATGTGAACAGGAATACCGCCATCAATAAACGTAAATTAAATATGTTAAGAGTTAAGAGTGGACTTAACTAGCTACTAAACTGACCATTCATTTGAAAAATAAAATACTATTATTCGAAGCATAGAAAATAATGTCAATCGATCATAAAAAAAAAATTAATAAGGTAGGTAATCAGAGAAAACACTCAGCAGCAAATATGACATAGCTTTTATATTTTCTCACGAGATGAACAGAATAATTATCGGAATAAAAATGTGGGAAACCATTAAATAATGCCAGTGTCAATTTATGTGACATTACGCTTCCTACCCCTTCAAAACTTACAAGCTATACGTTACATTAAATCCAACTCCACAATACATTTAATTTCCACCAGACACTAATAAATCATGGTTATAATCTAAATTATACATTTCCACGTCGTTTCTTTTGGGCCGTGTTTCTTAGTTTCAACGTTTTTTCAACGAATCCTGAATCCCGGGCGTACCATCGGGAGTAATATAGAAAATATATCGTATAATATATTTGGCTGTCTTGATGTATGAATGCAGGGGACGAGGGTGAGAACTGTCTATATTTTTAAAGTGTCGTTTTTCATTTGTTTCAAAAGTGCTGCATCAAAAGTGTACTTATCAGTACACTCACATTTCGCCAGTTATGTTTAAGTCCCATGTAATAGGGGGCGAGCCGAATGCCATCAGAAAGAGAGCTGAGAAATTCTGCACGACCCGGGAATCGAACCCAGGATTTCATCTCAGCAGTCGCGCTTGCGCTCACTAGACCAACGGCAGTACAAGTTGATAGGGAAAAACGATAAGTGATTAATAATAAGTAAAAGTTTATAATATTTCCAGTCCAGCTTTTTACTAGAAACACATCACCTAATACTTTATTTATAAAACAATTATATCTAAACCACTGTTTTAATATTATATTGCCCTCGTACTTGATTGAAAAGAAACTAACTAAGATTTAAATAATGTAGCATTTGTTTTATTTTCTTTATTTTTAGGCGACACAATCGTTTTTACAATGTCTGATAACACTTCTGTTATATTTTGAACGTGTATTTATGAATAAATTAGAATCTATACGAATATTATAAACAGATTTCGTAAGTTTGGATGGAATAATAGCTCAGATACAATTCAAACGATTTTAATCATTTTTTCAGTCTTTCTTCTTTATCGTGTGGTTAGTGCCTAACCTGGTGTCAGATTTTTTATGCCGCCCAAGGGCCTCTGCCTTGGCTTTTACATGCCGTCGAGAAATATCTCTGAGGCATGCTGGTTTCCTCACGATGTTTTCCTTCACCGAAGCAAGTGATAATTATATGTACAATACGCACATAATTCCGAAAAATCAGAGGTGCTTGTCTTGGGTTCGAACTCGAGACCTATGACTTTGCCGTCCAACGGTCACACCACTAGTCTATCACTGCTCTTTTTCATTGATCTTTTATTGATTCTTTTTGATTGCATTTTTTCAGTGTTGAAAAGCTACACTATTACAGAGTACTTTTTAATTAGGTATTTATTTACCCTTACCATAGAATATTTTTCTTACATGCAAACGAAGCCGAGGGCAGAAGCCAGTATTCTATAAACTCAATAATTCTCCAAAACAATAACATCATTACGAAACTAGTCACACATCACAAACGACTTGACAAGATGGCAGCGTCATTATCTCAATTAAAATGGCCGCCAGACTCCTTAAGCCGAACGTGCTGTCTGCTTGCAAATTGTTTATTATCTGCCTTTACATAACAAGCATGGTGGTAATGAGACATTCCTATGGTTTTTTATTAAATGTCTTATGGGGTGGAATAATTAAATTCTTTGGTTGAGCTTTGGGAATGAGTGACGTGAATCGTTGCATGATGAATGTAACTAGTAGTGTAAGTCTGTCTGTGTGTGTACGTTGTTGTCAAAAACTGCTTGAATAGTTTAGTTACGTTTTCGTAGGGTTCAAATTCGTCAAGCTTACGCTTCGATGAAGGCCTACATTTCCTTTATTCAATTTTCTTACATATAAATTATATTTTTAAATATTTTTATTAACAAATTGGTTTAAAAAAATATTTGAAAATATAAAAAATAGTAGCCCACCGGCACCGGGAACAGAGTCCGAGCTACCGGTGGTCAGGGCTCTTGAGAGAGGAACCTCCTAACAATACGCGCCGTGTCTAGAAGTACTGCTTCCTGAATCAAGCCCTTGATCCGGCTACCAAGCGAGAGCCTCCTTAGATGTTGGTCGAGGCTCTTGGCTATTAAGCCATTGGCTGACACGACTATCGGCACAATGACTGCTGTACTCACGTCCCACATGTCGACAACCTCGCGAGTCAGATCCTTACTCATCGATCCTTACTCGTCAGATACTTGAATTGCTTGTCTTTCTCTGCTTTCACGAGGTTCTCGTCACGCGGGACCGTTATATCAACGATCATTGCGCGACGCTCCAATCGATCTATCACCACAATTTCGGCCTACGTTGTATTATTCAGGCAAAAAAAATCGTAGGGTAAACACAAAAACCCTATTAGTATGCTTTAGCCCGTATTTTTTTAGTTACAATCATCCTTTCAACCAGCCTTTGCCAACTATGTTGGGGTCGGCTTCCATGTTTACCTGATGCAGATGAATACCAGAGCTAAACATGAAGCGACTGTCAGCTGACCCCCACAACCCAGTTACTTCATCTTAAGGGCTCAGACAAGGTAAAACGTCGTTCGTGGTTCGAGTACCGAATTTATATCTGCCCTTCGTGATGGAGGAAGACTTGTGGCCGCAGGACGTGGCGTTCCGTCGCCTCTGCGGACAAGTTCAACTGGTCAGCCAGCACAAGTGAAGTGCGTACAAGTGAAATGCTTAACATAATTTTAAGTCTTATTTATTGACACAAGTTTTGTATTTACTTTATATACCTATGTTAGTTTATAAGGTATCTATGTGCCATCGCTGCCTGAAATAAATGATGTTATGTTAAAACACAAAGTCTTTTCGATTCGAGTATTAACTTAACTCATTGTAAAAGCCAATAACAGTCTTCAATACTAAAACGAACGAAATGTCTGTACACAATCGTTCAATAAGCTACTACTTAGCTTCGCAGTCGATCGTCGTCGAATATATTTCCTTAGTCAATACAACCTTTGATACCGTGGGAAGTTAACCAGCTGACGTATTTTATGTTTTATTAGGTATTTGGGTATTTTTTTTTGTCATAAATAGCTTATTTTTTATATTTTGAATTTGTTAGAACGTGACTTAGTTTTATTTATTTATTTATTGACACACCAACGACTTAATCACTAAATCTTTACATTAAATCCATATATTCTATTTCAGAAGCTTTGCGGTGAATTCGTCACTTATTGGTGTGCACAGCGCTTGTATGTATAATCAATAATAAAAACTAAAATGGAAATATATGATACTAACAAAATTAAAATTTACAAAGTTTACATTGACTTTAAAATGTCAAGTAGTTAAATTAAAATTCAGTATAATTCAAAAATTTAAAAAAATCGTGAAATCATGAATGTTCGTGTATATCCACAATGTTTTTTTATTAAAAGCTTTAATTAAATTGCAATGTTTGTATGTGTGTTTGTTTAGGTTAAATCTTACCACTGAATTTTAAAACAGTTATCCCCAACTGATTGAGCTGTTTTGCATAGGTACACGTTTAATTTGGATGACAATGCATGGTTAGCTAAGTGACTGCCTGTCTGACCTCCACAACCCACAGTTACAACAATTAGTACTGGGTAATACGATACCCTTTGGTAAGACTGGTTGTCAGACTTTCGGGCCACTGACTACCTATAACGACTGTCAAAGATCTACAGATGACAACCGGGACCAATGGCTTAACGTGCTTTCCGAGGCACGGAGGAAACTCAGTATGTAATGGGTGGTCACCCATCCACGGACCAACCTAGGCAAGTACATCAATCGCTGATAAAAATAGTCACAAAAATCCTAAAACAATAAACCCAATATACAGCAACAACAGGTAACAACCTAACAGTATAATGAAACATCAAACAAATAGGTTCAGTGGCAAAAGGTAATAAAAACACGTTGTTTACATGAACACAAAGACGTTTTAATAGTAAGGTTCGGTGACACAGCCTGTGTTAGTGGTTGTCCTATGAATGCTTTATAAACGAGGGGCTTAAGCCATAAGCGGAAGCGGAACCTGGTACCCACGACGAATAATCAAGCTATACAAAACCAGTTAATACGGATCTCTTAATGTACGGGAAATCTATACAAAGCGAGGCCATGTTACACTAGAAATGTATAGTTTGATGTCGCGCCGTCGACACGGCCTGTCGTCCTAAGACGGAGGGACGGCGAGCTAGCCCTTAGCTCACCGTCGACAGGCCCGCGTCTACGGTGGCCGGGGGCCACCACGTGGCCCCCGACGCCCGGTGCGTCTCCCGCGGCGGCTTCCGTGAGGAGGAACGCTCTCTCTCTCACGTTCCGCCTCCTCCTTTGCTAGCATGACTGCTTCGCAAAAGGAGGTGACGGCTTCCCATTCCGTCTCGCTCCGGACCATGGCTCGAACCAGGGCCGGACGCGAGAGGTCGCCGCCGCCGATCGCAGCTAGGAGGACACGGCGTTGCTCCGCCCAACAATCGGCCTACCTGGGAATTTAAACCCGGACCTGCTCAGCAGAAGCCCTTGCCACCACCGAAACGTGTGCAATAAAGTTACTACTCTTAATTTCCGCCTTTATCTTGGACCAAACAAGGAAAATGGCCGTAGACTTTCAGTTAAATATTAAGCAATGGTTCTGGAATAACGGCTGTTCTTGACAGTGATTGCTTTTCAAAATAAAAAAAAAAACAATGGGTTGTCTAGGGCGTTTTGGTCTTCAACCTAACTAGCTGAATGAAAAGGGTAATTCAGGAAATACCCTAATTTTGTTGACAGGCTTGAGGAAATGTTTATTTTGTACATTTGAGTTTTCGAGAAACTGAACTTCAGAGTGGATAGTTACGGCTCTGTGAATTGCCCTTACTAGAAATAGAAAATTTTTGCACCAAAGATGCCTTATAAAAAAAATCCAGTAATTAAAATAAGACACTTGAAAGTCATGTTCGACTTTGGCATGCCTGGTAGGTAAATAACTGTTAATGTAACCCTAAAACCATTAACTAAAGTGTTGATAATTATACGTTACAGTCGAAATAATATCTCACACAACACAATTGTATGTAATAAAATAAAAGTCACCCCACAATTAAAGAGGGTAAAAACCAAAATCGAAAATTAATAAAATAATAATTACAGCGCGGTAAAGCAATTCACGCTTTCAAGATTTCATTTGCGATTAATAAAAATTTTACTGTCCGTACCATCAGACCGGCAGCCATTTTGTCGACGTATTATTAATTCAAGATGGCGCCCATAAAATCCGGTGGTTACGCGGCGATGCCCTTAATGAGGGACGATTAAAATTGCTTCAGGAATGGATATTGGAATGCTATTTTTGTAGATTAATTTCATATTTCGCATGATATATTTTTATGTGGGTGATTGGGTTTGTAATTTGCCCGTGATGGCTTTTTCAACATTCCTACCTAGGTACGTAAGTACAGTCACGAGCAATAATATGTATACAGTTAGCAGGATTATCTCATATTAGAATATCAATCACAAGTTTTAGATAATAATATTCACAATAGTATGGGTTCCAAAAAACGATGTCCGTAACAACATAAAATTCAAATAAGTTTATAAAACATGTATTTTCTTTCAATAAAAAATATTTATTATAAAAAAAATACAACCAAAAACTAGGACATTTTAGTTAGAACAAGTAAAAGTTACTACGTGTATACAAATTACGTATAGTGCTCATGCCTGTAGGTATTGATTTACCCAGTGTTACTGACCTACGCCATATTATTGTATTCCTGTTGCTTTCAAATAAACTGAAAGCGAGATCGCTAAGACGACTAATATTTATTTTTCTTTACGGCTCGGCCATAGGTTCCATCCATTCCATCCTTAAAAAAAAACCTGAAAGCTCAGAGTATAAAAAGATTCAAAAGAAACTTATTTTTAAACAGAACACAATACGCTAGATTTAGAAAATTAATTACCCTTCCTTTGATATACCATTATCTCTCTTACACTAATTGAACTTAATAAACAGGGCTAATGTAACTTAATTGACACTTCATTTAATAAATAACAATTAATTGAATAATAAAATATGCAATTATGAACATCGTAAAAACTCTTTTGCCGTTCGAAAGTCAGTCATAGGAGTAATTTAATTAATTTCAAATTGTAATTCAATTTAATTGCTCGCTAAATGTTTTCTTACGTGTAATTTCAATTGAATCGAACCCGTCTTGATTATTGTGTTAATATTATTTTTAATGTAAGTACCTATAGCGTTTTAGAAGTTGAATGTGTTTTTAATGCAATCACTTTTTAACCTACTTAAAAAAAGGAGGAGGTTCTCAATTAGGTTGTTTTTTTTTGTGTTTGTAAACTCATATCTTCGTTATTAATTAACCGATTTGAAAAATTCTTATTATATCTGAAAGGATATACTTAACAACTGGTTCCATCGTTAAAATCGGTTCAGTAGTTTGGTTTTTAAATCAAAATAGCTGGAAAAAATATGTCATCCAAATAAAATAAATTGCGAAATTGATACTTGACAAGGATTTGTGTTATACGATAACTAAAAAGGGTAAAATAAAAACTTTTTTGCAAAAAAATAACCGACTCCCAAAAAAAAACACTAAAAGAAGTGTAAAATAACTTTACTTTCGGAAGTCGGTGGCAAAAAAGTCAATGAAACAAACAAAAATCATCGACTTCCGAAAATAAAGTTATTTTCCAGTTTTTTTTTGTTTTTTTTTTTTGGAAGTCGGTTATTTTTTATACCAATGATTCTATAGATACTTCTAAGGTAATTTTCTAGGGAACAGTAAGTAAGGTATAAAGAGTGTTAAAAGACCCTTCACGAAGACGAAAGGTACGTGTTGTCCCCTTTAATGCGATAATTTTTTTCTATACCATACCTGGGAACCTTCTAGTTACGGAGATATTAGGGGTCAAAGTTCCAACTTTTTCACAAGTTTTTAATGTTATAACCTTACTTTAAAGACCTCCACGGCCCCGTACCATTCAATGCATCCATCAGCGCAATGTTTTGAGTGCGTTACATCGAGTGCTACCGTAAAACGCGAAAAAAAAAACACCATCAAAAATTTTTGCGTCGAGTTACTTAGTTCGATGCACAGAATGCTTGGTTGTGGGCTTGGTGAAGGGTTTGCACCTTGTATTCGTATTCAAACAATATTACAAGGCCTTATGCAACAGCCAACATTACACCTATTTTCTCCGATAGCTTAGATAGGTGTGAAGCGTACAGATTACGTTAGAAACACCACCCTGCGTTCCATAACTCAGGTTGCGGATGTCGGAGAAAAAGCAGCCAAGCTAAAGTGGGAGTGGACTGGCCACGTAGCGCGAATGCACCCGGAGAGGTGGGCGAAGATCGTCACTCACTGGACGCCTGACGGAGGAAATCGCCGTCGAGGGTAGACCGCGGCGAAGGTGGTGTGGCGATCTGATCTTGTTTTGGGGGAACATGGCCAGATATCGCACAAGACAGAGAGGTTTGGATGGAGAAAGGGGAGGCATTTGCCCAGCAGTGGGACAAATGAGAGGCTAACAAAAAAAAAACAAAAGCTTAGACAAACATAACGTATTGGTACACCCAATTAATTGGGATCTAAAAGTTTTATCTAAGTTAATTCGTGTATCGTAGGCAGCACAGAAAACATAACAAAGACATTTGTTAAACACCGCCTACCATAATTTAAACAACATATGTATACCTACCTAATGACATAACCCATTAAGCAAACAATTAAATTACATTTACGAAACCTAGCTTTTAATAAATATCGACATTAATAACATAAGCGGCGTTTAAAGCCTCAATTTATCAAAAAAATAAAATAAAGTCATCAGTAGAATTAAAGAAATTTGAATAAAATATAAAATGGCGTCGAGTAGATGAAGATGTGTGGGTATGTAGGTACACATGTGCGCGGGTGGAGATGGATCGCGTTTGTATGAAATATGTTACATTTACTAGAAGCTTAGATATGCTGGATATGGTATACCATATTTTAAGTGGCGAAATGTGGGAACTGACGAAAACAAAATGAAAGCGTATCCAAAGCGTATTTATTCTCAATGGATCAAATAATTACATACGACACATCATTCGTTTAATCTATGCAGCACCTTACTCGAGAAATCCGATCATCTAAATTCTAGCTAAAGAAAATACAGGCCGCCTTTGCTCAGATGCCGCATCCACAAACACTCAACTCACGACCACTGTCACCAATAAATTAAATAAGCCACTAATGAGTTAGATTATGATGTTCCATAACCACACAAAATGGTTGCTATCTTCATTATTCTGTGTGGTCTTCCATTGATTAATTTCATCTTAAACCCGACCCCCACGATCTTGGTTTAAAATCATTTTGTATTGTTCAAGAAATTTTTTATCTGTCGCTTTTGAGATGGGAATGAAACCATCATCCATGTGTTTAGGGACTTTGGATGTTCGATATTGCGTTTAAGTTTTGTTTATTTTCTTTGTGTGTGAGAGAGTAAGTTAGTGTTTGGCTAGACTGAATTGATTAATTTTGTTTTGTTTTATATTAGGAATGTTTATTCGATTCAATTGTACGCACAAAATACCTTAGCACGACATTACATACAGTAAAGCACAAAGCTGGATATGAGAAGCATAAAGTCGGATGTACAATACTCTCTGTATTTGTACGTCCCACCTTATGCTTCTGAAGCCGAGAGGATCTGCGTATTTCACAAGAAATTTTCTTCCATCAGTACTGCGACAGGTTGTGTATGTGTAAATCCAAATAAATCTAGCTGTGAATCAAATCACTTTAGAGTAGAAACGATTACTTTGTGATGAGTCGATGACGGATGAGCCGTACGTTAAGTATAATCAAAGGGTGATAGCTCAACAAAATTCAAAACTTACTTCAGACGTAACTGCTATGAAAAACTGATGGAGATCCAGAAACAGGAGACTGCAATAGACTAAGTTGAATTGAAATGCCTATCCAAATAATGTGGCTTATCTTCAATATTCAGCTTAATTTATTTTCATCCTTAGCTGCCTGCAACTTTGCCCTACACGTCATTTAACCACTCAATTAAAATCTGCTTTAAAAATTCTAAACTCAATTCCATAATGGCTAAAGGTCGCTATATTTATACTCGCGACCTGTCGAATGCGTCGTAAAACTTTAAGATTACATATTAGGCCTAAAAGCTGAACCATGTAGGCTATTTCAGGAGCTTTTGAGAACCGGCGACTCCGAGAAGCTGGCAGGGAAATATAGCCTATTATTGCGCAGGTTATTTGAGAGGCTAAATAGCTTGGCAATCGATTTGAGAGGGATCTTTACAATATTGGGCTGTAATTGCCCCACTGTTGAGTAAAGGCTATAATACATTTAAAATGAGCATTGATTAACACGCTAGCTCAGTGCGTGTTTATGATTTCAAACTATGTCTACACATTACAAAGTTAATACTCGTCTACATTAATTTCTCCTTCAAAGTGTTCTCCTATTCATCTTACTGCCTTCCCTTCTATCTCAGTCTTCGTGAATCGTATGTTCAATTATTTTACCAGCACAATGGAAAACCTCAGATCAATGGTACCATCATCACCATTCTCCTGTCCTTATGCCAATTTTACTTCTCTATTAGTCATCACCCCCTTTCTAGCCACATCTTCACCTTCATCAATCATTTCTTTGGTCTTCCCCTAGTCTTACGTAGCTATCAACACTCAAAACTTTTCTCACCATTACTAACAACAGTAGCATTAAAGCTTCAAAACTAACTAAAACCCCAGAGCAACTAAAATAACAAAACCAATCAATATTCCAACACTCACAACAGACTAGGTAATCCAACATTCCCGCAGAGAGGAAACTTCCCAAAAATTTTCAGACGCAAAATCGAAATCCATAGCAAATAATGGCGTGAAAGTTAAAACTAACTAATTCACGATAACTAACACGATGGCAGTCGAACAATAACAAGGCAGGTTGGTACGAATGCCTAAACATTGTAAAAGTTTGGCAAGTCTCGACGAGTCCATTACGGTCGTACCAACGCGTTCTCGTACGCGACACAGAGTAGCTATAAGACAGAAGGAACGTGTAGGTAATACTTGTGTGTGTGTGTTTTTTTTTTTATGTAAGTGTGTTTAACATCATCATTCACCTGCCCTTATCCCAGTAAGTGTTGACGAATAATATTTTGAATAGGGTTTTCGTTTTGTAAATGTCATATAAACTAATATGTGACCTATGTAGTCAGTCCACTGCTGTAAATAGACCATGGGCTAGGCGCATTTTGGTAGCACCTGAAAATTACTGATTTCCAATTAACATGTTCATTGCCCGCGAAGTAGACACAATAGTTAAACAATCACAGTGAGAGACACAGTGAGCAGTGGATCATAGGACAAGCTTTAACCATACATGCTCAATCCGGTATCTGGTTAGACTGAAAATAGAATCCAAAATATTTAGGAAAATGCTAAGATAAGAATGGCATCTGTAGCATGTTTCGGATAAATTAGAGATTTTTTTAATACCATTTCGGTAAAGTTTTTTATGATTTGCGGCCTCTGCATGAACCATACTCTGTGCACCCCCAAATAAATGTGAAAACCAATAATGTTGATAACACAACATCGTGCGAACGAACACACGGCGTGAACTTGCACAATACAAATTAAACCTTTATTTGAAACCTACTAATGTAGCCCATTTATGTTTAATTATAATCTGTCCAAGTGTCCATGATTAATTGGTGGCTATTTTAATTAGAATCGTATTTCTCTAAATAAAAACAAATTTCTAAACTTTTTCTTGAGCTAAATTCGTCATCATCTGCCTTGCCTGTTCGGAAGGACAAACGGATAGAAGTCTATGCCTTGGTCTTTGGCTTCTAGAAAAACTGACACGAAATACCAAATTTTTACTTGGTGTGTCTGCCTATCTGTCCAAGTATTTTACGGGGTCTAATAGTAACTACTCTATGGTTAATATGTTTATCTGACGATATTCCCTTGGGCTGCCTCTTTAATCTAGTGGTAGCAAGCGCGATTGCTGAGCATCGCCTGGGTTCGATTCCCGGGTCGGGCAAAGTGTTATTTCATCAGGAATTTCTCAGTAGCAGCCACGGAGTCTGATTTTGTGCCCGGTTGATGGCAATAGGCTTGCCCCCTATTACATGGGACTAAACATAACTGGCGAAATGTGGGTGTACTATTAGGTACACCTCTGCCTAACCCTTCGGGGATTAAAAGCGCGATGGTATGTATGTGTATTCCCTTTATTGCGAGTTGTAAAATCGTAGAAACAGCACAGCATATTTATTACCTAATTCCCTTCCGAAAGCGATCACAAAATGGTCACAAGCACCAAATTCACCTACTATTTTAAACACGAGTTTTCATAGGCTTCCTCCATACCGTGCAGATGCCGAGGCTTAAAAATTTAGTTTAAGTGCCACCTTCCCTAGAGGGTACTTCCTGTATCGTCCGAGATCGGTTTTCGGCACAATAAATGTACCAGCGAGTGGAGGGTTACCATTGATTGTATGGGGTTACCCTGTTTTACGATTATGTTGCAAGTTTTGTATTACACTTATCGTGGTTGGACATTTTTTAATTGGCAACGTGGTTTGGGGTGAGAGAACGGTTTTTTTGCTTGAAAAAAGTTTGCTGGAGTTATTGTTGAATAGTTAAGGTGAAATAATTAGGTATTTTGGTTTTGTGTGTTTTGACTTTCAACAACTTACAAAAGGATCGATATAAGCTTTTCGGCAGCTGACAATATAATACATTTTCCAACATAGATTAAAACTTTTGTCTACACCCTAAGGTGCTTCAACAAATTAAAGTAGCGTAGCTATCAAAATTCCAATTATTCGTATGAACAACTCCACTCCTATTACCAACAAGCCAAATTGGAGAAGACTAATTTATAACACAAGCTTAATTTATAACGAAACTGCAACTGAAATTAACCAGAATAAACTAAAAACTAACATCCAGTGCTCTCTCGCAACAAATCTAGCAATTACCCAGAAAAACACACTACATAAACAACAAAAAAAAACACGAAAGCGGCCATCTTCGTCCACATGGATGGTGTGAAGTTAACAAACAAAACTCAGTGAAAAAGGCACAGACCGCTCCCGACGGAGCCATCGCAATAAACACAACGTATCGGGGGGAATGGGGTGAGTGCGAGTTGGGAACATACCTAGAAGTAGAAGTGGTACAATGCTGTGATTATTTGTAAAGATATATTGAATAAATAGATCACCAGTTAAGACACAGTAAAGACGAAAAAATTGGGAAAACTGAAAGGAGGACTTCATAAAATGGACAAAAAGATGGTACAAATCATCGTAATGAAGGAAAAATCATTTTCGTGGTAAGATTCAGAAGAAAAAAAAATGGTGCAGCTTCTGAAGTTACAGAAGTATCTGATACGTACGTATTACTGGCCCGTAACTACAACTAAAGATAACCAATGTGATGGTTACAAGAAAAAACATGGAGTTCACGAAACGCAAGCTCAAATTAAAATCACTTAACAAAATGATACAATAGACTATTGTAAAATATCTTATACTGCCGTGCTAAACGCAAAAGCGGTATCTCAGAGAAAACAAGTTTAGAGAAAATTGAAGTTTTGTAGATATACATATTTTGGTTAAAACTTTACGGATTAGTTTTTTTGCTTATTTTTTCGTTTTATTTTAAAATAGACACTGCTTTTTATCTAAGTTAATTAGATTCGTATTTATTTAAGCTATCCGATGCCATCAAAATCTACTTTACGATTTTTTTTTGAGATACCGCTTTTTTGCTTGGTAAGGCAGTATAGATAATATCCATGGATACAGCAGAGCATTGATCTACATTAAAATATGCCCCATATCCCAATCAAAAGCAAAATTACCCCAACCCATGACCGTGAAACCGCCAAAAAACATTAAATGCGTCCATTAAAATTGGAAAATTCATTAAACAGCCTTTCGAACGCCATTGGCCGCTAATATATAAGACTCATTGAGCCGTGAATTCGTTCATAACCAATGTACCGAGAAAATTTCACAATGAAAACTCGCTTTGGCAAGGGAAGAAAAAAAAAAGAAAAGAAAAAATGCCATTACTATTTACTGCGTCCTAATTTGCGTTTTTCATAATTGAATGTTATCAAAATGGAACTTGAGACGAGTTTTCTTCACAAGAATTACGTCCTAACGTTTTTCTCTTGGAATTACTTGTTCGATTTGAACGAGAATGACTTCTAAAGCTTAGTAATTAAGTCTCAAAGTTGATTGTGTCAGTAATGCGATTGTATCATGAAAGTATTTTTTTATTGTCTTTAATTATTCTTTTCAGTAATGTTTGTCCGGATTCTTTGGATATATTGTTGGGAATGTTATATTTTTATTAATGAGTACTTGTTTTGTATCTTATTCGTGGATTCAAATGTTTCTTTTTAAGAGTATTAGCAGAAAATCAATTATGATTTATTGATGGTAATTTGATTTGAGTAGCAATTATCGTTATAAGAGAGAAAGAAACTTACAATTTGTAAATTGATCACGAGATTAATTTCAAGAGCCATTCAATGATTAACTTTACGTCGAGTAAATTATTTGTATTGTTCAACTACCTTTCAATTACTTAATCCTCTCCAATATTTCTCTATCAGTCGTCATCTGAGTACTAACCGCGTATCTATCCACATCATCTTCGACACAAATACCTAATCATCTCTAAAATTAAATAAATAATACCTCTTGTCATAAAAACAATAAACATAACATCACGCCTGTAATCCCCGAAGGGTTAAGCAGAGATGTACCTAATAGTACACCCACATTTCGATAGAAAAACCCAATGGCATTGCCCGACCAGGGAATCGAACCCTCGCTCAGCAGTCGCGCTTGCGGCCACTGGACAACCGATGCAGTCATAAAATAAAGTAACTAATAAACTTTCATATAAAACTAAGCTTTCCACAAAATAATATAACATATAATCTCAAGTTGAAAACTTCATTTGAAGTTCGCAAAATGAAGCCAGAAATAAAAGCCAATTGTAACGTCACCAAAGGCCGGTTCCAAACGAAAAATCCGTACCAAGCACATTGGCACACAATAGGACATTTCCCAACAAAAAAAAATGTTCAAAACAGGTGTACTATTTCACAATGTTATACCTATAAGCATTGTTACAATTGTCATGCAAATAGTTGACACAAAAAATGCATAAAAACTATGGAAAGGAACGGGGTCACTATTGCAATACAAGTCCGACTTCATACACCAACTGCCATGGGCAAACAAAATGGATGTTTAAAAATGAATTTTGAAAGCGGACGTTGCGAAACTTGGTTCGCTTGTTATTTGAGGCATCCGTCATGGGTACAATAAAAGGCGGGGAAAATGAAGATATAATTAAAAACTAGGAAAAACTATTCGAGGAAAAACTATTACAAGTTTATGAAAGAACTTAGAGATATCTACTATAGTACTAGCGACCCGCCCCGGCTTCGCTCGGGTGCAATGTAGATACTAATGTTTTCTCTACTATAATATGCATGTATTATACATATAAATCTTCCTCTTGAATCACTCTATCTATTAAAAAAATAAACGCATCAAATTCCGTTGCGTAGTTTTAAAGATCTAAGCATACATAGGGACATACAGACTTTGTTTTATACTATGTATGGATGACCACTTAAAGTGTGCAGTTCAAGGTGGCGTTGCTTTTCAAGAAAATTTGCATCGATACGTCAATCTTGATACTTTTGTTTGAGTTTTGTTTTTCTGCCGGCACAGATGAGTTGGTTTTAGTGTAATGGGCATTCCATCTTCATCATCATCACCACGTAAGCCAGGAATCATCATCACTGGTTCTCATGGACTCCTTTTTTTCAATCAATCTAAACGATTTGTGCGGCCTAGTAAGCACTGTTACTTTTAACACCGTCTTCATTGGAGCGAGAGAGAAGAGTGTCCATGGAAATTTTTGTCTCTTTTGCTCCATAGGAAACTACTACGCTTTACAACGGGTAACTAGCTGCTTTCTGTTTAATTGACCGATACCGAGACCGATCTTAGAGAAGTCGAGACACAATCATAGTTTTTACTGTTCTTTTGTTTTCGCTTGATAAGATTAATAACCAGAATATGTACCTATGAGATAACACACCATCTTCAATTCATGCCAGCCTAGTACTTTTCTGGTGGATTATCAATTTATCATTAAAAAGATGGTGTTGGTGTGTGTGTGTGTGTTTGTGTTTGTGTGTGTGTGTGCGCGTGTGTGTGTGTGTGTGTGACGTGTGTGTGTTAGACTTCAGGTACTGCTTCTACCAGGGGGTCTAAAATGGCCACTTTAGCAGAACATTGTAGGATAATAATATGAATTACGTTACAATTCGTAAAATGGTCACAAATTGAGAGTTCAACAGATTAACTGTGTCTGTGACCATTTTAAGAATGTGATTCATATTATTATCCTATTATTTTCTGCTAAAGTGGCCATTTTAGGCCCCCTGCTCGACTTAATAAATAACATTATCGATGATATTTAAGGAACGTCAATAACTCTGATTTGATTTTAAGAAGTTGTATTTAATTATTGTAAAGTAATTATTTAGTGATTTTCAGTTTAATTGTTAGTAATGTAAAATAATTAGAATATTTACTTTAAGGCATCTTCCGCTTGCCAGCTTTCGGTGCGCCGAATATTATATTGTAATTACTTGAGATTTTGATGATTATTGATCAATAATTTTGTGACTAGCAGTTAATTAATACTACACAGCTTATTGAGTGATTTGATTGTGGTGTTTAGGTTTTTGTAGAAATGCTTAAAGGCGATGCGTTGGGATTTTGAACGCAGTCGTTTTGTAACCGTCAAGTGAGAAATATATAGTGGAAACAATGACGTCCATATCGAGGTAAAACAAAAAACAATGCGTCAAAACCAAGACAATCAAGAAGTCGACGTAACAGGAATCGACAGTAGCGGAAATAATCTTAGTATACTGTTTTGATGCGAAAGTTTGTGAGGATGAATGTATGTTTGGATTTTTGTTACTCTTTTACCCAAAAACTACTGAACGGATTCGTATGAAATTTGGCACATGGATAGTTTATAACCTGGATTAACACAAAGCATACTTTTTATCCCGGTAGGGACAATTACAGAATTCCACGCGGGCGACGCCGCAGGCATAAGTTCGTTCCTACATACAACTTCCAGCTTCAAGAAAACTACATCACTGTTTTTACGAGATTAGTAATGAACTATGTATCATAAACTTGGTTTTCTTTTGCCAGCACATAAAACAAGTTTTTTCCCGTCAGTTGAGTTTTACGACTGTCGCGGAAAGATGAACATTTCGATACAATTTTTTCCACTATTTTTTTATCCTCAATATCCGAAAATCCGTAAGTAAATGTTCGCGGAATGAGCGAAACAAAACTTTTATCATCGTGTGTTTAGATCATTTGGTTTATCGGTTGATTCTTCGTAATATTATTTATCGGCTCAACTTTTTACATGACTGAACATCACACCTGTTATTCCCGAAGGGTTCGGCGGAAGTGTACAGTATGTACACTCGCAGCGCTTGAGTAGACTAGACAAAGGAGGCAGGCAAAAATACATATCTTCTCCAAAATATGTAATATGAAATCATCATCATTCAGCTGCCATCATCCCAATTTATTTGGGGTTTGCACAGCATGTCTTCGTGTTATTACTCGTCATGAGTCACCCCTTTCTAGCCACATCGTCTTTCACACAGACCACCCATCCATTATAATGAAATATTACCAAGAATAAATCAAACGCAAAAGAAACATTACAGCTCAAATCGAGCAGAAATTCAACACGATTAAAATCAGCACAAACTGTATTTTTAATTCCCCGCTAGACATGAAAATCACATTAAACAGTCTGGATTTACACCTCTTGGAAAACGGTTCAGTAATTCCGGAGGTACGAACGTATAGACGGGCAGACGTGCGAAGATAATTCTGTGATAAACGGACAGGAGGACCCTTTCATTAGCGTTGATTGTAAGGACGAACAAGGCTTTCCTTTATTCCTATTTTCAGCCGACTTTAAAAAGGAGAAATGGTTTTGAATGTATGGATTATACAAAGCAGGAGTTCATTGAAATAGGGACTTTCGAAATCATTTTATTTTGGAAGCCTTCCAAGAGTATATGTTACTTTCAATAAGGTGGTCTAAACTAGGTTTTTTACATTTAAAGCTTTGGACAATTAGATACTAAAATAAGAATAAATAAATATTTCCACGAATTTCATATCTACGGAAACATTCTTTCATGACATTTGATTTGATCAAACTTTTATGTTATTAGAGTTCTGTCGCAAATATTTCATTAATACGAGTATGTCTATTAATGAAATATTTTCGACCGATATTTCTCCTTATTATATTTTGAAGCACATTTCGGTTTCAATTCTGGTCTTACCAAAACATGTTTACAACCAGTGCTCCCGAGATTGGTTTCCAAAACTCATCTTTGCGACCAATATTTGCTATGTCAGCTTGCTACTGGAGTCTTGCTCGTAAATATTTTGCCAGCAAATGAATAAGATTCAATCTTTATTAACATTTTCTATTTGAACTCTAAGAACCAAAATAGAATTACTTTTAGGCCCATTTCGGCGTAATTTTCAACCGTATCAGAACCCCCTAATGAGCTCTTCGGCAGTATTAAAGATACGTGAAAGGTAGAGAAAATGGGAAACATCAAAATCTACCTTATTTCCATAATTGAATGAAACTCGACAATCAATGAGGGAAAAAGGGAAAGAAACACCATATTAGAAAGAAGAAAGCACTCATTGTATCGTGAAATAATCTTTTTAACGGCAAATTTTGAGAATAAGAACTTTAGCTCATAAAGCGAACATTCCTTTTTTACTAAACGGATAGAGGGTACACAAGAGAAATGGTTTTCTAAACGAAGACAAAGGGATTTCACTCGAAATGTATAAAAGCACGTCTGTGAAAAGTGACAAAAATTATATTTGACAACGCAACCAGGATTTGTTTCGCGAGGTTTTTGTTTTTACGAGTATGTTGGTTTAAAAGAAAATGTGGACTAGAATAGAATATGCTTTAGTACACCATGCAGTGATAGCTTAGTGGTCTTCTTCCTCTTTTCGTGTCGCTGTGCAGATGGTTACAAGCTGGTCTAACACAATTTGAGTACAATTGTGTTAGACCAGTATGTAACCACCTGCACAGCTCTAACATTTGCTTCGAGTAAATCCTGATAGGTGCAAGTGGTTGTGCAGGATGGGCAGGGCATTATGTGGGGCATATCCTGCAGAGAGGGTCCACATTGGCATTCTCTTTGGGATGGATCGAGGAGATATCGCCTAGTGGTTTTACCGTCGGACTGCCAGGTCATAGTTCTCAAGTTCGAACCCAAGACACGCACCACCGATTTTTCGGATTAATGTACGCATTGTATATCACTTGCTTCGGTGAAGGAAAATATTTTGAAGAAACCAGCATGCTAGAAAGATATTTCTCGACGGCATGTGAAGCCAAGTCAGAGGCCCATGGGCGGCTTGGAAACTCGGAAACCAGTTTAGGCACTAACTACACGATAAAGAAGAATATTGTACACCAAAATTGAAACACAACTGTTTTTACTAACTAGGTTATTTTGTTCGGATAAAAAGCTTTTTACTGCTTTAGTAATAGATGAAGCGGTTTCTAATATAACAACTTGTTGAAAGCATTCGTGTAAGAGCAAAAAGGGTTAAGAATTTTGAGAATATAAAAGGATGTTATTTCTAAGCTTCAAAGAATCCTTTTTTGGTGTTCCATTTAAGCATAAGTAGCTAAGAATAACTATTTTCTTCTTGATAAAACTTGCCAAACAATATTCGTTACCTAACCACAGAGGAATTTATTTCCAACACGTAATATAAACATTTAATTATACCAAGACATGTTGGAAGTTTCGAGGTGCCATGCTAAAACTACTTCATTACACAGCGTAACAAAGTTGGTAAATTTTATGTCAGTGCCCTAGATATGAACTGGCAAAGTTGACCCACTGAAGTTATTTAACTACTTAAACGCAGTGAAAACATCGTGCGAAGCGCATTTCCATATCAATCTAGCGACGTTTGCGACACGACCGCCCCGCGACTGGTCCAAAAGCTAAATGACTGTAAGAATCCATCCCAGTTTCAATTTATCACCGAGAGATGGCGTTGAATGTATGAATGAATTGAAAGTTAGATTACACAATTTAAATTCCCCCTTCATGCAAAATAGGGATGGAAAGATGAGGTCTGGGGGGTGTAGAATACATTATACTAGAGAGAGCTGGAGGGGAGGTTGAAATATTTACCTCGAGGGACTTTGGAAGTGTGTGCGCCGAAGCGGAGCAAAATCTTAATGGATTATGGTATGATTGGACTACTCGGCTTACCTGCAGATATTTTGCAAGTCTTTTTATCCACAATCCGCCTGTAGATCGGTTTCTATAGAGTATTAAACGACGCAATAGGACCTTTTTCATTCGTCCCTTTGGATCGTTCGAGCAATTAGGAAAAATAACAATTTAATTTTTTCAGGCGGTGTCTGCAGCTAATCCAATTTGCTTCGTTTTTTTTCGTGTCCGATCGGCTTTGCGAGCGAATCGATTAGCGAGATGAATGTTTCGAATTTTGTAAGGGTTGTTTTTCGTTGTTCTGTTCTGGATAGGCACGTTGTAAAACATATTTTTATGCCTTTTAGAGCCGGCTACCAGTTTATATTGTTAGCCTACGTGAGAACCTAAGTTTAGACGCATCTTGCGAATTCGCTGGCTAAAACGGGACAAAGTTTAACCTGTTAACTAGTTTTCACAGCTTTAAATAGTCCCTTTTTCGGTCTCTTAAACCTAACGGACAGCCGTTATAAAGATACTAACTAATATTACCGAGGGACTGGTTGAAGAGGTCTGATAGGCAGTTGCTCCTTGTTCGTATTCAGCTGCATTCGGTTAGACTGGGCAGATGATGATACTAATGGTTTTCAGTATTGATATTTACCCATAAAGTATTGCACTACCCACATTCTAATGTGTGGTGTGACGGGGATGGATTAAATAAGAAATGAGTTCATAAGAGAAAGTCTGAAAGCGACTGAAGAGTTGTGTGGTAAGTGGTTGGCATGGTATAGGCATGTGATGCGGAGGAATGAGAAAAATGTCGTGAGGAAAGTTTTGAATACGAATGTGGATGGGTATAAGAGTAGAGGAAGACCAAAGAAATGATGGATTGACTATGTAAAGGCTGACATAGCAAGAAAGGAGGTGTCTGATGAGATGACAAGTAATAGACAAGTATCGATGAAGAAGACATGCTGCGACGGCCCCTAATGAACTGAGGTAGATATATTTCACTGCAGCCTGATGAAGTTCACAGGAGTAGCACTGAAGTGCATTGAAAATGTTTAGAGGTGATTTGAATTGTATTTTTTAAATTGTATTAAGTGTATTTTTGTGTAAATTTAAGTATGATGTATCTGTATTTATGTGGTAGTAACATCGCATTGGCGTTATAGCTGTTAAGGTGGTATAGTTTCGAAAACAAAAAAAAATGGGATGAGGGCAGGAAAATAATGTCTACCGACCTTTTAAATCTAAAAACAATGAAGGTCTTATCTATGGTTACCTACATACTATGAAAATAATCTTCAGAAAGTTACCCATTGTTTTCTATACCAACATATACTTAGGAGATCGTAGTTCAGAACTATCGATATGATGTTGTAAGATGAGATGTTCAATCTTCCTTGTTATTGTTTCCTATAGTTTCTTGGGTAAGCAGAGAGGTTAAAAGATTTTCTTGCGAATGTGGGTCGTGTTGTTTTGTTAAGTATGAGGTGTGGAGATCGATTTCAATGTTTATCTGCGTCACGGAGTATTTTTTTTTTAATTTTCTGTTTGAAAGGTAATATTTTGGAAGTTGTTGGCGAGTGTAGTAGTAACTCTGTGCTAATTAATGTTTGCAAATAAGAACTTTTTCTAAAACTCAATATCGTCGACCTAATTCTATCATGGTGTAAGTCATAAATCCTAATTATCCAGGATGCAAAAAAAAACCTTTTAATTCCGTAAAGCACTTAGAAAACTTGAAATTAATGTTCTAACTAAAATATTATTTGATTTGGCTTAACTTTTACCGTTACGTTAGACGTGATACTTTTGAATCACTCCACCTGAATTGCAAAAAATCTTTGGTTGGCCAAATTTTGAATTACGCCATTATAGAATTAGGCCAAAGATATGCGGTATTTACGGCCAATTATTTATTTTAGTTTCAGGAGTTGATAAAGCACATATTTTAAATCGAAATCCATCAATAACTCAATACACCATCTTAAACAAAACCTTCTAATACTATTCCCCTTTTATTTAAATTGCAGCCAACTTCCGAAGTCGGTGCAAGAGGTCCTTGAAAATCGCAGTCTCAAGATTCAAAGTCATTCCTTGTACTGTTTGTATATGTACACCTTATATATTCATGGCTTGTGTTTAAAGAGCTTGGCAGAATTAATTAACATCGTTTTGTACCTTGTATTTTATTTCTAAGAGGTAATTTACTATACGGATTGCTATTTATGCTGAATGTTGTGTGGAAATGTTAGAATTTATTTGCGACTAGCCTTTGCCCGCGACTTCGTACATACTTAGTATAAAAAAAGATAATTTCTGTGATCCAGTTATTATTAACTTAAAAGTTTGGCATCTAGCAGTAGAGCAGTGAAAACTGCGTTCAAAATCCATGCAGTAGTTTTTGCGTGATGCGCGTACAAACAGACAGACAGACAAAAATTCTAAAAACTGTTGTTTTGGCTTCTGTTGCTCTACTAAAGACCCCTCATATATATATATATCAATATCTCCAATGTACAGACATCGGCCTGTTACAACTTTATTCTATTATGTTATGTATGTATATAGATATAATCTACATAAACTGTACTAATATTATAAAGAGGGGAATTTCTCGACGGTATGTAAAGCCAAGTCAGAGGCCCATGGGCGGCATAAAACTCTGACACCAGGTTAGGCACTAACCACACGATAAAAAAAGAAGAAAGAGGGGAAGCTTGGATGTAGGGGTAATATTTGGAACTACTGATCCGATTCCAAAAATTCTTTCACTAGAAGCTACGTTATCCCCGAGTGATATAGGCTACATTTAAAACGTTCCCATGGGTACATTCCGTACATAACAAGAGCGAAGCCGCGAGCAAAAGCTAGTATTTCATAAAATTACCTATACTTAAAGTGATTCATATGTCTATACAAATATTTGTTCAAACAAGAATCGAACCGCGAAACCGGCGCTAAAGCGATGTTTTTTGCGTGTTACCGTATTTTCAACATGCGTAAGCGAAAATTCTTCTAAATACCAAGAAATCTGTTAATTCGGTTTGAACTAAGACATGCTAATTATTAGGATTACTCACACAAAGTAAATCTTTTGTTTCGTAAGTAGATAAAACTCGGGTTTTTACAGCTATCTATGTATATGGTCGGAAAACTCACAAGTACATCCCTATGCGATAGTGACTGTGTCTGTATATCTGTACTTTTTACCGCCTAAATCACTGAACTGTTTGTTACATTTGACCGACCAGTATCCTGGAACCTGGAGACGCATGGTTTTTAGGTTACTTTTTATCCTTTACTAGCTGACCCGCGCAATTTCGTCTGCGTTACATTTTTGTTTGATGATCCGCTCCTATTTGTCACAGCGTGGTGGTATATAGCCTATAGCCTTCCTCGATAAATGGACTGTCCAACACTAAAATAATTTTTCAATTCACACCGGTAGTTCCTGAGATTAGCGCGTTCAACCATACAAACAAACTACACAGCTTTATAATATATTATAATATATTATTAATATAGATAATATTAGTATAGATAGGTCATCATCATCAGCCTAGCCTGTTCCCAATCATGATGGGGTCGGCTTTCAGTCTAAACGGAGGCTTAGCTGAACAACAGTGTTTTACATGGAGCGACTGCCTATCTGATCTCCATAACCTAGATTTTAGGCAGGCAGAGGTGTACCTAACAGTACACCCACATTTCGCCAGTATATTTAAGTCGTATGTAATAAGGGCCGAGCCTTTTGCCATCAGCCGCGCATAAATACAGACTCCGTGGCTGCTACTGATATATTCCTGATGGAAAAACCCAATAACACTTTGCCCGACCCGGGAATCGAACCCAGGACGTCATGTTCAGCAGTCGCACTTGCGGCCACTAGACCAACAAGGCAGTCAAACGAGGTTAAACCTGGATAAGTGTTGTAATACATAAAAACCTTTCTTCCAAAAGCTTTTATTTTAAAAAGCTTTTTTTTTTATTTTAGGAAGTTAAAATAACACTCTTTAGGGCATATTGCCAATCCTTTTACTCGAGCGGCCTGTGGGTTCGGTATACGCAACGAGCCTACAACGTCCTACGAATTCAGTATAATAATGCCTTCAGGATGCTGTTGGGGTTGCCGCGCCACTGTAGTGCGTCACAAATGTTCGCAAACGCGCGTGTTGACGGTTTCCACGCTATAGTGCGTAAGAAAGCGGCGTCATTATTTCAAAGACTGCGCGGTAGTACCAACAGCATTTTGCAAATGATTGCATCCCGCCACGACTGTCCCATACAGGCTCACTGGGTGGGAATAGTAACGGGAAGATTGTGACTTTTTAGAATTTTTTAGATTTTGTACTACTAACTTAGATTATAAGCAAATTGTTACTAACACTTATATGGATTCTGTCCGAAATAAATGGTTTATTATTATATTATTTACCCTTTACAATTATCGTATCACACACAAATCCCTGTCAAGTATCAATTTCGCAATTTCTTTTACTTCGATGACATATTTTTTCCAGCTATTTTGATTTAAAACCAAACTACTGAACCGATTTGGATGAAATTTCTATGGGACCGATCTTCTTTTATCCTTGCAGATAAAAGACGATTTTTTCAAATCGGTTCATTAATGACGAAGATATGATGTAACAAACACAAAAAAAAAAAATCGAATTGAGAACTTCTTTTTTTGAAGTCGGTTTAAAATACACACAGACGAAGCCAAACGCAACAGCTAATACAAAACATAGTGATTACTCACTTTTTCCTTTGTTAGTTTTGATTTCATTGGCACTTGTGAATGAGTAAGGATCTTAGTCAATGTTTGTAGTTATTGTGAATCGTAAGTACGGTTTTATTGTTTGAGTTACGGTATTTTGTACGGCTTTCTTTTTAATGTGTCATGGTTTGGAATCGTCACTCACTGGTCGCCTGTCGGAGGTAATCGCTGTCGAGGTAGACCGCGTCAAAGGTGGTGTGACGAACTGATCTTGTTTACGGGTCGAACATGGCCAGATATTGCACAGATAGAGAGGTTTGGAAGGAAAAAGGGGAGGATTTTGCCCAGCAGTGGGACTCTCAATAGGCTATTAAAATGGTTTAGGGTTATGAAGGAAGGTTTACAGAGATTTATTGCAGTCCTTAGACCATGTAAACGTTGACTGATGACATCGCATTTCTCAAATGCCAAAATACCGTGTTCATTTATTTACTGAATTTAAAAAGAATCAATTGATTCTGTTCTTTATCAAACGATCTTCATTGGTGCTAAGCTATGAGTAAGTCTTACTTATTTGATCCTTGACAAATGCTACTTATTCTTGCTAGTAGGGTCTAATAGTAATTTAGCACTATAGCACCCATTACCCACTTACATGAACACAATGAAAAGCAAAGCCTAACAAAAAGTCACTGAAAAAAGTCAGACACTAAAGCAAAACTTTTTATCCCTTTTAACCAATAAATAGAATCTTGCAAAAAAAACCGTCAACTCAAAGGACTCTAGTAATCGGTCTTTTATATGAAACTTGATAGATTTTGTTAAAGCAAATTGTATTCGCGGCGGGAGGTGCGCACGCTTCCAAAGTGTTGCTAATTTGATATTTTTTGACTGGCAATGATTATAGGCTTTGGTTACACACGGTGACATTTCAAGCTTTACATTTCCAGTAAAATATGGCCTCGCTTTATATAGATTTCCCGTACAATGACATATCCGATTACACTGGTTTTGCTTAGCTTGATTGGTCACCGTGCTTACTGCCGCGCTCACAGGCGGTCGACAACTTTTCAACCTTATTACTCGGAGCATAAGGTGGAAAGTGGTCGACCGTCAGTGGGTGCGGTAGTAAGTCATGTGACATTGACGTTTAGATATTGGGGATTTAGAAATGATACAGTTTCAAAAAGTAGCTGGCCTAATTAAATTACCACGGCATGTAGCAATAAAATGTGGAAACTAAAGAAAGCGATCATTATTGTTGACAATAGGCCTCTCCTTCGAACAATGCTCGAACTAATTAACATTTTTACTATGCCAAGTTTCATTTTGTAGAAATCGTTTTGATTCTTTGCATACATGGCCTGGCGGGGACCAGTTTAAAAAAATGTCCGCTAGCTAAATTATTTTCATCATAATTCAGAAACAAACCGGCAGCACAGAAGCTAATAAGACTCTGACACCAGGTTAGGCACTAACCACAGGATAAAGAAGAAAGACCGGCAGTACCTCCTCACTCCAAGTAGCGATACGGCATACAGTGAGCGAATATACTCTCTTTAAGGGGTCATACTTTAATCACGTGAGGTTTTTTAAGCCAGTTTTATAGCACCCCCTCCCTCTAGGTGGTACGTCGCGAGGTTTTCAAGCTACCCCTCTTCCCCCCTCCAGTATCACGTGTATTTTTTAATTATTGAAAAGAGAGATAATTTCAGAAACTGTTTTAAAAAAAAAAAATTAAAAAGAAACCGATGTTTTAGAGAAAACATCGCTTGCTCGGGTTTCTTAGACCAAAAAACTATTGCTCCGGTTTTTAATTCGTTATTGGTAAAAAAAAATGACATGTCACACATTAAATTCATATTTTACCCCACGAAAAATATACACGTGATTGACACATTATCCCCTCCCCACCGATCGTGATTATAGGATGACCCCTAAGGGGGAACTACCCGAAATTCAATTTATCTTAAGTTTTTTGCAATTGTCAGGCTGTATGTCTTTAATCAACATACAATCCGACACTGACCTGTAAATTACAAAAAACGTAAGAAAAATTGAATTTCGCGGGCTACCCTGGCGACTTCACCTTAACGTCTAACCTCATTCAAATTGCTATATTACGTTAATAATGGGAACTTGACAACTAAAGAAATAATCGAGAAGAGACACTCACCTGAACTCCTAGCGTGCACATTCTCAACAATCACTTGAAACACTAATAACAAAAACATTATAGTTTTAAAACTACTAAAGCACCACCCTCCCACACTAAACCTCTCATTCACTACACTAGATTCTTTACAATTATTGTCATCACTACTACTGCTAATTCTTTCCTTAAAATCTCTTCTTTTATATCCTCTGTCTTCTAGCAGGTATTTGAGGTCTTGTAGACTCTTCTTTTTTGTCGTTATTGGGTTTGATGAAGGTTCTAGAACCGGGTCTAGGTTTGGGTGTCCAGACATGGTTGGTGGTGTTAGGTTCTTGCTAGAGATTTTGTGGTTGATTGTGGTCAAATTCCTGGTTCATCTTGGTTTTGCATCTGTAACAAAAGGAGAGAATGTCGTTAGCCAAGATTATAATGAAAAGGTTGATTTTGTGGCTCTCAAGGGAGATCTTTAAATTAGGAGCTCGTGGCTAAATAATAATAATAATTATTATTATTCTTTTTATTTATTTATCATCTCATTTTTTTACATTTTTAAATATTTCTTAATAAAAAAGACATAAAAAAACATTTAAAAATATAAAAAAATAGTTGTCCGCCGGTATCGGGAGCAGGGTCCCAGCTATCGGTTGTTAGGGCTCCAGAGACAGGAACCTCTTCCTCCTCCTTATTATTATTATTTTGTATGTTTA
Organism: Standfussiana lucernea; assembly: GCA_964057025.1. Lineage (NCBI taxonomy): Eukaryota > Metazoa > Arthropoda > Insecta > Lepidoptera > Noctuidae > Standfussiana > Standfussiana lucernea. Next base: position 5,528,572 of record OZ059809.1, read on the forward strand.
GTAATCTGGAATAGTATGTAACGTTTATAGTACAAGCATGGCAATTGTAAAATTCTTTTTTAATTTTATATGGGTTAAAAACCTGAAATAAATGATTTTTAAATAATAACAGCCGCTCGGATCGATATTTAAGTTAAACCGAGCTTCCCTAGGTTTGTGCCGTAGATGGGTGGCCGCCTAGAACATGCAGAGTTTCCTCCGTGCCTGGAAAGCACGTTAAGCGGTTGGTCCCGGCTGCAATTTGTAGATCTTTGACAGTCGTTACAGGTAGTCGGTGGCCCGAGTCTGACAACCAGTTTTACCAAGGGGGTCTTATCGTATTACATAGTACTAACTGGGTTCTGTAGGTCAGATAGGCAGTCGCTCCATGTAAAATTATGATATTCAGCCGCATCAGGTTAGACTGGGAGCCGACCGAATACTTGGGAAAAGGCTAGACAGATGATGAAGGTAGATCTTGAAATCGATTTTCACAAAGACCTATACTGTCTAACACAGGCTTACTCTAGAATTAGGTACAATTAGGATTTTAGTACATAGAACACTTAATATCATGTCCTGTTGTCTGCTCGGTACAGGAACTGATAAGCTATCAAACTGCTAAACTCATAGCCAAATTCTGGAGCGATTCAATTTAGATTTCCATCGACATGCTTTGAAGAAATTACGTTTTTCTTAAATTGTCTGATAAAATAGGGTAAAATATTCCACACATTGCGGTGTGAAAGAACGACTATAGTTGCAAAAGAGCTCATCAATAAATGCATAGAAAAAATTAAAGGCATGCTCACAAGACGAACGTTATATTATAAAATCTTTATCGTGTAAAATACAGCACATTTTTATGCTCAATATAGCAACATAATGGTAGAAGCTCATAAAATATTGCCTGTAAAATTATTAGACCTAGGCGCGATGATTGGCAATCCATTATTTTTTTATTGCTCGCCGTTTGCAGAGCCAGCACAGCACCCACACAAACACAAGTTCACAAACACCAAACAAAAACACTAACAACTTAATAGGGTAAACGCACCAACAATCGGCCGCCAATAAATTTCTTACACGAAATAAAAGCGGGACGGGATTATTGGGACGAGAAAAAAAGCACAAAACGGGAATGCTGCCGACAATCTAATAAGCAATTCATCAAGGGATGTGACAGTATGTGTTATCGTGGGACGTAAGTAAGGGGGGTGAGGGGATGCACTGTAGCCACCTGCGGCCGAATGACGGAGATAAACTTTAGACTAAGATGAACTTGTTTCTTAAAGCCGGATTAAGCACTGGACAAGTCTAGACTTCTCCTAATGAGAAGGTTTTGTCGAGTTTTCGATAGCGAAGGGATTATTATTTTTTATGTTTTTCATCGAACTCTTGAACACGTTTGAGCAGAAAGGTGTTAAATTGGATAGGAATTTTATTATTGCTTAGCTTTTATAGCGTGCTAACTTTACTAAAGTCTCGAGATTTATGTCTGGGTTGTTCTTAAATGTGGATTGTCAGTTTCTTCTTTTTGTTGATACCTTTTTTAGCTTTTATTGGTAATATTTACTGGCAATACTGAGTGACATACTTTGTTACCGTAGTTGGAGAATGTGTCGTGTTAAAACTAGAAAATGTCTTAACTTTTGTGGTAATAAACAGCCAGATATAAAATACCATAAAGGACAAAGCCCCTCTTGGTTGAAGATATTTTAAAGACACTATAAAAGTTTTTACAAGTATTGTCAACTTTAGCGGCAAACACCATTCAGACCAGAACCCACCAATGCTGATTGGCAACAGTAAGAGGTAGTAGTAGTAGTTCATATATATATATATGTATATTAACATACTCCACAGAATAGGTAGTTATTGTTCCTACAAAACTAGCACCAAAACGAACAGCTGCCCACCAATAGTTAAATAACTATTCCCCATATATCTTTAGTACGGTAAAACGTGAAATTCCGAACTGTTTACACACAAAACAATGCACAGCACTGCAAGCGGGTTCAGGTGTGCCAATCCTTGCTCAAAGCTGGCTCATTAATCTTCCCTGCCCTTGCTAGTCCTGCGTGGTAACGGATAATGGAATACTTCGGTTTTCGACGGTATTTGCGGATTTTGGAACATAGATAATTGGAATGGGAGCTAAACATAACTGGAGAAATTTGGGTGTTATAGGTAAGTACAGGGCAGGCGTGACTGCGTGATATTTAGAATTGGTGATTGAAAATTTTAAAACTTTCACGGCGATACTATTCATGATTGCCAAAAAAAAAGGAATTAAAAGAGAGATGCAAGAGACTATGAAGGGTAACATTCGCCCAACAGTGGGACTGTATAGTTTAAAGAAGACGACACCAATAATGCCAATGCAATAGTCTAGTGGTGTGACCGTTGGACTGCCAAGTCATAGGTCTCGAGTTCGAATCCAAGACACGCATCTCTGATTTTTCGGAATTATGTGCGTATTGTACCTATAATTATCACTTGCTTCGGTGAAGGAAAACATCGTGAGGAAACCAGCATGCCTGAGAGATATTACTCGACGGCATGTGAAAACTCTGACACCAGGTTAGGCACTAACCACACGATAAAGAAGAAGACCAACAACGCTAATAATAAATCTGGTAAAGAGCAAGAATCTAATTCAAATGATGAAGTAAATATAAATAGACGATTTGTCGGCCATATATTCAGAATCGGAGTCTTAATATCCTGCATAAGTTATGATAAGTGAAACTATTGTGCCCCTAAGCGAAGTTATTATCATAGCTTTCAAAGTAACAGAATTGAAACCCAACAAATTATCTCTGCTGCTATTTAAGATATTGCCAACCCTAGCGCCGCGGGCAATGCTGTTCATTCAGTAAATAAAACGAGCGTGATAATAATGACAACAGATCTTAATCAACAATTAAATGTTCTCCTAACTATTGGCAACACTGAATGTAGTTCAAGATTCAGTAAAGATTTCACATAAAACAGATCTAAATACTACGATAGAAAAAGCTTCATTAAAAAGATAAACATAAAAAGGGTTCTACAAGGTAAATGTCATCATTACAGACCATTACAGAAAAATAAAAGGGAATACCCGATCACGGGATCAATGAGCCAGCAATGAGAATAATCCTCACGTCTCAACGATATTTCTATGCTTAACGACGGCAGGAAATTCGTTTGGACTTGTCCGACAGCCGGGTCCGTAGATCGTAACTGAAAATTGTTTCAGCCCCCCGGGATATCCTGAAGTTCAGGTGGACTACCCACCCTGAGATCTTTCACAGGTGCTATCATGAGTTATTGTCCAATTGTACACGTTTTATTAGAAAGGAGAATTTTATTGGTTTTCGTACGAGTTTTCTTCAATGCTCTTGGGAGTTGCAGAAAGTGTATCACTTGTCTGTTTTTTTTTTATTATACTGTTGCTGCTCTATTATTAGATATTCGTGTTAACAGTACTTTAGAATTGCTGGCATGTTCGTTTTCAATTTATCAGTGTGCATTATGTACGTTTTTAAATCGCGCTGAAGCTCAATTATTCATAATTAAAACCACACCATAAACATGATACACAACTTTCTCACTCCAACCAATAAAGTTGCTGAAAAATATTTTTTCATAATTCTGTACTCCATCTAGGTTTGTTAGCTCTTTTGAATTTAAAATCATCACAATTTTTCCCCAACTTTAATTAAATTAAAATACAATGCAAAATTTTTAAATCCGGTAAAACGAGCTTGTAGCGGATCGAATTAAATTTGAATAAGTGGCTCCAGACAGGTCTGAAACGTTGAGAAGAAATATAAACAGTCATTTATCGTAACAATCCTGAGGTCCATTCCTCTTTAGCCCTCTGGAGGGAGGTCGAGCACAGGTGCGGGGCTGCGGGGGGTGAAAGTTCCCCCTCTTGACTGATTGTTTGTTTTGCCATTCCCGGTTTCACAGTTTGTTTTGCAAAGGAATTTGCAGTTGCAGCGGAGTCGGACTAAAAACTCAACGGGTCATAAATTTTGGTGTAAGTGTTCCTAAGATGTCTCTGTTAAGGATTGTGGAAATTGTTGGATGGTGGTTTTAGAACAACTGTGTTCGTTTCTGGTGATGTTTTGCTCGTTATCAGTGCTAAGTGGCTGGATTTGAGTAACAACAAAGTTGCAACACCAGTTAACGAGACGGACACAAAGCATTGCAAAAACGCAAGAACTGAAATGCTTGATGCTCGATACGCTAATTAGCAAAACAAATCAGCCAAAGACATAAAACTTAACAAACGACACAAAACTAAAAAGGCTGCATTAGAAAAAGCTGAATACATAAAAATTAATATTGAACACGACAAAAAGAAAATGGCCGCTCATTTTTCACGTACGCAATTAAACGTACGTAATAACAACCAAGATGGTCAGTTATTCTTTAAAAGGAACGCTGTTTATGTCCAATCTAAATTTAGAAATGGCCTGACTGGAATGGTCAGTGCATTCTAGTGGATATGGGCAAAGTTTGTAGAGGAGAGCGGGCTAATGAAATAATAATAATTAGAGTTTTGAAAGGCTTTGGAAATAAAGCGAAGTGGAATGTGAAGTTGGAAAACTTAGAGGTAATAATGGAATGGGAAGAGTCACTCAGTGGTGGTTTAAACTTTTGATAGTAACTTTGTGGATGTTTTAAACCGAGACGGTTATGATCATGAATAAGATTTTTATATTTGCCTTAGAAGGTTTTTCCATTACTAATCTCTCCACACTCAACAATATTGTAATGGATTATTTAAAATATTCTTCATCTCTAGCAGTTTCAGTCAACATTAACCGCAATATCCTTATCAAAAACAGCCAACACATCGTCATTTAAAGTTCCACCCTTTGGGCTACTAAAATCTTATTCTTCACTGCAATCAATACCAAAGATCGCATCAGCTAAACATTTACACCATACCCCATCTAACCAGCTTTGCGTCGCAGTCGGGGTTAAAATTTCATGGCCTTAAACAGGTCGAGCCTGGTCCTACCCTGTTCGCAGCCAGTAGGACCAAGTATCAAGTACAGTACTTTAAAGAATTTTTCCACTTAATGCTTAGGAAGTCGTTTTTGCATCAATGGTAGTTGGAGAATTGGCTCGTTTGATGCTCTTAGAGAATGTTGACGGGTTTGAATGTTTTGTTTTAGGATTGTAACGATTTGTTGGGGGTTGTCGCTTTTTTGTTGCTGTTGTCTTATTTAGCATTATATTCAGTATAATTTTGAATATTAACGTCATCGTGAACTCCTATAGCTCCAGTATTATAATTATCTTAACAGTCTGCGTCAAGCATACTTGCAGATTTAAGATAAGATATTACAAACTAGTTTAATATTTCTCACGATTACTTTGAATTATCAGATCGGAATAATACTTTGCCCAACCTTAGCCTAACTTTTGACTTCCTGAATTCCAAAACCATTAAACAAGATACCTACAAAATAGAATGGTAATGTTACAATTTTGTTGGAAATATTGGTATATTCAAGTCGCCAATATTAAGCGTTCTGTGGTTCAGTCCCGATTTCCCTAAGTGCGATAAGCATCTAGAATCTAGACCATTTCCCGTCCATTCTAGACTAAAGCAGGAGCTACGAAGGAAATAGGGTACTGTGGTTTTGTGAACAATATTCGGCTTTATGATCTAGTGTTAATGTGTTTAGTTTTCGTTACTGGGATATTAATAAGAGACCTAGACGATGAAGAGTTTTATGTTGATTAAGAATGAATAATAGACGAAAAACGATTAAAATGTTAAATCAATTAGATGAAAGGGTTTCTAAGGGTACATGTAGACGTAAAGATAACTACTTATCCACTGACTGGTAATGCACAGCCAAGCCAAGCAAAAATCTGTAGTTTTCCACTACAATTTAAAAAGTAAGTCACAAAACTCCAACCATAAAAATTCAAGACCTAAATATAACGTTGGAAATAAAATTTCATTCAACTATTGAGAGAGGTGAGACCCCCAGTTGTCGGCATCGTAACTCCACGTCGGCTACAATTTGGCGAATGCATTCCCCCACTAAATCGCCGTTCAAGTATTGAAGGCGCTGTGAAAATTTCATACGCTAAGTGCCTATTCGCGTGGTGTCTCGTTAAGGAAATACTCCACCTCTGTTAGCCTCAAATCCCTCTTAGTATAAAAGGTCATAATTTTCGATGGAGTGGTCTATAAAGTTTTCAAGTTATTGATTGTTACCGGTCTTTAGTAAGTTTATTTGATCTTGTTTTGGGTTTACGTAGACGTGACGTTTGTAGATTATTAAAAGGTCATATCAAATGCCAATAGTACTCGCCACAGGCGCGCGTGTATGACCAGAAGTATGAACGTGGACGAAGCAAAAGAAGTCAGTATAGATCGTAACTGGAGGCGTTCCGTAGTTTATGCCTACCCCCATTGGGTAAAGGTGTGTTTATAAGTAAGCCACTACCCGGTCTTCGTTGTTGAAACTGAAGTCATGAAAACTGTATTACATTTCGTTTCAACTGAGATACCCGCAAATTAATTTCTGTTAACCACAGAGATAACAAATTCACAGTTCTCTGATGAAAGCTATCCGTATCTGAAATCCCAAGAGTTCTGCTACATCCGTGTACTACTCCCAGTCTTGCCTTGAGTACAATTCGACTTGTTATGTCTCATTAGGCAGTACAGAACCAGTTGATTCATCGTAGCTTGTTTCTGGTATTGCGTGAACAGACAATACGTCTGCCTTCAGAGAATATTCAGATAATCTTACTCTGTATATCCCAGTTATGCTTATGACGGCCTCGGGTGGTTTATTTTTAGAAAATAAGTTTATTTTCCGTCTAGACGGATTTGGATTTCGGCCTCTAAAGAAATATGTCGCTCAGCTATCAAGTATAGATCCTTATCATCATTTTCGTTATCTGTCTAGCCTTTTTCGTCGTTCTTGGGATCAGCTTCTAGTCTAACCAGATGTGACTGAATGTCAATATCGCCATGATCCGCTTATGAAAAAGATTCAGCCAAATGAAACAAAATGTTCTTATTTTAATTCGTGGAGCCGCCATTAAATACGAATATCAAATTAAATCGGTGCAATAAATTATTTTTTCTCACAGAAATGAATTTTACCCGGACGTTATCGAGATTAAAACGAAATGAATCGGACCGAGTAGATTAATGACAGTCCAAGTGTAAGGTTCTCCGTTTACAGTTACGTTGGATGATAAGCATTATACATCAGTCACTTTAAATTTCAATTTACCATGCTCTAGGATTACAACCCTTGGGTCTATGACATATAGTTCAGATTTCATCGCTTTCAAAGCTGTTTTATGATCTTTCTTTAAACCTTGGTCATTGTAAATGGATCTTTCTTCACACAGTTATAAGTTGACATTAGTGTTGTGTGCAGTGGTATACTTTCTCATTTTTAAACTACTGCCAGTATGTGTGTATGCTTGATTTATGTCCTTCTTTGAAATATTATCGGTTGTGTATTCATCAATCTAATTTTAGGGCGACTTTAAGTAGTTCTTATCTTTATTGTGTTTGACCCTTGTTTTATTTGTATGATTAAAATTAAGTTTAAGATGCAGTCTAATTTATTGTAGGTAGGTATATTTAGTTGCATCTGGTGGGACTGAGAGATTGAATAGATTTGAGAAAAGTCAAAGTTTTTAATTAACCTCAGCATTTTATACTGGCACACTGCTGCAGGCTGTGTAAAGATCTACTTTTCAGACTTCCACCATGTCTCTCTGGGATAATAAAGGTAAATGTGAAATGGTTTGGGTATAAGCTTCCTAGAACTAAGAATGGCAATACACTCGCCCCCTATCTCATGTGACTTCAAAACACCTCTGCTGTTATATTAACTTAGAACCATTTTTTAAATTATCTTAAAATTTCAAACAAACACAACATCATCCCTAATAACCACCATCCATAAGAACAAAAACCTACTTGACGCACATTAACAAATTCAACATTAATTACCACAAACGAAGGGAAAATAAAAGAAAAGCTAGACTCATTAACCGCCGGTAAACTAATGGGATTTGATGGGAAGGCGTGCAAAAACGCGAACAATCCCCCGAGGCACAGTTAAGTATGATTTATAGTGGCTCCCTCTGTATGAAAACGAGTGAATTGCAAAATGAAACACACCTGACTCTGTTGATGACAATTGATGATTAATTTTTTTGTTTTGCATATTGAAAGGACTGAGGATGAGGTTTTTGATTAAGGGGCTTTTTTCTTTTTTTTTAATGGTGTTAATTTTTCTCGTTGTGTTCATGGCTATAGAGGTTACTAAGAAAATTGCGATGATGAATGGTGTTGATATGTAAATACACCAGCATGTGGCAATGATCTAAACAGTGATAATTATGGTAGAAGCGATAATGCGTAGACCCCAAGTAACTGAAGCACTTCCAGAATGAATAAATTTGAAACGCAATTCACTCATTGTGTATTTGTCAAAAATTTAAAAGCGCTATTTGGTTTTTACACATTGATTGTCGCTGACAAGAGATTTCTACAAGATTTTGACCTGTTTGCATTACGCGAATATGCGCTAGTAGCTGAATTGGATGCATACGAGTAAGTCGATAGAAAAAATAAAGCATAAAAGTAAAAGGCAATAATGTTTACAGTTTCTTTAAACGCGGCCTTGACAATATCCGAGAAAAATACAATTATACGAGCAAGCAGCTGGATGACGGAGACGTAGTGCAAAAAGAAAACAAGAAATTATCTTACTGTGCTATCAGTTCAGCAGAAGTTTTTATCACGCGGTTGTATACAAGAATAAAAATTGGTTTAAAAAATATAAAAGTCATATTTTTTCACACATTTAGATACCCAGATTAAGCAGCAAAGCGTTGCATAAAATAATACAAAAAAGAAACTAAAAATGCATACCTACATTCCACCGCAAAGCATAAACCACGAAAAATTTCATATCGTTGTGATAAAAACTAAAATTCATATTTCTGCATCACACTAAACCGCAGTTGTACTAAAACTTTATGCTCCACGAACATACGAACAAACATAAACACATAAATTGTACGTTGTATAGTAAAAACTGGATTGGTATGACGTGGAGAAATGCGGTGTACGGGTGAAACACCTGGGGGCCCGCCGGACAACAATTGTGCCGTTTACCTTAGCGTTCTTGGTCATTTGTGGAACGTTGACGGAAATGGGATTTGTGAAAATATAATCGACGTATTTAGTTGGACGACAATTGGGATTTTTACCCCGGGTTTTTTGTTACCGTTGAGAGAAGGGAAAAATGTGTTATTTTTCACATATGGCGCGGAGTTTCAATTATTTTTGCGTTTTCTATTATCTTTTCACGGACCATGGGTTCTTATACCATTTAATTAGAATTTTGATAGGGCTGAATTGGTTACTGTTGTTGTAAGTTACTACTACAGTAAATCTCTCAATCCAGTGTGCCTCTTGGCAAAGGCTTCTTCTAGCTGCTTCCATTGAACTCTATCACGAGCTACTCTCTTCCAGTTACCACCTGCAGTGAGTTTTAGTTCGTCTTCCCATCTCCTTTGTTGTTTTCTCCTGCTCTTTTTACCGTTTATGGGATACTAGTCTGCTTTCCATCGATAAAGCTTGAATGATACTAAAGACTTAAGAGCAACTATCGTATTTAAGTACGTATACTTTTAGTGTCTTCTTTGTCAATATTTTGTATGTCATATAAAGTTTTTTATAAACCTTATTATAATTGTGTAAAATATCATAAATAACTACATAAAACAGCAGTTACCAAATCAACCCCAAAAATTCAATCTAAAAATATTTCGTTTTATCAAACCCAGCTCCAGAACGTAGCGCCCCTAATTGCGTAAGCTCATTAATCAGTGTAATTTCATAATGAAACCTAGTCAAAGACAGCTAGACTCCAAGGTTAATCAAGGCCGTATCTTCATTAAAGCTTTCGTCTGAAACGTTCATCATTCATTCTCACTCCTCAGATTTGGAGTATCAAGAATGGTTTCTATAAAAACCAAGAGGTGAAGGGCCACTGTTGAGTAATCAGATCCTGGGTTTGTTTCCCTGGTCGGACGCCGAACACTCCGGTGTACATCTCCCGCCCACTACACCACCACGGCGGTGGACATCGTGCAGTACTTGCGTCAGAAGATCAAGTATGTGGCGAGTGCAGCTGCCTTACTGTTGTTAGCGCCGCAACGTCAACTTTAAGGCGTGTGTGGTGCGAATACCAACGTATTATCTGCACCTCGTCTTGGGAGAGGACTTTTGGCCGCAGGGAGTGGTGTTCCATCGCTTCCACGGGCAAGTGCCACATGATCGCACAGTGACATAGTGCACAAGTCAAGTGTTACTAACATATGTAGCTTCAAGGTTCTATTTATAAATTGTATTCTTTCATGTGTATGTTAGTCTGTAAGGTCTGCACCTCGTCTTGGAAGAGCACTTTTGGCCCCAGGGAGTGGTGTTCCGTCGCTTCCACGGGCAAGTGCCACACGATCGTACAGTCACATAGTGCACAAGTGAAGTGTTATTAACATAGTTTTAAGGTTCTATTTACAAATTGTATTCTATCATATGTATGTTAGTCTGTAAGGTATATATCTATGAGCCAATGAGTTGCCTGACAATAAAAGAGTATTGTTGTTGTTATTGGGTCTTTCAGCAGTAGCTCGGAGTCCAGCGGTAGCTGGCAATAGGCTCACCCCTTCCTACAACGAACTTAAACATACTGACGAAATATGGGTATGGTATAGGTCCACCCTTGCTTACTTCTTCGGGGAAACAGATGTTATGATATTTCTGTCAGAAGCGAAAGTGAATACTGTGACTTCGTAATCCAATATGGCTTCTAGTTTCAGTATGCGCCAGACAGGTGCCCGGCGCTGGTTTAAAATTGAACTTTGTACCCAAGGAAATGCAATACAGTTATACAGTTATACAATATTACGGTTAGAAAAATGGATAAACTTACTTTGTGATTCGAAAATGAATGATAGCCATGAAGACATGAAATATAACATCACACCTATAATCCCGAAGGGCTAAACAGAGGTGTACCTAATAGGACACGCACATTTCGCCTGTTTCGTATATGTCCCATGTAATAGAAGGCGAGCCTATTGCCATCAACCGGGGCAAAAATCCAGACTCCGCGGCTGCTACTAAGAAATTCCTGATGAAAAAACCCAATAACATCTTGCCCGACCCGGGAATCGACCCCAGGACTCAGCAGTCGCGCTTGCGGCCACTAGACCAAAGAGACAGACAGTAATGACAGTAATGAAAAACATTAAAGTAGTAGGTTTTCCACTAGATGAACTGATAGACGCTGCTGAAAATGCAAAAGTCGTAGCCCAGTTCTAGACCGTCTAAATTTATATTGCCTTCGACACGATAAAAAAAAACTTTTTTGCAACAAAATAAACGAATTCCAAAAAAAATATTGAAAATGACTTTACTTTCGGAAGTCGGTGACTTTTGTCTGTTACTTTTTTGCAAAAAAGTTTTTATTTTACCCTTTTTAGTTTTCGTATCACACACAAAGCCTTGTCTACTATCAATTTCGCAATTTCTTTTACTTGGATAACATATTTTTACCAGATATTTTGATTTTAAAATCAAACTACTAAACCGATTTTGATAAAATTGGGACCAATATCCTTTCAGACAAAAGAAGATTTTTTCAAATCGGTTCATAAATGACGAAGACATGAGGTAACAAATACAACCGAATTTAGAACCTCCTCCTTTTTTTGAAGTCGATTAAAAATAAAAGGAAAGTAATTTTAACTACACAGAAGCCAAAACAATCACAAATCCCCGAATAACCAACTACCCAAAAACTTAATAACATTGCGGAAAAAAGGTCCACAAATCTCCTTACATCATAAAAAATCTACGTGTGCAAAAGAAAAAAATACATACGACAAAAAAAAACATGGGAACTCGACAGTAGAGAAAATATTTGAGTCATTTAAATATGTATAAAGCTGCCACATCAAACGGATATCATTTTCTTTAGGATCGAAGGCATTATGTGGGTGAAGTCAAAGATTTTCATCGTAAGATATACTCTCGATAAACTTAAGTCGAGCGTAAAACGTCCATACTGAGAAGAATGAGCTCACAAATGGAACGGTAGATATGATCCTCGGTATGTGTGAGCGAGTCAATCTAATCATTATTATTAATACAATTAATCTGAAGAGTTAGTTTGTTTGAATGCACTGATCTCAGGAACTAAACTTTGAATCGGTTTCTTATAGGCAAGCGTGCCCTACCCTAGGCCGCATCATCGCTTCACATCTGGCGAGTTGCGGCCAAACGCAAGTTTATTTAGTTTAAAAAGTCAAATTTTAGAAAAATCATTTTTCATTTATTTGATAGTCCAATTCTTTAAGAAGACGAGGATTTTAACATCACGCTACGACCATGGAGAACCGAGCGGAAGGTGGAACCGCGGGACACATCTATACTAATACATACTATGTATTATAAAGAGATTTATTTTTGTAAGTTTGTAGTAAGGTGTTACTCTTCGGAACTACTGATCCGATTCCAAAAATTCATTCACTAACAGTAAGCTAAATTATCCCCGAGTATCATAGGCTACATTTAAAATGATCCCGTGCGTTAATTTCCGTACATAACAGGAGAGAGGCCGCGGGCAAAAGCTAGCTAGCTCTTCAGTATAAGAGAGCGAGACAAAACTATTCAAATGTCAACAAAACAGCAACGTGACCATCTTTTGACGTAGTAGAGCGAATCTAACGATTTGAATATTTGGGTTATGTCGATGTTTTGCGGGACTTTGGACTGTGGGACGTTCTTGTAAATCATTTTCATTTTAGAAAAGGTTATATTTTTAAGTCGTCTGTTGTGGCATGTACGTATTGGTACGGAAGAACCGTTTTTGTTGTAAATTATGTTCTGAACATCTGTGTCTTGCGACTTTTGTATTGTTTAGGGTTAGTTTGTCCAAATACACAGTAGGAGCATTATCTTCTTTTACTTGAGCTTCTCAATTATTGTCTAATAAGTCATCTAGCTTGGATGAAGTAGTAAGACTTGTTCAGGTACAGTCGCGAGCAAATATGTATACACTTTCTTAAATTTAAAACCAATTTTTGCGAGAAATAACGATCGCAACTTGGTGATAGGATCTATTTCATAAAAATCTGAGTTCCAAGTGTTTACATATTGGTGCTCGTGACTGTACACCGGCCAGCAGTTCGACTTGAATAAGAATTTAGCTTGAATTGACAAAAATGCTAGCTTCATCTAACAGAGGCCCGAAAACATGATCTCTCATCAAACATAAGCTTATAAGTCAATCACAAAGTTTCGCAATCAACCATCAATATTCATGGATGCGACAAAGACCAACTTCTATCGTAAGTCTTATAGGCAAATAAGCTTATATAGCCAACAAAGGGATTTGGTCGAACCAAGCGACGAATACGAGAACAATTCCCTATAAAAGAAATAATTTAGGTACGTTCAACGACCAATCCAGCTTTTAAAACCAGTATATACTGATTTGTCATTGTATTGGGAGTCTATACAAGGAGAGGCCATGTTATACTAGATATTTACACATCAAGCTAGATGTGACGCTGAGTGTACATAATTTTTTCGTTACCTACGCACAAAATTACGGTTAATACTTTCTTCCGTTTATTGGTTTTACGGGAAATTCTACAGAGAAATGCTGAAGCAATTCTGTGTTGTAAGGTCCTTAAAAATTGTCGATGTGAGGGTCTTGTAATCAGTTTCTTACTGAATACTAACGCTCTGCCCGCGGCTTCGTCCGCGTCTAAGAAACATATCCCATGGCAGTCGGTAACAGCGCAGCTTTTTTTTTAAATTTGATGTTATGGAGATTACGTTCTACATCCATACCTCTTTATAATAATAGTATAGAAGTATAGATTGCCTGCCTCGTTGGTCCTGGGTTTGATTCCCGGGTCGGGCAGTGTTATTGGGTTTTTCCATTAGGAATTTCTTAGTAGCAGCCACGGAGTCTGGATTTGTGCCCGGTTGATGGCAATAGGCTCGCCCCCTTTTACATGGGACTTAAACATAACTGGCGAAATGTGGGTGTACTATTAGGTACACCTCTGCCTAACCCTTCGGGGGTAACAGGCGCGATGTCATGTTATGTTAAGTACAGATTGGTTTCTTGTGTAACGGTTTTATCATCCCTAAAAGTGAAGAAACCAGTTTTCATTTTTATAATTGGATGTTGATACCATCCATCATCGCCGCTACTAACAAAGTTAAAAAATATTTTCTGTCATTTGCGTATTTAAACATCACAGAAAAACCAGTACACTTCACTTGAATATTACACAGGAAAAACGTAAAAAATACAATTCCGCAAAGGTAAAATCAAACAATTCTACGAAACGCCAAGTAAACTGGAGGTATGTGTGTTTTATATTGAAAAAAAAAACACGGGTGTTTGCGCTTTTGGCGACAAACATGAAGAATTGAATGCGTCCCGGCTGCCTACATATGTGAAAGCTCAGGACGGCCTTCATCAGAATCCATCTTGCAACGTGGGTATGTGGGTAGTTTAATCAGGGTAATTTAATTTAAACGTATTGTCTTCGAAACTTAAACGATTTTACTTCTATAACATTAAAATAATTCTACAATTGCGTAAATGATAATCACTAATATTCTGATCAACACTAATCACTTTAAAATATTCAATGATTAAGGCGATGGATAGCGATTCGTCGAAAACGTGGTGCGCTGGCGACCGCTCTCAAAGAAGTGAATTCTAAGATGGCCGCCCCGCTACCATAGACTCGACGCTCCGCTAGAGTGACGTTGACAACCTGTCACTCTTGACAATGACATTCTAATGTGCGCCGACACGGCCAGACTGACATACGACCGTCCTCGGGCGTTATTGTATTCCTGGAACAAACAATGTCTAATCACCAAGACATCCGCTCGTCCATCCTGCTACATTCAGGACTTTACATGAATTTTCGATTGTAGCGTCAAACACAGAGTCAATCATATTAAGACATTGAAATGAACAAATGCATCCCTTCAACCAGCCCGTAATGGATCTGGCCCGGACGACATTGCCCCCATCAACTTATCAACCAACAGCAACACATCTGGACTGGACGAGTGCATCCCTTCAACCAACCCTATTGGGTGTGGCCCGGACGACACTGTCCCTCCGACCAGGATAAACTATAAGGATATTACTTCTAGATCGGACGAGTGCATCCCTTCAACCAACCCTATTGGGTGTGGCCCGGACGACACTGTCCCTCCGACCAGGATAAACTATATGGATATTACTTCTAGATCGGACGAGTGCATCCCTTCAACCAACCCCACTGGGTGTGGCCCGGACGACACTCTCCTTTCAGCCAGACAATTCTGGATTGAATTGTGCTCACAATAACCTACAGACTCATGCAAGACATAAACCATACTGACGACATACCTATGATTGCGGAATATCCTGTTCGTCCCGTATTTCGATTTCGTTATCTACATCCCATGTCTCGGGATCAGAATGTGCACTGACAGTGTCTGAATTGCCGGTAATAGTAGAAGAGCCGGCGGATATAGTGTCAGAGCATGCAGTTAAGGTGTCACTATCGTTTGTGGATAACAAGTCATTCCTAGCATCTACATCTTCTGGCGCCGACTCGGCCTCATCATAGTTCAAAAGGTTAGAAGCGATTTCAAGCAAACCTTCGTGTCCGTGAGGTACTGAGCGTAAATTCTCGTGGGCATACTTATAAATTCGATGAGAACTACCTAACCTTTTTAATTCGTACCGATCGTTACTTAGTACCGCCGTTATAACAAATGGACCCTTAAACTTTCTGTCCAATTTTGTCTGGTTTCGTTCACTATTTTTGAGGAAAACGTAATCACCTTTTGAAAAAGCTTTTATTTTTGCTCGGCCCTGATTAAATCGTTTAATTTCGCTTTCTGCTGCTCTTTGGACATTAGTAGATGCATCATTCCGCACAACATCGAGGTTAAGACGTTCTGGTTGACCATGAACTTCTGAGTTTAGCTTTGACATACCCAATGACTGCGCACGAATACCTAACATAAGTTCTGTAGGGGAATACTTTGTTACGGATGATCGGGTGCTGTTAAGCGCGAGTTGAATATTTCCTAGTTCATCTCGCCACGTCTTATTGGGGTCGTTTTCGACAATGGTTAACAGGCTTTTGAGGGTACGCATAACCCTTTCGACCTGGCCATTAGCCCTGCTAGAGCCAGTTGCAATTAAATGGAGATCTATCTTATGTTCGCCGCAAAAATTCTTAAAATCAGTGCTTACGTAGCAACGACCTTGATCAGCAATGATCCGTTTAGGCGCTCCAAAAAGGTAGACTGCTTTTTGCAACGCGTGTACCGCGCTCCTAGCATCAAGAGAAGAAGTATGCTCTAGTAAAATGTATTTGGTGAAACCATCGACAATCACCGAACAGTATTCTTTTCGATCACTCTTCCCGCTAAGCTTTCCCGTAAAATCAATATGTATTGTATGCCATGGAACCGAGGCTTTGGGGATCGGGTGAAGCTGAACGGGTTGAGCTCCAGATGGACCCTTTGATGCTTTGCAAATAATGCACGAGTCAATAAATTTACGCACGCATTTTGACATTTCTGGGAACCAATACTGCTCGTAGAGTTTGTCTAAAGTTTTATCCTTTCCTAAATGTTGTAACTCATTATGAACGTGATTTATTAGCGTCCAAATTAAAGACCGGGGAACTACGGGCAACCAGGAAACTGTTTTATTACGAACGATTTTCCTATATAGGATACCATCCCTTACATCATACGTTTGAGCTACAGTATCGGGGAAGCTATTACTATCGTGTTTTGAGATAAGGTCTTGTATTTCACTATCACGTTTTTGTTCAACCGAAAGCCAATCCTGATGTAATTCAACATATTGAATTCGCTGCGTCAGCGGGCTCCTATGGACTGTACCAGCGTCATTAACATCAGGAAGAGGATTTCGCGAGAAATAATCCGCGTGCTCCATTCCGCGACCTTCACGATAAATGATGTCGAAGTCATAAGCTTGTAAGATAGCCCACCACCTGTGGACGCGAGGAGTGAGATCTTTTTTTGATTTGGATGCCTTGAGAGAATTGCAATCCGTATAGACTTCGAAATGACGACCGTAAAGATAATGGCGAAAGTGCTCGACCGCTCGTACAACTGCCAACGTCTCTAATTCGTACGAGTGGTATCGCGACTCAACATCCGAGGTTCGACGACTATAATACTCCACGACGTGCGGTGTATTGTCTATCCGTTGTATGAGAATCGCCCCGTATCCATCAGAGCTAGCATCAGTGTGCAACTCTACTGGCAATTCCGGGTCAAAAATAGTTAAAACTGGCTCAGATGTAAGTACACGTATTATGTCGTTTCGTATTTCTTCATGCTTTTGAGTCCACGTTATAGGTCCTCTTAGCTTTGTTAGGGGGTATAATGGTCCCATAACTCGTGTGAAATTAGGAATGAATTTTCTAAAATAAGAGGCTAAACCAAGGAACTGCCGGACCTGAGTGGCAGTTTTTGGTTGTGGGGCATCTACTAATGCTTGTATTTTTCGAGAGTTTGGTCTTACTTCACCAGATTGAAGGGAATATCCTAAGTACTCTATTTTTTGGGTCATGAATGTACATTTTTGGAGGTTGAATGTAAATCCAGCTTCCGTTAAGGCACTTAAACTATCATCTAGACGCTGTAAACCTTCAGTGATGCCAGTCGAGTAGCATAAAACATCATCCATATAAATGAGTGGTTTGTCTTTTATGTGGTTCAGGGCCCTAGTTATGCATCTCTGGTATACTGATGGAGCGTTCCGCAATCCGAAGGGCATAGCAAGGTACTCGTATTGCCCCTCAGGCGTAACGAATGCGGTCTTTTCTATGGAGTCAGGGTGCATCAAAATTTGGTGGAACCCTGACGCCATATCTAAGGAGGAGAAATAGTTAGCCCCAGCGAGCTGGTCTATTTGCTCCTCGATACGTGGCAGAGGGTAGTGTTCGGGTCGCGTATTGGAATTTAATTCCCGATAATCCACGCACATCCTATACGAGTTGTCCTTTTTCTCGACTAATAGTATTGGACTAGCAAAAGGGGACGAACTTTCGCGAATGACCCCAGCATCAAGTAATTCCCGAACCTTTTCCCTGACTATAAGTTTTTCCGCCGGCGCTAGACGATAAGGGCATCGTTGTACGGTTTTGTGAGGATCTATTAAATTAATTTGACATTCGCCTGTCGTTACTCTACGTGAGGGAATACCTTCGGTAAAATAATCAGAATATTTGTTTAAAATCAATATTAGCACTTCCCTGTCCTCTCCTAGCAAATCCGTGCTGATCTTATTAAAATCCGGCTTATTTGGTTTTAAATTACAAAAGTGGCTCGTTTTCTTAGAAAAGAACAGAAGATTATCATTGTCGATTTTAACACACAAGCCTTGGTCAAAAATATCCCTCCCGACTATGATCGGATCAGAAATAAGCCTCTCAGGAACTACGTGAAATGTCAAATTTACTGAGAGTTCATCAATGACTACATCGCTTTGAATTTGAGTGGTACATTGAATATCTTCACCGCCTATGCCACTTAGGTAAACGAGATTTTTACGCACAGTACCCGCAAGTTTATCACAAAAGCTTTCTTTTAAAAGAGAACATGATGACCCACTATCAAATAAAAAAGGGACTCGCTCACCAGAAGATGTCTCCAAGACGCTCCTGGAGGGGCGGTGCTCACACTGATGGACCTCCTTGACTGCAGCTCCACTGACGTTCTTCTTGTCTGGACATACGGTCGCCACATGCCCAGGCTGGCCACACGTATAGCAGGTCGGGGTCGTCCTTTTCTCCACGGCTCGTGATGAACTCGAAGTATCTTGCGACTTCGTTCCAATTTCGTCTCGACGTTTCCTACAATCGGCGATACGATGTCCAGCTAACCCACAATAGTGACATTTGCCGTTGAATTTCTCCATTATACGTGCACGTTTTGCTTCAGGTTCTTGGACATCGGTATCCGTGCGTCGCTTAAGTGATACTCCACCAAGTATTCGAAATAACTGAGCTCGAGTCGTTATTGTTTGTGAGTTTAACTCGCGACGTATCAAGCTGTCCTTCTGACACAAAACGGATATCGCAAATCCAGTAATTACCTTCTCAGGCATCGTACTTTCAGGTATTCGTTCGATGAGATTCCATAACCGAAGAGCCGATTCGGACGCAGTCTCTTTAGTGCCTATTTGGAAGCGTAACACATCATCGAAATAATCTTGCAGAAGTTTAGGTTTTGAAAATCTTGCAATTAGTATTTCTTTAACTGAATCCCATGTAATGGTGTCTAAATTAAGCTTCGTTAAACACGTTGCTGCACGACCTTTCAGCGCCTCCGTCAGCGCCATCAGTAAATTAACACCTTCAAGATTTTTATTTTGCACAATGAAATCTGTCACTTTACACCATCCATCAATATCCGAGTCGGGCTCATCCGGGTCAAACTTCAAAAGAATTGTACGATTCGTACTCACAAGCGGTGTTTGTTGGGCTGCTAAAACTCGAGAAAGCAACGCTTCCATGCTGCTCAATAGCTTCTCAGCAGTTCTAAAATCCGGTTGCTTTGCTTCATTCTGCACTCCATTCGATCCCACTTCTGATGAAAGCTCAGGACGGCCTTCATCAGAATCCATCTTGCAACGTGGGTATGTGGGTAGTTTAATCAGGGTAATTTAATTTAAACGTATTGTCTTCGAAACTTAAACGATTTTACTTCTATAACATTAAAATAATTCTACAATTGCGTAAATGATAATCACTAATATTCTGATCAACACTAATCACTTTAAAATATTCAATGATTAAGGCGATGGATAGCGATTCGTCGAAAACGTGGTGCGCTGGCGACCGCTCTCAAAGAAGTGAATTCTAAGATGGCCGCCCCGCTACCATAGACTCGACGCTCCGCTAGAGTGACGTTGACAACCTGTCACTCTTGACAATGACATTCTAATGTGCGCCGACATATGTATATTAAGTTAGTATTTGTACGGTTACACATTGTTTGCCGCTTGGCTCTGTTTGGTTAACAGTGTTAATAAAATCATTGCATATGAGAGCGGTATGGTGAAATGAGTTACATCACACAAGTCTTTTTTTCACAAGAGGTCTTTCAAGATTATGATTTTATTTGTAATCTGAGGGGCGATTACGTCTTTGGAACTGAACGCGATCAAGACATATAAACGGCGTTTAGAACTGTGTCATCTTTGTAACGGAATATTGATTGCGACATTGCATCATTCGAACTGAACGAGATCAATACATCTAAACGGTTCAAGAGCTGTGTCATCATTGTTGGTGCCAGCTCTTGAACGCAGTTAAGACGAACGGATTACGATCAGTTTCATCGTTGAAATTCGCCCATAAAGCCTCTTAGATGTATATCTTAATCATCCTATTACTAAATTAGTAAAGTTTTTTTTTATATAAAAATACTAGACAAATGATTTATTGGACACGGTATTATGACAACATATTTTTCTACTCCAACTCATAAAATTTAACAAGGACCAATGAACAAAGACCAAATTAGAGATGCCCTTTAAAAAGGACATTTAAAAGCGAATGTTAGACGAAAAACTAAAGATCATAAAACTTCACTTTCCAATTTATGCTCGGAGAAACATTTTTATATTTGTCAAATTAATTCTGTAGATAATAAAAAAGATGGGTTTAAGTACTAGAGCCTAAAGCATAATCTTAACGGTTTATAAGTCTAACACCCGTATGTATAAACAAGTCAAAGTATTTACTTGAGTAAATGCCATTTTTTAAGATACGATTTTTATTATATAGTTTAGTAATTGCTTAAAGTTATAACCGTAAAAAGATAGAATTCTTAGCTTTGCTTTCTGTGACGGTTCTTACTTCGTTTAAATTCTTGTTTTTTGCATAACAAATTTGCAAGTAATTACTTTAACATGACTATAGATACGGCTGTTAAAGCTCCACCTATAAGAAAAAAACATGGCATGCATATTAATTCAAAATATCGAAACCTAAATCTTTATTTTAGGATTAAGTCTAGCGCTTTTAAAATAACTTACTGCAATGCGGGTTGCATTATGCAAGAGACTTGTGTTAAGTATTTTAGATTATAGGACTTAGGTGGTCCAGAATTCTAGATGCCATGAATAATCTGTTTCTATAGATGCATATTATAAACTAAATTATCTTTTTAACCGACTTCTAAAAGGAGAAAGCTTCCTCATTTATGAACCGATGTGAAAAAATCTTCTTTTATCTGAAAGGATATACTTCCCGATTGGTCCCATAGAAATTTCATCAAAATCGGTTCAGTAGTTTGGCTTTTAAATCAAAATAGCTGGAAAAAATATGTCACCCCAGTAAAAGAAATTGATAGTTGACAAGGATTTGTGTGTGATACGATAACTAAAAAGGGTAAAATAAAAACTTTTAACACTTTGCCCGACCTACCCGAATACCAGGCAAACCAAAATAACATTCAGAAAAACAAAACACGACGAATGTAATCACAAAAAAATTATAGTAATTGTGTCTTAGATCGATATGAGTGATACTGGCAGACCAAGGAATACAGAAGACGCCATTAATTCTAAATGATCTTTCAATAGTCTTTTACTATTAAATGAGGCGGAAATTCATCCAATATGCTTACACGTGGCGTTACTTATTTTCCTTGCTATCTTCTTCGGAAAATAATACGTCGCAGAATTTGCAATCTTATTATAAAGAACATGTTGCACGGACCCCAAGTAGAATGGGAGCAGGGCAGGAAGATGTTGATGATCATAGAAATACTGGGTTAGGGACCAGAGCTAGTGAAACCCGTAGGTACTCATGGTAAAATAGAGTACTATTTTGCCCGCGACTTCGGATCACACCGAAATTATTCCATGGGATTCTACTGCTGGTATAAAAAGTATCCTTTGTCCTCAGCCAGACCGTGGTCTACCTGTTTGCCGAATGAAAAACAAGCGCAACTACAGGATCAGAAATGTGATTATTGACATAAATGGTTGATGACAGATAAACCCGAAACTTATAGTAAAGACCACATAATAATTTTGAATAGCAATGAAGAAAACGCAAAAAAAAAACTATGCATTTTTGGCATGTAAAGCCAAGTCAGAGGCCCGTGGGCGGCAAAAAATCTCTGACACCAGGTTAGGCACTAACCACACGATAAAAGAAGAGAATGAAGACAATGTATATTGCTTTAGAGAAATCTTCATTCCCACAATTCTTTCCGACATTTAAGTCCCAAAACTCGAACAGAAAACTCCTTTACTTTTGTAAACCATTTCAATAAGATCCACAAATCACTATTTCAAAATTCCAGCACTCTTATTTAAAAAGGGTACAATTGAAATTCTCTCTCGAACTTTTCCCGTATTCCTTGAAAACTGAACGCATCTACGTTATCTTGGGGTAATGTATGCGCATCCCAGTTGCAAAAGGAATTTGTTTCGTTTAGTTTTATTTATTGAGAAACGGTTGCAGGTAACACCGTTTGTGATGTTGGAATTTGCGAGTTTAGTCATTTATTTACGTACAGTATTCATTACCGTCGTTGTACGATTTTCTTGTTAGCTTGCGTAAATTATTTGGCTTTGTTTCAATAGTTTGGCTTTTGAGTTGATTTTAATTTGTAGACCAATCTCGCAACATCGTTTTTGCCTCTATTTCTATCGTCCGCATTCGGATTTGTTTATTCCTGGTACGGAATAGCACCAATCGTCTACATTGTTCTTTTTGGTTCTGCTGTGCACTCGCAAATTGATAGTTCTTTCTTGGAAATAGGACCAATCTTGTGTTGCGGTGTTTTTGGTCCTATTCATAGTATGTTTATTCTGGGTACAAAACCAGCTAAGTTACGAAACGGAACTTTACACATTGGTCAGCACATTTTTAGTACATTTTCGTGCACAAGTGCTACATTCTAACTCGATAAGAGTAAAAACGTCTTAGTTGTCGAATGAGAATTTAAAAATACATTGTATCAGCTGTTCGTTGCCCACGAAAGGTAGTTTAATAAACTTACTACCACATTAACCAAGTTAAAGGAATAAAAAGTTACTTGAGCTGTTAGAAACTCTATAAGTAATAGGCAATTTTCACACGTCACGATCCAACACTTCTGTTCACGACTGTCCCGAGTCAAATAAGGAACAAAGTACCTCGCAACCCCGTGTAAATTAGAAAGGTAAGTACCAACAAAACCGATTTAGTTTTCAAGCAAAACTCACCTTTAAGAGCCAACGTAGGGCAATAAATTCTGCGTTAACGTCTCACGTTCTACGTAAGAAACGGGTGCTTTATAGAAGAAAAAAAAAACGGTAAAATAAACGATTTGCTACACCCTTGAGCGTTTTCGAAATTTTTTACGCGAATATAAAGTTCACTCGTTACTTCGCATAACAACAGTTTGTTTTGTGAATGGGATGTTTTAAATGCAAACGCGATTCACCTGTGAATAGTAGTCTATAGTGACCATTCGGTAAATTAGTGTTGTGCAGTTGTCGATTAGTATGTATGACTATTGTTGACTAGTCGAATAGTGAAGTGCTTTTTAAATGTCATAAATAGTTTCTTTATGAAGTTAGAACTAAAAATATCGTGGCTGGGCGTGAATTGATTATGATGAGCCTTCGTAATAAATTAACTTTCACATAATTTTATTACATAACATAACGCCTGTAATCCCCAGAGGGTTAGGCAGAGGTGTACCTAATAGCTGTCTATAGTAATAGTACACCCACATTTCGCCAGTCATGTTTAAGTCCCATGTAACAGGGGGCGAGCCTATTGCCATCAACCTTGCACAAATCCAGACCCCGTGGCTGCTACTAAGATATTCCTAATAGAAAAACCCAATAACACTTTTGTAGCGGTCATTGCTACACCGGCATTTAAATGTTAATTTTAAACTTAAAATCATAATAATTGTAAACACTTCACAGTACATGTTATTCACCCGTTACACAGACCTGTCAAATACGAACTAATGTCAAATTACCATAGACATCAAACTCAAAACACGATCATTGTCTTTGGATAAAAACTTACATTTATTGACAGAAATATATCTACACATTTATTTAATCGCTATACTTATATCACATAAAAAACCTATTTACAAATCTACCAATACTAATAAATATTTACACTGTACAAAATATAATCAAACATTGTAATATGCTGGTCGCTACCTTTCCGAACGCAACTTCGGGTGCGCTCGGCTAGACTCGGCCTCCGTCGGAGCATATGACTTGCTATAAAGCAATTTAGCATTGTCATCTTAGCCAGTACTCGTTTGGGCCTCTTGATCAGTACGCACTCGAACTCGCTACTAAATCTAGACTTACTTCATAGACCTAGACCTATTTTATACATGTCAAGTAAATTGTCCTCCGTCGTCTTAAGTTATTGTAATAAAAGGAAGTGTAGAAACCTTCATAATATAGAAATATTAAACCGGACGTTGTTTAATTCACCGCTTACTACATACACTTCACTTTCCCCGACCCGGGAATCGAACCCAGGACCGAGGCTGCTTACCCTAGTTGCTATTTACCCTCGATCACAATATCTATTACACGTTGTATAAGTACCACCGCAGCTCACCTACTTAAAAATTTGCAAAATTCATTAATTCTTTGAAACATTTCATAAAGCGTTCCCTAAGGAACGCAAACTTTTGCGTACAGGTCGTTTAATAACGTAAGGTGCAGTTTTATCGCTTCCAACTTTACTTACAAAATAAACTTTGTAATTATTATTATGAAATTCTCGTTCGGAACGTTTCGTGAGTTTGGCAGGCTCATTTGGGAGGTTTGACGTGTGAAGTATTGTTTTAATCGAATCATTATTAATTTATTAGATGATTAACCAAAACTCTTTCATTCATCTTTAAACTATTCATCATCTTCCTGCCCTCGTCCCTTATTATTACTTGGGGTAGGTGCAACACGTCTTTTTCTTCCCCTGTCAACCGTCACGCTATCATTTAACCCTTTTTCTTGTATATCATTCCTCACACAATCCATCCATCTTCTCTTATATCTTCCTCTCCCTCTCCAGCCATAAACACTTATTGAGTTAAGCTACTAATGAGACTAAACGAATGTATCGATAGTCTAGTCGATCCGTGTTTTTGTTTTGTAATCGACTAAAAGCAATTGAATTGTTCAGTCGCATCACTAAAGTTATTTCCGGATACAAAATGGATGAAACGTAATGGACATTCAATGTGGAGGTGGATTTTTGTCAGGTGACTGATTCTGACATTAAACCTAGTCACTTTTTGATATTTCACTGTTGTCATCCCACTGCCGAGGAAACGCCTCCCGTGATTTCCAGGACTTATGTGGACCACTGGTCTTTGGTTTTATCCAGGTCGTTCTCCCATCTTCTACGAGGCCTGTAGCGACGCCTTCTGGCTGTGTCAGGGCACCACAGAGTGGTCATTACTATTCTTGTTTTAAAATTCCTATCGAAATAGCTTCTAAAACAACAAAAGCTAGATC
Source organism: Standfussiana lucernea (assembly GCA_964057025.1). Taxonomy (NCBI): domain Eukaryota; kingdom Metazoa; phylum Arthropoda; class Insecta; order Lepidoptera; family Noctuidae; genus Standfussiana; species Standfussiana lucernea. Next base: position 5,554,203 of record OZ059809.1, read on the forward strand.
CGAATTGGATTATTCACCCAAACCTTGTCTCTCTCTCCAACAAAGACATAACGAAAAATGACGGTTATACAAAGCTGACAAGATACATACAAATGCAAAAATAACATCCCTGTAACCTCACAGTAGGTATACAGTAATGACAGCCCTTACACGACAATTCCATTCGCGCTGGCCTGTCACTCATTAGCATACGTACATAAAGACTCGCTCATTGGCTGGGACGCCATGTTTGAATTGCAGAAATTCCAGCCGCCATTTTATTAATTAAAAAGTCTCCCGTATGTTTTCACTGGCCACATTTTTACAGAATGTTGTCTCAATGTTTAATGCTTAGATTTAATGGGGTGGTTAAATTTAAGGTTCATTTTTATCACCGCTGCTTTTAAACTGGTCGAGAAAACATCGTGCCGAAACAAAAAAAAATATTCTTAAGACACAAAATTCGAAGACATGTTAGTGACATCTACCAACCCGTATTAGATCCAACCCCTTTCAAAGAGGGGACCTGTATTCCAGCATCGGGGTCGTAAGTGGCGTGCCTAGGGGCCAACAATACGGCGAGCCCATAATGCCAGCAGACAGTTCAGAAACCCTAACATCATGAAGAGTAGAAGGTTATAAGGGCAAACCAAGGTTCTTCTATCGTCTGGTTATTACCTAACCTGGTGTCAGAGTTTTTATGCCGCCCATGGGCCTCTGACTTGGCTTTACATGCCGTCGAGAAATAACTCTCAGGCATGCTGGTTTCCTCACAATGTTTTCCTCCACCGAAGCAAGTGATAATTACACAATACGCACATTTCGAAAAATCAGAGGTGCGTGTCTTGGGTTCGAACTCGAGACCTATGACTTGGTAGTCTTACGGTCACACCACTAGGCTATCACTACTTACGAAGGTTGTAGGCTTGTAAGAAAGTACGTCCACCAACAGCTTATTATGTTTATTATTAATTTTAGACAGACTGCCAATGGCGTTGATCTAGTGGTGGCAATCGCAACTGCTGAGGACGGAAAAACACTGCACTGTACTGTATTTTTCCATCAGTAATTTCTCAGTAGCAGCCACAGAGTCTGTTTGTGCCCTTTGATGGGTCTTACCCTATTACATGGAGCTTTAATATAACTGGCGAAATGTGGGTGTACTACGAGTATAGTACACCGTTGCCGACGTGTACGTTATAACGTACGTTACGGTTGGCAAAACCCTTCGAGAATTACAAGCGTGATCTTATGTCATGTTATTTTTAGATAATTATGTTAGTTAGAAAGTTACAGTCAGAATAACGATGTAGACAGGTGAAAATTCGCTCTAAGTATTTTATAACAAAACATTTTTCACATCACAACTAACCCTTTGTAGTGAAAAATGACGCGTTGGTCGCGTGTCATGTAGGTTTACCAGTGAAACTTCTGACAGAAAAATGATATGACCCTTTTTCGCTCAGGTATCAAGTATACTATGAAGTTTTGTTAAATGCCTACAACATATACGACAAGAAATGACTTATCTATGTTATCTTTATCTATTATTATAAAAATCTTCTTAACTATTAACGATTTTTTTTTATTGCGAGTTCATGTTGTAATCTTGTGGGAATATTTAATAGTCGTGGGTGGTCAACATCGCATTAAGATGGCTATAATAGTATTAAATAACCTTCTAAAGTGAACGCTTAAAACTTTGAGATGAGTTTCTTTGTTCAATTAATGTTGGCGATTTATTATACCAACGGTTTTATAATGTGTATTATTTCTGTCTCGAAAGCACCAGAAATGTCATAAAACACAGACATTCCAAATTTAAAAAAAGGCTTTCATTTTATAATATCGAACGTTTCCTCTTACTTACGTTCCGTTTTTAAAATATGAGCAACTTTTTTCATGTCTGGTGCGTTCATAAAATTTTAAAATGTTCTAAAATAGAACGTTAAAGAATAGAGATGTGACGAGAAATAACGTATTCCATGGTCGTTTTGCGTCCGCGAGACGTGAGAATGTAGTGAACGCGCGAAAGCTTTTCCTTTCAAGTAAATAAAAATAGTCGAATATATTGAAGTCCCGCGGGATGGCCAATAACTTCAGTTGGATTTGGCTCTGTATACGTATGGAAATTCGGCGCACCGGCTGCGTTTAGACGGATCCCGGGATGGACATCGATAGTTTTGGTGCCAACCCTAACCATCAATCGAGAATGGATCGTATAAACGTAGTAAGTAGTGCTTTTTTAATTATGTTGCTATAGCGTCCATTGGAGCGGATTTTTAAACTACAAAAAAGGTTTTTATAGGAATTTAAAGTTCACTGATTTATAAAATCGTTTAAATAGCGAAACGTTTTATTTTAGTACTAGCTGACCCGCGCAACGTCGTCTGCGTAACATTTTTGATTAATGCCCCGCTCCTGTTGGTCGCAGCGTGAAGTTTTATATCCTATAGCTTTCCTCGATAAATGGGCTGTCCAACAATAAAATACTTTTTCAAATCGAACCAGTAGTTCCTGAGATTAGCGCGTTCAACCAAACAAACTCTTCAGCTTTATAATATTAAGTATGGATTAGTATAGATTAAAGTTCTTTATGCACTCTTAACGCTAGTACGAATTTTAAACTTGTTGTATTTATCCTATTTCTGCGTCATCTTTATCGTGTGGTTAGTGCTTAACCTGGTGTCAGAGTTTTTATGCCGCCCAAGGGCCTCTGACTTGGCTTTTACATGCCGTCGAGAAATATCTATTAGGCATGCTGGTTTCCTCACGATGTTTTCCTTCACCGAAGCAAGTGATAAGTATAGGTACAATACGCACATGATTCCGAAAAATCAGAGATGCGTGTCTTGGGTTCGAACTCGCGACCTAGGACTTGGCAGTCCAACGGTCACACCACTAGACTAGCTAGCTAGAAAACGTAATAAAATGTTCACACAAAAAAGCGCTATAAAACTCAACAATTGCCTTTAAATATAATCGCAGTATCAACAATGATCAATCAATATCGTCTCACAATTTTCTCTATCGATAAAAATGCTAATGTCTCATCCCTACGCGGGAGGGATTTGGGAGGCCCTAGGAGGTCCGGAGTGATTGCATTGGATGCCTCCAAGCCTCCCATAAGTAGATTCAGATACTGGTGCTTGAACAGTGAAGCTTTCTTGACTTTATTCCTGAATTTTGAAGCAACTCCTTTAAGATTTCAAGAATTCAAAGATATTTTGCGAAAAAATGTGAAGAGAAAAAGTGTTGGAATATTTTTGGAGATGGCGCGTGAAATTCTTTTGCAAAGGCGTAAAGTATTTTAAGATATTTATTGGGAAGAATGCAGAAATGATTGTTGTCTTGAAAGGGGAATAAACTTTTGGTGTAAATCTACCTTAGGTTTACACCAAAAGTTATAAAAACAACAGTATGTCCTTTCGATAAGATACCAATAAACAAAGCAAACAAATTACAAACAAACAAACAATAAACAAACCGTCTTGAATGAAAAACAACACGCAACGAAACACATCAACACAAACTTTAAGCAAATGCGAAAAAGAATTAAACAAACGTCCCACCCGTAACTTGTTAACTTCAAATCGATCGCATTATTGAAATAACACCCTAGTGGCCCATCATGGCCATTCCTGGGCCATCCTAAACTGAGGGGCTGGCGTTGATCAAGGATTATGCCTGAGATTAAAGGCTCAAGTACCTCAAAGTTATGATAATGTGAACCCTTGGAAGCTCCACGCAGCTTTGGGCCCGATCCAGGATTTGCTGAATCCAGGTAAAGTTGCAAGTTTCGGTTTTGAAGTGTTTTCCGCGAACTTGATTAAGTTGTAAATGGGAGACGTTTTGGGGGAGTTTGTGAAGTGTTTATGTCTGAAGCATAAATGTTGTGATGCAGACATATAGCAAGTGGCGAAAATTTAGCCGAAATAAAAAGAAAGAGACAAAGAAATAATGAAAGAGAAGAAAATGTAGTTACTGTGAGACCAAATATATCAGATGACAAATCAGGCAAATCACACTGAAATGAAAATGATAAAAAAGCGTCTGAAGACATGGTAAGAATCGCAAGTACGAATATGAAGATGTTAGACTCGTATTAAACTGAAAACAACACATAAGTCCATGTAAAAAATACTGTAAAAATCCAAATTGTTGACAGGTAGCCAAGCAAAAACCTATGCGCCCCTTAGCAACAGCTCCCCTCGCAAAAGTTTTACAACTTAGCAAGCAGGTACCATGTTTTTCGCTCCCCTATCCCTAAATCCATTTTATATAAACCTGAACTTAAGTACATAGCCCAGAATTTTACATTAGTCATTACAGGACAAAAGCTTTATAAAGCTCATTTTAGTATGAAATATATTTTCGCAAGTATTTTCCTAGGCGCTTTCATTACACCCAAAATTATCTAACCTAACAAAATTATATCTTCCATCGATGAACGTTGATTACATTACGAACGAAGCGAACACATAAAATTGGTAAAGTCGCCGTCAACAGAATATGCATAGAAGGTAATATATGCAAAATAGTAAAAGTACGATAAGTAGTGTATATCACGCGAACCCGACATTTTGTTAGCATTTATATAAGGCTGGCAACATTGCTGTACAAAACGAAACACCCTATATACACCAAGGATCTGTTAAAACATAACTTTCTTCCTTCAACATAAGGTTGAATTTGGATCGGACATACAAGTGATAAATGATGTTTTTTAGATAGTTAAGGTTCTTTAGCTAATAGTAACGGACGATGGGTCAAGGGTGAAAGTAGACGCAAGAATCAAATAATAAAATTAGGACTATATAACGAATGGTTCAAAATAACTGCTTTCAATTGTATTGTTTGTGTGTTATTACTGGCTTGGATTTATTTTCTTTTGACGTATTTTATTGGTTGTTCCATATTTATTCCAAGTTTAGAAGCAAAAAGAGTTGGGAAAGATTACGAACACGATGGAAGGATTGTGTGGAAGATGATATAGTCAGAAAGCGGGTCAATGCTGTAGATGTATAGTAGATACAACACCTGTTTTTGTCCAAGTATTACAGATCGATCACACGACGACGATTCGTTTTTTTTTGACGGCGGCAATGCTTTTTAAATGCCCGTGTTCACACGCATCACGAATCGTGAAAATGATGGACACGTCTTAAATCACGTATCGTGTTTTAAAAATCACGTACATCAAAATACATAAATCACGTGCGTCAAAATACATAAATCGTGATTTTTTATGACGGATTCGCTGATGCGCTCGCTCCCGAAAAATCGCGGAACTAATGTGAACACCAATTCGTTTTTTTTTGCCAAATCGTGATAAAACACGATTCCGTATGCAATGTGAACGTCCATCCGTCATGACGTATCGTCAACGACGGAAGCCGTTTGAATGAGCTCCTACGAAGTAGAAATTAGGTGACGAAAAGCTTCCAAAATAACGGTCGACAGAACTGTTTAGAAGAAGAAAACATGCTCGGCAGAGTATTTTATGCAGTGAAGAAGAAAAATCGAGGCAAACTTCACTTAGCCGTAGGTGGATACAGGTGGAAAAAAGGACAGTGACAAACACAAAGACCCAGTACAGTTGCATGTAGCAAACTTCCAGAAAATAAAAATCGACCCAGCATTTCATCATTCTCTCCCAATTTATTTGTACTTCAATACTTCTGTATTACTCGTCATCTCATCAGACACCTCCTATCTTGTCGTATCATCCTTCACATCAGACCGAGCATTTAATTATTTTGGTTAATCTTATTTTTCTACATGATGGCTGTTTTTACGAATCGAAATTCTTGGTATTCAGTTTCAATATCGGCGAAATCACGGCATTGAACCACTTCTCTGCTTCTGGCGATTTTAAGTGTACTTTTAACGGCCCATTTGAATAAAAACATTTCGATATTGAATTCGTTTTCGTCCATTTCAGTTACGAGAGGTTTTTTGATATTGAAATGTTTTTTTATTCCTATAGGTTTAAAAGATTTGTCAGGGGTTTCGATAATTTGCTAAATAAATCTAGGCACAAGTTATTCCGTGAATATACACATGTTACATAATACAGTCAAATTCGTCTGTGGGTGAAATACTAAAAAAACATACTAAAATTCTAGTAATAAGCGTTCTTCTGAGAGCAAAAAAAACCGTACGTAGGTAATTGGATTGCAAAGATATAAGAAGAAGAACATAAAAGCTCTTACTGATGAAAATGTCAATGTGTGAAGCTGTAGCTAAAACTGAACTTAACGAGTAGATGTTTAAGTAATTTTTCCAAAAGCTTACTTACTTGTTTACATGATTGGAAGCTAAATCGCAAACGCAGATTATGATAAAGAACAAAATACCAGAAGGAGGTAAAGATATTAATATTTAAATCATCAAACACCAAAGGCCGCTACACGATATAAGTAATCGACGGTGTCCAAAACTAAGTTTAAGTGGAAAGTTAAATTTTAAACTGCCTTTTAATTATCTAGGGAGTTGTTATTTGAAAAAGTTAAAGCAACCAAGGTGAAACTTAAGCAAGTTAATACTAATTGGTTTAAAATTTTGATTGATTTGACTTCTAACTTTTGATCAGCTTATTATTTGGGTCAAAGTTTTGATTTAGGCGATTAAGATTGATTGAAGGTGATTATTCTTAGATCATGGTACTTAGTTGTGGAATATTTGATAATTTATAGTGAATTTTGGAGTGTAAAGTTTTTTGTTAAATTGAGAATATTACGGAATGATAATTTTCAGTGAAGATAATGTACTCATTATTTATATTTACCCTATTTTCTTAAACTTCGGCTGTTGTTGTTATTTTTTTTTTCGTGACCGTCACAAATGCGCACTAGGCGCGAGTGGTGGACGATGGCCCATTCCCAGTGTCCCAGCAATGAAACTATTATTCACTTCTGGGACACAGGCCAGGCTCTGGTTCAGGTTGATAATGCTAAAGGCCTCACCAAGCTTGGCCAAAACATTAATATCCATAGGCACAAATTAAATCAACGGCTTATTAAGACGAAGTTTCCCTATCAAAATTCTCACGACAATGCTAATAAAGTTTTCCTTAACATCACAACACTTGCCTAGTTTTATCCAAACATTTATCTAACGGTTAGACAGTACCGCAGCATATTTGCTATTCCCAAAAACGCTTGAGTCGCCATCTGGTGTAAGGCCGCACTTGACAACTATTATGCAATATCATCAGTCCACGGATGAGGTAGGATAGGGAGCGTACAATGTAAGAGATGTTGGCTACTAGAGATTTATGGAATATATACTCGTAGAATACTAGCTGTTGCCCGCGACTTTAATCGCGTGGATATTTTGATGTATTTTTCCGGGATATAAAGTAGCCTATGTGCTATTCCAGACTAAAATCTATCTCTCTGCAGATCCGTTCAGCCGTTCTTGCATGATTGAGTAACAAACATCCATCCATCCAAACTTTCTCATTTATAATATTAGTATAGTATAGATAAGTGGAGATATGTTTCGACTTTTTGAGATCGGATCGGCTGCTAAGCTTGGTGAGTAATGTGTGTAAATGACAAATAGTAAAGGTGAAGTGGTCAATCAGCAGATTATTATAACATGTGCGATCTCCGATCTAGCCAGATCCGTGACAGTCGTCGAGCGTGTAGACTGTGCAGGATTGAAGAGTAGACCTGATACTGACCTTGTTTAATTCCAAAGAAAACAATAATTTGTGCAGTTGTTTGAGATATCTACGTTATTCTTGTTTTGGAGAAAAAAATATGCTGGCAAGCAGCAAAGTACCGATTACATAGTGACACCAGGCATCAAAGCTTCAATATTAATAAAAGCTTTCAGCATTTCTACCTACGTAAACCGTCGATCTTTCAATCTCCATCCAAATCTACCCAAATGTAAACGTCACGAAACTTAAGAACTTCGTACCCGACTAATCTCTCATGCCTTGTACCAAACTCTAAGTTACCAAATTTGCATATAAGATTTACCTAGACCTTCGCGTTGATGGTAAGTTAAAGTTTATATCAGCGATATTACAGACTATTTGACTGAAATAACTTAGTTGCAGTCGGTAGAAGGGTTAGTGATAAAGTTAGTTACCGCTGGGGTTATGGGTACATACCCAGGTATTATACATATATGCTAGTAGAGGACAAGCAAAAGAAATCGGATGTTTTTGTACACTACCTAACTGTAGGTGTGCCCAAAGACATCCTATCTTCTTTATCGTGTGGTTAGTGCCTAAGCTGGTGTCAGAGTTTTTATGCCGCCCATGGGCCTTTGACTTGGCTTTACATACCGTCGCGAAATATCTCTCAGGTATGCTGGTTTCCTCACGATGTTTTCCTTCACCGAAGCAAGTGATAATCCTACATCCTATAACGTGTTACGCTGGAGTGGACACACATCCATACAGCATAACCGTTGTTCACCCTGAAGGTCAAGGTCGATTTAGAGAATTATTTCTTATTCCTATGAAGGAGGAGCCAACCTACTCCCATCATCATCAACTTCCTGCCCTTGTCCCATTCTACTCGGGGTCGGCGCAACACGTTTTCTTCTTCCATTCTCCCCTGTCAGACGTCACGGCATCATTTACTCCTTTCTCTTTCATATCAATCCTTACAGAATCGACCAATATTTTCTTTACCCTTCCTCTCCCTCTCCATCCATCAACATTCATATCCAGAAATCTTTTAGTTACATGCGTTTCATCCCTCCTCATTACATGTCCATACCAAGGGAAACCTACTTTCTAGGGCACAAATCCACACTGATGATTTAACAATATGTCGGAGGTTTTTCCAGAGAGGTAACACAGGTCGACCGATTTAAAATACTGGTATTCAGCTTCATCCAACTAGACTAGAAGCCGACTTCAACAATGTTCGGAAAAGGCTAGCTAGACGTGTTTGTAATAAAATATATCATATGATTCCAACTTTCTTTCCAAAACTGACATTCAGCCTTCAAAAAACAAACACTATACTACAGAATTCACTGAGGGTCTGCCATTTTTCACCCTTATGACCTAAGTAATATGGTATAAAAGTGATCGACCTTCAATGAACTCTGTAGTACATAATAGAGCTCAGAATACCAACTGTTATCAAGACAAAACCCTGAACAGTAGACCCAGGGTCCAAACAAAACATTCATCTCCATATAAAACCTAACATTTGAACATAACGCACTACTGGGACCCATATACTTAGACTGAAACATACAACGAAAGCCTTTCTCGGTCTAAAATCTAGGTAACCAAGCTTACGACCTAGAACTAGGTCCTAGGTTACCATAAATAAGTCTAGATAAGATTATCGCGGCACAATGGCCACTTATCTAGAATTTTAGCTCAGAAAGGTGTTCTTAAATAGAATGCTATCTAACTCACGGTTTTGCCTAAAGTGGGTGGGTAGAAGTTATGGTATGGGATTCGGTTGCGTTTGAAGTTGTGTATGGTTAGTGTTGGAGGGATCCATAGTCGATTCCCGATTGTGCATCTCCGGTTAAGTGTATCTATTGTCAATCTGGCTTAATAACCGGCTGACAAGATGAAAGGCGAGACTGTAACAGAACTTGGTACAGTGAGATCAGAAAATACCATCACACATAGAGCAAGAGCGGTGGTTCATGATGGTTACGTCTCCATTTCATTATACAGCGGTATTTTTTTTTCTACGGTAGGGCATTGAAACTGAACACCAAGAATTTCGATTCGTGAAAGCAGCCATCATGTAGCAAAATAAGATTAACCAAAATAATTAAATGCTGGGTCGGATGTGAAGGATGATACGACAAGATAGGAGGTGTCTGATCAGATGACGAGTAATAGAGAAGTATGGAAGAAGAAGACATGCTGCGCCAGCACTAAATAAGTTGGGATAAGGGCAGAGGAAAGATGAGTAGGGCTTCCAGGTAGACTGTATGAAGCTAAGAGTGTCTAACTATGATTCAGCCACGCCTAGGGAAATCATTTTCCCAGTAGCACGCAGCAAGAAAGTAATCAGTTTAAAGCTGGGTGCATTTATCAAAATCTAAATTACGTCGTAGAGAACGGAAACCAAGATCAAGGAAGTATCTAATTTATTTTAATCAAGACAAGTGGTAAATATTATCGAGTTTTACGATGACTTTAGATAACCAAGTAGTCCTAAGTTTGATTCCCGGGTAGGGCAAGTGTTATTGGGTTTTTCCATCAGGTTGGTAGCAATAGGCTCGCCCCTTATTACATGGGACTTAAACATCACTGGCGAAATGTGGGTGTACTAATGGGTACACCTCTGCCAAACCCTTCGGGGATTACAGGCGTAATGTTTTCATTTCTCACTTAAAAAAAACACTTCAAGAAGATTATTGACGAATGTTGTGGAGTTTTATGAAGGATGGCTAATGGCTATGGAAAAATACGTCGCTAATTACGTAACGTGAATCCAATATTTGTAGATAGAAACAGAATATTATTATGTACATATATTGTTCTCAATCCCAACACGCATGAACGGAATTCAGCAAACCAAACAACATTTCAATACATCAGTCACTAACAATAAAGCTCAAAGTTTCTATCGTCTATTTTAGTATTCTATTATGATGATTATAACACAGAATAAGGAAATTGCATGGAAACGTAACTCGTGCATGTATCTACTCTTATTGTTACGTAACAAAGATGGCGATGTTCGCAGGGAAGCTGGTAGATGCCAAGGATAATCTTAAATCTCCTGAAGATATTTTAAAACAAGACGAGTTTGATGTTAAGAATGTCTGACAACCAGTCTTACCAAGGGGTATCGTTTTAGCCAGTACTAACTGGGTTGTGGAGGTCAGATAGGCAGTCGCTACATGTAAAGTACTGGTATTCAGCTGCATCAGGTTAGACTGGAAGCCGATCCTGTCAATGGATTGAGGTAACCTTTTCAGTAGATAACAGCAGTCTCATACAATATATACGACGTTTCTATACTCATTTTCGTTGATGGAACGCCATTTGTCGAGGCCCTCCGTCCAGTTAGCGCACGCATTGAGCGAGAATGCACTCAGAAGGGTTTCGCCTCTGTATATTTTTTATTCTGTGTCTATATTATAAGTACATACAAAACAGGCCAGCCACCGTGGTACACAAAACACTCAAGGTGTGAATGTGATTAACATAAATTTTACATTTAAATTATCCGGGGAAATTCTCTCGTTCAAGCAAAATAGTTAAAGCACGGTACGCGGGTACGTGTTGCCTGGAAATTGTACAGAGATTGTGCTAATCCGTCACTGGGTGTATAAGTTGGATGGTTTAGGTATTCGAAAGGTTAGGTAACGAACCGCAATTTAGTGTTTTTAAAGAAGTTAAAATATGGTTCCGGAAAACTGCAATTCTCTCCAAAAAAAAATGGTGACAAAAACAAAGTTCGTATAAATAAATAATGGCACAGACACAATTATCTCTCGGTTTTATTTATGTTTTTTAGTCATGAACTAGGGCTGGCTTTCGTAAAAAAAGAAGTCAATTATACTGTAACGGATGACAGCCGAAAATGGAAGAAAAACACGTATTACGCGCCTACCCCAAGTAACATTGGACAAGGGCAGGAAGATGGTGACAGTATTTTCTAAAGTTATCGTAAAACTCGATAGTATTTGCCACATGTCTTCATCATCATCATCATATCAGCCTGAAATCACCCACTGCTGGGTCTCATGGTAAAACCCGGGAAAAACCGGGTTTAACTATGGGACCGAAACCAGGTTTCGCATGCCCTCATAGGCCCTGGCTTTTTATAATAACAGTATTTTCAGATGCATCGATATAAAAAAAAAACCGCAAAAATATCTGTGGTTAAATTGCTGTCCAGGATAAGCTATCGCATCCGGGATATCAATTTCACAATTTTCGTGTAACTTTTACAAAATATACTATTAAACCTCAAATGCAAAAAATGCGAACAGCTTTCAGCCTTCGAATTGATTTCAGCCAATACCTGCAACAAAAAAAAAAAAACAAGTTTAAATAAACGAACGCTAGCAAACAAACTAATCGACCATAAACGCAAATATTGGCTCCAAACTATCAAACATTTGATCACACATTGGATGTAATTAAAAATGTTTTTTTGCAAAGTAAACACTATTAAATATCTCTTCAAAGGGTTATTTGTGAAGCACCCTTCAGTAATGTTCGCATAATAATATGATTGGTATGGTTTTATTTGTTAAAAATATTACTAGCTCATGATCGTGGCTACGGCCGCGTAGAGATCGGTAATTGTCATCCAAAACAAAATCAGTATCAAAATAAAAATCCGGGTTTTAAACTATCTATGTGCCAAATTTCATCCTAATCCGTTCAGTAGTTCTCGCTTGAAAGAGTAAGAAACATCCATCCGTCCTCACAAACTTTCGCATTTAACAGTACCTAATACGAATAATTAGAATCAAACTTCTGTAATGCATATTTTGGAAATATCAAAGCCTTAACAACAACGTGCTTTTACATTAATATTTACATTCATTCCTCATAAAACATAATTAAAACCCACATCAATACGACTTATTTGATCTGACGGTATATGATTCGCTTTAATAAGAAAAAATGATAAATGATAAATGATAAATGATAAATGATGTTTATTTTGCAAATAGGTTTTTACAAACACTTTTACACGTCTTCTTTTTTAAAACTAGATGAGGCCGGTGTTTCGTATCTGACTACTCTGAGAAGAAACAACCGAAACAAACTCAGAGGTCATAGTCTCTTTTAAGGTCCAGACATAATCTTGATAAACTCACATGAGGACTATGCAGATGAGTGTCTGAGATGGTCTTTTGAAGAAAGAACCACACAGATTTGAGTGGACCTGTCCAGCCAGTGCAAGCATTTGTCAGTTATCATGTAGCTCGACTCATAACTCAAGGAGCTCAACGAAACGACGAACAATGCCAAAGAAAGGACATTTGTGTAGGTCGCTTATAGTACTCAAACTGCCAGACAATAGTAAAAACAAACAAAAACGTAAAAATTACCCACATTGTCCTCACATTCACACTAATCAAATAAAATCAATAATACTCACAAATTAAATGTTCATAAAAATAATTAAAAGTCACACATAAAAAAAAAAAAATAAGAATAAAAAAAAGTAAATAAGTAGGTATTCATGTCAAATCATTAAATGTCAAAGTGTATAAAAGAAAGGAATAAACAATAAACAAATGAAAAACTTGAAATCTCGACATTCATTGAGCAAATATAATTGGAGCAGCTTAATCCCAAGCCTTTTTATCTTCGAGATAGTGATTAACATTATAGTAGGCTTTTAGGCATAGTTTCCGTTTTATAAACGATTTGAATTTATTTAGGCTTAGTGCTTGAATATGGCTCGGAAGTTTATTATAAAAACGTATACATTGGCATCTAAACGTACCCCCTATTTTTTTGAGCCTCGTTGCAGGAACAACAAATTTGTGTTTGTTCCTCGTATTTATATTGTGGATATCACTGTATTTTTTAAACAAATTAACATTTTTATGTGCATATACAAGATTTTCATAAATAAACTGAGAGGGGACAGTAAGTATATTAATTTCTTTAAATTTTTCTCTGAGGGAGTATCTGGGACTTAGTTTATACATTGAACGAATTGCCCTTTTTTGCAAAATAAAAATTGTTTGAATATCGGCGGCACTGCCCCACAAGAGAATACCGTACGACATCACACTGTGGAAATAACTAAAATAAACCAAACGAGCTGTCTCTAAATCAGTAAAATCACGAATTTTTCTAACGGCGTACGCTGCAGAGCTAAGCTTTTTTGATAATTTATCTATGTGGGGGCCCCACTGAAGTTTGGCATCCAAAGTTATGCCTAAGAACACTGTGTTATCTTCCGGTTTCAACTCTTCATCCTTGATTTGTACACTAGTTTCCACTTGTCTTACATGAGGTATCGTAAACCTAATACATTTCGTTTTTTTCTCATTTAAGAGTAGATTATTAACATTAAACCAATTAACGACTTTTGCCAGGGCGCTATTAACATCGTCAGTAACTAGCTGCTGACGTTTGAGTTTAAATAAAAGAGAAGTGTCGTCTGCAAACAATACTATGTCGTGATTATCTTTTATGAGGTAAGGCAAGTCATTTATATAAATTAGAAACAAAAATGGGCCAAGAATTGAGCCCTGGGGTACTCCCATTCTTACTACGGATCCGGAGGATCTTTTCCCGTTAACATCAACTCTCTGAATCCTATCACTCAAATATGATGTAAGAAGATCCAGAGCACTATTCCGGATTCCGTAGTGGCGGAGTTTCCTGATTAACGTTTCATGAAGAACGCAATCGAAAGCCTTGGACAAATCGCAAAAAATGCCCAGAGCATCGCATTTATCCTCCCATGCATTATAAATATGTCCTAAAAGTTCAACACCGGCATCGGTAGTTGAACGACCCCTTGTAAAACCGAACTGTTTACTGTGCAATAACTTATGATTATTGAAAAATCTTTGCATTTGTATTAAAATTAGTTTTTCAAAAATTTTACTAAATGTGGGTAGTACTGAAATAGGTCTATAATTAGTGGGGTCTGATGTACTACCCGATTTAAACAATGGTATTATTTTACTATTTTTCATTAGATCAGGAAACTCACCACGGTCAATACAATCATTAAAAATTACAGCTAAAACAGGAGCTACAATGGTTATAATGGACTTAGCAACGTCCACAGAATGACCCCATAGATCAGCGGTCTTCTTAACATTTAATGTATGAAAAATTTTAATGATATCTTTACAGGTGACATATTCAAAATTAAATTCGGAATCACAGATTGGAACATTTTCTTTTAGTAATGACTCTGCAGCAGCAGGTGACGAGTTTAGCGATTTAGTAGTCGATACGGGAATATCTGCAAAGAAATTTTCAAAGGCGGTGGCGACTTGAGTATCTGAATTTAAAATGTTATCGCCAATAGCAAGGCTGTAGTCACTATTTCGGTTGCAAGACCTTCCCGTTTCGCTATTAATAATATTCCATGTCGTTTTGATAACATTACTACTGTTTTTAATTTTTGAACTCAAATAACGTGACTTTGCTATATAACAAACTTTTTTAAATAATTTAGAATATTTCTTTACATACAAATTAAATTCTATAGTGTTAATAAAAGTCCGCTCTTCATACAGCTCATAAAGTCGTTTTCTACTCTTATGAATACCAATGGTGGCCCAGTCATTGAAAGAAGCGTTACTATTAACCGAGATTGTCTTAGGAACAAATGTGGTATTAAATTGTGTGCAATACGTACTGAAAAAATCGTTATATTGTTGATTGGGGTCATCATTAGTTGACAAAAGTGGTAATTTTGACAAAAGTTTAGTTTTAAAAGTCTCTAGGCGAGTTTTAGTTTTTGGGTTAACAATGATATCCTTTTTAGGTACTACCTTCTTTACATTTGGAATTGTGATCAATTGCCCACAATGATCTGAATCTATTAAGTTAATAATTACTTTGTGGGTTGGTGTAACATCTGTATAAATATTATCTAAACACGTGGCACTAGTCGGGGTTATTCTAGTGGGCTCCAAAAATTTGTTTTCAAGATTATATGACTGAAACAGGCTTATGATTTTAGTATTTAACACAGAACTTTCTAACAAATTAATATTAAAGTCACCACAAGTGATTATATACTTCCCTGAATTGCAGATTTTGTGCAACACTTCATCCATTACCCTTTCAAAACAATCATACAACCCTGAAGGAGGTCTATACACACTTAATATGATAAACTGCTCCAATTCTATACAGGCTATTTCAACTGTTCGCTCAACAGATAAGCTTATAATATCCTTGCGGTCTTTAAATTTGAGCTGATTATTTACTAAGATTAATGCGCCGCCATGTATAGCATTTACTCTGCTGAATGAACTACCAACCTTGTGATTACTAAAATTGAAAATTAATTGGTGACTTTTGAGCCAATGCTCCGTTATACAAAGAATATCTATGTTGTTGCAATTCAGGAAAAGTTCTACTTCTAATTCTTTATTCAAAAACCCTTGAATATTTTGATGCACAAGGTTGATACTATTAAAATTCTCAAATTTCTCATCCAATTCATTATCTGGCTTCCTTATATTAAAGCAAGAGGTTGCCTCCATTGTCTCAATTTCTAATTTAAATGATTGACTGATTCATTAATAGTGATCAAATTACTAGCAGAATAATTTAACTTAATATCGCATTGATCAATAGAGGCAACAGCTTGTTCAGCCAAATTCTTGGCTGTGATAAAAAAATAGTATGATAGCGACACAGCTACTTGTCTTTTACAATAGTTTGAAAGATAGCACCTATCCACAAGGTATCTATCTTTTGTCAAATAAAAATTGTCACCAATATAATTGTTGATGTCAATTAAATGAAATACATTACTATTAAATGTCAAATTATGCAATGTCTGATTAATATTATATCTAAAGTAATTTTCTTCCTGTGGCAAACTTTTACTATATGGAAATGTAAACATCAGTATTTTTCTTAAATTTAAGTTGGACAAAGTTCTATGGTACTGAAGCAATTCTCCTTTGTTCACATTTCCTCTATTACCTATCAAAATGACTAGTATGGTGTCCTGGTTAAAGTTACATTTAATAATTTCTTTCATTATATGATTTAAAGAACATCCTGGCATACAGTTGTTTATTACCGAGTGTCCTGGATATTCATCAGTTAACAAATGGCCTAGGTCTTTTCCAATCTCATCACAAAATATTACTATGTCATTATTTACACTTTGTTTATATTGTTTATGGGAACTATTCACAGGAATATGTAAATCAACACATGGCTGCGGTAAGGTGGTATTACATGTGGTCAATGAATGGTCCGGTGTATGTACTTGAGAAGTTGTTTGACAGTGCTCACAGTTGTTTGTTTGTGAGTTTACCAGATCATTCATTGCCAACACATATTCCCTCATTAGATTTTCAGAGGTATTATATTTGCTAGTCATTGAACTTAGCTTCTCCTGTAGATGGTCAAGTTTGGATTGCAGGTGTTCTGTGTCAACTTTGTATCTCCTATTACTTTGTTCCAAATTTAATGAATACACATCTAATTGTTTTAGTACATTTAATCTTTCTCTATTTAATTTAACATTTTTAATGAAAAACTTTTGCCTTTTAACCATTTTTTGTGTTTTGACAATGTATTTATTGATTTTAATGTACTTTTTTATTTTATTTTTACTGGTGACTGCCCTCACTGAGTTACATAACTTTAAATCATCCTCACCTGTCAAATCTATGGTGAAGGAAGGATTGGTAGCAGAAACCATTGACGGGGCAATAGGCACCAATTCACTGAACAGACTTTGATTCAGCGAGGCAGTGATGTTATGATTGGTAGTCTCAAGTTCTGTTATTTGACTTCTAGCCTCATGTAGCTGCTGTTGTAATACATGTTTATGATCAAGAGTTTGTTCATACTCTGCGCTACACTGGCTGAACCCGTCCACAATAACTTGGAGCCTATCCCGGTCTCCTATGGCATCAGTGTATTGAATGTATAACTGACCCATTTCCTTTTTTAACTTCCTATTCATTTCATGGGCTTCAAAGAGAACCCTTTCATTGTCATCCAATTCCCTACTTAGTTGGTCACAGGACTGCTTAGACGCCTTTAATTCGCTCAAAGCCAGTTTAAGTTCTTCTTGGCGAGCATGGGCGGAACGAGTCATAGTCATGATTGTAGTTTGGAAAGGATAAGCAAAGAAATTGAAACAGAGGAGGTAACTGTGGCAGCAGGATTGAGATATTATATTAGAAAAGGGAAAAGAAAAAAAAAATAAGTTTAGCTTTACACCGAGTACTGTCACCAAACCAAGCAAGGTTATGTTTACGTTCGAAAGGTCATTGGTATCGTAAGGAACGGAATTAAATTAAAAGGTGAACTATCTATTTACTGTTGAGATTTTAGAACGCAAACAATATAATACCAAGTAGAATATAAAGTATTGTACCTGATATCAAGATGACAATGCAAAATTCCCTTGAGCCGGTAACTGTCACTGATTCACACTTAAATTTTATCATTTAATATGCACTTGTAAAGTGAATCTGACACAAAATACACATTAATAAGCTTTTTACTTGATGAGCAATTGGAAATATGCTTTAAAAACAAAGAAATTTAATATTTAAGAATAAAAATTAACAAGACAATTTTAAATCAGCTGTTCGCTGTAGTGTTGCCACAGGAAAAAAACCCTACACAACACAAACAAGAAAAAGAAAAGAAACCCTACACAAACGCTGACGCGTGACAAAATCGCTCCGTAATAACCCTCCACTGCATTATCATTATATTCATGGGGTCTTTAATCCAAAAAGAAATCCACCAGAATCCCAAATCGTGGGTCTTTTGAACGACTTCAAAGTTAAATAACCCCTACGTAAAGTTGACAGAAATTGGGAACAAACACATTCAATTTCAATCTTTAGTTCAAAGAAAATAGAGGCGCTTTTAGCTAAGGACAAACACAATTGAAGAAACAAATGTTCACCCGTGCAATTTAGACTGTATTTCCGGTAACATGGGTTACATTTTAAGTTAACAAATATTTAAATTTATTCATTGTTGCGTGCATATAAGAATCGACTTTAATACCTTCCTATCAAAGTTTAAAACGCTTTGTTTGTTGGTTACACGCTAGGGGTGGTACAGAATGCCGCGATTTTTCACTGAGCTGGTGAATGACGTCTGTATATTTTACTAGTTAAGTGACAGATGTGTTAGGGTTGCCAACTATTTATTGTCCGATTACTGCTTGCTTGCCAGTTGTAGTCCCTGCTCTCTGACAGATCGGGATTACTCTGTTTTCTGTAACAGATTATCATACAATAGTATCTATCTATCTATCTGTGCGTTTGTCTGTTTGTATGTTTCCACGGGGTGGCGTTATTGCCGTTTTATTCTCGGCGTATTGACGGACCGAAAAGCAATTTGTTTTTATTGTTCCGAGCCCGGTATAAAATTCAATCTATTTATGATGGACGTAAACATGAAAAGTTGTGACATTTCTATTGGAAGATTGAGTTTTTAGGGTTATATTTTTCTTGGTGCGTTGAAATTCGATTTTAGATGTATCGAAGAATCGGATAACACAGGAAATGGTAAGGTTTTTATCAGATCGCAGACACAGAAAAATATTAAATTTTGATTTCAAGTTCACGTCAGGTCTTATAGAAGACGTAAGACAAAATCTCGTAGAAAATCTTTCACTTCACTACCCTTGTAACCTTTACCAGAGAGTCGTGAAGAGTGGTAAAGTCGCTTTCAAAGTGTTTCGTATTTTTAGACTTCCTACAAGATTGACATGATTGATGACTTTCCGGTAGCTCTTATCAAACCAATAAATTGAAATATTTTCCATCGCCGTTATTACCGCTAGAATTTATTTTTATCTACCCCCTCTGGTCTCATCACCTGGTCATCATCATCAACATCTTGGCCTTATCTTTCCTAATTTCAAGTCTTCTTCTCCCATAATCTCAGCCATCACCTTACACCAGTATCTATAGTCAAGTTAAAGAAATGACTGGCATCTTTATTATGCAATAGACAAGAATTTAAAAGAAGTAAGAAACGTCAGAGAAAGCAAAGATAAGAATTCTAACTTTTCACAGTTCTAACTTCAACCAATTACTAAACTACATACAAAAATCGTATCTTAAAAAATTACATTTATTCAAGTAAACACTTTGACTTGTTTATAGATACGGGGGTCTGTGTTCAACACTTTTCTAGCCGCATCAAAATTTACACATTACGTCCGTTATTTATTTAAAACACATACCACTATCATCACAGGCTTACCTAATACAATAGTGTACTTATAGTTATCAGCTTAATAAGATTAGACTTGCAATTATATTATTTCAACAACCAAGAGTAATTCTCTTCTCTTCTCTTCTTTTTTTGAGTTATTGTTGTCTCTGGTACTTCTCTACTACCCAGTACGATTGTCCAGGATATGCAAAAAAACAGCTGGGACCAACGGCTTAATGTGCTGACTAAGAGGTGTAGTTATGTAAACAAGGTGTAGTTTTGCAACCTCCAAAATTCAGGAGATTGTCATAGAAGACGTAAAATATCAATATAAATTACAGTACCTGGTCAATAATAATAAACGCTGCTTTTTTTTAATTGTTTTAATTAAACACTATTTCAGAATGAAGCCCTTTTCAAAATAGGATAATCACCCGTTTATCGAATAAACGTCTGCGTTTGTTTGTGTGTGTGAAAACGCGGTTATAGGGCTAGTATTAGACGGGCGGCGTTTTAATACGGATGGTGTACACTTATCGATTTCCGACATTAAGAAAAAATATAAAAAAAAATCTACACATTTTATTATTGAATCGGGTCGAGAATCATAAGTATAGTTAACTCCTTGAATTTGACGAGGATAAAAAGCAACACCTTGTAGAATGAACGGTCACCCATCCACGACCCAAGTTCGGCAATGGTAGCTTGCCCTTTAAGATCAACCCGTGTGGTTTCCCTATTTATTCTGCTCACAATTATAACGACTTAATGATGAAAGCGTCACAAACTGTACCTGTGTAATGAGTATGCATGATATGATCTCCTGTCGAGGTAATGTTTGGACATGTTGTCAATAATGATAAGCGTATTG
This sequence comes from Standfussiana lucernea, assembly GCA_964057025.1. Lineage (NCBI taxonomy): Eukaryota > Metazoa > Arthropoda > Insecta > Lepidoptera > Noctuidae > Standfussiana > Standfussiana lucernea. The sequence continues at coordinate 5,574,887 of OZ059809.1, forward strand.
ATTTCACCGTTTTGTAATTGAATGATATTATAATTGGTTGGGATGTGGCCAATGATTTGAGTGTTAATTAAGGAATCGGTGGTGATTTTGTGATAGGTGGCGAGAACATGGCAACTGAAAAAGATGAAATGGAAGAAGAATCTGAAAGAGCACTAAATAAAACGAATGAATGGGATTCTAGATTTCAAGAAATAGTTTGAGAAGCCAGTTAAACGTCCTAAACAGAGTAAAATTTGGTAAAAACACAGTAAATATTTTACACTAGGCCTTCGCCCGCCACTTCGCCCGCAAAAATTGTGATAGCTCGGCTAATAAGCATGATATAAACATAATTTATAGCCTATATGTATATAAACGTAATATATGTATAAGCACCCACGAATACAAAAATTGAATTGGATCATTAGTTCAGGAGATTACCCGCTACAACCAAACTTACAAACAAATTTTACCTACCACTTTATAATATTACTATAGATTAGCATTAGTTTGAGATCAGCAATGAAGAAGAACTGTTGAGTGCTTCTTCTTTGCTAAAAAAACCAACAGATGTCAATTCACCATTTATTTTAAGTTTCTAAATACCTACTTTGGTTTTCGACATTCCAAACAGTACAACTACATATTTTCTATTTGCACCACAATATGGTTCATTGTTAAACATATTCAACCATAACGTTACATCTGTAGATAATGCAAAGCCTTATTGCTTTCATGAATTATGTGACAGTTAATTATCTGTAATAATTACGCATATCATATTAATAATTACACTGGCATTTGTCATTTTAGTAACTAATTGAGCTTTTCTGAAGTGTGCAGCAATGTAAGGGCTCATTCACACGGCTTCCGTCAATGACGATTGGTCATGATACGTCATGACGGATGGAAGTTCACATTGCATACGGAATCGTGTTTAATCACGATTCGGTTGTGTTCACATTAGTTTCTTGTTTTTCGGGAGCGAGCGAATCCGTCATAAAAAATTCACGATTCGTGTTTTGACGATCTTGACTTTTAAAAGACGATACGTGATTTAAAACGTGTCCGTAATTTTTCACGATTGGTGATTAGTGTGAAATACGGGCATTTAAAACCATTGCCGCCGTCAAAAAAATTGACGTATCGCGAAAAAAGACGATACGTCAAAAAAAACGAATCGTCCTCGTGTGAATGAGCTGTAATTGGGTTAGTAATAGGTATTATTGGTAAGGCTTTACATAATTAATGTGGAATGGGTCTCGCAACAGGTTTAACTAAAGATTTGAATTTCAAGATTTGAAATTATAATTACAGCCCAACAACTTTATTAGAAACGGCAATAAATTCATTAAACCTGATATAATCATCATCAGTAACTGTGATCCAGGTTAAACCTGTAGTCAAAGTAAATCTAAAATAAATAATGAAAATACTACCATCACTCTCCTGCCCACATCCCAATTTATTTAAGGCTGACGCAGCCCTTCATCTCCCATGCTCTAGTACTCGTCATCACAGAAGTCACCCCCTTTCTAGGCACACTATCTTTCACACATTCAATCCATCATTTCTTCCATCATCCCCCGACTTTCTTAAGCGAAGAGTACAACACAGAAATACACACCAATTTCTAATTCCCATCGTCCCCATAAAACCATTTCCCCTCAAAAACAATCGAAGCAGTCATTAAACACGAAAAAAAAAACACGTAAAGAATAAAGAAAGCAATATGTTTCTATCTCACGGACTATCTCATTCAAATTCTAACAAACGTAGGCAAATTCCCCCTTTTGTATTCACTCAAACAAATGCAAATACTTGGTTAGAAAAGAAATGTGCTCTCTCCGAATCAGGGGAGATTGCCTCTGGCCAAATCAATTGAAAACCACTGGGTCTGGTGATGGGCTAAAGGAATGTGGACTTTGTTGTGGAGACATAGAGGTGGTATTTGTGGTAGTGTTAAGTGGGGCCTCGAAGGCAGCGGGTGGGATGGACGATGATGATGTTGATGCATTTGTTTTGGTATTAAATGGAGGTTAAGGGACCTCGAGCACTACGTCACAGTGGTTTGGGTAGAGCCTATCAGCAGCAACGCAGCAGCAATTTTACAGAAAATCATAACAGGCCTGTAATCACGGAAGGGTTGGACAGAGTTGTACCTAGTTATAGTACATCCACATTTCGCAGTTACATTTTTAAGTCCCATGTAATAGGGAGCGAGCCTATTACCATCCACCGGGCACAAATCCAGACTCCGTGACTGGTACTGAAAAAATTCAAAATAGATAAACCCAATACCATTCTACCTGACCTCAGAATCGAACCCAGAACCTCGTGCTGTAGCGAACAAAAGATTTGTGACTTTGGCAATGGTGCAAAATTGTGTTGAATTTTATGGTGGATAGATGTAGGCGTCTAGGATTCAGTCGATCAAAGTCAAAAGAAATCTTAACACAACTGTTAAATGTATTTCATTTGAAAAATATGACCTACATCGAAATCGCCATCTTTTGTTAACATTATGTTAAGCTCCTCTCGTAGAGATTCTAAGCTACTTTCACGAAACCACGAAACAAACATTTGTGAAACAAAACGTTAAGATTTAACAAAACCACCACTTTATACAATACATATTCATGAGTTACTAAACATAAGTAATATTTACGCATACGTAATTGGGAGAAAGCTGAAGTTTTTTAGATACACTGAAGGTTTAATTTCGACTGGTGAAGAATCTTATATGTATTATTTCTACTATCGTATCATCGTACTAATATAATGCGAAAGTTTGTGTGGATGGATGGATGGATCTTTCACGCAAAAACAACTGAACGGACTTGGATGTTTGGCACACAGATAGTTTATAACCTGGATCACGTGGGACATAACATAACACCATCAAGCCTGTAATCACCGAAGAGTTAGTACACCCACATTTCGCCAATTATGTTTAAGTCCCATGTAATAGGGGGCCAGCCTATTGCCATCAATCGGGCACAAATACAGACTCCGTGGCTGCTACTGAGAAACCCCTGATGGAAAAACCTAATAACACTTTACCCGACCTGGGAATCGAACCCAGGACTTCAACGTTTAGCAGTCGCGCTTGCGACCACTAGTATGCTAGTACATAATTAGTGCACATCATCTCATTTTCGGCATTTTCGTTCAAAGACTTCACTTCCTCTTCAAATCGCTTCCCGCTGTCTCTAGAGCCTCCCCATACTCTGTTGGTTACTATCAGTTCCAAATGAGTGACCCACAATGTCGTTACCTCAGGACCCTGGCATTCATTAATTTGATGACCTGTTTGACAGCTGCAGATACGTTTGTCCCGAAGCTATTAATGTTCTTCTTAATGCAATTATTTCTACGCCATTTAAGGTGTCCGAAAATGGGTGGAAAAGAGCGAGTGAAACCTGGGATGGTGTTTTTGGAAGATGTATTGTTTTTAGGTTTGATTTCGTATAGAAAATATAGATGGCAAGCATTTGGAAGTTTTTGTTGTACATACAAACGTTTTTATTAATATTTTTGTGCACTACAGGGCATCATCACTTGCTTGCCTTTTCCAAGAATGTTGAGGTCAGCTTCCAGTCAAACCGGATACAGCTAAAAACCATTATTCTTACTACAAAGCGATTTTACTTTAAACAAAGCAACAAAGCAGCAGCTTTAAAGACAGCTATTTTCGATGTTGCCAACCTTCGGTAAGTACCCTCTTAAATACAAGACTACCGTCTTAACTGAACAATTTTAGATACAAAGCAATGGTTTTAGTAAGAAATTACCTAGAAGACGATATAAATCTTTGCATTGAGACATTCTTAATTTAAATCGGTTTTCGAGCCACTAGAAGCAGGCGCATCCGGGCTCTAATCTGATTGGTCGGAATCGTGTAGATAGTGTACACTCATATAAACAAAGTTCAATAGTTCTATTCATTCTAGACTCAACTTAATTTACACTAAAGTCCATATTTGCGTTTGAGTGAAAATAACATAAATGTTATTGGAAACAAATATCAATATGGAATATACTTCCATGAAATACATTTTAATAGGTCAAATCAATTTAAATGAAATTATAAAATCACCTGTCAGTCGTTACAAAAAGTAGATACTCTAATTATTTAAACGAATACACAGGTAGAAAAACATTTAATTTCATATCCAACGAGCTTTTATAAAAGGCTTAATGACAAGCTCAGCTTTTGACGAAAATATTTGTAAAAAATCCTTTTACTATTTATCATTTGAAAACCAACAAAATTATAATTATGTCCTGTTGTTCAGATTTATTTAACTGAGGCAAAATAAGTAAAAAAATTGAGTTCTTTTGAACCAATTCGATGAATTTTACATTAAAATACATCTTCCGCAACAAACTACGAAAAAACAACCTTTCGTAATTAAAAGAGGAATTATTTCTCTCCGACAGTTTTATATTAAAAAAAAATATTTCGCACGAGCAGCCATACCTGTGAAATTCAGGTTCGTTAAATAAACAATTTCGGCGAAGCCTGCAAATATAATTAAAAGGGACTTCGTCACCGAAAACAATTAATATGAACGATGAGGTCAAAACTATGCGTCATTGGGACATTAATCTAGCTTCAAAATTAAAGTAATTTAATCAAAGTAATCAATGCTAGTCTATTCATAGGGATCTAAAGTTGTCGCATTCAAATTAGGGGTTGGTGATTAATTAATGAAAATAACGGTAAAGGGGTATCAATGAATAGGATAGGACAGGCCTTTGACTTTGAATTTGTTTGAAAACCTACCGCAATTATAATGAGGGCTTTTCCAAACTAGTGTGGAAATATGATTTATTGGCTTGAATGACGTTTTCTGGGTCAATTTATTCGAGTTAACCTCTGATAGTGGATGGAAATAAATGTATATTCTTATTAATGTGTGTTTCAATCATCAAAAGATTCATCAATATTTTCGATGATTTCGATATTACAAAAATTCAAAATCGCAAATCGAATCATAAAAGTTGATGTCATCTTGACAATATGCCAAACACTTTATGTTGGGGTTTGTTCTCAATATTCAAGTCAGTTGCTATCTAAACCTACTGTAAAATAATTTGGCTCAAGCAAAGATAGGCATCTAACCAACAGTATATGCAGTCTAGCTATGGATGACGTAAGCCATTCCAGAAATCCATGACCAAATCACAATTATTCTGTTTAAGAAAACATATAACGACTTCTCAATACGATTATTGAGAAGTCCCAATATCTTCTTTAATTACAATAACATCACTATTTTCCAATACCGCAGCCTCCTCATAATCTCAAAAGGGTTTACTAGAGTCATTAATGTAAGCACTAGAACTATTTTTCTATCGTCTCTCTGAGAAGTGTATCTAACTAATTAAAACATACTAGTACCAAAGGAATATTAGCATGTACTATTAATGTAATCTCTAAAGGATTGTGTGTGTGATTGTATTAGTAAAGGTACTGTCGTGATGAAAATTTAATTGTTTTCAATTGACATACAGGGTTAGCACTTGGGTGTTTTGTTTTCTTGTTGTGTACCTGACTGTACTTGGGTATGTTATACGGTGTCTGGAACCTATAAATTTTTCCAAGGTTACTCTAGTTGCTTCTCGTATGTAGGTATGGACGATATAATAGGTTAGACTGTGGTAAACAGATCAAGCTGGAGTGGTAGGGGTTCAGTCTAGGGTAGTCCGCCTAGTTACCATTATTTTATACCAAGTTTTAAATAAATAAATTAAGCGACACTTAAGAGCACGATTTTCCTTAAATAATAATTATTATTTGTAGTACTTATGATATTAATGAAAGTTAGGTACTCTGCGCGTACCAACCAACATTGGATTCTTAGGTACCTAAGTAATGTCTATCAACCTCGGCCTTTGTTACCATGTTATTCTTAATCCGTTTGTCAAACGTTTTATGATTTCGACAACATTATTATCCCTTCAAAATTCCTACAGTGTCTATTTTCAGCAATGAAAATATTACAGGATTAACTTCAATTTAAATCAAATATTCATGGCAAAGTAGACAGTCGATTAACTTTAATTGCTTTCGTCATGTCATTTTAATAGACCCTTTAAGGTCATCGCACAGTTATAAGCAGGACACGGTATCAGTATTGCTTCAACTCGAACCGTTCAGGATTCATACTACAACGCACAATTTACGCATTAAATCAGTGATATTCCAGTGGTATGACCGTCGGGCTGCCAAGTCATAGGTCTCAAGTTCGAACCCAAGACACGCATCTCTGATTTTTCGGAGTCATGTGCTTATTGTATCGTTATCAATTGCTTCGGTGAAGGAAAACATCGTGAGGAAACCAGCATGCCTGAGAGATATTTCTCGACGGCATGTAAAACCAAGCCAAGTCAGAGGTCTATGGGTGGCATTTAAACTCTGACACCAGGTTAGGCACTAACCACATAAAGATGAAGTTGGAGACTGTGATACTAATGGCGCTAGCGTAGCTGGATCCAAGCATCCTCATTGGTTGAAAATCTGGTAATGTTATTTTATATGTCAAAATAGCTTGACCTCATTGGTCAGACTGAGTGATTGGTGAAACCTACCTATGGTAGCGCCATCTACATATAACTTGTTTTTTCTGGTTTTCCACATTAGTTCTATTATTTATCTTGAAAACAATAATTTTCAATCAAAAGTCATCAGTTTTTTATAGTATAGAAACTTACAATGTTCTCTATGAAAATATATAATATTTGAAAAATCCTTAATAAATTAAAAATGAGCCGAGGCGATGTTGATCTCGTGCCGTGGCTAGAAGTGTGCGATGATCTTTACGCTTTATGTCCTAAAATTATATTAAATTATCTATCAAGCCATTACACGATATTCATAGTGAGCTCAATCAATAGACCGAAACAATTTATTTATATTTAAAATCTTAGGAAATCAAGCCTGAAGCCAGCCATTTGGGTAAAACGTTAAAGGGGAAATCTTAATCCCCCCTCCCCCCATTGCGACAGCCAATCAGGGGAAACGCACAACTGTGGCATACTAATTATTGCAAAATATATTTGCCGTACTCAAACACCTTATGCAGAAAGAAACAAGGTGCATATTCGGTTGACACAGTGCGAAAGAGAACATAGATTAGGCAATGTTAGTGGAAAAGTCAGTCGGTGTGATATTCGGGGTTCCGAAATGTTTACTGCTCGGTCCCTTTAAGATTCGGCGTGAATATTTATGTTGTACACGCTCGCAGTGTCTAGAGATAGTGGTTATTAATTTAATTTATTAAAGTCTTATTTGGTGGGTCGGGTTATCTAGTGATCTTGCGGCATCAAAGTATAAAGGAATAGAATTCGGATTTAGTCCTGTAGTGTTATATCTTTAAAATAATGGAACTATAAAAAAAAAATGTAAACCAATTTTTCGATTTTTCATTTACGTAGGTCACTTGCAATGGCAATGTCTTTTGAATAGTTCAGCAAAATTCATTCCTTTCTTCAAATTTTTTAAACATAATGAAGGAACAGATTAGAATTTCTCTGCCAAAATCTTCGAGTTGCAATAGAGTGTGTTATTCAATTAGTTGGCTATAGCCTTTAGCCGCAAAACGAAAGGTCAAAACATTCATTCCTTAGTATCATAAAGTTGAAAGGGGGGGTGCTTTTTTTTTTAGGAAATAAAAAATTTGTTTATCCGACACGACTCCTTTGGGCTCTAAAACCAATTCAAACCCAAACTAAACAAACACGAAAATAATTTAAACAACCGCAAAATATCCATTTAATCTAACAATTAAAACCCATACATCACCATCCATTTCCTTTGCCCAAGTTTTTGAAATTCGCACATAATAAGGCCCACCTCACACTGTACAAAGGGTATAAGGGTAGGTTCACATTTACGGATCCATAACCGTCCTTTCCGGATGCCATGTTTCAGCCGTTAAACTACGCACGTGAATTCACTTGGATCCGTTTCCGGTACAGTGTAACCGTTATAAATTGTTCAGTCGAATGGGAGAATTTGACAAGTAAGATGGCGGCGTCAAAATTATTATTTTGTATTCTGTTCTGATTGGATTTTGTTTTTGATTTGGATGGTGGGTGGGTGAAAATAACCTTTATGTGCATTTTGCGAGTGGATGACTGCAGTTAGAATGTTATAGGCTGAGTGCTGCAAGGGTATTTTTGGCATTTGAATAACATTGTCAGAAAGGTGGCTTTAGTAAACATTTGTGAAATTATATAACAAAACATCACGCGTGTAATCCCCGAAGGGTGAGGTGTATCTTAGTACACCAACATTTCGCCAGTTATGTTTAAGTCCCATGTAGTTAATAGGGGGCATATTGCCTTCAATCGGGCACGAATCCAAATTCCGTGGCTGCTACTGAGAAATTCCTGATGGCAAAACCCAATAACACTTTGCCCGACCCGGGATTCGACCCCAGGACCTCATGCTCAGCAGTTGCGCTTGTGACCACTAGACTAACAAGGCAGTCTTCAGGCCACGTGCCCAATATATCCATGAACAACAAAATTTGCAAAAAGGGATAATGGACTACATCTTACTTGTTTCAATGTTACACCATTATTCTTCCAAAATTCACATTCAAAATCTCCTTAATTCAGGTCTTTAGCAGTTTGGTAAGTTTATTATTTATTCTAAGAAACAAACAGTTATGTTTTTAAAACTGCACTTCCCACATAAACACAACACAATGACCCAAAAAAATAAATGTTGATGTCAAATACAAAGAGCTACCCTTGTATATAATAGTTTTATGTATGAGGGCGCTTACATTTTTATCGCCAAGATGGCGGATTGGCCGCCATGCCAGTTAGCTCCAGATTCGTGGATTATATTTATTTGATACTACCTATTGCCCGCGGCTTCGCTCGCAATATAGTCGGAAGGTAGTCTACGGGAACGTTTGAAATATAGCCTAATACACTCCTGGATATTGTAGGTTCCGATTGTTTTTGATGTCGATGGCAATCAAAATTAAATCGGCCAAAAAATTTGGGTACAAGTTAGACACTTCAGTAGCGTCCATCAACTCCTGTGCAAACAAGAGGACAGGCAGGACACGATATTAAGTGTCCCATCGTTAATGGAACCACTAGCGACCCGCCACGGCTTCGCACGGGTGCAATGTAGATACTAATATTTTCTCTACTATAACATGCATGTGTTGTCCATTTATACTGTCATCTTGAATCACTTCTACTAGTAATTTGTTTGTTTATTATTACTAGTTTAAAAGATCTAAGTGTACAGACTTCGGGAAGCTATACCTCATCATCATCATTGGTGAGACCTCATTTGAGGGCAGAGTTGTCTATGAATCTCCACCGGAACAGCTTTTCCTATAAGTGAAAGAATTTTCGGAAATGGATCGAGAGTTCTGAAGATTACCCCCCGCATCCGAAAATACAAAATTTACTTCTTAATAATATTAGAATAGATACAGATATCTACCCTCAGGGCACATCCAGGGTCCGACAGATGGCTGTCAAGCGTTTCGTTTTTATGTTCACTGAGCGAACATGTCCAATGATTTGTAAATTGTAGGGAAAACTATTCTTTTGGGATAATAATTTTGATATTATTGTGATGTCTTTTGTTTATTTGGAGATTGGTTTTGCTGGCAGTTGATGGGAAACTGGTGTATTTGAAGATGGATCGATGATGAAGTTACTGAAAATAAAACTTAAAATTATCCAATAATGAAAACTGACTTCAGGTAAATTGTGATCTAATCAGCAGTTAGCATCTTTGATATTTCTTGCTTTTACATTTTAACTTTATCGAGAGAGATTGGACTAGACGGGCGATTCTAAAATAATCAAGTATTCGAAAAATCAATGCTACAACTTACAAGCTTTTGTAACTTTGCAATTTAAAAAATATTCATTCACCCAACCATAAGCAAAAACACAGACGTAAAAAATCTAGAAATCCAAGCTGAAACTAAAACGGTGCTATCTCCTAATGCTATGCAAATGTCTGGATCAATCTCCTAGATTTCAACCTAGCTAGACAGACACGTTCAGAACGACTGCAACAAATAGTGGGAGAAACGAGGATTTTATTCAGCCAAAGTGAAGTATTATTCCTAAGATTTAGTGGCTTGTGATAAGATTTTTTGATGGTGATAAGAGTGGAAAATGGATGTGGAACACTGGAACAGGGTTTTAGGGAAAATTTCCTCCTTTACGGGAAGAGAAATTTAGAAAATAGTTGGTGGAAAATCTTTTCAAATTTCAGAGTTATACAAGTCATTTTGTACAAAGGGAAATTGACTGTTTGGCAAATTGACAACCTAATTTATTAACTCCTGTGTTCGATTTCCAAGTCGGGAAAATGTTATTGGGTTGTTATTACATGGGGCTTAAAAACATAAATAGCGAAATGTAGGTGTACTATTCCGGGATATATTATTGAAAATGTAAATAAATTTTATGAGGAATTCTTTTCGGTAGTTTACACGGAGTTTAATAATACAATAAAAATGAAAACTAAATCTATTTACCCAAAGTTTTTGTTCAGTGACTGGGCAACTAAGGGTATTAGGAGAAGTAGGGAGCGATTGTTTGAGCTGTACGGCCTCAAGCCTTACATTAATTCAGAAACTTTTAATAAATATGTTGCAACATACTCAAAAATTTTTAAAAACACTTGCAAGGTTGCTAAAGCCTTATTCATTAGCAACAAGATTAAATCCGCAGATAATAAAATAAAGACGGTTTGGAAAATTATCAATAGTGAAACTAATAGAAATAAAAAATCCAATGGTGATATCACATTAGAAACCTCACGTGGTGTTCTAAGCTCTAAAAATGAAGTTGCTCAAGAATTTGTAGATTTCTTTACCAGTATCTCACTTAAAACTACCGAAACCTTAAATTCCTCACCCTTGCTTTCTATTGATTTATTAAGAGCAAATGTTTCAGCCTGTCCGGTTGACTTTCAATTTAAACATATAAACCCCATAGCTGTCATTAAAGCCTTTAAGGAAATCAAAATCAAATTAACAGAAGATCTATGGGGAATGTCTATTAAAGTTTGCCAAGCTATTATTGAGACTATAGCACCGTACTTGGCTTTAATATTTAATTTGTGTGTGGACCAAGGCGTCTTCCCGGACCTTATGAAATACAGCAAGGTAATACCACTTTTCAAATCCGGGGACAGTAAAGACACCAATAACTATAGACCCGTATCCGTATTGCCAGTTTTTAGCAAGGTGTTTGAGAAGGTAATGCTTAATCAGATGCTTAACCACTTTAACAACAATAAGATCTTACATGAGAAACAATATGGTTTCACCAAAGGACGTTGTACGACTGACGCCGGTGTCACCTTATTAAAACACATATTCACTGCGTGGGAGGAGGCACAAGATGCCATAGGAATCTTCTGTGATCTCTCGAAAGCATTTGATTGCGTGAGCCACGAAACCCTACTCCTTAAACTTGAGCATTACGGTTTGGGAAAACTTGCGCTCAGTTTAGTGAAGTCGTATTTAAACGATAGACATCAGCAAGTACAAATAAATGGTGTCAATTCAATGGGTTTAAAAGTAAGGATGGGTGTACCACAAGGCTCGATATTAGGTCCTTTCCTCTTTTTAGTCTATATTAATGATCTACCCCATTTATTTAAAAACCAACCACTAATGGTGTTGTTTGCTGACGATACTTCTTTAACCTTTTGAACGCCAGAGTATAAAGGCACGCGCATGCCCTCAACGCCAAGCCACATTTCACCGCATACAAAAAAAACATACAATAAAAAAATAATACGGATTCCAAAACTTTATCATTAAACTATATTATTAAAGACACACGACAAGAGTTTAAATATTTAAGGTATACAACAAATAAAAATACAAAAGTAATGATTTAATTGTTAATTTCGTGTTATAGTGCATCGCATTTTTTGTCACACATTTGTGTCGTTGGCGTACGGGGCACGCGGTTGCTTGTCACGTATATGAGACCATGGCGTTCAAAAGGTTAATATTTAAGATCAACAGACGTGCCTCAAATCTTGACGACGTAAATAGCGCCCTACTGCAGGTCCATAATTGGTTTACCGCGAATAATTTAGTATTAAATGGGAAAAAAACCAAGTGCATAAAATTTACTCTACCAAATGTCAAAAGTAGTGATTGTGACATAGTATTGGATCAAGAGAAACTAAAATTCGTCGATGAAACTGTTTTCTTGGGGATCACGCTCGACTCAAGGCTACAATGGGGTCCTCATTTAACATCTCTTGCAGGACGGCTGAGTTCAGCAGCATATGCTTTTAGAAAAATCCGTCAATTTACTGATGTAGATACCGCGAGGCTAGTCTATTTTAGTTATTTTCATAGTATTATGTCATACGGTATTTTACTATGGGGACGGGCTGCAGACATCGAGTCTATATTTATTCTGCAGAAAAGAGCCATCAGAGCCATATATAATCTACGTAGGCGCGATTCTCTAAGAGAACTGTTTAAGGAAATTAACATTATGACAGTACCTTGCCAATACATCTATGAAAACATAATGTACGTTAGAAAAAATCTGCATTTATTTAGTAAAAGAGGCGACAGACACCACTATAATACTAGAACCAGGGACCAACTAGTTCAGCCAGGTTTCAGGCTAGCTAAAGTAGACTCATCTTTCATGGGGTACTGTTTAAAATGTTACAATAAAATACCTCCCCGCATTCTACAACTGAATGAGACGAAGTTTAAATCTTGTATAAAACGCACACTATGTAGGCAAGCATACTATAAGTTGGGAGATTACATTGATGATAAAAATGCTTGGCTCAATGCTGGTCCTGCTCCACAACCATAGGGGCAAACTAATTGATTACTTTGTGAAGTTATTGTGGAAGCTGCAGAAGATTGTAAACATATCTTTGCATTGTATAGATTCAGTCTCTTAGTATTATATAATTGCATAGCACATGTGTGAGTTCTATGTACGATAAAGCTACCATTTACATCTTTTACTGACTCGAATTTGCCCTGGCGGTTGAGAGAATGTCATGCTCACTCAAATGTCTCGCTGATGATGGCGCGTGTGTCGGGTCATTTAGTTCCCTCCAAAATGGTTGAGTTGAATGATGGCTGATCCATGCGTCATGTTCGTGAACGGGCGCTGTCAGTTGTGACTGGTCATCTCGCAGCTGCCATGGATTATTGTATTTTTGAATTGTTAATTTTATCTTTTTATTCTGGACGCTCTTACTCGCACGTCTTTCTACATCGTTCTCACATATATGTTTAATCTCGACATGAATGATGTAACCGAGACTGTGTAACAACATAATGATTTAAAAGAGTGTCCATGGAGTTTCTTGCCCATTCTTCTCCATAGAGATCTACGCTTTCGAATGGGCAACTACAGTACTTTCACAAGTTATTATGCCCTGTGACTGGGACTGTAGCTTAGTTTATTTTTTGTGTTTTGACATTCAAAAGTGCCTGTAATGGTTTAATTGAAATAAATGCTTTGAGTTTGAGTTTGAGTTTTTGAGTTTGACTAAGGTACACCTCTGCATATCCCTTCGGGGATTACAGGCTTAATGTTATGTTTGCCTAATGTGATACGAGCCCTCCACAGCAGTATTTGCTTTGTCGTTCTAACTACAAGTAAATACAAGACTCTTTCAGAAAGTGTACATACATAACGTCGCTGTAGAATGAATACCTCGTATGTCAAAAATTCTTTTTTTTTTTTTGTAAAAATCGAATGAAAACCACGTATTTTATAATACGGCGAAACTGTGAACCCAGTATATGACTATTAGTGCCATCTATTATATTCAAAACATGAGACAAAAGCACGTAAAAATATTTTAAACATTGACAAAATTAAACGTTTTTTTCGTTTCCTGTGAAGTTTGGTTTCCTGGACATACGAGGTTATCATTCTACAGCGACGATAATGTACTTTTATTACGACTGACACTTTGAACGATATAAGCATATTATAAAGTGCTCTTTACATATTTAAACCCCTTTGTTCAATATGACAGCTACTATTAAAAACTACAAAAATAAAAAAAACCTATCAGATCAAGTGCCTTATAATTCATCCAAATCCGTTTAAAACACTTAATAAAACGAGCCACGTGCGAGTACGAGCCACCCCATTCCTCCGGGGGGCTACAAGTGGCTAAGGGTTAGAATCACATGCATAGGCAAATGCATCCACATGTACACTCGAACTATGAAAACTTTGGTCCCTAAGGGTTCAAACACACCCTCGACTTAACGTTTTGCATACCAATGACAGTTGCGCAGTTTTGAGATTTGTCTGCGACAATGATTAAGGCATGGCTTCACTACGCGACTTGAACTGCGAGGCAAATCCAGACTCCGTGGATCCTGTTGAGAAATTCCTGATGGAAAAACCCAATAACACTTTTCCCGACCTGGGAATCGAACCCAGTACCTCATACTCAACAGTCGCGCCTGCGAACCACTAGACCAAACGAGGCAGTCATATTCATTTCAATTTACTACATGTAATTTGCATACAACTGAAAATAGGTACAAATCTTATTTGCACCATTACAAATAAAATAAGTCCTACCGATTCTAAATCCGCTATAAAAGATATATCAAGGTCCAAGGTGAAAAGTATCGTTTTTTTTTTCATTTTTCTCGTCAACAGTAACACCCGTATCTATAGTCTAGTCAAAGCAATTTTTTTTTACAATAGTCATAGAAGAATTATGAAACGTCAAAGAAAGCAAAGCCAAGAATTCTCACTTTTCTTTTTAGTTCTAACTTCAAGCAATTACTAAACTACATAATAAAAATCTTATTTAAAAAAAATTACATTTACTCGAGTAAACACTTTCACTTGTTTATAGATACGGGTGTAAGTGTTATCTATCATAATAAAAATAGGTCAGACAAAAACTGTAAATCAGTTCCTACCAGTATTTATATATCTATTTCGATCTGACTTCTAAATGCAACTTTCTTAAATGATGTATCGCGAAGTCGCGAGGTGTGTGCCTCTATGGCCACCCCTTTAAAAGTACTTGAACTCGTTTCACCCAAAATAAATAGGTACATCCACTATTGTCCACCACACAATATGAACCATAAATCATGCCTTTACTAAAGGTCCAAGGTTCATTCCCGACCCTCAGAAATGAATACTAAAGAATCAGCACAATAAATTTCAAATTTTAGTTACACCTCAACCTATGCGCGACGCTTAAAATGATAATCAAAATTTTTAACTTAACAAGTTAAATGAAACTTTTGACACGTTGATTTAGGGTTGAGTTTTGCGTGTTTAATTCAACAATGGAAGGTCACTGAACCCCCTCCCTTACATAGGGGTGTGAATCTATTGTTTCGGAGCTTTCTATCGGTGTTAAAATTATATTATGTGGAGATAGTTGTATTGATTAGTGTGGTTATTAAAACATTATTATTGTGGGTACTTGTTCGCTATACAGCCTTGGTATTGATAAGAGCAAAAGATACTTCCCTTAAATTGGAACGACGTTCATTTGTTTTAATTGAGAGATTGCAGATTTGCAGTGTTTTATCACTGGTGGAAATATCAGATGACTAGCTTATGCCAGCGGCTTCGCCCGCGTGGAGTTCGGTAATTGAGCCCCGGGATCGTCCTACCGGGATGAACTATATGGCTATGTGCTATTCCACACTATAATCTATTTCTGTGCCAAATTTCATCCAGATCCGTTTAGCCGTTCTGGCGTGATTGAGTAAGAAACATCAAACTTTCGCATTTATAATTATTATAGTAGTATAGATTAAATGCTAATATATTTAAAAGATTTGCCGATAACTCCTGAATATTCAGGGGTAAATCTAAGTGTCCAGAACAAGTGATCTGTTTGTATAAGTGACTTAAACTGACATGTTCTAACAATTTGATGGCATACATATATGAATATGGTATATTCGCATAGAATAAACTTCATTGCCGCATAAAAGTTGTTTGCACATTTGAGAAGCATTTCTTTGTTTACTTCTAGTTAAATTACCATTCGGTAACCACGAAGAAACGTATATATGACTGTAATAGTAATCTTTTACAGGCACCTCAACGAGCCTATAAGTACAACGAATTACTTTTCAATGTCATGCTTGGAAAGGCAAAAAGTTTTATCTTTAAGTATATCTTATTTCCAAAGAATTCAACATAATCTCTACTAATATTGTGAAGCTGAAGAGTTTGTTTGGTTGAACGCGCTAATCTCAGGAACTACTGGTTCGAATTGAAAAAATAATTTTAGTGTTGGATAGCCCATTTATCGAGGAAGGCTCTAGACTATATAACATCACGCTGCGACCAATAGAAGCGGAGCATCAATCAAAAATGGTACGCAGACGAAGTTGCGCAGTTCAGCTAGTAACTTATAAAATATTGAATCTTTGAATATTCCGTGATTAGTAATATATTCAAATTGTTACGTATTTCTAGTGAACATTATTTTATTTGACATTGACTGCCTCGTTGGCGCGACTCCTGAACATGACGTTCTTGGTTCGACTCCCAGGTCGGGCGAACTGTTGGGTGTTCCATCAGGAATTTCTCAGCAGCAGCCACGGAGTCTGGATTCGTTCTCGGTTGATGGCAATAGGCTCGCCCCCTATTACATGGGACTTTAACAAAACTGGTGAAATGTGGGTCTAATATTAGGTACACCTCTGCCTTACCCTATTGTATTGTATAGCGGGCCGGTGTCCGCAACTCCACGACCAACGCGCGTATTTTGCGTACAACTGCCTTACCCTAAAGGGATTACAATCGTGATGTTATGTTATTATTTTATTTGTAAGTATACCCTTTAACTTTTTTCAAATCATAGTTAATTATGTTTTGAAAGTTTCTCTTGAACATCATAGTTTTCGTAATAGACATAGAACCTTATTTATTTATAGAAAATTCATTGAATGCTTCACTAGAATCTATTCACTAGTTTGAAATAGAGCAACTTCATTAATTAGTCAATTAACTAATTATCAGCACTAACTAACGATATCTATTTTTGTAATATGATCAATTTGTAGAACCACTAATTACTAATTTCAGATACCAACATCGAATATTCAATTTATACACGAAGGCAGGTCTTTTCAATCAAAATGAATGAACCAAATGATCAAATTTTTACAACAATATAATAATATCGGTCTATAAGTTTACTATCATGCTTACAGAACGGATATTAGGTTCACCTTTGCCTGACACTTCGGAATTACAGACATGATGGTATGTCCGTTATTTAAGTCCAGATTTCCAGATAAACGAAATAATATTCACAAAATCAACTAATACAAATCCTCCTGTGAACAAACACGGGGTACACAAAGTTACGCAGAACAGGTATTCAATACATCTGGCTCAGCAACGCTGTCACAAAATATGTTACCGAATTCCTAAGCGCCGTACGCTACGCGCTGCCCAATTGAATACCTACATGCATTGAGTGGGTAGGTTAGGATACGGTAATTCTCGACGGAATACCTTTGAGCATACTGAATGTCGTGTGGTCTCAATTAGTACATGATTATAATGATTTGTGACTTGTTTTTGAGATATAAATATCAAACCATACGGCTTTGAGATATGAAATATCAAGCGAAATTAGATTTTAGTGCTGGTTACATTTTCTTTCTGATAGATAACAGTAGGTATTACCCTGTAATAGTGTATGCCCGAATGGGTAGTTTTTTTAGTTAAAATAACCTAACTGTTATACCTACTGTATCACCTAAATTCACACTAATAAATACTTTGACTTTGTATTTATACAACTTTATTTTTGGCAACGCTGGCTAGAATTGACCGACAACATTTGTTAAAAAAACTTTATTGCAAAAATAAACCGACTTCCAAAAAAAAACACGAAAAAAGTGGAAAATAACTTTACTTTCGGAAGTCGGTGACTATTGTTTGTTTCATTGACTTTTTGCCACCGACTTCCGAAAGTAAAGTTATTTTCCACTTTTTTAGTGTTTTTTTTTTGGAAGTCGTTTTTTTTTGCAAAAAAGTTTTTATTTTACCCTTTTTAGTTATCATATCACACACAAATGCTTGTCAAGTATCAATTTCGCAATTTCTTTTACTTGGATGAAATTTTTTCCAGCTATTTTGATTTCAAAACCAAACTGCTGTGCCGATTTTGATGAAATTTCTATGGGACCAATCGGGAAGTAGATCCATTCAGATAAAAGAAGAATTTTTCAAATCGGTTCATAAATGACGGAGATATGAGGTAACAAACACAAAAAAAAACATACAACCGAATTGAGAACCTCCTCCTTTTTTTGAAGTCGGTTAAAATCACACTAATAAATACTTTGACTTTGTATTTATACAACTCTATTTTTGGCAACGCTGGCTAGAATTGACCGAAAAAAATTGTTAAAAAGAAATCACCACGTGCATGGCATATTAAAGACTCAAACAGTTAAGAAGGTAAGGTAGGTTTCTCAATAATGCTAGTTTAACTCAACATAGAAATACAGATTGCTGAAAAACAAAAGGGCTTCAAGCAAACAGTTGAAATCATCGACCATCACAAAACACTAAATAGAAAAGCATTCACGACAAAGTCAGTTAAAACAGAAACATTTTCCCCACTCACAAACCCTAAAACTAACGGTTTAACAAAGGTTCAAAAGTGTCAAAACCCGTCGGCATCCCAAAGCCAAAGACTCAAACAGTTAAGAAGGTAAGGTAGGTTTCTCAATAATGCTAGTTTAACTCAACATAGAAATACAGATTGCTGAAAAACAAAAGGGCTTCAAGCAAACAGTTGAAATCATCGACCATCACAAAACACTAAATAGAAAAGCATTCACGACAAAGTCAGTTAAAACAGAAACATTTTCCCCACTCACAAACCCTAAAACTAACGGTTTAACAAAGGTTCAAAAGTGTCAAAACCCGTCGGCATCCCAAAGCCAGTTCAACAGTTTGAATAAAACACAAAACTGTATAAAACGCAACGTTACCATCTAGTAAAGCAGTAAAATGGGTTATTTCAATTGATTCCAACAACATGTGAATGGAGAAAAACATTTAGAATCGCATTTATGAGCTCTAACGTGTTAACTGAAAGGTCAAAGTGGTGCTAGCTTTGAAGGGTTAGAAGTTCCTTAGCTTAAATGCAGTTTATATTTAGGACCAATGAGGTCACTTCCCCGAGAAAAGCATTAAGTCTCTGCTCAATTGGAATTTTCTAGTTAAAAGAGAAATTGAAAGCCGTTTTAGTACTTAGCATAGGTACGGTTCTGCCTATCCTTTCGGAGAATACAGGCTGATGTGGTCACTCCTCTTGCTGTAATATTAAAAGCTACTGCTGTATGTGCGTTTTCTAATCGTAAAGTTCATTGAAGCAGGTTATGTTCGTGTCTAGAAGAAACCGATTCACTCAAATCTTGAATAGATCCAGATTATAATGATCAGGGAACAGAGAAGCCGGCAGTGAATTCCACAGACTGGCGGTTCGCACAGTAAATGTGGAAACATAGCGCTTTGTTCTTTGTAACTACATTCAAAGATGAGCAATGAATGTTCACGTGATCATAAAAAATCTTGGGTGACCGTAAAGACGCCGGCCGATACTTTCTCAGTTTCTTCTGTGAGCACCAAGAAACCTATATTTATGTATTTTCTATTCCGAATTCATACTAACCGTGATTAACCTTGAGAACCCATCAGATCAATAACACAATCAAAGAGAAATACAACTCGGTAGCCAATCAATGTAATGAGGTCAAATATAAAATTATCTTCAACGAGTAAGGAATAGATAGCATTCATATAATAACACTAGCGGTTCACCCCTGCTTTGCACGGGTGCAATGAACTGATGTTGTTCAAAACATCGAGATTTCGTTGCATTATATAAATAAACATGATAAATTTTTTGCAGGATATTTGAAAAAGAAAATACAACAAATAAAACCGACTTCCAACAAAAACACAAAAATAAAGTGTGGAAAATTACTTTCGGAAGTCGGTGACTATTGTTTGTTTCATTGACTTTTTTGCCACCGACTTCCGAAAGTAAAGTTCTTTTCAACTTTTTTTTTTTTTTTGGAAGTTTTTATTTACCCTTTTTAGTTATCGATGTCACACACAAATCCTTGTCAAGCTATTATGATTTAAAAACCAAACTACTGAACCGATTTTGACGATTTTCTATGGGACTAATCGGGAAGTTATATCCTTTCAGATAAAAGAATAATTTTTCAAATCGGTTCATAAATGACAAAGATATGAGGTAACAAACACAACAAAAAAAAAAAACAACAGAATTGAGAACCTCCTCCGTTTTTGAAGTCAATTAAAAAAAACGTTTTTGCAAGGAAACCGTACCGTGAAACTAACATTAGTTTCCAATGACCAAACTTCCAAGATTCCAGAATAAATTTTCTAAAATAGTCTTAAAAAGAATGATGGCGAAAACTGTATCTAAATATGTTACACGTTACGTTAAAGAACTACGCGATCACAAAGTATACAGATACAAAAAGCTATTTTGTTTTATATTTACTATGAATATGAAGACACGAGTTTGGTCGATATTCAACCAGTAAAGAATAGATATATATATAGATAGCATTAACATAATATACATCGTGAAACAATGCCGTATCCATAAAGGTTATTATCATTAACCTACGGCCAGTGTGAGAGGAAATTTGCCTCTGATACACGTAATTGCACCCCCGGGCGTCGAACTGGCTACCGTACGGTGTATCATTGCTTAGTGAAGCCATTGGCTATATCAATATTCTGGATTGTAGAGGATATGGGATGTGCGGGCTGTATTATAGGTTTGTAAGTGAGTTTAGTTTGGTTTAAGTTACTAACGGATGCTTAGGATTGATTTTAAAGTTAGTAAAATGAAAGTATTTTTTTCGTTTTTCCTTTTGCTCTTAGGGATCATCATTTGCCTAGCCTTTTCCCAATTATGTCGGGGTCGGCTACCAGTCTAACCGAATGCAGCTGAATACCAGTATTTTACATGGAGTGACTGCCTATCTGACCTCCACAACCCAATGATTGCTGGGTAAAACGATACCCCTAGGTAAGACTGGTTGTCAGACTTTCGGGTCACTGAAAAACTGTAACGACTGTAAAAGATCTATAATTGACAGCCGCAACCAAGGGTTTAACGTGCTTTCTGAGGCACGGAGGAAACTCGGTATGTATGGGTGGTCACCCATCCACGGACCAACCCAGGCAAGCGCGGCTGACGATCGACCCGAGCGGCGACACGAGCTCCTCCTTTTGCTCTAAGGGATATAAATACATATTACTAGTGGATTCACCTTGACTAGAGACAAAAGACATGCTGTCATGCTGCATGCATGCTGTTTGTTTGTTTCCAGAGCTCAGTGATGTGTTACTCCATCATCCCACTGCTGGGCAAAGACCTCTCCACATGATCTATATGATCAGCGCATTAGTCGACACACATTAGTATGATAGTAAAATATGTTTATCCAAACCTAAAAAAAGACAAACGAACTCTAAAATGTTTTCTCGTCGTTCAACAAAAATATTTACTTACAAAATAAAAAATTTAACACACCATCTTCTACACCCACAAATGTATTTTTTACAACCACACAAGTATCGAACACAAATCAATAACGTGGCAACCCTAGCGTACTGTCGGCGCGCTTTGATGTTTCACCGCGCGCTGAATTTGACGCCAATTGCTGTAGCTAGGGTTGTACATGCGTTATTTATTCAAATACGTTTATTTGCTCGTATCCAATTGATTGGAGGGACATCAACTAGTAAGTTGCATGTGGCAGCGAATTTTATTTAGATTTTGTCGGTAAGAATAAAGTTGGGGTAATGTAGTGGTAGGGGAATATATTTTCAAGCAGCGGACTGTGGTTATAAAGCAGAAAGTTATGCTCAGCGTAATCAGTCTTCATCGTTCCCACGGCTGGGACGTAGGCCTCATCTTTATTAGGGGGGAGTGGGTTGTAATCCACCACACAGGTCCAGTGCGGTTGGAAGATGTCCCACGTTTTCGAATTTTGGGTTCTAGGCATAGAAATATAAAAAACAGTCTAGAACATGCTGGTTTCCGTAACATAAAACAAATAAAAATGTATAGATAATATAAATAAACCGTTTAAAAAAAATAAGTGAAAAAATCTGAGGTTTTACCCGTATTTTAGTAATCTGTTTACAACAGAAGAAATGTTTGCTATCCCATGAAAATTGAACACAACAGAAACTTTCAACTCAAAATGACACTTAACTTCACCCTGATAAATATTAAAATTGAACACCAAACCATTTACTAACAACATAATCACAGTCGACAATCACATTCTTTTTACATGTGTTTTGTTTAAAAATAACGGACTGTCAGGGGGCTCCTGTACTAGCTATTAAGGTTGACTTTTTTTGGTCTTTGTCTGGCTCTTAAATTGGCCGAGAAGTCTCGTGACATACACACAAACTTGCTTCTACCATCGACATTTACAATCAAGGAAATACCAACCCTGTACGTTCACAAGTACAGTTTATTTTCCATTGACCGTCGTCCACAAAAAGATTGACATATGGAGTCCTGTTGGCGCCATTGCTTCCGGCTACCAAACATAGCGCCAATATCTAATAAGTCAAGCGACGCACCGTGGGTCCAGTGCTGCCATCTAGACCGGACGTTGGAACGTTGCTGACGAGTCATTGGCTACCTGATGGCGCCACTGCTTCCGGCGACCAAATATAGCGCCGATATCTAACAAGTCAAGCGACGCACCGTGGGTCCAGTGCTGCCACCTAGACCGGACGTTGGAACGTTGCTGACGAGTCATTGGCTACCTGATGGCGCCATTGCTTCCGGCGACCAAACATAGCGCCAATATCTAACAAGTCAAGCGACGCACCGTGGGTCCAGTGCTGCCACCTAGACCGGACGTTGGAACGTTGCTGACGAGTCATTGGCTACCTGCATCGGCTGACGTCACTTCGGCGGGAGAATAGCTTTTAAAAACCCCGAGCTCAGTTGGCCGAGCATCTTTCAGTCGCGCCTCGTCGTAGAGATAACTTTTATATAGTCTTTATTGTCAGAATTGTTGTAATTAATTATTAATTAAAAGTGAAAAGTGTTCAATCTGTCTTATTATTGTATTAAAGTAGAATCGACTTACATCAGAAGTGCTTCGAATTCAAGCCTACAAATGGGCCGAAAGTCACGTGCCCGTCAACGGGAACGGAAAAGGAGGAAACGTACAAGATCATCATCATCATCGTTAAGCAGTAAGTCCAGTAGAAGCTATACGCCTTCACCCATTCGTAAAAAAGCAAATAAATCAGTCGATAGTCAAGTAGCGGGTTGCAACAGTATGGTTTTAAACTCAATGGTACCAGAATTTGACCCCCTTACAGATAAAGTAAACAATTGGCTCAATATTGTTGATTTGCATGCTAAAACATTTAATTGGAAGGATCAAGTGATAATTTACCAGGCTGTCAATAAATTCAAAGGAACTGCAAAAACTTGGTATGACTCATTTTTAAAAAATGAGAGTAGTTGGGCAAGTTGGAAATGGAAACAATGGCGAGATAAAATATCGTTTACATTTCAAACAAAACGTAACATGTTCGCGTTACTCAGAGAAATCATTGATAGTAAACCTACAGCGCATCAACATTTGTATGAATTTTACTTTCAACAAAAATGTAAAATCGACAAGTTAAGTGTGAATTTTTCTGATAGGGACATTATTTCTATTATTACGGGCAACATCAACGATCCTAACATAAGTGCGTCGGTAGATGCTGGAAGTATAAATACATGCGACCAACTTGCATCTTTTCTCCACGGTCGGTCAAGTAGTTCTCATAATACGAGTCAAGGCGCTATCAGTGAACATAAGGTGCCTCAATCCTCGTTTAAACGAAACGATCTAGGAAATTCATTGAAATCTGAACAATCTAGTCGTACTGCTGTGTCAAATCAAAGTTTAACGGCTGCCAGGACCACAAGGCAGATAACCTGCTTTGGATGTGGGGGTAATCACAAACGAAATGAGTGTACAGAAATTTGTAAATATTGCAGTAAGAAAGGGCATTCAGAAAACTATTGTCGAACAAAAAATCTGACGAATTAAAAAAAAGAAGTAAAATTTGTAAAGTCTAGTGAAAATAAAAATAAATTTAATAAAGTGGCCTGTATAGGGGGCTTTTCTCAAAAAGTTTTTATTGACATGGGCAGTGATTGCTCTTTAATAACGGCGGATTTAGTAAAACAATTAAAATTAACGAAACTAAAGTTGGCAATACCGATTAATTTGCAGGGATTCTCAAATTGTTCTGTAGTTTGGGTAGAAGATTACGTTACCACTCGTTTGAGCTCGAGCTTCTTGCTATTGTGGCATCATTTCAAAAATTTCGTTTATATTTGCTGGGCCGTAAGTTTAAATTAATTACGGATTGTAATGCCGTCAGATACTCGCTAACAAAAAAAGAAGTGTTGCCACGAATAGCCAGGTGGGTGCTCCTGACTCAAGAATTTGACTATGAGATTTGTCATAGACCCGGCGCTAAAATGCAGCATGTTGATGCACTTAGTAGAAACCCTTCTTATAGTGGTGAAGTTTGTGAAAAACAAATGGTAATGTCTATCACCGAAGCTGACTGGCTTTTGAGTGTTCAGGAACAAGACCCAAATCTATGTAAAATCAGAGATATTTTACTATCAGGAGAGGCCGATGCGAATCGGAATGTTTTTAACGAATACGAATTGCTTGGAAACAAAATCTACCGCCGCACTGAAATAGGTCGAAGATGGGTTGTTCCAAAAAATTGTATCTGGCAAGTAATTATGTACAATCATGACAAAATAGGCCACTTCGCTGTAGACAAAACGTTAGAAAGAATTAAACATAAATATTGGTTTCCTAAAATGAAAAAAACAGTAACTAAATACATAAAAAATTGTTTACACTGCTTATACAATAAAAATAAAAGTGGTAAAAAAGAAGGTCAGTTGTTTCCAATTCCAAAATATGCTCGCCCCTTTCATACCCTCCATATGGACCATGTGGGTCCATTTGTAAAATCATCAAAGGGCAATTGTCATATTCTAGTACTTGTTGATGCATTTACAAAGTTCGTCTTTGTATTTCCGGTGCGTGATACAAGCACTGCTTGTGTCATAAAAGAATTAGACCACTTGTTTAAGATTTTTGGCAATCCGCGAAGACTCATTACTGACGCTGGTCCTGCTTTTACGGCAAAGGCATTTCAAACATATTGTAATAGCAAAAACATTCGTGCACACACTATAGCAACTGGCATGCCGAGGTCGAACGGACAGGTCGAACGATATAATAAAACAATAGTAGAGGCACTGCGTTCATTGGGTGCAGACAAAGACTACACACACTGGGATGATGTTTTAACGTGTTTACAACAAGGTATGAATAGCACCTTGCAGAAAACCATCAATGCAGTCCCCAGTGAAGTATTTTTTGGGTACCGCCTTAGAACAGAGAGTGACAGATTTTTACCCGAGCAAGAAGAAATTATAGATGTCACACAGCTGCGACGGGATATCGACACGCGCATACAATTGGATGCTGGACATCAAAAAGAAAGTTTTGATGCAAAACGATGTGTGGCCAAACAATATGAGATTGGGGACTTGGTTCTCGTAAAAGTGTCTAGCCAGGCTGGTAATGGCAGCAGTACTAAACTCCTACCGGTGTTCAAGGGCCCTTTCAAAGTTACAAAAATACTCGGGAAAGATAGATACCACATAGTTGATATAATAAGCAGCGAGCGATCACACAAGAAATATTCTGGGACTACCTGTGTAGAAAACATGAAACCATGGATTAAGATAACCGATTGGGATGAGGATGTTGGCGTGGTTGGTATGTACAAAATCCTAATTTAATGAAACATCAAATGGTAAAATTATTGTTTATTTATAATTTAATAATACAGCTTACATTTTGGTTTTAAATACTCTCTAATATGAGAATGAAACTTGTACAATATTTTGTTCTGCAATAATACTGTAACAAATCACACTTTATGGAATAGAAATGTTGCTATTGTAATGGCGTTTCCATTACAGAAACAAGTGAGGTTCGACCTTGAGCTTGTAGTGGCTGAAAATGTGGTTCATGCAAATAAAAGTGGATGAACTGGAAAGCTTCGGCTATCATGTAGACTGCGAGTCTGAGCATGGTGGTGCGAAGTCAGGGATCACACTTTTGTATGTGCTATCCATTGGCTCAGTGGTGGGAACTCATTAAAAGTGGATGAACTGGAAAGCTTCGACTATCATGTGGACTGCGAGTCTGAGCATGGTGGTGCGAAGTCAGGGATCACACTTTTGTATGTGCTATCCATTGGCTCAGTGGTGGGAACTCATTCAACATAAAGTAACATAATACCTATTATAGTCCTCAAAGCTAACATGTTTATTTTCACGTTACAGATAACGATGTGTCTAGGGACAGACACAGTTCAGGAGGGCCGGATGTTGGCGCCATTGCTTCCGGCTACCAAACATAGCGCCAATATCTAATAAGTCAAGCGACGCACCGTGGGTCCAGTGCTGCCATCTAGACCGGACGTTGGAACGTTGCTGACGAGTCATTGGCTACCTGATGGCGCCACTGCTTCCGGCGACCAAATATAGCGCCGATATCTAACAAGTCAAGCGACGCACCGTGGGTCCAGTGCTGCCACCTAGACCGGACGTTGGAACGTTGCTGACGAGTCATTGGCTACCTGATGGCGCCATTGCTTCCGGCGACCAAACATAGCGCCAATATCTAACAAGTCAAGCGACGCACCGTGGGTCCAGTGCTGCCACCTAGACCGGACGTTGGAACGTTGCTGACGAGTCATTGGCTACCTGCATCGGCTGACGTCACTTCGGCGGGAGAATAGCTTTTAAAAACCCCGAGCTCAGTTGGCCGAGCATCTTTCAGTCGCGCCTCGTCGTAGAGATAACTTTTATATAGTCTTTATTGTCAGAATTGTTGTAATTAATTATTAATTAAAAGTGAAAAGTGTTCAATCTGTCTTATTATTGTATTAAAGTAGAATCGACTTACAGTCCCTGTATTGTTTTTTTGCGGTCATTTTCCAGGCAATCTATATTTTGCCAGCGTAATGAGCTGGAATAAAATGTTTGAAGACGGATTGCAGGTCTTTGAATACAATAAACTTTTCGGTTGGTAAGTACGTCAGGGGAGATTTATTTTGATGTATAATTAAGTTGTACTTTGTGGGGTTGCGAAGGAGTAATGACCTATGTTAATTAATTTTGTTATTGAATTTATAATCTTTGTGTACAAAAAATTATAAAAAGAAGAGTAGAGAATTCGTTAAAAAAAAATTACAATCATTAAAATCGAATGGTTAAGGCATGTTGTTTTTACAAATCTTTTGAGAGTCATTTTTACTTTACTTGCCAAGGGAAGAAAAGCGTATTGTTTCATATTTGATGATTGATTATTTATGGAAAATCGAGATTTTTTTGGTTTTATTATTTAAGCCCGGTGTGTGGCAATAGGCTCGCCCCCTGTCACACGGGACTAAAACATTACTATTGGCAAAATGTGGGTGTACTATTACGGACACCTCTGCCTAACCCTTCGGGGATTACAGGCATGATGTTATGTTTTGTACAGTTTATTTTTACCCGACAGCACCAAATCTAAAAAGAACATCACGTTTTATTAACTGCTGACAAAGATAACATGCGGGTCTTAATAACTCAAAAAACCGTGTCATCAAAATGAAGATTAATTCTGATATGAGGGCGTGAAAACTCTTCACGACCATATACAAATTGGGTACAGGCAGAACTAACTGGAGTGCTCTTCATTAAGAGATGAGGATGTAAGAGACAGCTGTCATCCTGTCTTACACAATGATACTTAAGTTGGTTGAATTTGATTCGCTTTTCAAATTTTTGGGTGATTTTAAACGAGGTTTTATTTTTTTGGTAGATTTTAGGATTTGAGACGTTTTTAAGGGTCAATTTGAATACTTTTTAATGTTTTTTTTTTACCATGAAAGGTTTTTAGGTAGTCAAAGAACATAATATAAGTGGTTTTAAGCCTTGTATACTAGTATGTTTTTTTCTTAAATACAAGCTGACTCGCGCAACTTCGTCTGCGTTACATTTTTGATTGATGTTCCGCTCCTCTTGGTCGCAGCGTGATGTTATATAGCCTATAGCCTTTCTTGTTAAATCGGCTATCCAACACTAAAAGAATCTTTCTATTCGAACTAGACGTTCCTGAGATGAGCGCGTTCAAGTAAACAAACAAACATACTCTTCAGCTTTTTAGTATTAATATAAGTACTTATTGATAATTTCTTAAATAAAATGTACGTCTACTTTTAGTGTAGTCAAATCTAGAGTAAAGTATGAGTGAAAGATTACAGTGAGGGCGAAGGGCTGGTCGGCCTAATGCCAACAACGTAAACATAAACTGCTATGACCAAACATAGCTATCGGGTATTGTTCCTGGACTTTAAATAGCTAATAGTTCTATCTTATTTTAAGGATAGACTTTTACAGACTCTCTTAGCAGAGATGGCATGCTACATCATGAAATAAAATAATGTACGAGTACTTTTTATATTTATAAAATTGAATCCTAAAAAAAATAACCGACTTCCAAAAAAAAAAAACAAAAAAAGTGGAAAATAACATTACTTTCGGAAGTCGGTGCCAAAAAAGTCAATGAAACAAACGATAGTCGACTTCCGAAAGTAAAGTTATTTCCCACTCTTTTTTGTTTTTTTTTTTTGAAGTCGGTTATTTGTTTGAAAAACGTTTTTATTTTACCCTTTTTAGTTATCGCATCACACACAAATCCTTGTCGAGTATCAATTTCGCAATTTTTTTACTTGGATGACATAGTTTGTCCAGCTATTTTGATTTAAAAACCACCACCAACGTCCAACACACCAACTGCTGAACCGATTTTGATGAAATTTCTTTGGGAGACCACCAAACGAATTGAGAACCTCCTCCTTTTTTTGAAGTCGGTTAATAAATTAATCAAATTGTTACTAAATCGAAGCTACGCTGAAATGTAAACATCCTTGAGATAGTATAGTAACAGGGTATTTATGTATTATAAAAATAGTATAATATATTTATTGTATATACAACCTGTAGTTTTGCATCCTCGTCAAAATTCAGGAGGTTTTCATAGAAGACGTAAATAATCAATATAAATTACGGTACCTGGTAAATAATAATAAACGTTGCTTTTTTTAGTTGTTTTCATTTGACACTATTTCAAAATGAAGCTCTTTTCAAAAGAGGAGAATCATCCATTTACCGAATGAACGTCTGCGTTTGTTTGTGTGTGTGAAAGCGCAGTTATAGGGCTAGTATTAGACGGGTAGCGTTTTAATACGGGTGGTGTACACTTATCGATTTCCGATATTAAGAAAAAAATATGAAAAATACCTACCCATTTTATTATTGATTCGGGTCGAGAATCATTAGCATAGTTACCTCCTTGAATTTGACGAGGATGCAAAGCAACACCTTGTATACAAGAAATGTAGGCATACACACTTACATACCCTCACACACACATTCACTCACACACACCATCAATCACTTGCAATTGTTCTACGTTGACAACCCTTACTATATGATATAATGGGGGACCTGGAGTTCTAAAAAACCGACTTCCAAAAAAAACACTAAAAAAGTGGAAAATAACTTTACTTTCGAAAGTCGGTGACTATTGTTTGTTTCATTGACTTTTTTGCCACCGACTTCCGAAAGTAAAGTTTTTTTCCAGTTATTTTGATTTCAAAACCAAACTGCTGAACCGATTTTGATGAAATTTCTATGGGACCAATCGGGAAGAATCCATTCAGTTAAAAGAAGAATTTTTCAAATCGGTTCATAAATGAGTAAGATATGAGGTAACAAAAAAAAAACATACAACCGAATTGAGAACCTCCTCCTTTTTTTGAAGTCGGTTAAAAATACAGGCCTAGGCTTAGTTTAGACTCCAGATCTCCCACGAACAACAAAATTTTTGTCGAAGTACCTGTCAACTTAATAATATGTTTAAGAACGTAATTTGTGGAGATAAATAAACGTAATTTTATTTAGATAATTTCTTGGTCAACAAGTCTAGCGTCACCAAGCAACAAATCTGCTAACCCATATAACACAAAAGCTTAAGCAATAATATAATATATACTGATTTCCAGAAGGCTTTCGATAAGGTCGACCACGAACTGCTGTTGAGCAAAATTGCGTTTAATGGTATACGTGGGAACCTGTTGAGGTGGTTTTCGTCTTATGTTTCCAAAAGGACGCAGCGCGTGGTGATTAATGGTTATCAATCATGTACAATAGCCGTTACATCAGGTGTTCCGCAAGGATCGATATTGGGACCCCTTCTATTTATTTTATTCATTAACGACATTAGTAAATGTTTTCAAAATTCAAAATTTCTTTTATATGCAGATGACTTGAAAATATTTAGGCCAATCAGAAACACTAGCGATTGTATTGCTTTGCAAAGTGATTTAAATAGATTGTCTGAATACTGCGTGTGCAATAAACTGAAACTTAGCGTGCCTAAATGTTGTTATTTGAGCATCACCAAAAACAAAAACATACTCAAATATCAGTACTCCCTAAATTATATCACCTTAAATAGAGTTACCATGGTTCGCGATCTGGGGGTTATTTTTGATGACAAACTTCATCTTGATTTGCACATCAATACAATTGTTAGCAAGGCTTGGCGTATGTACGGATTTGTTATGCGATCAGCCACTGAATTTGTACGTCCTCAGACCTACATTTATCTATACAAAACCTTAATTAGATCTCAATTAGAGTATGCAGTTGCGGTGTGGAATCCCTTATACGTTAAATATTCTAACTGCCTAGAAATGGTACAAAAGAAATTTTTAAGATCTATGACTTACAGGTGCTTTCACTCTTCTGCGTCTTATGTCGATTTACTACGGAAATATAATCTTCTAAGTCTTACTGGCCGGCGTACATTTCTTGAGACTGTGCTCCTGTACGACCTCTGCAGAAACACGTACGACTGCTCCGATATTTGCAACAGGATTTGTTATTTGGTTCCTAGAGGAGTACGTTTGCGTGCAGTGCGCAAGCGGCCGCTGTTTGCAGTGAGAGCATGTCGAACAAATGCTGGTGTTCGAGCACCGTTGCGACGTCTTGCGGACAATTATAATAAGTACTTTCTTGAGATCGATATATTCTGTGCAACACGTGGTATATTCCGAAACTCGACTCACACGGCAATCAAAGAATTAGACATTTTATCCTTTTCCTCCTAGATTATTGTACTATCTAATTATAATTGTACTTGCTTATTATTTCTAAGTTTAAAATCAATGTTTCTTTTTCTCGTTTATTTCTTTATATCCTTGCTTGTTACTTTTAACTGGTATTTGAAGCGTGTTATTAGTATTTTGCCTGTATACTGTGAATAACGCTGTGGATTACATAATTGTTAATTTTAAGTTTTAATTATCTATGCCCTATTATGTAATTGTTTGTTGTTCCAAATAAATAAAATAAAAATAAAAATAAGCAAGGTACATAACTTATCTTCAATCAGACTTCATACATTAACGAGCTATTGTAGAAAAGTACCAGAATCGACCTTCACGCACTCAATAGGCCCATGATTGAGAAATATCACCATAGGCTAGACGAATCAATGGTAATTGTTACAAATGGCACCATGGCTTTTTAAGTACGGATAACCGCCATGGAAACTGTGGTAGAAATATGTCGAAAGGTATTTTCTTATGGTATAGTAACTTATATGTTTAGTAAGCTACACGAATAACTTATTTGTAACGGAATAGAAAATAATATAGTTTTTTTTTTAGTAAAGAGAACTTAATTGTATTAGAAGTTTCAAATACCTAGAGCAATATCCTATCTACACAATTATAACATCACGCTAACAATCCTCGTAGTATTTGGCAGAGGCGTACCTGAAGTACGCTCGCGTTTCGTCAGAAACCTATGTTTAAATCACACATAAAATCATAAGAAATAGCCATTTCATGAGTTTTCGGAACTTTAAACAAAATCACAAGAACTGTTTAATTTTAGTTCCAAATAAAATGGACGTAATAATAGACTTGATTTGTTCAAAAACATACCTACTTATAAGTTAGTGTAAAATCGAAATTTGTAAAAAAAAGTACTACCAAAAAATATATAACTGGCCAGCTACCAACCTTCACCGAATTATTTACAATGATTAAATGGCTTTGATGTCTAGAGAACATTAAATTAATGTAATAAAGTTTAATTTCGTGGCTGTCATTGCTGTTTCGCAGGACCCACAGCGAAAATGTTTTCATTTCCGATAAATTTTGCCGAACCAGTCCATATTCCAGGCTATTGATGTTTTAAAATTGTTTTTCGTCTGTCATTGGAATGTGACAATTCATTTTCAATGGGAAATTGATTTTCGGAGTCTAGTAGTATGGTATAGAGGGACCTTTTAATTTTTTTTTGGGACTCTTTCATGAAATTTTTCGTGAAAAGCTTCGGTGAGAAAAACTGTCATTTATTCAATGTTGAGCACATTGAACGAATGAATGGTTCAACGCATCTCAGTATTTGGCATTATAGTTAATTTATCTATGTGATTTTACAAAAAAAAAAAACTTACAGCTTGCAGCGAGCTATGCAGATATGAAGTAGGTGTATCGAAAAATTACAGTACCTGAAAAAATAAGACAAATCATTAGTTTTGCGGCTTTATTATAGCTTAGTTTAGCTGTATGATCAATGGTATGAATGTTCTAGCTTAAAAACTTTATACAAATAATCTTTTCACCAATCAATTGACTACCTCAAAAATAGAACTACCAATCGCGTATTTCTAAACCGCCATTAAAATTCAAATCCGCGCGCGAACAGGAAATGCATGCTACGCGTCAGAGCTCGTCTACAATTACGTTATTAAAATGTAATGTGTTGCAATTTTTCCGATCCTACATCTACTGGGAACTAATGCATTGTAATCATACCATACGATTACGCAATTACGCAGCTTATTAGTTGACTTACGGCTTGATAAAGGGAATTGTTTGAATTATATGATGTCTACTTTTTATGGTAGGTAATTATTACATTCTTGCTTTCTGTAAATAGTAGGCAGCGGGTGACTATTTTGATAAATACCTTTATGGAATGTACCAACCTAGCGTTCCTACAAACCCACCCCCCCTTGTCCTCCCCTCCCCTCCTTCTTGCCCATATACCTACTATTGTAGTCTTTGACTCCCTTGAACCTACAACTACCGTTCTTTCTTTTTTCACTGTTAAGAACACTACACGCGGAATAAGTGGAATATTTTTTGGTGTTTTTACAGTTATGTCGAAAACATCTATCACGTTAGCCATTTTTTTTTATTTCCCACTGTTAATGTCCCACGGCTGGGCAAAGGCCTGCCCCATATCTTTCCAGGTACACTTTACATGCGCCGCCATTAAACATATTAAAAATACGACGGATACGTTCGATTTGCTACATAATGACGTCGACAAAAAATATAACGAAGAAATTGAAAACCAAACAGAATTATTTATTCAGGATTAGCACACTTTTAATTCCAAAGTTTCCTCGAAGCGGAGGCGTTGTAATCACTGCGTAACTTTTGTTAAAGCATTTCCCTTTTTAAGTCTTTGTAATGATTTTTATTTAAAAAAAAAACTTAGGTAGATGATCATGATATTATTATTATTATAAAGCTTTATTAATTCCACACAATCAAATAACACTTGCAATTATAAAATAACCTTAATTATAAAATCAAAAAATAATTTTAATTAAATTAAAAACATTAATTATTATTTAGATTTAAAATTTAGATTTAATCATGATTTAGAAGGTCCAATTTCACCGATGAAACTAAACGCTCGTCTGAACTGCGTTTATCAGATGTGAGTGTCAATCTTCTATTAAATAATAATGACTAGCCCGTTACTGAATCGACCTACAACGTATGACACTCGTTGATAAAGTAGCTTCCAGTTATTGAAAGAATTTTCAGCAGTGCCGAAGATTTCAGGTAAAATTAGTATAGATATGACTGTAGTATAGATGAAACTGAAAGCTATTGAACAAGTAATGCTTCGAACGTTGACCACTGTCTGCATAATCTGAATCATTTTGTGATTGAAGAATTGTTTTTTATTACATACATACACTCAAGCCTTTTACCCATGAGGTCGGCAGAAACCACAGAACGCCCCCTGATGATCTCATACTCCTTTCGCCTCGTTCACGTTCATACATCAGGTTATACAGGCACACCAGTTGCGAGTACAACACACCTTACCATTCTGAAAAACCTCACCAATAGGGTCAGTGCATGTCTTCCTAGGGCGTCCCCACCCGGTGTTTCTTATCAATTGTTCAAATATGCTGATAGCGTTCCATTTCATTGGAGTATTAGGCCCCAAGAAGGTGAAACACTCAAGAGCACCAGGAATCCCGCCAAACCTTTTCACAATACCTCGCACATCTACCACGCACGATAGAAAATATCCCCCATAACCTTATAAAGATTCCACCAACGGATCTATTGAGATCCAGTAGTTATTTTAACAAACCGCAGAGTTTCAGTTACATGATCCTCTTACAGAAAACCTCACCACAAGACATTAACTTAACTTCGCTTTTCACGTTTAATTCGACAAAGTTCTCGTTTCGTATCTTGTGGCTTACAGACTGGGGCTTTGACCAGGCGCGGAGCGAGGATATTTTGTCGGTAACTTATCTCGTGATGGTAGTGAGAGGTGTGGATGTTAAGCATAACCTTCTTATAACCTACTGCTGAGGTACAGGCCTCACCTCTAAGAAAGGTAGTGGGCTGTGGTACACCAGGCGAGTACAGTGCGGGTTAGTAGATGTTCCATGTCTTCGAAGTTTGGTTTCTAGAACATTTCAAGCCCAGTCATAGGTCTCGAGTTCGAACCCAAGACACGCACCTCAGATTTTTCAGAATCATGTGCGTACCGTTGCCTGAGCGATATTTCTTGATGGCGTGTAAAGCCAAGTCAGAGGCACATGGGCGGCATAAAAACTCTAGACACCAGGTTAGGCACTACCCACACGATGTAGAAAGAAGATATTTCCTTTTGCCAGATATACCTATATTAATAGGTGTACGATTAGTCGTTTTTGGGCGAGAAGGTAGGTAGAGAAAGTTTCCTCTTGCCCAGCCTACTTCGAAGGGGAATATATTCAAGACTAGCTTATGCTTGGAGTTCGGTTATTGTCCCACGGGATCGTACTACCGGGATAAAAGGTACAGGTTATGAACTATCTGTATGCCAAGTTTCATCCAAATCCGTTCAGTAGTTTTTGCGTGAAAGAGTAACAAACATCCGTACATACAAACTTTCGCATTTATAATATTAGTATAGATTAAAGTTGCGTTGTAATTATATAGGAAAGAAAGTTAAGGAAGTTTTGTGTGACAGAGTATTTGGATGTTGGGTCCAGTTTCTAGGACTCCTGTTTATATGTGGATGTTATGTAAATAAACTAATTTATTAGAGTCTTGATCAAAGAGAGGACTAAGTTACTTAGATTCTCTCTTAAAACAAATGTTTAGAAAAAAAAAACTTCAATACCTCCAACTTTTTGCCGACTGCTTCTGTGTTTCAAAACCCATTTGACCGAAAAAACTCATTTTCATCAGTTCACCCAACAATAATAAAAACTGCAATTTATAATAACAGAGTCTATGGAACAAAAAACTACTTTCATCGCGCAAACAGCATTATAAAAACAAATTACCGTAAGCAAATTTACAGAATACGGATATGAAAAACGTCAATACTGGAGACAGGTCATATTTTAAACGTGCTCAAACAAAAAGGAGCTGGTGTTTATAGGGTTATCATCAACCAGTATTATTTTTATGAATAAAACCACTTAAAAGGATTGCTTCTTGAAGGTAACAGAACATAAGATCACGCATTTAATCCAAGAAGGGTTACGCAGTGATGTACCTAAAAGTACACCAATAGTACAACTCAAAGCATTTATTTCAATTAGACCATTACAGGCACTTTTGAATGTCAAAACACAAAAAAACTAAGCTACAGTCCCAGCCACAGGGCATCATAGCTTGTGAAAGTACTGTAGTTGTCCATTCGAAAGCGTAGATCTCTATGGAGAAGAATGGGCATATCGCCAGTTATGTTTTAGTCCCATGTAATAGGGGGCGAACCTATTGCCATCGACCGCGTACAAATACAGACTCCGTGGGTGCTACTGAGAAATTCCTGATGGAAAAATTCAATAACACTTTGCTCGACCCGGGAATCGAACCCGGAACCTCACCTCAGCAGTCAATTTGTGCATACTGTCTTCAGTCTGCGCGAGTTTCAAGCAAGTCTTGCCGTCTTCCGAATGTCTATCCATTTGGCTGTTGTTACGCCAACAATTCTTCCACCCTCTCTCGGTAACCATTCAGTGGGAGCTCTACTCCGCCTGCCATCGTTAACAACTATTCGCTCATAATTGATTTCAAAAGGATTTCAGAAAGACCCCGCCTGAGCCTAGAAGGTATTACGTAAATACGCGTCACTCACAAAGGACATAGACAAATCACCTTATTCATTCATATTCATTCTACAGACAGAATATCATGCATACATTACACTCAACCCATAATTCACAAACATCGCATTTGGATGAAATTAAAGGGGTTTACAAACTCCTCGTGTCGGTCTAATGATTTAGGCAACCCTAGGTATAGACAGCAATGTTGGAGCACCGGTAAGTTCCGGCTATCCATCATTGGTACGGTTCCTGAACGTAATCGCGACGGGGAGGGGCGTAATGCGCTGGAATGGGGTACGTTTGTACCTTGTATTGACAATGTTTCTCAGCGCTAAATTATTGAAGTGGAATCGTGTGATTGTGTTTTTTTTTTCTTTTTTGTATTTGTGAGCAATGGTGTTTGGAGCTGTTTTCTTTTATTGAAGTGTGATGAGTTACTGGGTGTGTTTTTTTAATACGTATAGTGTTCGTGAGCGACTGATGAGTATGAATTCTTGGTGCTATTCATCTTTCCCGATTACATGCTTTGTTGTACTATTCACTGTCGTGGGCAGTCAAGTTTTTCTTCTTCATCATGTGGTTAGGGCCGAATCTGGCGTCAGAGTCTGTATGCCGCCCACGGGCCTCTGACTTGGCTTTACATGCTGTCGATAAATATCTCTCAGGCATGCTGGTTTCTTCACGATGTTTTCTAGTCTGTAAGTTAGCAATGGATTTTGGTCATAAAAATCATCATCTTTGTACCGCACTTATTTGGGGTCGGCACAGCATGTATTTTTCATCCATGCTTCTCATTTAATAAGTCGGCCATTTATAACAAAATAATCAATCGAATACAAGACGTACATAATTATGTTTCCTGTCCTCATTTAATAAATTAAGATAACAACTGAGTATAAACTGCGAGACCCCCATTTTGTTATCAAACTAATCGTTCTCTGTATATTGAAGTCAAAGGTCAAATCGCGAAAATGTAACTCATAATAACATTCTTCCAAATAATCTCATTACAAGCTTGCCGAAAATCATCACCTGTAGCCTTTACCAACTATATTGAATTCAGATTCCAGTCTAACCGGATGCAGCTGAACACCACTATTTTACATGGAGCGACTGCCTATCTGACCTCCACAACCCAGTACCTAGGTAATACGAACCCCTTTGTGAGGTAGATTGCCAAAAGTACTACCACCATGCCTGTTTGTGATGTTCAGCGCTAGTGTTTGTCTGTAGGATGACAGTGCATCTCCAATGCCTCTGGCATTGCAGATATGGCTGCAGAATCTTTATTTTGTTCTGTTGTATTAATTTTGCGTGTGTATAACTATGTGGTTTTGTGGAAGATAAAGGAAGGCCTCGTAGAAGATGGCGGGACTAGCTGGACAAAGCCAACGACCAGTGGTCCACCTTAGCCCTGGATCGAAACAACTGGAAGTCATGAGGTCCTTGTCCAGCAGTGGGATAGCACAGACTAACAGTATCAGTGTGTATATTGTGCCAAATAGATTGATTACCAAATTAATTCCCACCCAAGAGTCCGTTCCTTTCTTACTGTTTTACCCTTAAACAAACAAAAACACCGTTCGAACATTACAGAATTAACTTTAAAACAAAGCCATATTTCAGGGCTACATTTCACGTAGCTTCCAAGGCAGGTAATTCAGTAAGATTTATGTTAACTTGCATCCGTAGTCGACATTTAATTACCATGCGATTATAGCCTTTGTTAGTTGATGATGCAGCCGACTGTACCGGCCATGATTGATGATGCTGACTGTACTGTTTGGTATTGGCAAATTAGGTGGCGCGAATTTTGGAAAGTAACGATGTACATATGTATATATATTCACAAAATCCGACAGCTAGGCACTAGAATTTTCAGGGATGTCGTTTTTCTGGCAGAAACTTAGTAGCCATATGAATACGGCTAAAAGATGATTGACAGTTAGATGGGAAATGATTTTGTCTATGGCTACTTATTGTTCGATAGCACACTTATACAATAATTGTATCTTTAGTGTTATTATTTTTATGGACTAATTATAAGCACCAAATAATGTAATTTTGTCTAATGTAAAATCCTTCATAATTTCTTGTTCGATATCACACTTATACAATAACAATAGAATAGAATTTCAAATATATTTGAACATATTTCAACTGTTGTGTACAACAGTTGTTATAAATATCAGAGTTCAGCCATATTTTACAATTCGGCATGCAAACATTAATTACATTTATGAGTGTTTGTGTTTTTTAAGCGTATCTTTAGTATTATTATTTTGTCTAATGTTCTAAACCGTATTTTTTAAAGTAAAAAAATCCTTCATAATTTGAATTTCCGTGAGAATACTGTAATTAAATTAACTAATAGGACAAGCCTTTTCGTAGTTATATCTAATTCTCTATAGATTCTATACAATGATGCGTTACGTAGCAGTTTGTTTGTTAAGGCAAAGTGTGAGCCCAATTTTGAATCTAGTTTTTCTTTCTTTTCCAAGCGACACATCATCGCTACCGCCAGAGAAGTTTTAAACATTCTGATCCCAGGAATACAGGTATAAATAAAAGTCAACCGTGTTAGTACTATCCACAGAAACAAAACAGCAATAGAATCTATAAATTGTATTTTAAATCACGACAGTGCTCTCATACATAATCTCTGGGATTTTCTACAAGTAATTTGTTGCATTAAGCAGCTTGAAGCATTACGAATTATGTCCATTGTTAAATTTTAAAAATTCTATTCAAGTTCTTTGTGATAATAAAATTAGCATCTGTGTATATCTCCGAAATCCAATAAAACAACTCAAAAAACAACAACTTCTAAATTCCTAAAACAACAAGAAAAGTTTTTTCCCTTAAACACTTATCTCCCAATAATTTCCTATAATTATAACACAGCTTCATCTTTGAATGTGAGCCTACATTTTATAATAATTATATCTTATTATACGTCTGTATCCATAGTGTGGATAATTGACAATTATTAACTTGGATCTATTAATAGTTCTGACTCGGCTATTTCATGGATGAATTGTGTCTATTTGACAGGGTAATGTGAGACTAGAAAATTAGAATATAACTCTTAGAAAATACCTTAGGTGTGAAATAAAAGTGTCTGGTAAAAAATGGCTCTATTAACATTGGCAAGGCTTGGTATTAAAGAAGACTTGGGCGAAAATAACAGCTGTTTTTATCGCTCTTGTCTAGCGGTATCGGTCATTTTAATCTACACTTACTCGAAAATAAAACTATGCTATGGCAATCTGGCTTAAATTTTTGCGACATCTATTAGGACCCTGTTAAGCAGAAAGGATCCAACCAACGTTTTCTTACTTTTGAGTAAATGCAGTTTACCGTTAGGCAGAGAATAAAAAAATCGTATGAAACTGTACCTATTTGAAAGTTAGTAGTGTAATAGGCGATAACATATTAATGTGATCAAACTGCCTGGATCTTTTGTGCATATATGAAACTTGATGAGTAAGGGATACGTAGATAACTCGATTTTACAAAAAATGTTGTTTGGATCTTTTCTGTTTAACAGGGTATTTTATATAAAACACAAAAATTGATTCTACCTATGTCCGTTATAGACTTTGAAACCATCCAACCGATGTGCCCAAGCCGGTTTCAATAGAAAAGCGAAGATGATTTAGACCACTAAAACAATGCATTAGCGCTGTCGCTATCTTTTTCAGCTGGCGAATTTGCGTGCCCCGTGTGGAGCCGTTCAGCCCATGCAAAGTTAGTGGATACAGCTCTGAATGAAACGTGCCGGATCATCACTGGTTGTCTTAAACCGACCCCGGTACAGATGCTGTACCCACTGGCAGGGATAGCGCCACCAGAAGTCCGCAGAACAGTGGCAAGCTCTAGCGAAAGAGCCAAAATGGTTTCAGACACACGACACCCTTTACACCTAAATATCCTCGTGCCGCAAAGGCTGAAAAGCCGAAACAGTTTTATGAAGTGTGTCACCCCACTCAGTGGCGAGCGGTCTACGGAAAGACTAAAGCTGTGGCGAGGTAGTGCAT
Source organism: Standfussiana lucernea (assembly GCA_964057025.1). NCBI lineage: Eukaryota > Metazoa > Arthropoda > Insecta > Lepidoptera > Noctuidae > Standfussiana > Standfussiana lucernea. The sequence goes on from OZ059809.1 coordinate 5,615,559, forward strand.
CCTTACCCGACCCATTCGTTCCACCTGCTGAAAATCTCCCACCTGGACATGAGTTGCCATGGCTGACCTGGAACTCTTTAAATAGACTCCGGACCCAGGTTGGTCGCAGCAAGGAAAACCTGCTCAGGTGGAGATTTATTAATGACTCTGCCCTGGACTGTAAATGTGGTGCTGCTCCACAAACGATGGGGCACTTAATATCGTGCCCTGCGTGTCCTGATGATTGTTCACTACAGGAACTGGTGGACGCTACTGAAGGCGCCAAACTAGTGGCTCAATTCTGGGCTGACACAATTTAGATTGCCATCGACACGCTAAGAAGAAGATAGCGTAGCAGCACACGCCGGGTATCCGCTAGTGCACGATAAGTATCACCGGAAATATGAATAAAGTATGTATAAATATCATTTGCGAAAAAAGTATTTTTAAAGTTTATTAAGCTCGTTTGTGCTAGATCCATCATTAATTGAGTCTAAAGAAAGAGACGGTTTAACCCACTTGTAAATAAACAGTGATATATAAATGTCAGATGTATTTAACTACATTATTTGTCTCATTTATCATCTCGGCCCAATCGTAACTGTCTCCAAGGAAATGGGTCGGCAGTCGTTAAGTAGAGGAGTAGGTAAACACGCAATTAATTATATTTTATTACTTATACTTATTACTTTGTTAGTGATGCACTTTGTCTTGAAACAGAAAGCCAAAGTTGGTGACACGTTTGGCGCAGTGGCTGAGCAATTGGCTGCTGTGCTGCGTGGCGCGGGTTTGATTCCCGCAGGAAACAAATATTTGTATGACCTACAGGCAGTTTTCCCGGATCTGGCAGTTGGTGTATGTGAGTTTTAATGTTACATACATTGCACCCACGATACAGGAGAAATTCATGGTGAAGGCCAAGATTGATATATATATATATTGCACTTAGAAAAGGCGCTATTGTTCATTTATAGATCTTGTTTTTACGTTACAGTTTGTGTTTACCATTATATTATTTACTGGCGACCCGCCCCGGCTTCGCACGGGTGCAATGTAGATACTAATGTTTTCTCTACTATAATATGCATGTATTATACATTTAAACTTTCCTCTTGAATCACTCTACCTATTAAAAAAACCGCATCAAAATCCGTTGCGTAGTTTTAAAGATCTAAGTATACATAGGGACAAACAGCGGGAAGCGACATTGTTTTATACTATGTAGTGATAGTGATTTTGAGGCAGTAGGGTAATGGCAATGGTATGTAATTATTTTATTGTATATCCTGTAATTTTGTAATTTTATGTGTAAATTCAGATACAAATTACTTGTTAATGAATAAATGACTATGACTAATAAGCTTTTTTAAATGTCAATCATCGCAAAATAATTAGAAAAAAAGACCGTAATACATACTTATTATATAATAAAACCACTTCATCACCTTATTTATCCTTTTACCCGCCATTTTACCGAGAACCGCCTACACTTATAAATTTACACATATTCCCCACACCCTGTATAGAGAGACATAAAAATAAACGCATGATGTAATAAGCGCACTAATGATACAAGATGGCCGCCTTAATTATGTAAATGTAAGCTTTACGAACGTGACGTCACTTAGACGTAGAAGAATATTTAATAAACTACCCTCTTTTGGTCAGTTGTAGTAGGTACTTAAGGTCGGTCAAAAATTTGGGTAAAAGAGGGTATGATGTTATGTCCCGTCTGGGTGGAAGTGAATGACATAATAAGGATCTTGTTTTAGGTGGGAGGACGGAGAGCAGTGTTCTTTTATTTTATAAATAGATTGAGACGAAAAGTTTTTTCATCTCTTTTCTCGAGTGGCAATTCAATATACCTACATGCTTTAGACAAAGGAAAAGATTTATAAAACTAATTTTACGTTTGCTGTTATGCAGTTCGTGAACTTTCAGCAAGTCAGAAAAAAAAAACATTAAGTTGTGACAGGGAGAAGAAGAATGTGTTACGCCATTTTTATCTAATGGTTAATAAATGGGTGATAAATGTTTTCATTATTTATTGTTTGTTTTCTTTTCTTTGTTAATTTTAATTCTGGTTTTGCACCTCAGCGATTCCTAATTCCTGTGCTTAGTATAAAGCAATCTAAAAATTTGAAAAAAATGTACTTTGAATTGTTAACTATTTCAAATTATTCCTGTACTTATAATTTGCACACCTTACTGACCACTCATGTCGGTGATGCAAAATGTTTACCATTTCATTTGTCCTAATATAAATTTTCTACAAACTATTCTCAATACCTTTGGTTTAATAATGAGGGTGGGCGCTGATACCTATAAATTACAAGATATTAAGTTATTTTAGCTTAGGTATTGGCTGCAACTATAACATAAAACTTTATTAACCTTAAGGCTTATTTTTATTGTAAATCATATTTTATTTTTACTTGAAGGTGCAAATAAACGATTTTTGATTTTGATTTTTCATCTGCTCTATGACTATCACTTTAAAAAGTAAAAGACCACATTTAAATGTAAAAAAGATTTACATAAGAAATGACAACATTATCATATTGCTCCGAAAAAAAAAACAAATAAAAAATGCTTTTTAATTGAAATACTATCCATGAAGGGTAGTCTTTCTTACTTTTTTTCGAACAAAGGAATGTGGTGTAATATCTCTATCAACACCAGCACCCACTTAAACCATCTATAATAAAGTATGAAGCCAAACTGTCAAGTTGTCGCACCATCATGTATGTATAATGCGGAGCGGATGCAGAGTCCCAGGTGGAAACCCGACCGCACTTAATACAGCCGTGTACATCACCCTGTATTATCGTCTAATACCTTTTATATGTATGCGCGAATTAAGTGAAAAGGGTGACAAGTTGGCTTGTAAGCTGCAAAAGAAGGTTAAAAATGGTGAGGTTTTTGTCAAAAAAAAATGAAGAGTTAAAAAACATCAGCCTGTATTTTTTTTTTCATTACCGTGCAAGTGGACAAAGTATTGGACTTTGACATCGTAAATAATTAAAATATGGCTTATGACATCAAACGAAACGTTTCTACAAAAATCCCAGGTTTGGCGTATTTTTCTTTAATTTTCCTTTCTGAGGAGAAAAAGCAATAATTGTCACTTGCAGCGTCCGTTCCCTTTCCTCGAAGTCCGAGGTAAGGGAAATTGGTTATGATGTTTAAATACAAGAGAAGACGATATCTCTGTTATTAAGATACCTTATAATAGGAAAGTAACCTAAATGCAGACGTATTGTAAAGTTAGGATAATTAACTGTCAAATTGACGTCAACTTAAATTGTCCGTATAAAGATAATCCAGTCACAACTGTCCTTTGACATTTGTGACAGTTACGATCGCCATAACACGGCAAATTGACATAGTAAGGTGTCGATAAACGATAAACAGTTAATTTACTTGACTGTACATGATATGAAATTGTTTTCGTTTTAACAAACGGTAGAATTGTACCGTGGGAAGTATAGTAATATGAATCAGATATGCCAATCAGATTTGTTAGGATTAAGTATGTTAGACGGCTTCGTTCTGGTTATTTTAGATTTGCATGCGTGGTCCGAGTTGTTTGAGATTTTAACAGAACATGTACAGCTGTACCTACATAGTTTTATAAATACATATTTCGTAATTTAAGTTAATCTTAGGTCATTATCATCATGAATCATTCTCTTGCCCTTATCTCAATTTATTTGGGGTCGGCGCAGCATGTCTCCTTCTTCCAATAGGTCCTAGGTTAATCTTAAGTATGGCTTTCATGCACTACTTTAGGCAGGCGGCTTGGCCCGCGTGGAGTTCGATAAATTGTCCACGGTATCGTAGCGGGATAAAACATATCCTATGTGTCAATCCAGGTTATAAACTATCTGTGTACTGTGTGTAGTTTTTGCGTGAAAGAGTAACAAACATCCATCCAATCTCACAAACTTTCTGATTTATACTCGTAGTGAGTAATATGTAGGTTTATCATGTTCAAACTAAGATACGAATAAACGGACATTATATAGATTGATGTTAGTAGAATAAGGTACCGAAATTACTCGTGTTTTACAGATACTCATGTTTTTTTGTTCGTGTTCAAACATAGTTCTGTTATTTTAATAAAGTTACTTTTATTATGACATTTACAACTTTACTAAGCTGCAACTTTATTTATTACTTAAGTTAAGGTTAGATAGAAAAGTGCGGCTTCTCTAGACAACCTTGAAAACCTGTTCATTGTTGTATAAAACTTACCTATTTATTGGTTGCAAGCTTATATGGACTTAGGAAGAACTTATGTTTTATAACAGAACCTTAGTGTTCTATTTTAACTGACGGTGGTATTCTTACAAGAAATAAAATGATGAATTTTGCTTTTAAGAATGCCTAAGTTTAAGGGTACTTAGTTTAGAAAATCTTCATTTTCATCTGCCTAGCCTTTTCCCAACTATGTTGGGGTCGGTTTCTAGTCTAACTGAATGCAGCTGCTGAATACCAGTGCTTTACGTGAAGCGACTGCCTATCTGACCTCCACAACCCAGTTAGTACTGGGTAGTACGATACCCCTTTGGTAAGACTGGTTTTCAGACTTAGTTTGGAAGATATCACTTTTATTTTCATTACCGTTTTAACATTATCTAGCAGAAAATATTATCTATTCATTCAAATTCATGCTAGAATAATTAAGAATTCCAATAATTCACCTCAAAGATTAATTCAGACTTAGCAGTAAGTGAATGAGACAAAGATATTCAGCGATTTATTCAAAGAATAGACATTTTTTTTTTGCTGTTTTTTATAGATATTGTCTGGGACGACAAAGAAACGATAGATGGACTGTGTGAAGGATGATATGGCTAGAAAGGAGGTGACTGCTGAGATGACGAGTAATAGAGAAGTATGGAAGAAGACATGCTGCGCCGACCCCAAATAAATTAGGATAAGGGGAGGAGAATGCTGATGAAGATCGATATTGCCTGGGTATGTCGTCTCAGGAATGTCTTGGACGAAAACTTAAGATCTTGCGTCTATAGGTATTCTTTTGTTAAATTAAAGATTCTTGAATATGTATTAGTTAGGCATCTATATCAGAAATTGGAGAATGTTTGATCAAACGGACAGAAAAGTTAGATTATATGAATATATGTATTATACAATACGATGAAGAATCGTATTGGGTATGAGTAAAAATAAAAACGCGGACTACTCGTTGGTCTAGTGGCTGCAAGCGCGACTGCTGAGCATGAGATACTGGGTTCGATTCGCGGATCGGGCAAAGTGTTATTGGGTTTTTCCCTTCATAAATTTCTCAGTAGCAGCAACGCAGTCTAGATTTGTGCCCGGTTCATAGCAGTATTACACCCATATGAGACCCAATATATACATCTAAGCATTCCAAAAACACATACAAATATAACAGTAAAAACGTCAGAATGCCCTTTAAACTAGTGCAAAATACACGTGCTATACATAATGATCGCAGAGCAACGTATCCAGGACGTCAGCTTGACAAATGGCCACGGAAGCTGCATCTTTGTCGGTGAGATAAAACTGGACAACGCAGCGAATACAGCTTGTATATAGCTATCGGATACCACCATTTATCTCTTCCTAAATGATGTCAAGTAAGATGTATTGTTTGAAATGTGTTTGTGGTCTGAAGCTGGTATTTGAAAGACTAATCCAAGACCCGGTGTTGCTAACGGAAAATACGGGGAAAATAAAATAAAGGAAATATATCAACGAGGCAAGCAAGCGCGGCTGCTGAGCAAGAGGTTCCGGGTTTGATTCCCAGGTCGGGTGTTATTGGGTTTATTGGCCGGTTGATGGTCATAGGCCCGCCCCCTTATGGGTGTACTATAAGGTACACCTCTGCTTAACCCTTCGGGTATTACAAGCGAGATGTTATGTTATATAATATATGGGAGAAATGCTTTGCCCAGCATTGAAATTATCTTTTTATGTCAATGCCAAGAGAGTCTTATGTGAATTTTCACATAGAGAAGTGCAGAAAGTTAATAAAAAAAAACTGTCGCTTTATGGCTGAGTTTTTGTCATAATTAATTGTAAATACATACTTTAATCCTGTTCTATCACGTTTAGAATGAACTTCAATAAGTTTTAAATACCTACATACAACCGCGCTCACTACTGGTCGACCAGTTTTCAACCTTTTCAACACAGGCGACCGTTCGGGGATTAAAGTCGTAATTTTACGTCAAACAAAAAACATTTAAATAATCTTACAACTCAACAAAACATTTCCATAATATTAATTTCGTTTTGTTTAGGTTTCTGTTCCAATTTGATCGGTTCCGAATCCCACAATTGTTTATTTCACAAACAGTTCGCGACCTTTGCACCTACACACACCTTTGATCCAATAAACCTTACATAAGCGTACGACAATATAAGATCAGCCTGAATTTTCAGCGGAAATCAAGCATTGCCTCCTCATAAATAACTTCCACGTATAAAGTTTCCATCTACACATTCAAAGGTACTCCTAAAGACGTTTATTAAGCGGTTTCCACCAACTTCCCCAACAAAACTTCGATCCGAATGCTCTGTCAAAATATCAAATACACAATGCGAGTCCAAACAACCTCCAAGGAACTTTTATTGAGAAATTTAAACATCCATTCAAAGTAATAGCAAAAGTTTTCAACCCCCCTCCCACCATCCCCCACCTTCCGTATAAAGGTAACATTAATCACACGGGTGTACAAAAAACTCACTAATTCAACAGAAGTTTTAAATTACATGAATTTTACACGCCCAGTGTGGCGAAGCACTATAGTAGTTCGCCAAAAAACTGACGGTCCGGTCAGCCCGTAAATTTCCGAACTTGTTCTATTCCAGACATCTGTTGTCTCTCTCTGACTGCACCGATTTATAATTCCGTCTCTCGCTCAAGTTTTTCCGACGGAGAATACGCTGAGACTGCAAGCTAAGCTGCATGCTCTTGTTGAATCATAAAAACGTTTGTCAAGTTGAAACATTGTTCTTCTCGAACATTTTTTGGTACAGCAATAAACAGCAAGATATTTTTGTTCTGCAACTTTTGAGATCAAACGTTATATTTTTGTGTATGACAAAGTAAATGCAATTTAGTTTAGTTTTTACGGTAGGACGTGTATTTGTTTGTAAGAAAGGCGATCCGTAGTTGCGTAAAGTTACAAATAAAACAAAAACTAATTCCCTCGACGCTATGGTAGTTTCTAGAAAATGCACTTTTGGTAGTGGACGCAGGTGACAATGGTTCGTGAAACGTGATTTCTTTAGTTTGAACTTTTGTCCAGAGCCGTTACTCCTTCGTACCACTTTGCAGTTTCACGTACGTGTTGTTGGTTTACGTTTAAATGGAAATATTTTAGATTTCGTTTTTGTGCGAAGGGTACCTGTGGGTTGGAGCAGTGTGCACTTTGAAGTAATGAAAAAAGTTGATGGACGCGGAAGAAAAACAATGCTAGACCTAGATTAGACGATCATAGCAGAAGCTCCTAGTATTTTTTTTTATCTCAGTAGGTGAAACTATGCACAGCCATATTCATCATTCTCCTGGCCTTGTCCTTAATTTTTTGGGCTCTGCGTGATTTCTACTTCCATACTTCTTTATTAGTCGTCATCTCAATAGTCACTCCTTTTTAACCGACTTCAAAAAAAGGAGGAGGTTCTCAATTCGGTTGTATGTTTTTTTTTTGTGTTTGTTACCTCATATCTCCGTCATTTATGAACCGATTTGAAAAATTCTTCTTTTATCTGAATGGATTTACTTCCCAATTGGTCCCATAGAAATTTCATCAAAATCGGTTCAGCAGTTTGGTTTTGAAATCAAAATAACTGGAAGAAATGTCATCCAAGTAAAAGAAACTGCGAAATTGATACTTGACAAGGATTTGTGTATGATACGATAACTAAAAAGGGTAAAATAAAAACTTTGGATGGGTGTACTATGTGAAAGATGATGTGGCTAAAAAACTTTTTTGCAAAAAAAAACCGACTTCCAAAAAAAACACAAAAAATGTGGAAAATAACTTTACTTTCGGAAGTCGGTGACTTTTGTTTGTTTCATTGACTTTTTTGCCACCGACTTCCGAAAGTAAAGTTATTTTCCACTTTTTTAGTGTTTTTTTGGAAGTCGGTTTTTTTTTGCAAAAAAGTTTTTTAGCCACATCATCTTTCACACAGTACACCCATCATTTCCTCCATTTTCTCCTACTCTTATAGCCAGGCTAAACCAAAGCAACATTCTTACAACAGATAAAATTTAAACAAAATACCGTAACAGTACTGCATACAAAGTTACATCTAAGTTAAACAGACATTTTCACAAAATGACAGGAAGCGGCAAAACTTATAATTGTTGTCAACGCAACTTAGATTGGCTTGACGAAGCAAAACATCTACAATAATAACTTGGCTTTAACTTAGTATATCGAATTAGTTGCACTGGAATTGTCAAGTTGAAATTGTAATTGAATCAGTAACGGAACCAGGGAAAATTGTTTCGTTGCGTACTTAGTTTCATAGTTTTTTCTAGCTTAGTACGTAATAGAGAAAATATAGGTCATGTTAATAAGAAATAAATCGTAGTGGTTTGTCGTACAAATTCAAAGTCAAAATTATTTATTTGCGTTAAATGTGGTACAAAAGATGGTAAATATAAGATGTAGTGCAGTGCAGTGACACATTTCGCCATAAAAATAGCATGCAAATATTAATAAACACTCACATTAAATTAAGTAGGTAACCAAATAAATACAGACATTAAATTAGTACTTACTTGGTTTTGAAAAAGTTTTTGGTAGTTATCGTGTGTTTAGTGCCTAAGAACAACTACGAGGAATTCCGCCGAAGAATTGTTCACGTACCTATAAATAAAAGAAGACATGGGATTAGTACTTGATTTTGGTCACGTAAAATAAACATCAACAAATGTTGTAGTAAATGACATATAATGTATGTGAGTTAACGAGTAATGTATTGTAAGTATTTTTGCAAGAATATTATTTTAAACAAATTTAGAATTTTTAAAGAATTATCCATATTCAGACACGCATCGCAAGGCACGTCACAACTCACTCTGCGGTTGATTTACGAATTCCGAGTGTTGCCAATTCTTCAGAGGTTTTGACAGACAATTGTAGTGTTGCCAACATATAACCCATTTTATAGGTAATTATATGTTGTGGCATCTTTATGGGTAACGTGTGAGAATTTACTTGTTGAAAGTGTAAAAGATGGTCTGCAGTATATATTCCCATTGTGCCGTGCCAAACTTTTATGGTAAATACTACAATTATGGAGTTTAAAGGCCATTCTTTATACGTACTTAATTTTGGTGGGAGTTTTCGTAGTTTATTGTTCTGCAGATGTTTTAAGTGAAGTTTTTGAGCTGACTTGTAATTTAGTCTTGACAAATAATTAATCTGAATCTTAATAGGTCTGAATGTATGGTTTTAAGGTTGGCATGAGTTGGTTCACGATGTTTTAACATATCGGTAGCCATACCTTCTTAGAAGTTAGACACACTTAAGAGCGTGTAGCCGTACGGCATTTCATAACAATTTTCAAGTTCTTATTTTTCGATATGACTGAACCGATTTTAATGAACCTTCATACCCATAAGCAGGATACATAGGTCTAAAAAGTTAGTGAAAAACATTTTCGCAAAATTGTGTTACAGTTAAATTAGACCGATTTTAAATTTTCCATAGAAACAGAAATTTCCAATTATCTTTTTTTAAATAAGACATTTCTAAAATGTTTTTCACTAACTTTTTAGACCTATGTCATTGTATCCTGCTTATGTGTGTGATGTTTCATTAAAATCGGTTCAGTCGTTGCGAAAAATAAGGACTTGATAATTTGCATGAAATGCCGTACGGCGTACACGCTCTCAACAACAGACAGAAAAAATGGATTTAGCTACTGTGCCTCAGAGCAAGTAATGAACTATTTTCATACAAGAAAATCAGGTGCTTTGAACACATCGCTGGATCAATGCATTTAGCTGATTTCAGACTTTTTAATCATCTTCCTGTCCTTGTCCCATTCTACTTTGGGTCGGAGCAACACGCTTTCTTCGTCCATTCATTAATTTATTTCAGACTTGATAAAAAACACGTCTAGTATTAAACATTCTATACACAAAAAGATGAAATGGAAACCACTCAACATAATAAAAGCTCGTGTAACAACATTAACAGGTAGTAAACCCCAGTTAACAATATAAACTTCGTCAATGATGTTTCTAGTGTCAATCAAATTAAATTTAACCTACATTGTTAGTTTCAGACGTGAATTTTCATTTGTTTACACTCACTGCTGTAGATGAGTGATTCGAGGTAAGTTTGAACGCGTAAAATGAACTTTTGCTGTGAAACTATACCGTCATTGGGACAAAGATTATTTAAATAGACGTTGAAGTTTAAGGGACATTTTATATTTTCTTGAAATACGTTCCCAAAAAATACGGACAACTTTCGTTTTGACTACGTTGTTGATCTAGAGGTCGCAAACGCGACTTGCTGACCATGAGGTCTTGGTTCGATTCCCGGGTCGGACAAAGTGTTATTGGTTTTTCCATTAGGAATTTCTCAGTAATAGCGGTTGATGGAAAAAGGCTCGCCCCTTATCACATGGGACTTACAACATAACTGGCAAAATGTGGGTGCACTTTTAGGTACACCTCTGCCTAACCCTTCGAGGATTACAGGCGTAATGTTATGTGAATTTAATTTTAGAAGATTTGGTCCAATAGTGGGTAGTTTTTGGCCATCATAAGTAAGCAATTTTCTATGAACTATGAACAAAATGGCGGAGGCATTACTTTCTTTGTAAAGTTATAATAATATCACTGGCTATTGACTGACTTGTAACAGAAAAAAATGTTATAAAGTTTACCTATAAATCTAATTAATTACTCACAAACTAAACTAAAAACATGAAAAAAAAACAAAACTACAAAATAAACTACTATTAGTATCATAATAAAACCAGTTACATTTTCAACAACCAATAAACAAATTGTGCGGAATCAAAGCAACAAGATTTATTCGTTTCTATTTGGCAAAGAGCAATAAAAATTGAAAACGAGCAAGGGCTATAAAATACTAATTTAGTGAGGCGAGCAAGAGGGCAACACTGAGATATTTATTTGCACCTCGAGAAAAAATTAGAGGTGTGTAACAAGGGATTTTAGAGCTATTTATTGCTCGGCCATGATGGGCAATATGGTGGAGAAATAAAATTATCAATTCGGATGAATTTTGGTCTGTCGCCAATTAAAAGTAAACTTAATTTACAATTTGGAGCCAGACATTATGGATTTATAAAAGGAGTGTTAATAATAATATGTAATTATTAATCATGTCTGAGACTGCCACGGTGGTGTTCTGGTCGCAAGCGCGACTTCTGAGCATGAGGTCTTCGGTTCGTTATTGGGTTCTTCCATCAAGAATTTCTCAGTAGCAGCCGCGAAGTCTGGATTTGGGCCCGGTCGATGGCAATAGGCTCGCCCCCTATTACTTGGAACTTTGGATGCACTATTTGGTACACTTTAGCCTTTTTTTTTTGGGATGGGAATTCATCAAATGACATCTACCGCTCTGGGTGGAGCGGGAGGGCGTGTCAGACTCTTACTGACTGAAACCCACCCGTGTTCCTTCAGTTGCCTGTGCCAAGGGCCACGGTAACTCTTTCGAATGGCATACCTTAACCTAACCCTTCGGGTTCATGTTTTGAATTCTCGCGGACAATTTTTGTTGAATTCGTGAAAATTATTTTGTTTTTGTGCTCTATATCTTTCTTCGTTCTCTTAATAAAACGTTAAGATATTTTCGCACTTTGTAGTGTGCATATATCAATATATATTTACGACTTACTTTGCATTTTACACTTGGTTTTATAGCAAAAGCCTAATTAAATAGCCATTCAGTTTAGTGGCTATTCACTATTAATTTATTGTTGTTTTATTGCACTAGGTTTCATGAATTATGCGGGCCTTATTTTCATTATATTATTTAAATATGTATTAATTGTTTATTTGATAAAGATTTAGATTATTTTTTATAACCATCATTAATTTTAAAAAGAAAAAAATATTTATGAAAATACAAAAACTAAAACTATTTTATTTAAATTAGAGCTGTGTAATAATTTTGTTGATAAAGTATATTCTATCAATCTAGGCTACAAACATAGAATAAAACCAGAGAGAAAAAGTAGGATTTCCTTTCTCAAAATACAAATATTACGAAAGTAAACCATAATTTATCCTTCCAACTTTCAATTCAACTCATAATTAAACTTTATATCACAAATACTTAACCGTCTCACAAACATGTCTCGTCTGAACATATAATATAATCTATGTCGCCAGTCCACCAAACTATCGTCACTTCGTTAGAACCAGATTAATATTTCGCAACAGTAAATTACTAAATACGTTAGCCACTGGACACCAACCCAACTTGTTCCAACTACCAACCAAATTGTGGAAGTTGACAGCCCTAGGGAGTCGTAGAGCTATAGGGCTGTGTTACAATTAAAAAAATAATTAATTCGATTCGATTAAGTAGTGTCGGCTAATTGGTTGAGGAGCTTTTAAAGTGATAAGCTTAATTTCGTTATGTTTTTTGTTGGGTTTTAATTTTGTGTCGTGATGTGCGAGTTTTGTTGTTTTTTACACGTCGTTCGTCGATACGTTAAAGTTTTTGCATATTGTTTTAAACACTATAAAACACCGTATATGGAACAGTTTTTTTGAGTTACTTCATCTGGTATGAGAAGAGCAAAGAAGTGCTTTAAAATGGCGAAACAAGTGAATGTCAACTTGTACCAAAAACTCGCAATCGATTGTCGTGGTATGGGCACGTGATGCGGACGAATGATGAAAGTTTTGAGTATGAATGTGGATGTGTATAAAATTAGACGAAGCCCAAAGAAAAGATGGATGGACTGTGTGAAGGATGATATGGCTAGAAAGAAGGTAACTGCTGAGATAACGAGTAATCGCGAAGTATGGAAGAAGAAGACGTGCTGCGCCGACCCCAAATTAATTAGGATAAGGGCAGGAGAGTGATGATGAGATATGACAACCCCTACTTGTTTTGCTAGCTTAAAACGACGCTCGAATGAAGTTGAGAAGGCGCTGTTGGTAAATATTAGTAAAAAAAACTCTTTTGTGGAATGCTTAGGTTGTATTATAGTTGTCATAAGACGAGCAAAAGCACTAGGCGATGTCTTAGGTCCCATTGGACATCGTTTCATTTGGTACTGCTTGTCTGTTGTAAATGCAGTATATTTCCTAGACTTTTCTTCTAACGACAGCTGATAGTAGACTTGACTGAGATCTAATTTTGAAAAATAGATGTTATTAGATAACGAATCTAGAATCTCAGTGATATTAGGTAAAGGAAATTTATCATCCTGTATCCTATTATTGAGTTGGCGATAGTCCACTACAAGTCTCCATTTCCTTTCTCCTGACCTATCTGTCTTTTTAGGTACTAATAGAACTGGACTTGACCATTCTGAAATAGTCTCTTCAATGATATCGTTTTTAACCATTTCATCTATTTGTCTTTGTATCTCGCCTTTCAATGCTTTAGGCAATCGATAAGGCTTTACGTACGCTGGTGACGTATTTTCTTTTAGTTTAATTGAGTGTTCTATTAAATTAGTTGTAGTGAGCGTATCTCCTGGTAAATGGAAAACATCGGCATATTTGGCACATACGTTTTCTATGCCTCTTTGTTCCTCTTTATTTAAATAGCTGTGTAGTTGTAAAGTAGTAAGCAAAGTTCTGACTCTATCCACAGATATACTATCGTCGTCAAACTTGCAAACATAAAAATTATTTAGGCAACTAATATTTAAATCTGAAATATTTACATTAACCGAATTATCAGTTGTATTTAATATCCTAACAGGAATAAATCCATTATGTGGCTTCGATACTACACCTGCCGTGAACACCCCTTTATAAATTTCCTTTGACAAAATGACGCAATCACTGTTGTGTGACGTCGGGATGTGTTTAATTACTTCGCAACGAGGCGGAATTGTAAATAAGTTCCTATTAACATGAACACTAATAGACTGGTCTCGGGTTTCTAAACTCAGAGTACCATCTTTATAGTTCAATACTGCGTTATATTGTTCAAAGAAATCTTGTCCGAGTATACCTTCTGAGGCGCAAGATAAGTGTTCAAAAATGTAAAACTTTTGTTGGAAAGTCACATTATTAATTATAATATCTAAATAAATGTATCCCAATGACTCTAAATTACCACTAATTCCTCTAATAACTGTCTTATCTTGTTTTACTAAATTTAATAAATTCCTATGTCGCGACAACCATTCATACTTAAGCACACATAAGCTAGCTCCACTATCAATCAGTAAATTAAGATCAACATCACTATCTTTTAATTGACAATTAATTATACAAAAATTACAAAAACTATAAATTGAATGAGTGTACGATTTAGGTACGAAAAAATTCTAAGTTTTCATGACTATTTGTGCGGTCATTGCGCAAGTCGTCTTGGACATTGGACTGTTGCGCGCTATGTTGAACACGCTGACTACGCACCGGACGTCCACGGAAATGCTGACGCTGTCCACCTGAGTGTTTACCTCGATTTACACTGTTTGAAGTTCTTTGACCTGACCTATTTTCATTATTTCCACTATCTTTGTTATAATTATGGTTATAAGTTTTATTGTTGTTATAAAACTGTCTATTTCCTCGGCCTCGAGAACCTCCAAAGCTTCCACGTTTGTAGTTTTGGTTAGCCCTAAATTGCATAACCTGGTCTTGTGGCTGGACAGACATGGATTGCTCATCTACCGCAGCCGTTATGGCTTCAGACAACGATGCAAACTGTCGTGAGGCAATGATGGTGCTGAGCCGCTTGTCAGCCAAACCATCGCTAAACCGCTTAATTGCAGTTTTCTCATTGAGTGGACGCAAAACCTCATAGGCATCACGCTTATCGTTAGCCTGTGCAATCGTGAGATTCACAAATAACTCCTCGATTTCTGCACCGAATTTTTCAATGCTTCTACGGCCTTGAGTCGCTTTAAATAATTGTGTTTGTAAAGCTACAGACGATTTTTTCGGCAGCAAATAAATTCGAATATCTTCTACCAAACTTTCTATATCTACGTAATTAGTTTTAAGACGCAATTTTGCACTAGGCGAAAGACGCGTTTTTAACACAAACTGTATCAATTGTCTTTTACTGGCATCATTAATGAGCGAACTATAAAGTAAGATACCATCAATAAGCTGATTTGTCACCTGCTCCTGGCCATTCATCACCGGCAACAGGGAAATTGCAGTTTTAATATCGAATGCGTCAGCCATTTTTGTAACACAATCAGAATATACTATAAAATCTGTAGAACTAGTTTGACTACTACTATCCACTAATGAAAGTAAATCCTTTATTTTCTGAAAATTTGATTGAATTTCATGAATTAATGTTTGGAAAACCTCACAAGCTTCTTTGTCTAACTTACGATTTTTAATTTCTTGGTTCAACTGAGTCAAAATACAATCCAATTTACTATGTTCTTTTTCTGCTTCCTCTAGTTTCTTTAAAGCTAAATCTTGTCTACGCCTATCTGGACCTAGTTTCACTAAATATTCTCTTAAATATTTTAATTTAGCGTGTAAATCTTGCAATTGTTGCGACATTCCTAATCTCCAGAGCAAAATATAAAATAATACAGCATGATCTAATTAAAATTACAAGAAATATTGTAGAATAAAAAAAATGTTAGCAATGCAAAACTTACATTGCAGTAGGTACTTATTTTTCTGACAACGTTTAAATGTAGGTCACGACGTCTCACGTGGCGTGGATGAATGAACTCCTCAGCACTGGACACGAACTACTCCCAGCTGCTCCACATCGGACCCGTACGATTTATCTCCCGGCGCCCTGCATATCCTCTCATCATAAGGCTTGAGCATTCTCCCGGCACCCGGCAGCAACGTTCCTTTTCTGTCTTCATTAATAATTTCACCTCTTCAAACTGTTTCTGTATTGCGATTTTGATTCTTCTTTAATTTTACAGTCTTCTTCACGTTCTTTCTTGAAACTTTCGGTCTTCAATACTTCTATTTTTACTTTATCTTCATAATTTCTTCGACGGTGGACGCTTTTCGCGTATGTCGCAAAATTTTAATTGCTGGCTAAGGGTCGCCATGTATTATAGTGATGTTGTCAAAATGAAAGAGAACTGTTTAGTTCGATGATTCGTATAATAATGACAATAATTAGTGTGTGCAGTTACAAATATAAGGTTAGGCAAACTCAAACTCAAACTCAAAGCATTTATTTCAATTAGACCATTACAGGCACTTTTGAATGTCAAAACACAAAAAACAAACTAAGCTACAGTCCCAGTCACAGGGCATAATAACTTGTGAAAGTACTGTAGTTGCCCATTCGAAAGCGTAGATCTCTATGGAGAAGAATGGGCAAGAAACTCCATGGACACTCTTTTAAATCATTGTTGTTACAAAGTCTCGGTTACATCATTCATGTCGAGATTAAACATACATGTGAGAACGATGTAGAAAGACGTGCGAGTAAGAGCGTCCAGAATAAAAAGATAAAATTAACAATTCAAAAATACAATAATCCATGGCAGCTGCGAGATGACCAGTCACAACTGACAGCGCCCGTTCACGAACATGACGCATGGATCAGCCATCATTCAACTCAACCATTTTGGAGGGAACTAAACGACCCGACACACGCGCCACCATCAGCGAGACATTTGAGTGAGCATGACATTCTCTCAACCGCCAGGGCAAATTCGAGTCAGTAAAAGATGTAAATGGTAGCTTTATCGTACATAGAACTCACACATGTGCTATGCAATTATATAATACTAAGAGACTGAATCTATACAATGCAAAGATATGTTTACAATCTTCTGCAGCTTCCACAATAACTTCACAAAGTAATCAATTAGTTTGCCCCTATGGTTGTGGAGCAGGACCAGCATTGAGCCAAGCATTTTTATCATCAATGTAATCTCCCAACTTATAGTATGCTTGCCTACATAGTGTGCGTTTTATACAAGATTTAAACTTCGTCTCATTCAGTTGTAGAATGCGGGGAGGTATTTTATTGTAACATTTTAAACAGTACCCCATGAAAGATGAGTCTACTTTAGCTAGCCTGAAACCTGGCTGAACTAGTTGGTCCCTGGTTCTAGTATTATAGTGGTGTCTGTCGCCTCTTTTACTAAATAAATGCAGATTTTTTCTAACGTACATTATGTTTTCATAGATGTATTGGCAAGGTACTGTCATAATGTTAATTTCCTTAAACAGTTCTCTTAGAGAATCGCGCCTACGTAGATTATATATGGCTCTGATGGCTCTTTTCTGCAGAATAAATATAGACTCGATGTCTGCAGCCCGTCCCCATAGTAAAATACCGTATGACATAATACTATGAAAATAACTAAAATACACTAGCCTCGCGGTATCTACATCAGTAAATTGACGGATTTTTCTAACAGCATATGCTGCTGAACTCAGCCGTCCTGCAAGAGATGTTAAATGAGGACCCCATTGTAGCCTTGAGTCGAGCGTGATCCCTAAGAAAACAGTTTCATCGACGAATTTTAGTTTCTCTTGATCCAATACTATGTCACAATCACTACTTTTGACATTTGGTAGAGTAAATTTTATGCACTTGGTTTTTTTCCCATTTAATACTAAATTATTCGCGGTAAACCAATTATGGACCTGCAGTAGGGCGCTATTTACGTCGTCAAGATTTGAGGCACGTCTGTTGATCTTAAATATTAAAGAAGTATCGTCAGCAAACAACACCATTTGTGGTTGGTTTTTAAATAAATGGGGTAGATCATTAATATAGACTAAAAAGAGGAAAGGACCTAATATTGAGCCTTGTGGTACACCCATCCTTACTTTTAAACCCATTGAATTGACACCATTTATTTGTACTTGCTGATGTCTATCGTTTAAATACGACTTCACTAAACTGAGCGCAAGTTGTCCTAAACCGTAATGCTCAAGTTTAAGGAGTAGGGTTTCGTGGCTCACGCAATCAAATGCTTTCGAGAGATCACAGAATATTCCTATGGCATCTTGTGCCTCCTCCCACGCAGTGAATATGTGTTTTAATAAGGTGACACCGGCGTCAGTCGTACAACGTCCTTTGGTGAAACCATATTGTTTCTCATGTAAGATCTTATTGTTGTTAAAGTGGTTAAGCATCTGATTAAGCATTACCTTCTCAAACACCTTGCTAAAAACTGGCAATACGGATACGGGTCTATAGTTATTGGTGTCTTTACTGTCCCCGGATTTGAAAAGTGGTATTACCTTGCTGTATTTCATAAGGTCCGGGAAGACGCCTTGGTCCACACACAAATTAAATATTAAAGCCAAGTACGGTGCTATAGTCTCAATAATAGCTTGGCAAACTTTAATAGACATTCCCCATAGATCTTCTGTTAGTTTGATTTTGATTTCCTTAAAGGCTTTAATGACAGCTATGGGGTTTATATGTTTAAATTGAAACTCAACCGGACAGGCTGAAACATTTGCTCTTAATAAATCAATAGAAAGCAAGGGTGAGGAATTTAAGGTTTCGGTAGTTTTAAGTGGGATACTGGTAAAGAAATCTACAAATTCTTGAGCAACTTCATTTTTAGAGCTTAGAACACCACGTGAGGTTTCTAATGTGATATCACTATTGGATTTTTTATTTCTATTAGTTTCACTATTGATAATTTTCCAAACCGTCTTTATTTTATTATCTGCGGATTTAATCTTGTTGCTAATGAATAAGGCTTTAGCAACCTTGCAAGTGTTTTTAAAAATTTTTGAGTATGTTGCAACATATTTATTAAAAGTTTCTGAATTAATGTAAGGCTTGAGGCCGTACAGCTCAAACAATCGCTCCCTACTTTTCCTAATACCCTTAGTTGCCCATTCACTGAACAAAAACTTTGGGTAAATAGATTTAGTTTTCATTTTTATTGTATTATTAAACTCCGTGTAAACTACCGAAAAGAATTCCTCATAAAATTGATTTACATTTTCAATAATATATCCCGGAATGCCTAAATTACCAATTAAGTTATTATTAAAATTATTCAAATTACTGGGTGTTATTTGTCTAGACTTTATCTGGATTTTTTGTAATGGTGTGTAGGACTCGAAAACAACGGTTTGACCACTGTGATCAGAAGGAAGGTAATTTACAATGGATTTATCTAAGTAGTCGCAACAACAAAAAACATTATCAATACATGTAGCAGTATTTTTAGTAATTCGGGTTGGTTCCGAGAACACGTTTAACAAATTGAATGATTTAAAAAGATGTAATAATCTACTGCTATTTGAATTTTTGTCTAAAATATTAACATTAAAGTCACCACAGATAACGAGTGATTTATTACTAGTAGCAAGTTTTGCTAAAGCATCCTCCATTACTGACTCAAATAAAGAGTAGTTCTGATAATTTGGGGGTCTGTAAACGCACACTATTACATGCTTATCTAGCTCAACACAAGACAGTTCAATATTATGCTCAACCGATAGATCAACAATATCATCACGAGACTTAAATTTAATACAATTTTTAACTAAGATTAATGAACCCCCACGCATCTTAGATTTCCGGTTAAAGCAACTGCCCACACTGTAATTTTCGTAATTAATGAGCATTTCAAAGTCTTTTAACCAATGTTCAGTGAAACAAACTATTTCAAACTTTGTTTTTTCCAAAAACAATTCAATTTCTAATTGCTTTGAAGCGAAGCCTTGAATGTTCTGGTGAAATAATTGCATGGAATTCTGCTTAGCCCCTTTTTTACATCTAACTTTTTGGGAGCAAGAAGGTACCTTTGTGTTGTTGGTTAAAGTAACATTACTGTTACTGGTATCTTCTGTTGTCTTACTAACTAGTTTAAATGAGCATCCGGAGTGAGCCCCAAGACTCCTATGCCATTACAAGACAATGAAACCTTAGTACTAGTGGACCCTACTTGAGAATCTTCTGTAGTTACACATGGATCCTCGTTCGTAAAATAATTGTAAAAATGAATATTAGTATTCTTACTAATAGTCGCAGTGTTAATAATAGAACTAAACATAGACATACTATTTATGTCTGAGTGAATATTAAAAACTAATAGCCGAGCTATTTTGTGTCTACAACTAATAGGTAGGTACACACTACCCCGTGTCGACTTAAGATTACCAACAAAACTGTTGATATCAAGATATATAAGTTTGTCACTATAGTGACCTACTAAGAAATGAACATGCTCATTCAGCATGTGAATATAATTGTTTTTCTTGCCTGACAATTTTTCTAAGTATGGGAAAGCACACAATATTATTTTACGACAATTCAACTTTAACAATTCAGTTACACTGTCTGTGATGTCTTCTTTTTTAATTTTTGAACTATTTCCAATAAATATAGTGATGTCTGTATTAATATTATAAACATTTCTAGTTACTGATGCCATTATCTGTTTGTATGTTGCCCCTGGCATACAATGATTTTGATTGGGAAAACTCAGGTTATTACTAACTAATTTACCTACACCTCTTCCTATACTATCTGAGAACATTACTGAACAAGAACAATTATGACTATCATATATCTCAGGCTGTACCACTTGTAAATAATCTTGATTGAGTACACAGTCCTGAGATAAATTCTCAGCCTGGGACGGGTCCTCCATTACCTCAGGCTGGACAGTATCTTGGTTGGTAACTGACTGACAACTACATTGACACATTACCAACTCATTTGCTGCAAGAATATGTTCCCTAATTTGGTTCTGAGAACTCACATACCTACTGGAAAGGGAACTAAGTGAGTCCTGAAGTACCTGTATTTCAGCCTGCAAATGCCGAGTATCAATTTCATAAATTTTTATACTGTCTTCTAATTTTATTTGGTAATTATTTAACTTATTAACTAAATCAACACGCTCTTTCCTTAGTGAAATATTTTTGGAAAATTGCTTATGTTGTTTCCTAAATTGATAACATTTTTTAATTATTCTATTCAGGCGAGCTGCACACTACAAGGTGAAATATGAGTGTTTTATTAAAAACATATTTTACTTTATGGCTTTAGTAGGTACTTCCCCCAAATGACTACACTAGCATTATAACCTATGTAATTTAATCATTCATTATGAAATCGCGTCTCTGTCAATAGTAACATCAAACTAGATACCACAAAGCGCTGATGTTCAAATATTTGACTAGTTGATTGAACCATGTAAGCTATGCACCCTTTATCACTAAGTACCTTCTCTATGACAATTATTATTCTGTTTAATTTTCATAGAAACGAGCCATGTTTGCTGGCTGATTCCTAGGAATACGTTACGCTTCCCGTGGGTACCATAAAAAGACATGTTGACTAGCAACTTCGATAACTTCGTTTTGTCGACCATTTTGTTTAAAAGTAATTTGGTTTATCGGCAATTTTGTTTATCTGTCTCACCAATATTATTGTCATTTTTGCTCATGAGCAATTTTGTTGACCTGCATTTTTGTTCATGAGCAATTTTGTTGACCAGCATATTTGCTCATGAGCAATTTTGTTCAAAAGCTTCTTTCTTGTCCAGCAATTTTGTTCACCAGTCATTTTGAAAAGAACTCTTGTTGACCAACAATTTAGATTACATGCGATTTCGTTCACCAGAAATTGCCCCACCAACACATTAGCGGATCAACGCTTCAGTTGACCATTAATTTTCACACAAGTTTCGCGACAGCCCTACAAAGCTAGGGTTGCTCCTGACGCGTGAAACGTCCAAGCTGATCAGAAATTAATTCACAGGTAAATCGCCACTTCCCAAACACTAACAATGTATGAAATTTAATTAATAACCATCGACGTTTGAGGGTAGTCGGATATTTTAGACGCGCAGTTCGGCAGCACTTTTGTTTATTTCTTTTTTGTTTAATTTTCATGGGATTTTGATGGGTTTTTTTATGGAGAAAGTTGATGTAGTAACATGCATTTGATTTTGGTTGTTTTAAAGTTACTGACTCGGTTTAAATAGGTAAGTTACAAGCTTGATAATAATACCGAGAACTTGAAAAGTAATGTTGCTGAAAGTGGGATAAGTATTTACTCTTGATAAAAGTAATCTTAGTTATACAAGTCTGTTTCCAACTAATATGTAATTGGATACAGGTTTGGTCAGAAACGGTTTGCAATGAGATCCAGTCAAACCTTAATTATTTTAATACAATGCTAGTTTTAGCCAACTGATAGTTAAATAGTTTCATTGTTTATATCCAAACCGGCGTTAATTCCATCATAAACAAAGACCTTTCATAATATAAATTAATCAGTTATTGAATCCACTGAAAACCTATTTATATTGTGTGCCTAGTATCGATAGATAGGTCATACCCTCGGCTTTGCCCGGTCACAAATGACCACGGAGAAATACCTCGGGAGCTCGTGGCTAAATAATAACAGCCGCTCGGGGTCGATCTTTAGGTTAAGCCGCCCTTGTCTAGGTTGGTCCGAGGATGGGTGACCTCCCATTACATACCGAGTTTCCACCTTACCTCGGTAAGATTGTTAAGCCGTTGGTCCTGGCTGTCATTTGTAGATTTTTGACAGTCGTTACAAACTCAGTGGCCCGAAAGTCTGGCAAACAGTCTTACCAAGGGGTATCGTATTACCCAGTACTAACGGAGTTATGGAGGTCAGATAGGCAGTCCCTCCATATAAAATATTGGTATTCAGCTGCATCCGGTTCGACTGGAAGCCGACCCCAACATAGTTCGGAAAAGGCTAGGCAGATGGTGAAATACTTTGGGAGAAAAAGTATCCATGTCTCTTAACCTAAGTCATGGCGACCAAACAAGCTATACAAAACCAGTTTATGCGGATCTCTCATTGTACGGGAAATCTATACAAAGCGAGGCCATGTTATACTGGAAATGTATAGCTTGTTGTGTCGCCGTGTGTACTATTCGCATTAAAAATTTCATGAAACTCGGTTCAGTCGTTAAACCGTGAAAAGGTAAGAAACAAACCATCATAAAAGGGATACATTCGCGTTTATGATTTGTGTAGTTAGAATGGTTCCAAAAGCATTTATGTACTTTATGTATTACATAACGGCTATTTACTAAAACATAATAAATTATTATTACAGCCAGCTTCCTGTGTTATGCGTTGCAAATATTATTATTTTAGTTAATCCGTTCGTTAAAATAAGGATAACGTTTGTGTGATTTTAATTTATGTGTTCTTGACGGTGAAGCTTATTTGTTGCCGCTATATTGGATTATGTCGTGTAATGTGGTATTGTCCTTGTTACTCTTAATAGGAGAAAGTAGAGGTGTATTTGCCAAGTATATTATCCTGAACTTTTTTAAAATATAACTTAACATCACGCCTGTAATTCCCATCGGCTTAGGCAGAAGTGCACTTAATAGTACAACCACATTTCGCCAGTTATGTTTAAGTCTCATGTAATAGGGAGCGAGCCTATTGCCAAGAACCGGGCACGAATCCAGGCTCCGTGGCTGTTACAAAAAAAATTCCTGATGGGAAAACCCAATAGCACTTGGCCCGAGCCGGGAATCGAACCCAGAACTTCATGCTCAGCAGTCGCGCTTGCTACCGCAACGACCAACAAAGCAGTCTTTTTAATATTTAATCTTGAATTAATTTCAATACAGAACTCAGTCGGTCCATGTAAAATACTGGCATTCAGCTGAATTCGGTTACACATGACAGTTGGGACAAAGCAAGCAGGTGATGACCTTCTCCTTATCGTGTGGTAGTGCCTAACCTGGTGTCAGAGTTTTTATGCCGCCCATGGGCCTCTGACTTGGCTTTGACATACCGTTGAGAAATATCTCTCAGGTATGCTGGTTTCCTCACGGTGTTTTCCTTCATCGAAGCAAGTGATAATTATAGGTACAATACGCAGATAATTCCGAAAAATCAGTGGTGCGTGTCTTGGGTGATGATGTGTTGATGACAGCATTGTTTTTTGGTAAAAAAAAAGATTGAACTTGGCTCTTTTGGCAGATACTTACAATTCTACAATATTATAAGTTGGCTGTTTTCTTCACTCATACCAGCCTTCAACTATACGGGGTCAAACAAAATTACCCAGCGGAACTCCACCAACCTGGGTGTTAATACCCTTGTATTATTTATGAGAATACCTCGTATCAGCAACTCGAGAAGGCAATTTCAATGTTCTCCATTAAATTTAGACATGAGAATACCTTTCCCTGTTATAATTACAAAGCAATTATAAACATGAATTCCACCTTTTCTTTGCAAATGAACCTAAATCATTATAAGATTCACAAACCACGATTGGTAAAGGAAGTCATAACTCTTCTAAAATGAGGTGCAAGTAGGCAATAGTCTAAGAGTCTGCTTTAATTTATGTCGTGTAGTAGCGACTTATAGGCGGGGAGCCCACAACATAAATCAACCAAGAGAATATCATTATTAAAATTTATATATGAAGTAAAATTATAACGTTATATGAGGTTAACTCCTATAATTCTTTAACTCGTAACTTCTATTGTTTGGTGAAGGCTTGCCTGTTTATGGTGTAATTTATTTATGTGGAAACGAAGGGTAATGGCATAATAATAGTTCTTCGTCATTATGTTCGATTATCCTGTCAATAACTTAGACTATATAATAATGCTTTTCGATATCTGCTAGATGTTCCTTTACATACACTAGTTATAAGAAACAAGAACTGTCTTAAAATTCAGTATAATTATAAGCTCTCGTTAGCTATAAATGAGCAAAGATTGTGAGCTCTGTGGTGGCCCGTCGGTAAAGGTTCCGACTTTCGAGAGTGAGGTCGCGGGTTTAATACCCAGGCTTTAATTTGTGTAGTTTTCCATGACTACTGTTCCCAATACAGTGAAGGGAAATATAAATGAAAAAATTATATGTACCTACGCGGGGTTCAGACTGATGTACTAAATACGTGGTAAGCGTTTGTGCGTCGGTGTCCCTTCAACCTTATATAGTGTGGTAATAACCAAAATTTGAAAACATCCAACATCCACCAATCTGCTCTGGGTCTGCGTGCTGGTGGATTACGGTTCACTCCCTTTCTGAACGAGGAGGTTTCTGTGCCTGCAGTGGGAACGCTATTAATAGGCTAATAATACCAAGCTATAAATACCAGGTAAGCTTTAAACTGTGTACCAAGAAATGCAACCAAACACTTGTTTACTGACACCATAAAACGAACTCACATTACGAGAAATGGAACACCGAATTACAAGACCGACCACCGTAACTTGAAATTCGATAGCGGCGCCACTATCTACGTCAGCTGTCGAAATTCAGTATATGTCCCAAGTTTAGTTCCATATTTCGCCACGTGTCTTGAAATAATGGTTTGATATTTAAGATTTCTTTGAACAAGAACTTACTGATTCAGTGTTAGTCAGAATCATACTAATGATTCTGACTAACTCTGGTTTCGTAATTAAAAACAATGTTATTATGGACCACCCATTGTATTAATAATGAATGATATCGGGTTTCGTAATATTTGATGAAGTCATGGAGGTGTTATGAGCGGGAATTTGCAATGGGTGTTGATTTTCTCGTGGGTGTGAGTGTCTGTGTTAGTTTTGGTTGATTAGAGTGGAGGTTACGTTTTATTGTTGCATTGATTAGTTAAGATAAATAAGTTATGCAAGTTTAACAACTAACGAAGCAACTGTATTATGACGGAGACATTTTTAACACATTTGCTAATCCAGTAACTAAAAGTTCTTGGTAAAATTTAGACACATGACAGCGCCTTTAAGTCGTTGAAGCAAGAGCGGTTTTCCAAGTACAACACATCATTACACATCCTCAGTTTACAAGGCCTCTTTACGAGTACACATCCCAATTTCTTGATTCAAATTCGGAACATTCTCCCAACAGAGAAGCTCTGGACCTAAACAAGACTTCAAACCTCCACTTACACTACACCAATCAACACTAATAACTTAGTGACGAATCCCCATTACCCGGTGACGAATTTTCCATTTCTTTTCCTCTCCCAAAAAGGGGATACTTACCCCATAAAAGCCCGCGGGAAAAGATAAGGGAAGCCTATCCACCTGTGACCGGAAACTTCTTCATAATACAATCAGCATTCGCTCTCATCAAGTGTATTGGATTTGGCGATATTCTCCAATTACCGTCTGAAGGGGAGGGGACGCCCTAGAAGGACATACACTGACCTCATTGGTGAGATTTTTCAGAAAGGTCAGATGCGCAGTACTCGCAACTGGCGTGCGTGTATGACCATATTTATGAACGTGGACGAGGCGCAAGGAGTATGTAAGGATCGCGTTCTGATGTTTCAGCCGGGTAGGCCAAGGGAATAAGGTCTGAGTTTCTACATGTATTGTCTGAAGATGCTATGCGGGTTTTAAGGCTGTTTTTAAGTGTTTGAAACTGTAAAATTTTCCCAATCGACCTTGGACCAAATTCTTTAATAATAAAGTTGAAAATCTATTAAAGAAAATTAACAGATTGTTGTAGCTTGATGTGCTGGTGTCTGTACTATATATTTGCAAATTACTGTGACAAACTAGGACACGTAGATTGTAGATGACAATTCACATGTTAAGCTCTGCCTTCACTCAGGCGAATTCGCAGCGGGATTCGGGATGAGACTGTGCGCGACGATTATTCTAATGTTTAGGTAATCGCGACTACTCACACCAGGAGCCAATTTCGTGTCGCATTCCTCGCGGGATACGCTTCAGTTTGGCCAGAGCTTCCCGTACGATTAATGGGTGACAATTGAATAACAGTTTTTCGATCTTTTCGATAGATTTTCATTATTCGATAACATTTAAATTGCTTTTGTTTTATTTTTTGTTTTTGAATATTTAAAGATTTTCTGATCTGATCTTGTTTGCAGGGCGAACATGGCCAGAGATCACACAATATACAGAGGTTTGGAAGTAGAAAGAGGAGCCCTTTGTCCAGCATTATTTACCAACTTTGTCTCTAAAGTCAATATCACTTTGGGATCGTAGAATTCCGTCGGATAATAGGCGATAACAATTTTTCACACATTAGGTCGATCTGTATCACAATCCGAGCCTGAAGTACGGTAAGGTAACATTATATTGCCCATCCATTACATTCCCATCCGATCTCAAATAGTTATTTACCCAGGCATCCTAATTACGTCATCAATTTAAAGCACTACAGAATTACCTCGCACCTACCCGTCCCTTTACCTAACGCTAAGTTATGTTGAACACGGGCCCGACTCGACCCAACATTTTAGGCACCACGTCTTATATACAGCCACATAAAGTCTAGGCGGAAAATCGTATTTACGGCGTACATTCACACCCAAAAAACGTTTTTATAAATCATATGTAAGCAGAAAGCCGGAGAACAAGGGAATGCAATATTATTCTCGCGGCGTAGTAAATCACACACCTCTGCCGACCCACGTTTGGTTCTGGATTTATGTGTGAAACAACATACGTGTATGTAGGGTTGTCAGCTTTCCTTTTTTCTGTGTACTGGATGTGCTTTTGTTTTACGTTTTTCCGGTTTTTTCGGTGGCTGGAATTGGTTTGTATGTGATACTATCTGTTTTTTTTTGAAGGTCTGTTACTCGACACTCTGCCGACTTGTGGCTTAATAATGATAGTCGCAAAGGTCGCTAAAGGTTAAGCAATGCTTGCTGAGGTCGTCCCGTAAACGGGTGACCAGTGACCATCCAGTACATACACAGTTTGGCCTTGAAAAACACGTTAAACAGTTGGTATTCGAAGATCTTTGACAATCGTTACGGAATCCTGAAAGTCTGGTTGTCAGAATTTCAGGCTTCACACCAACTGTCTTGGAAAGGAGGGTATTGTGTTACCCTGAAACTGGATTGTGAAATTCAGATAGGAAGTTGCATCGACGATCTTCGCAGGGTGGCTGGTAGCAACTGGGCGAGAGTTGCCGAGAATTGAGTAGAGTGGCGTGCGGTTGAAGAGAGGTATGTCCAGCAGTGGACCGCTTTAGGATGCTGATGATGATGATGGCTCACATCACGTAAATCAACTGTCTCATTAGACAGGAAGCTGACCTCAACATAGTTGGGAAAAGCCTAGGCAGATAATGATAGTACATCACTCTTATCATGTAATGTACATATATCTAGTTAGAATTTTAAATTACCAGTACTAGACTAGGTAATTAAAAGAAAATCACAGAAGCGTATCTAAATAGTAATAAAAAAGCAATAAAGCTGTTTAATCAATTGCAATCACGAAGGCCTAGGCTGTATAATTAGTCGTGTCATGGCTGATGTACAAAAAAACTCAATCAACTATAGAAAATGGCGGTCTGGTAATAAAGAAGATATTTTATTGAACTTCTTTATCAATCTAAATCAAGAATTATACATTCTAGAAACAATACAACATGAAGTGAAGAGTTCATTACGCTGTAGAAAGCACCATTTTCCCTTTTTTATCTCCATACATCACCTACGTAAGGTTTTTATTTTTACCCAGAAAAACGCTTACTTACGAGATATACAGGGTAGTAAAAAATATGTATTCGAGAAATCGCAAATGCAAGTTACAGCGTGTATAAAAATATCTCGTCAATCTTCCAATTGCTATGGCCTAAGGTTTAGGTTAGATCTAAGGTTGAATGCCACTTTCTTGTCATAGACGAGGTCTATTTTTGTCGTCTAAGATGGGTTAGAACATGAGACACGTTTTATCCCGTGATACCGTTACTCTGGATAACTTTCAGGCGAAGCCGCAAGCAAAAGCTTGTCAAAAAAAAAACCGACTTCCAAAAAAAAAAACACAAAAAAAGTGGAAAATAACTTTACTTTCGGAAGTCGGTGACTATTGTTTGTTTCATTGACTTTTTTGCCACCGACTTCCGAAAGTAAAGTTATTTTCCACTTTTTTAGTGTTTTTTTTTGGAAGTCGGTTTTTTTTTTGCAAAAAAGTTTTTATTTTACCCTTTTTAGTTATCGTATCACATACAAATCCTTGTCAAGTATCAATTTCGCAATTTCTTTTACTTGGATGAAATTTTTTCCAGCTATTTTGATTTCAAAACCAAACTGCTGTACCGATTTTGATGAAATTTCTATGGGACCAATCGGGAAGTAGATCCATTCAGATAAAAGAAGAATTTTTCAAATCGGTTCATAAATTACGGAGATATGAGGTAACAAACACAAAAAAAAAAACAAAAAAAAAACATACAACCGAATTGAGAACCTCCTCCTTTTTTTGAAGTCGGTTAAAAACAAACCGAGCCAGCCCTAATCGTAACGCCGAAGCTTATAGGAGCAAAGGCAGTGGAGTGTAGCGTCTACACAATGCTAGGAAGCAAAGGAGGGCAAACGAACCCAGGCGGCTTACATTAGCGATAATATTATGAAATATTGCTTCAACAATGATTCTGTGTGAGTGTGTGTGTGTGATTTTTGTCTTTCGTTTGGCTTTTGAAGTTGAAGCCTGAAATCTTCTTCTTTATCGTGTGGTTAGTGCCTAACCTGGTGTCAGATTTTTTATGCCGCCCATGGGCCTCTGACTTGGATTTACATACCGTCGAGAAATATCTCTCAGGTATGCTGGTTTCCTCACGATGTTTTCCTTCACCGAAGCAAGTGATAATTATAGGTACAATACGCACATAATTCCGAAAAATCAGAGGTGCGTGTCCTGGGTTCGAACTCGAGACCTATGACTTTGCAGTCCAACGGTCACACCACTAGACTATCACTTTTCTTTTTCATTGATTGGGAAGGGGCCCGCAAGGGCCGATGAAGGAACATGGGTGGGTTTTAGTCAGTAAAAGTCTGACACACCCTCCCGCTCAGCCCAGAGCGGGAGAAGTCATTTGATGATTTCCCATCCGAAAAAAAAAAAAAAAAGGTATGCTGGTTTCCTAACGATGTTTTCCTTCACCGAAGCAAGTGATAAATATAGGTACAAAATGCACATAACTCCGAAAAATCAGAGGTGCGTGTCCTGGGTTCGAACTCGAGACCTATGACTTGGCAGTCCAACGGTCACACCACTAGGCTATCACTGCTTAAAAGCCTAAAATGGTAACTTTATTTATCTATCCACTGCAAAAAGGTACGACTGGAGCAGTAGTTTAACGTCCTCGTTACACGTC
Organism: Standfussiana lucernea; assembly: GCA_964057025.1. Classification (NCBI taxonomy): domain Eukaryota; kingdom Metazoa; phylum Arthropoda; class Insecta; order Lepidoptera; family Noctuidae; genus Standfussiana; species Standfussiana lucernea. The sequence continues at coordinate 5,645,768 of OZ059809.1, forward strand.
GTTCTCGTGGTAACGAAATTTTTGAAAAATAAATTCATTATGGGCATTTTCGACTGGTAAATATATCAACACTCATTATGTCTCTGGAGCTTCTATTAGTTACACATCTGCCTAACCCTTTTAGAATTACAGGCGTGATGTTATGTTCTACAAAATTTTCTGAACAAAATATTCAAAATTCAAATGCCATTTATGACGTTCAATGAACAAAATAACTATCAAAGCCACAGCCAAAACAATTCCAGCTAATCGAACTCTAGTATTAGTGGTAACGCAAATCCTATTCAATAAACGTAATTAAATGCAAAACAATCACACTCGAAATCAATTACGTACGCAGAATCAAACATGGCGCCCTTGTTACAAACGTTGGAGAAATTCAAACAATTTCATCGGTATTCATCGTAATGGTTTGGTACAGTCAGGGGCGTCAGTCGATGATCTGGTAATGGCTTTCAAGACTGTCGTATTACCCAGTAATTGGATTTCGACAGTTTTTACAGGTAGTCAGTGGCCCGAAAGTCTGACAAACAGACTTACCAAGGGGTATCGTATTACCCAGTAACTGTATTTCGACAGTTGTTACAGGTAGTCAGTGGCCCGAAAGTCTGACAAACAGTTTTACCAAGGGGTATCGTATTAGCCTGTACTAACTGGGTTGTGGAGGTCAAATAGGCAGGCTCTCCATGTAAAATACTGGTATTCAGCTGCATCTGATTAGACTGGAAGCCGAAGCCAACTCCAACGTATGAGGGAAAAGGCTAGACAGATGATGATCTTCAAATTACTCTATCACCTTGTTGTCTGGAAGCCGACCCCAACATGGTTAGGAAAAGGTCATCATCACAACATCACGCCTCTAATTCCTGAAGGATTGGGTAGAGGTGTACCCAATAGTACACCCACATTTCGCCAGTTTTATTTAAGTCCAGTGTAATTGGGGCGAACCTATTGCTATCAACCGGGCACAAATCGGGGTACTGAGGAATTCCTGATAAAAAAACCCAATAACAATTAGCCTGACTTGGGAAGCGAACCCAGGACCACACGTTCGAGGCAAAGGATAGGTAGATGAAGATAATGTCATGTACTTTATCGCTGACTGTACTATCGACACCGGAATATACCGTATATATGCCGTTTGTGTTAGAATACTATGTGTTGCGGATGTCCAACAGAGTCACTAGTGTATTTCGATGATGGCATTGCATCATTGGAGGTTTACTTTTCAGGCTACGTTGTATTAGAACTGGCTGTTTTGACTCAATGTAATTAGTGTTACGTTTTGGGACCATATAATTCGAGAGATTATGGTGAATAAACGAGGCTCGTGGCTAAATAATAACAGACGCTCGGGTCGATCGTCAGGATAAGCCGCGCTTGCCAGGTTTGGTCCGTGGATGGGTGACCGCCTGGAAGACTAGAAGGAAAGAAAGAAAGAAAAAACGTTTATTGGCACACGCCACAAGTACACAATACAAAATATAAAAAAGCAAATATAAAATAAAATTTAAAACTAACCAAGAAATATTATGTGACTCACGGCTGCGCCAAATAGGCCCAGTTCAGCAAAATGCCGGACAACTAGTGCCCGACGCTGGTTTTCAACTGAACCTATATGGTGAGTGTGCGGATGTCAATAGGTTTAAATAATTATAAATAAATATTGAAGGGCTAGGCAGAAGTGTACCTAGTACAGTACACATTTGGCTAGTTACGTTTAAGTCCCAGGTTATGGAGGCAAGTTTATTGCCTTTCATACACAAATTACAGGTGAGCTTAAGAATCAACTAACACAAAAAAAAAACAAAAAGAATACACCCTTTTCTTGGACAATAACATTCAAAACTTACACTGTCACTTACAAGATATCTTCCGTGATCTCGGGAGATATCAATTGTACCATTTATTGTGAGCTCTCGTGATATCCCGTATCAGTGTAAATTTATTTATAAACCGTGAAAGCTTAAAACAGTGAATAATAACATTCAAGTCGTAACTTGTCATATCTTTAGTTTAATCTATACTAATATTATAAAGCTGAGGAGTTTGTTTGGTTGAACGCGCTAATCTCAGAAACTACTGGTTCGAATTGAAAAATTATTTTAATGTTGGATAGCCCATTTATCGAGGAAGGCTATAGGCTATAAAACATCACGCTGCGACCAATAGGAGCGGAGCATTAATCAAAAATGTTACGCAGACGAAGTTGCGCCGGTCAGCTGGTTTTGAATAATTCGACACTACAACACTAACTTCAAGTTATCAATTTCTTTTCTTTAGGCATTACACTGCCTAGATAAAAGAGATACCTAAACCGAATTACCTCTCATGAGAGCATATCCTAAAGTTTATGTTACTCTGCTCCGATATTAAACCCAGCAATTAGCCATTTAACTTAGAAAGGTTGCATAATTCTAAACACCCAACTAGTTACAGCGTACAGACTATAAAACGATTTTAACACTACAAAGTGCTTGTGCATAGGGTTACCATAGTTACTATATAAACAGATTTGTCGGGACATGTCCGGGTTTTAAGCCTGCCATAGATACTTTGTCAGTATTTTTCATTTTTCCAGAATAATCGATCTAAAGGAAATAATTCCAGAAAGTTAAACAGTAACAGGCAACAGCCTGTAGTCTGGATTTGTAAATGGTTGTCAGCAGTGATAGCCTAGTGGTGTGACCGTTGGACTGCCAAGTCATAGGTCTCGAGTTCGAACCCAGGACACGCACCTCTGATTTTTCGGAATCATGTGCGTATTGAATAATAATCACTTGCTTCGGTGAAGGAAAACATCGTGAGGAAACCAGCATACCTGAGAGATATTTCTCGACGGTATGTAAAGCCAAGTCAGAGGCCCGCGGGTGGCATAAAACTCTGACACCAGGTTAGGCACTAACCACACGATAAAGAAGAAGACTTACTTGTTTGTCTAAATATTGGTAGAACTAGAGTTCTACCAATATTTTGCCGGGATATTTTGCCTAGGCTTAGGTAGATCTAAGCCTAGACGTGATATTATACTGATGACACTTAACGACGTGTGCCTATCACAAATGTTATGTTATCTCCATGTTATAAAAGTAAAGGCGATGGTTTGGACACCGCGAGTCGACACCTAGCCGAACTCATCATCATCTCCCTAGCCTTTCCCCAACTATGTTGGGGTCGGCTTCCAGTCTAACTGGATGCAGCTGAGCACCAGTATTTTACATGGAGCGACTGCCTATCTGACCTCCACAACCCAGTTAATACTAGGTAATACGATACCAATAGGTACGACTGATTGTCAGACTTTCGGGCCACTTATAACCTGTAACGACTGTCAAAGATCTACATATGGCAGCCGGGACCAACGGCTTAACGTGCTTTCCTGCTCACAGAGGAAACTCGGTATGTAATGGGCGGTCACCCATCCATGGACCGACCTAGGTAAGCACGGCGTGTTGCTAAATTGTTCTAGACTTTTGTAGTTTCGATATGGTAGGTAACCCTAGCCGCTGGGAAACAATTCCCGCACCAACACTGAGGCAGGCCATATGACCATAGCAAAACGTTTCGGTCTAATTGCCTATCGTAGCCTGTATTTATAGCCCCAGCGAATGGCCCATACTTCATAAGACCTTTTAATGAGCAATAAATAGCCATTAACAATAGTTGATTAAAGGCCCATTGTTGCCTCGGATTGATTTAGAAATTTTATATTGTTTTGAAACGACGTGAAAATTGAGTGTGGTTTGTACCTGGTTTTATTGTTGGCTGTTAAGAAAATGTGGGGTAATTAAAAGTTTTAGAGATGGTATTTCATTGGCAGGTCTACTGTTGGATGTATTAGGTACTTCAGTATTTTCTGTCAGATATCATCTTCTGCCAAGATTTGGCCAACTTCGTTGGGATTGGCTTCCAGTCTTACCTGATGCAGATGAATACCGGTATTTTGCTTACTGCTTTTGTTTTACAGACAAAGATATTTTATACCTATTACCAAACGGAATTTCATTTCAATAACTTTTCGCCTATTTCAGTAACTTTTGTAAACAAACTAAAAATAGCGAATGTGTTATTTTCGTTAGCGATCGAATGAAACCTGATCGCTTACGAAAATAACACAAAATAAATGTAGATAGATTTTGGCAAGAATCGGATATTTTTGATACAATTGTGTGTCGAATATCACTAACGAGGAAAAGCTCTTAATTTATTTGTATCAATTCAATAAACGGTCATAATTAAGGACTATTTCCACGACATTTACGGTATTGATCTGTTAGTAAAAAAAAAAACATTGTAAAATGCAGGTTTAATAGAAGCAGAAAATAGAATAATAACCATTAATTAGATAACGCAAAATAATCGGAATAATAATGCATGAAATCAGTTCATCAAAACGAATGATAGCGGTGTAGCTTCACGAAGGTATGGGACGTAGGACCCAAGTAAGATCCCAAAATTAGAAATCAGATCAAAATGCTAGCAAAGAAACAGTTAAACAAATAGACACCAATTTTATCAACATTGTACCAACAGTTTGTGTGCCAAACTTGGTTTCAATTCGACATGAGGCGTTGCCAAAACCGAACTAGAAAGCTTTACATTCCAAGTCAAAACACTTCCATACTCCACGCACTATTAAAAAACCGTAAAAAATAATTCAAAAACAAGTTTTCTTTATTGCGAGAAATATGTGTATGGCTTTTGAAGTAAAAAGTCGTAAAAGTAGGCTATAAGGCTATATTGGTTATCAGCTAAATAAATTGATTATGCAGAACACAATATGAGCATAACTCAGGACTGATTGCGAAATCAATTATAGGCTTTAAAATCGTAAAACCGTACTGGTGTGTACTAAAGTTATTACATACATACATTCACAAACATACGCTTTTTTCCTATGGGTGTAGGCAGTAACCAAAAAAACGCCACCTGCGATTCTTACATAGCTACTCCTTTTGCCTCGTTCACGTTGATACCTGGTCATATCATATCGGGAGGCATGACGGCTCGTTAGTGAGGTCACTAGTCACCTGCACGCTGTCTGTGTTTTCAGTTAAGTACTAACATAGGTTAAGAATATTGTTAGTAACCCAACGGATCTCTGTTATCTGTAATTAAATAAATAATAATAATAAAAAAAAAAAAAAATGAATAACCGTAGTAGTACTTACATGGGAAAATGCGAGTTTCAGACTCACGTTTATTCCCATGGGAGTAGGCAGAAACAAAAGAATGCCACCTGCTACGATCCTCACATACTCCTTGCTCTTCGACCAGAAGTGAGTACTGCTGGCCTTTCTGACGAGCATCACCTAAAAGGTCAGTTTACATCTAGCTGTGTGTTCTTATTTATGCCTACAGCTCCGTTCGTAAAGATGTATAGGTAGCTGCCTAGCCAGAAACCGTCAGATTTGAAAGCGGACTAGTAAAGAAAATGAGATGGTATGAATACTAACGCCATTTTTAATACCTAGCCTTATCTCTGATCTTCATTTAGATCTTCAAATAGTACAACATGCTGTTTTCATACTAAATATTTATATTTAACACGCTATTGTATCGCAGACAGATGTGTTGCTGGGGAGTTTGTTCCGTCACTTTTCTTCCCAGCTATAACACTAGGAAGTGGCGAAGGGCGGGCGTTTTGGGGGACTGTCTCTCATAAACTCGACGTTCTAAAAGTGCTGATTATCAGCCTAATTTGAATAAATGACTTTTGAGTTTGAAATGTGACAATTACGTCAAATTTCTTAAAGACCCTTTATTAAATAAATACTCCCTAATTATTCGAATCAATCAAACCGCTTTTCTCCTCAACGATACAGTACCGATACATCGGAAACAACAGGTTTATCGATAAAAACGTTTTCGAGTCGTAAAAACTTAGAATTAAACGAACGTATATTTATAGTTTGGGACCTGTCCCACCGCTGACGAGGAAACGATGAGCTATCAACGATTTACTCGCTCAAAAAACTAACAAAAGACAGTATTTTCAGGTACCATGTTAGTAAAAGAGATACATAATTATTTAATAATAATTGATCGCTTACTGTTCGCACCGAAGGTGTCGCAACGACAAGAGCTGTCAAAGAGATTGCTCGCTTAGCTGGCAGAACAATCGCTGGGAGAGTCTCGCTTGGTACGAGTACATACGCATACCAGCTAGTTCTCTCCCATCGCCCACTCGCTGCTCGACCCTTTACAAAGCCGTCAAATAAGCAATCTCTACATCAAACTAAGCTAAACTCCACGCAAAAATTTACGATAGAACTCAACGTTACGCACTCAAAACATTGTTGTGCTGTTGTATTGGATACAGTGAATAGTACAGAGATCATGATAAAGTATGGGTATTTAAAGTAAATTTAATACTTGTGAACTTTGACCTTAAATATGTCTGGAACTAGAAGGTTCCCAGGTATGGTCCAGAACAAAAAAAAAATGATCGCAAAGACGGGGACAACCAGAGCCTTACGGTTTCCTTAAAGGTCTTTTTACGCCCATTATCGCTCTACTGTACTCGTTTCTCGCTGATCGCTGACGATGGGACGGATGCCTTAAGATACAGCCCGTTGATTTGTTAACGAAGTTAAATTACCATTGACAGCTACCTGTGAAAGTCGGTAATGGTGGCTAAACGACGGTAACGGATGAGAACTATTAAGAGGAAACACTTCGTATGGGTTTTAAGTAGATAGGTACTTGTGTTGGTAAATTGTGTGTGATTTCACGCTTGGATACTGTGTTGTTTTGTTTTTGAGTTAATCGGTTGTCATCTTTTTTAGAGAATACAGGTTGTATTGTAATTTAAGTGTTTGACGGGGTGGCGTTGTTACTTAAAAAGGTGATATGAGTTGATGTTCTTACAATCTTATGTAAAGTTGGAGCCAATGAAACGTCAAATATCTTTAAGGCTTTAAAAATGAGTCATTATTATTAAATTCCAAGTCCAACATAGACCAGTGTACTCGTTGATGTTTTAGATTCTCCACCAATAAACTTCTTGATATCACAGTTCCAAACGTGCGCCACATAACCCGATCCTTTTCTGCATGCTTTTACAAAAACCATTTATACTATAAGTGAAGCTACCGTTATCAACTAATTTCACACTTCAAAAACACCTAAGAAACGTTGACATCACGCCATTAGCCACGGTCTACACTACATCTACAAAAATTACGAAACTAGTAAATCGATTCTCGACAAAATGGCCAAATATCGATTACTTACCTCGCAAGAATCGAGAATACAAAAGAATCGCTCACAAAGCTTGTCAATGACAAATGAAATTCGACGTCGGACCATAAATTGTGACTAGGTATAATAAAAGATTATCTATCCCTGAAATAAATACAGGGGGAGGACAATGGGCCTTTATTAAGGGAGTTACCCCCTATGGGTTTGTTCCTTGGACGTGTGTATGATTCGCATCTGTTCGGTTATTGTTTTACATGGTTAATTCGATTTTGGTTTGAGGACGATGAAATCGAGATTTTTTCGGAACCTGATTAGACTTTTGTTTGTTGGTACTTACCTATTGTGTGAAATAAAAATCACCGTGTGTTTCTGGCGTAGAACATATTTTAGCCCGGTTTAAAAAAGGAGTTCGAGTGCGCGTATGGAGTTCCATGGCCCTTCTTCTTAATAGAGATCTACGTTTTGAACGAACAACCAGCTTCAACTTTCTGATTTACTGACCAGTTCGAAAGTGCCTGTAATGGTTTAATTGATACTAGCGACCCGCCCCGGCTTCGCACGGATGCAATGTACATACTAATGTTTTCTCTACTATAATATTCATGTATTATACATATAAACCTTCCTCTTGAATCACTCTATCTTTTAAAAAAACCGCATCAAAATCCGTTGCGTAGTTTTAAAGATCTAAGCATACATAGGGACACATAGCGGGAAGCGACTTTGTTTTATACTATGTAGTGATAAAATGCTTTCGACTTTGGTTACAAAAAAATCAGAATGACAAACAATAATAAAAGCAAATAATTTAAATGCCTTTTCAGCCTTAACTACATTAAAAAACAATGTTATATTTTCGGATCACTTACCAACAATATGGACTAGATCCAAATCTCATTTCGAATCAAAGGACAATGCCCATAATTCACTAGCCATCACTAAAAATATAATCTAATAGAAAATAAACGGATATAGTCGATTACTCGCATTATAGCCGAGTTCTGATTCAATGGTTTTGCCGTCAAAAAAATGGCAATAGCTGTTGGTAATATAAACAGTCCGTGCGAACCACGCGTTCATAAGTCGCGTGCCAGGGGTGTCACTTACGCAGTTTTTTTTTTTCATTATTTGTTTTACCCCATTTTATTTATGTATTTATTTGTTTATTTTAGTTGATTTTCTTTTTAAGTTTACCGATATTTGTGACAAGTTTTTGACGTTGATTGTCGCTGAATCTCGAAACAATCCAACATTAGGGACTTGGTGTTTTGGCAAAGCGTGATTTTTTACAAGCAGAATATATCAAACATGACAGATTCTTAAATACTTTGTTTTATAATGTAGTGAATTAATAATATAACATCTACTTTAGCTTTAGAATATTCATAATGATATTTCGATTCCCAATTAATTCATAAAAAAATAAAATACCTATTAAAACAAAATTATAGTTATGTCTTTCTTAAAACTAATGACACGTATTAAAATAATTGGTAATTAATTATGCATAACATATTAGTGATATTAACTATGGATATTAGATATCCATCGCCGTGCCTTTCTGTTGACCTCTAAATATGACTATAGTAATATTTAAGATATTTTAATGGTGCCCATAGGATGTGCATATTCATATTGGTAATAAAAATTCTTTGATCCAAAAAATCTTGATAGAAAATATTAATTTTGTTTTTATTGATATTGTATACCGTTACACATCGTCTATATAGATTCTCCAATGAATTAAAAAAAAAAACTGCTATAACGGGTATAAAAAAAACCAATACCAAAGCCCAGTCTCTTATTATTCCCGATATTGCAACCGACAGTATTTCGACGGTACTATGGGTCTTGTTACACCTTGTATAAAAAAATCCTAGATTCTTAAAAAATCCTTACCCACTTAATTTTAGCATTTACTCTGAATTCGGAATTTAAAACAGTTTTCTACTCAGGACAGCCCTGACCAAGTCCCCCACAGGATCGATAGAACATTTTATTTCTCTCTATTATAAATCCGAGGGGAGCATTATAAGGAGCGTCGCGTGCGTGCAGTTACCGCCACTGTGCCATTAACGAGTGCCACTGGCAACTGGCAACTTTGGCAACTGGCAACAATTGGCCTATATCATTTTCTTTACAAGTTTTTTTTGGGGGATAGTTCAAATAGTCTGCTCGGAACTTTGGATGGTATATTATAGATGATATATACATGATGGGAAAGGCAGTAGAGATAATTGAAATAGCATACGTTGTGAGAAACGATACTTCTTGAAATAATAATTACTTATCCATTTGCTTACTGATAAAAGTAAAAAGTTAACATTGATGACTTGATTGGCAAAAATTACTGCAATTATTTTGTATCTCTTTGTATTACAGCGTCGTCAACTTTGACATTGACAAATAGGTTCCTAATTGTTTTAAGTTTTTGATACCCAATAATATGAAGTAGTAAAATGGACTAGTAAAATGTGTCAAAATCAATAATAATACCAAACAAAGAATCAACAATTAAATTGCTTCAGACCTGGGATTAGGTAAAAAAGCTCCACTTAAGTGATTAAACGGATTAATATCAAAACATTAAAGGCACTGTGGGAGGCAAAACGAGGGCTCGAATCATAAAATAAAAAAAATATATAAAAACAGAGGTAATCGGATTTCATGATCATAGGAGTGCAAAACAAATCTATACAGTGATTTATGATCTATTGTGTATTGTGATTATTATTTTTATTGTACTTCACTATAAAAGATTTGGCTTCTATCATTTTCTATTCTAGTGTCGAAAGTATATGGTTCTAGCATTTGTACCTAATTTACTATAAAATAAATTGGCTTCTATGATATTCTAATGTCGAAAATAATATATGGTTTTATCAAGCTTTGTGATTTTTCTTGTACTTGGCTTGTACTTACGTTCCGAATGACCTTGTTTTAAGTATAAAACACATTAAAATTATGTTTGTCATGTCTGTACAATTATGTGTGTCGCATAGTAATTTTGTTTTATTGATGATTCTAGACTTCATTACTTTGGTAGTCACGGCAAGAAAACCAATACTATATAGTTAATTATTTATATCTAATAGCCTATTTTGATTGTTTAAATTGATTGCAACTGACATTGATGACAATGTCCTTAAAAAAACTTTTTTGCAAAAAAAACCGACTTCCAAAAAAAACACTAAAAAAGTGGAAAATAACTTTACTTTCGTAAGTCGGTGACTATTGTTTGTTTCATTGACTTTTTTGCCACCGACTTCCGAAAGTAAAGTTATTTTCCACTTTTTTAGTGTTTTTTTTGGAAGTCGGTTTTTTTTTTGCAAAAAAAGTTTTTATTTTACCCTTTTTAGTTATCGTATCACACACAAATCCTTGTCAAGTATCAACTTCGCAATTTCTTTTACTTGGATGACATTTTTTCCAGTTATTTTGATTTCAAAACAAAACTGCTGAACCGATTTTGATGAAATTTCTATGGGACCAATCGAGAAGTAGATCCATTCAGATAAAAGAAGAATTTTTCAAATCGGTTCAGAAATGACGGAGATATGAGGTAACAAACACAAAAAAAAACATACAACCGAATTGAGAACCTCCTCCTTTTTTTGAAGTCGCTTAAAAACACAATTTTTCAGATTATTTTCTATGCTTTACTTGAAGTTTTTGAGCTAAGTAAGTTACACGTTTTAAGGTAGAGAGCATCAAAAGTAAATCTTTTACGAAAAATTTAGAACAAAGCACCGAAACAATAAGCCCAACAATTCTATAAAAACACACAAGAAGACCGATTCTTCCATGTTTTTACAAAGAACAATACTAACAAAGTTATTCTACATCTAAAGTATTCTAGAATTTACAAAGCTGTGTCTGTGAGGTAAAGAACATTATACAAAAAAATAAATGGAGTCGCACTGCATTGCGAATAAAAGTAATGAAGTAAAAGTTTGTTCCTCCTCTTTAAGTTGTAAACATGTTACTAGGGCGTATTTGTAAGTTGTTTAAGCACTCCTTTGTAACTGTTTCTCTGTTCCTTTGAAAACAAAAGATAATTCTAACGTTAGTAACTAGAAAAATAAAAAGTAAGAATTATGTTAGAAATCATCAAGTTTGGAAGAAATACTATATTACGTGGTCTACTAGTTAGGTTTAATCAAAAAATAAAATATTTGAAACACCCTGTATAATTTACACACCTACCTTTCCCAAGCCATCTACATAATGTTTAAATTAAGTCACATACTCTATGTAAGCCCCTAAGAAAACAAGATAAGCATGACTGTTTTTGCCCTTTAATTGCGTAGTAAAAACAACTTACAACCCCCAAGCAGAATTTAACTCATAAATACGATTTACCTCAACGTAATAAAGCATTTATCAATCTACAACGTCCAGTTAAAAAAACAACTAAAATATGAAAATCCTCAAAACACTCCATTTCCCTGAAACACCTCATACATACCAATTAACCTAAAAAATAAGTGGGGCAGGCAAAAACAGTTTGCAGCAATCGTGAATAAAAACAAAGTTGCACCTTCTCATGATGTGGAGTAGCTCTGGCTCCTGACCCAGATTCCACCACCCATTGTAGCACTGGAGTCATATTTTCTGGAGTGGCTGTGTCATTGCACACGGTTTTCGCACAATACCCTCTTTGAAGTGGTGTTAGCATGTTATTGTTTAACTAAACATTACTTAGAACGGTGTTGAAGTCAGAATCTTTCTTTAAAAAACAAATGACTTCGCATTCGGATTTTGTAAAAAGAATAATAAAAAAAAAATTGTCTGCGAAAAGCTAGATGAAGACTTTGGATATCCTATTATATCTTAACATCAACAGGGACATAAAACCCGATATTTTATGACTAAAAACAGTAACTATGAAATGACAAGTGTGAAAAGTCACATACATATTCACACAGTGAACTTTTAGACACTACTGCAGTAGGTATTATTTTCTAAAACTTCAAAATTCGGATAATGCCATCTCGAAACATACACGATTTACTTGAAAAAACTAGAGCAATTCGCTTTAGAATCGTGTTCGGTCACTTGAGTAAGATTCGATGCGAACTTCACAGAATAGCACTGCTGATATTTACAGGATAAGCTTCTAGTTTATTTAATTTTAAACAGATTTTTGTAAACTAGGTCAATGGAGGCATGTCAAGGGTGAGCCTTAGTCCTTTTTGTGGTAGTATTTTTAAGCTAGCTTGAATGCAACTGAAATTAGGTCAAGAGGCACATGCATGAATAAGTTGACTTTATGCATCATAAATTCAAAATAAAGAATAGCAGTACTATTAAAGATACGAAATTTTTATGAAAAAATGGTTTTAGGGTAAGAGATTTTAAATTAAGGTCTTCTGATGGGTACCTAATGAGTATACATAACTGGCAAAATATGGGTGAACCGTGTACTATATGTAGGTGCACCTCTGCCTAACCCTACAGGGAAGTACAGGCGTGATGTCATGTTGTGTTATTACTGAGGATTTTTGTGAATTCCGATATCAAACATGACAATTTTCAAAATTCTGGCAATCATTTCTTTAAAAGTTTTAACACACATATAAAGGATAAAATTCCGCCAAATACCAGAAAAATAAAACTTTTAACCGCAACAAAGCTCCCACTAAATTAGAACACTGGCATTATCCTTTATACTCCCAAAAACTAGTTCAAAATACAAAACTCGAGCATTATAATGTAATTTATCTAATAGTTAACTATACTAAAGTCAATTACCAACATTAATTCTCGTACAGCGTATTTCGAGCTACATCCATGCACTATGCGCCAACTATGACCCAATTTTAGTACCGTCATGCGAGAGTGAACCAAACGGTACAATAGTATTACTAATAAAAAGGTTTTTATTGCCAAGAATATTAAGTTTTATTTTGTACAGTTTTTCTAGGTGTTAGTCTTTGCCTCTGGTTGCTGGAAGCTAGGTCTCGTGCAGTTTCGTTTGTATATTAAAGACTGCTTTGTTGAATTGTGGTTGAAAAAAAAAGGGTTTCAGAAACAAATAACTGTTGAGTGCTGGATGGTTGTTGAGTCCATCTGCTAAAGTGCTAACTATTTTCCTTTAGAAGCTGAGGAGAAACAACTTCATTATTCATCATCGCCTGCCTAGCCTTTTCACAACTATGTTGGAGTCGGTTTGCAGTCTAACCGGATGCAACCGAATATCAGTAATTTACTGGAAGCGACTGCATATCTGACCCCCACAACTCAGACTGGTTGTCAGACAAACCACTTCATTAGTGATAAATGTTTTTAGAAAGGAAGAAGAAATTAAAACAGTATTAGTTAAGTACCGGTAATACTGTCTAGGTGGTGATCAATCTGAATCAGGCCCAGCATAATACAGAGTTTCAATTGATTAAGAGGTCAGCTTATTCTGGTTTCGGTGTGCAATGAATATTCTTACTAAATAAAAGATTACAAGTAAACACTTGGACAGACAAAAGGCCCACAATGAACTGTCAATTACACAATTAGTAGAAAACATTTACCTATATTTTTAGTATTAAAAGCTAATAAGTATACTGTATGAAGTATTATTATTATCCTCCATATTCTACTAGCATTTTCTACAATTTCGCAGATCATATGACTAAACAAATCCAGAATTAGCATATTAGTCACCACAGCAGTATATTTAGAGGTATGAAATATAAACTCTGGTATATATAATTGTATGCTATTACCCACCTCTTCTTGCTAAACGTATGTTGTGAAATAATTGAGGATTTAATACTGGTGGCATTAATGCAGTAAACGTTGCATGTAATTTTGCGGTTTTTATTTGCAAAGCTTAATTTCACAAGTAAAAATTGTATGTAGGTACATACTTCAACAATTTCCATTAGCCATCATAATATTATATGTTGAAATTAGTTCGTTACGGGCCATACGCCTTCCCATTTGTTTAATAAAAGAAATTACAAGTTGCCTTTTGCTTCATGAGCATGTTTAAAACGTATTGCATTTGCCAAAAAAACATTTCTTGTACCAAAAACCTGCACATTTTTAACAATAGTAATAGGTTAAGTATAAGCTGTCCATAGCTTTCTTGTCTGTTAAATAAAAATCTTAAAAAAATTGATCCTTAAACTGTTACAATATAAAACTTGCACGATCTTTCATTCCGCCATCCAAAGCGAAGATTGTTTACCATCAATACAGCAGTAACTAATACATTGGTCACGTTCATATTTCTGTTTATATTATACGCTGCTAACCCCGTGACGTATATACCGCGATGTTTATAAAACAAAGCCAATGTTCCACCAAGTACTACTATTGATTTATGACTGAATATGCCTCTCGGTGTTGCCATTCAAAAAATATGTTTTTATTTTTGTGACGTTTTATTTTACAGGGCAATAATTTTCGAGGGAATAGTCGTAACATTTTGCTTTAGAGTTTATGGTATTGTTTATTTATAAAAATACGGTTTAATTTTGTTTTTTTTTTATAGCTTTATTTGAAATATTCATTGCAAATTACGTCGTGACCATTGGGGTAATTTAATGTATTTTAAAATACGCTTAATACCTTCTCCGTGTCAAGACCGTTATATTAAGATTTAAACCGTTACATATATCTTAAGATAGATCACAGGAATAACGATTCATGTCACATTCAAACTGCACGTAAATGTAATTTATCTGACGACTTCAAAATCACAGGATATCGCACGACTGCGTGATAGATTGATTGGACTGATTGGACATTTAAGAGTAGTTTCGGTTCGAAAGACCAAATATTCTAAGTATCGGTAGTCGTCTAACAGCTTAAAGATATCCCTGGTTTAAGGTAATGTCTTATGTTACTTTATAAAGCGATAGTCATGAGGATTGAATTAAATTCAAATTCAAATTCATTTAATCATTTTGTGAACATAGTGTAAAAAAATATACAGATGTTTAATAAATAAATGTTGATCCAAACTATGTCCCGCCAGAAGGCATACAAAATATTGTAGTAACTCAAAACTATAGCAAAAGAATTAAGTTAAAAACTAATTAGTAGATGTCACTATTTCATGTCAAACGCTAATCGCTAATAATAAAATATGTCAATAAATTAAAAACGAAATATAAAACAAGTATGCAAAGTCACAATCAAAGTCAATCAAATCTTATAAATAATAGATGCAATAAACAATACACAATGTCAATAAAAACTGGCAAAAATGGGACAACATTTTACATATAGACATACATTTAAGTTTATATAAATACTATTTCAATTTGTCATTAAGAAATTCATTAACAGAATAATACGCCTTGTCATTCAATAATTCAAAAAGATTATGTTTAAACTCCTTCAGGTTGTTGCTTGATATAATTTGATTAGGTAATTTGTTATAAAGTTTTGGAGCCATTGCATATATACTATTGTATAGGAATTTGGTTTTAGTGAAAAGGGGGTGCACCTTTTTTGAACGCCGTTGACTTTCAACAGATTTATATAGGGACATGTTGTTTTTTACAAAGATACAAGCTTCAAAGACATAGAGAGATGGTACAGTCAATATTTTTAAGTTTCGGAAATGAGGCTTGCATGAATCTGTTCGTTTCAATTTACATATGGCTCGAATACATTTTTTCTGTGCTATCAAAACCTCCTCTACCTTAGTAGCATTACCCCAAAAAATAAGACCATATCGTAAAGCAGAGGCGACATATCCATGATAAGCTGCTAGGAGCGCTGGTTGATTCACTATTTTCCCTAGCATATTTAGAGCATATGAAAACTTACTGAGCTTGCCACATACATTATCGATTTGCGTCCTCCATGACATATCGCTATCAATATGCAGTCCAAGAAATTTTGTTACAGTAGTTTCATGTATTTGGTCACCTTTGTAGTTTACCTGAAGATCTGTCAGTAGGTTTTGTCGAATTTTAAAAGTCATAAATTTAGTTTTGGTTAGGTTAATTTTGAGGTTATTAGCGGTCAGCCAGTCAACAATCGTAACAAGACTATTATTAATGTCGTCTTCTATTTCTTTGGTACTACCAGTGTTATATATTACCGTGCTGTCGTCGGCAAATAAGGACATTTGGTGAGTGATAATTTGAGGAAGGTCGTTAATATAACAAATGAACAGCAAGGGTCCCACCACAGAACCCTGCGGAACGCCATAACGGAGAACTCTAGATCTAGACGAGTGGACTATTTCAGTTTTGGACTTAATATCAACTTGACTAATCTGCGTAATTTGTTTTCTGTTCTCCAAGTAAGATTGTACGAGATTAAGCACGTTACCTCTGATGCCGTATCTATGTAGCTTACTTAGCAGTACCTTATGGTCCACATAATCAAATGCTCTGGTCATATCCATATACATTGCCATTACTGGTTTCCTATTGTCCATATTGTGATGTACCTTTTCAAGAAAATTGTATATGGCCATATTAATGGTTTTTGTTTTCCTAAAACCCATTTGTTCCGTGCAAAAAATGTTATGTTTTTCAAAGTAATTGTAAATACCATTATAAATAACTTTCTCAAAGATCTTTGAGAATATCGGTATAAGAGCTACAGGTCTATAATTACTTAAAATTGTTTTGTCATCTTTTTTATGTAATGGCTTGACAATTGACACCTTTAACTTTTGCGGAAAAATACCATTTTGAATACAATTATTTATTATGTCGCTTAATATCGGTGCTATCAGAGGAGCCACTGCTTTAACCACTCTTGTGTCAATGTCATCATATCCTGTACTATTGGTGTTTTTAAGGTTATTAATTATAGCTATAATGTCCTGTGGTATGGTTGGCTCCATAAAAATAGATTTATGAGATCCTGTTGTATTAAAATGCTTAAAATTATTTGTATGAAAATTATTGGTATTAGGTTGAATTGAATCCACAAAATAATCATTAAATTGCTCCGCTATAATTTTAGGTTCTGTAATATATTTATCATTTACATTAATTACACGTATATTAGCTTTAGGAATGTTGGGTTTCATACTGTTTATGACCTTCCAAGTTGCCTTGGATTTATTGGTACTTGTTCCAATAAAATAGCTATTTTGAGCTCGTTGTGTTAATTTGATAATTTTTTGGTATCTTTTTGAGAATGTTTCAAAAGCTATTTTTGAATCTCTGTTTCGTGTTAGTCTATAATGCCACAATAAGGTTCGTCTTTTCTTACTGCAGCGTTTTATTCCCCGCGTGATCCACTTGGGCCTCATAACTGTTGATATTTTACGTTTGATGATTGGGAAACAGAGATCGTATAGTAGTTTAAACAAATCATAAAATGAGTCAAAGCTTTCATTTGCATTATTCGATTGGTAAACTTCGGAGAAACTAAGGTTGGAAATATATTTCCTAAAAAGATTAATGTTTTCCTTGCTGTAATCGCGTTTATTAACATAGTAGTATTTTAAAATACATGTTCGCTGTACAGGAAACTTCATCAATTGTGCTGTGTGGTCAGAAACACCAAGTTCCAATATCTCACTCTTGCGACCTCGTATATTGTGAAGAAAATTGTCTAAACAAGTACCGCTACTGGGACGCGTAGGTTTTTTTATTTCTAAGTAGAGATTAAATTCCTTTAGAAGATGTTTAAATTGAGTAGAATGTTTAGTTTTCTGAAGCATGTCAATGTTAAAATCACCGCAGATTATTATGTTTTGATTATTTTTATAGCAGAACTTTCTTAATAAGTAGGTTAAATTATTAAAGAAAAGATTCATGTTACTTTGATTCGGGACTCTATATATACACAATATTATAATTTTATGGTCAGTCAATTCCACTGCGCAGCATTCAAATACGTTGGGAATGTTAACACTTTTAACTAAATCTATTTCTGAGTAACTAATGTGATTGTTAACTAGTATACATGAGCCACCATTTCTCCTTTGTCTTGTGAAGCATGCAGCCAAAGTATAATTGGGGATGTTTAAAAAGTCGACGTCACTCTGCTTCATATTATGTTTCGTAAAGCAGAGAATATCAGCACATTTCCCACTGTTTGCAAAGGTACCCAAATGTTCCGTTATTATATCACTCTTTGCTAGTAGACCGTTTATGTTCTGATGCAATATGCACAAGCTGTTATAGACGAAAAAAATGCTGATCAATGTCAGTTGTACATGAACGGTAAGAATTAGGTGAATCGCAAATTAATGGATCTTTAAATGATGATTTTGCGGTATTTGCGTTATAATTAGTATAAACATAGCCCTTTAAATCATAGAAAATACTTGTGATTCCGTAGTTACTGATTCGACCCCCATGTCTTTGAAACATGGTATAGTCACACGATAAGTTTAAATTTGAATCAACTAGTGTGGCATAATTATAATTTTGTATGTCTTGGTAGAGGAGGTTATTAAACA
The DNA here is from genome assembly GCA_964057025.1 of Standfussiana lucernea. Lineage (NCBI taxonomy): Eukaryota > Metazoa > Arthropoda > Insecta > Lepidoptera > Noctuidae > Standfussiana > Standfussiana lucernea. The sequence continues at coordinate 5,664,357 of OZ059809.1, forward strand.
TTTCAATCCTAAAATTATACATGGTCGAGTAATAATCATATTTATAAGTCGGTAAGCATAGTATTAAATTTGTATGTTTTATAGCTGATAGTGTTTCCCGTATAGTCATTATTATATCAAAGTAATTATTAGTCTGTCGGAAGTCATCTTCTCCGATAAATATTACACAATAGTCCATTTTCGTGTAATAAGTTAGTTTAGTTTGAATGTTGCACAATAGATTGCTTATTCCACGATTAGGTAAAAGGTAGTGACATATTTGGTGACATGGAAAAGTGTTTTCCGCTATAGGTAATATTTTGTTGATCCGATTGCTACTTATAATACATAGTTTGCTGTTCTCTTCTTGAGTCGTCTTGTTAGTCCTTTTTTTAGCAGATTGAACCAAATGGTCCTGAAGAGTAACTTGTGTGGGGGTGATCACTTCTGCAGTCCCATATCTTGAGGACTCCTCTCTGTGTTGTTTATGTAAAGTTTCTCTAAGAGGTGTAGATGGCTTAGTTCTTTTATTTGGCGTTCCAATCTCGCTAGCTAACTTCTTGGTTGCCTTTTCTACTAGTTTATGTTTAATATTCATAGTCTCCACTGTTTTTTTTAAGTTCTGTGTTTTCAATAGACAGATTATTTATTTCCTCGTGAGCTGCTTGTAACTGTGAATTAAGTTCACTAATTTGATGTCTGAGTTCCTCCATTTCTTCATTCTCGTCATGGATAATATTTGGTACGCTATTATTAGTGGCGCCCTCTATTGTCGAATCGTCAGTACTACATTCATCGAAAGTTTCTATTGCAGATTCGGATCGTCGTCGACTGCGAAGTGTAATATTCTCAAAGAAATTCATTGTAATTTGAAAAAAAGTTAAGTTGTATTCAGTGGGATTCGAACTCGAGTCTCTTAGATTCAACGCGGTGAATAGTCAAACGCTTTAACCACTGCGTTAGACGATCACTACGTATAGAATTTGAATTAGGTGACTAGGTACTTCTTCATCAGATAAAGTCGGGCATCGGGCAAGTCTGGTCAGGTCCAAAGTTCAATCCTTTGTTTGAGGAACGTACGTTTGGAACGGTTAAGGTTTAAATATTTCTGTTTACTTTTGTCACTGTTTTTTCTTGAGTTTAGTAAAAAAATCATGCAGTTTATCACTAGTAATCGTTTATATTTACACAGGAGCACAGTTTAAGTCACAAGAAGTTGTGGTCAAAAATGTGTTAGTTCACAGTTTTTAAATTGTTTATAACTTCACTTGTTGTAAATGGTTTTCGTTCATAACATTGTCACATATGTTTAAGAGTGTCCTTTCACTAATTCACTTTGTTTCATCACTTAATTATTGTTTGTTTATTTAAACAAGATTTAAAATTACGGAGCTGATGTTTACATCATTAAAGTTTATCTCATTGAAGCTATGCGATGTTTATATCATTAAAGCTGATGTTTATTACGCGTAGTGTAATTCCTAAGTTACGTTTTACGTCATCAAACAGCAAGAAGCGTTAACAAACTCATAACCACAACCCACATGTTTCAAGTTTTCATAATCTTCAATTTAAAATAACTACTTCAAAACGTTTCTTTAAACTTTCTTCACAGACTTACAATCCACAATTCGTGGTACTAACTTGTAAACTTACAGAATACACCGCGAGATGGCGCTTGTGAACTTCTTTTGTTGCGAGGGTTGCCAGTGTTAAATTTACTGCAGTGGAGTGTGGAACTTTGTTGATTACCGCTCTTTAGAAGTAAGTACGTACCTGGAAAAAAAAAGTTTGCGTTAGTTACAATTGTACAATAAGTAAACTTATATTAAAGTTGGATGTAGGTGCCCTGTCGGGAGCAGCGTGAAGATTTAGTTTTTTTGGGATAAATAGTGTCCTGTGCTCTTTAATTCAGCAAGCTGCTAAGGCGTAGACATTCAAAGTGACATTGTATGATCTGATCAGCGATAAAGATAATGAAAGAGTTAAAAATGTATTGGATTTACCTAAACTACAAAAAAGCTTAAATATGTAGAAAGGCTAGGCGGTCAATACTTGTCTAGGCCCTCAGATGTCCTCATCATCTGCCTAACCTTTTCCCAAACCCTATGTTGGGGTCGGCTTCCACTTTAACCGTACGCAGCTGAATACCAGTATTTAACATCGAGCGATTGCCTGTCTGAACTCCACAACCTAGTTAGTAATGGGTTATACGATGCCCCTTGGCAAGACTGGTTGTCAGACTTTCGGGCTACTGACTACCTGTAACGACTGTCAAAGATCTACAAATGACAGCCGGGACCAATGGCTTAACATGCTTTTCTAGGCACGGAGGAAACTCGTATGTATATGTAATGGGTGGTCACCTATCCACGGATCAATCTAGGCGAGCGGGACTTAACCTTAAGCGCGACCCGAGCGGTTATTATTATTTAGGATGTCGATTGCGAAAAGTAAGCCTCCTCAGCTTTCAGAGGCTATTTGGTCAATAAATTGCATCGATACTTTAATTTGAAACAATTATTATTTAAACTCAAGCGTAACCGCAGGGCAGAGCTTGTTACATACTTTGATAGTATTCAGACATTCAATTAGTAAGTTTAGCTGGGTATCAATTAAGGAATTCGCACTAATCCACCCAGTACCCGACTTAGATGTTTCTGAGAGAAAAAAATGTGCTTTACAAACATGCATATCATAAGAATGCATAAAAAATAGCTAGTCCGTCATCTTTGAGAGTCCACCATATTGGATTTAGAATGACATCACTTAGCTAACCATGAATTGTCACTCTAACTAAACTAATAAAAGCGCCTTTAAAAGGAGAATTAGTGGCCTCATAGTAACCGCCTTAACTCCGTACCAGAATAAGAAAAAAGTGAAATATATTTCCACTGAACATAAGTACAGTCAAGCACATCAAAAGCAAGACATTCTACCATCATCGATCATTCCTTCCTTTCATCTAATCCAAAAAAAAACGAAAAGAACAAAATCCATACATTCACGACCCCTGTAGGTACCTACTAGTTATTAGGAACCACTTGAATTATTCATTGGAAGAGGGTAGACGAAAATCTTAACTTTTAACAGCAACTTTCAACTATAACGGGTAGAAAATTAAGTCCAATTTGGAATGGTAACTTCGGCCGAGTGTTCAATCTTCGGATTTCAATCAGAACATTTAAATAGAGACGAGGTCTTAACCGTAGACTATTGGTTTTTGCGGGACAAAGTTTAGGCGACTAGTTTCTTGGTCCTTTGATCTTTTTAGTCTGTGACCTCAATGTTGTGAGGTTTCGGTCAGCTCAGTCTGAGATATGTAGACATTTAAAGTAGTATTATATGGCAAATAGTTAATGACAAGAAGATTAAAGCCTGTTTCTACGAATGGGTAGGAGTAATATATGTTAGCAACATTACTATTAACATTTTTCGGGTCTGTCTGTGTTTTGATGCAATGTGAAAATTTTGGTGAGAATTAGTACGAATTTCAGAAGAATTTGAGAAGTGTTAGTTTCTTTTAGGATTTTTATTATTGGTTTAATGCTAAGTATGTACTTCAGACTACTTTAAGAATACCATCAACTTATTATAATCTTTGTGTGAATTAAGTTTCTAAGATCATCTTAAATCTTCTTTTATTTTCTTAAAATTACTTTTTCATTAATGCATCACTATTATTCCAAGTAAAAGTTTTAAGAATTACTTAAGTACTTGGCTATTATATTCACTCCTACTCAAAATATTATTACAAGAAAATCCATTTCACAATGAGATTTTTGCGTTAATCATAAAATAATGTCTTAAGCAACCAATTGCACAGAACAAAATGAACGAATGATTAAATTTGTATGAGAAATGACCGAACTGTTATTATGACTATTCATTCAGTCTATGATTTGTGTTGGAATAGAATTGAAAAATGACCAAAATTTAATTTGAAGTACTTTTATTTTCGTTTCAATCTTGATTTCTTTGAAAAAAAAGCATCCATCTTACGAATAAATTGTCCCTTTTGCTTCGTTTTTTTTTCAGTTTTAAGATTCTAATTAGGTTCTAAAGATTTACATTAATGATATAAAACTCGAAAACATTTTCAAGACTTCCCCAGAAGGGTAAAAGTAAAACTCGTCTTACACCGGGAGTTAATTCGAATTAAGTTTTTATGCGGTCATAAAAAACCCAGGGTCCACGTTAACGTTTAGCATAAATCTGCAATATTTAAGGAAGTTGCCCATCGGGAGGACAGTTTAAAGTGTTCGAATAATATATTTATGCTCGGTGTGTTTCTCCCCTTATCCGGGAACTTTGACTCTGTCATAATGTTTCATTATTATACTAATAATTGTATAGGGGAAGACTTTTATTGACGGTTGAAATTTTGACAAGATTTTTATTGAGTTTGTGAAAAATGTTCGTGTTTTTGCTATTCATGATTTATTTTCCATTCGCAATAGTACCAAATGATTTTGTTACCGCCTCTCTGTCCCTCCAATTCCATTTGTCTTCACTTGAGAAAGAAATGTCACTCTAAACGTGTTTGGTTTAGCTTTCAAGCATTTGTTTTCTAAAGAACAATTAAGTTTTAACAACTAAAATTCATGAGAACAAGACCATTAATTTTATTTTCAAAGCCGACTATGTATGTAATTTGAATAAATTTGTATACCAACAAAGTTACGACAAATACAAATGCATGTTTTGTTTCAATCTTCATTACGAATTACTATATTTTATGTCTTTGCTCAAAAATAAAGCGAAACACGCATATTTTACGAACAAAACAAGTTCAACGTAATGTATGCAGAGTTGCAGACTTAAAATATAAAAAGACAAGAAAATTTATTCAAACATGAACATTACAAGAATGTAAGGCGTTCTACAACCAACATTAGCATTCTACCTAGTGTTATATATAAATTAGCTGTATATGTATACGGTTATTACTAAATTATCAAAAATCGATTCGATCCAAATTATTTCGCCAATTCAGAACCATAATAGACTAATTACATTACCATAAATGTTCAATTTAATTTATTTACAAGACATTTTAAATACTTCCTAAGTATTAAATAAAAATCGGAAGACGACATTAAAGATTTAATTAAAATTTTCGGCGCTAACTGTACTTTAAAGGACAATGAGCTTAAAATGGCGCTTTGAATAGAAATTCGTAAAGGGTGATTCTGATTTTCTTATAGAAATATTATTAAGTGACGGGGGATCGATTCTGAACAGACAAAGGCCCAATTTCGAGAAAGGGGGAGAATAAAATTTCCTTTTAACTTGTTTGAGGATTGTGTTTGTTGACACATTAGGCTGTTGTTTAGATGAACGATTATTAAATTCTTAATATTGGGAGTGCGGATGATCAAAGAGTTATTTAATGGGGGCTTGGGTAGCGATTTGGGGGAGGTATTGTTTTGAAGTGACACTTAGCGGTATTTATTGCAAATACGGGTTTTTTGACTGAATAAACTTGGTGCCTGGAAAATAATTTAACTCCGTTTCGCTTCTGTTTTGGACATGATAATTATACTCGTAGATTACACAGAAATGTCGCAAATGTTAACTCGAATTACTTAAAAACCATGTAGGCCCGAGGTTAACGAACCCACTTTTTAAACCCCAGATGTTGTTAAAACCTAACCACTTACCATCCCATGTTTTCAAATGATATAAGCAAGTTTTGAAGTGGCCGTCACTTTGCATGGTTAAAATGCAAATATGAAACTAGATAAAACGGTTTAGTGTCCGATAAGTCCCCTAGTTTATAAAAACTGAGCATCGCGAACAAACATAACACAATAAGAGTCTGAAACACCGAAGGGGTACCAGCGTTATACTAATTAAAAATTTACATTTTGAATGGATGTTTTAATTCATTATTAAAATTTCGCGGTTGGAGTTGCTTTAACGCGAATAATTCACGTAATTCACGTCAAATAACGCATTATTATTCGGTATACATGCTAGGGTTGCCAGTGTTGTACTAAGATACAATTAAAATGAAAATTAATGACAGTTTTAGAAGTGTTGTCTAGCTTAAATAAAAGATTACCCTTCCGAGGGTGTTAAAAATTAAAATAGGACTTTAAATTACGTCAAGAAGAAATTATTATCACGAAAACAATCGCCGGAATTCAACAAAAACTGGTCGTAAAGTAAATTTATTGTTTCGCTCATTTCCACGGTGACTCACAGTCACAAACCTTAATTTAATCTGCGATAATAATTATGTATGCTGGCCACATTTGGCTGAGATCATCTTTCGATACAAAATATGCGTATCAGTGGTCGTAAAAATGTGGCTACCTGGGTCCTAATGGCTCGAAGGACCAAATTAATAAGTTCTTATATTTGTTGTCTCTGCTTAAGAAAACGAATATAACCGGTTGTTTTGTTCTTAATTTAAACGATTGTAATGCTTTTTTTATCTTAGTTCTAAATCCTTTTTGGACAGCCCTAGCTTCGAACAGGGTTCCGTCGGTGGCCATTGTTTTATTATGTAAACCGCCCGAAAAAGGTCTTTTGTCCTTAATTCTTTGGACGGAATCTTTTCTAACTTTCATCCTAAATTATGGTGTTCAGGCGTAATCACTTTCGACCCCTGACACTTAGTGAAAAGGCAAATTATTTTGTTTTGTATTTTTTTTTGTCATTGTATATCGTTGGCTAATGTTTTAAAAACGCTAATTACTTTTTATTAAACAAGGTTAACAGTGTGTTGACCTCTGGCAGGGTTGTCTTGTTGAGGAGTATTCTGACATTACGGTGAAAATAATATTCTAACACAAAATATTTTATTTTTATTTCGGGGAGAATTACAAAAATGCCATAGTACTCGATGCTGTTTCGTTTTTTTTTTTTTTGTGGAATTTTGATAACATTAACTCTAACCCACGGCTTCGCCCGCGTGTTTGTTTGTGTATGTTTGGAACAAAAATCCTGTGTCTTAACCCAAATGATCATCGTTTACCTAGGTGAAAAATGTAGTCGAAATATAATTAATCCGGAAGAGATAACAGACAAATAGACAGACTTAGTAACTTTCGCGTTTATAATATTTATTATGTAGTATAGATTTTAAGTAGAGAATGTCATTTACCATGTAGTTTGACATAATTATTAACATTAACACAGAATGTTAGTCGGCGTGTGTGCCTAACTTTACTTAAATAAGAGCTTAAGTTTACCCCTAAGTGCAAACCCATAAAAGTATCGTTTTGACTACTTTGCTCACTAATTACCAGTCACAATAGATTAACTTTGCTCTAATAATGTGCTAAAAAAAAGTAAAATTTAATTGCCCATTGTACTAAAGTCTAAAAATATTTCTACCCTTCGATTTTAGCTGGAGAAACTCAAATATTTTTAAGGCACTTCATAATTATTCCAGGCTAAGATTTTATACCAATTTCTGATTTTATATTCACGTTTTGTACTGTGTTAATAAAACTGTTAATGAATGTAGATTAGTGTCTGAACAAGAAATCGATAGGTTTCGATTTAATTGTAACCTACTCTCAAAAGTTAGCTAGTACTTTGTCCGTGTAACAGGTATTATTACAAGTTTTGCTACGTAAAGTTAAAGTAGCAACCATAGTTCTAGTAGCGTAGTAGTGTGTGTGTGTTCTAGTAGTAGTAGTAGTGTTAGTTTAGTTTAGTCTTTGAAGAAAAAAGAGAGATAAAACGCCCGTTTCCAAAGACCTCTCCAACTCATCATCATCAGCCGAGCCTTTCCTCGACTATGTTGGGGTCTGCTTCTAGTCTAACCGGATACAGCTGAATATCTACCAGTATTTTACATAGAGCGACAACACCCAACAAATTTTAATTTCCCCGTAACGTTGTATTCGTGGTTCACTGACCAGACACCATTGATGTCAGAAAATATTTTCAATAAAAATAAAAAAAACAACCAACCCATCGACGAGTTTCAACTCGGCTATATTAATATCGGATTGAAAGCGTGAGGGGCCTATTGTCAACATACCAGGACCTTATCGCGTGCGAAATATAGCGAACGGTATCGATATCCTAGTCAGGTGGTTGCGTTTTGTTTTACTCTTTAACAAAAAGTAAATATTTGATGTTGAGCACGGAAATGGGTAAGTTGGTTATAGTGATTAACGTTTGTATGTGATTTAAATACCTGCTGAGATTTTTATTCTTTTAGTCTTAAATTCCAAATGGAATACGATGTTGTGGGAAGAATGAAAGGCTGTTTTCATGATATCCATGATGAGATTCTAAATGCGGATAACTCATTCTCTCTGTATGTTACATTTTCACACCTCAACGGCAAAACGGATTTCGATAAAATTTGACACACAGCTAGACCATAGGTGGGTTAAAATATAGGACACTTTTTAACTATGTAGTAAGTTCCTGTGGGACCGTTTCCGATCTCCCTGTGGATAAAACCCCGGGCAAAAGCGCCAGCATTGATTTAATTAGTCTATCACAGAAATATAAACATATCTCCTACTCAAATATTTATGAAAGCATAGCATTAAAATTTCTCACTCACCTTCCCACAGACCCAATCCCTCCTCGCCTCTATTTCATATTGCTGCAATTTCAATTTCCAGGAGCGAGCGGTTATGAAAATCGGGGTATAAAGGCTTACCCCCCACTTGTTAGGGATTAAGGTATCCTTTGTGAAAAATATTGCTGAATGTACGTTTAATCTGAAGTGAGGCCATGGTTCGGTAGGTTTTTTGTGAGGCCTTTTTCATTCTTCTTATTCGTGATTATCTAGGAGCAATTTTACTTTACTTTTGAATCCAGTGTAAGCATTTCTTTTAGGTGCTACGTTGCAATGTACCCCATTTGTATATAGGTGAATTATAGTATAAGGGTAGTGAAGTCTCGTCTGTGTTTACATGGGATTTTTATGTTTCGTGTGAGATAACTTTTTTATTTATGGGTCCTTTTACACGGGATTAGTAGATGTGTATTTGCTGTATTTTTTTTTGTTACAAAAAAAATGTTGCAATTTTATACACAATATTTTGATCACGGATTTTCTATGTACGTGTGATTCTAGTTTGTTTAGCTTGTTTGTAATTTCAAGGTATTGGGTCAATTAACATTATTTTATATTATTACCAATTCACATGTTTCGAAACTTATTTTACATACACACATGAATTCATGCCTTTTCCTCAGTGGGGTAGGCAGAAACTACGGGGGTCTAAAATGGCCGCTTAGCAGAATCATCACAGGATAATAATATGAATTACGTTACAGTACGAGAAATGGTCAGAAAGTGACAATCCATAATATTAACTGCGCCTGTGACAATTTTAAGAATTTTATCGTGATTCACAGTATTATTCTATTATGATTCTGCTATACCGGCCATTTTAGGCCCCCAGAACGTCAATCCTGCTGCGGTGCTCACATACTACTTTGCTTTGCCCACGATCTTACTGACACGTCTTTCTACATCGTTCTCACATATATGTATAATCTCGACATGAATGATGTAACCAAGATTTTGTAAAAACACATTGATTTAAAACAGTGTCCATGGAGTTTCTTGCCCATTCTTCTCCATAGGATCTACGCTTCCGAATGGGCAACTACAGTTCTTTCACAAGTTATTATGCCCTGTGACTGGGACTGTAGCTTAGTTTATTTTATGTGTTTTGACATTCAAAAGTGCATGTAATGGTCTAATTGAAATAAATGCTTTGACACATCTTACTGACCTTTCTAAAGAACATCAGCAACATTGAATCGATGATCCAAGTTCTATTTCCCACCACAAATCCTGCTGAGCCCGTAATGTAACATCAAGCATAACAGACGACTGATTAGGTATTTGTCATTTATCTCAGCGTTGGCAGAACGGAACTTAATCACCTGAGCTTGTCGGTATCCGGCTATGTACAATACACATATATACAGATGTACATAAACATCCTGAGACGGATGTGTATGTATTTATGTAAATTGATTGTGGTATGTTGGGGGGGTGGTGCGAAATTAATAAATTTGTTGAATGTTTTTGTTTTAACTGGCGAAATGTGTGTACTATTAGGTCCGCCTCTGCCTAAACCTTCGGGGATTACAGGCGAAATGTTATCTTATGTATTGAATGTTTTTTTTTTCTTTAGGATAAGACAGTATTAGCCAACTATAAGGAACCCAAAGGCTTAACGAGCTTTTCGAAGCACGGAGGAAACTCCGTATGCAATGAGTGGAACGCATCCACGGACTAACCAAGGCAAACGTGGCTTAACCTGAAGATGGACCCGAGCGGCAAAATCAAAAGTCATTTATTCAAATTAGGCTGATAATCAGCACTTTTCGAACGTCGAGTTTACAAGAGACAGTCCCCCAAAACGGCCGCCCTTCGCCACTTTCTAGTGTTTAGCTGTGAAGAAGAAGTGGCGGAACAAACTCCCCAGCAACACATCTGTCTGTTAGGTTAGATGAACCAGATTCTGTACAATAGCGTGTAAAATATATCTGCTGTTGCTATTTAGCCACGAGCTCCTTTTACTTTAAACAAAATTATAAAACTTCTACTGTTTTCAATTTTATGTAGTCACACCATAATTTAAACTTAAGTAACTTCTACTGTATTATATAGTATCGTGTTTCCGACGACTATATGAAAAGTATATAATAAGTACGTTGCCTAAGTAGCACAATAAAGTCGGGTCTTCGCTGTCGTTCACCGGCTTCGAAAATCTGGCCTGAATAATGTATTATACCGCGAACGGTTTCGATTTTAGTTGAAATAAATTCGCTATCATAAAGGTTATGAAATTCTGTGGTACGTTAAAGCTTTTTCCCTTACATAGGACATGTATATCAATATATCATGCGTTCAGGGATTTTTCTTTATGTTATTTATGGTGTATTTTGTCAAATAGGTTTCGTAGAAGAATTGATGATGTCGGTATGTGTGGTAAATTATTTTGCATGGGAACTGTTGTGCGTAAGAGATAGTGGACTGGTTTGTTTGATGGCGAGTTTTTGTAAGATGAAGCTCGTCGTTTAACAGTTTACATAAAAGGTGGTGAAAAGCACCTTTCACGAAGCCGTCAACCAAACATTCTGTAGATCAAACTAAGTAACTCTACGCAAAAATTATTGCTGGGAAATTACTCTTTTTTTTTTGGGTGCAAAATCACATTCTTTTCCGTAAAATGTAATTTTTCACCCAAAACAAGTCACATTTTATACCGTAAAATGTGATTTTTCACCCAAAAAGAAGTAATTTTGTTGTTGTTAACTCAATGTAACGCAGAAGAAATATTGTGGTGATGAATGCATTGAATAGTACATGAGTCGTGGAGTTTATTAAAGTCAAGTAAAGTAATAATAACATTTTTTTAAACTTGTGGAAAAGTTGTAACTTTGACCCTCCAATATCTCCGTAACTAGAAGGTTCCCAGGTAAGGTCCAGAACGAAAGAAAATATCGCAATGACTGGGCGAACAAGTGCCCTTGGGCCTCGTTAGGAGGTCTTTTACAACCATTCGATTCCTGAATATTTATTTATTTACCAATGTGTAGGTCATATTAACCGTATTTCATCTGCCTAGCCTTTTCCCAACTATGTTGGGGTCGGCTTCCAGTCTAACCGGATGCAGGTGAATACCAGTATTTTACATGGAGCGACTGCCTATCTGACCTCCACAACCCATTTCGTACTGGGTAATACGATACCCCTTGGTAAGACTGGTTGTCAGATTTTCGGGCCACTGACTACCTGTAACGACTGTCAAAGATCTACAAATGACAGCCGGGACCAACGGCTTAACGTGCTTTCCGAGGCACGGAGGAAACTCGGTATGTAATGGGTGGTCACCCATCCACGGACCAACCTAGGCAAGCGCGGCTTAACCAGACGATCGACCCGAGCGGCTGCTATTATTTAGCCACGAGCTCCTCCCATCATCATATTAACCGTATTTGTTGAAGGTTTATTAATTAAAATAATACAATTTTCGACAGAATCAGTTGCTGCACATTACTGCAGGCTTCAAGATGGTGGGTGATGGTTTAATGGGCATTATCGAAACCGTGGTTATCAGGTTTAGCTTTCATTTATCAAAGGTTTTTAATACATTTTTAATACTGAATTTAACAGCTCATTCACATGGCTTTCGTCATTGACGATCCCTAATAAAACACGATACGTCATGACGGATGGACATTCACATTGCATACGGAATCGTGTTTTAACACGACCCGGCAAAAAAAACCAATTGGTGTTCACATTAGTTCCGTGATTTTTCGGGAGAAAGCGCATCAGCGAATCCGTCAAAAAAAAATCACGACCCGTGTTTTTTGACGTACCTGATTTTTAAAAGACGTTACGTGATTTAAGACTTGTCCGTCATTTAAAAAGTATTGCCGCCGTCAAAATAAATTGACGGATCGTGAAAAAGACGATACGTCAAAAAATACGGATCGTCGTCGTGTGAACGGGCTGTTACTTAGTCATGACACTCACATATAACATAAAAGAAAGAAAGAAAGAAAGAAAAAACGTTTATTGGCACACGCCACAAATACACAATACAAAATATAAAAAAAGCAAATATAAAATAAAATTTAAAACTAAACAAGGAATATTGTGTGACTCACGGCTGCGCCAAATAGGCCCAGTTCAGCAAAATGCCGGACAACTAGTGCCCGACGCTGGTTTTCAACTGAACCTATATGGTGAGTGTGCGGATGTCAATAGGTTTAAATAACATAACAACAAGAACAAGAACAACAAGACAACAACAAGCAACAACTACATAAGAACAAGAGTTATGTAGCTATCAAGTACAGTTATTACAGCTTTGTAACCTTAAATACTGCCGTGCTAGAGAAACGAATAAGAAAACGAAGGTATTAAATGTTGAAGAACTCGTGATTTTGAAAAAAAAATACAAACTCAAGAACTAGGAAAATCAATCGACAACTTATATGAATATTCAAGCTCTTATATGGATACTGCAATTGAAGTACCTTACAGCCTATGCACTACTACACGCACGGATGGACACACACACAGCCACGTTATAGACGTCTATAGACTGCTATAGACCCCATCTATTGACGCAGTCCCGTCAAGCGTACCTGTCGAGGAGATAAGATGGCAATAGGGCTGTCCCTAACAAAAAAAACAACAACTTTTGTTTTTTTTTTTTCGTTGGTTATTTTTATTTTTTTCCGATTGCAATGTGGTGTTTTGATATTGTTCTTGGGTAGTTTTATCAATATTAGGTTTACCTAGCGTGCTGATTTGCGATTTGTTTGTTTATCGAAATATTTAAAAGCTTTTTTGTTAAATAACGGGAAAATGGATAAATAAAATCGAGTTTGAAAATTAGATACATTTTTAAAACCTAATTGCGATTCAAAAATAAAACTTTTTCACACAAAAAAACAGTTAACATATTTCCGGTAATTCTGCTTCAAAAATATATCTAAAAAAACGACTGAAACCTAAATCACTCAATGGCAAACGTTAACGAAACAATGTATGTAGTAAATTAACACAAAAAAATATTCATTGGATCCGTCATGGCCGCAGGAATAACAAAAGTGTTCACTGTAAGAGTGCTGAAACGTGTTTTAGGTTTTTGTTGCTTTATACATAAATTCAGTAACAGATAATGTAATGGCAACAAATAAATACATAAACCTTTCAGGGTAAAGTTTTGATTTACAATATTCCTTTCTTTGTAACTTTTTTTTTGTCAAAAGAGTGTGTTCAACTCAAGACTATCGCAGTCTAAGTTCTGCTGGACACAGGACTCTCAAATCATTATATACGAAAACAACATCGGAACAGTTTTCTTTGAGGTGATATCTTTCATCGATCATCACCATCATCATTCTCCTGTCCTTAGCCCAATCTATTTGGGGTCGGCGCAGCATTTCTTCTTCTTCCACACTTCTCTATTACTCGTCATCTCAGCAGTCGCCTCCTTTCTAGCCATATCATCCTTCACATAGTCCATCCATCGATTCCTTGGTCTTCCTGTACACTTATAACCAGTTACCTTTCATCGATGTTTTTTAAATATTCACAGAAGAAACGAAACTATTCACAGCCTATAAATCGATACTGGCAACCCTAAGTAGCAATCTAGGCGACCGGCTCGAATCCTGAGACGTGCTTACTGTATTCAGCGAGCGAACGACATGAGCTCGAATTTCCCAAGATGTGCTTAGGCTCAAATTTTGACAAATAATATCGTGTTGGGTACATTTTTATGTTGACACAATATCATAAATGGAAACCATACACATTTGGTGGTATTGAAATTTGTAAACAAAAAAAAAAAAAATTTACATTCAAAAACTATCTTTTAATGTCCTCAATGAATATTTTTTATGACACCTGTCCTGTAATTTTTAAGTCAATGATGAGAGAAGACAATATACTTAATCAGTACAAAATACTAAAAACACACAACAAAAACACTATACCGAGCGACTTTTATGATTTTAGAGTACTCATTAAATTTTGTATCCGCCATAATTCTTTAATTAATCAGGTATTCAATATATGCAATGCAATTCATAACCACACGGTCCCTTTTTTATTATATACAAATTCTACAAGTAATCTTCTTCAAAAAAGCGAAAACAATAGACCGACGGAACTGATGGAAAAAAGCAAAAAACCTAGCGCCACCCAAAAAACCACCCCTGCAAATCTAGGACGAGCCATCTCCGAGACGCTGAGTCAGCTCAACATATGCTCAAACTCGTGATACTGTGTTAGTTGAGTCGAATTCTATGAGGTGCTTTTATTCGATAAACATTTAGAGCGAAAACTTGTATTTTTTCACGTAGATCATCATAATCATAATCATAATCTTTATTGGAACAAAAACATATTTTACAAATTGATTGCGTACGTAAATAGCTACATTAGTTACAAAACTGTGTCGCAGCTATTAACGCCCACCTCCAAGAGGGAGACGACAGCGTTCCAGATTCCAAACGTGTAAAAACAGTAGGAGTTAAAAAAGGAACAGTAACAATATAAAAAAAAAACAAAGTGGAGAAGAAAAAAAAAAATTAAAAAAAATTAAAAAAATATATATATATAATACTAAAGATTAAAATAGGTAAGTGCTCAAATGTTGTGCATGTGGGAGTGTTGTATGTGAGTGTAGTGCATGTCTGTGGGGTGTAAGTGTAGAGTGGGCTTGTGGAACCACCCTCCGAGCACACTCTACGCTACGTGTATTTGGTGTGCATGTCTGCGGAAGTAAATTATTTAGGGTTTGACTAAATATTCCAATTCTTCGTATGTGAGAGTATGAAGCCATTTTTCAATAATAATTTTGCAATCCCGGAGAGTACATGGATAAATAGTAAGAACTTTATTTACTTTATTATAGAGCACGGGACTGCAAAAAATGAACTGCCGGCGGACGGTTTCCAATTTAACACATGATGTCGGGCAGACTCTGTCAGTTCTACGTTTTTGTCTTCTAAACTCAGGGTCAAAGGACAAGTTTAAATGTTTTCGCAACACTGTACTTAACACAAAAGAGTGCCTCACTGTAGGTAGCTTCCAAAGCGTGTACAGTTCGCTGGTAGGGAAGCGATAGGGTTTGAAGGCCATTACCTTAAGGACAGCTCTCTGCGCCCTCTCCAACCGCAGCAAAATACTTTTACCAGCACCACCCCAGGCAGAAACACAGTAAGTTAAAATGGAATGGGCAAGAGCAAAGTACACAGTTCTCAGGGTAGAGAAATTGGCATTGAGATGTTATGACAGAACAAAAAGAAATGAGAGGCTTTTTAGTTTATTTTTTTTTTTGAAGGAATTCTAGGCAATCAATGACAACTGAAGAGTCAACAACACGTATTCAAGGTGTAAACGTACCCTTCACGAAGCCGTCAACCAAGCACTCCGTATTTCAAATTAAGTAACCCTACGCAGAAAATATTGCTGGGAAACGACTGATTATGGACTCAATGTAAGGCACTAATAACACTGTGCTGATGGATGCATTGAATACATTAGAAACTTTTATTTAAAAAGTACGTGTGAAAAATTATGATCTGCATTAAAAAAAAATCGCAAACTCGGGGAGAAAAAGTGCCTTTTCGGTCGGCTTCGTTAAGGGTACCTACTTTTACACCCATTGTCAAGCAAATAAAAAACGTATTGGATGGTACGCGTACGGGGGAATAGTGTGTACCGAAAATAACTTGAGTTTCTAACTTAGTCCAAATTACTTAACAAAGAAAATTGACTTCGGCAAAAAACTATTTTAACGCGAAAAGCCACAAATAACAATACCTACTACAGAAAAGTTTTAAATAAATAAGTCACTGAAATTTTCTCGAACATCAAAATCATATTTCCACAATAGTTATAAACGAAAACAAAATAAATGCTTACATGAAAAACCTATCACACTTTTGCCTACCTATCACATATTATACATAGCCGTAATAAGATATACAATTTTTATGATACATGTGAGTACTTTTTGTTCGTCAAAATTTTTTCGGATAAACTTTTCGGGTTCGTTTTCGGATTCCATTAGAAAAGTTTTCGAGGTACTGCGAAGGTGGCTACCTGAATTCTAGTTTGGAATTAATGTAATGTTTCTTCGCGAAAAAAGTAGAAATGATACCGGCCTTGCGAACAAAAATAATCTTATTGATAGGTTCGGATTGAAAGACGTAATGATCAATATTAGGTCTTAGTTGGCTATTCATGATTAAATCATTTCTACTTTTGATGTGATTATAGCTTACTTTAACATCAATGGGATCTTTGTGTTTTTTTTTTCACGAGAACCACAATTTCATTAGTCTCTCTATCGCTGAATTTTCTAGTACGCTCTATATAATTCAAACACCTCGTAGGTATTTGAATTACATCTGTGTTGGTTAGAATTGCATAATTTTTTTAAAGCAAATTGACACCCTACGTCAATTTGTACTGTAATAGCAATTTTAAACAACTGTCAAAGAATCGTACCAAGTTGTGATATAGACGAACTATTCAAGTATTTTCAGCCTGTCACTAATTTGCGTATCAAAATAATTTAACAGACTTTAAAATCAACATTTCTAAACACCGCAAGCATTCAACAAATATCCAATTTTCAGTCAATTACGTCGTTTCTATTTGGTTCCTTTTGCCCTTAAACGAGTGCCGAATAAAAACGAATCAATATGGGAACTGTCCCAATTTGCATTGCCCCTCGGAAACAATGTCTTTGGGTGGAATTTCGTTGTCTTTATCCGGGCGGAAACCTTGGATATATTGCGATTTAGATAGGTTACAGTTGTTTAGGAGCAAATACGTTTCCACTGAAGTTTTTGACAGCATGTAGTTTCTACCTGGCAATTACAAAAAAAAAAAAAATGCAAATATTATTTAAAAAACTAAATTAATTTTATTTAATATAAACCTTTTACAACTGGTCACATTACGGTTACTCTTTTTAGAATATGTATCTTTTTTGCTGTTATAATAATTTTAAAGGTAAATAAATAAATGACATTCATTCTGTCAGTTGATTTTTACTATCACTTTTACTCGTCAAAAAATATTTTAGATATTAGATGAGTAATGAGGTTATTAAGTCGATTCATGCTGAACACAAGAGGACCAATTTTTCTGGTCCTGGAACCTAAGGTAACCAAAAATAAATAATAACTACCAACGACCTTTTTCGTTTAATGACTTCTTCATTTCCTAATATCAAAAGACTATGCTAGAAACCAACACATGTTATAAAATCACCGATAAATTAATGCCTTACAACATCGGCGTCCAAAGGAGAATGGGCATAGCGACAGGTGTGTGTCGTGCCACGTCTGGCAAGTGGCAAGCCAGTTTGGATACGTTCACTAAGATCATAAGATATTTAAACACCCGGCACTATCTGTGTTAAGAGCTAGTTTATGTATGCCAGTGTGTGTTAAGACGTGTACTTCGTGTGTTGGAAGGGGGTATTCTTTTTAATATTTAACTTCACATATGGTTTTAAAGGAGCTGGTGGGTAAATAATAACGACCGCAAAGGTTGATATTTAAGGTTATGTCGGTTTGTGGATGGGTGACCATCATAACATGCCAGGTTTCCTCCGTGCCTCGAAAAGCACGTTAAGCCGTTGATCCCGGTTGTCATTTGTAGATCTTTGACTGTGTTGGGACAGGCCCGAAAGTCTGACATCCAGTCTTTCCAAGGGGTACCGTATTACCCAGTACTAACTGGATTGTGGAGGTCAGATAGGCAGTCGCTCCATGTAAAATACTGGTATTTACCTGCATCCAGTTAAATTGGAAGCTGACCCTAATGTAGCTGGGAAAAAGCTAGGCAAATGATGACATGTGGAATTTAGTTCATGTAGTCCTAGTCCGTATGGCGTTGTTAAACCAACATTGAACGCAAATACTATTGATGAGAATGTGGTCCTGGGTTTGATTCCCCGGTTTGGCAGTGTTTGCGGGTTATTCCCCTATAGGATTTTTCAGTAGCTGTCCGGATACTGTTCGTCTAGTTGAGTTGTCCTATATCCTGGTTGATGGCAATATGCTCGCCCCTTATTTCATGGGACTTCAACATGGCTGGCGAAATGTGGTTGTACCCCTTTGGATATAGGCGTGATATTATTTCAGGAGTCATGAAATCATGTTGTATTTACCAGACTGGAGTTAGGTCTCGCTATGTGCTGAATTGCCAAGAGCTTAACGCAGTCTTACTAGATTGTATGTCTAGGTATAAAATATATTGGATACTTAAATAAATGTCTCCATACGCAGTCATAAAACCCTGAAAGATTACACACAACGTTTTATTTATATGAAAACGTATTAAAATCTCAGAGTAACTGACACTATCGAAATCTCTCGAACAAGTTAAGTTCTGTCTGCCCTTCAAGTTAGCGAAGTTTCGAGGGGTGAAAGTCCCTATAATCGTCCGAGTCATTTCCGTGCAAAATTGTACATCTTTGTTACAGAAGTAATGAGAGCTAGCCCACTCGTTACATCGCCGCTTTGTGCGTCTAGTTCCGTTTGCTGCCTTTGAGAAGTTTTTTTTACTTGGAAAATATCAGTAGCGTAAATGTCGAACATGAAAAATTTAGAATTAATGTTAGGCGTTTTTTGAAGGTGATAACTGAGTCTACTTATGTAAAGTATCACATATGTATTTGTTTCTGTTTATTACGATATTCCACATAACTCACGAAATTAATAGCAAAATCGTTTTAAAAGTAAATGTCTTCATTCAAAATTTCAACTTTATATAGGCATTTAAACGCCTCATCTTCACTCAACTTTTATGCCTCAATAACAATTTCATAACGACGACAAAAAAGGGAATAAACGACGTAAATATTTACCTAAGAAAATCGATATTTACTGAAGTACTTCTCCCCTTTTTAAATCACCCAAGGATCGGGGGTGAGGGGCGTTATTGGCGTAAATGATTTCCTTCTTACCGTCTAGGATTGAGACGTGTCTGCAGAATACTGCCATCGAATATATTCACGCCACTTTCCACGGGGAACGTCGATTGTATAGGTATTATTTTAGGGTTAGAAAACCCTATTAGAGAAGGTCTTTTTGCCAATCGCTTTCAAGGACAGATAAATCGATTCACATGAAAAGACTTGGTTATGTAAAATAGTGTCCCTTTTTCTTTTGATGATAGGGTCTGTTTTGTAGGGACAAATGTATCAAAATAAGTTTAAGGATCAAAGGACTTAACTACTTGATCCCTTTAATTACTTTACTAAACATCTAAAGCGCGAAACGAACTAACAAATCGCACCACAAATCATTCTAAAAAGACTACTCGAGCAAACCCTTTAACAATTTAATAATAGCTAGTTCTCGTCTATACAGGGAGTGCTAGTTGTTTAACAAAACAAAAAAAAAAGATGGCCGACGTCAGTCAATCACCGGCCAGAAAAGTGACGCGACGTAAATCCAGCGGCCAATATAATTGGCGTCCACGTTCCATGCTCCATTGCATACTGGATAGTAGCGGATAGAGGAGCATAGACGATTTTATTTCTGTTTTTATCTTGCAGGGGATGCGTTTCTTTGATATCGATATGCATTTGTTTTCGTTTCGGTCCTTCGATCCGGATACGGCTTTGTGCGTTTTTGGTTTATCGGTCATGTCTACGTTTGACTTTGACAATGGATTTGTTTTTGTTTTTCTTTTTTTTTTTTTGAAAGATAAAACTGCTGTCTAGTTGACTGTTTGAAACTGAAAAGAAACTATAAACAAATCAAACTCTGAAATATAAAACTAGACATACAATCAAAACACAAACTATTATTGAAACTGAAAAAGGATTGGTTCGTTTCGCTTTTGGACTGATAAACGATGAACAACCCATTGATTCCACTCATTTAGTTAGCATCAGTGGCTTAATTAGCGACGACAATCAACAGTAAATTAATCAAGTAGGATTACTCTCCCAAACGCCTACTACAGTCGAGTTGTGAATCAACACCTGAGTTGGCAAACAAAAAACCCTCGGACAAAGGGTAGTGAAATGCAATTTCCCCATCGGACACACCCATGGGTCCCTGTTGCTGACTCCTAACTGGTGATATGCTTTAACAGTTTTCGGGTCAAAGCTTTGACTGTTTTTGAAAATGTGAAATTGGCATTTTTGAATTTTGAGCTTCATGTTTTTGGTCGATTTTTTTTTCATGCCTGCAAAATAGTTCAGAATTTCTATTGTTTTGTGTTTTTTTTTACTATACCTTCGTTTGAGTGAGTCATTCTTTACGCCTCTAAATTCCTTTGTGAGGGATTCGTAAAAACTTCGTATCTTTCTAGGCCATCAAACAAATCTTTCCTGTTTATGTAACAAAGACTTCTTTATGTTGTCGTAGAGTGTTTTTTACCAATGTTTTGTACTTCACCCTTTGGAGAAGTGACGTATTGAATAATGCGTCAGAAAAAACCTGATACGCACCCGGGTTTGAAATCACGATATCACGATTACTCGTTACTGTCTGATTCCCCTCATTTCATGGTTAGTTATGCACTATCCAGCATTTTTTCTTTTATCCAATTATTTTGTAGTATCCACGGAGGTAAAACCTTTAAGTTCAAACCTTTAGTTAATCCCCTGGAGGTAGGAAAACTCATAAGAATCATAATATCACACATTGTTATTAACAATACCGCAGCGCAGAAGTGTGACATTGGCACATAACACCTAAAAGCATAGGGTACCGAAGGACCATTTTAACTGGTCCTTCGATCCCTTCCCATGTTCAATTAACAAAAGAAGAAAACATTATGCTATCAAAGCTGAGGGGTCTTGGGAGTTTGGTCAGCACTTGTGGCTAATAATGTAAACACGTGTCGGCCACGTGTGTGACACTGATTGCAGATAATGTTAGAAGGGAAGCAGTAGTCAGAATTGGTTGTGTACAGAATTGTCCGAATTCAGCGTTTACATGTGGCTTTGAGTTTGCTGACTTAGTTGTTGATTGTGTATTCCTGGAGATGTTATTATTAGGAAACGAAAAGGCAAATAAGTAGAACCAGAGTTCCTATGCTCAGTGAAGAAGATAACATTGACATTTATATTTTTCTCTGAAAGTCTCTCGAGGATTACACTGAAATGTACTTATTAAAACTGCAGGAAAAATTATATTCCACGGTTTAAGCAGAAGTAAGTTATTAACCCAAGCAAATATGATCACAGTACAAGTTTTTATCATGTCTTCAAGTCACCTTCCCTGTTTATTTCAAGCTTCACTAGGGGTTCTGCCCACCCCATAAAACGTGAAGATATTTCCGGAATTGTGTGTCCGTGTCTCTTACCTAGATATTTTTGGCATATTATTTCTGTTGCCCGTGTTTTTTGCGGTTGGGTTGCGAAACAATTTAACTTTTCATGACATCCTATCTCGGAATCATTGGCTGGTAGACCCTTGTTACCGTTGTCCTTGTTTTAAATAGATATTATTTATATAAACACGTAGAATAATACAAAAAGACCAAAAACAGTAATAGGACCAAAAAGTCTCGCAGCTGTTTTTGTCAATACTTTCATCTGTTGAAATATGTATTGTTAAATCTCTTTTAGAACCCGCAAAGTACATTGATAGCGAGACCAATCCCGCTTCCTCCCCTCGCAAGTCAAATAAATATCCTCCGAAGGGGGCTTACATTCGGAGATGATATCTAAATCACTCATGCAGATTCCCAATAAACCATTCCGTTGTATCTCCGCAGTTCAGACAGTACCTGACTGTAAATCGGACTTATTTTGCTTTACGGGTCCCAAACCCATCCTATGTTGGGGACGACATCTAAGAATTGGCGAAAGAAATAAAGCATTTCCTAGATATTGCTCCGCTTTGATTAAAATGGGGTTTCAACGTAGGGAGATTGGTGAGGCTGGGTCTGTGAGAGTAAGATTTTTTGCGGTTTCAGCTGAATTATTGGTCTAAGTTTTGATTTAAATGCCAGTGTTTTGGTGTCTTTCGCTGTATTAAGAGGCGTAGTTCTAGTACTTAAATTCTGGGGTCAATATTTTCCGAGATAGTGTACATATTTTGAGACGTACCTAGGGGCCAACAGTACAGCAAGACTATAAGGCAAGCAGACTGTTCATTTTCAGAAACCTTAACATCATGAAGAATAGTAGATTATAATTATGTAGGCATACATATATGAAAGTACCGTCACTGTGTACAATATACTTGAATTTACAATAAGAGAGAATGAATAATCATCAGTTAAAGGCTTTAGGCTCTTATCTCAGATTAGATACAAAAGCTTCTTTTGACCTTGAATGCTTGAAACTTGAGAACCGGTACACATGTAAGCTTACAAAAGCTCTGGTATTATTTGTGAGCATAAATAAAATAAAGACTAAATAAATCAAAGGTTATTAAATAATGTCAGTACATAACAACAAAACAGACAATCCAATTTGAAAACTAATATTCAAAAATAAAGGGCCGTAATGAAATTAGAACAAAAGATCCCAGGATATTGAATGTTCACAAAAATACCATTATTAATAATAAAGAAAACAATAAATTCAATTGTTTTGATTAAATTTTAGAACTTGGATGGAATCACAATACGAAAATTCATCTCGAAAATGAAATGCAGAGCAATATTAAATATCTACGAGTTGGTAGCACTTCCAGAGATTCTTAGTGATATTTCAATTAGAGAAAAGGCGAGGTATTACGAAAATATATTTCGATTACTATTATCCTTGGATTAAATTAGAATTGGATCCTCTGTCCTCGATCTTAGAGAGTATTATGCCCCTTAGATTTTGGGCCTGAGTTGGTCGGAGTATCCCGAAATCTAAATTGTAATCCTAGTTGTAATACACTGACACACTTACGTAAATCAATTGGAAATGCTTCTATATTTAGACATCGACAATCTAATCCTAGTAACATGGACTTATCAACAAATATCAATAGAGAAACATTGAATAAATCCGACATATTGTTGGTTATTTCAACATTAGATTAAACCGTGCAACGATGGTCTCAGGAAAGTCATTACTCATATCTACAATTTGCATACAGAACCAACATTTACTGTGACATCGTTTAAAATTGCATTTAGCATTTTTGCAATTATAACTGAGATGGTATCTTCACAAGTAGTAGTTGTCTATTCATCTGATAAAATGTCTCTATCTTCAACTATACACAAGGGATGTATTTTAGAAATATTAGAATTTCTGCTACAAACTTGAACAGTATAATTATTAAAACCAACATCTAAGTTAGCTTCGAGCGGAGCAAATACGTAGTATAAACTAGACACTCCACCCCACAAGGGTAAAATAGACTAAAGGGTAGATACAGCTAAGTAAAACAACGACACCGCAGTACAAAAATACGTAGTATTTAACCAAAAGGCCCCAAGTTCTCTGGCCAAACAATAGACCATCGGTAGGGACCGGCAAAAAGGGCACAATATTTGCACACACATGGTTAGTATTTGCTTTACTACGATTCCCCGTTCCACGCTCGTCCTTCGGTTAATCCGGGGTAGAATGAAAATAAACTCGACGAGACTTTCATTTTCATTAAGAACCGTTGTCGTAAAGTGGTAACTTGGCAACACTTACTTACACTTACCTTTTTAAGTTAGTGTTTTTTAGAAATAATTTCGCAAAATGTTATGCAGACGCCGTAATATGCGACTCTTAGGACCAAGTTGAATATGAAAATGTTGCTTATGTTAATTGTTTGGAGTGTGTCTCCGTTGAGTCATATTTGAGGGTAGGTACAGTTGAATCGATAAATATGTATTTTATCGTAGTGGAAATGGGTCGTATTTGCACATGAATGCTGTAATAAGTTATGCACATTTAAGCAGCTTTAATGCCCATAGCTTTTGGCGGAGTTGAATAGCCCGAAGTTTTAATGCCGACCAGGATTATAATTATGCAGCCCATTTTCGATAGCAATTTTTTGACGAGCCATATTTTCTCACGTTAAATTGACACTTGAAAAATGATGTATCATTTTTGAAGCAGCATACTGAAACCTGATGAATTTTTTACACGGGTTTGATCGCGTCTGGTGACACTGTAAGCCGGCCACGACATAAAAGTGAAAATATGAAACGGTAAGTTGATAACTAGTGTTTCAATTTAAAAATATATAGCTAAGCTATAACTATAGTAATGGTAGAGTATTAGTAATAGCTTTTCCTTGACGACACATATCCTGCTATAATAACTGTTTTATTTTATGTGTTAAATAAAATATGTGGATATAAATAAGGTAAATCTTGGTGGGTTCTGGAATCTGCAAATTGTGATTTTAGTAAGCTTGGACTTGAACTTTTCAGACTGAAAATAGCTTTACACCCTGATTTTGTTCTATATTTTTCCGAATCAACATCATTCCACACGCTAAACATAATCCCAAAAAATTACGTCACCATCGTCCAAATTCGCCATAAGCCGCCATTACCGTACAAAACAAATATAAAAAATAAGTATAAACACGTCTAAATTGGACACGTAATCCAAACAAGTTTAGGCAAAATTCCGGACAACCCCGGACAGGCTTGGTCAGGGTCGGACGGCCGGACAGACATCGTTACAACACGGAAGGGTGCTCCGGTGCTCACAACGATTTAATATATTTCCCGATACTAACTAGATGATATTAACGTTCACTGGAAGGGACTGCGCGTGGTTTTATTTAGTCTGTATGTGTAGATTCATTTGGAGGAAGTATGAATCGCATATGACTAAACAAGTCATCATCATTTTCCTGCCCTTATCCCAATTTATTTGGGGTGGGGTTGATGAGGGGATGAATAAAAAGATGATTATTTTAATTACAAGTTTTTAACGATTTCGCCATCTTAAGCTTGGTCTGCGCCGAAGTCATCTATAGCTCGAGTCCTACCGAGAGGCAGAATTGTGTGGAGGATGGAGAGCCATTTTCCCAACTGTGGGTGTGGGACAATACGGGCTAGTTAGTTAGTTTTTAATTTAGTTTTTTTTTTCTTATTAGAAGAAGTTTTTGAAGAAGTTTGTTTGCTTTTTTGTCACTTATGTTTAATTTTATTAGGGGTGAACACCGGCTCCTGCTAAACCGTTAAACTATCGCAGCAGTTAGGGAATACCACATACCGTGTAAAATGTTTTATGAATTTATCGTTTCGATAGTGCTTTTGTTTTGATGACGCATTTCTGAAAAATCAATTTATCGAAGAATGTTGCGTAAAGCTTTGTCGAGTACTATTGCTATTGAAGAATTTTACGAGGACCTCATAAATATGAAGAAGACGCATTAAGTCGATGTTTTTGATTATCGATACAATACCACCTTCAACGTTAGTTATCCTTTGTTTAACACGTTGAATCAAATTCCTAGTTGTTCTTCGCAACTAAAATAACGTATTGTTTTTTTGTCTAAGCATTGTGAATAGAAAATCATAAATACTATATTTGTACCTAAGTTCACTTTTGTCTGCTTATAGCGCTTTTAGACTTGTTAAGGGAAGGAAAGAAAGAAAGAAAAAGTATTTATTAGTCTCGCACTGGACAAAACAAAGTGGTAACAAGACAATAAAAACAAGATTAAAAAAAGTCAACTTAAGAACAAATTAAAATAAAACTAACTAAACTGGTCCGGACTGGTCTGGTAAGGAAAGCCTCTCATTTATTTATAACAGAATATATTAAATTTTGACAGGTACAGTGTTTTGTTCAAAAATAATGCTTAATGAATGATACCTTGGCTAGTCTACAATATGGGGCCATCATGTAATAACAGGCAGTCAGTGATAGCTCAAGACCTCGGATTCTTCAGAATCATGTGCGTATTGTATAATTATCACTTGCTTCGGTGAAGGAAAACATCGAAACCAGCATGCCTGAGAGATATTTCTCGACGGCATGTAAAGCCAAGTCAGAG
The DNA here is from genome assembly GCA_964057025.1 of Standfussiana lucernea. Taxonomy (NCBI): domain Eukaryota; kingdom Metazoa; phylum Arthropoda; class Insecta; order Lepidoptera; family Noctuidae; genus Standfussiana; species Standfussiana lucernea. The sequence continues at coordinate 5,690,751 of OZ059809.1, forward strand.
GCCCATAACAACTCTTACACCAGGTTTGTCACTAACCACGCGATAAAGAAGAAGAAAGATGAATTACAACGGAAAAAGCTTATAATTTGAACCTTATAAAGATGTTAAAAACGCCTTCAAAAGCTCAGTCTATTACTAAAAGTTGTAATTAAGTTTCGTATCATATTATTATAGTGTGGTTAATAATACTTCATAGGTGATAGTGATCTTAGAGCAAGTTAACAGAGCATGATTCCTGTGTGAAACACTGCCTTTCATAATATATATTAGCTTTTACATGGTTTTGATTCGGTATCTGTATATTTATATTGACATGCGAAAATAAGGCGGTCTAACTGACCGTACTGGAGACCGGACCTGACTGTAGGCTTCGAAGGATCATCATCTGCCTAGCCTCTTCCCAACTATGTTGGGGTCGGCTTCCAGTCTGACCGGATACAGCTGAGCACCAGTATTTTACATGGAGCGACTGCCTAACTGACCTCACAACCCAGTTCGTACTGGGTAATACGATAGCCCTTGGTAAGACTGGTTGTCAGACTTTCGGGCCACTGACTACCTGTAACGACTGTTAAAGATTTAGAAACGACAGCCGGGATCAGCGGCTTAACGTGCTTTCCGAGGCACGGAGGAAACTCCGTATGTAATGGGTGGTCACCCATCCACGAACCAATCCAGGCAAGCGCGGCTTAACCTGACGATCGACCCGAGCGGCTGTTACTATTTAGCCACGAGCTCCTCCCTCTGTAGATTTCGAAGGATAATGCACTAAAATGTGTCAGGTTATCCGCAGCCAGCCCTCCGCCCGATCTTAAACTTCAAAAAAACGAGTAAGAGAGAATTTCATTGAACATAGTTCAGATGTGATGAAAACGGTTACTTTTATTGATAAAATTCGTTCATAGTCGTATTTTCCGATTGTCTCGGGGATAATGAGGATTCCCATTAGTGAAAGAATTTTCGGAATCAGATCAGTACTTACACTATCACTTACGGGATATATTCTGCAATTATCGTTCACACAGCACACACACAGCGCCGAAATATCGGGAGCTCAATATAAACAATAATCGCGGAATATATCCCGTAAGTGATAGTGTAAGTTCAGTTACAAACCGTGAAAGCTTAAAACAGTATCAGATCAGTAGTTCCGAAGATTAACCCCTACAAACAAACTAACAAACAAATTTTACCTCTTCATAATATTAATATAGATAGATACGATAAAGATAGCACAAAGTGCGAACAAAGTATATGTGTGTAACATTAGAATTATTACCAACGATTTTATTATTATTGTCACTTCCAGTCTGTTTATATCAACGAACATAAGAGATTATAGGGTTGGAACAGGCGAGAAATTTTCAAAATAAATTCCGTATACAATGGGCACTTATTTGACAACCCCTCGTCATTTTAATTTAACTTCTTTTTACCGTAGACCGTTTATAAATGTTTTATTTTTTAAACGGTATCGAAAGTATGTAATTTTAGTCCTTTTTAACTGTAGCTGAATTATGTTTTATCTGAATTTGTATTGCTGTTTAAATCACTACGATTTGTAGTGGGAACTTCAAAAGGAGTTTTAGTGTATTGTCCGGTATGCACGGCTGCAAAAATGTGTAAAAAAATATGAAGACCTAAAACATTATATTGCCTCCACGCTTATATGGGTAAGGCAAATGATAATTATATGGTGTGTGCCCAGCTTTTGTCAGCATTTTGTCCAGCCACTCATTAACCGGGCTAAAAGCTAGGCTACTATAAATCCCTCTTCGAAAACCCGATCACAGAAACTAACCCAGGGTTTCGCGCTTTACCATGCATGCAGCTTACGTCGACTTTTCAGAAGACAGTTTTGTTAGAACAACTTTACTGCCCCGTTGCTCGAGTGGTCGCAAATGCAACTGCTCAGCATGAGGTCGGGTTCGATTCCCGGGTCGGGCAAAGTGTTATTGGGTTTTCCAATCCGGAATTTAGAAATTTCTCAGAAGTAGGAACGGAGTCTGGATTTGTGCCCGGTTGATGGCAATTGGCTCGCTCCCTATTATATGGGATTTAATAACTGGCGAAATGTGGGTGTACTATTAGGTTCACCTCTGGCTTACCCTTCGGGGATTACAGGCGTAATGTTTACTTGTTTGATTTGACTTATGAAACGTCAGAATCTAGGCGCACCGTTCAAAATCGAATTGATCGTTTCTATGGAGAAGAGACGGCAAGAAACTCCAGTCCTATTCATTTATCGTTACTCAATGCTTCAAAATACCCTTTGTATTAAACAATTTAGGTCCCACAACTGATCTATCTACACAGTATGCTAATACGCCCTTTGACAAAGAACATCTAAACCAAAATCAAAGTATTTTATGCAAAATTCACGCATAATCTGACGTCTTACTATAGACGGCGTATTGAAATTACTCACACCTTTACGTCTTGTGGTACGCCAGAGTACGCCAGTACGCCGAATGCGCCTTTCAACTCGGCCCCGCCCTACATGCCTTGGCGCGGTGATTTTGTCTTTGACAAATATTGGTAGAACGGTATATATTGGGTAATATTGGCCGTAAGACGGTCTTTAGGATTTTATTGGAATTCGTAATACTTGGGTTTCGATGTTTCTGCTGTGTAGCTAAGTTAGGTACCATGTACTTACACTATTACTTACGGGATATATTTCGCGATCAATGTTTATATTGTGTTTGTTTTGATTGACGTTTATATCCCGAAAGTAATAGTGTAAGTTCAGTTATAAACCGTGAAAGCTTAAAACAGTGTTTAGGTGCCATGTGTTAAGATGGCGATGAGGTTTTTTTCAAGATAAGTAAGAAAAAAGATTTTTTTATTCGATAGTTGCGAACTTCGGATATTTATTTTCTTGACCTTTAATCAACCGTCAAATGTGTAGACTTTTATCCGATCCGTGTTATTTTATTTATTTACAATTTTCCTTACTTAGTTTTTGCGCATGTAATTCAACAGTTTTCTTAGTCTCTTTGTTTATTCAGTTTTACAACGTCCAAATGCACGCAAACATGTTGCTCTTACATCAATTTGGATGATGGTTTCACAGGTGTACCTGTCTATCAATATTTCACAGCGTACCTAATATTCTGAGAGCAAACACACTTGGTACAAGTGATGGATCGTCGACTCATCGTGTATGAATGAAAAATAACACGCTCTTGATAGTCACCATCTGCCTAGCCTGTTCCCAACTATGTTAGGGTCGGCTTCCAGTCTAACCGGAAGCAGCTGAGTACCATTATTTTAAATGAAACGACGGCCTATCTGACCTGCACAACCCAGTCAGTACTAGGTAATACGATACCCCTTAATAAGATTGGTTATCAAACTTTCGGGACACTGACTACTTGTAACGACTCAAACGTGCTTTCCAAGACACGAAGGAAACTCGATATGTAATGGGTGGTCACCCATCCACGGCCCAATCCAGGCAGGCGCGGCTTAACCTGAAGATTGACTCGAGCGGCAGTTATTATTTAGCCACGAGCTCCTCCTGGTACATCTTTAGTCATCAACTAACGGATACCCGGCGTGTGCTACTATGCTATAGGGGTCTAACACCAGCTTCGCATTATTGCCTTATTATGAAAACGGTTTGGACCACATCGGTTGAATGGTTTCAAAGTCTACAACGGACATGGTAGAAAAAAAACATGTGTTTTACATAATATGTAGATTGATTATATCCTCATGTAAAACAATAGTACATTATTATGAAAACAAGGAAAGTAAACGCTCGTTTTACTGTCAAAGAGTAGGCTGGGCTCATTTCGTATCGAAGGGGAGAAGGGGGGGGCATATTATCACGTAACAAATTGGTTTCTGCTACCTTTGTTCACTAGCAAGCCCTCGGCGAGACGAATGGGTGTACAGTTAGCAGAATAAATTGGGTAGGTTGATGTTTGGTGTGTGTGTGAGGATTAAGCATATGTGTGGATACTGGTTTATAAATTTAATGTAGGCAGGTTTAAGTGATGGAGAAATATGTAGATAGTGTTGAAGCGTCTATAGTACAAAAGATGAAGTTTTGTCCTTAATGTGATGATTTAGAATTCGATTCGGGAGAGAATATGTCCTGAATAATTATATCGAGCCTTATGGTTTGTGTTTGTAAGAATTATAGCTATAGGTGGCAGGTACATATTTTCGGAAATTTTCCCACGTTACGGCGAAACATATAACAAGTAAACGGCTAGTTTAAATGATACAAATCATCAAAAACTTACACTTCTGACTTCGATAGCGTTGACCTTAAATTCGAGTAAATCTCGCACTCCAATAAAACGATCAATTCTTACCTGTAACAAACACAGAAAAACAATCATTAGAGAAACAAAAGAAAGAAACATTCCATAAAACAAACATAAAGCAACGCAATCTAAACTTTGCTGCTGACGGTACATATCTAAAAACCTTCTTTACTTAACATGGAAAAGAAACATAATCTTTTGTAAGGAGCATTTTGGGTGTAATACCTATTGAGACGGGAGTTACCAGGGTAAATAATACCTTTTTTGTGCACCGTACTTATCGTACAGTTACGGTAGAAATACGTTCGTCACGTTAAGGTGTAATAACAATCACACGTAAAATACGTTCATCACTTTAACATCTATTTTGTTTGCTCCGTAAATGATAGGTTTTGCTTTACCAACTCAATATCACAAAGTGACACTAAGGGTGCATTTCATCAATGAATCTGAACACGATCAACACACCCAAACCGCGTTCAAGAGTTGTTAGTGTCATCATCAGTGTTGCAGAATATTAAACCGACAGCTTTTCGTTCGGTTCATTGGTGAAATTGGCCCTTAGTACGTGATAATTTCTTAACAAATCATAAAATAACCATTATTTTCATACATCGATTTTGAAGAGATACGGACTAGTCTGCTCGGTGGAGTAACTTCAAACTTTTTGAAAACTGATGAACGTTTTAAGAACTCGACTGTACGATCTTACAACGAAAAGCGGGCGCTCGACTTTTTTTCTAACGAGTTAAAAGATTGACACCGTTATTTTTATATCAGAGGTTGTAATCGTTTTTTTATTTATAGTAAGTAGGTGGTAGATAATTGGTCAATAGACGAATGTTTTTTTTTAACTTGGACAATGATAGTTGTTAATGGCAATTATGTCTTGATGTGTGGTTCTTTTACTGTTGTTTGCGTGAGCGCTGATTCATAAATATGTAGTTAAAAAGCTTCTTCCTAACGGGGTAGATGAATCTGTTAAATATAAAAAAATATAAATCTTTAACAAAGATTAAGAATGTACTTAAATGTAATTAATTGATAAAATCTCTGAGAATTTTCCATCAACTTTTCTTTTTTTATAAAAAAAAATACATTATTACAAAGGCATTGCATCATATTTTATCCATATTTAGGACCAAAGTCAACATTTTTGTCTAGGTTAGGTTACGCCCTATTATAACTAACCAGTCTTGCTTAATTGATAAAATCTATATGAATTTTCCATCAACTTTCCTTTTATAAAAAATACATTATTACAAAGGCATTATTACATTATATTTTATCCATATTTAGCACCAATGTCAACATTTTAGTCTAGGTTTGCCTACGCTCTATTACACTAACTAGTCTTGCGTATACACCCAAAAAGTTTTATTAGTACATTAAACACCACCCAATCCTCGCTCCACAAAAATCAAATTCAACAAAAAATAAATTAACACTATCCTCTGCCCTTTACGTCTATTTAAGCATTCCAAATAAGTTCATTCAAAGCTTTGTTCTACCCTCAATTGGCTGCCATTCCACAGGGATCGGCTCGAGCAAATAAATCAGCCGTTCACTCGTTCACTCATTCGTTCACGGATTGCTTGGCGCGTGGACACTGACCTGTTACATGGTTTGTTTTAAAATTAGCATTAGAGAGAATTTTAATTTGTTGCGGGATTTTGGGGTTAGAGGGATAAAAAGTTTTAGGTGATAAAAATCATTTTGTTTATGACTTTATTATACCTACAGAGTTTTTTGGAGTTGCAAATTCTACTTTACATGTCTGTTAAGAGGCATATTACAAAAAAAACGCGAAATTGCAAAATTTTCTCGTTGAAATTGTATGTTATCCGCTCGTGGTTTGAAATAACAATTACTTGTTAAAAATAGTTCGTTTCCTCTAGTATAATAATAATAGAGCGAATTTTAGATAAATTATTAATTTATTCAGTAATAATAATACCTTTACCAGGTACAATTCTTCAAATAAAATTTCACTGCGCCGTTCTGAGCGCAGATGGCCGGGAAAGTGAAATATATTGTACTTTTATTTAATTCATTAAAAATAATAGTAGCGATTTAAAAGAAATAAAAATACTATAGTTTAGGCAAATGTTGAAGATTATTTTAGTATAATATTACGTCAAAATAATGTACAATTTCGGAGATATGGGGGTTTGTTTCAAAGTCTTTTTGGTCAATAATTATTAATAAGGTCCAATTTTTTTTTCTTTACAATTAAGGCATATAACGAAAAAAAAATATTCAATCATTATTGAACTTGGGGTTATTTATAAGATGAAAAAAAATATGTTGATGGTCTATATTCAATAGAATCTACAAATTAGAGCTCCCAAATCACGTCTCCATGAGTTTTTGTCTAAACATGCATCGGGAGAATAATTATTACTGAATAAACTAATAATTAATCTAAAATTAGCTTTATTATTAATGTAGTAGAGGAAACCAACTATTTTTAACAAATAATTGTTATTTCAAACAACGAACGGATAACATACAATTTCAACGAGAAAACCTTGCAATTTCTCGTTTTTTTTTTTTGTAATAGGCATCTTAATGTACCTACTGTAATGGTTCTTGCATTAAAAGATTTTCGATTGTAAACACTGTGTAAAGCTTATACTAGTACACATCTGACCACTTTTTCAAATTAAAACTTTATATGCATTTTATGCATGTAACTCTCCGAGTCTCCGGACTCAATCCAAAAACATAAGTATGTAGTATGTGACGTTCTTCTACTGAACGAAATAGTAAGAAGACCCCAGAATACGTAAATATCTGTCAATCAAGTTTGCAACACCAACGATGAGAATTTACACCAGCCTACACAACACATTTAAAAGAAACAAAACCCTCAGAAACTTGAATTTTGACATTTATTCTTCAGGAAACATAAATCCAGTCATATACAAGGATTTCCTGTTATTATTCATCTCCTAGGATAAACTCAGGAACGACTAATCGAATGTTTAAACATCGTAAGTTCGAATGACCGCACCTATGGCCGGTCACTTCCAGCGGAGCGTGCGGAATCATTCACCCGGTCACTCGTTCACAGCTCGTCCATTCGTTCACTTTGATGTCGTTCATCGTTGCACGCACTTTACGCTGAATGCACATTGTTAGAAGCGTATTATGAAATTACTTTCGCGTTACAGGGTTAGGTTTTAAAAATATAAATAAAGAATAGTCTAGTGTATTATTATTTTGCATAAAAAGTGGGTTAAAAAAAAAGAAAAATTGTGTCACTTTGAACCGTTTCTTTGAGTTGGCTGAGCGTAAATTAGCCTCGTCAACTATTTAAGTAAAAACACTGCATAAATACACCCTTTCTTTAAAAGTTTTGACTGAGTATAGTCGGGTAAAACGAACCTGCACGACAAACTGTTACTACATATTTGAATCTGCGTTAAGCTAAGCATATCATAATCAGCCAGATCGTCCCCACAGTTGGGATTCAAGCCTGTTACCTATAAACGAGATTGAGACATGCCTATAATTCACAACACGGCTGTTAATAATACCTATTGGAAAATCTGTCATTGAAATCTCTAATATTACGCATTAGCACGCCACACGATGAGAAGAAATTAGTCCTATATAAAGTCTAATTATGTCAATAGATAAAATAATCCTGCGTGTGTAATTCACAACATAATGCAACCACTACTTTTAGCATATTGGCCAATGCCATTATATTTATGTTGGTGACTCTCTTGTTCATGGCAGACTCAATTTAGATGTGGTACAAGTGAGAAGATTTCTTCTGGTTGGTAAACAAACAGACGATATCATGTCTATTACCCAAAATTAACGTGCTACGTTTAACAACTCGTTCAGAGTTCAGATGCATCGCAAGAGGTGAAACATCTCATGGGCATGTAGGTAACCACGCCGGTTACTACCAAAGACTGTCGCTAGTTCGCAAGACACATTTATTATTGCCATGAGAGCCTAGACAACGTGGCACTGTATTAGCTTCGTAAAACTAAAACACTATAAGATTGAAATAAGAAAAAAAATATAATAAGCTAAGAAAGTCGTAGAAAAACGAAACGATTTGAAACGGTCGTCACTGGTCTATGCTCTTAGGTATCTATGCTAGATGAATGAATTATGTCACAAGTCGCTTTGTAAAATGCTGGCATTCAGCTGCACCCGGTTAGACTAGAAGCCGACCCCAACATAGTTGGGAAAAGGTTAGGCAGGTGAAGATCACCTTTCTGGGAGCTTATGGACAAGGTCCGAAACAATTGAATATCCCGCTCTCTCTACTAAACTTGTACCACAAAACATAATACCAATTTAGATACGAGTGAAATCACAGGTTGACGTATGACTTACTCCTATAAATAATTTATTTTTCATACGCGTAGCAACATGCTTTTATGTGAACATCGATTTATTGCATAATATAAAATTATGTCGTTGTGTGAAGTCGCTCGTAATGGGGGCCAGCCTATTGCCATCATCCGAGCACAAATCCATTCGACTCCATGACTGCTACAGATGGAAAAACCATCAAAATTTAATTAAGTCGCGGGTAACAGCAAGTATAAAATATACAGACTTCTGAGTAAATACAACTACTTTTACTTATTAGAATTGCAAAATAATGGGTATCATATTTATGTATTCAATCATTCATGATTATACAAATCCCTTATAATTCTGAATTAAATATTCAAAAGTATCAATATGATTATTCATGAACATCTAACTCTGCATTTGGAATAAAAGATTAGATTAGAAATTGCATTCTCCGTTCAAGAGAAAAAATATTTTGTGAAAAGTCTGTTTTAAAAAAAGACTGTCACGTTTCTATTCCTCGAAGGGCGAAGTAGAGATGTATCTTAGAATTCAATTTCCAACAATCAAACACGTAACTGACAAGAAATTCCGGCCTAACTGAGAAATTCTTATATTCTTGTAATTTCATAATAAAGAGTAATAGAGAGAGAGAGAGAGAGTAGAGTACCTAGTGTTCATATTTATGTATCTGTCACTTTCCCCAAGAAAATAATTAAATACAATCTCATTGATTAATTAAGTGCTAGTTTAATAAGTCGTTTTAGCGTCGGTGTCACATCGACCCCGTATAATAAATAATTCCTTACGTTTGTCATCATCACATCAGCAGACATTTGAAACAAACTTGCGCTTATACAAGGTGTTGCTTTGCATCCTCGTTAAATTCAAGGAGGTAACTATGCTAATAATTCTCGACCCGAATCAATAATAAAATGGGTAGGTATTTTTTTTATATTTTGTTCCTAATATCGGAAATCGATAAGTGTACACCACCCGTATTAAAACGCGGCCCGTCTAATACTAGCCTTATAACCGCGCTTTCACACACACAAACAAACACAGACGTTTATTCGATAAACGGGTGATTCTCCTCTTAAGAAAAGGGCTTCATTCTGAAATAGTGTCAAATTAAAATAATTTAAAAAAAGTGCGTTAATTATAATTGACCAGGTACCGTAATTCATATTGATTATTTACATCTTCTACGACAACCTCTTGAATTTTGACGAGGTTGCAAAACAACACCTTGTATACTAAGCGTATGACCCTATTAACCGGCGTCACCCTAATTAACAACCCCTTTTTTTTTCAAATAACAGTAAGCAGTACATAATTGTAAGTACAACATCCGGTAGGGTGGTTAATTAGCTGCCTAGTAGTCAAATTAGTTGAGGGAAGTAAAGCTAAGTTCATATAGTGGAGTTGATTCTTTAGTTTTTGTTTTAGAACAGACTAGCGAACCGCCCCGGCTTCGCACGGGTGCAACGTGGTTACGAATGTTTTCTCTACTATAATATGCATGTTTGAATCACTCTATCTATTAAAAAAACCGCATCGAAATCCGTTGCGTAGTTTTAAAGATCTAAGCATATATAGGGACAGACAGACAGCGGGAAGCGACTTTGTTTTATACCATGTAGTGATAGTGATTTCAAGCGTGCTCCACCTTAGACCGCATCATCGCTTCATATTAGGCGAGTTGCGACCCAAACGCAAGCCTATTTAGTATATAAAAAAACATCGTTAACTATCCAAAATCAGTACAATTACTTGGGAAAATGGAAGAATAGGTATTATCCGGAATATTTTTGTACCAAGCTTGGCCGGCCTTACGCCATTTTTTTTACAGCTGGTGTCAATACAACCAAGGTTTGTAAAAGACAAAGTCTAAAGCGTTACGTTTCCGAGATTTTGTCCCATGTTGGTTTTGATACCAGCTATCGATTAATTAATACAGGTTAAATGCGAACCTGATATTTTGAAAATAAAAATAAAAAATGGCGGAAGTTAGGCAGGCAAATAATTCAAACCCCTTTTGGTGTGGGGTGATTGTTTGTAGTTTTCCAGAAGTACGCTCAAGTGCCGTTCAATGTGAAAACACCTTTAATGTCACTGATACCATGTGTGTTGCTGTGGTTAAAATATAATTACTGACCGAATACGAATTTATTACTAACTGCCACTTCCATGCTACGTAACCGATAAACGGTAATTGCGAGAACGGTTTCATTTTTAATTGATATTTCGCAGTACTCCTTCAACAATTGCATTGAAATTTAATTCAGTGCCTCGTTAGGTTCGATTCCCAGGTCGCGCTATGTGTTAGTGGGTGTTTCCATCAGGAATTTCTCAGCAGCAGCCACGGAGACTGGATTTGTGCCCGGTGGACGGCAATAGGCTCGCCCCCTATTATATGGGGCTTAAACGTAACTGGCGAAATGTGGGTGTACTAGGTGCACCTCGGCCTAACCCTTCGGGAATTACAGGCTTAATGTTATGATATGTTATATTATATATTACTAAAATGTTGCGGTAAATAATTAAAATCCTCGTACAAACAAACCCACGGCAAACAACTTAGTTAATACAGGATGTTTGACATTTAGCGTTTTCATTTCAAACGTTCCTAAATGTTAATCTTGATAATAAAGTTACAGATTGGAAGTAAGAATACAATTAATAATAATGGCGTGTTCGAATCGCGTGGTTTATTACAAGTGTACAGGAAATTCCTTTATTTATTACTACTAATAGTATTCTTTGACGTTTATTAAACAAATGAGCTTACACTCTGTATGTGCACGATCGCGTTTGTTTAGAAAAAGAGTAAAAATATTAATAACGGTACACGCGATTTCCGATTGGTTTTTATAATTGTTTCTAGTTATTATTTCACGAGCTCTATAGAACAGATTCATTTCTGTTTTGGCATCTCTGTCAAAATTAAAGAGATCTTTATGCTCGTTACGATGACGTTGCTAATGGGTTGCCGCTGTCAGATGCAAAATAACAGTGACAGGACTGGACTACTTTTGGTTGTTAGTCCCTTAGGCACAGAACGTCAAATTCAGATCAAATCAGAGATGGTCAACACTCGCAGATTGTATAACTTTTTTTATTGACTGGGTCAGATCTATGTTTCTCGTCCAACAATAGGAGTATAGCAGGTCTGCTGCAAGAAATTTCTTATGAAATAAGCAGCCTCTTTGTGCTTTTCTATGCTGTGTAAGTGTTTGGGCAATTAATAAATAAAAAGCCACTCTTCTAAGGTCTAACGGTGATACCGGCCACTAAGACTACCGTCAACTTCAGAGCTGAACGAATCAGCCCACAGACCGTGATAAAAGCATTATTCAAATATTTACCATCAAGCAACAAAAACAAGACCATCGTGGAACCGAAAGTATGCAAAACCACCGACCATGACTAGAGTTGATAAAGGAAACAATAAATTATAGAAAAAAAATATAGAACCATTGAATTTTTACTATCTTTGTTAAGTAAATGGTTAAATATTTCAAAGGGATACTTGAATATAAATTAATATCAAGCGTGTATTCATCAAGTGTATACTGCATCCTCATTTTTACCAGTTATGTCCAAGTTTCTCATACTAGGGCCCATTGCTATCAGCCGGGCTCAAATCCAGATTTTTGACAAGTTCGTAATTAAAAACCCAATAAAATAACCCGACTCAAGAATCAAACACAACACTCGTTTCCGACAGCAACACCAATGAGTATTTCTGATTTATATACAAGAAAACTATCTATAGCTAATCATTCAATTCTTACAGCCTTTCAAAACTAACAACTACACGGTCAAACATTTCGAAAGGAAAATCTATTAATAAGATACAAACAATTAAACACTAAATCAAGTCCACAACACAACACCACGATTCCGTCAAACAGTTAACTTAAATAGCCTTCAAACATACAGTTACAAATCATACATTCACTGCACACTGCAATAAATCTCCAAGTGCTCTGGACAAAATTACAACATATAAATTATACAATTATTTCTTCAAAGGCACTGGGCCTTGCCTCGGAAGCGGCATAAAAAGTACCCACAATAGGCCATAAATATTTTACTAGTAATTATAATGAAAAATTGCTTTTACAAAAACACTAAACGTTTCCGGATGAAGTTTTGAATATAAATTAAATTGTTATTTTGTGATGGTAAGGTTTAGAATCAATTTGTAATTGGCTATTGTTAGGCAAGTGATTTAAGTTGTAACGATGTTTTGGGGCAAATTTTGAAGCTAAAGTATTTTGTGGGAAGGATGCAAAATATAATTTAAAGTTTCTATTACAGAGATTTTGTTACTGAGAGCCAGTTTCTGTGTGTATATTTAGCGAAGTAACTGAAAAGCGGACTTGTTATTTTTCTGGTTAAATCAAGCTTCAACCAACACTTCCCAAAATCATTTTTGACATTCATTTGACACGAAATGTACATTTCCCCTTTAAAGTCTTATATCTATCCAAGTTATCTAGAAACAATTTCATCCCGACCACGCCCATCTAATTCCACTACAACTTGCTGTACTAAATCTCATTTTTTGTCCACCGTTCATCGCACGGTGCGGTTGGACAATAATAAATAGCGGCATTGTCCTACCTGTACTATAAACTAATGTCACAAGACGACTCCGTCCGAACATGTTAGCAGGTTGTCATCGTAACTTCAGTTGCAGAGTAACTATACATAGATTAGATAGGTACAGAAGGTCGGGTCCATACAAAGAGAGAAAACTTGATCCGAGCCAGCCTGTCCCTTGCTGCCCTGGCCCAGCAATGCCCTAAGCCAAAGATCGTACCTTAGCGTGTGGTCGCTATGTTTTTAAGTTCTTTGCCCTAGGCCTTACATTCAAGGCACTTACGATAGCCCGGTTAAGCACCCGACAACCTCCAAGATTGGCCTACAAGGTGTCATTCTTAAAAAGAAGAGCGAAAGCACACATAGACACGTACAGCGAGTGCAAGCGCACTAGCAACTGTCATTTGTTTGAGATCGCCGCCGTACGTATACGTGTCTATGTGTGCATCTTCGCTAGTTGTGGTGGGAGCTGGCCTTCTGTTCTATATATTTTCTGGTAGCTATCTGTTATAAATCTCGTGGGATTTCTCGTACTGAACTTTGAATTCAATTGTTGTGAGTATAAAGTGTGGTCGATATTGCGTGGGTTTTGTCGAGACCACATGATTGGTTTTTGACCACGTTTGGTCAGCTATTTTGCTCTGATTTTCATTACTTTCAGAATCATCATTGTAATTACAAATCATACAGAATTTGTTTGCTGCCTCAAGCACTATTGCTAATAAGAAAAAGGCATAAAGAGAAATGCTGTATAATCAAGATGTGTCTCTTTTAAAGTGAATCAAACAGCTTTACAGAAATTGTCACACAAACAAATTCTGCGAAACTAAGAAGTCACGCGACTGTATCTAGCATGATACTTTAAATAAACTGCTCTATTTAGACAGACTCGACCAATTTCAACTTATTAAAATACCCAGCAATTCAAAACAACAGAGACCGACGCACCATCACTATCAAAATCAGGGATCGCTCCAAATATCCCCTCACTCAGCACTCCATCAATTTAATCCCAGCACCTAGAAATCAAGTCCTCAACTGCATAACCCGACGAAATGGAGAAGCATCTTCACCCATCTATAATCCCGCGAACTCCTGTACTCCTTAACTGGTGGTGGTTCTACGTCTAATTGGCTCCAATTGGACATACATGGTCCTGAGATAGGAGTAATTAATACGATGTGCAATGGTCTGAGGACGCGTGGCATACAATAGTAGGCTGTTATCTCAAGATGGTCCAATTTTGGAGGTAGCTTAGAGCTTACGCTGACGGACGGTTTAGGCATAGTATTAATTTACTTGTGATATCAGATTGTTAAGTAATATAGCTAACATAAATTGAGACTTAAAAACTTAAGAGTAAGAGTGTCCTTCATATCAGTGTGTAGTTTCGAGTTTATTTTGTTTCTGGGAGAGGCATCTGAGCAAAAACACAAAAAACTAATTTTCTTTCTGGATCCTTTTTCTACAACTAAAATTGATTCGCAACACTGTGTGTTAAGAAGCTGGTAGCTAAGATCTCATTTGTGTTTTTTTTTTATAAAAAAAAAACTTAATGAAGTTGAATAATGTCTGAATCAAAATACAAGTTTGCGGAATTATTGTAATCAGACATGAAAACATTTTGTACCACGTCTATTTACAACGATTTATCTAACAATGCGATTTATCTAACAATGCGATTTAAGAAGTTAATTAATAGTTCAATTAAAGACTACATTGAGATTGTATCTTAATTATAACTTAGGAGCTTCATTCTCGATGCTCACATCCGTGTAATTTAACAAAAACTGTTGCAAATCCTTACTAATATTATAAACGCGAAAGTTTGTATGTATGGATGTTTGTTACTCTTTCACGAAAAAACTACTGAACGGATTTAGATGAAACTTGGCGTACAGATAGTTCATAACCTGGATTAACACATAGGGTACTTTTTATTCCGGTAGTACGATCCCGTGGGACAATAACCGAACCCCAGTTGGAAATAAAATACTCATGTAACACAAAGAGATTCTTTGTTTGCATACAAATATTGAATCAGATATGTTATTAAAGCACTTTTCCTTTTGCTTCTTCTCTCATAGTTTTAATGCAGAAGCAGTTCTGAAATACACCCGACTTTTAAGAAGGCATTGTCGGGCGTTCGCTCATTTTCCGCCCTTCCATTTTCGCCATGGTCTTCTGCCCTAATCTCAATATATTTGGATGTCTTCTTCCATACTTCTCTATAACTCGTCATCTCAGTAGTCACCTCCTTTCTAGCCACATCATCCTTCACACAGCCACCCATCGTTTCTTTGGTCTTCCCCATTCTATTTGCAGAAGGTTATTTTTTCTTTAAAAAACATCTACATTAAGTAGGACAAAACCAACTTTCTAGCAATAACGCGTAACGCCATAAGCCCACAGCGCCCCACAGCGTGGCTAAAGCGAGGCGAATCGATTGCGACAAATTGTGCTAAGTTTTATCGCCGAGGCCAATCGGTGTGCGTCTTGTGGGATCGCGGGCTTGTCGTAGAGTTTGTATTGTTTTTTACAGGAGGATTTTAGAAAGGACTCCTTTTGGATCAATTAAAATGACAACAATATTAAACTCAAACTTGAAGCCTTTATTTCAAATATGGAGCTACAGTCCCAGTCACAAGGCATAATAACTGTGACAAACAATAACAAGGCATAATAAAATACTGTAGGTGCCCATTCGTACGTAGATCTCTATGGAGAGGTATGGGCAAGAAACTCCATGGACACGTCATTATCTAAGTGTAAACCCCAATTGTTCAAGAGCTATTCAATGTCAACACGACATTGGGCGCAAAATATATCTAAAACGAAAACCCCAAATATCACTGCTTTATGATATATCAATACATGTTTCCAATTGAACTGTCAATATATAATGACATCAAAAGCAAATCTTCACTTTTCTCTTTATTCTCAATTTTCTATTAAAACCAACGGATATTAAGTTACTTTGTTAACATGTCAAACTTAATGGAAAATCATTACATGTAGTTAAGTATATAACATAAACCGAATAGCCGAAGTAAAGCATGGATCGTAACATGCATAGTAAATAATTTTAGGTACATTATTAATTAGATCTTGCTACTACAAAGATAATAATATGCTAGGTTATAAGTTTGTGCTTAAAATGCAAAAGCAGCATGAAATTACAGGGCAAATGTTGCACAATTATTTATTTTGCTTTGACAGATAAAAAGTGTGTATTGATGATACAGAATTATCTTCTAAAATAATATAGAACTCGTCAAATAATATCTTATTATTGTAAAGAAAATAAAACAATTATTATAATAGTAAAGTCGCCAAAATTCACACTGCACAGTGGCACAAATCCCGTCTCACAAAAATTCGGGACAAAAATATTTTTCTCAAAACTTACGTCACTTAAACTCGAGGTAACACGTTTAAAACTCTATTTCAAAGAGTGAAACAAGAAAAAGGGCGTTTTCTCGTCCTTCACATGAGTTCACGTTTCTCTCATAACGACAAGAAATTACTCCTCACATTCTCCTCTACTCGAGTTAATTAAAAGTCTTAAGAGTTCCACTTTTTAAGAAATTATTAGACGTAGTAGCAAAAGCACTATATTTCGTAAAATAATGCCTCAAGTTAGTTTTGTCATTAAATATGATTGAAGTTTAAGTTTGCGCGTGTGCTAAGTTAGTTCTAAGTTAAGTTTGACAGTGCTCAATGATTACTTTAAATGTTTTGTTGTTAACTTTGTCAATTAAAGCCATTCTGTCTGCTTTATATGGTAATTAGAGTTAGAGATCTGTCTAAGTTGTACTGAATTAAGAAATGATTTTGTAAGTTACGGCTACGACTTAGGCTTAACTTTATTGTTGTAAACCAAATTCTGACAGCTAAGTTACGGTTAAGCAAGGGCTAATTTTACCAATGAAACTTGTACGCGATCAGCACATCTGAGTTGTCTGTGTCGTAATTGCTATGGAGTACTGACAGTGCCAGCTCCTAACCGCCGTTTAGACGTTCTAATCGCGTTCAGTTTTATTGCTATTTAAAAAGACCAGTTTATTCATGTTCTCATAATCACTTTTATTAAGACAGACACACGCACAGTCCAATACCCTCAACAGCTGTTTTCCTGTATTTTCTATAGGATTTTTCCGGAAAAATATCTCCCTAATCCCAACGTAATTAATTCCGTGCCCTCACCCCAAAAATAAATACACCACGTGACCAACTTGTTCTGACATGGCGTCGATCGAATTCAGTCACGTAAAACCGTAAAACTTCGGCTGACAAACGCCTCAGCTTTGCTAATTAACCCTGTAATGGTGCAATTACGGTTTTATGCTCAAGTTTTATGACTGACCAAGTTGCGGCCTTACTTGCCATCGAACTGTGAGGATGTTAAAGCGTTTGTGGGAAATTTTGAATAGAGAAGGCTAAGCTTTAGTGGGCTCTAAATTATTGTGACGGTTTATCGGAATGTTTACGATTGTAACATGTTATTAAATGGCTGCAGATGTTGAAGGGTTAACATGAAAATTGAGAACTAATTGTATACCGTATTTGATGTGTACATTTAAAATGTAGGTCAGTCGTTTCCTCCGACTGCACAACGGCAAAGACAGGTTTTTGTTTTTAAATCATACTTTTATTTAACCTTTGTTCTACAATTACTCAAACTATTATGTTTTCAGTAAAACCAGAAGCCCATTTAATTTTAACCCTCTTACGACCATTTTATTTTCCCGCCGCCATTATTATTAAAGAGAACTATTATAATATCAGTTTATTACAGTTTCTCATTAAATTCTCCGCGTTAACAGCCAAGGAAGGGGTAAAATGGCAAAAAAAACGACGCTCACTACCGGCTGCCGCGACTATTGCTAAGCTTTTATTACAAAAATTAAAGATTCTCAATTAATACATCGTAATTTATTTAACGATCGTTTTACATTTTATGTTAAACATAAAAAACTATAACGAATGAATAAATCTGTGGTTGGACGAGAAAAAAAATGTTATGGCCATGTAACATCACTATTCGGTCCACTGTGCGGTCGGACACGCATTTCGGTTGTCTTGAACACATTAATTTGTTCCCTGGTGTCACGTTACATGGGTTTTTAAAAAATTGATGGTGTGTAATAAATGTTTTTTGGCTGCACCGATCTTGTCTCGCGATCACCAAGCTATAAAGTATTGCAATCTCTTTTTTATAGCGTGAGAGTGAAAGAGACGGATGTATGGCGACTGTGATTGTTTCTTACATTTTTAATACCCATGTCGATTTGTATTACGGCGTGCTCAATAAAAGGAAGGAGTAATAAAATACAGTTGTTGAAAACAATGTGTTTGTATGTTCATAGCAATGTCAGTCGTATTAGATGCTTGTCTGATGGAGTTTAAGATACGTGGGAACAAATAACTAGTTTTTTTTCTCGCTGTTAATTTTTTGAACTAGCAATTCAGGTTGTAGCAATTATCTATTGCAGACTGGGAGTTTGGACTATTACCTACCTTGTTTTTGTTAGAAAAGTTATTTTAAGATAATTTAGCTATCAATAATTTATTTATGATTTCTATCTGTAAGCGTTTTCTTAGTTAATGTTGAGTAAATACTCGAATCAACATGTATTTAGCAAAAAAGTACACAAATAAGAAATTTGCACCCACTCAAAAGCAATGAAAGCCAAATTATCGGAACACTAAATTGTACCCTAATCGACCATTTCAAGATAAACAGCAAATATATGTCTTCAATACACAAATAAAATAAAAAGTATAAAAACAACAGGTTGCTCGTTTTCCTCATAAACTTTTTCATGACTAAACTTTTTTCCAGGCCGAGCTTCGCTTTTGAACACTGTGTTAACATTGGTTTGAAATGTAAATCGCTAATATAACTTCAATTTGTAAAAGAGAAATTACAAGTAAAGTTCTTAGGACTAAAATCTCAACTTCTTGTCAAACGTATTGGAAGGGAATCAAAATAACGGTTTCTCATGTATTGCCTTCCATGAATCTTTCTCTATAAAGGTGCAATTTCGTCTTCGAAAGTGTACTTTATTTTACAGTTCTCGATGCAAAATCGTCAAAGCCTATACAAAGCTGGTTTAGAACTCTTTCCTTGTACCTTCCTACGATCGAAAACAACAATGGATAATAAACAACGTAATATTAGCAAGAAAGAGGCCTAGCAATAAAACCCTACGCGAATCGGTAACGATAAAATATGATGCACAGTGCGCCTTAATAGCTGCGTCTGGGGAAAAAACAATTCTATTCATGTTTTAGTGCTGTAATTTTGTTTTTGACTACAATGCCTCAAAAAATAGATATACATATTATATTAGACGATTTTGATGGGTTATTTTTGTTTTGATATTTTAGGCATAAGTCATGTCAAAGATAATGATATTTTATCTTGTAAAACCATCGTTATTAGACTCAAATATGCAAAAACTGTTACTATTACAGCCTACAGCTCATGGGCTGTAATAGTACATACGTAGGGACATCATGATGTCCCTAAGCCTGGCAATTATCCCCGCCTCTAGTTCCTTCATTTCTCACACAAATATGCAAGAAAAAAATAGAATGCGTAATATTCTTTGTGCAAACGGTATTATTATTCTGTACTAGCTCATGCCCGCGACATCGCCCGCGTGGAGTTCGGTTACTGTCCCACGGGATCGTACTACCTGGATAAAAAGTATTAATCCAGGCCCTATGTGTTAATCCAGGTTATGAACTATCTGTATGCCAAGATTCATCCAAATCCGTTTAGTAGGTTTTGCGTGAAAGAGTAACAAACATCCATACATGCAAACTATCGCGTTTATAATATTAGTAAGGATTTTTTTGTTACCCCCTATTGTCCCACTCCTGGGCAAAGGCCTTCCCCCACTTCTCAAGATCGTGTGCTTCTTCTTGCTTTAATAATTAATTACTATTTATTTCTATTGGTTTCTTATATTGAAGCGACATTATTTAGCAAAAGAAACCGATTCTACACTAAACCATAACTGACAACTTTCTCATAACTCAAAGAAACAACAATATAACAATTTATACCCACATTAAAACTAATATGCAGTTGTCACACACCATTATTCAGCATTGGCTGTTAACTAGATTATTTATAGTTTACGCTGCTCATAATTTTAATAGCACTGTGTTAAAACAAAATATATCCCGACTATAATAGTGCAGTTTATGAACTCCTCGTTTTATTTATGTTCCCCTCGTTCCTATTTGGGTGAACAAGTTGTGCCTAGTTTAAAAGGGTAATAGGCGAATTGGTGTTAGCAGCACTAGCATTTGAAATGAACTGTTTTATTATGGTTTAAAAGGCAGTAAAATTGCTGACGAATGTAGCAAGCACGTTCTAATCACAAATAAGAATTATCTTGTTGTCTTGTATGTTTAATTCTATTTTTGACCACAGATTGTTGCCACAATTCACAAGATATGACGTATCTTGCCCCTAACTACACCCTCTAACGTTTAAATTTGTCAAACGACAGAGCCGTCTAGGTACTGGTTAGACAAAATGTAAGTTATCGTCAGGACTCCCGAGCAGACTTTGTAAATCAACCACGTCGCCAGAACTAAACAAAATAATACACTGAGACTATACTAATCCTTTGAAGGCCAACTCGAGTATCTTTTTCGAATAAGATTACATCTAAATCCATAGCTACGTAATCCCCACTCCCCACCACTAACCCAAATCGACCATACACAGTGGGCCATTCCACCAAAATTATAATTTTATGGACCAAATAATAATATTGCGTCTTATGAATTTTAAATAAAATCACAATTGTTCTGCGTGCCAACGTGTACTGGGTTTAAACACCATGCAATGGGATGGCATGACCAAAGAGTGGGTGAAAAAATTTTGCTGTTACGCGTCGAGTATGTTAAGGAGGTCATTGAACCATTTTTTGGAAGATTTGGCCTGCTTTTTCGAGATAAATGGCAGTTTTTAGATGTAAGATAAGTTTTTTGTAAGGATATTTTCATAGATTTACGATAAAGTTGACGTTAAGTTGCATATCAAATTCTTTTTCTAAGATTTTGGGCGCGATATGGGTTGTTTAAAATTTTCTGGTTACGGAGAAACATCGTAAAGGCGTTTGGGGAACTATATTCAAGAATTTTCGAGGAAAGTTTCAACAAGAATACAATTCCTAAAATTAACTTGAACGTCGCGTGTAACTTCCTTTTAGGTGTTCCAGTTTAGGGGTTCCATTCCAAGAGTCCAGAATTCTAGATTCTGGAAACTTTTCGCGGCAGCCCAAGTAAGTTCCAGCCAAAATTGTTCCGTTGAAATAGGAAACAATTTCCTTAACAAATGCATCAAATTGAGTTTCAAATACCTAAATCGAGCTCGGAAACCAGTCAATCAGTTCAAAAACATGTTCCTCTAAAAATATTTCGTCCAGAAATACTATGACGTTACAAAACAAAAGTATGGCTAAATGGATCAGTGTGTTGATGTCATTACTACCTAATGTGATTACAGTAAATTGTATTACGACATACGAGGAAGTCGGAATAACAGGATATGAGATATTATGATGTGTTATGTGGCCACTGACTGAGCGTGGATGTGTCGAACGGCTTGCTTGACTCTAGTGAGTTGTGAGTTGTGAGAAGACGAAAGACGTATTACTGTTGAATAGTGAATGGTATGATGGGAGTTTTCTCTCCTTAAGAATCAGAATAACAGTTGTGTATGGTGTAGAGAGATAGAATCTTGAATTTAGGTCTACAAGCGTGTTTGTTCGGCTTTGTTTAAATAATCTCCACAAGAGATTTATATCAAGCGGCTAACTCTCTTGGGTACTAAAACAAGATTCCGTTAATGTATGTACAACGTTGCTATATTAAACCATTAAAGAACTTACAAGAGAAATATAAAACGAAATCCAAAGCATATATCTTTTAAAACATCCGAAATATACAGGTAAGACAAGCATTAATGGATTTAACGACACACCGATTCCGATAACGTTATTAAATAAGACTCCCGGTATAAATAACCCTATCTGGCGGCCGTAAAACTGCCGAATTTGGCCGTAACCTCGCGTGTTCGGGGCTTTTTAAAGCCTGAATAACTTGAGATTGAGGCCACAACACGATCTCAAAAAGACACCAAAAAATCCTCCACGCATTACTTTGCAATGTTTTTTCCGAAGAGACTGCAATTTAAAGCCTTCATAGCAATATTTATTCGCATCAGCGATTCTAAAGACGTGTATGAGAGCATAAATCTACCGATCTCATGATACTAAACAGGACCAACTGCATATCTAGTTCCCAACTCGGATGCCACACAAATCACAATAAGCGCTCTTCATTATCCGCATTTCAGTCTGGCGAGGCCCGTATCTATCGGAATGCGCCCACAAAGGAGTAACCATACCGACTTACTAAGTCGCTACACTTTGTCCAACCGGCTTCGGTTCAAACCAGTCCGCCTCGGGCCGGCCGCACACCTCCAAACGCAAAACGGCCTAAACACCAGTTGACTGACACTTAAATACCACTTAGGACTTCTCTTTCTGAAAATGTTATTGGTAATAAGGTAGCCTGTCCGTTTTTTGTTCGTGGCCCGTAGGCCCGACACAATGTCTGTTGACCTCTCTCTCATTCATTAAAACAAAAGGTCGCTGGAAAACTCAAAAGGTTTCAATGCTTCGTATTTAATTATCTCTTTAAACTAGTTAGTGTAACTATGAAACTATGAAAAGTTTCTTAACAGCGGAGCTGTGCACGAACGCGGTTCATTAAAGAGAATACAGTTGATAATCGCTCGGCGCCTAGTGGCACTTACGATCGAACTACCCGGACAAAATTCCAAGTAAAGCGACGGGATATTTTAACTCTCGTATACGCTATACAGTAATTACAGATGTGCCATCGAGGTAAATAGCCTGACTTGCCTCTCACTCGCTCCTTACATCGGCTCATTCCTGTCATTTGCTCTTTGAAGAACACTTTATTCCAGTAAATATTGAGGGGCACGCCGGCTACATTTGTGGTAGATCCTTTTATGAGATTACACCAACCAATGACCATTATCTTCGATGCTAATAGCTTATACCTAGCGATTTCTGTAATAATACGGCATCTTCGGAGAAGTTTTCGATTTCCTTAGATCTTACGAAGTGAAGTTACATAATTTAATGTCTTTATCATACCAATATATGTAGTTTCATCCGTTAATAAATAACGATTAACATATCTAGAAATCAAGATATATTTGTTTAACAAAACATTATGAGTGGATAGCATATTAAAGTTATTTGTCAGCCAGGTCGTTATGTTTACTTAATTAGGCAGTTAATGTCACATCTATATTCTGAATTTCCGCTTTAAATTGTAGCTATTTCAGCGTTAAATATTGTAGCAATTTGAACAAAGAGTTATTTGGGTCAGAAATGTATAGCTAGGAGAATACATACAAGTTGGATTAGGTTTTAGTTGCTTTTTTTGTCTGGCTGTGATGTATGCCGAAGATATGAGATGTTACCACAAAGAAGTGGCGGTCCTCACGTATATTCCATTTTTCTGAAGTATAAACCCCCTGAAAAGGCGCCCGTAGGAAAATAGTAATTACAAACTTCTCCTTTCTCGCAGCGTGCCATTGTGTCTCGGCCACAATGCGGTGGAATCTTTTTGTCCGCGCTATCGGCTGTTTGCACCCACAGTGCGCCCGGTAGCGAGGAGACGTATATTTATACGTTTACAGTCCCACTTGTCGTTTATTGACTTGTATTTTAAGTAAAAAGAAAATTTCATTTCAAGTTAGTTCTAGCTGTAAATACGAAATAAGTTATTCCAGAATCTATTCACCTCTCGTCCATTAAAATCGCACATTAAATACAATTAATTCTCTGGACCCTTTGTTAAATAATCAGGTATCCCCAACCACTGCACTTCACCTTTATTACTTTATCAGGCGCTTGCAATTTCTTGTAAGAGTGACACTTTACAAAATATAATTAAAACTTCGCACACATTAACGGTTAACGCTTGTGTGTAAGCTTTATTTTATCTACTACGCTAAGAAAATTCCTTAGAAAGTTTCTTCAGCGAAACTCCAAACAATTCAGAAACAAGCAGTTTTATTAACGCAAGTTGTTCTCTTGTTTAATCATTCACCGTGTAACTTGTAGAAGTTTCCAAATAAATTTTGTACAGAGTAGCCAAAGTAATTTAGTTAGAGTGCCTTAGGTAACCAACCTGTGTCTGCTTGGCCCGTGGGCCGTGCCGCAAGTTCGACCCCCAAATTAACACCACAAACGCAAAATTATTTTGTCTACACATAGTTAATGATTGAGACCACTGTGCAATTGAATTATACATAGAAACCTGAGTCAATAATGATATCAGAGACGCTCGGGCCAAATTAGAGAGTATGTAATTTATACAAATTAGTAGGTATATACAGGGTGTATACGGTGTGTTATCAGCAATTTCAGTACATAATAACTTCGTAATTCACTTTAATAGTTATGTAAATGTATCAATGAAGATTGATAGGTAATAATAACATTGGATTTTCGTATAGATTTCTAAGCTTTAAGCTATTCTGGTGCTTAATTATGTTTCTAGGACCAATGAGTCATTTGAAATACATTACGTGCTTTTTTGCTAATAAATTAGATGTCAGAATGTATTGGATATTGATTTCGATTTGACGTTTTCATTGAAACTTGTGGACATCCATTTGTGAAAGTGAAAGACCCATTAAAAACAGTTTAATAGTTTTTGTGTAACACGCTCGAACAAAAGTAGGTACAATGATTTCGCCCCTAATGGCTCTAAAAACACGTTGTTATTTAAGAACAGGCGTAACTGAAGCGAATTAAATAAAATGGTTTTTGGTATTTTCCCTCTTATTATAATCCGTCAACTATTCTTAGTTTTAGTAAAAAAAAAATACTAAACCAATTATATCACAATTTAACTTATGCAAATGTTTCCTCCAAATGATAAAAATCACGACTTCCTACTTTTCTCTCACTGTCACCAAATCAAACCCCATAAAACCCTACACGACTACAACATCTATATAAAAATAATCCCATCCTTCACAAACGGCAATTTTGTCCGCCCCGGCGCAATGTGTCCCACTGTGCTGAATCGATAAACGAACAAAGCGCCCATTGTTGATATATCGAAGTGTGGGGATTGTATATCAGCTATATCTAGCTTAGTTCACGCCGCAGAATAGATAGGTCCAGAAGGTTCTATGCAACGAACGAAAACACACGCATACGCTTCACGTACAGTAGTGCAGGTGCACTCACGACTGTCATTTGTTTGATGTTGGATCCACAAGCCGGCAGTGCTGCCGGCTTTATGTACGGCATTCGCAACAAAGCCGGCGGCATTATGAAGGCGAGGCCTGCCGCCAGCAGCGGCGTCAACAGTGCCATCACGGCTTTCGATGAGAGGTGTCGTTTCGTATTCTTTGATGGGGAATGTGTCATCACCGATGAAATAAAGAGGCACCGGCGTATTTCTTCCTTCTACTGTTTGTAGTTGTGGTGAGTGTGAGATTCATCTTGTATCATTTGAAAGAAACTAGTGTTACGTAGAACTCCACCATCAGATATGCGCCCTTGGCAACCGATATCTACGTATAAAAAACTACAATTTGCATCAATCACGGCAAGCAAAACAATACTGAAATATGACTTGTACGATTTACAGCCGCGCTTGCCGCGTCCGGAGGCACTTACCGGCTTTGCTTGTGGTCAAGCCATGCGTCTATGTGTGCGTGCGCATATTTTCACTCATTGTATGGAGATATCCTTCTGTACCTATCTATTCTGTGTTCACACCAATGCTTGGTTAGGGTTTTAGTAGATCTGGTGTTTATCTAGTGAAGTGATTCGGTATCCATGTATTTCTATTTTGATTATCTATGTATGTAACAAAGTGATGATATGACTAAAATGAAGCCGCTTGTGAGCGGGTTGTCGACCTGTTTGTTTACATTTTTGTTACGTTCAATTGGCATGGACTTTAGCTTGCTAGTGATCGTATGAAGGAGAAAATGAGGTTTAGCAATAATCTCGTCAAAGCTCATTTTATTGAATCGACTGCTTCTATAGCTTTGATTGGCTGAAGTAAAACAGCTGACTCAGATTTTTAAACCAGAATTACAGATTCATTCACGTTTTGGGCTGCAATTGAAACCTGTATCTATTGTAAGTGGGAGTGACAAAAATTTGCTCATAGAAGTCTCGTGTTACTGCAATTTAACCCTGTATTCGATGCCTTACTTTTAGGAGTACACAAGCGGAAAAATTAAGCAATTTCACCGAAGTTTATCGGGTCCTTGTTGGACTAAGCGTTGATAAGTAAATCTGCTGCTCGCACCAGAGTGGTCTGATCTTCGATCATGCTCCTAAAACATCAATTTTGTTCAAGAGGAACGCGTTCAGTAAATTCGTTTTAACACCCTCCTGGAGTAATTTACATCTCCTTATCTGTAATAGCGCAGGAGGGGTTTTTTTAGGGTTCCGTCTACGGAAGGACCTTTAATTCCCTTCATGGTACTGTGTAGCTATTTTCCTGGTTTAAACTTTATGCTTTTTTATTGGTGGTTGAAAGAGGGGAGCGTTTACCCTGCGGTGGTCGTCATAATTCATGGGCTACTAAATTTTAAATGTGAAAAAATGAGAGAAATTTTTGTGCAATTAAAAGTTTTTGAATACTTTTTACGGTTTTCAAACGAATTCAGTTGACGCATCACTCATATTTGCGTTAAAATAAAAAAAACTGACGAGACCTTATTGTCTCAAAATACTTAAATAACTGCACATTGAAGCATTGTTTACAGTTAGACTGTTCAAGGATTCTTTTCGCAAAATAATATTACCATACAATACATAAAGAACATATTTGTATTCAAATTGAAATACACTATTGAACTCCAAAAATATAACTTCAACATAACATGCTGCCAATATTTAAAGGTCCCAAGAAAACATCAAACAATAATCATTTAATTTAAAACTAATATGAAAGTAGAGAACCATGACTATCCCACAGGGGCACATACTTAATTTTTTACACAACCAATGGAAGCACTTTGATAGCGCCATGATAGATTCAGTAAGGGTGGCGGTGACACCTGGTGAGCCATTGTGCATAGATAGACGATTTCTGTGTTTAATGATGCTATATTTTAGCGCTCTTCCACGTCGTGGCTAGCAGTGGTTGAAAAACTTTAAAGTGTTTAACTTAGTATGATTTATGTAGCATATTTTAGCTGGTTTTTGTTTGATATGTTGATTTTTATTATGGTCTTTATAAATATTCTTGGAAACTAAGAATATTTTATATTAAACTAAAAATATTAGACTGTCACGTTGGTCTGGTTGGTGGCATTAGCGACTGCTGAGTATGAGGTCTTGGCTTCGAGTCCCAGGTCGGAAAAACTGTTATTGGGTTTTCTCAACAGGAATTTCTTGGTAGATTCATGGCAATAGGTTTACCCCCTTATTACATGCGACTTAAACATAACTGATGATATGTTGGTGTACTATTAGGTACGCTTTTGCCCAAGCTTTTGGGGTTTACAAGCTCGATGTTATGTACATTCATGTTTTTCTACCTCAAAATGTCATTGAACCCCTCTCGTCTTTATCAGATTAAGATACAATAGAAACTGATAAGCAACCTAGGGTTACTGTCAAATTATCACATAGCAGATGGTGCCCACGAGTGGCCAACCCCCCCCCCCCGCTCCCCCCACATATAGGTTGATAACAAGATAAGCCACGTTACTATAGAGTGGAATGATTGTAGATGGCACAAGTTCCGGTTATCAACTTATCACCCATGTTATTTATTTATTTATGTATTAGCTGTGCCCGCACCTTCGTCCTCTTGAAATTATTATAAGAATATGATTTCTCTATTTCAATCTTATATTTTAAAGTAGTCTAATATACTACTTACATCAGCTATCTGCCAGTAAAAATTCCGTCAAAATTGATCGAGCCGTTTCGGAGTTTAGGCGGAACAAACAAACAGACAGACAAAAATATTTTTTTTTTTTTTTTGTTAGAACAACCTACCGTATTTCTGATGCATTCAGTAAAAAGAGCTGTTATTTTAAAATGATAAACAGAGACTTCAATTTCATTTATTTGTATGAATAAAATTATATTACTCATAGTAATACAAACCGTCTATCAGATGTGGTTCGAAACGGGAAAGACTTACTTCCATACAAACTTTCATCCTATATTTAAACCCTTCGATGAATCAGTTTTCAAAAAATCCTTCACTAATGCTCAAACTCCTGACAAATGGAACTCTTCAGAAAAAATGACATGTTTCTAGACCTAGGTAAGAGTTTAAGCTGTGCTTGACTTATTAATTCAGAAAAACATACTGAGCTTACAGTTTTTTTTTTACCGAAACACTTAATTGCTAAACAAATAATCATATTACAATGTCAAATAGCATCTTGTAATTTTCAGTGAATTAAAGTGTTTTTTTTTTCTGTAGATATACGGGGTGGAAGGGACACAAAATAAAATCAGCTGTTTCCTACAAAAGTGAGGAAACAGCTGTTTTTTTTTTGTTAATAACCGACGAAAATTTTCTATGTGGGGGGGGGGTTCAGAATGATGTACTGAGTATGAAGTTTCACCACGATATGATTTGAATTAATATAATTAAATAACCTTTGAATAGACAGCATCACCGTAGAAATCCGATAAAAATACCACGTTATATATTGCAAGTCAATCCTTAAGGTATGCAGATGACGTTTTATTTTAAATTCCGAGCCACGTCCGTCCGTGTGCTTGCTTACCTGTCTATCAATTTGCATGTGCTCATCTCCAAAACGAATTTTAGATGTTTTAATTATTGTTGTTATTTATGGTTTATTGTTTAAGCATTGTCTTGCTAAATGATATGCGTAGTAATGGGTATTCTTTTGTTTTTAATTTTGTGGTTTTTTTTTCAAGACCTCCCATGGGTTTATTACCTATGGAAATAATAAAAATGCATTTGGTAATACACTTAAGTAGGTAGCTAGACACGTCTGACCTTTCTGAAGTACTTTACGTAGTAGATGGCGTTCTATACTGGATTTTTCATGGGGTTTCCGCTAGCCCCCAAAAAAATCGCGTGGGTCTTTGTTTGTATAAACATGACATACATCATTTTATAGGTTAATCATCATCATCTTTCTCCTCCCCTTATCTCAATTTATTTAGGGTCGGCGCAGCATGTCTTCTTCTTCCACACTTCTCTATTACTCGTCATCTCAGCAAACACCACCTTTCTAGCCATATCATCCTTCACACAGTCCATCCATCTATCTTTTATCATGTGTCTATGCTAAGTAATCTTGCATCGATTTTTAGCTGCAGTAAAGTATATGTCTATCTTTGCCAGACCTGCGAATGTAACCCAGAATCTCAGTCAGCTATCCATAACCACTAAGCGACACAAGATAGTAACAGTCTTTATTACCGAAAATAAACTGAGTTGCCAATATTAAAATTAATTTATTCATGCCTAAGGTATACCTTTAAACTTAATTGATTCAGAGGTAGATTACAAAGAGGCTATCTTTAGTTATTAAATTGAATATTCATAAAAGTTTAGACCATTCTTGAATATCAAGCCATCTTTGGCATCTTAGATAATATTTTATTTGAATATTAGTTGGTAAATTATCTGTGATCTTTACTATTTTCAATACGTATAGCTTTTATGAATGTATAATGTGCCCTAGCATAGAAGAGGCTTTCTTTGTTAAAATATAAAATAGTAAGTAAATAACGTCCATGGGTTACATAATATTGACAGCTATGCATTACCTCAGTGTACTGCCCGTATCCCTATTTATTTTCGGTCGACACACCATGTCTTCTTTTTCCATACTTCTATTACTCGTCACCTCATGAGTCACTCCCTTTCTACCCCTTGTCTTTAACCAATTACAGTTGTTTTCGCTTAAACGAATATCAGCGCTTTGTTAATGTTGATTGATTTTTTTTAACCGACTTAAAAAAAAAAAATACGACAAAAAAATGTGGAAACTAACTTAGCTTTCGGAAGTCTTCCGAAAGTAAAGTCTATCAGCTATGCTTACTGTATGTAGTCGTATCGTACAAGCGTGTTTCTAGCTTATGTTCCACGCTCGTATATTTTCCACATTTTTTTTTTGTGTTTTTTCTGTCGGTTATTTTTTTTGCAAAAAAGTTTTTAACTTTACAAATCGTAGTTTGTCAACTCAATATCTTTTCTCAAATCAGAATTACATGGCATCTAAGACGATTATATTTCATACCTACATAGTACTCCAATTTCTCTACACACAAAAACCATACAAAATATTCGCTATAAGAGAGCACAATATCACTCTATACTCAGGTAACTGAAATCCGGTTGCAAGAGTGGGCTTAGAAGATCTCAAAAATAGATAAGACCGACCGTTATGAGTCCGACACGGCGCCAAACCCACATTACCCACGTTATAAAGACTTCATTTCTTTAATCACTACCCCTAGGCGTTGAAACCAGTTTCGGGCTATTTTATACAGATGTCGCTCTTACTAAATATTGCCCACGCACCCATTAGATATAGTTGTCATGTTTTGATTTGGAATGAGGAAACTTGAGTATGATCTGCATAAATAAATGTTTAATTTATTTATTATAATTGTAGCCTGGAACTTGCAGCAGGACTAAACTGTTCCAATACTAGTCGAAGGCTTTCCTTTCTATGAAGGAACGGAGGCTTTTGCCCTGCAGAATTGGGAAGGCCATCTCCATTTTGAGCATATGTAAGTATGTGGACCAATCTTGTCAATGGGCGTCAAACTCATCCCGCCGTCACTTCCCTAGGTCTGATGGATTAAATGCTCCTTTCTCCGTGACAAACATGATAAAGAATCGTCAAATTCTCATCGACTATAATAGCAAAATAATAGATAACCACTCAAGTAGCAGTCAAATCATGTAAGCAGGTCAACGCAACGATTTAAAAACAATTCGCAAATTACTCACTCATCGCTTACTCATCTCTATACGAAGAAACTCCGACCAACCGTGCAAACAAAACATACCTGCAACAAAAACAAAACGAATAAGTAGTTATTCCAAACAATTATAAACTAGTAACATCTATTATAACCCGGAAACCAAAACAGTCATAATCCAAAATTCCCTCAAAAGCGAGCCCCTTACAAAAAGACAATGCACAGTGTGCCGAAATCGAAACGTCACTAGACAAAACGAAAATACAAAAGTCCCCTGAGAGCGACGACAGTAAAGTCCGTTTTGACATGTATTAATGGTGGCTACACAAGCGACATGGAGAGATAAATAGCTCTCAGCCATTAATGAGATAAAAAAACGTGACTAACATTATTTTCTGTTATTCTCTTGGTATTTAGTTCGGGGATAATGAAGCATTTATCTCGAGTTTCGTATTGATTGTGGCTCGATTTAGATCATTGTGTGTCTGGATTTGGTTGATAGTTTTGTTAATTGTTTCTTGTTATGGTGCAAGATCGCGCTTACCTCGATACAAAAGCACAATAATCGACCAAAACAAAGACTGTTTTATTCTTTCATTAAATTGCAAAACAAATCAATTCTCTCCCAACTTCAACAGTACATCTCTAAAGGAAAACGCCCGCTGAAAAGAAAAGTTAAAACGGACACCGTGAAAAAAAGTTTCTAATTTTAATTACAAATCCAAATAGCTTCAAGTTACGAAACAGACACTTAAAACTTGAAAGGGAAAGTAATCTACTTTAGTCTTAAGCATTTTTTTAATGTCACAAGGTCGTGGAAAACCCTCAATTTAGCAACAGAGAACATCTATTGAGGCGAAATGGAATGGCTACACGATTTCTGCCATTAGAGGCTTTAATAAAAACGTTAGTTAGTTTTTGTCCATGAAAACCGTCGTTCTGCCCATCGGGGATTAGTTTTCGCAGTTTTTATTAGGTTTTTACATCATCTGTGGCGAATTTAAATGTTTTATGAAATGGTGATGACAGTTTTTACTTAGTTCTTTGCGAAAGGCGGGTAGATTTGTTGGAAA
This sequence comes from Standfussiana lucernea, assembly GCA_964057025.1. Taxonomy (NCBI): domain Eukaryota; kingdom Metazoa; phylum Arthropoda; class Insecta; order Lepidoptera; family Noctuidae; genus Standfussiana; species Standfussiana lucernea. Next base: position 5,723,082 of record OZ059809.1, read on the forward strand.
TAGTAAACTTTTTGGGCAAAATGGCTTATGTTTAATGTATAAATATATGGTAAGGCGAGCTGACACTTATCACGGGCGTTGTTTATTCAAACAAAAACTGGAGATATTTTTTCAAGCCATATTTGCCAAAATTCCTACAGCCAAATTGACCATCATTACAACCGTTTACCCGAGCATATGGCCAAACATGTGACGGCAGAATTATCCTCAAATAACGAAATTGGTGTAAAAAAAAGTTAGTGGCTGTGAAAACACAGTCGAATGTTTGAGTTGCACTTAAAGCAGGGACAAAAAACGCTTGCATCCGGCGGTGCTGTATACCGGCGAAAAAGCAGCGAAAAGACCAAACTGAATTTGGAAGCAAACATGTAAACAAATTGGACCACTAGCTACGTTTCCCCGTATAAAAAGTGCAAACACGTTACTGAAGAATACGGTCTTTTTAATAACGCTGGCAATGGCGCGTAAAGTAATCAAATGATAACTGCTAAAAAAAAACGCACTAGTAGACTAACTGTGCTATACGAATACTAGCGCGGTTTTCAGCTTTAATACGGCTGTATAATCTAAACATTCTTAATTTGTGTACCTCTGCAGACACATACAAAAAAAATTGACAATACTTCGTCGTCATGTCATTCCTATTACAATTAATATAGGTACAACCAAGTTCGAAAAGTTAAAATTAAAAGCAAAGACACGAAAATGACCAAGGAACATTTTTAAAAACAGAATCATATTATGACTGGCCATTAGCACACTCTATGTCCAAACCCAACTTTTTTTTAATCTGTTTTCGTTGCGACCCAAGCATATAATTTGGTTGTAACAGGTGCCCGCCATTTTGTTTTAAAAAACACGCGCACCATGTTTTTATTGAAATTAAAACGGAATTAGAGGAAATCGTTTCGGTTAACCGCAAATGCTTTGAAATACTCGTAGCTCGGGACGATGTTATTGGAGTATTATAGCTCTAGTGATTGCTTCATTCAGTGTACTGTTCGGTATGAATAGTTTCATTGATAGTTTTCATTGTTAACTGATTTTGATGGGCAATAAACTTTAGTAAGTATTCGTGATTTGAAATTGACAAAGACATCGAATGCTGTTTGCAAAAGTTTATGGTGTACCTTGATTTTATGTAGATCAGAAAATACAAGTTAATTTGATGTTTAGCAGCCATGGAATGGCAGCCATAGAGTGGACTCCATGAGCGAGCGATTTATTGCCATCAATCGGGAAAAACTCTAGTTTTGCTAGATCGATGGCAATAGATCGCTCACTATTACATGGGCCTTAAACATAACCAAAATGTGGGTCTACCATTAGACACACTTCTGCCTAACCCTTCTTGGATTACAGGTGTGACGTTGTTTTTTTTCTATTTAAAAGTAAAAACTATCTATACGTATAGTCACTAAATATTTTTCTAATGACTTGAAAACAATCTAAAAGATAGCATTCGTTCGATTTAGAATGATCAAAGACGAAAGAGTCCCGTACCGATTACCGTCCCGTGTACTTTTTCGTCGAAAACTATTCATTAAAAAGTTTAGTGCTAACTAGTTTAGCTAGTTTCACAATAATAAGTCAATCACTTTGACAGCTCAATCTGACATTATACACCACATCACTAGTCTTTAGTCTATGGCCAATATAAATTACGTCTTTACGGATCTTTTAAAAATAACTAAGCTTAAAAAGAATGTAATCATGGCAACCTTCCTTCCTTAAATCTTACTTATCCCAATTTGCGTGGGTGATAAACAGCTGATTTATTTTAGATTGTGTAATCCTGGCTAAGATTAGACCTCCCCAAATCTCCGTAGGCGGTATGAAAGCAAAATAGATAGAAGAACAACTGATTTTGATTTAAATGTCAAGTATTTGAGGGATAAACTGCGGTATGATCTTTGAAGGATGATTAGTTATGGATAGATGAGAGTGGTCCAAGATAAAAGAAATGGCACAATAAGTATTTTATCATCCTAGAATAATACTAGCCTTTCAATGTCCCTCTTACAAGACAAGCTTCTACTCGTGCAGATAGGACCTATTACACTAGTGGCGTACTTTTATACAAGCCTAAAAGCTTGGCTTGGCTTGCCTTTATAACCTACTACTCTTCATGATGTTGGGGTTTCTGAACAGTCTGCTTGCCTCATAGGTTTGCCGTCTTGTTGGCTCCTGGGCACGCTACTGTACACCAGTAGTACCCGAAACTCGCTCCCACGACATTTTCTTTCATAGCCTTTCCAGTTTATAGATTATCTAAGCCATAATTTTCTACTGAGTATGCCTAAGATTACTTTAGAAACTTCATACCACTCTCCAAGCCTCAATTTCCAGTTAAAAACTAGATTAAAACCTACATCCTTACCTTTTCATAACTCGTTTATACCGTAACAATTTTCTAAAAATAACCCGGACACAATAACCCTAAAATACCTGCTCATATGTCCATTTAGCATATTTATTATGCAGTAACGTTACAACCCAAAGGAAATATCCCTAAAAATGAAGGATGCGGGTTTTGACTTATTCACAATGGTTTATTATAGTGATCATGTTAGCTAAGGAAGAAGAGTTTTCATGTATTTTTAATATTTCGGCACCTCCCTATTGGTTGTTTTGGTTAAGTATTTAAGACACTGATTTTCTAATGTTTTTGGGGTTAGGCATTTGGTTTTCTCGAGGGAAACAGTTGGATAAGGGACGCACAGAACAGAGAAGAATGGCAGATGAAAGCGGAGGTCTATCCCCAACAGTGGGTGATTGGTGATGAGGTGAACAGTAACTAAGAACATGTCTAGGGTTGGTTTTCAGCTGCTGGCTAATTGAAACTGTTCGGAATAGATTGTTTTGTGATGCGTTACTTCTTAGGTTGTGTAATATTATGAGCATGCTTTATTCAGTCTTTTGAAGTTTGGAGCCCTGATTGCTTAGTAATTAGGTTCCTATTTCCAGATGGTAATTTTAATACAGATTGTCAACTTTATCTTACACGCTTTCCTAGATAATAATAGGTGTCAAAAGTCAGGTGAATAATCACTAAATAAACAAAATAAGGTCACTTTACTTGATAACTGTAATTATTTAGTTAAACGTTAATTAGCATTCAAAGTGCGAATTTTACGATAAACTCCAAGTCTTAGTTTATCACGAATTTCAAATAAAGAATAAAATGTAACGATTTCAAAATTCGAACTATTTAAATCGAACTCGCAACTCGACATTTTAATCAAAATTAACTTGAAAAAGAAGTCATTTACGATATAAAAAAAACTACTCAACGAATCCCATTTTTTTTAAAATATCTAATACAATCGATAAACCATAAATAATTTTAGTCTTCGGTTCCATAAATGATGTTCGAGTATTAAAGCATTAAGATTTGAATAGACCTTGATTTGCATTGAAAGAAACAAATTGACATCCTGTATACCAAACAGATAGTTTATCTTTGCAGTCTTTTGCCTTATATGGGGTGAGCAGGGGCCTAAGTGCCAGGTGAAGTGGAACTGGTAGTTATAAATAGAGTGTAAATTGTAAGATTAATTGGTATTCGGAATGTGAATCAAACAATTAGTGTAATGTAATTGACACACACACAGGTAGGTACACATTTGGGAGAATAGATATCGATGAAAATTTACTGTGAGGGTTAGTGGACCATTTTTTTGTAACAAAACTTTGAACACGGCCTGAATAGCTATATTTCTTATTTTTTTATCATAAAACATATACGATAAGAGCTTTTCATAGCCAAATCATCTAATCCACCTAAATTGGTTTAGCACTAAAAAACTTCACCCTTACCAATAACGAATTAAGAGCAAGTTTCTAAAGAACCATAGAGCCGCCAACAACAACCAGAAGAGCCCGAGTAACTTCTCTTCATCAAAAAACAAAAACAATCAACATAGAAACAACATTATAAAAAAAAAATCCGTAGCAAAAACATCGGGAAATCAGTCGCATAATTACGTAGAAAACGAAGACTATAATTAAATTACGATACTTGAAAACTTGAGGGACTTCCAAGTAGACTTCAAAATTCCGACCTTCGTGTATTAACATTAATGGTTATTCAACTGACTCGGAATTCAGGAATTGTAAATTTTCCTCTTAAGTATTTTTCCAAGTGCTTCATGTAATGATTTGACGGAGTACCCACAATGGTAGGATCGAAAATTGGGTATGAAAATATTATTAACTCGAACTAGAAGTTGAAGATTTTCGAAATGATTATCCATTGTTGATCATGAGCGTGTAAAAACGAGACAAACTTTTTAATATTTAAATCTACTTATCAAGCCCCGACCTGTGCGCAACTTCGTTGGAGTCCCACAACTAAGAAGGTACTAGAATCTGTATAATACAACATTAGTTTTAGTATATGCGAAACCTGAAACACGTGTCTAGTATTTTTATGTAAAGAATCTATGTACAAAATTTCAAAACTGTATCATGAAAAATCACAAAGTTATAAGCTTGTTATGTTACCTGGTTGTCCGTACAAAAACATTCTCACCACGCGGCGCCCCACTGTGCGCCCGCGCCTAATGCCTGTGTTGTGCGCGTATGATTGCGGATAGGTACTAAGTGTCGCTCGGTGTCCAACTCGTAACCTTTTTTAAATATTTTTGGGACAAAATATAACATGATATAAAAATTATTGGAATCGATTCAGTTACTTATTCTGAACAAACTATATTCTGGTTTCGCATATACTAAAAATAATGTTGTATATGCTACCATTGACTATCTAGTAACTATATAGTCAGACCATATTCGATTCAGATGAGGTACAAATCTTACTGTCTTATAGCCTAATAATATCTAAATTCGAAAGTTCCAAATGTTTTTTCGAGGTGATTTTATTTTTAGGCAATCTTAAATTCGTTTCCCGTCCCGTTTCCAATGTAATAATTCCTATAAGTATCGAACGATACGAGTAATTCTCGTCTAATACATCTAAAACACGTACGTTTCTGCAAAATAATGAGCTTACACAAATCCTATTACGAGTTACTAAGGCCCAGCTAACATCAGGGTTCTTTCACAGAAACGCAAATAAGGTTCGCATAGCTTTGTGCAATACTGTGTTTGCAGGTTCAGCTTCTAGTAGAATTTAAAGGAGAAAAATGGGATGGAATACAGCGTTATCTTAACTTATGAGATCTGATTCTTGGTGAATTAGCAGAATTTTATATTTTATGAGTTACAAGATGATGCAAATTCCAAAGGTTGACAACTTAAAACTGCTATCAAAGTTGTCAATAAATTGAAAGTAACAAGGACAAGGTCTATAAATCCAGCAAAGATCAAAAATGGCGACCAATAAACACAATATTGATACACAGGTAAAGTGATACAATTAGCTAAAAACAACTGTAAGCTCAGTGAAGTAAAATCATCCAGCCAGTTTGTTAAACGCAACGAAAGAAAAATACCATAAATGTCAACTACACATCTGCCTTTTCTGTCTACCTAAACGCAACATATCAAAAAGACAATCCAAGGTCAAATCTGACTACACGAGACATGAGCCCCAATTCATCCCGACCCCATCTTTGTCACAAGATCAGATAACCAGCATCGCTCTTATTAACAGTCGGCCTACAGACATAATTTCATTTTTATGACATCCTTTTTACTCCAACTGGGAGTTATTTAACTTCTATACTAGTATGTTTGTAATAATGCTTTCACTTCGTCTTTTTTTTTTTTGATGGCATCTATGAAAGTTGATTTGGGGATTAATCTTTTTTGTAAGTTTTTATTTCTAGTTTTTTTAGGTGCTTTTGGTCCATGGGCGGCATAAAAACTCTCACACCAGGCTGGGCACTGACCACACGAAAAAGAAGAAGAAGACTAATTGACGAGTCTATGGTCAAAGACGGTTAAAGACTAAACAACTAATGTTAAAGCTTAATTAAACTTCATAAAAGATACGTCATTAAAACCCCTGATAAACGTTACCCTAAGAACAAAACCGACAATTCGTACACAAAGACGCAACAACACATTGTCTCCCTTTCTTTTTCAGAACGAGTTTAGATCTCATAAAAGGTCTAATCTATTCCGCTTCACAAACCTCAACTTTGCAGTACAACATTAAAGAGTCGTTAAACTCAGTTTAAACATTCGTTCTCTTTTGCTGTTTCACTGTGCCCTACCCCAGCTAAACTGGGAAACATTTCGCGAAGCTAAGTTTTTGACTTAATCTTCCGTTTGACGTGAGCTAAAGTCGGTATTGATTGGTTAACTGTAGTTCGTGTGGTGTGATTGGACGATTTGAGTCGTTATTGTATATCTCCAGTAACTGCACTGTGGATGTCGAGGTCAGAGACGCAGTCGCTCCATGTAAAATACTGGTATAAAGATTCATCCGTTTAATCTGGAAGTCAACCCCAACATATTTGGGAACAACTAGGCAGATGATGATGACGTCACAGTATTTACGTCGTGCGAAAAAGTGTCCACACTGAGAAGTGTGAGCTCACATTCTGCTAGGACAAAAGATACGATTTTCAGTATGAATGAGCGAGACAGTACTATTACAAAAATATTACAAAATGTTGACATCTTTTGACACGATCGGACGAATCTGATGACTTACATTTCAACCAACTTATCTGTGTAAGCGGGAAAACACAGATCTAAAAGAAATGTTCCAAGTTTGACATATCGATGCAAATTTTCTTGACAAGCAAGGTCACCGTGAACTGCACAATTTAAGTGGTCATCAATACATAGTATAAAACAAAGTCGCTTCCCGCTGTCTGTCTGTCCCTATGTATGCTATGTATGTGGTGTGTATGTGCTATGTATGTCCCTATGTATGGGGTTATACATAGTATAAATATTTGGTGAGATTGGAATACTCGTAGAACGTATTGTTCTTTGAATCTTAGCAAGAGAAATTGAATAATAGATTAGGTTTTCGTATTTACAACGTAATAGTTCGAATTCCCTGTAATAGTGTTACGATTACTTTAAAACTTGTACTTTTCATGACAAAAAGTCTATAAATATTTTGATACATCGTTTTAACGAATGAAAATCTTTGTTTTGACATGAAATACATAAACAATAAATAAACACTGTAGATTCATATCCCGAAAATTTTTAGACACGACTGTTTTAATCAAAAAAAAGTATTTTAAATGAATTTTAATGTGGTTTATTTTCATTTGACTCTTCTATTTTCTAACAGAACGAAGATCGACAATAAGATTACAAAATTGAGGGCATTAGTACATCCCGTGCTTGCCTATTACTGTTGACACCCAAGGGTCAAGATCCATTGTTGACTTTGACAACGACGTTGTGTTTTGTTTCTCCTTCTATTAATGCTAAAGGTAGTATTTCTATCTCTCTCTACGATTTTAGAGATGCTCTTTAATTTGTCAATAGCTATGGCCACTGATGCCAGTTTTACTAGTACTAAGTGATACAATTTCAATTCTCGGCGTTGATGCGAGCATACAAGGTGTAGACGGACCCTTCGCGAAGTCAGCCATTAATTTTGTACATCACACTACATAACTTTAAGCAAAAATTATTGCTGAGAATCGACTTTTTATTGGGGTGAAGAATTACGTTTAAGGATTCAATGTGACGCACTCAAAACATTGTGCTGATGGCTGTATGGAACAGTACAGGGGTCATGGAGGTATTTACAGTAAAGTTATAACATTAAAAACTTGTTAATAATTCTATTTGGCATTTAGCTTTCTTCAGTGTTAGTGAAAAATGGCGTCTGTTATTGATTTAAGAGAAAGGCAACGTAGCTTAGTTTCTAGAAAGATTTATGCGTTCTTTTAATCTTGAGAAGTATTTATGGTTGTTTTCGTTTCGGAAATGAAATATATTCTCACTGACTTTTCTCACTTGCTGTCAAAACATACGGTGTCATGTCCCGTCCCTAACATGGCATACCGTGCAAATAGTAATTAAATTTCTTAAAAAAAAAACAACATAGTAACTCAACACCTGTATTTTTACTCCACACTTGAATGTAGTCATTAAATGATATGCAAAATATGTAATGTTAATTCCGCGAAAAAGATCCAGGCTTGGATGCAGGATGCTCTACCGCCATCTCGCTCGCAAAAATATGCACATGCACGAAATGCGAAAATTATCATGTCATGCAGCCAAATCTATACTCGACACGTGATTTTCGACATGAAACGTGTGTCCCGTATAGGTTAAACTTTAGCTTGTTTTACGCCAGTAACACAATAATGCCAAAACTGACTTTAAAACCGCATACACAGTAGTCAGCAGTTCAAGTAATACTAATATCAGTACCAATTCACAATACCCACATTACCGCATAACAACCAAACTACAGAACCCTGAAATCAATACTAGATAGTGATTTTAGTTAAATTGGAGCGCCTCGTTACACACGGTGGGGCATTTGGAAAGTTGCGCGCGGATTAATTCGCGGGCTTCTGCCGAGTTCGGTGATGGTCGGCGGCAAACAGCTTTTCAACTAGTGTGGCCTGCGCCGCTGAGTGTTCGGTTTTTAGACAAATGTTTAGTGTTTGAGTAGCGCTTAGATAGCTTTTGTAATTATGCGTGTGTGTTTTTAATGTAATCTGCGTGATTTTGGTAACTCAAAATCGTTTAATAAGAATTAAAGTAGGCGCCTCCCTATCGCAGCTGTTTCTTTTTTTTATCACAACCATAAATCTAGATGGTTCACGTACTTTAAGAACAATTTGATGTACTTAATAATTTCTATGAAGGAACAAAAGAAAAATATCAATTAGGAAGATAATCTCTTGATACATTACATACATAGGTACATAAACTCACGCTTTTTTCCCGTGAGGGTAGGCAGAAACCACAGAACGCCACCTGCTACGATCCTCACATACTCCTTTTGCCTCATACGTATGGGAACACGCATAACGGTTGCGAGTACCACGCACCTGACCTTTCTGAGGAACCTTACCAATAAGGTCAATAATCTCTTAATATGAAAGAGTATGTTCGGATCGTAGCCGGTGGCGTTCTATAATTGGAAAAATGGCGCGAGTTTATTTATGTATGTAGATAATCTCTAAAACTTTATAAATCACACGTGCCTTGAAATCTAAACCATTGACTATTATAACCTTGTTTTAATTTACGTTAAAATTCTTCTGCAAAAGTAAATAGAAAAGCAACCACAAAAACAACTCAAATGACCACAAAAACTACGTTTCTACCAAAAACCAATATATCACAAAAAAGATTCCGTTGACAATAAACGATTAGCCAAATGCCCGGAAACGGATATGGGGTGTAGGCCGAAGACGGGTACTGGGAATGGTGGCCGTAAAAGTTGCCCAACGATGTTACCTCGCTTGAATGTTTTCTCACTCGCTGCGGGGCTAGGAGAACAGCGGGTGGCATGAGAGGAAGCGGAGCGGGCAGAGACAAAATGTAAGTCACACACTAACTATAACTATTCATCTGACATTTAATACGATTCTTCATGGGATACGAAGAGTTTTTATGCCTGATTCATATCTCCTTCCTGCATCATTATCATTGGCAGCTTTGTGCTGATTATAGGGCTCGGCCCTTTGGTATCATGCTTTCCTTGTCTGAGCGAGTCTCAACCAGGTCTTCCCCGTCATTATTTGAACGATCTGTCTTCTTTTAAGTACCTACCTACTATGTCGATATGACCGATTCTATGCGAGGTCTTGTCCCGAATCTACATTTGAGCAAAACGATGATAATGCACTTATTAAATGGTTGCTTATCAATCAAGGGTTGCTGAGCACTGATTGGATGTCGCAGTATGTTCTTATAAACATAGGGGAATCCTGGGTCTACTCTAGTTACCTATTATACTCTAGTTTCTTATTATTATTTTATATTTGCTTTTTTATATTTTGTATTGTGTACTTGTGGCGTGTGCCAATAAACGTTTTTTCTTCCTTTATTTCTATTTATTTATTCAACTTAATAAAAAGCCCTAGCTAGAACGAGTTGCAATACGCCTTATCCAAAGAGATTCCTACGAATCATTTATTTTGCCGTTGCCGCTGTTTTCATGGCCGAACATGGCGCTGGCAACTATTATTCCTTACTAAAAAGTTTTCCAATAAACGACTTTTTTGTGTGGAAATCCAAATCCTTCTTTCTACCAATTGCTTAGTTTTTCTTGTGTTTATTCACAGAAGTGTATTTGGACCATGATTCTTATGCAAAGAGTTTTCATAAAGAACACATATTCACTCGTAAGTTTCAAGTAATTTTTATAAAATAGTTTTTGCTTTGCGTTGGAAATAGTATTCCGTTGTAAGCAACCATTTGAAGAGAATTCTTGAGAATAGAACCCATAGTATTCCACATTTCGTATCTACAGATATACTGCTTTGAGAACAGGTCACGGGAACAATCTGCGACTCCTACATTCGCCTTAAACTTAAGGGGAATATTTATAAAACAATGGTTAGACCTGCTGTCTTGTATGGATCAGAATGTTGGGCCACAGAAGAGATGGATGAAAGGCATTTGCATGTGGCTGAGATGAGAATGCTAAGCGGGGTGTGTGGTGTTACGCGAATGGATAAAATAAGGAATGAGTACATAAGAGGAAGTCTGAAAGTGGCGCCGGTGTCTGAAAAGTTGTGTGGTAATCGGTTGTCGTGGTATGGGCATGTGATGCGGAGGAATGAGGAAAATGTCGTGAGGAAAGTTTTGAGTAAGAATGTGGATGGGTATAAGATTAGAGGAAGACCGAAGAAACGATGGATGGACTGTGTGAAGGATGATATGGCAAGAAAGGAGGTGTGTAATGAGATGACACGTAATAGAGAAGTATGGATGAAGACATGCTGCGCCAACCCCAAATAAATTGGGATGAGAATGATGATGTATCTACAGATATACCCGTAGTTAAAGAGTAGTAACTATTGAAAAATATCTGATCTATCAATGTAGAGGAGTCTGGGTTAAGCATAATCAGGGTCACACTGTGCTCTACAAATTAGTGGACTTAATTACGGAAACTTACACCTATTTTTTGTAAAACCTTTCGTTTTTTTTACTACTTCGTACGTTTCGTAATCTAAAGTAACCGTTAAATATAGAATTAAAATCCAAAAATTATAAAACGTATGTTTGCAATAAAACGTAAATATGGAAATATCACCAAAATTTTAATAAAATAAAAGCAATTAGACACAGCGACAACAGTACAATCACGAACAAAACGCGTCGACCAATAATAAAATATTTTTCCGGTAATATATTCCATATTTTATTATGATAACGAATGATTTCCCATGAGGTCGTATCGATATCGATATTAAATACGAATTTAATCGATACACGACAAATCCGATTCATAATTCATATTGAATTTGATAAATTAAACTCGTAAAAATTTAAATAAAGGTATCGTTTTGAATGTAGGTCGTTTGGAAGCTATATTTTTTTTATGAATGCTTCGTTGGTCTAGCAGTTGCAAAGCTACTGCAGAGCACGAGGTACTGGGTTAGATTACCAGGTCGAGTAAAATGTTGTTAGATTTTTTCCATCAGATATTTCTCAGTAGCAGCCACGGAGTTAAGACTTGTGTCGGGTTGATGGCAATACGCTCTTCCCCTTTTTCATGGGATATGAAACGTAGCATGCGAAATGTGGGAGTACTATTATATACATCTCTACCTAACCTACTCCCTACCCCTCCCTCTACCCTCCCTACCCCACTTCCCCTACACCTCCCTTCCTACTGTTCCTAGTATTTAAGTAATATCATCACTCATGAGTTGTTAATTTATTAATCTAAATTAGTTGTATACCTGTAAGTCTTGGGGGCCTGGTGACCCATAACACAGGCATTGTAGGCCTATTTCGGGCACCAGTCTCTCACAAATGTTCACCTTGTAAATTAGATTGACCAATTCCTGTTCACTGTAACGTTTGTGATGAGAAAATAAACAAAAGTAAAGTAAGTAAGTAAAGTAACCTTTTTGAAATAACGGGATGTTATGTAATGTAAATGTTGTTGTTGACATTACAATCAAATACTAGTCTAAATTACCCCTACATCGAAAGAACGGTCATAAGTACCCTTTGTGCAGGAGTAAGATGATGACTAACACTTAAGATAGTATTTATTAGCTTAAACATGTGTCTGTCATACATCGTTTGTTTGCAACAATAATGACATAACTCGAAAAATAAGAAATACAGGACAGCTTTTTTGTAAGTTCTAAAAATATTTTCAGTATATTGCCAATATTTTTTTTGCATAGAGAAACTTTTTGTCAAAAGATTAAAAGTTTATTTTACGTATTTCGTTACTTAATTTAATACTTGCTTCCCTTAATTTTATATTCAACTACAAACAACATCGAAAAATCGAAATTTTGGAGTTATGTCATCCTTGTCGCAAACGAGCGACATGTATGCAAGATGGTTACAACATTATTAGGTACATACATGTTTGCCACATGATGTGACGTGCAAATGTCAAGAAATATTATTAATTAAATCAGTCTCTTCAAATAACACAAAATTCAGTAATTAAAGAATAATAATAATATTGTAATAAATTTAAAGAAAAAAAAATCAAACAGAACATCAAAAACAAAAATAAGTTATTAAGACTTTTTTTTTACTTTTTAGTGGAAGGAGTGGAGGAAGGCCTTTGCGCAGGAGTGGGACAGAGCAGGCTAGTGAAAAAAAAAGACTTTTATAAAATCCACATATAATTAAACTATGTCATTTGCCATCGGGCAGTATGTCGCCTTGCTTCTAAAGCAGTGCTCCTGCATTAAAAAGTGATTTCTATTGTTTTAAATGTTAGGTCCAAGGTCGTTTCTTTCTGTCTGGTTGAATAATGCGTAGAGAACGCGTTGTGGCATTAATGATTACAGTTCATTTAAGTTGCTCTTCTCTGAAGCAGTCTCTACTTGAGTGCAGCTTTTGTCCACAATGCTTTAAATTAACAAACACATAAAAAAAAAAACAATAATCAAATCCAATAAGCTACTATGTCCATACAAATATTTCCTCTAGGAACTCGTTAATGTTGTAGTATTCTTTATTTGCTAAGTATGTCTTAAGTTTTCTTTTTAAGTGTACATTATTAAGCTCCTTCCAACTTTTAGGCAACAAAACAAAAAACTTTACAATCGTTGCGATTTTCTCTCAGATTTTTGTAATATAAACATACTTTTTACGAAAAAGAGTAGAAAATAAAAGAAGATTGAGTGGCTAGCTAGACTGGCCGCATCTGGCAATAGTCACGCTATCGCCACGAGGAAGAAGTTTTATTAAAGTACTAGCTGAGCTCGCTGGCTTTGCCTGTGTAGTTTTAAATTTTTTAGATAATCAGAGCATGGTTGTATCATTCTAAAATAGTAAGTTATGCCAGTATCTAACGCGTTAAGTAGCTGAGCAGCAAAAGAATGTCAAATAAGCTTTTGTACGCGGCTTCGCTCGCGTTACGGTCAGCATTTATCCCACGGGAATGTTTTAAGTATAGCCTATGACAGTCGAGGATAATGTAGCTTCCTATAAGTTTCGAAATTAGCACCGAAGATTACCTCATACATCCTAAACAAACTTTAAATCTTCATAACATTAGCACAGATTGATAGACATTATTTTACACTTAAAATTATGTATATTAATTATAGCTTTATGTTCAAATGTTTAATAATTAATTCAGATATTTGGTCTTCATTCTCCTGAATGACCTAACCTAACTTTATTTGGATAGCCCTAATTCCTATTATTGCTATCCAAATAAGGTTAGGTTAAATAATTAAATGTCAATATTTCAATCAGAACCTAACAATTATTACGGTAGACATTTTACAAAAGCCTAACTTATTGGTACGTTAGTCAAATCGAACAGATAATATTATTGCTAAGTTAGATATCTAAGTAATTACCTCGATTTGATAGCCAAACCGTGATATTAGGGTAATATTAGACTATTTACGACTCGGATATTAAAGATTTATTGACCACTAACGCCATTTACGGTGATTTACAGAATTCCGAAACTAAACGGTAGTACATAAACGACAATATAACATCACGCCTGTATTTCCCCGTAAGGTACGGCAGACTTTTACCAATTCAACAACCAAAATTTTTAGTTATGTAAGTACAAAGAAATAGGGGCGAGCCTATTGCCATCAACCGGGCAAAAATTCAGGCTAAGCGCTGCGACTCAGAAATTCATTAAGGAAAAATCCATTAACTCTTTCCCCGATATGGGAAACGAACCCAATGCTCAGCAGAAGCGCTTGTGACCCCTAGACGAACCAGACAGTTCAATTTTTATCAAGTCTTTGAAAACGACATTGACATTTCAAGACTTCAAAATAATTTTCAATACACTTCCTCGAAAACTGGCTCTTATGGCACTACGATTAGGTTCAACATTCTATGGATTTCACCCTCGTGGTTTTCTTCTTATATTCCCGCACTATAGTGCGGAAATAAAAGTTCCACACGTGGTGAGGCGGCTCGCCCCCAGTCATTTTTATTTTTCATTTTTTTTTTCTATTCCATTGAATCAATTTGGACTTTGAACAAATTTGGACTAAAAACTAAAACCAAAAAACTAAAAGTGTATTGAAAAACGTCCTTTGATACACGTGGGCATTTGTTACTGCAGTTCTCGGCTCCGTAACACCCTCGCCTGCGGCTCGTGCGTGTATTTCGCCTCGGCCGCAATAACAAACTTTCCCCACTTATATCAAAATGTACTATTGCAGCTTTGATGCATTAAGAGGTGTTAAAATAAATGAAGTTAAGATACCCGTTTTTAATGCAGCATTATTTTAAATGTGAGGATAATATAAGTCGTAAATTGAAATTCAATTACTTTAAGGGTCCGAAATGACCTTAATATCGTTCTTATTGACTACTAAAGTTACGAGGAGTTTTATGTACGGATTTTTATAGTGTGGGCCCGTTTAATAGCGATGAGCGGGCCATCAATTTTAATATATCAATTATATATTAAGAATAAAACTTGTGTGCGTGACTGTACTTTCTTTGGGAGATGATAATGTTAATGGGAGCGAGATTTTGTGGAATATTCCATTATCTATCCATCAATTAAGTTTACAACTGAATTTTCTTATAACACATGTGACTGTTCTTGAATTACCCTAGGCTGATAAAATTTTAGTTTTTTTTTTTTCAAATCATGTAAATATTAGTATTAAGATCGGTTTGCCCTTTCAGAGCGTATTAAAAAAAAAACTACTTGGTTTCGCTTACTTGGAGGTCCAAACTACAGCATAGTATATCAAAACCCAGGTCATGGTCTCTCTATATGCCAAATTTCATCGAAATCCGTTCAGCAGTTAGCCTGCTAAAGGAAATTTCGGAACGAGTAGTTGACGCTTCCCGTGACCTAAGGGCTGGCTTTTACCTTGGCCAGAGGTTAAGTGTTGCTATACAACGTGACAACGCCCGTTGTTTATTTAATAGTTTTGAATTCTAATAATGTATACAGTTCAGCAGCCTCAAGTGGGAAGTCAAAACAAACAAACATACCTCCACATTTATAACTGTATGTAGATACAATATCCCTTTATAATAATCTCTTTATTTACTCATAGTTAAGATAATCTCCTAATCTGTGCACGTTACTTAACTTATTATCAGATTATACCACTTATTCATAATAACAACAAACACACGCCGTACAGCCACCGAAAACGAGCCAAAGAAACTAAAATTAAACCAGGCAACAGTGGCCAACGATGTTTTTCTACTTTTACAATTTATTGCTCCACTTACTGGCTCCCTTACTTACTCACAGTTAAAAATCTTTCTTTCTGAACGTAGCTATGGAGTATGGTGTAAACAAGAAATTGTTTTTAACACTTCCAAAGAGAGCTTTCGTTCGAAAGCGCAGTGATGTTTTAAGTATTGCCTGTTTTGTTCTGTTATGTAAGTAATCTATACTTAATATTATAAATGTGAAAGTTTGGATGGATGTTTGTTGCTCAATCACGCCAGAACGGCTAAACGGATCTGGATGAAATTTGGCACAGAGATAGATTATAGTTTGGAATAGCACATAGGCTACTTTTAATCCCGGTAGAACGACCCCTGGGACAATTATCGAACTCCACGCGGGCGAAGCCGCTGGCATAAGCTAGTAATTACATAAGATAGACAAACGGCCACGTTGGTATAGTGGCCGTAAGCGCGACTGCTGAGCATGAAGTTCTGGGTTCGATTCCGAGTTCGGGCTAAGTGTTATTGGGATTTTCCATCAGGGATTTCTCAGAAGCAGCCACGGAGTCTGAATTTGTGTCCAGTTGATGGGAATATGCTCAAACTCAAACTCAAACTCAAAGCATTTATTTCAATTAGACCATTACAGGCACTTTTGAATGTCAAAACACAAAAAAATAAACTAAGCTACAGTCCCAGTCACAGGGCATAATAACTTGTGAAAGTACTGTAGTTGCCCATTCGAAAGCGTAGATCTCTATGGAGAAGAATGGGCAAGAAACTCCATGGACACTCTTTTAAATCATTATGTTGTTACAAAGTCTCGGTTACATCATTCATGTCGAGATTAAACATACATGTGAGAACGATGTAGAAAGATGTGCGAGTAAGAGCGTCCAGAATAAAAAGATAAAATTAACAATTCAAAAATACAATAATCCATGGCACCTGCGAGATGACCAGTCACAACTGACAGCGCCCGTTCACGAACATGACGCATGGATCAGCCATCATTCAACTCAACCATTTTGGAGGGAACTAAACGACCTACTCGTACATGGGACTTTATGTTTAAGTCAAATGTACACTGGTGAAATGTGGGTGTACTATTAGGTACACCTCTGCCTAACCCTTCGGGGATTACAGGTGTGATTACAATATAAGCTTTTGTCACAACTCACAACATAAGCTTCGAAACGTGAAAATATCCGAAGTCCCAGTTATTTCTGCCATATAAACGCATTCGTTCCATCATCGTCACTCATCTCAGCGAAGGTAACGTAAGAGAACGCAATAAAAACCTAACAATAGTGGACCATATAATACTTTAACGTTCAGTTTACTATAAACTTTAGAATGCTACAAAGTTGCTATGGCACCAGAAAATGCACCTTCTGCGTGCAGTTAATAAGGTTGATCGAAACAAACGCTACTTGGGAAGAAAGTATTTTAAATATTTCAGATAGCAAATAAACACCAAACAATATAATATGATATGTATAATAATAAAAGAAGAAAAATAAAGCAGTGATTTATCAATCATTGTGAACTCCCGATATTTCGGCGACGTTGCAAGCGACATGATCGTGGGATGACTCCAGTCTTCCAGTCATCCGGCGATCACGGCGCTTGATAATCACGGAAGATATCCTGTAAGTGACAGTGTATGTTTAAATGTCAAGCTTTTCCAGCATTGGATGAACGACTTAGCAGCTTACACTCTGGACTTCAGAAAGATCAGGTGTGCGTAGGATCTACTCGCCAACGGCGCGGCGCACTAGCGTGCATTTATGAACGTGGCCGAATCTTAAAGAATAATAATGTTAGGATCGTAACAGAAAGCGCTCTACAGTTTCTGCCAATCCCTAGGGTGAAAAGATGTGAGAGCATACTGAAGGTTGATCAAGCCTCTTTTAAAAAAAATAAGAGTTTGTCTGTTTTCGGTAAGAAATATACTACAAAAGACCTTTATAACAATTACTAATCTGCGTTGCCATTTGGGCATAGAAACCCGGTTTCAGTCACATGACCGTAGGTCGTAAAACCCGAGAATAACTAGGTTTTACTATGTTACCGAAACCGGGTTCGGTATGCCCTAATTTCCATCACAAAATGTGCATCTGAAAAATAAATTCAACCGTAAAACTCCAACATTTTTAGAATGACGAAAGTGCAACTACGCTAAAGAAATTACAGCCAGATTTTTAGCACCATTCCATCCGACATTGTAGCATTTAAATCGTTGCAAAGTAACACAGAACTTCTGTACCACTTTGGTAAATACAGGTTGTTCTCACTACCCACTTTGGTATATACAGGTTGTTTCAAAAGAATGTGAGCTGAAATCCAAGCTAGCAAAAAGCTTGGGTGTTTAATTAATTTAAATCGCGAAAAAGGAGGTGACTCCGTTTGCTTTCTATTGCATTGTTTTGTTCCGCCATCTTAGATTACCTATTGTTTCGTGTTGTGATTTTAGTTTTTTTTTTGTTGTCGTTCAGTAGTATTGCTGTAGTACATTTTGCATACCTTGTGTTGGCTCTTAAAGGCCAACTAGCTGGCCAGCTTTTTAGTGACCAACACTGAGGGTATCCACTGCCGAAATTAACCAGATTTATACACATAGGTATACATACATAAACTCAAGCTTTATTTATGCCAGGGGACTAGCCAGAAACCATAGACCATGTTACGAACCTTACATATTACTTTTGCGTTTCTACATCTGGTTCACACCTATTGATCTTGATATTTTAGGGTATCCTATCAGTGTGAAAGATGATATAAAGGGTGGCGCCGACAATAAATTTAACTGCGTATACCTCATGACGTTCCCAGTCTGCGTACAAAAATTCATTCGAATATATCCAGTAGTTTAGTCACAGGACATTATTTTTCATATTCCAAATTTTCTACATGATGTAGATTAATAGGCTAGCACTGACAGGTTAACGACCCCCGCATCGGTATAGACACTAAACACATGTTGCCAACTCGCTATTTCAAAAACCTTTGCCAAATTCGTTCTTTAAATGTTATTTCCAGACGCGAATTAGTGCAAATTATACCTAAGGTTAGTAAACCAATATTTAAAAAAGGTTTTGTATTTCAATAACAGTTTTATGCTATTTAGTTGGTTTGAATATTTTCTTTTTTTAATTTCTGTGCTATGATTTTTTTGATCGTTTAAAAATATTCTTATGCACTAGTATTACCAGTGTTTTCATTTATTGTCGCATTGTCGGCGCCACCCTGTATATAAATAGAAAAGAAGTGATGATAAGTGGAAAATGATGAATGAAGATGCGTGGCGAGTACCCCATAGAGTCCTTAAAAAGAACTCGTAAGGCCAGGTACTGGATAAGTTGACAAGACTAAAAAAAACCGCTTGCCTCGGAAGTGTTTTTTATTTATCTTGTAGCCTTGATCCAATAAATCAATCATGAAGCTTATCAAGCACTTAGCTTACATAGTTGCGAAACTACTTCAAATCGAAATAAGAGCTTTCTTGTTCGACAAAAAAGCTACTTTGTTATGAATACGTCTCCAAACCGGTTTATCTCGGAGATAAGGAATAAGGTCGAATTATTAAAAATACATACGCCTAAATGTGATCGAATTTATTTAATCATTTATTTGTTAATCACTGTTTTATCAAAGAGATGTTTTTTGTCTGGTAGGTACTTACGCGATTTTGTTGCAAATTATATATTTTGCACGTAATCAGTGAGGTTTTTATCTGTTTTGTAATTTTTATATCTACTAATATTATAGAGAGGTAAAGTTTGTGCGTTTGGATGTAGGGGGTGATCTGCGGAACTACTGATCCGATTTAAAAAAATAATAATCGGAAGCTACATTAATTATCCTCGGCTATATTTATAGGCATGCTACATAAATTTGAAGTAGATGATTTGTAAATTCATTCACAAAAACGGAAAAAAACATAAAAACTGACATGCTTAAATACAGTTCTTGCATGTAACATGTCCCATGCAAGAACTGTATTTAAACTATCCCATGAGATACTTTGTCAAATTAAAATAACATAACATTTCAAAAAAAGACGACTAAACATTAAAAATACAATTAGCCCCTCCATTATATATCTTCAAATAACATACATTTGGGTATATGCTAATGTGTCCACGCTTTAAGTGGGATTCCTTTATTTCTTCACATATGTAAATATGCAAGATAAAGTCATATAAATTATGTGCTTACTATAATGGATTTTATTTCGTTAGGCCTCGATAAGAAGTATGCATAAATACTATTATATTTTGTTTTGCAAATATCTTAATGGCTATTCGAAGTAGAAATGTGAAAACAAATGAGTCTATGGCATAATTTTTTTCATGGCCAGAGGAGGAAGAGGCGCTCAAACGTTTTAAAATACTAACCATAAAGAAGACTGACATCAGAAAAACCGGTTTCAACTATTTGTCGCATCACAACCCTACATAAAAAAATGTCGCAAGCACCAAGACAACGCGCCTAAATCTAGGGCGTATCTCGTCTAAAATCTGTTTACCAACGTAAAACAAAATAAGACATTGTTAAAATATACAAGAAAGAACGCGCACAGAATTAGTTCCTCTAGATTTTGCATAAAAAAACGTTTTATAGGCCGAGTTGCTGTCTTATTTATAGTCAAGTGGAAATCGCATCAATGGCCGCGAATAAAGAACGACGGAAATATGTAAATTCTAACGTCTGTGTTTGCTAATTTGTGTATAAATGTTTTGTATGTTAGAGGCACATTTAGATTGGTTTATGCACTTACGTTGATGTTCGGAATTTTGTATAAGTTAGTGTATTCATAATACATTTATAAAATGACCAAAGCTTTGTTTAAAAGTGTTCCGCGGTTTGTCGGAATATATAATAATAGGTATATTATACCAAAGGGCAATGACAAAAGTGACATTAAATCACTGAATACGATTGTGGATAAACCAAAAATGTATTGGATTGACAAAGGCTACCAAAATGCTTATGTCTATCTTTGAAAGACTTTGTAAAAATACTAAACTCTTGAAAGAGCTTTTAGTTTTTCAATACTCTTGAAAGTGCTTGCCAATTCTGGCCAGGGCACAGGTTAGTATAAAAAACCCTTTTTAAAGATATGAGCAACAGTTTTCAAAGCCTTCAAAGCTTGTCTACTACTAGATTATTTAAACTAATAAATTATTAAGAGTATTCTTTTTTGGAGGTTTGTTTGTATGGGTAAAAAAATTCTTTGAGTATCAGAAAGCTACATTATCTCCAAGTGTAGGCTACGTTATAATGGTTCCCGTAGGTTAATTTCCGTACATAGCGGGAGCAAAGCCGCGAGCAATAGCTAGTGAAATACTCATACACATTTGAGTAACCATGTCAAAGGAGTTGTACCACCAGTTTCGACATGGTTTTCATGTCTTTCTTACTGTTGTTTTTTCATACTTTTATGGACCTGTTAATTACAGCTACTAAGTTGGTAGGCACGTACAAGTTCTGTAGGTCAATGGTAAAACTTGTTAAAAGTATAATTACTACAATTAGTAACTGACTTCATTTACTTTACTTCATTACCGAATTAAAGGGAGCATCTACATACGTACAAGTACTTTCGTCAATTTTATACTGACAGCTGTGATCTGATATTCGTAATTAAAATAGAATAGCGGCGTTAGATTCAGTACATTAAAGCTGCGCTGTGTCATGGTCATCTTCCTGTCCTTGTCCCATGTTTTGGGGTCAGCGCAACATTATTTTTTTCCATTCTCCTCTATTAACCGTCATACTATCATTTACTCCTTTTTCTTTCATCTCATTTCTCACACAATCCATCCAAAGGCTGCGCTGTGTAAAAAGACATTCATAATATTCTTTCACATAACGCAAAATAATTCCTGGTACTCAGACACCACTGTTACAGAAACCTACACCTTTTGGTCCTTCGAGCCGGATACATTCGGAAAAAACACGATTTCTTCTATCTCTTTCTCGTTATCTCTCAAAGGACCAATAGTTTGACTTTGATTATGAACCGGTGGACAACAAAACACAGTTAAATGAAACATTTTAAAATCAAAATAATTAATTCATCATATCAACAGAGCAGTTTTGCCGAACAGTCCAGTTTCTTTGCATGGGACACCAAACGAAAAAGGATGCTTATGAATTTCAAATCAGTAAACGAAATAAATATTCCGGGGCCAAATTCGACGCGCAGTGAATTTCATAAAACTGTGCCTGTGTTTTTAATTATTGCTCAGTATATAGTTATATATGCTCATAAGTTACTGATACTTATATGAGATTTACGATGGATTTTATTACGCTGCGAAAACTTATTCTGAAGGTTTCAGTACAACATTAATGCTGATGAGGAAACAGTACTTCATTGTAGATAATTTCCAGCGTTTTAGTATCTAAGAGTCTCCCGAGTGCAGCGAAGAGACAGATGGACGGACGGACAGGACGATCGAATTCTCAGCGGAACCATTAGAGATCGTAGTTTTATTACTGAACCCTTAAAAGGGCAATATGATCAGGTACGAGTGGAGTATTCTTAATATTTCGATCTGCTAGTGTGTTTTTGTCAATTGCGACGCGATTGTTAAAGTTGGACTAGCAAAATCTGGACGACCTGCCTGATGCCAAGTCACTATTACTTACACCCGTATCTATAAACAAGTCAAAGTCTTTATTTACTTTGGTCTCTTTGTACATTTACTCATTTACTTGAGTCAATGTCATTTTTTAAATACGATTTGTATTATGTAGTAAAAATAATAATAATAGTAATTTTGTTTGTAAAATTAGAACTGTAAAAAGTTAGAATTCTTAGCTTTGCTTTCTTTGACGGTTCTTACTTCGTTTAAATTCTAGTCTATTGCATAATAAAATGACAAAGTAATTACATGAGCTTAAGTAATTATTTTGTAAATTTTTATAAATATAATATAATAACTTGACTATAGATACGGGTGTTAGACTTGTAGTAATCTGGGAGTGATCTCTCACAGCAATCATAAACGTCCAAGACATAAATCCCAAACCTACCCGGGACAAACGCCTAGTGCGAAATCACTCACACATTCAAACCACGTTCCAGATTCATCCATCGCTAGTGGCCCCTAAATCTAAAACAACAATGTTTCACACGACTCGGACAATCTATAACACACTAGTACATAAAACACAATATAATGATGAGCGTAACTCTGAGGAATTCTGAAGACTTCGGCGTCTATACAAAGTGTTGTAAGAAGGTCGTATAAATTCGTCGTGTCGCTACTTCTAGTCGCACGTATTTGCGCATGGACATGTAGGGTGACTGTCAGTTTTGGATTTACCACAATTTCGTGGAAAAGATTCTATAAGCAGATTTCACAGCCGCGGACACAGCGCTGACAATGTCATGGTATTTACATCGTTTAAACGCGGTTTAGATGTGCTGAACTGCTGATCGTGGTAAGTTTCATAGATGATATTCATGTAAAATTTGTCTGTTTTGATGTGGGTATCAAGACAATGTTTAGTTTCAGTTATTTTATTTTAAATATAGGTTTCAGGATTTCAAGTCTAAGAGTTACTTACCTAAGTTAGCTATTTCACGAAAATACAAACAACGCCTTATCTGTTTAGTCGTATCTTCATAGGCATGGCCTACCACATGTGTCAATATTTTAACCAATGGATTTGTGCATTATGTACGTAGTTATCTATTTTTATGCGACGCTGTTTGGATATCATAAAAAAGTTTTACAGTATCAACAAAAGTTCAACATTTGTTGAACAAACGAATAAAGCCATATCTTATTAGTTTTATCTGCAAAAGCATGTCAACGGTAGAACCACACCTGTCATATTTTTATTACTATAGATGACCCCTTATAAAAGGATTCACATAAAATATTAGCAAAGACACGCATTTCTATACAAGGTTGGCTGCCATCAAATTTATTAAGATTTCGAGTTGTAGAATTAAATTCGCATCAAGGCTAAAAGTATTGTGTTACAACATAATTTAAATAAAAACACGCCTTTATGCTTTTAAGTCATAAGTGTTTTTTTTCTAGACATATGAATTGGTATCTTTTGAATCGAGACCAATGTTTTTTTTTGCCATAACTGTGTAGTTTATTGTTTCCGTTTGTTATAGATGATTTAACTCTAAACTGTGTGGTTTAAAATGACGGGATTTATCGCAAACGGATCGCCGAATTTAGCTCAGCAAGCCCAAAACTAAAATGCACCATGTCAGTGACCTCCGAAAGCGTACGCGAAAATCCTAATAAATCTGAACAACTTTTTTACCACAACTTTTATATTCCCCAAAAAAATTTGGCTTTTTAAAACTTGAGCTTTTATACTTTTTTGTTCGAAATTTAATTAAATGGCATTTGTTTTGAAAACTGCCTACATGTGAATAAGCAATGGCTCAATGTAGAAATCTTTTTTTTTATAATTACTTTATTACCCTCTGTAACTGTCCCACTATTCGAATGAAAGAGAATATTTCTTCTCACAGAGCTGAATACTTCAAGCTGGTTCCAGACGAAATTATTCTAGCACATTCTTCTTGTCCTTGTCTCATATCACATAGGGTCCGTATTTTTCTTCATTTCTACCCTGTCAACCGTCACGCTGTCATTTACTCGGTACTTACCAAAAAAAAAAAACCGGCTAAGTGCGAGTCGGACTTGCGCACCGAGGGTTCCGTACAAACGTAGTAAGTTTAAAATTATCAAAAATATTTTTATTATATGATGTAACTAAAAATTTACGGTTTTAGCAATTTTTCATTTATCTGTGCTATAAGACGTTGCTTCGTACCAAATTTCAAGATTCTGAGTTCACGGGAAGTACCCTGTAGGTTTTGATTCCCTTGGAAGTGTCGAAAATTTGCGGAAATTTACGGCATAAACGGCTGCATCTTTTGATTGCGTTGGCTTAAAAGTTTGATTTTCAAAGCTCCAAGGGACAGTAGACCTGAGTATTTGATATACATTCCAGCTTGATACTTGATACGCGTTCCTGAGAAAAAGGGTCTTGACGGACAACAAAGTGATCTTATAAGGGTTACGTTTTTTCCTTTCGAGATATGGAACCCTAAAAATCGTCTACAAACTGTAAGAATACATTTTTAAATCCCGAGAGTCTCCTAAACTACTAAAATTATGGACACAACAATCCAAGGAAGTGCAAGGGGGCCTTCATAAGCAAACCAGCCGGTGTGCCGCCGTGACATCAAAGTTGATCGTATGCTAAAACAAATATTTGCCAGCACTTCATCTTTTACAAACTGTGTAACAGTTTTCAGCGGGTTAGTTGTGTCCAACCAGCCTTTGGAGTTTAAATCAATTGAGGTCTAGAGTTTTGTACGTGGTGTATTATTATGTTTTACCGGTAGTTACATACAAAGATGTTTTAGAACATTTAGATACGAGTGGGGAAACTTTGTTATTGCAGCCGAGGCGGAATTCACGCCCGAACCGTAGGCGAGGGTGTTATGGAGCCGAGAACTGCAGTAAAAAATGCCCACGTATATCAAACGACGTTTTTTCTTCTTAAATCTGGTCACTTCCAATAGTTTACAAAATAAAACGCAGTAATCTCCTTAATTCCATTTCAATCACTCTCTCGCCAACGAGTTGGAGCCAATAACTAAAAAAAAAAACTCATCAGTTCACCACCCTCCCATAAACCACGAATCAGTCAAGCTCTTTACCATCACTCAACCAATTAAGGATCTGCGAAGCTCAGTAACGTCTGCCGATTGGTTAAATCACTTGTCACTTGCCGTAACATGGTAAGTTGCCGTATCAAGTGCTTACCGTGCGAATAGCACTTAGTACTACCTACTAGATTAAGCTATACTGTACTAGGTGTACTAGGAAGGCTATGTGTGCGTTATCAGCTTAATAGTCTGCCACACTGCTCTGGAAACTTAAGTTACCAACCAAGACATAAAAATTAAAGTTACTGTGTTTTTAGTTTGTGTTTCAGGGGGCAGTATGGGAGTAGACTATGATCTTGGGGTCTAAAGTATGTCACATATTATATCATCTGCCTAGCATTTTCCCAACTATGTTGGGGTTGGCTTCCAGTCTAACCGGATGCAGCTGAATACCAGCATTTTAGATGGAGCGACTGCCTATCTGACCTCCACAACCTAGTTCGTACTGGGTAATACGATACCCCTTGGTAAGACTGGTTGTCAGACGTTCGGGCCACTGACCACCTGTAACGACTGTAAAAGATCTACAAATGACAGCCGGGACCGACGGCTTAACGTGCTTTCCGAAGCACAGAGGAAACAATTTCAGAATGTCACGAATCACAAAAAAATCTTAAAATGATTACAGACGCAGTCAATAATATAAAATGTCAGTTTGTGATCACTTTACGAATTGTTACGTAATTCATTATTATTATCCTATTAAGATTTTGCTAAAGCGGCCATTTTAAATCACCAGCAGTGTAGTTTTTATTATGATGGTGAATTGAATTTAAACGTCACATCACAGTGCTTTTTAACCGACTTCTAAACAAGGAGAAGCTTATGTAATCAGCACAATCAACACATTCTAAAATCGAAATGTGTACCCTCCAGATATCCCCAGTACAAACAGAAATATTGTAATGTTCTATTCAATGCAAGCTGTTCTAATTTATTTATCTAACGTTAGATAACATATAGTAACTATCACTAGTAACTGGCCATTTAGAACTAATATATTGCTTTATAATCTATACTTAAAACGAGACGATTATTAACCAGACTGCACCCTTTTTTACAAAAAAAAAACTGAGTGTGTCCAGTTGGCGAAAACATAAAAGTCATTTAATTTAAGTTTCACTATGTGGACACGCGGAAAAATCTTGGCGTGTCCAGATGACGAAATAATAAGTCATACTAATTTTGAGTTTCACCAACTGGACACACGTGTGTCCAGTCTCTCGTGTCGACTTGGTGAATAAACCAATATTATAAAGCTAAAGAGTTTCTTTGTTTGGTTGAACGCGCTAATCTCAGGAACTACTGGTTCGAATTGAAAAATTATTTTAGTGTTGGATAGCCCATTTATCGAGGAAGGCTATAAAACATCACGCTGCGAACAATAAGAGCGGACCATTAATCAAAAATGTTACGCAGACGAAGTTGCGCCGGTCAGCTAGTATTTTAAATATTTGTGAAAAAAAATCTTATGACGCCACCAAAGGAGGGCCCATCCAGGTTTTATACTGCAGTGGTACATAAATGGCTGATAATAACGCCACCAAAAATTAGAACCATCCTATTACCATACAAACACCGTACATATTAGAATCTTTCTTGGAACCGCTCTCGCTTACTTTACAACCTTAATTCCATTTGTGAACTCCAGAAAAAAGACAACCAGAAAACCGGTTTCGATACCTTCACAACCCTACGTTTCCGGGAACCCTTGCCATTGGAATTTGTACTTCATCCTTAGAAGTTTAAAGTATGAATTCGGTTGATTGGAGACTTTTCTTGAACATATTCCTAGAGATTTCTTAGCGCGTATTATTAAGGACATTAGGTCTGGTATGGCGCAGCATCAAATACAAAGGAACACCGCGCGGGTGGTAAAGAGTTAGTGTAATACGTTTCTGATGTGTTTTTAATTCGGTATTCGTGTGAACTCCTGCGCACAAATAGACACATTACAGCGATTGTTCGTTGTGTGTCTCTTTTTAGTTTGTTGTCGCCTGTTCATTATGATCTTGTTGCTTTGTTAACGTTTAATTATGATTCGAGTGCGTAATAGGTAGTTCATTAAAGGTTCGGACAAATTGTGGACTGCTAGCGAATACTGGAAACTGACAATTTTAGTAGATGATCTGTCATTCCGAAGAAAGGAGGTGAGTGATGAGATGACGAGTACTAGAGAAGTATGGAAGAAGAAGACATGCTGCTCCGACCCCAACTAAATTGGGATACGGCCAGGAGAATGATGATATTTGTTGGTCCACAACTTGTCCGTACCGTACTTTAGTAAGCAACAGAATCTACGATACAATACTTAGACACTAAAAGTATGTATAGGTTAGTGGTAGACGATGGTGTTACCGTAAACAGCCAAAGGAATGTTCTCCACTTCGCAAAGCATTTTGAAATATTCGTAGCATTTACCTGTAAACAGAAAAAAAAACAACAAATAAGTACGGTTCTTCATAAAAACAGCTTTCGATCGACTTAACCCAGTTTCTTCGCAAAAATGTAAATAAAACACTTTTCAACTCGCAAAAACAAATGGGCTTTTATCTCATAAATAACTGAACATTGGACAAGCCGATTTACCGGGCAGGTGGGAACAGGCCTGAGTCCGGACTAGGGCATGTGAAACCCGGTTTAGGTTCTATGGTAAAACCAGGTTTTTTTCCGGGTTTTACTATGGGACTGAAACCGGGTTTTGATGCCCAAGTCCGGACATAAGAACGGCTAAAATCAAGGAGAAGTCCCTTCAATGAAAGTGACCCTAAACGTCGCAACACTAATGTGACATACGGGCCCCAATATCACGTAACTGAATGCGACGAATTGGACGTAACGTCGCGTTGATTTAAACTACACAAAGTAATCAGCTTCATTAATGTGAACTTATATTTTATCATCACGTAATGATTTGAGTATCTAAGTGCGATCATAGGATATTAAATAATTTTTCTTGCAAATTTTTTGCAGTTAGGTACTAAGCTACCATTATAGAGGAAAAAAACACTTTCTGTCAACTATCCGTGAGCACTCAACAAAAGAGCAGTGACTATAGATATAAAAAAAAGGACTAGATATTAATGAAATGACAACTTCTCCACAAATAACTTATAACCGCAGCTTAACGGAAAAATTCCACCACTTAGCTGTAGATTACTTCAATATCTAACTCAACAAAGAAAACAATTTCTAAACGGCTGATTAATAAAACTCCTGCTTACCCCCCGCCCCCCTTTATTAGTGATGTACGATCCGATACGATACTTGGATGCGTTATTTCGATATTTCAAATCGATATCGATACAATAGTATCGGAATCGGAATGCATGGATCATATCGTGTCACGCTGTCATAAATTGCATGATCAGTCAGTTCAAAAGAAAACAAATAATAATAGAAAAAATCCTGGAATTTTGTCCAGACTGTTAGACGTACGGTCGCACAAGCTAATTGGTATACTGTTAAAAATGTTCATCGTTCCATTACACTGCCAACATCAACGTTTGCAGCGTGATAGAAAGATATTTTTTTTAACAATTTTTCAACTAATTAGTTAATAAGTACTTCCTCTGGGAAGGACGATACGATACAATTCAATATTCTGAGAATTGCAACGAAGCCATTCGATCGATCTAAAGTATCGATACAAGTATTGTCCCTACTCCCTGTCGTCTCGCTTCGGAACTCATCCCACACAAATCCGCTTTCCTTAGAGGATTAAATATTCTTCCAACGTCTACTCAAATACTATGATTAGCAGTTGACCTAGTTTTCAAGATAAAAAACCATTTCTTTTTATATTAAAAAAGGGTTTATAAGTAGATAGAACTTTTTACATCACATTGATGGAAATGTTTTTAATTATATTATTTGTTGTGATTTTAGCATAAATATAGTATTTACTTGAACTATATATTTTTTGTATGATTGTTTTTTAATCAATCCCTCCATTACACAGCTAAAATTAGATAATATTTTTGCTAAACAGAGTTTCCATCGTCGCTTTTGGCACAAATAACCAGATTTATTAGCTATTTTTTTTTAAATAACTTCTAAATCAATGAACTCTTCAAACACCTGACGTCATTCCATAAGCGATCCGTTATTCTAATTTTGCCAACAAACTGTCATAAACGCAACCTAATATGCTTCCCTCATCTATTCGATCCGTATGTGACCAATCATGTGTCAATCCAAGCAATCAATTGGTAGGATGCATCGTCACAAAGCTGTGACTATCTACTGAGTGGACTCAGGCTAATATTGCAGGAATTCGTAAGGTGTTCTTGTTTTTATTTTTGCCAAGGATCATTTTTTTATGTAGCCTTGTATGTCCCACTGCTGGGCAAAGGCCTACCCAATATCCTTCCAGGTACTCTCACTCGCCACCTCGAACCAGCCTTCATGATGTGCGCCTAGATCATCTCGCCACCTCTTTCTTCGCAAGGAACATAAAAATAGCAAATAATGAACCAACCAGCCCCCATTGTCAAAAACTCTCGGTCGAGATTTTGATTCGGAAAGCGAGGTACACACATGGGCTTTCGAAACCGAACGTTTGTGAATACGGACCCAGTATGCTCTCTAAATTTCACATCCGTATGTCATCAATGACACGTCTCAATCCCACCAATCAATTGATAGGACTCAGCGTCACAATGCAGGGACAATCAACTGAGTGGTCTCTGGCTAAACGGGTTGGTTTCACACGGTCGGCAACTTGATATTAAATCGATATTGGCTACTCGAGTCAATGTATCGAGTACCTATGAGAATTCTTGGTGATGAAAACTTTATTTAGTTTATTTTAATTACTTAGGTGTTGTTAAGTGTGGGTCAAGATGAAAACGACGAGCTGTGCAGAACGGTTTATATTTTCTTAATGTAGGTACAAAACTTTTGGCGGAGGAAGCGCGCGTTGCATGTCGCGTTTGTAATGGCACTGTCTATTAGCAAAAAAATGTGGCGGTCTGAGACTCGCCCCTCTTCCGCTCATACCCCGCGCACTTCCTCTTACAATGTCGTATCGCGCCGCTAACATACCCCACCCCAGTGCTGCCTCAGCAGCACTCTTCATCTACCGGTATCCGAGCAATGCGCGTAACCGATCTAGTCAAAATTCCAGATTTCGTTTTTACTCGAACCATTCTGACTCGGTCATCTTTTCCTGGCATGACTTCCTGAATAATTCCTTTGGGCCAAGAGTTGCGGGGACTGTCTGGGTCCACTATAAGTACAAAGTCGCCCACTTGTACATTTTTGCGTTCATCTTGCCACCTCTTGCGGGGCAGCAAGTCCGGTAGTACTTCCTTGACCCATCTGCGCCAGTACATGTCAGCCAATCTCTGTGCAATTCGCCATTGTTTGCGCAGATAAACGTCTGAATCATCAAATTTTCCGATGTGAGGTAAGGCAGACGACGATCCCAGCAGGAAATGATTAGGTGTTAATGTTTCAGGATCATTTGGGTTCACAGACACGTGAGTCAACGGCCGGCTGTTCACCATATTCTCAACTTCTGTCAACAGAGTGTTAAGAGTTTCATCTCTCGGCGCACGTTCTTTCAAGATTACTCTCAGGCTGGTCTTTACGCTTCTGATGAGTCTTTCCCACGCCCCACCCCAGTGGGGACTCGCAGGCGGTATGAAAGTCCATTTTGTTCCTCGATTTAAGGCCTCATTTTTCAGCACTTCTTCGTCCAGCTCCTTTATAGCTTTTTTCAGCTCCGTATTCGTTCCTCGGAGATTTGTTCCATTATCGGAATACAAATATTGAGGCCATCCCCGTCTCGCGGCCATCCTTCGCAATGCCATAATAAAGGAGTCGGTTGTAAGATTAGTAACTACTTCCAGATGGATTGCTCGTACTGTCAAACAGGTAAATAAGACGCCGTATCTTTTCTCGCGACGTCTTCCCACCGTAACTTCCATGGGACCAAATAAATCCACACCACAGTAAGTAAAGGGCCATTCGTGATGGGCCACTCGAGCACCAGGTAAGTCTCCCATTCTTTGTACTTCTGGTTTGGATTTTCTAATTTTACAAGTTGAGCACTTAGATGTTACATGCTTAACGGTAGGTCTAAGTCTGGTGATCCAATATCTTTGTTTGATTTCATTTACTATAGTTTCTTGATTTCCGTGTGCGTAGTAGTAATGATAATACTTGACGATCAATTTAGCAATATAACTTCTTCCATTTAATATTACAGGGTTTTTAGTTTCAGGTAGAATACCAGCAGCAACCCCGATGCGGCCACCGACCCGCAACACTCCGTGTTCGTCCAGGTAAGGAGACAAGGTAAGTATGTTACTTGTTTTTGGTACACATCTGTGGTTTTTTATCGCAGATAACTCCTTGCTAAACCATTCAGCTTGTGACTTTTTCAGTAATAATATTTCAGCATTCTTCATAGTGTCGTCGAACTCAAAGGTAAGCTTCTTGCATTTATTTATAAACTTGAGTACCATAGAAGCCGATCGACGTAAGCGTAGCCATGAACTAAATCGAGTAGCATCAGGTACGGGTAAGTAAATATGTTGTGTATCTTCTTTTATTAAATTAATACATTCCAATAGTGTTTCTTTCCTTTCACCAGATATGACGTCAAGCGGCCATTCGTCTTCTTCGCAGTGTAAGAACGTTGGGCCGTATATCCATTCATTTGGCAGTACAGGGTAGGAGTAGTTTTCTCTCGTAGCAGTATCGGCTGCGTTTAGCTTTGTTGGTACGTATCGCCATTCATTCATCTTGGTTAGCTCATCAATTTCGCCTAACCGGTTTGCTACGTAAACTTTAAAATCACGAGCATCATTTCTTATCCAGTGTAGTACTGTTGTCGAGTCGCTCCAGAATATTCGTCGCTCAGGTTTTATTGTATGTTCTCGTGCAACTGAGTCTGCTAATCTAGCTGCTAAGACAGCAGCTTGAAGCTCCAAGCGCGGAATAGTAATCGGTTTGTTTCCTACAACCCGACATTTACTCGCAATGAATGCTACGCGTATAATATTCTTGTCGTCAATCCATCTCCAATACGCGACGGCGCAGTATGCCTTGCTAGACGCATCACAAAATATATGCATCTGTAGGTTTCTATAACTAGCATGAGTAGGAATCTTTCCATCATTTAACATGCAACAGCTGTGTGTCATAGCCATAGCGCTCGTAGCCGATTCCGCGTCCGCTACGTTCGTAGCAATCGTCGTAGCACTCGTAGCCGTAGCGCTCGTGTTGGATGGCGGGGGAATTTTGTCTTTCTTCTCGCTCACTCCTATGGTAGCAGCCGGATAATGCCTTGGCAAGCCAAAATCTTGTAATGTTTTCAATAAATTGATCCAATTTGACCATTTCTCGAACACTGTATCAGGTATATAATCATCCCAATTAATATTTAATTTCCAAGTTTCTTGAAGAATAATTTTTCCATTTATGGTGTACGGTGCTAGGATGCCATACACGTCAAATATAGACATGACCACACGTAACATTTCTCTCTTGGTAGGTTTTTGTGTTCCCGTTATAATATTTTCGGGTATCCGCTTGAAAGATACGTCGAATCTCAAAGTATCTTCACTTGGATGCCAAATCAATCCAAGCGTGCTGTTACATCCTTCACCTGTACCCCTTTTGGTCTACTCAGCAGCCTACGCTGCATTCCTGCTGCTGACGCAGCATCCTCTCCTTCCTCTCTCCCCCTCATCATGTTCTGACACCTTTAGTCGTCTCCCAACCGTCTTCCCGTGCACATGTATCTTGCACTCGTGTTTTTTATTGTTTTAATATACAAGTTTATTTTAGCCTAAAGTAATTTCTTTTTTAAAACCCAAATTCGGAACCCGGTTATAACATTTGGTGGCAGCGTAAAAGGGATTATAAATCCTAGGAATCCTAGCTGAAAGTGCTAAATTCAGTGCCTAATTTAAAAGTGAAAGTGCTTCAATTCCTGAAAAGTTCCAGAGACGACTCATCACACCGGTAAAACCCGGTATTGGCCTAATTCAAGGTCACTCCAGTTCCTGAGTTCCAGAGACGACTCATCATACCGGTAAAACCCGGTACTGACCTAATCCAAGGTCACTCCAGTTCCAGCTCCAGTTCCAGTTCCAGATCCTGCGAAACCATGAAAAACATGTACGCAATAATACTGTGAGTCGTGAACATATTTTCCTATAAGTACAGTGATCAAGTACAAAAAGTTCAGTTCGACAGTTATAACATTCTTCAACGGCTTATCAACGGATGTTATGTCTCGGTGCTCGTCGCAGATCCAGACTCAGCACACTGCATAAGCGATAAGAACACATTGTCGGACTAATTCCAATAACTAATCTTGTTTCCAGACTTATTATATCTAGTTATTCTTTTAGTATTATAAGTTGTTGTCAACCATGTCCCAAGGTAACAAAGCCGTAAAAGAAGAGTCTTCGGGAAACATACCCCTAAGTGTCATCCTAAAATTCATAAAGCCCTTTGATGGCAGTAGAGAAAAATTAAATGCATTTATTAATAATTGCGATAACGCCATTTCCCTAGCCTCTTCTAACGAAGCCGACATCGTCTTCAAGTATATAATTAGCCAACTAGATGGTAAAGCCGAGATTGCTTGTTCAATCAAGGAATTTGATTCGTGGCCATCCCTTAAAGAGTTCCTTCAGAACCAATTTGGGGAGCGTAAACATTACGCTCATCTCCTTGCAGAACTCCAGGATTGCAGACAAGGTGCTCAGGAGAATGTTAGCCAATTCTCACTTAGGATAGAAACCTGTTTATCACAATTGCTTACAGAAATTTCTATATCAGGTCACAAGAAAGGTGAAATATCTGGCAGAGTAGCTGCAATGGAGGACTTAGCCCTCCACACGTTCACGATGGGCCTTACCCCTCGTATCGCAAACATCGTAAGATGTAGGAACCCCAAAAACCTCAATGACGCCATAAATTACGCGATTTCCGAGGAAAAATTGCAGCAATATTCCTACAAACAAAACTTAGCCGTGAAATCACTTCGTCAAAATGATCCAACAATTAGGTCTAATAGACCCAATAACTTTAATAATAATTATCAATCACAAAAACCTACCTTTCAACAACCCTCTTCAAATGATCCATTCTGCAGATATTGCAAGAAATCAGGGCATGTTCTAGAAAAATGCCAACTCCGCGAATATAATAATAAAAGATTCAATAATCAAAATAGATTCTCCCCTTCAAGTGCGCAGCCAAGCACATCTACTTTCAAACCCCGTATTAATGCGCTAACTGAAGTTGAAAGTTATGATACCGTTGACAACAATTTAAACTAAATAATGTCCCGAATAAGCGTCGCACGGGACAGATCAATTCCATAATAGACGACGCTAAATCTTCCATGACCCATGGACAGGGTAACCAGCCCCAAACTCGTGGTCATCCAATTGGAGTCAAGCAGCAGGGTAACCAGCCCCAAATCGTAGACTCTAAATCCTTCATGACCCATGGACAGGGTAACCAGCCCCAAACTCGAGGTCATTCCATCCGAGTCAAGCAACAGGGTAATCAGCCCCAAATCGTAGACTCTAAATCCTTCATGACCCATGGACAGGGTAACCAGCCCCAAACTCGAGGTCATTCCATCCGAGTCAAGCAACAGGGTAATCAGCCCCAAATCGTAGACTCTAAATCCTTCATGACCCATGGACAGGGTAACCAGCCCCAAACTCGAGGTCATTCCATCCGAGTCAAGCAACAGGGTAACCAGTCCCAAACCGTAGACTTCATCCAAAATCCTGAAAATGAAAAACATATTAATGAAGAAATATACGAATTCACATCTAACATACCAAATAAATACTTACCTTATATAGAAGTTAATTCTCCCGTGTCTTTTAGAGACCTATCCCTTCTCGTCGATACTGGCGCATCTATAAGTTTAATTAAAAAATCAGTCATTGACGACATGCCTGTTATTGACGAATCGATTAAATTTAAAATCAAAGGTATCGATTCAACCATTGATAATCCTCTATGCACATTAGGACAAATCCCTATAACCATCTATACACATGATAAATCTCATAGTGACTGTAAACACCTAACACATATATTCAACATAGTTAATGAATTAAGTATGTCCTACGATGGTATTATCGGCAACGACTTATTCAATTCCATGAGTGGCAAAATTAACTATGATGAAGGTGTGTTGTATTTAAAAGATATTAAGCTTAAAATGCATTTCAATGAACCCGTTTATACTATTACCCCACGCAGTGAAACTGTAATCGAATGTACTGTAGCAAATCCAGAAATCAAAGAAGGCTTAATAATCGATCAACATATTTCCCAAAATCTACTAGTAGCAAACTGTTTAGTACAAGTAAAGAATAACAATCGTGTTAATATTTCCGTTGTTAACACCTCAGAAGAACCTGTAACTATTCCGTCTGATCTTAGATTATATTTAAAGCCTTTCGAACTGAAGGCTTCAATCTCTATCGGTACTTTAGACGAACCTCATACTCATGAACGCACAGAAGAAGTTCTAAAGCAGCTTCGCGTGTCCCATCTTAATCCAGAAGAAACTGAGGCATTATACTCTGTTTGTTCTCAGTTTTCAGACATTTTCCATCTACCCGACGATCAATTAACCTGCACTGATGCAGTAGAACATAAAATCAAAACCACGTCTGATAACCCCATTCATGTTAAGACATACAGATTTCCCGAATGCCATAAGAAAGAGGTAGATTCTCAAGTTGAGAAAATGCTGAAACAAGGTATAATAAAACCTTCTATGTCTCCATGGTCCTCACCAATTTGGGTAGTACCCAAAAAGCTCGATGCTTCCGGTCAAAGAAAATGGCGCGTTGTAATCGATTACCGTAAACTTAACGACGTGACCATCGGCGATTCCTATCCTATTCCAAACATAGCCGAAATCCTAGATCAATTAGGCAAGTGCAAATACTTTAGCACATTAGACCTAGCTTCCGGTTTTCATCAAATAAACATGTCTCCTGATGATTCTCCCAAAACAGCATTTTCAATCCCAACAGGGCATTACGAGTTCACTCGTATGCCATTTGGATTAAAGAATGCACCGTCCACCTTTCAGAGATTAATGAATTCCGCTTTATCTGGTCTCCAAGGCATCCAATGCTTCGTTTACCTTGATGATATCGTAATTTACTCATTTGATATCCCTTCTCATATAGATAACCTAACTAACGTATTTTATAGACTCCGTCAATTCAGTTTGAAACTACAACCGGATAAATGTGAATTTTTAAGAAAAGAAGTTTCATATTTAGGCCACGTCATTACTGACAAAGGCGTAAAACCAAATCCTGAAAAGCTAAGAGCAGTTCACGAATTCCCTATACCAAAAACTCCTAAGGACATCAAATCATTCCTCGGTTTCGTCTCTTACTATCGCAGGTTCATCTCCGATTTTTCTAGCATTGCAAAACCTTTAACAAATCTACTGAAAAAGAATGTAGAGTTCGTCTGGTCAAATGAACACCAGTTATCCTTTGAAATCCTAAAAAATAAATTAACTACAGCTCCGCTATTATCATATCCTGATTTCTCGAAACCATTCCTTCTCAGCTGCGATGCATCCAATTATGCAATCAGCGCTATTCTTTCCCAAGGCGAAATAGGCAAAGACAAGCCCATCGCCTATGCCTCCCGTACACTCAACAAAAATGAGTGCAATTATAGTACAACTGAAAAAGAATTACTTGCAATTCTTTTCGGCTGTAAGACCTTCCGTCCTTACCTATATGGTAGAAAGTTCACAATAATTACCGACCATCGTCCTTTACGTTGGCTATTCAACCACTCTGACCCCAGTAGTAAACTTCAGAGATGGAGATTAAAATTGGAGGAATATGAGTATGAAATAATATATAGAAAAGGAAAACTAAATAATGCCGCTGATGCATTATCCCGTTATCCTATAACTAAATCCGTCAATCCTATAAATCCTATACCTAATACTTCTAATGAGAATTTAAACTCACCTAATTATGACGAAACATCGAATCCAGATGTCCTTCCAGCTATCTCTCCGGACGATCTAATCCAACTTGAAGATCTTACAGACCCCCTTATCCAACCTACAAGCTTACCAGAGTTAGGCAACCTTGATGATCTAGATAATATAATAGATGAAAACTTACCCTCACCTTCCACTGATCATCCAAATCCAATATCACCACCTGATGTCCCGAGCCGTAGTAACTCCAGTACCCCAGATGGTAATTACTCAGACTTCCTTAAAACTACTGCTAAGGATTTTAATCCTAACGTAACCATAATAGAATACAATGAAAGCCTATCCAAAACTGATAAAAAATATATCATTATCCCTACATCTATAGATATGGACGAATCCGTCCCATATACTCAAGAAATCATATCTAATATTCCTAATTTGAGCGAATTTTCCTTACTAGAAAGAACATTACATTCCTTCCTTAAATATGAATCCGAAGATAAAGTTTACTATTTCATTTTCACCAAGGTCAATCACTTTGACACTTGCACATATGAAGATATCTACAAGTGTCTTAAATCCGTAAGAAATGAGTTAGTTGTCAGCCTCACAGGGCAAAATAACCCTCAAATAGCTATAGCTGATTTTAATAATCCTTTCGACACTCATCAGTATATCAAACTATATAATATGATCCTATATTTATTTCACAACTCAGAAATGACTATACACATTTATAAAAATACTATTATCTATCCATCACAGAGTGAAGTCCCTAAAATCATGAAAGAAAATCATGATCTTCCTATAGCCGGTCACTTAGGTTCTGGTAGAATGCTGAAACGCATCCAAGAAAAATACTACTGGAAAAACATGAGAGTAGACGTCGAAAACTACGTAAAGAAATGTCCACAATGCCAAATTAATAAAGCCCTTAGAAGAACCAATCGTGCCCCTATGCAAATCACATCTCTTTCCACACGACCCTTTGAACGTGTAGCTTTCGATATAGTAGGACCACTACCAGAAGCCGGTAACGATAAATATAAATACATATTGACTCTCCAAGATGATCTCACCAAATTCTCAGCCGCTTATCCAATTACCAACACTACTGCTGCGGAAACATGCGAATGTTTGGTTCACTTCATTACTTTATTCGGAATACCCAAAACAATTCTAACAGACCAAGGCACCAACTTCACGGCCGAGCTATTTAAAGAAACATGTAATTTATTAAAAATAAAACAATTATGGTCCACCCCGTATCACCCTCAGACTCAGGGTGCTCTCGAAAGAAGTCACTCCACCTTAAAAGAGTACCTAAAATCTTATGTAAACGAGCAACAAAACAACTGGCCCCGTTTTGTGTACACAGCTATGCTTGCGTACAACACAGCCATTCACTCAACCACTCATTTCTCTCCCTATGAGCTTGTATTTGGAAACAAACCCTATATACCGAATTCCATCTACGAGGAAACTGCAGGCGCAACTTACCCTGAATATGTCCGCATACTCCAAAATAGGCTCAAGTATTGCCGAACAAAAGCAATAGAACATATACAAAAATCAAAGACCAATTCCAAAACTTATTATGACATTCACACAAGGCCAATTAAATATAAAGTCGGTGACCTTGTTTACCTTAAAAATCACTTACGCCTTAGAAAAGCTCTTTCACCAATATGGAAAGGCCCGTTTAAAATCGTGAAAATCCATGGCAACAATACCGCGTCACTATTAATTAACAGACGTCACGTCAAACACCATTTTGACGAATTTAAAATAGCAACTAGTAATGAACCATAGTACCTTATTTAATATACAATTCAGTTAATTTAGATTACCTTTCCTTACAGAATTGGTTACATTTATCCTACCCTGGCGTCAAACAGTCAAGGATATATCCAGCCAGCATCAGGTGACGCAGGCATATATTTTGACCCTATTGGCTCCCTAAAAATAACCGATGACACTTTAGATATTATCATCCCCATAGACATTTCTTTTATTCAACCACATTTAGATAACATAAGGGATATCCTAAGAACTTCTCAATTCCTATGTAATCAAAGCAATGCATACTATGAAGGCGAATGTCACTATTTGTTCCAACCATTGTCATCCCGTTATTCTGATATAGTTAGAGACTTTGATTCCATTTCCCATCTTATATCTAAATCTTATAAAAGATCCGCCTGGTTTGGTGGAATCGGCTCAGTAATTAAACAACTGTTTGGAAATATGGACCAAAATGATGCCGAAAAATATAGTAATGCTATTCAGACCTTAGAGAATGATCAAACTAAATTGGCGACCCTCATGAAAGAAAACATGATGGTTACAACATCCACACTATTGTCCCTTAAAGAAGTTATTGATAAAATTAATGCAAATGAAGCTAGCCTTAGTTATGCCATTGATATCCTAAACCAAGAAATGACAAATTTAACATTAGTTTCCAATAAGCTATTAATTAGGTCTAAAATATCGGGACTGTCGAATATTTTAGAAAGTAGTTTATTAACCCTATCATTTAAGTTAGAAGATATAATTAATGCTATTATGTTTAGTAAGTCCAATATTCTATATCCATCTATTATTACTCCTAAACAATTGTTTACAGACCTTGTAAGTAATTATAGATTTCTCCCTAGTCCTAAGCAATTACCTGTACCTTTAATCTTAGACAATATCCATATTATAGAAAATATATCCGATGTATCCAGTTATTATGCAAATAACAAAATAATATTTGTATTACAAATACCTTTAGTAAATACTAAAGAATTCGATTTGTATCATACTACACCTTATCCTATTGCCCTGAAAAATGTAAACAAAACATTGTACTCTACAATAATACCATCCACTAAATATTTGGGCATAACTAAAGATAAATCATCTTATTGTAAATTAAATTCACTTACCACCTGTAAAATTGTAAATACGCAATATCATATTTGTGAAATTTCCAATGTATACTCTACATCAGCCGTACCAATATGTGAAACTGAGGTTATTTCAAAAGCTTTGACTTCCGTTCCGTCTCTCTGCAGGACCGAATTCATAAATGGTAATTTTGAAACCTTTCATAAATTACATAGTAGTCAGTGGATATACATGATCAGTCAAAATTCTAAAATAACAATAGAATGTAATAATCAAGATTTATTTGAATCTTCTATTTCTGGCACTGGTATACTAACCATACCAGACAACTGTATTGCCTATTGCAACGATAATAAGCTAATACCTAAACATAGCATTGAAATAAAATTAAAGCCAATAGTATTGCATTTCGAATTAATTAATGATACTTGTTGTAGTTCCACCACATATTTAAAAGAAAATATTAAACTTCCTTACGTTAATTTGAAAAACATTAATAATTTAGACTCTCTCTTCTCAAATTATAATAAAGTAACTGATCAAATTAAAACAAACCTTAATTCAGTAATTGAAAAACCTCATATTGTCCTTTACGGTAACTATTATTCCTATACAACTGTTATTATAAGCCTAGTTATAATCTTAGTTATTTCCTATAAATTGTATTGTTATTGTAAGTTAATTAAGAAATCTAGATGTACCCCTTTACCTGATATTCCCGTAGAAATGGCATCTACAGATGTCGAAGATATTCCTGCTCCTCGCCTCCGAATGACCTAAAACCCGGAAAACTTACCTTTCCTACTGGCGTCAACTTACCTTCCACCCGTAAGTTTCCTCCTAATCGGGGGGCTGTTACATCCTTCACCTGTACCCCTTTTGGTCTACTCAGCAGCCTACGCTGCATTCCTGCTGCTGACGCAGCATCCTCTCCTTCCTCTCTCCCCCTCATCATGTTCTGACACCTTTAGTCGTCTCCCAACCGTCTTCCCGTGCACATGTATCTTGCACTCGTGTTTTTTATTGTTTTAATATACAAGTTTATTTTAGCCTAAAGTAATTTCTTTTTTAAAACCCAAATTCGGAACCCGGTTATAACAGTGCGTTCGCCTTCATACTGTTGACCTATTTTAAATTTGACGGCTGCATCGCCGAGTAAATCTTTAGGTAAGCTCGCAAGTACTTGTTTACTGTTGCTCGTCCAATTCCGCATTTCGAAACCGCCTTTCTGGTGAATTAACATGACGTCATGAATCAGCTGTATCGCGGTCTCTTCGTCAGGTAGGCTGTCTATATAGTCATCCATATAGTGGCTTTTATATATAGCAGAAGCCGCAGCGGGCATTGATGACTCATACTGCTTCGCGTTCTTGTTCTTTACGAATTGGGCTACGAAGGGCGAGCAATTAGCACCAAAAATTAGGGAAGTCATTACATAAGTATTTATAGGTCCTGCTGGTTCTTCTCTATATAGGAATCGGAAGGCGTCCTGGTCTTCTGGTCGAATTTTTACTCTGAGGAACATATCTTTGATATCTCCAGACACGGCTACTCGATTTTCTCTAAATCTTAACATAATGCCGAATAACGACATAAGTAGGTCGGGGCCTTTCAATAAGTAGTCGTTAAGTGATAATCCATTTGTTCTAGCTGCCGCGTCGAACACTAAACGCAGTTTTTTCTTGTTGGGGTTATCGACTCCAAAGTGAGGTAAGTACCAAGTTTTCGGTGTAACATTTAAGTTATTACATATTTTTGCGTAGTCGTTATCGAATAGATGTCGTACGCGTTCTTTGTACCTATTCGCATATTCTTTGTTTCTGGTTAATTTCAATTCTACTCCTTTCAGTCTACACATAGCCGTCGGGTACGAGTCCGGCATCACACATTTCTCGTCTCGCCAAGGTAAGCCAACATGCCATAGACCATTGATGAGTACTGAAGTTCGTTCTAAACTTTCAACAGCGCGTAAGTCTTCTGAGTTCTGTCTTGGCTTACCAGATACGCCCATAGACTCGATTGAGAACGACCTTCGCACCTCCTCCTGGATTTCTCGTAGTTCACATTCTGCGTCTATGACGTCACTAGTGACAAACAATGAGGAGTGGCGTACAGCAGAATTAGGTAAGTAAACATTAGGTACCCTTCCATGCAGGCACCAACCCAGAGGAGTCCGGGTGGCACAGGGTTCATCGGGTTTACTCACCCTCACTTCCAAAGGTAAGAGAAGGTGACAATTATCTTGTCCGATTAAGACTTGTGGCTGTAGTTGTGTTTCTGTGCATAAATTATGGCTGATATCACTTAGGTGCGCGTAGTTTTTACTATTTACTGTGGACAGACTTGGCGGTAAGTTTAATTCATCAACGATTCGCGCGTCGATTGTAAACATCTTGTTATCAGCACCACACAAAGTCACCTTTGCGCGCTGTGCGTTACACACTAGCTCCGTGTCGTTCCACGCGCCACACACACGAAGACATTCCCGGCGGCCGCGCAGCCCCACTCTCTCCGCCAGCGAAGCGCTAACCAACGACACAGTCGAACCGTCGTCCAGCAGAGCGGTCGCGCTCACACTTCCGTTGGGTCCGTGAATGTTTATAGGTACAATCTTTAACATAACGGAACAGCTGACATTAATATTTGTTATTGTCTCGGATGGAACTTCAGTTTCGGGTGGAACTTCAGGTTGTACCGCTGGCACGGGTTCACTATTGTTTTGACGCGCCACATAATGTAATAATCGGTGATGAGATTGTCCACAATTATTTACGTCACAGCTGGGAGCGGTGCATGTGTCCCTACGATGATGCGCTGTTAAACACTGATAACAAATACCGTTACGCTTTACGTGCGACCATCTGTCCTTTCGTAGCGATTTTTTAAACTTTTTACACTCGGTTAATTTATGAGTACCGGTACGACAATAACGACACTTTTCTTCACTTTGTCCATTTTGTACTAGAATAGTTTGTATATTGTTCACTTTATCACTTTGTTTACGTTTGAAATTGTCCGTTCTAGGTTGTAATAAAGTAGCACTGCAGGTTGATATTTTCACAGCTTCTTCGGTGAGGAAATCTGATAGTACATCTAGTCTAGGTTTAGGTGATTCGGCGGTGATAAACGGGAAACTATAGTCTGTCCACTTCGCGAGCAGGGTGGTAGGTAGCTTAAATAGGATAATGTTAGCTACTTCCATGCCTTGCAGGTATTCATGGCGACCGAGGGCTCGTACAGCTGCGACGTAGTTCTTTATTTTGACGGAAAATGGTATTAGTTCTCGATGGTAATCTGCAGAAAGATTGTTCATCCTTTTTATGTCTGACACGATGCGAGAAAGAATGACGTCTACGTTTCCGAATTGTAGTTTCAAAGTGGACATTACGTCTGTAGATGAAGCACCACTGATAAGCAGGCCGGCTACAGCTTCGTGAGCGGCGCCACGTAAACACTTGCGTAACCGCCAAAGGTTTTCTTTATCGGTGAAGTTACAAACCTCTGTGGATTCCATATAAGCTTGCTCG
Organism: Standfussiana lucernea; assembly: GCA_964057025.1. Lineage (NCBI taxonomy): Eukaryota > Metazoa > Arthropoda > Insecta > Lepidoptera > Noctuidae > Standfussiana > Standfussiana lucernea. Next base: position 5,766,949 of record OZ059809.1, read on the forward strand.
AAATGAAGCCACTCTGTTGGGTCTCCGCTGAAACCAGGGAGTTCTTTCGGTGTGCTAAGACGACTCATCAGTTTGGTATTTTGCTGGATGGCTGACGACGTGACGAGATCTTTGAATGCGCTCGTAAGCTGTTGAACTGCTCCTTCTGTGTCGGTCGGGTTCGTGTGCGACTTGTGTTTATCACTGTCAAGCTGCTGAAGTTCATGTTGACTGCGCTCCAACCACTTCTCGATGTCACCCGCGCCGTCATTTTGTTCCGATGTTTCCGATGGTGGACTGTATTCTTCGTCGAGTTCGGCTAGGTCAGCCGCTAATTTTCTATCAATGAGTTCCATTTCTATGCGCGCCTTCGCCTGGGCTGCTTCTAGTTCCAGTCTCCTTTTTTGTGCTTGTATCGATTGTGATGATGACGGTTTCTTGGACCTGACTGACTGACGTGATGCATGTGAAGGCGGATTTTGTTTTCCAGCTCGTTCCGATTTCACTACACTCGCGGCACAAGAACTTTTTACTTCAAGTTCATCATCCTTTTTCTTTACTGGTGTAGGCGGTGGCATTTCCTGTGCTCCTGTTGCCAATTGTAGCTTTGACTCCAATTCCTTCTCCTCTCTTTGTTTTCGAATGTTACTGCGGGTATTTACCATCATTGACCTTGGCGGCGGAGTCTTATACATTCAAGATCCGGTTCGAATGACCAATGTTAAGTGTGGGTCAAGATGAAAACGACGAGCTGTGCAGAACGGTTTATATTTTCTTAATGTAGGTACAAAACTTTTGGCGGAGGAAGCGCGCGTTGCATGTCGCGTTTGTAATGGCACTGTCTATTAGCAAAAAAAATGTGGCGGTCTGAGACTCGCCCCTCTTCCGCTCATACCCCGCGCACTTCCTCTTACAATGTCGTATCGCGCCGCTAACAGGTGTGATTTAAGGAAATACACGAGAAATGATTCCAATACTGAAGCATGCAAAGTTATTCCGATATCTTTTTACACAGCGCCAAACTAAAACATTTTAACATTCTCGAACTTTAAAGTCTCAACTTTCCAGTTCTTCGAACAAGGCAAATTTTTCAGTCCGACTTTTTGATCAAATAATATCTTCAAAAACAAAAATTTTAACAAGAATTGAAGTTTACCTCGATATCCACAAACACTCAAAACAAAATCCATACCCACATTCAATACACACAATCTCCACTACTTAAAACTCATTTGGGCCCTCTGACCACACCGTAAGACCTCAGGAAGTCCCCTGAGCAGATAAGATACCCTGACACTTCAGGATTAAATGCGCCCACACACGCCGCATAGATGGCTGGTAGAGGACTCACGACAGACGCTGACAAGCTTTCTATAGTGTTGATTTATTAGTCCTAACTTGGAAAAGAGGATCAATTTTTGAAATAGGGCTGGAAGATGACGATAATGTGGGCATAGGGCAGGTACGTCAGTCTTTGTGGGTATTATTCTTGTTTAGTAGCCTCTGAGCCCCGAAGCAGCAGTCAAAGCGGCCTCTACACTGCCACCGGTGATCAGAAGCAAAGAATTGGACCAACAAAGTGTTTGGGTATCATTGTCACCAACATTTTTGGGGGAGATCTATTTGCGGGCAGGGACTGCAGAGAGTTTTTAAACACTATGGCGACTAATGAGCTCCATATTTTAGAAACAGACTCCCCGAACAAAGCGGTAAACGAGGACTCCACCAACACCACAGAAATCCTCTCCGAAAAACACTTAACCCTCAAATTTCGTTATAGGCTCAACGATAAATGTCTATGGACACAATTACTTAACAGTCACCAATAATGGACGACGACGAAATGTGGGTGTAAGACCATAACACCTCTAGCTGACCCCTTTCAAAAGGGATCCATAGACCTGTCACTTATAAGAAGTTTAATTATAGTAGCCACTTAGAGCGAAAACAAGTTATTTTTATCAGGAGACAAATAAGTCAGATAGGTGCAATTCATAGGTGCATAGGTGCAACGGTTGATAACCTGGACCAACCAGGTTATCAACCGATATATTGCCATTCTGAGAAGATAAATGTAGTTTATATTTACAATGATAAAGTATCATATTGTATTACCAAGTATAAAGTGGATCGTAACTCGACACGATATTCTAAGTATCGATTTTAAAGTTCTCAGTGAGGATACAGGAAAGGTTTTAGTTCCGAGAAATTCAGCTCTAGATGTCTGATTTTGAGTTCAAATGGAATATCAGAATTTATCCTTCCACCAGTTAAAATACATTCTGATGTTATTCAATTTGGGTTTTGTTTCTAGCCAGTCACAATAAAATATTAGTCAGCAACGACCTCAGATTTAGAATCTTATTTACGAGAACACAGTCACAACCTAGGCTTTTCCCAGCTATTTTGAGGTCCAGTCTAACCTGATGTAGTCTACAAGCCAGTACTTTACATGAAGCGACTGGCCGACAACCTGTCTAACCTCCACAACCCAGTCACTGGGTTCAATAAAGTTTTGTCGTAATTTATTTTTAAACCGGTCACCGTTTCGGTTTTTTTTCACAGTGTGTATTGCCGACTAATTACCACAGTTAAACATAAAACCAACATGCCCTACCCACACGCGTGATAGCGCCACTTTACCCTACCCCACGGCCCACGAGTCCACGTGGCGAGAGCCCCATAATCCCCCAATCGCGAGGGTAAACAACATTGTTTACCCACCACTCAGCGTATACCTGTTACGGTGTTACCCAGTCCTATCTCACGTACACCTACCTACCTTTATTTTTTTTATGATAACTTCATAATATACGGAGCTAACCGCTTTTTTGTTATTAATTATTTTTTATTGATTCCTAGACTAAAAGTATTGTTAATATTTTGTGTCCTATTATTGCATAGTTTCATTACTACAAACCAAATTCATAAGCAGTTTAAAAAGCACAGCATTTTCGTGATTACTATACATACTGAGATAGTTTCTGTTTTATAGGTTGCCTATCAGCCTCTCTAGCCTTTTTAAAACTATTTTGGGGCGGCTTCCATTCTAACCAGACGCAGCTGAATACCAACACTTTACATGGAGCGACTGCCTATCGGACCTCCACAACCCAGTTAGTACTGGGTAATACGATACCCCTTGGTAAGACTGGTTGTCAGACTTCCGGGCCACTGACGACTGTAAAAGATCTACAAATGACGAGACCAGCACAACACACCAATATCGATACACCCGTCGATTTAAACGTAATTACGGGGGTATTACGAAATTTTCATAATTATTCCCCATTCCTCCAGCTAACGAAGCACTCAAATGAAGAATTTCGTTCCGGAATTTAGGAAGGAAGCCTTAACCTAATTTCGGGAGACTCCTCCCAAGTTGCGAGTGCTGTTTTGACCTGTACGCAATAAAATAATGAAAATATCGATGAACGTCATAAATGAAAACAAAAGAGACTCGCCGAATACATAACCTCTGTTTTTGAAGTCGGTTTAAAAAAAACACTGAAAAAATGGAAAATAACTTTACTTTCGGAACTATTGTATCATTGAGTTTTTGCCACCGCCTCCCGAAAGTCGCTTATTTTTTTGTAAAAACGTTGTTATTTTACCCTTTTTAGTAATCGTATCACACACAAATCCTTGTCAAGTACCAATTTCGCAATTTCTTTTACTTGGATGACATATTTTTCCCAGCTATTTTAATTTACAAACCAAACTACTGAACCGATTTTTATGAAATTTCTATGGGACCAATCGGGAAGTATATCCGTTCATATAAAAGAAGATTTTTTTCAAATCGGTTCTTAAATGACGAAGATATGAGGTAACAAACACAAAAAAAAAACTACAACCGAATTAAGAACCTCCTCCTTTTATTGAAGTCGGTTAAAAAAACCTTAAGAAACTTTCCCTATTACATAAAAACATTAGAATCTTTTGTGAAATGGCAAAAAAAAACTTGGTGTTGCCATTCTGTTTTCGTAGAACCTACTATTAAAAAAAAAATGTTTGATAATCTGTTTTCTGTGCATGACACTGGCAATCTTTATAAAACTTGAAGAGAAAACAGATTTTCAAGATAACCTTGTAAACGTATTATTTCGAATGACATCAGAAAACACAACTCAACACAACCTATCATTATTTTAGCCCAAATAAACGGTATTACGCATCATTAATCATTTATAAAACAAATAATACACGTTATTTCGACTGTCAACTCCCCAGTTAACCGAAAACAGCCAGTAATTATAAATAATTGCGATAAAATAAACAATTTTGATGAACGACATAGTGGCTTGTGTAAAAACGGCGTAAGTCAAAAATAGACAAATCGGTCACGGCCGTATCTTCTCGGATTTCGGTTACGGTTACCGTATTTTCTCGATTACAAAAAAAAAATCTACAAACAGCTTTTGTTTATTTACTAAAACGCAGGTGTTAAACTTTACTCTAGTTTCAAATGGATTTCTTAAAACCATGAAGGTTAATGTTTTAACGTAAAGCGTACTTCTAGTAGTTGTTTTCTTTGCACATCAACAGGTATTACACATTCAGATTCATGTGTATTTTACAGTCAAATAACAATTTATGTAAAATTAATTAATGGGCTGCATTAAAATAGGCTCCACTAGTGGAAAAACTTAAATGGACGTCTGCCACTGGGAGTACTGGGACTGATTATCCCTGAGAAAGGCAAAAAATGTATTATTAAATGCCTTGGACCTCATCCGTAAGCTCTGTTTTTTACCATCCAAAAGGTGGCCGAATCTTGGTAGACACCATAAATATCAAAATATAGAAAATCCAATCTTTGTTAAATGGAACCCTGCCACAATAAACGTGCTGATTTTCAAGATCGTTCTCTAAAGCAACGATCGATCGCCAAAGAATGTTTTCCGGAATAAAGTCATATGTACACACCCTGACATGTAATACCCGTAACATAAAACATACTTACATCAGGTACAAGCTTATTTTCGAATTTAGAACGCCACTGTCGTCTACTAAAAGCTAAGAGATGAATTACGACGCTTTTCGACGTTAATATGTGATAGAATTTTAAAGGAATTTTCACGTGCGACGGTTTCCGACGGGGCTTGTCAGAATTATTTTAAAATTTGAAATTTTTGAGTTACGATGTTGTTTTGATAGAGTGTAATTTTTTGAGTACACAATCGGATAAGAAATAGCATTTTCGCAATCAAATAAATAGCTTGGATAAAATCATAAATTCATAACACAAACACTTCATATTAATCAGAAAACAAGATAAAAAAAGAATACCACTAAGCATCTGAGCTTTAGTAGATAGACGACATACGCCTATCGAGGGTGTCGGGGTGAAAAGGGGAGGCATTACCACTTTAGCAAATTACTTTGTCCCTACAGAAAACCCAGCTTTGTCGCGGATTCGATTTTATCAAACAATAACGGTAGCTACAGAAAAATCATCTTCGTGTGAAAAAAGTGCAAAGAAGTCGATACTTCTTTACCTTTTGCGTCGAAAAAAAAAGGTAACAACAACTTTAATACTGTAGTTAAAAGCACCGTTCGGAAATTCAAAAAATTACAATAAACATTTCCGAAAAGGTTGTGAATGTTGCCAGTGAATTGAGCCATCCAAACGTCTTTGCGCCGCCAAAAACGTAGCATACAGCCCGTACAGGATGCCAAATAAAAACCGACGCGCGACGGGCGACAGTACAACCCATAATTTTTGCCTTAAAACAAGGGACGTTCGCTGGCAATGGTTCTCAACGTTCGAAAGAGGGGGTGAGGGGCGTAAGCGATTTGTAAGAACCGATGAAAGCTCTTCAGATATTGGAGTACAGGGTTGTCAACGCCTAATGGGTATAACGGCATTTTATTTTTAGTTTCAATAAGAACGTAATTAAAGTGAACGGACGGAGTTACGAGGTTCATAAAACGGTGATACAAAAAGCTACTTAGTTTGAGGAGTAAATAGAAGAGTTTTTAGCTGGTTGGAAATAGATTTTGGAGTGAATATCGGTAGTTTTTAGTAGGTAGGTGGTTTATGGCTAAAAGTTGGGCATTTTCTACCAAAAGACATGTTTAAGAACGATTTTATCAATTTCATTTTCATAAATTTGGCTTTTAAGGTAAACGGTGCCAGATTTTGGCATGTCAAAGTTTGAGCTAAGTCCCAAAAATAAATCCAACAAATTCCCCATCAACAAAAATCCAGCTCTTTCTAACCACAATTTATTCCTACCAGCTTAGATCCTAAGTGCTCGTCGGATTAGAAGATTTTTTCGCATCTATCGTGCGTGTGCGCTGCGGTTTGTTTAGGATCAAAACGGATGATTGAATCTATCCGTGTTGATTGACACTTGATCCGTTCTGATGGGTTTCTGCGTTTGTTTTGTTTGGTATCAAAATATGAGATTATTTTAGGAAATTGTTAGATGGATTGTGGGTTGCGAATTTTGATTTTTTAACGGTATTTTTTCTTGGTGAGATGCGAGGTCCTGGTTTTGAATTTTGGATCGTATTTCTGTGACGGGAAGACATAAACGAACGTCCTATGTTAGAAGACGAACGCAGTAAGCCTGACTAATGTTTAAAAATACAGTCAAATTAAACAATTAGAGTAATGAATTTGACAACACGCTCTTCCTAAAAGTCTAGGAAAAAACAATGGCCCCAAAAATGATGTTGTGAGGTAACCGTCTAGCCAGTGATCTCCAAAGGGTGTGCAAAGGTGTATGACCCCCTTCAATTCTCTGAGAGGTATCAGGTCCCATGTGGTAGGTCCCACGGGTGCACTGTGTGATAGGGGGACGAAAGGAAAGACAATGGTGTAAAGATTATTAGATTTGTGTGAAACACTTGCTTTTGAATTTAACAACGTTGGGGTTATTTCTTGCTATTCTTGGGGTTCTTACGTCTCGGATTACACAAGCAAATTAAATTTAGCTGATTGACAACAATTGATAGTCCTATCGTTTACTTTTAAAGAAAACGTGTATGCGTTTTTGGTGAAAGGATCGTTGTCGTGTGTTTTTTCTTTATACTTGAAGCTAAATTATAGTAACGCCATCACAAGTGCACGTGTATGAACAATTTCAACATTAAGGGATGTGGGACTAAAATTGATCCCTAGTTTCGGCTGATAAATCGCGAAAAGTAAATAAAATTTAAAAGTTGCAAAAACTGGTTTTACGCTTTGATACAGAATGCAACATGCAAACCTTTTTTTTCGTGATGCAACCCAAATCTATATTCGACACGTGTCACACATTATGCTGTCATGGTTATCCGCAAAGTAACATCTGATTCCAAAACTTATTTATATAAAATTAGATAAAAATTTCACTCTTATTCCTTACGAAATAAGGTTGAAAAGTGGTCGACTATCAGCGAACTCGGTAGTAGGTACGTTTTATGTGATTTGATTTACTACGTATTATTTTTCGACCTGCCACCACAGCTTACATTGAAATCCCAGTCATTTCAGTACAAAATGATATCTATACCAGCAAAATCAAAACATTTCTAAAGATAAATGCACGGACTGCTTCAGAAACGTTATTCTAAAAGACAGTGCTTCCATGGGGTCGCTGGAATCAGGTCAAGGCTGTAGCTAATCAATCCGTACCACTGGTGGATATTCATTTAGTTTGCTACGGTTTGTGGTTACAGGGAAAAGCCGTGATTTACATTATAAAGGTTAGTTGTTTCGAAGGTTTTGGGAGTGACTTTCCGAAAAGGTCATATATGACTATATGACTTTCTAGTTCGATGTGACCGTTGTTGTCGTAAGGGACCACTGATTCAAAAGCATTACAAAATATTGCACATTCTTAGATTTCATAATTCGCTTGCACTTATCGCAATTCATCTGGGGTCGGCGCAGTATGTCTTCTTCTTCCATACTTCTCTATTACACGTCATCTCCTCAGACACCTCTTTTCTTGCATTATTTAGTGCTGATTCTTGGATTTATGAGACTGAAATCGCCATGGGCAGCACTGCACGCGGGTGACCCCACTGGCAAAATCTAGTACGTTTCTATCAAAATAAGGCACGTCTGCAGCGCAACTGCAATGACTGCAGTACAATGTTACAACTTTACAAGCTGAAAATTTGAGATAAAAAGTGTACCATATCCGAGATCTGTTTCTTACACATCTAGACAGAGAGAACACTGGTTGTCCAGGCAGATAAAAATCTAAATGGCAGATGATCTCACCGGGCAGTTAAACTTAATTAAAATAATGCAAGACGAATGTGACTCACAGTTCTTAGAATGTAGCCGTCGCACTCCTTCACAATCAACTGCATTTTTTAAAACAAGAATCATTTTCATAAAACAACAGATGAGACCTCTTTTTAGGTCGTAGTTGACACTACAAAAAAAGTTACTCTAAAGGGTTGCTACAACACAAAATCCGCTTAGCAAAAAAACAAATAGGTTGGCAACCCTCAATACAAGAGGACTTGGAACACGCTGCGGTTGCAAATTTCCCGCTCCAAAGGTCAGTCACCCCCACTCATTAGGCGTTAGCGTTGACGTCGTAGATGTCACGTATTTTTCTATTGATATGGTCTTTTAAAGTATTATAGTGATAGTTTAATCCACTGAGAACATAAAAGGGCTTACAAAGGTTCTACATTACATATTATTTTTTCAACTTAGATAAGAATTATAGGAAACCGTGGTGTAACGTGGTATTATTGGTTGTATTAGCTTCAACTACAAGATAAGCAATCTTACCGAATGTCTTACTCCCGTATCCATAGATAAGTCAAAGTGTTTACTTGAGTTAATGTCATTTTTTAAGAAACTAATTTTAATAAGTAGTTTAGTAATTGCTTAAAGTTAGAACTGTAAAAAATTGGAATTCTCAGCTTTGCTTTCTTTGATGGGTCTTACTTCGTTTAAATTCGTGTCTATTGCATAAAAAAATTGCGCAAGTATTTACTTAAGCTCAAGTAATTACTCTAACTTGACTATAGATACCAGGGTTAGAATGTTTGTTCGAGACGGACGAATTCGCGGGCAGAAGTTTATATCGCTGCGTATACACGGCTGACTAGATTATACACTTGTCTGTTGTTAGATCCCACGCTAGAAAAGCAAAGTATACATAATTATATTTTGTGACAGCCAATCCCATCAAAAAATCCAAACAGTGTGCCTCCTTAAGATTGCATGCTCAAAAGAGTAAGAGCAGACAGGGGTGCAATTGCCCAGCAAGAGTTCACATAAATTATGATTCAATCCATCTGTTACCATCACCCCTTGTTCAAGAGACTGAAAACGTAAAAAACTGAATCAGCAAAGAAGCTAAGTAATTACTTGCCCTAGACTGTCTGCAAGACACAAACATTTTTTATCCGTACTAATGTTTTACAAGCAATAACTTATTTAACTCATTTTATAATCCCTACGAATTATAAATTAATCTAACGTTTTCGGTGGACACTAAAACAAGATTACAGTTTAAAACTCACTAAATCATAGACAACATCAGCAGTCAAACGGTTGAAACATGTCATCTATAAAAAAAGATCCAAATGCTTACGACATTCAGACTGACCAAAAAATCTTGACTGACGGCAAAATACGGAACTAAATAAAAATGTACTGAATTTGACAGGTCGTTGACGTTTCCCTTAGCAAGCAGCGCCGCCTGTGAACAGCAATGTTGCATTGGGCGTTCGAAATATAAAAACATCTGAATGTTTATGTTGATCGTTCTACATACGGTTTATTTTGAAATAATATTTTGTTAGATGTCTTTTTGTTGAGTATATTGACTTCGTATCCTTTTCAAATCTGCCAGCTACTGGATTATTAACATTATTGCTAGATTGGTGTGTTATTTTAAAACATCTGAAAGCTGTACCGTTGTTCTTGACGTATTTGTTTTGTTCGTTTTTGCCCGACTGCGCGACAGCAAAGACAGAGTTATGTTTTTCTTCTATAGTCAATGGAAAGCATGAGTAAACTATTCTTATGGACTGGGTACTATAATTATCTGATCCAGAACTATATAGCCAGACTACCAGAGACCCAGCAATTTTAGAAACCCCAGACCACAAATTTTTATTTTCGAATTAATATTTCACAAACGTCAATTCAACAACAAAATAAACTCCAGATCCTAGTTGGGGTATTAATTACAAAGCTTAGCGCACACGCGGGGCCCCCAACTGTAAAACTATTAGCGCGGCTGTCCGAATAGTTGGAAATAGTTTCCTTGGCCCGCCGCCAGGCGCGCTAGTAGTGATAGATCGCGTCGCCTTGCATTTGACATGTTGTAAACAAAAATAATAAATAAAAACCTTACAGTACAACATGTTTTAATATATGTGTATTTCGTTTTAGGTTATAGCATGAGTTTATTGGTTTCACGGTAAGATTAGAAATGACGTGACGTTTTTATGGGTACGGCTCGACGTTTATGTTGATTGCCAATTTCTGGCGTGATTTTTTTTAGGTTATCTCTCGAGATTGACAGCGTAATTATTGTATTAGGGATGCGGGAGCCAGTTAAACTGGTTTATGAGTGTTTCTGGATCAATAACAGTAACTTGATGTTTCACAAAAAAGGTGTGTGAAGCACCAAATAAGATTAAAACATTTTTGCTCCACATTGAAACATAAAGCAAAAATTCTTCTTAAAACTCAAACCGAAACGTAACGAACCTCCTAAAACATCAGCTAAACACAAAAACACCAAGGAATTACTTTTTAAAATGAAACACCACCATCAAAACATTACGAGCGCGAACTCAACGCGCATTGAGCGTCCCGACGAAAAGTTTGCAATTTACAACTTTAGTTCTCTGACAAGTACTTACAAGACTTAATATCTCGCCGCTATGTACTCAGCTTTATTTGGACGAGTATTTAGAAGTATTCCTTGAGGACCCGTCTGGGTTAGAGCGAGACGGCAATAGAGAAGCGAGGCCGACACGTTCTTTCTGCTGGCCATTTCTGTAATTTCTCATAGCACCTTCTAAACATGTACCTCGGAAACTGAGTTAAGTCGTTGGTCTCGGCTGTCATTTGTAGATCTTTGACAGTCGTTACAGGTTTTCAGAAACCTGAAAGTCTGACCACCAGACTAGCCAAGGAGTACTTTTCTATTTTCTCAGCCATTGGTTTGTGCCAGGTAGCTGTGGCTCCATAAAATACTGGTATTTGGCTGAATCCAGTTGGGCTGGAAGTCGACCCCTTGATAGTCGAGAAAAGGCTAGGCAGATGATGATGACCTTCGTAACACGTTAATAAGATTTTTATTTTTATACTGGGTGTTAAAAGACTCTTCACGAAGCTGAGAGGCAATTTTTTTTCCCCGTCATTGCTTTTTTTTTTCTTTTGGAGCATACCTTCAAGAGCCTTCAAGTTACGGAGATACTGCAGGACAAGGTTTTTAAAAAAATATACAAGTCTTTTTATGTCATAACTTTCTGTACTCAATGCGTTACACTGAGTCCAACAGCAACCGTGATTTTTCACCCCAAAAAAAAAGCCGTTTGCCAGCAATAATTTTTACATAGACTCACTTAGTTTGATGTACAGAATGCTCGGGTGACGACTTCGTGAAGGGTCCGTTTACACCTTGTATGTATGGCGTCCCTTTTCACGACAGTAGCCGCTTGACGCTTCGCTTCTTCAGTGCCGCGTACTTTACCAAGTCCCAAGGGAAAAAAGTTCCTTAATGTAGGGTAGTGCAGTTAGTCGGGTCAGTACTAGTTACTAGTAGAGGCGGAGTGGTAATTATCTAAGGTCAAAGAAAGGGAGAAAGCGTTTAACGTAAATAAGTTTCTCTCATATTTAACGTCTGGGCCCTAGGCTAGTCGAGTACAGTCGGCATGGTTGTCGCGTGTACGGTCTATGTGAAGTGCTGTTTGAAGTACTTTAAGATGTATGTTTGTTACTCTTTTACCTAGAAACCGCTGAACGGATTTGGATGGTATTTCGCGTACAGATAGTCTTGCTACTGAATTAAAATATAAGATGCTTTTTATTTGAGTACGTAAAGAAGTTTCTTTAGAATGCGAGTGAAACTGCTATATTTTAATAAAGAGCTGTATTTTATAGGACCACATGTAATATATAAACCTATTATGCTGTGGAAGCAAATTACATTACTACTGTAATCTTAGGCCTTTAACTCATCACTATAACTTATGTAGTACAAAAAGATTCAATAGAATTAAGACATTCCTTTTCCTGCTAAAACCATTATCATTACAAAAACGTGTCATAAATAAATAAAAAATTACCCCCACATTTGCACCGACCACCATTTAGTATCGATTAAATGAAGGGTAGCTCTTAAATTTTTAATAATTTGATGTCCACACTGTACGTGCCGATTTTCAGCCTCTGAGGTTGCAATATACTGTGATTAAATACAATTTGGGCCGCTCCCGAGAGCCCTCTAGCACTTCCGGGAAGCCTAGCGACTTCCGCCACCCAACTTCCGGTAGGATACCGCGCGTTATTTCGTACTTTTTTTTTTCGAGTGGCTCTTGTGGCCGAGTGCCTTTTTGTCACGAAATAAAGTTTTTTCGCCGAAATAATGCAAAAATGTAGGTGTACATTATGTATTTTTATGGGGTGTCGTATTTATAAAACGAATGGTGGCTGTAAATGATGGCGTCGGGGGTTTGTGGGCCTTTAATAATGGTCTTTAGGAGCATTCTCTCACGCTTTTGCACTTGCGCTACAGGATAAACAGGTTTCCAGGTAAGCTTATTAAAGTCGTTTTTTAATTAATATTTAAATTTATCCCACAGTCAATATTCCCGATCCCAAGTTGGATAATTCAGTCCCTCGCTATTTTGAAACGATCACATAGAATAACAAACTGTCATGAAGCTTGTTACCAAAAACCGCTGATAGATTAATAACAAACGAAAAATAATACAAAAAAAAAAATCTTACACCCCAACTATTTTGTTCGGGTGTTCCTTGTCTGTCAGTATGCAAACAACACTGCCATTACAATTTTGAAATTACAACCCACAAAACACCAAAACACCCTTAAAACAAAGCAATAACGATCAAAATCAAACTTGACAACACGAAACAAGCAGCAAATTCAAACTTGCTAAACAACACAATTCAATTTGACAAGTACGAACAAACAATTTGAAACTTTATGTGAACGTCGTAAACATCAATTTTGATCGTAAACATCCAAGATGGCCGCCACATGGTAGTCTAGTTAACAAAATATATGAAGAGGTTTGTTTATGGAACATCCTGTTGATAGACATTAAGAGGTTTTGTCTCAAAACGGGATGCTGGCTAACTATAACAAATTGAGGACGAAAGGGTGTCTCGGTCTAAATGGTACCAGGGTAAAAGGAGATGGTGAGAGATGGCTACTGGAACGGTTGACGATTGGTAGATAGTGATATTTTAAGAGTATTTAAAAGCATTCAACTTCTAGCTACGAAGTACGAAGTCACGTAGTATATGTTCAAACTGCTGAGACATAGATTTCCTACCTGTTTTTCTATTACCAAAACCTATTAAAATTAAGTACCCATTCAGTTACATGAACAAAAACATGAACAGAATGTGAGAAAATTCAAAATTCAAATTTCGTAATAAACGATAAATGAATTAATTATGATACTAACTAAAACAGCAATATTAACACTTTTCAAAATTCTAAGAACTTGTTATCAAGCGTTTACCGCTGTTTATTAATAATTATAAATCAGATACTTAACTTGATATTAAAACCACTTAATTGGAACTAAATGCAAGTGTCGACACTCCTATTGAACAAGCAATAAATTTAACTGCTGGCAGTTGTTCGTGACAATGCGCTAACACTCTAAATATATGCAGTTATTTGAATTTTAGCTTATTGCGAAATGTCAGGGAATTAATAGGACATAGAGCGCATTGAGAAGCGAGTACAAAATTAACACGTGCAGTATTTGAATTCAAATATTGTTATGTCCAGAATTACCATGTTCCATAGACCATTATCTGCCTAGCCTGTTCCCGACTACGTTGGGGTCGGCTTCCAGTCTAACCGGTTGCAGCTGAATACCTGTATATTTTACATGGAGCGACTGCCTATCCGACCTCCACAACCCAGTTAGTACTTGGTAATACGATACCCCTTGGTAAGACTGGTTGTCAGACTTTCGGGCCACTGACTACCTGTAACGACTGTCAAAGATCTACAAATGACAGCCGGGACCAACGGCTTAACGTGCTTTCCGAGGCACGGAGGAAACTCGGTATGTAATGGGTGGTTACCCATACACAGACTGTTATTATTTTAGCCACGAGCTCCTCCATGTTCCATAGACCAGAACTTCAACATAGAATTCTTATAATAAATGTATTATTATGATTAACTGTCAAGGGAAATTCGCACTGATTTGTGATGCTCGACAATGGGCATTCTCCATAGTGATATTGGAACAAAAATACACATTTTCTTGGAAAGCAGAACACACTTCAGTTTTAAAATACCGACATTACAAATAGCATTGCTTCTCATTTTTAAAATACAATTTTATGAGGTCGCTATAAAAGCATAGACACCTACACAATCACTTAAACCTTTTCTGATTTATACTCAATCTGCCAACTAATTGGTATGATACTAAAACCTAAACCTAACGATTGGCCCCGATCAAGATACTTACCAGACCATAAATTAACTTAACTTTATTTCTCATTTTCCAAAACACAGGACTTCCAAATTAGGACTGACTTGAAATGTTTTTTCCTGTTGAAAAAAAGTTAAACCAAAGCAAATATATCTAAAGACTGGCGTGAGACAATTTAATAATAAAGATTTCTCAACGGTTTGTTTTATATACAATTTCAGTTTAAAATTTTTAAGGTGCCGCAGTAATGAGGACTTAATTAGGCAAGGAACATGTATTGGGGAAAAAAAAACTTTCGATTAATTAATTAGGTACTTAAAATACTTTTAAGGAGGTGTTATTTCGTTTAAGGAATAAGTCACCCTCAGTCTGCGGGTCTACCATTTGTAACTGGGCGATTCTGAGTGGCGAAATATTCACATAAAACATATTGTTAAATGATGATAAATGATGTTTATTTTGCAAATAGGTTTTTACAAACACTTTTACACGTCTTCTTTTTTAAAACTAGATGAGGCCGGTGTTTCGTATCTGACTACTCTGAGAAGAAACAGCCGAAACAAACTCAGAGGTCATAGTCTCATTTAAGGTCCAGACATAATCTTGATAAACTCACATGAGGACTATGCAGATGAGTGTCTGAGATGGTCTTTTGAAGAAAGAACCACACAGATTTGAGTGGACCTGTCCAGCCAGTGCAAGCATTTGTCAGTTATCATGTATCTCGACTCATAACTAAAGGAGCTCAACGAAATCAAAAACCATAAAAAATATTGAAATCATAAACTTCTCTCTCTTCTCTTAGTTTTATCAGACAACATGTTTTTAAGTGAATGTCTTCTAGGCAAGCGTGCACCACCCTAGTCCGAGTCATCGCTTCACATCAGACGAGTTGCGGCCAAAGGCAAGCCAATTTAGCATTAAAAAAATCTGGGACGGTGGAAAAACACAGTAAGAGCGTCAAACAATGGTTGGTGGCCAAGAATAGTGTGACCAGTTCGTTCTAGACCTCATCAGTTCAACGAACACTTATGGTCACTTGATGCCTAAAAGCTAAAATATCATTGGGAACTTCAGGCACTGCCAAATTATAATTTAAGTACTGGGGGCCTAAAATGGCCGCTTTAGCAGAATTATAATAAGATAATAATATTAATTACTTTACAAAACGTATAATGGTCACAAAGTGACAGTTCATATTAGCTGCATCTGTGACCATTTTAAGAATTTGAAAGTGTTCCATATTATTATGCTAGAGCGGCCATTTTAGACCCCCGGATATGATTACTCCAAATACACAAGATAGCTGAATGAAGAAAAACCTTACATACAAAAAGCAGTTAGCTTCATATTACCGCCATCTTTTTTATAAAACCGCTAAGGTAGGCAGCAATTTTAATAATAGACCTACATACATCGGACCCGGATTATTGGTGCTACAGCCGAAACTTTCAAGACCGGACTCCCGAAATTGAAGCCCTAAACTGGGGCACCTGAAAGCAATTTCAAGTCGCTTGGCGAGCTGATTTTACGAAATGTGTTTTGTAGCAATATCGCTACTTGTACAACTTGGGAAATTGCAACTAAACGGATTTAATTTGCGATGGTTTTGTTTCCAAAAACAATCAATCTCGTGGTCTTTACCCAATTTATTTAGGATCGGCGCACAACATTTTTCCATACTTCTCTATTGGCCGTCATCTCAATAATCACACCATTCTAGACGTATTTTCACACTCTACAGTCTTTTCCACTTGGGCTACCTGAGGTTCGGATGTTTTTTTTATTTACGTGAATTCGTATGAACGCCTACACGCAGTGAACTGAGGGTGCTGGTCAGAAATGCGATTAAGACAATTTGGCTGTGGTTGGCGAGCTTTATATCTCGAAATATATAATAGATGATGGGACGGGAGTTGTACCATCGTATTAGGCATATGAGCCTAAACAGAAAAGTACCGGGAAGGTGATCTTGACGCGCATGGGCGTAGCCTAGCAGCGTCTAAAAATAGACACAAGGACTTCCATTTTATGTCAATGTACGAAACAATAATCCCAGTGTCGCCTAAAGAGGCACCAGCCAGCCGATTTTTTTAAACAAAGTTCAGGTTAGCCAACTTAATATCAAGCGGTAAAGAAATTGCGAAGACGGTACATCCGTATAGCTTCCAAATCTAAAAACAAATAACGTCTCATAACTATGCCATAGACAAAACAAGAGGTCTAAGCAGTTTCATGAACTAGCTTCCAGAGGTAGACATAATACTTATGCAAATAACGCAGACGATAGCTAAATACTAAGGCTGCGTTCACATTTAGTAACAGCATCACTAAAAATATTCTGAAAAAGTAATTTATTGTCAAATCCAAATCCCTTTTCTTCATAAACGTTTCATTTCGTTTTCGTCTTTTAAACATAGCCACATAACCATTTCATTTCGTCTTTTTAACATAGCTCTTTATACTACTTTAGACTACACTATGTTAAGTTTGACCAAACAACGAAATTTTAATATCCGCAAAATATCATTGGTCATTCAATGGGCATTCATGGAACCCATAACCATTGTACTCAGCAGGAAGAATATTTTCTTTTTCGTGTGATTAGTGCCTAACCTGGTGTCCGAGTTTTTGTGCCGCCCATGGACCTCTGACTTGGCTTAACATGCCGTCGAGAAATATCTCTCAGGCATGCTGGTGCTCACGATGTTATCCTTCACCGAAGCAAGTGATAATTATACAATACGCACATGAATCCGACAAACCAGCGGTACGTACCTTGACAGAATGCTGACTCCGTATCATACATGCAACCTGAAAGGCGTTGTTTCTCATCGTTTTCACTGAATACCTTACTTTTTTTTTCACGAATCCCAAGGGCAAAGACGAATGACTACAACCATAACACTTTTCTCATTACTCTTAATTTAGTGCCCAACTTTAGTTTTAGTGCTAAACATAAGGCAATGTGAACACCGCTTTATTTAGTCTTGTAGAGCCATCGACGTGAAAGATTAGTACTGGCAACTCAAGGATTTAACTTCTAAGATGAGGTGTATTAAGTTGACAGGGTTGCCAGAACATTGTGTTTGCTTTGTTGGTAGCGCTTATAATTTTAAGTTCGTTCGGTTGGTAGGAATGAAGTTTTAAGTGGTGGTGTTGGGAACTTGTTAATTTTGCGTATCCTAAGAGAATTGAGACACTACCCATCAAAAATCTTTTTTGTTTAGCGAGTGCTAATGTCATCATGTTTATGGAGGGGGAAACAGTGACACAGGGTCGTGGCAGACCACGAAGGAGATGGCGGGACGAACTGGATGTCTTCCTTGATAATTGGAAAGAGGTAGCACAGAATCGTGACCGTTGGAAAGAATGGAGGGAGGCCTTTGCCCAGCAGTGGGACAGTACGGGCTAGATATCCTTACTAATATTATAAACGCCAAAGTTTGTATGTATGGATGTATGGATCTTTGTTACACTTTCACGCAAAAACTACAAAACGGATTTGGATGAAACTTGACATACAGATAGTTCATAACCTAGATTAACACATAGGCTTTTTATCTCGGTAGTACGATCCCGTGGGACAATAACTTAACTCCACACGGGCGAAGCCGCGGGCATAAGCTAGTAATAATATAATATAACTAGCGACCCGCCTCAGCTTCGCACGGGTGCCATGTAGATACTAATGTTTTCTCTACTATAATATGCATGTATTATACATATAAACTTTCCTCTTGAATCACTCTATCTATTAAAAAAAACTGCATCAAAATCCGTTGCGTAGTTTTAAAGATCTCAGTTTACATAGGGACAGACAGCGGGAAGCGACTTTATTTTATACTATAGTGATGAGTACCAATGTCGTTTCGTAACCATTAATTTAATTGGAGACATTAAACAGTACGAACACACACCACACAGGAGGAACAGTATGAGGAATTACTTGTAATAAAGTACCTACTCAAAAATTCCTGCCCTCCGTTGGTACCTACATAATGTTTATCAAACAAATCATATAGACCAGGAAAATTACCTATATTATCTATGGGAAACGCTCTGATACAGTTAATCTAAAATTCATGCCTTTTGCTGATAATAATACCATATTAGACCACCGGTCCATACCATATTATTTATTGGTATATTCTAACGATATTAGATATACTACATTAGATGTCTAAAAGGTAAATCAATATATTACCTGGAGGTTGATTGGAGTCTTGAAAACTACAGGACAATTATTATTTTTAGCAACTTCAAAATTTCTGAAGGTTTTTCCTGTTTGTTATCATTATATGGGTACCAAAAACACCCAACACATAGTATACATATAATTTTTAATTAATTCCCCAAACAATATCCAATTCAACCCTTCAAATCTCACCTGACAATCTGAATAAACAAAAACAAAATTTTCAATTTGGGAACCAACCCTCCGCCCGCCGACTACGGCTCTCAGCGCAAATCCCACTTTGATCGACTTCCCAAGTCCTTCCAAGGGATACCCTTAGTTTTGCGTAGGGTTAGCCGTTAGGGTAACGGTTTCATTATGGTGTAAATAATGGTGGCCATCGTGGGCCATGATGGGCTTGTCAACTTTGGTATAGCTTTCGTTTTTTTTATTAGTGGCCCGTTTTGGTGAGGTGTTTTAAATTTGAACGGATGTCTGGCCTTTTTAACCGACTTCAAAAAAAGGAGGAGGTTCTCAATTCGGGTCATCCAAGTAAAAGAAATTGCGAAATTGATACTTGACAACGATTTGTAAGTGATGCGATAGCTAAAAAGGGTAAAATAAAAACTTTTTTTCAAAAAAAAAAAAAACGACTTTCGAAAGTAAAGCTATGTATTTTCCATTCTTATTATCCATTCTATTTATATTCCATATATTTCTATTTTTTTTTGGAAGTCGGTTATTTTCGGTTTAACTTTTGTTCTAGTGTAAGAAAAAGGAGGGCTATTCGATTTGTGTGAGAAAATGGACCGGTGTATTCTAAAAAGATACGTTAGCTAGCTTATAGGTTAGATAAAGACTAGGCTAGGCAGTAAAAACCGATATACCAATATTGCTGACTGGATTCCAAGCTTCTGCTCCAGCCATTCATGTCTTATACATCGATGCAGAAGTAAAAAAATTCAATTAAACATTTACTTGTTAATTTTATTTAGGTATTTAGGTTAATCAGCCCGATTCAGAATGTGGTCATCACCATTCATTCATGCATTATGGAACTGTATTCTGTTAAAGTAGGCAGTTAAATTACACAAAGGAAAACACATTTCTTTGCATCATGGTTTCGTCAGAGGCTTGGTAATACCCGACTTGTAATGTGTTTACCACTAACTTACTGTTCACTGTGCGAAAAATTCCGTATTTAAGAAGAAAAAGTAATTGATTAAACTAGAAGCAAAGTCCAACTTATTTGGAAACCACTAGGGAAACGGAACCGGTTATACTTAAGTACTGAAAATAACACCAAATAATGCAAATCTATGTTTAGTCGTTTGTCTTTTTGCAGAGGTTAGCCAATTAGCATTACAATGTCTAAAGTCAAAATGTCAAATCTAAAATTAGACAAACAAAGCTTAATTTACAAAAGGCAAACGATACACGATCACTTCTCAAGTTAAGAAGACACACAGACTAAACCAAAATATCGTTGAGAACAGGATATCATCATCATTCTGCCTTATCTCAATTTATTTGTGGTTGACGCAGCAAGTCTTCTTTTCCATTCTTCTCTATTACTTGTCATCTCCTTTCTAACCATATCATCTTATCCACAGTCCATCCATCGTTTCTTTGGTCTTCCTCCACTGCTATACTTAAAACTTCCCTTACGTCAATTTCCTCATTCCTCCGCATCACATGCCCACAGAAATCAAGACATAACCTGTTATAAGATAACCATCGATCCTATGTCCTATGATAACTACACCATATAGGCCGTTACGACCAATAAACCATGGAACTGGAACATATAAACCATGCAGCTATTAGATATCGGTATAAAATAATGCCGTTAGATATAAAATGTTACAAGAATTTAATATAGTGGGTTATCGTATTTCATGGTGCAGTGCAGAATTATAATGAGGTTTGACGAGGTATATGTTCATAGACAACGATAGGCTGTCGTAATATTGTCTCTGGGAAGCAAAGACTATGTAATGAATAAAGTGAAATGAGACAGATGATCAAAGCATCTGTTTTATAAAAACAAATCACAAAATAGATGATAAACAACAGCGAATTGGGCAGTCAAATTCCAGTATTTTCCTTTGCTTGTAATTTATAGTGACATAAGCATAAACAATACCTAAAAACCACTTCCGAACCATCTAATAATCTCATTCAAAACCACCATCCCGTTCTATTTTCAAAACTCCACCCGTATATCTAACGTTTTATCTCCACGTTCCATTTTTCCGACTTCGAATTTTAAATTTCTAACCCGGAACCGCGCGGCACGATCCAACACACCAATTATGGTTGCCGGGGCCCATTCGACCAGCCTTCACTCTTACTCATTACATTTCCATTAACAAAAGCAGGGTTGCCCAACCATTCCGAGCCACATTTAAAAAGATCGCCAACCTTTAACCCGTAAACGCTTTGTGGGCGGGTCCGTACTGCCATTGTAACACTTCTGAGCTATTTCAAGTGTCAAATTAATGATTCGAAACAGTGAGGCGCTAGAGACTGGGTTATGTTGCCCGCTTAACGTTTTATTTTTTGTTTGGTGCAAGGAGGAAGATTGATTTAATGAAAGTTTCAATGAGCTTCGTTAAATGACCACGTGTGCTTCTTTAATTAGAAAAAGTTTGATAAAATTAAGTGAATTGTCAAAAAATTGTGTAACATGTAACCATATCTCGAGCTAGTAAATATATTTGATTTGTGTGGCAAAATAAGCATTTATTGATATGGAACTAAAGCGTACACACAATGCAAACTTGATAAAACAGTACAACCGCTTGTCAGAAATAGGTGCTTAATCTTTTAATACTTGTAACTAACTCATAAAACTGTCACTTACCGCTCATAACTTACACCATACAATTATTGACGTCACACACACTCACTATTCACAATTGCGCAACGGACACGAATCTTATCGTAACATCTAAACTTTTGCACATCCCTCTGATTACGAGATCAGTACAATACACATCTTTACCGTTTCTCTAGCTTTCTATGCTCAAATAGTTACTATACACTTGCATAATTAACTTCATAGTCATTAATCTATGTCTGGGTACTGGAATTTGTGTGCAATGCAATTTTAAGACGTCAGTCTCTCGATGTTCTGTCTGACCCAGTTTCAAACTAAGCGCTTCGGAACAAGGATTCTGGATGGGCCATTCGACGGCGAAATAGAAGCCTAAGTAAACCGTAACTACCGTGTATAGTTTACGTTAAATGGAAGGCTTTTCAAAGAGCTTAACTTGACTAAAAACTTTGATGAAATAATTGGAGTGAGTTAAGTAACCAATTAACCGTCAACTTGTGAACGTTTGCTACGAAAGAGTTACACAGCACATTTTTAGTAGACCATATTAAATTGTAGAATACAATATGCATGTCTTATCAGCACAATATTGGCAAACAGATTCGTTTGCCAATATTGTGCTGTGTGATAATAAATATTAATTCAGTAATCACTGACAGTATGACCTCATAAATGCATTAAAATCGTGATTAATTTTCACAAAACCCACAAGCACGAAAAGGGTTACCCTGTTACGAAAACCACACAAGCGTCTAAGCATACCTCGATGCTGCAATAAATCAATAATATTATTCAAATGCAAATGCTTTAGAAATCGTACTAAATAACGTTCGAATAACTTGTTTCAAAGTTTCTGAGTAAAATACATAGTACTAGTTCAGTTATCAGATTTATTCTCGTGTTTGGCAGATCCGTAGAGTTGAGATAGGCTGGACAAAATAGCACGCTCGACCTAATTTCTGAATCGGCCTACGGTTGGTGGGATTACAACACCTTTCAATTTGATACTGTACATATTTGTAATAGCGTGGTTTCAGGAAAAATGGGGGGAGAAGGAAACTCTTCCGTTGGGTGACGGGGTGAACGGGTATTAAGGGATTATGTTGAGAGAATGGGGAGGAGGTCCTGTGTGTTTGTTTAATATGCTGTGGTCAGCAGGTTGGCCGCTGCTACAATGTCGTACTTATTTTAGAATGTTTAAAAACGTACCGGAACTTACTTTTAGCAGTGAGCATTTACGGGTTAATATAAATATTTAAAGACATATGCCATGAAAAGGTTTGTCTCCATTACCAAAAATAGTTGGCTATATGCTTACTTTAGAATTAATACTATCTTGTTTTACTGTCGATGCGCAGCTGCCCCATTAAATGAGCACATTTTAAATTAACCTTTCCATTCATTCAAAATACAAGAATAAAACGTGAAATCTGTGACAGAATGATTCACTAGTCTTCGTCGGTTTCAACAACTTCGTGTGTATCTTATCTAAAGGACACCGGCGTATCTTTTGCGTCGGCGCAAACGATCAATGCGAATTGACTACAAAGATTTATGACTCCACCACTAAAAGCTGCGTGAATTATGCTCATATACCTGTCTCTTTCACACGTACCAGCTAGGTAAAGCAAAAGCGAGACAAAAGCCATTTAGTAGTACTTTGGTTTGAACTTTGTGAAAGTTCCAGGAATTTCACGGGGTGTGGAATGGAATCCACGCTAGAGTAGCAATAAATAGCTAAAGTCGTTTATAATTGTAGTGGCGCGTAGATAAGGAAGTTTTGGTATGCGAATACGAATTTATGCGTGTTAGGAGGTATTTGATTTTGTGTTACAAACTCTTTTGTGTGACCTTTACTGTTGAATGTTTTGACACTGGCCGCAAATGTTTTCCTTTAATTTAGAAGGCATAGACAATTCATTTGAAATGTGTTTTTGTCATTCCTTTTCTCAATAATAAAACTTACTATTTAAAAAGGCATTCACCTCCCAATCATCTTAGTCAGAAATATTTTTTATAGGATTAACCTTATTAAAATCGAGTATTAACCTACATATGGAACATCTGCATTTGAAAGAGATTTTATTTCATTCTAAATCCATCCGCTTTGATTGAGTAAGATCCACACCGATACTAAAAAATTAATGGACAAACGAAGTGAAGTTTAAACTATCATTATTTTTGCAATAAAACTTGTCATCAAAACTCCCGTTCATTTTAGTTTTAAACCATACGGTAACTAAATGTACTATGTGGTAAGATAGAACCTGAACTATCGATTCATATAAATTGTTAATTTGAAGATGACATTAGTCTAGGCTGTTACAGTAGAATTTGTTTTTTTTTCTTATAATTAACTACACGTCTGTACGTAAAGTTTAACTTCAATATTATCTTGGAACAATCATAAGGAAAGTGGTAGTTACTATTAGGAGTGATCTCATCTTCAACAAGTTAAGAGTGACTCATCTCAGAACATCAGATCATTACAACTTATTTGCACGTACAGACAATGAATTGAAGTAATTGTGTTTTAGTGAGTAACAAGGAAATACATATTTAAACCAACCAATGCCAATTTGCTAGAAAAATATTCTAAAATATTATATTAATGAATTTAAAACATCGTTCGATTTCTGTCAATCGTGTGATGATAGAAGATGGTAGTGACAGAATTATGTTTTAAATACGTTTAGTCTTAAATGTATTTTTGATTTTAGTCGCTAGTGAGCTAAAAGTGTCAAGAGTGGGAGATGAAGATCAAGGAAATGGTAGATGGATTGAAAAAGGGGTAAATGATAGCGAGACAATTGACAGAGGAGAATGGAACCAAAAAGAGTATTACGCCGACCTCAAGTAACGTGGGACAAGGGCAGGAACATGATGAGTCACTAGTGAGCCTTACGATTAACTTTATTTCCTTGGCAACATTAATTTTTTACGTATACTATTTGCGTCAAGGATGTCAATTAATTTCTGTTGATTATTGCGAATGGACTAAAGCTGATCTGAATACCAATCCTTTTATAACTTAGGTAGGTACCTAGTTAGTTCTTGAAGGTGACCTAATGCCGATAACTTCAACAAAGACTTACACATACGAAGGACAAATTGCATATCTAAGTGTCAACATTACGTGAGCCATACTTATCAACAATCACGCATTGTACTTCGAATAATAAATGCATACTGCATGTAAATTATATGGTTTAGTAATAAAGGTGAACTTTTAAAAATGTCCTGCACTATTTGAAACTAAGAATGAACGATATTTGCATTTGTATCGATTTGGATCGCAACTAAGCGATACGATTATGCTAGGATCGTTTCGAATGGCTTCGATGTGATCCGAGTATCGAATCGTCTTCTGTGATGTACGTAAAGTACTTATTAAACCCTTGATGAAACTTAGCAAAATTCCGGTAATTATTTTTTTCTCCTTCAGTGTCTTCATTTTCTATTCTTTTAACTTGACTGATCACGTAATTTATGACAACTTGGTATACAATCTATTCATTCCGAATTTTCGATACAGGTAATTTTGTATCGATCCATAATATCGGAGTATCGCATCATGTGGTATCGATACTGTGAAATATCGGATCGTATCGTACATCACTAGCTACATGTAAATTATAAGGTTTAAAAATATATAGGTGAGCAATATATATATGAGCAATATATATAGATGGCAAGCACCAATTGAAACGCGATAAGGATATAAATAAAAACTTTGTAGGTGAAATAATTATAGTTTTCAAGGCCGTTCGAATACGTCAGCTATTAAGGATATTGTTTTTGTGATGATGAGTAATTTTATTTAAGTTATGAATTTTAATAACGGTTTTGTTGTTAGTTTAATGGTTAGTTAAGTTATTATACCAATTAATCTATGAAATCAATATATAAAGCCTTGGTTTTTTTAAGCATTAGGAACGTTAGCAGCCCTAATATTGGTTGTACATTTGAAAAATAATCTCCCCGGTAAAATTACAAACTTCGGAAGATAGAATTTAATCCATTTCGAAGTTTAAAATCACCGTGAATATATTATTTTGACATTCTATGAAATGAACATAGTGAAAAGTTCTTTCGTGCCGTTTCTTTTTTTTATCTGCCTGGTTTTTTTTCCTAGCCTGTTCTGTCCTACTCCGGGGCAGACCTTCCTCCACTCTGTCTCGAAAGCCCACGCGACCTCCATCCAGTTATGACGGAACCTGTCTAGTTAGAATAGAATAGAATGCTTTACTTGCATAGAATATAGGTAAGTCAACATTTCAGGTGCTACAATGATTAGAGAGTCCTTGTACATCCTGCCTTTCGGGCACGATCAAAATAAAAAGTCATTTATTCAAATTAGGCTGATAATCAGCACTTTTCGAAAGTCGAGTTTACAAGAGACAGTCCCCCAAAACGCCCGCCCTTCATGCAAAATTAATACTTTAAAAAAAAGTAGCTCAACAGTTTATTCAGGATCTATCTATTATTAAGGGGGTAGGTACAGGTTTACCCAAAATAGTGCCATGTCTTTAGTTTTTCTTCCTTCCGTATTCAGTTTAACCTAGGCTGACTCGTTCAGGTCGTAATGTCAGCTCAGTAGGGGGTGCATCCCACGCTATGTTTACCTATTTGAGGGAACTTGCTTTAAGAAACCAGTGGTTTATGACATTAGGTTGACCATAGACATGTAATATGCTCAGAAATAACAACTATAGTTCTTTCAAAGTTATTTTGCCTATGTCGAGTGGTCGCAAGCGCAACTGCTGAGTATGAGGTCCTGGGTTCGACTCCAGGGTCGGGCAAAGTGTTTTTGGGTTTTTCCATCAGGGAAAGACAACACTTAGCAAACATCCCATTCTAATACTTTTTCCTCAGCAAAATAACTTCGAAATCATATTCATATCACATGACGTTTAATATCTCATAAATTGCTTACAATATTCTTGATTACGTTGAACTCTGACATTGATACTTGACTCCTGTTAAGATGGCGATATTATTATATGTCTAACTCTCAAACGTTATGCTAAATATGCTATTATGTCCATAATTTGCAATACAACACATGAAAAAACGGGGTAACTGACATTCGATTTGTAAATGACAATTTAGTACATCGTTTACTTATAAGTTATTTTGTTTAATCAAAACAATCTTAGGTACCTATTTATCATAGCGGATCTAAGTTTACGCAGGGTTGTGGAGGTAAGATAGGCAGTCGCTTCATGGAAAACTGTTACATCCAGTTAGACTGGAAGCCGACCCTTACATCATTGGGAAAAGACTAAGCAGATGATGATAGTGCGAACATTCATAGACTGTTTATGTTATGAAATTTCTTTATTAATGACTCGCTAGGTTAAAAGTACAAAAATTACAATTTCAATGAAGATGTTTCAAACGAGTATTACTCAATTCTAAACGTCTATTACGAAACCGTATGATAATAGAACAGAAAATGTCTTATCTAAGCATCGAACCCGGGTCTTTGTGTAGATAGAAGAATACTTTCTGTTGTGCAATTGTTCCGAGTGCATAGATCGAAACGAATTGTCTATGGTAACAGCTTGGCGTTCTCTATGGTTCCGTGCAGTTTTTTTTTTCGCGTTTTGATATCTTTATTCACACGGTACTGTTGAGGTTTACTCTCGATGGCTTTGGCAACCGACCATGAATACTAAGTTAATGGCTAGAAAGGAGGTGACTGCTGACATGACGAGATATAGAGAACTATGGAAGTAGACTTGATGCGGCGACCCCAAATAAATTGGGAGCACGGTGGTGAGACAAACAGTTCATATTTAAAATAGGAAAGGATTGACAGTCAAACCCTAAAAGCAGGTATTAAACCACCTCTCCTGCCTGTCGTGCCCAACTACCTGCTCCCTCCAGGACTTAAGGTAACTGACAGAGCTGTCCAGGTCACTCTACGTACTGTTCGGATCAAGGGAACGGATATGGCGATTCGAGAAGAAGAGAACTGAATCTATCTCTGGTGTGTTTCAACCTATGTCCGTTATAGACTTTGAAACCATACAACCGATGTACCCCAAACCAGTTTCATTAGAAAGGTAAGTATACGAAGATTGTTTTAGACCACTAAAACAATGCATTAGGCACCATAGTGTAGTAGCACACGCCGCGAACCCACTGGTGAAGCAAAAAACTGCTTCTTAACTTGGTAATTAATTATCTTGGGGGTTTTCTTCACAGAACACAGCTTAGCTATAGAAATACATTTCGGTACAGTATTACTGACTAAATGCTAAAATTAGACGTCTATATTTGTACAGCATTAAATATTAAGGGTTGTTTTCGTAAAGGCAGCCGAGCGCTGACCCTTCAGTCGCTACCAGCATGAACAGAAACGGATAAGATAAATTTATATTTTTACCTTTTTGCAACAAATATTTTAGGCGTAGTACAACAGGTAGGTAGTCTTTTACTTTGGTTGTTTAGTTCTTTTTACCAACTGATGATGCAAGGCAACTTGGTAAGTACCCAAAGAAATTTAAATATGCTGACATGATGGGACAGGATAAATTCGTAATCGGCTTGCTAGATCCCATTCGAATCGCATTGCGTAGACTGGCCATTGGTCGCTCGTCTAGTTCGAAAACGTGTCAGGATTTGTAATTATTATTATTAATTTATTTATTTTCAGATAATAATAATCCATAGCATACACAACATATTAACCTTAATTACAAATAACATAGTACAGAATAAAACTACATCAATTTTTTTTTATTAGGTAAAAAATTATACGTAATCTGTAATGCGTAACAAATATCATTAGGATAAACAAAAGTATGCCATGTTCTATTATGTCTTAAAATTTTATGCAAATGGATAGGGAACTGGCAAAGACCTCCCCACGACTTCCATAGCCTCTCTAGTATGTCAAATCTCTTTAATCAGAACTAATCATGAGCAAACCTTCCATTCGACACAAGGATTTTTTATTTCAAATACCAACATACCGTCCTTTTGGCGCCAATGCTTCCCAAAAGATAAAACTGCAGTAACAATCATAACGTTTAGCAAAAGACAGCGGCACAAAGCGTCGTCGAACGCCATCGTAAGGTGCGCTGAGTCAGCTGTGAGAGCTAGCACCCGCCATGTTGGATTTTTATTTTTTTTTAAACTGCGCACATAGACAAACGATTCGATTGAGTTCGGATACAATTTGTTTTTATTACATTAGCTATTTGGATATTTGGGAGTTGTTTCGAATTTTATTCGCTTTAATGGCTTGTTTGTTGCTTATTTAGATTTGTTTAACGCGTTTGGGTATTTGTGTAGTTTTTGCACATGCTTAAAAAGTTATTGCGCAAATAGTAAAAACGATTAATGTTGGCAGTGTAATAGAAAGATGTACTTAAATTTTTAACTGCATTTAGCTTGTTTGATCGCAGTTTTTTTTTTGGGTTTCTTGTCTGTTTTTATTGAAATACTCTTACGAAAGCTGTTTCAATAATGATCTAGGTCCCTGTTAAGGCAAAGTAATATTTTTACTCTAGAAATAAACAAAGCGAACTTCCGTTTCATAAATAATAAGCATCCAACTATAAACTGGAAATAATAACAACCCAATGTTATTGAACAAACTTACACCAGAATTCCCTAACTAATTATTAAATAACAAAGCTTCACAATAGTAATGTATTATTAATATTGAATAGGTACAAATTAAAATACTCAGGTATTTACGTTAAAACAGTTTTATTACTTGAGCCACTCAAGCAGGCTAGTGTGGGTCGACTAACAGCGTTATATTTCATATTCATAACATTATGAATTCACGTTAACAATACAATGCCGAGACCCTTTTCTTTTACAGTAGTATGTAATTAATATTTAATTAAAATACTAATCACATTTGAAATACAGCCCCCACAGTGTTCAAAACATGCTTAGTTCATAAATCAACGTCACACCGGTGACCGGGTTCTCGATAAGCTTTAAAACAAAAATGAAAATTCGCCAAAAATCCGCAGCACACAGTAAAAATCACCGCGAGAATTACGCCACAAACTTTTTTAATAACGCTCCGGATTCAATCTCAATCGAAAAATACGTAACAAAAAAATCCTCTACACAACAGTAAGAAAAATGTATAAACATGTCGGGGGACCGGTTCAGGTACCTACGCCATTTTTTATTGAATTGAACACCTATGCCCGAAAGGGACGCTCGTTTCCCTACCTTTTCATGCGCAGCAAAAACCACAAGACGAAAGCGGGACACGCACATCGCCCCATCTCTGTCCCACGGCCGCTGCATTCATGAGGACAAAGAATAAGTAGTAATAAAGACGTGACATTCGTGCAGATGGTTGATAAAACTTAATACTTGGCAGTTTGTTCGCTCTTGGGCTATTAAAAGGCAACGAACAGATACGTTGTTACACGCTCTTTAGTTCTCGAGACTCATGAAAACATTAAAGGAAATGGTTCTCTCCGGCGAGCTCGTATATCGCTTCCATGTTGGTGGTATCGGCGAGCCTTTTTACTTTTGCTATTGGCGCGAAATTGGAGGGAAAAGAAAATGGCAAACATTCAATGTCTCAATTCAACTCCGAAGCAGTGGAGGCGAACTTGATTGCGTTCAAAGTATCTCAAATGTTCGGAGTTACGACCCAAATAAAAGAGTTCAATTATTTTAGGCGCGCCTAATTTTTATCGTTGGGCCGAGCGTTTGGATTCCACTCGAACGTTTTTAAATGACAAATGCTTCGTGATCCATCTGTTTCGGCTTTCTCGGGCTCGAGTTCTGTCCTCCCGAACCAATTAATGAAAGAGAGAACCGATATCCCCTTCCCGATCTGAAGGGACAAGTTCGGCCTCCAATTTTTACCTGATGTTATTACTAGCGTTGACAGTGGTATTACAAGGGTCGCAAATGTGTGCGACACTTTTGAAATATCCCTAATGTTATTATGCTCTGATGACGCTTTATAGCATTTTATGAATGACCTCCACTCAAAATACTTTCTCACGTTAAAATGGGGCGATAATTCTATAAAATAAAGGTAGCGTCAATGTTATGACTTTATCGGAGATCGGATTACATCTCAAAGTAGCAATTTCAGCTTTGATGGATAATGAATAGATTCCCTGTAACTAGAGTTTTTATAGCTTTAACACGACTAAGCAAAGGAATAAGTCTTATGTTATGACGCACGGATTCCCACTTTTGATGACGCCAAACTTCTCAAATGAGTTCTGGAGAACTGGCTCGGAGCCGATCGGGACTCATACGAAACTCGTAAAACCCCAGCGAGAGACTTGACTCACCACCATTCTGTAATCTAACATAAATGAACGATCCTGTCGCTGTTATCGTTACATTTCTCCTTTTGCACGCAAATCCCGCCGAATTTATAAATGGAAAACTCAGTACGCTGCAGGTTTTCTGGGTGTGCAGAATCGACGGCGTGCTACTATACAATATTGGTGGAGAGGAACCCGTAACGCGGCGTAACATAAATCGATCGTTTGTTCAGCTGATTGCTAGATTGAAAACCTCGCTTTTTGCTCTGTAATCTCATCAGCTTACGACCTACACAACCGAATTCTAACATTTTCCGCAAACTTTTTTACGACTTCATTTTATCATGCACTGTTAGTTTGATTGACAATGGATTCGAACGACCGAAAGTCTATAATTCTGAAACAATTTCGGTCCACAATAAACTTTCAACTTGAGATCCTAACGGCAACCGAAATTATTTCCAAGGCGAGCCTTCGAGACAGTAAAATAGCTTTCTTATAACCATTGCGCCTTGGGGCTATTCTGTAATGTGCGTCAGTAACTTCCTTACGCGCCTCGCCAGAACCAGAGAGTAATAAAACAATAAAATGTTGCAAAACTCCCAGGATTACTGTTCTTAACATTTCAAGGTGCAGAAAAAAATAAACAGCTGCTTCGGACTGCTATAACTTTAGTTTGAGTCTAGGTAATGCAGTTAAGTATAGTTGACGGGTCTTAGATCAAGTTTGCGCGTCGCTCCAAGGGACACCCAAGTGATTTAATGAGTCGACTATTATAATATTGATTGTTATAGTAATAAACGGTAATATCCGAAGCAATTTAGTAATGCTAGACTGGAAAGCGTGCAACTGCGCTCACAAATGAGGTACAGATTATTTAATATTACATTTTAAAATGGTCTCTCCTGGCCGACATTTTGAATCGCCATTGAGTGCCATGTTTTTTTTTAATATGTACTATTATTAACCGACTATAAAGTGGAGACTTTAACGGCTTAGTTAAAATAAAGACACTTTAATTTCTTAAAGCCACATGAAAAGGGAATTTATGCACTAAATTAAGTTTTATGTTGTGGTTTTTAAACTCGCTTCTGAAGAAGACATTTTAAAAATCGTTGGAATAAAAAGAGTGACTGAAGTGAACATCAAAAAGTAGATTGTATTAAAAAAAAAACTAAAAGCTTTCAGTGGGTGTAGTTTACTTAATTACAATGCCATGTTTATGGATATTTAGAACACACACATTTTTGACATATATTAGATAAATGCTGCAGACATGTCAATCTTTACAAAGGTCAAACAACGTCAATTTAATTTGAAGTTTATTTTTATGAAACTTTAAACTACAACATAATATTTTTAAATATTATTTCGTTATTAGAAACTTTTGATTCTGATTTCTAGCTGAAATAAGATAATTTTTAAAAGCTATTAATCTATGTTCTTTAGGTGATAGACTTAGGTATCTAAGTACGTATTGAACTTAGTTTTAGGCCTTCACAGAAAATAACTTTAATAGATTAGGCCAGGTGCACATTGTACAACCAAAACTCAAAATTGAAGCTAAAAGCCAGAAAATACTTGTAAAGAATTCTTTACGACTAAATACATAGCAAAAGCCACTTTACTTCGTTTGAATGACGTACAAGCCAGGATTGTAAAGAATATTACGTAAAAGGCTGTACATAAGGGTGAAAATTGTATGGAATTCCATTCGAGGCACTTCAATGCATCGCCGCCCGTTACTTCTACAGAACAGAATGGATTCCCAGTAAAGACTTTTCAATATTGTACAAAGAAGCTATTGTAAAAAAAAATACTTAGGATTTTCCCTCAAAAATAGATGTCGCTTAGTACAACAACTCAACTCTGTAACGATGCTTTTGACCTCACATTACGACCGTTTTAACTTTTGTTTCTCATTTACGTTTAAAAGCTTTCATATTTTAGAACGTGGTACTTTAAAAACAGGATCAACCTGCTATTTAGCAGGAAACACAGATAGCGGTCCGTCTAGTACCTAATAAAATCGTAGACTGATACATGTGTCATTCTGACATGACGTGTTGATCTCAATGACTTAATCTGTATTTAAATCATACGGTAGATGTAGTCATCTAATCATGTTTTATTATTACGCTTCTTCTTCTTAGCGTGTCGATGGCAATCTAAAAATAATAATTGGATATACCATTCGATTGAATTTATAAAATTACTATTACACTTATTACCTACTTAGTACTAAACAATTAGGTTTGTTTACAAATTATGAGATGTTACAAAAACATACTAAACGATTACTTTGAACACTGACAATTATAGCGGTCTTTTTTATTCGGCAATTACTGTTCCAATTCACAATTTAGCCATAAACAATCAAACCCATAAAACAATGCTCTTAAAACCATCAATTCATTCCGATCAAGCAAAATTGACAGCCGACTTGACTCCAAAACACGTCTGATTGATCTATGGTCATAAAACATGGCGTACGCGCTAAACGGCGCGAGATTACGACTCATTGGCCATAGACTAACAGTAATTTTCATCATGATGCCATGTCACAATGCCCTGTCAAATTTAATTAATCCGTTGAGATCAAACATGGCGACTAAAGTCTTATTATCAGTCTGTGGTCGTACTTACTGACCGCCTAACGGTAAGTGTTGGTCCAGTATTTTTTTACTGTTAAATGTCGAAGATAAGTTGATGGTTTATTTAGATTTGGTTTGTGTGCTTTTAATTTTAAGCCTTATAGTGGGTTGTTTGTGTAAGGGACGATGGTTATTATAAGTTAATATGGTTTTAACCGTTCTGTATTACAAACAAAAGGTTTTCCCAAATAAGAAAAATAACTCACAAAAACTTTGATATGGAAAGTAAAAGTTACCTACGCATGACGTTATACCCGTATAACCTATAATTATAAGTACCTCATATAACATTAAAAAAAAAACAAGTTAAGTATCTATTAAGTAGAGATGGACCGAATACGGATTCTGCCGAAGTCGAGTTCGGCCGAACATTCGGTTGAAACATGTGCCGACGCCGAAGTTTGGTTGAATTTCGCGCGTCTTTAGACGGCGACAGGTTCAATCACGTTTTTTACATAAGTAGTGGATGGATGGATCCCGGGATGGTTTGATGGATAGAATATGATGATTTTTTTTTAGTGTTTGAATGGCAAAATTTTATCAAATCGGTCCTGAGTTTAGGAGCAGTTCAGTGACATAGACATGTACAGAATAATTATATAATATAATTTAGCATTTTTTTCTGATATTTTTAACTAGCAGTGAGATCAGTTAGCAAAATGTAGGATATGGACTATTAGTCTGTCCTACATATTGGTAAAGGTTTGTTAAACCGAATGTTCGGTCCATGACCCGAACTTCGGCCGAATGTCGAAATTCGGTATTAAAGCAGCCGAACTTCGGTAGTACCGAATGTGAAACGAATTTCGGTCCATCTCTACTACTAAGTAGTAATACAACCATAATGAAATACTATCGATAAAAGCACTCCATTGACCATTATCAATCAACATTGAACTTCAACTGATACCAGTAAACCAATATCCGATAAAATTCGTCCAAAGACAATACTTTCGACAACCAATAATTACGGTATTGATGTAGGTTCGTTTTTTTTATCAAATAATAGAGGGACAAAGTCAATGATAATCGTTTTTTTTTTACAACATGTTAGTAGACATAATATATTATGTCTACATACGAGTAAATGATGATAATATGATTTAATTACAAAGGCACCAAAGTAAAAAGCTTTCGGCTTTTTTTTTAAATTCTGCAAATGTCTATTTAGTGTCTTTTCACGGTTTATTTTCCGCTAGCTAACTATCATGTTGGTCA
The DNA here is from genome assembly GCA_964057025.1 of Standfussiana lucernea. Taxonomy (NCBI): domain Eukaryota; kingdom Metazoa; phylum Arthropoda; class Insecta; order Lepidoptera; family Noctuidae; genus Standfussiana; species Standfussiana lucernea. The sequence goes on from OZ059809.1 coordinate 5,801,722, forward strand.
ACCTGAAAAATATGTTCTATAGGAATCATTCTAACCCGAAAAGCAAGGACAAAGCTAACAGCTTAAGAGAGATGCGTCAAGCAAGATAGTCATTAAAGGTATTATTGAAAATCTTAGAAACGTGTTTGATTAAAGTGAGAATGACTAATTCAATTGCAAAAAGTTCTGTATAGAATAAAATATAAGTAGGTAGTAAAAATCGGGAATCGGAAACATCTGCAAATTACCCCTGAAGCATACCATTGAGACTTATTTTCCTTTTCTCGTTGGCACATTATCAAAACTGGCAATAGTAATACAATTAAGTACAGAAAATAAGTAATTTAAAGTACAACAGATAACTTTATGTTATTTGTCAGCAATAGAAATCGCAGTACATGACTCAGAAAAAGCTACAAACATTATTTTATCCTCATTCGACCGCTAGACGGCAAAGTGATTTACATTCAGCCAACTTCAAAAAAAGAAAATTCTTATTACCAAAAACGCACCCCAATTGAACAGCCGTAAATTTTAACACCATCAGGTTATTAGATTAAAAAGTAAAAGATTTAGTTCTGAATTACTTATAGAAAAATATTTTCTGTGAACTTTGAATGAAAATGAAATCGTGCGAATTTACTTGGTAAATTGATGTTTTCAAATAAAATGGATGTAGATTAGTGTAATGAACATTCACTTTCGATAAATTAATCGCAGATATTGATTTTATAACTCGTGAAATGATCACACTAAAAATACCAGATATTTTTCTATTTTATTTATTTGTCGTTTACTACTAGTCCTACACATTTATATTCGTCCAAAAATAGAACCATTGCCGAATATAGAAACATTCCACTACGATTTACATCCAAAAATAAAAGCCGATAAATCAAAAAGGACACGGAAAAAAAATGTCAAGTCCCATAACGCATCAATCGTATATTTCCCGCGCAAACGTAGAACCACAGAGTATGGAACGCAGCTCACGTTTTTTCACTAGTCAATTAGCTCACGGCAGAGCAGCATACATCCAGGCGACACATGTCAACATCTGTTCTACTACTACCGATGCGACACGCATGTTTCCGGAGTAAGATTTTTTATGCGGTAAATTAACGCTGGAAGGCATAAACTCGAAAAAAACCACGAGACACGTGCATTCTAACACCCTAAATGAACAGTAATAAATCCATCTGCATTGTTTTTGATTGTGAGCGCATTGTTCGACTAGAAACTGTTGAGCCGGGTTTGTGTGTGTGACAATAGAAGCAGGGATGGGAACACTCCTTATTGACTTTTTCATGGCTTTTTTCATCATGTGGCGCTATTTAATCGGATCATTCACTTATGCAATTTTTCGTGAGATTTGCCAAAACACGTCGCCTCATCGTTGTAAAATTTTATTCCCGCTTCCATTCATAATCTTGCAATAACATTTCACACTTTCCAATTTCCATACTTTTATTGTTTTCCCGAGCAATATTTATTATTATTCAAAATCCACAACTTTATCCTGCACACGACCGCCATCAATACTGCCTTTACGACTCGTTTTACGACTAAATCAACGGTTTCATCTTGTAAATTGTAACCCTTAAATTGTCTATAAAATTATGTTATCCGATGTAAGTATTCAAAGTTGGATAATAAAACAGAATCTGAGACCACTGTTGCTTGTAATAACCTACGAAGCGATGAAGTTTTCGAGATTCTCACTACGTGCTTGATCTAGTAAGTTTTTAAGCACTTCATTAAATGATCGTTACATCTCTATGGAATGATAAATTAATATCATAAAGTTCCCGCCGATTTAAATGTCAAAAACCATTTTTTTTGTAATCCGTGTGTAATGCGGAGCCCGGAGCGATTAAAATTATCGAAATGATTAAAATCGGTGCTTAATCAATAATTTATTTTGCATAATTTGTTTAAACAATCATTTATTGTCCACGGAAAGTTTAATGGCTTGTTTGTGATGTAAATTACGTGCCGTTTTAATGTCGAAACGTAAAATTAGTGTTCAAAATGTTTGTGATTGCTGTTTCAGTGAAATCGGGTTAACAAAGCTATCTATTATGGTGTTTCGTATATAATTAGCAGTTAAGATTCGCCCCAAACAGTTATAGCGTGCCTAGAGTGATAAAAGCTCATGTTTTATTTGTTTTGCCACAAGTGACGCCATCTATTGAGAGGGTGAATGAAATCTAGCTTACAACATTCAAAATTCTGCGAATTCAAAGCCGCTTCTGTTAAGTTCCGTTTTTTTTTTATTGTTGTATTTTTGTGTCTCACGGTTTTCATAGAAAAGCTGTTACAAGACTTCGTTGAAAAAAGCTTTCTAAGGCCGTTACTACGGGTGAACAACACAAGTTATGGTTATCTATTTCCGTATTAAGTTTTTGCCGAACCTGGTACTGAACTACCTATTTTATAACGTGCCTACTTGTTGGGAATGTAAAGCACAAACTTCAATACCAATAATGTGATCATTTTGACATTAAGCTTTCATGTTCCTTCGACTAAAAAGCTCGATCACCGTAACTAATCTTATCTATGGGTAATCTGCCGGTGTAACTATTCATACTGTTCATTCGACCATAAAAAAAGTGTTATTAACACAATTATAATCGAATCGACGAAAATCCAACAAAAGTTATCAAATGATCGTTAAGTGGTGCCGGGTGGCGGTACCATCAAGTTGTACCGTTACACCAAGTCGCCTAATTAATACTCGCCCACTCGAGCCTCGGCCGGACTCGAACCCGTTCGCAGGGCCGCAATGTTTACTGCACATTGCACGCCGCGCGCATCTACAATGCAAATCCACAAACACCATCCACAATCTGCGATTCAATATCGACGCATTACAAACTGAGCTTCCTCACTCGCATACGAAACCGAATCAAGACTATCGATTTAACTCTACACGAGGGTCGTAGAAAGAATTCCTTACAACAATGAGCCGGTGTAACAATAAATACCTTAATGATATCCCGAGATCGGAGAGAAAAGGCGTCCGGCGGCAGCAGGCGGAACCCGTTCCACAGTTTTCAAGAGAAATCCTCCACTAGAACATCTCCAACAGGCAACATCACAACATGAAATGGCACAATCTCACACGAGCACTATTATAATACGAATCCACAGCACTGGTTTGGTTTTGGTACAAAAGATGTTTTTTCGTAACACAGCGCGGCGAATACACTCTCTCCGCGAGACAGCCGACGCGCACGGCAGCCGGGCACGAACTGAACTGGTTTTGCTGGGGACGCGGGGTCGCGGGGAGGGGTGGACGGGTGCGTTTGGTTCGGTTTTATGAAAATATTTCGTGAGTAATGCACGTGTTATGTCGGCGAGTGCGTCGGCCTAGAGCGGCCTCGGATCTTTGATTGAAGTGCAGTGTACGCTGCGATAGATAAAGATAGTAAAAATCCAACGTGTCGTAGTGGACACGCATCCCAGCGACACAAGATGTGGGGGTCTTTGTCTCTTCCTACGCTTTCCATTCGATAAAGGCTGAACTGAACTTACCCGGGCTTAGAGCACGCTGCATTTCTATCTACAATCAAATTTACAACGGATTGCTACTCGTTCGATATTACGTTTCGTATCGTACCTTCATTATTGTATCTTTGAAAGCATATTGCATCTATAATTCAGTTGATCAGAACATTGCCCTAGCTGGCCAGGTCGCGGGCTAGGTTTTGTTTGTAGTGACTATTTACAATTCTGTTTTATTGGAATAACGTCGACGGCCTTTCTGGATTGTCTATTTGTCTTGGTAATTGTTCTATAATAGGCAGTGTTCTACCGGACCTATGAATAAATTTTTGTTTACGTTCGTAGCAGAATTTAGATTGTCAATTCTGTTACAAGTTTCAACTGTGTAGTCAAGCCTAGGTAGAAAATTACAATTTAATGGATGTTAACTGTTACATCAACTTTGCAAAGTGCAATATAATTCTTCAGTTTCATCAGTTGCTTCGTTCGTTGTGCAATCAAGTTGGATTACAATCTCTAATCAATCCGCTATCCGCATTCACGAAGATTTCTGCTGACGCCGCATGCAAGCCAGGATTAAACCCTATACGCGATGAACGTTAATTTAAAAGCAAAATGCCCGCTTAAGGCCAGCTAGGAGTTTTACGATATTAATAAACCCCTATTAGTAGACAAGATGGCGCTTGGCGGTAATTCTGAATTATGGTCCAGCTTTTACTCGACATTTTAAATTGCTACCAATAGGCCGGCGCGGCGTCGAAGATAGAAAAAAAATAGGGTCATGCAACTGAAGAAGGGAGGCCTTAGCCCTGCAGCGGGACACCACAGGCTTTTAATAAGTAATAACTCGGCTATCATCATCTGCCTAGCCTTTTCCCAACTAGGTTGGGGTCGGCTTCCAGTCTAACCGGCCGCAGCTGAATACCAGTATTTTACATGGAGCGACTGCCTATCTGACCTCCACAACCCAGTTAGTACTGGGTGATACGATACCCCTTGGTAAGACTGGTTGTCAGACTTAATAACTCGGCCATCATTGTGCTAATTGTCGTAACGGCCAATGGCCTTATGACCAAGAGCGTCGACGAACATCTTTCGAGGCTCTCCTTAGGCGGTTGGATCAAAGGCCTGATTCAGAAGGCAGTACTTATTGTGCACGTATTGTGGGGAGATTCCTGTCTCTGGAGCCCTAACCACCGGCAGCTTGGACCCTGCTCCCGACACCGGCGGACCACAGTTTTTTTTAATATTTTTAAAAGTTTTTTTTAAGAAATATTTAAAAATGTATAAAATAAGATGGTTGATGAATAAAGGAAATAATAATAACTAGATCAAATCCTTTAAATGAATTCAACAGCAGAACGTTTAACATACGAGTACAATACCTTACTATAATAGTTTATACATGTCTGATTGGAAATAAAGCTCTTATTGATACTGGCGAAAAATAAATAATTTATGGATAAAATATTAACAATAGCACAGCGTTGGAGCATGATTGAAACGTGAAACGTTTACCGACGTTATATTCGATGTATTCAGGATATAAGCCTTATTTCATGTTCCACCTTTGTGGTGTTCGCATCGACGTAAAGTATTTAAATAATGCACATATACGCTATTTATTACAAGCCCCACCGACAGGTGCTCAGTACACGTTGTTAAATTAAAATATTGGTTTTGAATTCTGATTACTGCGAAATGCGAACGCTTTTCGATACGACTCGCTTTTGATTCTCACAATGTCTTGTTTTAAGAATTATTTATTGTTGTTATAAGTTTCGTTGTAAGTTGTAACTTCACAAAGGGTTCTCCAGTTCTGATGACGCTTTCCGAAATTGTCTCTCTGATTGAGTTATCCGTTTCAAGTCGTTCGGTAATTTGCAAACGAAAGAATCCTCCAAAAATAAAATGATTGGAGACACACGCCCACCTGCTTACGAAATCTTGTAAACCGCTTTACAATAATGAGTTTCTTTCAACCGTCTTTTCGACGTTTATCCCATGAATTTCTCGAAATGACCTACCTCCTGAAACAAGATCGGCTGATCCGCTGAAATTCAGCTATCCTCAATCCGCTGACAAAATCTTTGTAGTCAAAGCCGGTATTTCTATAAAAACGCATTTTCTGAATCGCCGTGTGGCCCTTTGAAGTTAATCCCTGGATTTGGGTTCACCGTTACAGGAGATACCTCCTCGCGTTCACTGAGTGTGTTTGTATGTAAATGTTTACCGTGAACAATTTGAGCGTACTTTCTCGGCTGGATTACTGTGAGCTCCGCGCGTCGGTGTGTCTGCGAGTGTGTGGGTAAGGGTCGGAGGGGTCAGGTAGCGTTGGTTGCGTGATGGTGTTGCTGTGTTGTCGCGCGACTAGCGCCGCCTCTCGGACTGGCGTGTAATTACAACTGGCGTGGTGAAGTGACGTCGGCGCGTCGAGACGACGTCGAGTGGGTCGTCAAAAACTCGAAAATCGAATTGGTTCGTTCGTTATTAGTTTTGTTCGTTATTGCATACGGATGTAGGTACTACGTTCTATGCTTCTGTGTTGTATACTCTGTGGTCTGTTACAATGTGTTACTAAGTTGTTTTTAAAGCGTGGTCGATGCTGGAGCTAATTTTAGAGGTGGAGCATTACTTAACATTTAATATTATGCTGATTTAATCTCTTCGCGTATTGAATTCCCTTAGTGCGTTACTGCAGTTTATGGTTTTGTTGTACCATAATTCCTGTCTTCAGCATTAGCTAGTAAAGCAACACTGTTAACCTCATTAAGATTTTACTTTATTAAGGTTTTCATAATAGCGGAGTTAGATTTAATTTTAAATGAACCCTAATGCCTGCTTATATCCAGTTCATTTGAACTTTTTTTATTGAATCATTACTTAAGTTTAACTCTTAGTATCCGTCCTAAAATTAAGGATACGAACAAAGCTCATCCAGTAATCATAAAATAGGGGCTTAATATAATTTCACTTGACAAAGTCAATTTCATTTTAGTATTTCCAAGACTTTATTCAGAATTAAAACTTCGTGCGTTTGCTTTGTCGTAAAGTTTCAGTGTGGACCGAAAAATGTCGTAAAAAATGCCATACAATGTTCCATAACAACAAAGGGAACACGCTATGCCGATATTTTGGCATACTTTTCCGGATAAAAAGGATGAACGGGTTCCTAGAGGAGGATGTAAATATTATCTTGATACTTTTTATGTCTTAGGAATTCTATCGTTTGATGGGTCTTTTGATGAACGGCTCTTGGAGACTTCAAGGTTTATAAGTTTACACACACTTTTTTATTAATTTTTTCTTCATAAATCCTTAGATTTACTTTTAAATTCATTAAAATTACTTACCAAAGGCCCAGCAACTGGGTTGTTAGTTGGCCTGTAATCCCCGAAGGGTTGGGCAGAGGTGTAGTACAAACACATTTCACCAGCTATGTTTAAGTCCCACATGTAATAGGGGGCGAGCCTATTGCTATCAAACGAGCACAAATCCAGACTCCGTGGCTGCTACTGAGAAAATCCTGATGGAAAAACACAATAAATAAATAAATAAATAAATATCGCTAGACATTACACACAGCGCCATCTAGTGCCACACTAAGCAACGAGGCTTGTGTCGTGGACACTAGATAGTTGATATACTACATAGATACTTTTTGTTTGTAAATACATACTTATTATACATATAAACATCCATGACTCGGTAACAAATGTCCATGCTTAATCACACAAACACTTGCTCCTACCGGGATTCGAACCCGGAACCCTATGAACGTAAGGCAACCTCACTACCGCTGCGCCATTCGGGTCGTCAAATAACACTGCCCGACCCGGGAATCGATCCCAGAACCTCACGCTCAGCAGTCGCGCTTGCGACGGTCAATTCGAACATAGATGGTAATAACCTAGGCAGATGTAACAGATCTTCGTATAAGTTTTCAGCGTGTCAATGAATTAAGTCTGCAGTAGTCGATACTGCGGCACCTAACCTATTTCTTCATCCTTAATCTTTCAATCCAACCTATGCTACACCAGAATTCTAGTAGCTAGATGTAAATCCAGGCTCATAAAGTAAGTTCATTGCTCAGTCTAGATGTATTTCACGTTACTTGAGTACTTGACAGATTTAGCACGTCTTTGATTAACATCAGAAAGATTGTGGGTGTAAAAATATCCTTAACAAAGCCGCAAGATCCAGCAACTGGGTTGTTAGTTGGCCTGTAATTCCCGAAGGGTTAGGCAGAGGTGTAGGGCAACCACATTTCGCCAGCTATGTTTCAAGTCCCATGTAATACGGGGCGAGCCTATTGCCATCAAACGGTCCTAAATCCAGACTCCGTGGCTGCTACTGTTCTCTCCAACATTGCGAACATTTTTTGTTATAGATCATACCTGGGAACCTTTTCTGGTCACGGAGATATTGGGGGACAAAGTTCGTATTTTTTCCTTATTTTTCTTTAAACACATTTTTTTTTGTTATAATTTTACTTAAAACATCTCCAAAATCCCCGTACTATTCAATGTATCCACCAGCACAATGTTTGAGTTCCTTACATTGAGAACTACCGTAAAAAGTACGTTTTCTCCCCAGCAATGATTTTTGCGAAGAATTTTGTGGAGTTACTTAGTTTGAAGTACAGAATGCTTGGTTGACGGTTTCTTGAAGGGTCCTTTTACACCTTGTAAACATATTGTAAACGTATTATATGGAATACTTGTTCAATATTAAGTAATAAGTACAAAAGAAAACAAGCAAAGGTTTTTTAAGAAAAACAGCAAATTACAACCTCCAGAAAAATCTTACACCAATAAAATATTTCCCGTACAGACAAAATGAAATTCAATATCAGCTAATAAAAGTAAATCGTAAAACGTCTATATTACCTACTTTAATATCGCGAATTTGGACCTAGACCCGTTGACACGGAAACCTGATAAATTTGTGAGCTATGGCTTTATACCTACTTCACTTAGATTTATCTTACTTCCTGGGTGAAGGCTTGGACAAACATTTATTTTTCCATTTAAGGAAGGAAGCTATCTGGATTTCTAGTTACTTTTACGGAAAAGGTGTTATATTTTCTTGCCTGGTTTTCTTCCTATTTATACAAGCTGTTGACGGACCCTTCACGAAGTCGTTAACCATACATGCTGTACATCAAACTAAGTAACAATGCGCTAAAAATATTGCTGGGATTTTTTCTTTTTTTGGTTTGAAATCTCACGGTGATTAAGGTAGGATGCAAAACATTGTACTGATACATATATCAAATATAACCGGGGCCAAGAAGATATACTAATATTATAAAGCTGAAAAGTTTGTTTGGTTGAACGCGCTAATCTCAGGAACTACTGTATACTGGTGCGAATTGAAAATTTCTTTTAGTGTTGGATAGCCCATTTATCGAGGAAGGCTCTAGGCTATATAACATAAAGCTGTGACCAATAGGAGCGGAGCATTTATCAAAAATGTTACGCAGACGAAATTGCGCGGGTCAAAAAGCTAGCTAGTTTAAAAATAAGTCCTAACATTTTCTTTTTCAAAACTTGTTTTCAAAACAAAACGTGTGAAAGAGTTGGAACTTGATCTTCAAAATCTCCGTAGATAAAACGTTCCCAGGTCTAGAACAAAAAAAAATATCGCTATTTCGGAAATAGATACTAGATATTAGGCCTTTAATACTGTATTGTGGAACCTTTTTGTAACATCTTGGAACCACGCATTATGGAAAGCATTAAACAAATATGAAAGCGGACCTTTTTTATCATGTGGAACAGTGGAAATCGACAGGCTCTCTCTGAGAAAGCCGATTGGTTATTCCTGACTATCTTGTACTAACTACATAACATAGCGATACGCTTGTTATCCCGAAGGGTTGGGCAGAGGTTTACAGAGTTTTTAAGATAAAATAGGGAATAAATTAGTTATAAATAGGGAGCGATACATGAACCCGGCACAAATCCTGACCACAGGCTGGTATTGAGAAATTACTGATGGAAAAACCCTAGCCGACCCGGGACTTGAACCCAGGACTTCATGTTCAGCAGCAGCGCTTGCAACCGCTACATGAACGATGCAGTCAACTTACTGGAATAACTTGGCCTGAGTGACATCCATAAATCTGACGCGGAGGATGCCTATGGTACAGTGTTCTTACCGGGAGATGAAGTTGATGACACTTTTGGGAAGGTATTCCCAACTGTGCTTGGTTCCTCGGTCAAACCGAAATATGCATGGAGTGCCTATCATACCTCCACAACCCAGTACCCAGTACCCAGTATCTGGGTAAAATGATATCACTGGCTAAGACTGGTTGGCAGTCTTTCGGGCGTCTGACTACCCGTAACGACTGTCAGAGAGCTACGAATGACAATGCTCAACTGCTTGACGTGATCCTGAGGCACTACACACTACAATGGATGGTCGAAAGAACTGCCTAGACAAGCGTTGCTTAACTTTAAAGATCAACCCGCAGCTGTTAGTACTTGGTTACGAGGCGCTACGAAATGATAAAAACTAAAATGGGTGATAAAGAGGCTTATGAACAACTTTTTCTTACTATGTCTATATCTATACTAATATTATAAAGCTAAAGAGTTTGTTTGATTGTTTGGTTGAACGCGCTAATCAAAGGAACTACATGTTCGAATTTAAAAATTATTTTAGTATTGGGTAGCCCATTTATCGAGGAAGGCTTTAGGCTATAAAACATCACGCTGCGACCAATAGGGGCGGAGCATTAATCAAAAATGTTACGCAGACGAAGTTGCGCCGGCCATCTAGTCTAGTTACTAATATAAATGCGAAAGTTTGTGAGGATAGATGTATGTATGGATGTTTGTCACTGATTTGTATAAAGTTTGGTACACAGATAGTTTATAACCTGGATTAACACAAAGGATACTTTTTGTTCCAGTAGTAAGATCCCGTAGGACACGGGACAAATCTACGCGGGCGAACACGCGGGAATAAGCTAGTAGATTTTAAAATATAGTACGAGTATTAGAGTGCAAATGGACTAAAAAAGACAAAGACACTAAATACGGTTCAGCTGTGAACTACATAAAGACTCAGTTAATTAAAAAAAAAACCGGCCAAGTGCGAGTCGGACTCGCGCACCGAGGGTTCCGTACAAACGTAGTAAGTTTAAAGTTATTAAAATAATTTTTATTATATGATGTAACTAAAAATTTACGGTTTTCGCATTTTTTCTTTTATCTGTGCTATAAGACGTTGCTTCGTACCAAATTTCAAGATTCTGAGTTCACGGGAAGTACGCTGTAGGTTTTGATTCCGTTGCGAGTGTCTAAAATTTGCGGCATAAACGGCTGTATCTTTAGATTGCTTTGGCTTGGAAGTTTGATTTTTTCACAGCTACAAGAGACAGTAGACCTGAGTATTTTATATAAATTCCTGCTTGCACCTCCACGCGTTCCTGAGAAAAAGGGTCTAAGGGTCTTGACAGACGGACGGACGGACGGACAACAAAGTGATCCTATAAGGGTTCCGTTTTTTCCTTTCGAGGTACGGACCCCTAAAAATGTTGTTTTCGACCTTAATCCAAATGAAAGATCGCGCTATTTATACTAAACTAGCTGTTACCCACGGCTACGTTCGCGTGGAGGTCAGAAATTATCCCAAGGGGAACGTTCTCACAATCACCATCAGCCTCACCTTTTTCTCGCGATGTTGGGGTCAGCTTCAAATCTAACTGGATGCAGCTGTATACCAGTATATTTTACTGTACTGACGGAAACATCCATCTGGGATTAAAACACTTTTACATTTTTATTTAATACTAGCTTTTTTGAGGAGCTCGTGGCTAAATAATAACAGCTGCTCGGGTCGATCGTCAGGTTAAGCCGCGCTCGCCTGGATTGGTCCGTGGATGGGTGACCACCATTCATAGCGAGTTTCCTCCGTGCCTCATTAAGCCGTTGGTCCCGGCTGTCAATTTAAGATCTTTGACAGTCGTTACAGGTAGTCAGTGACCCGAAAGTCTGACAACCAGTCTTACCAAGGGGTATCGTATTACCCCGTACTAACTGGGTTGTGGAGGTCAGATAGGCAGTCGCTCCTTGTAAAATACAGGTATTCAGCTGCATCCGGTTAGACTGGAAGCCGACCCCAACGTAGTTGGGAAAAGGCTAGGCAGATGATGACTAGCTTTTGCTGGCGGCTTCGCTTCCTTTATGTATGAAAATTAACCATTTAAGTATAGCCTATGAAACTTGGGGATAATGTATCTTCCCGTTACTGAAAGAATTTTCGGAATCGGATCAGTAGTTCCAAAGATTACCACCTACATACAAAACAAAACCTCTTTATAATATTAGTATAGAAGTAGGTATAATTATGTAGATGACAATTGTGAAAAAACCAAGAGATTTTCTCGAAAATCTTTACAAAGGTACGTTTGTAATCAAATAAAATTATATTGTTGAAGTCGCCCCACTTTATTACTATTTAATTTAACAGCTCAGTGGGCGACCGTTTTATGCGAAATGAAAATAGAAAATGCGAATCTTGGTGGATGCCAAAATTAACTCTCTTTTGTGTTATAAATAGGTAAACTTAAAATATGCCTTTTATAACCAGCTGTTCCAAAAAGGCATTTTGAGAAAGACTGATATAATGATGATGCGAATTTCGAGGCTTTCAGTTGGAAGTTTCAGTTAATAATAATAATAATATCGCTGGACATTACACACAGCGCCATCTAGTGCCACACTAAGCAACGACGCTTGTGTCGTGGACACTAGATAGTTGATATACTACATAGATACTTTTTGTTTGTAAATACATACTTATTATACATATAAACATCCATGACTCGGTAACAAATGTCTATGCTTATCACACAAACACTTGCTCCTACCGGGATTCGAACCCGGAACCCTATGAACGTAAGGCAGCCTCACTACCGCTGCGCCATTCGGGTCGTCAAAGTTATTCACAGCCTGTCTGTCTGTTTCTGCCTGCCTCGTCGGTTTAGCGGTCGTAAGCATGACTTCTGAGCACGAGGTCCTGGGTTCGATTCCCAGGTCGGGCAAAGTGTTATTGGGTTTTTACATCACGAATTTCTCAGTAGCAGCCGCGGAGTCTGGAATTTGCCCGGTTGATGGCAACAGGCTTGCCCCTATTACATGGGACTTAAACATAACTGGCGAAATGTGGGTGTGCCATTAGGTACACCTCTGCCGAACCCTTCGGGGATTATAGGCGTAACGTTATTTATGTTGATATAAATTATATAATCATTAAATGTTTTACAAAATACTTTGTTTCAATTCCGTGAAAAAGATCTGGGCTTAGAGCACCACCCTACGTGAGCCCGCAAAAATAAGCACATGCAAGAAATACGAAAATTGACATGGTATGGTAAAAAAACTATGCTCGGCACGTGTTACGCCCTCTATGGGGCTCCGGGACATCCTCCGGGTCATCCGGGACAAGAAGTCCGAACGTTCGTCGAGGCAATCTTATTGGTACGTTATTAAAACATAGGGGACGCTTTGAGAACGATTGCAATTTATGGACATAATGACAATCGTTTTCTTATCTAGTGAGGTCCCTATATTGTCTATCTAGACCTCGCAGTCTCCATGGCTAAAAACATGATTTAAAAATAAACAGTACATTTAGCTATTAACATAAATAAATCTAATATTACCTACTCTAAGAGGTTTCCTTATGCGCCGATAGAATTCTATCAATCAGATGCCTACCCAATAGACACCAATATAATGTAATCTTATTGCGCTTACTATGCGTAATTAGCATAGTTGTTTGATAAATAACTAATATTACTGTGGCAGAGTAATTGTCAAGGTTAGGTTAATAGATCAAGTATTAATACGTACTTATGTAAGAACAGTATATAATATAATAGTTGTTTGAAGCGGTCTCGTGGCTGTATAAATACTAGTAGGCGCATGGCTCGATCTTCAAGGTTAAGTAACGTTTATCGAGGTCGTTCCTTGGCTGGGTGACCATCCTGTAAACACTGAAACGCCTCGACAACGATACGTTAAACTGACATTCGAAAATCTTTGATAGTCATCAATAGAAGAGATCACAAGTCTGAAAGTCCAAAATTTCAGTCTAACCAAGGGAAATCGTATTATGCCGTAACTGGGTTGCTGGTCAAGGCAAAGTGTTATTGGGGTTTTTCCATCAGGAAAGTCTCAGTAGCAGCCACGGAGTCTGGATTTATGCCCGGTTGATGGCAATAGGCTCGCTCCATATTACATGGGACTTAAACGTAACTGGCGAAATGTGGGTGTACTATTAGGTACACCTCTGCATAACCCTTCGAGGATTAGTAAAGATTACAGATTATAAAAAACGTCGTTCGAAAAAGTTTTTAAAATAACTTTAAAAATACCAATTACAATACTAATCGAGGTTCTATTTCCGTAGTTACTACCCTTAAATAACCATTATTCTCTAAAATACTTATTACAAATCTTGACACCTACTTTCGAAGTTAATTAATATTAAATTCACGTTTATCAAACTCCAAAACTTTTGGCCGAAGATAATTATGATTTGTTCGTACAGTTTTGTTGTTCATGTTTCGGTTTCATTCATCTTTTACTGTAACGGATCTCGAGGTATCTTTGATTATTTAGTTTCCAAATTAATAAGTTCATCATAATAGTCGTAGCAAAGTAATAACAGCCGCACTGGTCGATCTTCAGGTTAAGTCACGTTGCGAAAGTAGATCCGTGGATGGGTGACCATGCATTACATACCGAGTTTCCTCCGTGCCTCGGAAAGCACGTTAAGCCGTTGGTCCCGGCTGTCATTTGTAGTTCTTTGGCAGTGGCCCGAAAGCCTGACTACTGGTCTTGCGAGGGGGTATCGTAGGTATCCTATTACTCAGCACTGACTGGGTTGCGGAGGTCAGATGAGCAGTCGCTCCATGTATAATCACTACATACTCGTAGTATAAAACAAAGTCGCTTCCCGCTGTCTTTCTGTCTGTCCCTATGTATGCTTAGATCTTTAAACACTACACTACACTACACAACGGATTTTGATGCGGTTTTTTTAACAGATAGAGTGATTCAAGAGGAAGGTTTTTATGTACATATAATACGTGCATATTATAGTAGAGAAAACATTAGTGTCTACATTGCACCCGTGCAAAGCCGGGGCGGGTCGCTAGTACTAGTATAATCCAGCTGCATCCAGTCAGACTGGAAGCTTAGGAAATGGTTAGACAGATAATGAATAGTCGCCTTAACAAGTTCCAGATTTATTCAAGAAAAACTAGTTGTTCCCCACCATTACACCTAATTTCCCTCTATCTCATATAAAAAGGGGAAATCCATGTACCGAAGACTTATACTACACAGTACGGCTAATATTTACTACATAATCTTCTAATTGTACGTACAAACATGTCTTCACAACGCGCATATTGTACGAAAATGGGTCCAACAATATTAGAAACAATATACAAGAGACCATTAACCTTATCTAGGGAACCCAGGTGACCTGTAATGTGTAGCCAATAAACTTAGGACCCATTGTCTCGTAGTTAGATATAAATTATCTACACTAGGGTTGTCTTAGGGACACTTGTAGTAAGATTATGTTAAGAATGTATTGAGACGGGTAGCTATTGAAAAATTTAGTAGGACAGGTCTATTGATATAGATAGGCTGTAAGTGTCTACTTCAGTTTGGTAAGTGCATTTATAATTAACTAGCTGTTGCTCGCGACCTTCATCTACGTGAAATTATCTACCGACCAACCCGCCTGGGTTAACCTGGCGATCGACCCGAGCGGCCTTATCCTAATTCATTTGGGGTCGGCGCAGCATGTCTTCTTCTTCCATACTTCTTTATTACCCGTCATCTCATCGGACACCTCCTTTCTAGACATATCATCCTTCATACAGTCCATCCATGGTTTCTTTGGTATTCCTTCTCTTAAAGTCATCTACATTTATACTCAAAATTTTCGTCACTTTTTCCTTATTCGTCCGCATCATATGCCCATACCACGACCGATTACCACACAACTTTTCAGTCACATAACTGATTTGTGGAAACAAAAGATAAAAAAATGAACCGTCGTAAATGTATGGACTTATTCCAGAAATTGCTCCTAAACCAAATTTATGTTACTAAAAACAGAATATGCTTTGAAAATCATTGGTTTTGCCTCGGTCGCTATTCCGGATTTCAATGAAGTAATTCAAATTAAGGTAGTGGTATTTTGCTTTTCCAGTACAGTTTAGCTAACACGTGAAAATAGATCGCAAAGAGAAGAATAATTAAGGAGTGTATGACCAAAAGCAAATTGACTACTTAAAGCTGATTGTTATTATGACTTAATGCCACTTGGTTTTGATTCATAGACATAATATTGTAAGTTTTAATAAATAAATGCCATATCAGCCTTTAATAGCCAACAGCTGCACAGACGATTATAAAGTTGCAGTAATTAAGAAACATGATAATTATCGTTCATCTCATCATACTTTACTATTTATAATCGCATTAGACGGAAGCTGTATTTCCTGGTCCTGTGCAGACATCAACAAAGTCTACATAGATAAGTCATACTCATAAATCTTTGCAATAATATGGATTCCTCTAGCCATGTAGGACTTCCGTCCGTGACGCTATAAAAAAGTCCTGCATGGTCATTGTCCCATTCTTAGGTAGAGACATCTCCCATTCCTTTCACTTCTGTCGATGGTGTGCTTCTTCTCGCCAATCACGAGGAAGCCATCCGTCATCTTCTCCTCGATCTGCCACGACCCGTCTAGCGTCTCAGGGCTCGAACCTTTGGGATTTCGGGCCGACAGCTGTGCCTCCGGTAAACATAGCCTGGCCAGTCCCATTTTCTTGCTTATGTGAATTGTATCACACCACAGGATGACAGGACCAAAATATGCGAGAGCAACAGTTTCTAATCAACCAACCATAAATTCCTCATGTCCAGCAAAAGATAGCAAGTCAAGCCAGTCCAGCACTTCTCACATTCATGGGCTTCCTGCGACCTTCATCAGGACATCTGTCTACCTTCAGCTACCTTTTCTTTTGCAGGTTACATTAATTACTATAGTCCTTTCACATATGAAACATAACTACACAATACAATCCTTTTGTAAAATACAAGTGACTCGTCTATGGGATTTGGCAACAATCCCTGTATTTTTGTCATTCAACGACCTTGGATACCCGTATCCATTATAGCTTGGCATCCGGCGAAATTAGGAACTAAAACTAAAATGTACCGAATCTGACATTATTTTGACGTTTGTGGCCCAAGTGGCGCTGCCGTGAAGTGTCAAATTAAACTGGTTGTTATGAAACTCCCAACATTATCGTGAAGAATAGTTTTGACATGGTTTTGGCACGTTTCAGCGTTATAAATATGGATTAATCACGCACTTTTACTACTTGGTATATTAAGTAGTTGGTATAAATCATATTATTAGTGGCTGTAATTCTTGTCGTTAAAGGAAAGAGGATGAAGTAAGTTTGGGATAAACAGACGGCTGCTGAAGAATATGGGCCACCTAATAAATTATATATGGCATGGCCAAAAGGTCTTCTGTCTTCACTTCATCACTCCGCCAGATTTGAAAGACGGATTGAGCCCGGTCGTGTCGGATTGCTGTCCCATCGGATTATCATTGGCACCTGTGCCTGCGCATACACTTGTGCACAGGCATTATAACATTTATAACATTTCTTGGGTCGATACGTACAGTGGTCTTCGCTGAGATTGGCCGGGATCTTTATCATTGAGTATAGTGAACTATTTCGATAATTTCAAATGTACTGTTCAACAAATTGTTTTCAAATGCTCTCACACAAAGACTCTTCAGTAATTGGCTATTGGTCGCTTACAGGCAGTTGGTAGCTATCGGATAGTCTGGCTAAGCGGACTAAGAAGGTCTTAATATCAGCTGTCTTCGCTAATCCTGTTAAAGGTTTTAGACAGGCCACCCTCGCTGGTCACATGACAGGGAAGGAAAACAGAAGGAGCATTTCGTCTCGTATTTTTGAGTAGCTTCTTTGGTAATTTTTACCAGCAATTCATGGTTCAGGTTTCATCACCATCATGATTTTTGTGGCCATGCCCAATGTTGGGTACTTGGGGTCGACAAAACCCGTTTATTTTTGGATACTCTCCTACCAACCGTCGCGACTGATACTATCATTTATTTACTATTATTACATCACCACTGCTCTCAAAAGAAATATAGTGTGGAAAATTCAGATCCTAAAAAAGTTAAACATATTGCATTTTCCTTTTCTATTTGAATTGTGACCTCAAAATGGGTGCAAAATCAAATAGAATCCTCTGACAGGTTTTCTGATTTTTGGGTGTAGTTTGTAATTGATCACCTTCTTCGGTCACATAGTCCACCTGCCTTTTTTAGGTTTGTTGTAGTGGATGGACCTTCTGAAGATTCTCTCGGTATCTGTTTGCTGTTTTGTCTACATTATCTAGACAAACTACACTCTGTATTTATTCATTTTCATATATCACTTTCACCGTAATATCTGCCCACGCAGTTAAATTACGTTTTTATTACCTACCTTACATTTTTCATCAAAAATGTCTAGTTTATATTTTAATAAAAGTTGCCAGTAATTATTAAACGTTTAGTGCAAAAAAAAGATTATCCCAGTTTTTTTTCATCTATACTAATACTATAAAGAGGAAAGATTTAATTGTTCGTTTGTTTGCTACTCAAGACTGCTTCAATACCTTTATATAACTTTTTGAATTATTCAATTCGGACATTATATTGGAAAGATATCTCTAGTTCAAAAATGTAAGTTTTAGAAAAAAGTCGCGTGGTCGCCGTTCACTCCGCTCGGCTTACTATGCGATCTAGGCGTCACTGAGGTACGGGAGGGGGGAGTCATTGTTAAGAAATTCGGCTCCCTACGCAGCGGTCAAAAATTTAAATAAATAAGTTTAATGGCTTTTGTTTGTAGTTATGATCTTTTTACAAATATTGTACTCCTTTTAAGTAACCCGGCGCAAAAAGAAGGGTGTCTGTGTGTGAGTGTGTATGTGTTAAAATTTTCAATTTTTGAAATTTTTGCGAAGCCGGGACGGGCCGGTAGTTATTTACATATAATGAGTCTGATGTGTCCCTCTGCAGGGCAAAGGCAATTCTATTTTACTCTGTAAGACAGGGCAAGTAAGGGTAAAAAACGTCCTTTTTAACCGACTTCAAAAAAAGGAGGAGGTTCTCAATTGGATTGTATGTTTTTTTTTTTGTTTGTTAGCTCATGTCTCCGTCATTTATGAACCGATTTGAAAAATTCTTCTTTTACCTGAATGGATCTACTTCCCGATTGGTCCCATAGAAATTTCATCAAAATCGGTTCAGCAGTTTGGTTTTGAAATCAAAATAACTGGAAAAAATGTCTTCCAAGTAAAAGAAATTGCGAAATTAATACTTGACAAATATTTGTGTGTTATACGATAACTAAAAAGGGTAAAATAAAAACTTTTTTGCAAAAAAAATACCGACTTCCAAAAAAAACACTAAAAAAGTGGAAAATAACTTTACTTTCGGTAGTCGGTGGCAAAAAAGTCAATGAAACAAACAGTAGTCACTGACTTCCGAAAGTAAAGTTATTTTCCACTTTTTTTGTGTTTTTTTTTTGATTGGATACTCCTCGCGCTTTTAAGTGTCTCATTTCAATCCTGCTATAGATCCAATCAACATTTTGTGCAAGGTTATTGTACAACAATGGAAACTAATCAACATACAACTTAGTATTTCGCTCTATCAGAGCTCATTCATACTGCTCTATTAGATCCGTCATAAAACACGATATGTCGTGACGGATCAACGTTCACATTGTATACGGTATCGTGTTTTATCATGATCCGGCAAAAAAAACGAATTGGTGTTCACTTTAGTTCCGTGATTTTGCGGGAGCGAGCGCGTCAGTGAATCCGTCAACAAAAAAAATCACAATTCGTGTTTTTTGACTTACCTGATATTTAAAAGACGATACGTGAACTAAGACGTGTCCGTCATTTTTCACGTGGGTGTGAACACAGGCATATAAAAGCATTGCCGCCATTAAAAAAAATACGGATTGTGAAAAAAGACGATACGTCAAAAAGAACGAATCGTCGTCGTGTGAAAGGGCTGCTAGTACTAGTTTTTCCAGCATATAAAATAAACTAAATATTTTGGGCGTTGAATTTTTTTTTGCTTTTCGACGACAACCTTTGTGCTGTAAGTAAAATAAAATTGTTATTTTCATTTTCTGGAACCTTTTATAAACAATTTGTACCGTGAAAATCCCATACAATCATCCAGGTACATTATACCATGGCATTGTTCCCATTAAAAGCTCACGTCACTACCCTATGGGATTACCAACACCATAGCAAAAGCCGTTGCATTAATTGACTTAATTAATCAGATAACGGCCGGTATTGCAGTCAATCCAACTTACGTCGATACGCAGTAAGCCCGTCTGATTGGTTTAAACAATCGAGCTACAGTCATTCGATTGGTCGGCTGACTTATGCCATTTCATATTATACTGAGCTGTAAATGTTGCACCGTTTAATATTGGTGACATAAAACCATGAACGATCGTGTGGGGGATAGTATTAACCACTGACGTTGATAAGTAAGTCTGCGTGTAAAGTTATTTTTATTTTATTTAAAACAGCCTTTGTCCTTTTCCCAAACATAAAGCTAAGATCCACGTATAGGGTGCTTGCATGAAGGAACAGGTTTTCCAGGTCCCAATTTGTCGGGACCTAAAAAACACTGGTCTTCTATTCTTATGCACATGTTTTTTGTGTATCAGCGCTTGCAGAAAGTATGGGATACTCGATCTGTTCCAACTTGTGTGTACTGAAGACCTGTATCATTAAGCAAGCACACCTATTCAGGATATGCAGGGAGGGGTTTGCAACGTTGTTAGCTACGCGGTTCATTTGTTTCGTGTGAAGCGTAGCTGAAGGCCGAGGCCGATTCTGTCTACATTTTCAGACCAACAGTAGTTGAGCTAAGTATGTTCTTAGCTCAGCCGTAGGCAAGGGTACAAAGGCGAAATGTAAAAGTTAAAGAAGATGTAGTGACAAAAATTTAAAAGAGTATGCTTTGATGGTTTGGTCATGTGGAGAGGATGAGTGAAAGAAGAAAAGCATAATCGATTTCCGAAGTAGGGATCTGATTATAGGAGATAAGTTGCGTCGCTGATGAGCCCTGTCGGCGAAGAGTTCTGTCGTCGAGATGTCCTGTCGGCGAAGAGTCCCGTCGAAGTAAAGTACACCTTGTCGGTGTTCAGTCTGTCGGCGTAGTGTCTGTCGGCGTTTAGTCGTACACTCATAAAAAAGGTACCTATTTACAAGGCAGATGTGAGTGCCAACTCCGGAAGGGGACGTCCTAGAAGGACATACACTAACCTTACCTTATTGGTGAGTTTCTTCAGAAAGATCAGGTACGTAGTACTCTCAACCGACGTGCGTATATGACCATATGCATGGACGTGGACGAGGCAAAAGGAGTATGTAGGGATCGTAGCTGCAGGTGGCGTTCTGTGGTTTCTGCCTACCCTTATAGTGAAAAAAGCATGGGTTTATGTATGTATGTATAGAATTTAAAACAAGGTCTCCGAAAGACTAAATTCAAATTCTTGTTTCATTAAACGCTAATTTCAACACTGAAGTCGTTACGATTACAATATCCTTGGCTGCAGAAATGATAATTAAATTGTAAGCCAATTCTCCAACAAACACAAAAGACAATATTATCCTCCAAGACACTCACTGGAGTGTCTTGAATAAGAACCAAATAATAACAATTTATCAACGTTTTGACTCATGCTAAGTGGAAATTTACTAGATATAATTTCTGATAGAACATCTTTTGACTGTGACAATCGAGCTATTATCGCAACAAATGGAACAAGGAGAGAACACATCGTTGTTAGGAATATGTATTCATTAAGGCGAGAATACACAGTGCACAGTAGTTTGGTGCTGGACCGCAACTCCTGGAAGTCTTGTTAGCAGTCGACTTTGCACGATATCTCTGGCGATACGACATGTAAATACAAAGGACCAGGGGAGATTTTGAGTGGACCTCGCCTCCACCCTCCAACAGTCAAAGGATACAATATGTCAATATGCTTAAAATAATCTAGAATAAAAACTTTTTTGCAAAAAAAAACCGACTTCCAAAAAAAACACTAAAAAAGTGGGAAATAACTTTACTCTCGGAAGTCGGTGACTATTGTTTGTTTCATTGACTTTTTTGCCACCGACTTCCGAAAGTAAAGTTATTTCCCACTTTTTTAGTGTTTTTTTTGGAAGTCGGTTTTTTTTTGCAAAAAAGTTTTTATTTTACCCTTTTTAGTTATCGCATCACACACAAATCCTTGTCAAGTATCAATTTTGCAATTTCTTTTACTTGGATGACAGATTGTTTCCAGCTATTTTGATTTCAAAACCAAACTACTGAACCGATTTCGATGAAATTTCTATGGGACCAATCGGAAAGTAGATCCATTCAGATAAAAGAAGAATTTTTCAAATCGGTTCATAAAGGACGAAGATATGAGGTAACAAACACAAAAATTTCCAGCTATTTTGATTTCAAAACCAAACTGCTGAACCGATTTTGATGAAATTTCTATGGGACCAATCGGGAAGTAGATCCATTCAGATAAAACAAGAATTTTTCAAATCGGTTCATAAATGACGGAGATATGAGGTAACAAACACAAAAAAAAAAAAAAAAAAAAAACATACAACCGAATTGAGAACCTCCTCCTTTTTTAGAAGTCGGTTAAAAAGACCTACTGTCTGCCTGTATTGTCTATGTGTGTGTGTGTGTGTTTGTGAGCTGTGTGTGTGTGTTTCTCAATTCCAAAAAAAATAATGAGTTTTTTTTGTAATAAAGAAAAATAGGTTAGGTTTGTAAGTTAGGTTAGGAATATTCCAGGTATTCCCTAACAATAACAACACCATAGTGAAAAAAACATCTAACCTACTTGTTTCACTTGAGACACACACTTGTGACACTTGTTTCAAATCTGTGGTGGGCTATCGCCATAAGTTAGGTTAGGTTAAAATATTCACTACTGGGGTGATTGTGAAGAATACAATTGTATACCCGCACCCCAGCCAGAAGTGACGAGGAGGAACACCGTGTGGTTTCAGTCAGTAGGAGTCTGACAGACCCATCCGCCGGCCCCACAGCAGAGGACATCCATTGAGGATTTCCACACGTAAAAAAAAAGGTTAAAATATTCAGGTAAACCAGGTATAGCACTTATTTTAAATCTGTTGGGGGTGGGGACGTTTCTTCCCAATGTCCTTTAATTACTTAGCGAAACTCGGTAGGCATAACATGTGTCAATATTTAAACTCGATAAAACAGAAGAAATACAACACGTTATCTGCTGGGTTTATGACTTATGGTTAGCTGCGTATGTCTTGAAAACTAAACTATACAAGGTGTAGTTTTGCATCCTCGTCAAATTCAAGATTCTCGATCCGAATCAATAATAAAATGAGTAAGTAATTTTTATATATTTGGCTTAATATCGGAAATCGGTAAGTGAAGTAGTAAAACGCGGCCCGTCTAATACTAGCCCTATAACTGCGCTTTCCACACGCAAACAAACACTGACGTTTATTCGATAAACGGGTGATTCTCCTCTTTTGGGAAGGGCTTCATTCTGAAACAATATCAAATTAAAACAACTAAAAAAAGCTACGTTTATTATTATTGACCAGGTACAGTAATTTTTATCGATTATTTACATCTTCTATGAAAACCTCCTGAATTTTGACGAGGATGCAAAACTACACCTTGTATACAAAAGAAGGGACATGAAAGGACACCGACGCTAAAAAACAAATACTACGTACCTATTTAGTACATAATTCTGAACCCCCATATAAACATACGCAGATTTTTTTACATTTTGACCGTGTAGGTATTGCATGTTTTTAGAAAACAGTTTAAAAAAAAAACTGAAATAACCGTCGAAAAATGTTTATGTGAGGGGGGGGGGGTCAGGATTATGTACCCAAAAAAAAAACTCAAAGCATTTATTTCAATTAGACCATTACAGGCACTTTTGAATGTCAAAACACTAAGCTACAGTCCCAGTCACAGGGCATAATAACTTGTGAAAGTACTGTAGTTGCCCATTTGAAAGCGTAGATCTCTATGGTGAAAAATGGGCAAGAAACTCCATGGACACTCTTTTAAATCATTATGTTGCTAAAGTCTCGGTTCATCATTAATATCGAGATTAGACATATATGTGAGAACGATGTAGAAAGACGTGCGAGTAAAAGCGTCCAGAGTAAAAAGATAAAATTAACAATTCAAAAATACAATAATCCATGGCAGCTGCGAGATGACCAGTCCCTACTGACAGCGCCCGTTCACGAACATGACGCATGGATCAGCCATAATTCAACTCAACCATTTTGGAGGGAACTAAACGACCCGACACACGCGCCACCATTAGCGAGACATTTGAGTGAGCATGACATTCTCTCAACCGCCAGGGCAAATTCGAGTCAGTAAAAGATGTAAATGGTAGCTTTATCGTACATAGAACTCACACATGTGCTATGCAATTACATATATAATACTAAGAGATTGTATCTATACAATGCAAAGATATGTTTACAATCTTCTGCAGCTTCCACAATAACTTCATAAAGTAATCAATTAGTACTGAATACGTGGTAATCGTTTTAGCGTCGGTCTCCCTTCCAGCCTAAGAAAACTATGCCAATTAATATATACAAGGTGCAAGATAGAAATATACATGGATTAAGTAAAAAAAATTACCTAAAGTCTAACATTCTAGTCTAGGGAGTATTGTGTCCCTATAATATGTATTAAACTAATAGCTAACATTTGTGCGGCAGTAACTTTCGTGTTGCGGGACATTTATCCTCTAAGGAATACATGACTTAAATCTGCGATGTGAAATGTAACATGCAAATGCATGCCCATGCGACTAATGCAATAGTGTTGGCAATCATAATAGAGAAGGGCGACATTATTATCAATTGTTTTTTTTTCTGTTCGTCCAAAATATTGGAATCGAACACACGTACACTGGATTCTGTAGTCTTTGGAATTCACTGCCGGTGTCTCTGTTCCCTGCTCATTATAATCTGGGTCTATTCAAAGTTCGAGTGAATCGGTTTCTTCTAGGCCAGCGTGTTCCACTCTAGGCCGCATCATCGCTTCACATCAGGCGAGCTGTAATAATAAAAATCCCGGGTGCCGAACCGGTGCAATGCTTTGTGCCCTATGAGCTTTAATAATCCATTATGTACGTCGTCGTTCGTCGTCGGACGAACTTAGCCGATCAAACCAAAAACATGTAAAAGAATAAGATATCCAGACTATCACCGACCACTGCACGCCAACATAACGCCACAATATGTTACTTCTACGTTGTTGCCTTATTACACCATGCAAAACAGACACAGAGGCACGACACGGCTACAATGCTACGCATGACGAATGATAAATGCTTGTATCCAGCGCCGCCATTGCGAGGAAATTCGAAGTCCATTCCTTTATCTATACGTTTGAAAACTCGTATTGTCGATAGCGTTTATGACGCAATGGATATTGTTCTTCTTCTTCTGGTGCCTCTTCAATTACTGAAGGTTGGTCATCAGCTCCGAATATTTCTCCTTGCCCTTTGCGAGATGGAACAGCTTGGCAAACAATACAGGATTCCTGAGTGAATATTGTTGAACTAACATAACATCATGTCTGTGATTACTGAAGGGTTTACGCAGAGGCACAATATAAATATGGACAGTATGGAAACTACCTACAAACGCACGAAACTGCACACTCACACAAACATGCGCAACGACGAGACTCATAGGTGACCGGCGCAGTGCTCTCAGTATTGAGTGCCGCGTCAAGACGAGTGGTCACGTTTAAGTTTATCTTCGCGATATCTTTTTAAAAATGCCACTGCGTAGTATACGGCTGTTTGAACTCGGCTTCATCAAAACCGGAGCTATCGTATTTTATACTTCCTGCTGATTTTGAAATATAATAATGGTTTATTGTTATTATAATCGTTACCGAATTATAGGTCCGTGTGATTGATCATAATTAATTCGTGAACTTATTTGTAAATCCAGAATGTGGCGGTTTTGACGGTATTTAAAGTTGATAAATATAATAAAATAGGACAGTAATTTTTACAAAAGTTGTTGTTTACCTTCCTCCTGAGTTGTAAAAGTGGCCATCAGCTTGAACTTTTTGTTTATTAAACAGATTGCTACACCTACAAAACTTGTAAAAGGTTACGCCGAAATGACAAAGTTAAAGATTGTTTTGTGTGTTTAAACTATCGTCTTTTGCTGAGATAAACCGACGCCATGAGATTACCTATTTAAATTGTATTTGTAAGCTAGTTATTTAAATTCGATTGATTGATCACTACAGAATAAAAATGTAAAAAAAAAACAATATCAAAAACATTAAAAGTTATAACCCTATTGCTTCAATGGAACGTAGGTAATTATGTCCTCAACTAGGCTTAGTTTCCATACTGTCCATATTTATACTGCGGCAAAGGCGTACCTAATCGTACACCAACATTTCGCCAGTTATGATTTAGTCCCATGTAATAATGGAAAAACCCAATAACACTGCCCGTCGCACCCAGGACAAACGAGGCAGCATATTGTTGAACTAACAAAAAGAATGGCATTATGATTTCGAATGTGTCATGCAATAACCCCGATGTTGCATGAACGGCTATGCGAACAAGAAATTGCGCTGCCATTCCTCCGGTGCGGGTAGTAGCGGCCCCGCACCAACCGACTGTGTTTTCGCTCCAAGCTAGCATGGTCGTAGATATCTGGAAAGCATCCAGAAAGCTCATTCAGTTAGTTGCACTTGAATTAATCAATTGTTTTAATCCACTCGTGAAGGCAGCTGTTGACCGCGCACTAACTTGTAGTGTGAGGGCAAGGTGATAGGCGGAGCGTAAAGCGTTGCGCTGACATCATACTGGGTGTAACTTGTAAGGGACATCGATGTACAAACGATTGCCATATCTTCAGTACGCCATTCTCATTACAATGGCCCGAATGCCTGACAAAAAGTCTTACCAAGGGACCTATCTTATTACCCAGTGTGGAGGTCAGATAGGCAGTCGCTCCATGTAAAATACTGGTATTCAGCTGCATCCGGTAAGACTGGAAGCAACAAAACATAGATAGGAAAAGGCTAGGCAGATGATAATGGCATGCTGAGGCATCTGGTCGGACTAGGATGAAATCGAGTAATCATGACTGTATTTTGTCATGAATTCGGGTCAAATCCGAACGTGTGTCCAGTTGGCGAAAACATAAAAGTGATTTAATTTAAGTTTCACTGTGTGGACACGCGTAAAAATCTTTGCGTGTCCAGATGACGAAATAATTAGGCATACTAATTTTGAGTTTCACTAACTGGACACACGTGTGTCCAGTTGGTGAATAACCCAGA
Source organism: Standfussiana lucernea (assembly GCA_964057025.1). NCBI lineage: Eukaryota > Metazoa > Arthropoda > Insecta > Lepidoptera > Noctuidae > Standfussiana > Standfussiana lucernea. The sequence continues at coordinate 5,828,741 of OZ059809.1, forward strand.
TAAACTATGACTTGGAATAACACAGGTTACTAAAGTCGAAACTACGGTTAGCGCCATTAATTCAATCCGTCGTTCCATAGATTAGATTTTTGGACGTTTCCAAGCCCTACATAAAACATATCTTCAATTTTTGCCACAATTAAGCCACTTGTGTCCTACCCACCAACAAAATAATGACGTAAACGTGCCGGCAGTCTACCTATTACATAATCATAATAAGGCTGTGTTTTCTTAGTTTCGTCTTCATATTAATATCCGTCTAGACGTAGGAGATTATGTTACACAAAATATGGGCTTAACCTTGATTCCTTTGATCTGAGGAAAACGGAGCAATACTTATTGGTTTGTTACTAGTTAGTTATAGCTAGTTAGCTAGGAGTTACAATTGGCCTCTAATTCTGTTCTCTGTTCAACGTTACGCCGGATTAAGGTCAATGTGTTACTTCTGATTTTCGGTTGATTGTATCTACCTGTTTCATGCCTAGTCTTTTCCCAAGTTAGATGAGGTCGGCTTCCAGTCTAACCGGATGCAGCTGACTACCAGTATTTTACATGGAGCGACTGCCTATCTGACCCCAAAACCCAGTTAGTACCGCGTAATACGATACGCCTTGGTAAGACTGGTCGTCAGACTTTCGGGTCACTGACTAGACTACCTGTAACGACTGTCAAAGATCTACAATCGACAGCCGGGACTAATGGCTTAACGTGCTTTCCGAGGCACGGAGGAAACTCGGTATGTAATGGGTGGTCGCCCATCCACGGCTCAACCCAGGCAAGCGCGGCTTAACCTGACGATTGACCCCGAGCGGCTGTTATTATTTAGTCACGAGCTCCCCCTCCTATTTCATCGTTTTTATTGTCACAAAATTGTACTGTCTTAAAATTACCAGTTCCTTTGGACGTGATAATGAGTCACGCTGCAAGCTGTTTTGTTGAACCATCACCTTAGGGCCTAGTTAAGCAAGAGGACAACAATGTAGTGGATTGGATTTTCTAAATCCTGTTGAAAGCTGTGATAGTAATTGTCACTTTGTCTATTGTCGGGTGTATAGGGAATTTTTAAAATCTTCCGCTGGTAATATGAATTATACCTATTTAGCTTGTAAAGTCCCACAGTTGGGCCAAGGGCTCCACCAACACACACAGAGACGTCTTTTCTCTGCCATCGCGGGCTCGTCCTTTTGTTAGGAGTCAAGATGTAACGATAACGTAACTTTGTAAAAGGTTTTTCATTTTTTCACAACATGCATCTATACAAATAAATAAAATTGAAGTGTCTATTTGTAATTTCAAAATAACAGATTTTTTATGTAGAAGTATATATGTATACACGGTACTTATAACTAACAAAAAAGGTTTTTAAATTTTTGTCAGTCTGTTTGTTCCGGCTAATCCCCGAAACGGCTGGAGTTACTGGTAGATAGCTGATGTTGATGTGTTGATGACTTTAATTTTTTATTTTAGAAAAAAGAATTAGGGTTCTGTGCAAAAAATTAAAAACCCATGAAATTGTTAACAAAATCAGATTCAAATAGGGAAGTAATATTTGTTATAATAATTTCACTCGGACGAAAGTCAAATATTTTCACAAACAAACTCTCGCTTCTCCCAACACTATAACCCCACCCAAACCGTCGACAAAGATCTATTTATTGTCCAACCACGTGTTAGTTTATTTGACATAAATTGCATTCTAAATGCCTCGTTAGTTAGCACCAAAGCAACTACATTTTATTTAACTGTGCTTTGATCTCTCACATTCCACCGAAAGGCATTGGAAGGGATAGCCATTGTTACTCTTAAGTCTTAAATGTTACTTGAATAAACCTCTTTTAAGTACTACTTAATTCATTGAGCACACAGTTTTAGTGAAGTTTAAAATAGCGGTACTGTGGACCTATGTTTTATTTTGTGTTTTTGCGTTAGGGTGATGTATTTATGAGCCGCTCTAGTTTAGTAAGATGTATAAGTTAATTAATTGAATTAAATTAGTCATTTGTAGTCGCGTAGTTTTTGCGGGGAATTTATGAGAAAAGTAAGGAATTAGGTCAGCCACCGCGTTGGTTCGTAGGATTATTCTAATCTGGTTAGAATACGGTTGCAGGCTCAAATACTAACACTGAAAAGATATTAAATCAATGCGACTTTCTCCTCCCCTTTATCATCAAACGAATACACATGATCAAATTAAATTAGCTAGCGTAACCAAACATGATAACACGAAAGCCAATTACATTAGAAAAAGGTGCTAATTTTCCAATGATATGAAGCAAACTAAACATTATAACCATTCAATACAGACAAGACCAAATCTTAGCTATAATTAACCATCCCATGCACGAATGTACTAGGAAAGCAGAATTAAAAGGAGTATGGCGAAACATCCAAGTTACACGTCAAGATACCTTGTAATGACCACGACCTGTCTATCAAGGGTGTAGAGACTAAGACGAGGGCGTTCATCAAAAACAATAATAGTACAGCAGTCATTGTGCCGATAGTCGTGTCGGCCAATGGTTAAATAGCCAATAGCCTCGACCAACATCTAAAGAGGCTCTCGCTTGGCAGCTGGATCAAGGGCTTGATCCAGAAAGCTGTATTTCTGGACACGATGCGTGTTGTTGGGAGGTTCCTCTCTCAAGAGCCCTGACCACCGGTAGCTCGGACCCTGTTCCCGATGTTGGTGGGCTACTATTCTTTTTATATTTTTAAATGATTTCTCCATTTTTTTTAAGAAATGTATAAAAAATATAAAAGATATTACGTGTTAAAACTTATCAAAGGAATAGTGAAAACAACGAAACGAAATCTGAAGTGAATGGTCCCACAATGGGCCGGCTGTGGTCATTAATACTCATTCCCTATTAGGAGTGCATGACCCACACTCAAGCCTGGATGTAAAAGGTTATGAAAGCTTTAACTAATGGATCTTAACGAATTCCATTCATTACACAATGATGAAGACCGACCGTGGTCAGCAGGGGAGAAGGACGTTTATGGGTCGAATTGGGTCACAGCAGATGAATGATTAATCGTCAGAAGAGGAGATATAGGTTAAGTACTGTAACTGGGTGGTAATATGACAACGAGCTGAACATCACTCCTGTAATCTCCGGATAGGCAGAAGTATAGCTGCAGTGCGCCCATATTTCGCATGTCATATTTGATTCTCATGTTCTAGAAGCCCGTTGATATTAACCGGGCATAAATCCAAACTCCGGGCTTTTACCCGACTGCGCCAGAAGGAGGGTTATGTTTTTCGAGAGTATGTAGTATGTATGTATGTAAGTATAATTGTTTGGCACGCTCTGCGGCCTGAACAGATTTTAGCTTGAGAGGTGTCGTTAAATTCGTATTTACTGTGAGAGTGACACTGGGTATATCAAAATAAAAAAAAAACAATATGGCGGAGTTTTGGCGCCAAATTCAAATGTTTGGCACGGTAAAAAACTTAATTAAAAAAAAACACTAAAAAGCTAAGAAAAAGCTCATTTTAAATTTAAAAAAAGTTGGAAGCATGCGGGAGCCATTCCATTTTTATATTTTCAAACTCAAATGGGTTAATCAATTTTTACCACAGTCGGGTTTTTTAGTTTTTTTTAATTACTTTTTTTTATTTATGATACTAAATATGCTTGCGATTGGCTGCAACTCGCCTGATGTGAAGCGATGATGCCGGCTAGGGTGGAGCACGTTTGCCTATAAGAAACCGATTCACTCGAACCTTGAATAGATCCAGATTATAATGATCAGGGAACAAAAAAGCTGGCCACTTCCACAGACTGGCTAATAATGGACTCACAATATTGTACTGGGTACACAGCATGAAAGAATGTACATAAATAAATTAAATAATTTTGAAATAACGCATAAAGATCTCTCCAATACTTCTCGTAGACTCCATTTAAAATGATGGACACAAAATCGCACAAATAATCTCCATTTATATACATATGTGACTGAAGATATGGAAACCATCTCGTTCTTATCCCAAACGCCCACACAAGTCAAAGTTTTGATGCTAAAAATAAAACTATCTTAAGACTTATCTTAAGAATGACATCACTTCTATCCACATAAATTATACTTCGAACATGTTACTGAAGTTTATATCTTGCGACGTATCCGAGGAGAGATCTTCAGATTACACGTCTCATAATAATTTCTGTTCAATTAAAAGCGTTTGATAACACATCTGTTTTGCAATGGGACGGTTCTGTAGGTGCAGAATACCAATGGAGATGCATCATTGCATATGCGTAGGAGTGTTTGGGGAACGAGAATTTTACGGTAGTAAAACGATATATTATTTAAAATCGTTATCGACATTACTGGCGAAATGTGGGTGTACTGTTTGGTACACCTCTGACTAAACCTTCGAGGATTACAGGCATGATGCTGTGTGATCGACATCTTTCAGCCGAAAGACACTTCCACAGCTGATCATACTGACTCTCAAAATATTTTGACTTGAAAAGAGATCAAGACCTCTTTGTTTGTTACGGCATTCTTCTTCTCCTTTCTTTCAGCAGCGCGGCCTAACCTGAAGATTGACCCGAGCGGCTGTTATTATTTAGCCACGAGCTCCCGTCTCAGCATGTAAAAGAAACAAATATACCAACACATACAAACTTTCGCATTTGAAATAGTTGGTCTAACCAGTGTCAGACTTTCGGGCTACTGACTACCTGTAACGATCTACAAATGACAGCCGGGACCAACGGCTTATCGTGCTTTTCGAGGCACGGAGGAAACTCGGTATTTAATGGGTGGTCACCCATCCACTGACCAACCTAGGTAAGCGCGGCTTTACCTCAAGATTGTTATTTATCCACGAGCTCCAAAGCAATGAACATCGTTCAATTCAATTTCATAGGTGTTCCCTAAGCAACGTCGCAACATTACATCGACTGTTGTCTCAACTTCTCCCTCATTACTGAGGATCGTGGTCACTGGACCCCTTTATCCTTTTGAATGCCACCGTCGCCTATTCGTGACAAGCAAGCGCGTGCTTTGTACGCCAACGACACAAATATGTGACAAAAATGAGATGCAGTATAACACGAAATAAACAATAAAATCATTACTTTTGTGTGTTTTTATTTGTATACCTTAAATATTTAAGCTCTTATCTTGTCTCTTTAATAATATTGTTTCTTGATAAAGTTTTAGAATCCCTATTATTTTTGAAGGTATTTTTTTATATGCTGTGAAATTGTGGCTTGGCGTGGAGGGCACGCGCGTGCGTTTATGCTCTGGCGTTCAAAGGGTTTAAACGGACAACTTGCCTCCATCGACTCCCAGGCTAAAGTGCTCATCACCACCAGCTGAAATTAGCTTGAGGACGTATGTAGCTTCTTTTACTTGGCTCGTACCCTCTCGCCTTCGGAATTGCCAACAATGACCAGCTTTTCTCGCATTCAGCGGGTTGGAAATGAGGCTATTTTGCGCACTTCGCTTGTAGTACAAAGTAATAGTGGGGATTATGCCCAGTAATTAGACACATATTTAAGTATCGTCAACCGCCAAGGCCATTTTTATTACACGCTATTAGGCCTCGGCCACGTCCTCGGATGATGCTACTTGCACGTACGACTAAGCCACAATCAGTGGTCATACAGATTTCCGAGACTCTGAAATTGTGGCCACCGCGGCGCTGCTAGCTTAAACATTTGAAATGCTCAAGAGCCAAAAATTTTTTTTTTTATATTTGCTCTTAGGTACTCCGTCATTTATGAACCGATTAGTCCCATAGAAATTTCATCAAAATCGGTTCAGTAGTTTGGTTTTTAAATCAAAATAGCTGGATAAAATATGTGATCCAAGTTTCTTCATAATAACTTCTCGTTACAAAGTAAAATTTGTGTATGACAAGAATTTGTGTAGGATATCTCAACTAAAAATAGTAAAATATAAACATTTTAGCGAAGAAGACTTCCAGAAAAAACAGTGTGTGAAAACAAGTCGGTGGCGAAAAAATCAATGAAACAATCAAAAGTCACCGACTTCCGAAAGTAAAGTTATTTTAGACTTATTTAGAGTTTTTTTTTTTTTTGTCAAAACAAGTCGTTTTTTTACCCAAAAAAGTTTTTTCTCTAAACGAGTAGTAAAACCACTTCTTGTTTTTGATTTTTCCGCATTCACTATCATAAGATGCGAGCCGCTTGACCATATGAGTCGTGGCCAGGGGGGTACAAGCCATAGTTAGCTATAAATCAGACTTAATAACTACTTACAGTTCAAAAGCCACATAAAATTGTCACCCGCAATTCAATTGCAACGTCTTTGTGAGTGACCCATTGTTGGCAGGCTGTTCTGCTCACCCTCTGTAACGAAGATAATGGCATGGTGATATCAAAACATAGTATAGGCGTAGTTCGTAAGTACGGGGTCGCCGATAAAATTGCAGTTTTATTTACTGAATTTACTTTGCAATGTTGAGATTTTCTTTGATAAGATTGACTATTATCTTATCGATGTAAACGAGAAGTTAGGTGTTGATTAAGAACGTGGGGATTAAATATGAGACTTTATTATAAAGATTTTATTACCAGTGACTCTTTATGCAAGTTTTCGCAAACACTAAGATCACGCCTAAACGAATGCGAATAAAAGTACGTTTGGTACTTTCCTTTTTAGGTGACAACTAGTATTGATGATAACGGGCATTAGTTTTCTTTCAAAATTAATCTTTCTTTATCGTGTGGTTAGTGCTTAAGATGGTATCAGAGCTTGATGGGATCTCTGACTTGGCTTTACATGCCATCGAGAAATATCTCTCAGGCATGGTGGTTTCCTCACGATTTTTTACATCCGAATGAACCTATGACTTGGCAGCCCGATCCCACCACATTGCACTGATTATTAAAAAAAATATACAATAACAATACGCCTCATCACGTTAAAGTTTTATGGAATAGGGGACAAGCCTACAAACTCCGGGTTGCTACAGATAGAAAAACCCAATAACACTTTGCCCAATTCGCATCGCCACATTGCAGAAACCTACAGCTTAGGCCTAAATTACTGTGAGTCTTGATAATAATTTTCTCATAACCCTGAATAGGACTGTCATGAACTTTAACTTTATACATTATATTCAAAATGACTTGGCACTCTCATAAATATCGCAGTTTCGGTAACAATTAATCATTAATTTATCAATTTGCCTAAATTGACTTGTCATTAAACATAAATAAGAGCATCATGTGCAATGCCCTCATTTATGACTACATATTATAATATACATATACGGGGTAGAAGGGATACCGACGCAAAAACGGAAACCACATACTCAGTACATCATTCTGAAGCCCCCCACATAGAAATTTTTCGTCGGTTATTAAAAAAAAAATCTGCTGTTTCCTACAATAGTGCAATACCTCCACGGTCAAAACGTATGGAACAGCAGATTTTTTTTCAGGGGTTCAGAATGATGTACTGAGTGTACTGTGTGTGTGAGTGGTGTTTTTCATTCCGCAGTACCTATATTATGGGTACCGCGGAATGTAAAGTCCTATAGGAACCCTAGGTAAAAGTGACAGTGTTAATAGACTTATGTTGCTGACCGTACTAAATCAGTTATAGTCAGTCACTTTGCACCCTATTCATTAAATGTTTAAAGTGAGGACATATCCATGATGACCACAGTCGTTCTATCAACAAAACCATCCTTCTTTCAAATAGTAATAAAATTAATCATCCTCAACTCTTCTGTCATCAGAATTAACAGCCCAATTGGAAGATAAACATAATATTTAAACCCGTCATCACAATAAACATGACCCAAATCTTATCGCTTGTTGACAATCCCATCATGTTCGGTCGAGCCGTGGGAATTGCTGATAAAATTGTGCCATACTTTTATTATTGAAAATGTTATCAGTAACTTCATGGTTGATAAGGAGATTTGGGTAATTTTGTTATATTTTTTGATTGAAGCTTTTTGAATTTAATTAAAATGGATGGATTACATAACATAGGTACTTGAATTTTTATATTTGTTTGAAAGTTCAACGTTCTTTGTCGGTTTGTTAGATTAAACGGATATTGTGTCAGTTTTAATAATATATATATATCGTCTATACATATACAAAGCCTAATAAAACTAGATAGCAAAAGTCTGCAGACGTAAGTTTCGCTAGATAATTCAGTTTGACCCTGCCTGTGTGTATGGGTATTGGAAATAAAAAAAGTTTAAATGAATAATGTGTTTCAGAAGATAGCTAGATGCCTTTTAACTCTTCTCAGTGCGTAGATGTAGTTAATTTTCGTAGATGTGAGTGTCTTTGACTTCAATTATGAGGATATCACCACATCTCTTGCGGAAAACTTAAAATACATTTTATAATATTTATGTATTTTATATATATAAGGTCTATTTTTCCATAAGCAAAATATTTTAAGAGTATCTTCTATAAGTCGTAAAGTCGCCATATCATCGAAAAAATAAATTTTATCTAAGTATTTTTACGAAATTTATTAAAATTCAAAATTTTCTTGAGACATTTTGCATAAAACCTTTACTCTCCATTAAAAAAATAAATACGACGTAGTAATATAGCGTAATGGATGTTGAAATATAAGGAGCCAGTATTTATTTTGTGGGTCAGGTAATTATAAATTACTTATTTTTTATTAAAATAAAAAATATACTTAGATATTTTTTTTCTATCGAAATGGCTTCGTTATAGCCGTTAGATGATTCTCTGAAAATATTTCGTGTATGAATAGTTAGACCTTAAATATATTTTCTTTATCCTAGAACGTTAGTTTTGGAAAAGGTAACACTAAAATAGAACAATTAATAGGTATAAAACTAAAAACTCTAACAACACGAAACCTATCCCTAAAATCTGCCTAAATAGGCTGAACATAAATAAAACAGAATGTCAACTTCGAAAAAAAAACCTGTTTTTTTGACTAGAATTATGGCTAAACGCGTGAATGATATTAAGTCATAAATATTTAAGGATAACAAAAGGCTTAGTTTTTATTGCAATAAATCATTTCAGTCTGCTGACGAAGTAATAGGATTATTTTAAAGCGGATTAGACGTCTTAGTTCTTGCAGATGTTTTTTTTTTCCTAAAATAACCAGCAACGTGGGTTACAAATGACTAAATAGGTACATAAACACACAATTGACTACCTCGTAGGTCTAGTGGTGGTAAGCGCGACTGCTGACTATGAGGTCCTGGGTCCGACTCCCAGGTCGGGCAAAGTGTTATTGGGTTTTTCCATAAGGAATCTCTCAGTAGCAGCCACGGAGTCTGGAGTTGCGCCCGGTTGATGGCAATAGGCTCGCCCCCATTACATGGGAGTTAAATATAACTGGCGAAATGTGGGTGTATTACCTCTACCTAATCCTTCGGGGATTACAGGCGTGTTATGTTGTAATCGGAACGATTTTCTATTTAAAGCATACAATCTGATGAAGACCTGCCGTATCAGTCTCGATTTTTTCAACTTCGTTTGCCAGGAGAAGTTATTTAGGTACCTAGGTGTGTAATTTTTATGACGATTGGTCAATAATTTGGATCTCCCATCACATCTAAACGGACAAATTACTGGAATCATTAACATCTTGCACATCCTAAATATTTTTGAGTGACAGATGTTGAGGCGCGGCGGTTAAACAATTGTACACGGTCAAAATAATACAATACGGAAAATAATATTATTATCTCTGATTTTACTTATTGACAAAATCGCAGCGATTTTTCTTATCGTTGAAATAAGATATCTTTTAGTTTGCTGTCGGAGGTAAAAAAACCGTGAAAGGACTGTAGCCTAATGTGTACTAATTCGAAAATACGAACATCGTCGAAGCGGTTACCTATAAGTGGTATTATTGTACCTTAATGTCACTATTTTAAAAGGGTATCAAAATTCCATGCGCGCAAATGTCTTTTTGCGCAAATGTGTTCGCGCAAGTGTCCTTCGCGCAATTTTTTTTCACGCAAGTGTTCTAGATCCTTTTAAAAGTAGCTACATTTCGTCCTATTCTTTTTCCAACCTATCAACTATACAATGACTGCAAAGTTCTAAATGTTTGCAACACTTCATACTACAAACAGACGTTCTGCAACACCGCAAAACCCCATATCGAATTATAGAAAATAAAAAACGTAGTAAACGTCGAAAAGATAGGATATGCACCCTGCCGCGAGCACGCTCAACTTTTGTCAAGAGATTTTTTCATTTTCTTGGTCCGTTCCTATATAACACGGCAAATGAAGAATTTCAAATCTACGGACTACCGTATTACAAATGCAAAAGGATTGTGCAATCCTACCTCCAAAATAAGTCATAATATATGACGAAACTGAAAACATCTTATCATAAGTGGTGAACATGGACAAGCAAACACACACACACACACAAACACACACAGACACCGACACCCACACACACGACACACGCTCAATCTCACACACACACACACACACACTTATTTACCTTAAACTTATTTTATTTTGACGTTTTATGTAACATATGTATCTCAATCTTTCAATTGTGAAACTAAATACTCCGAAATTGTAACAGTAACATCAGATGCACTATGTAACCTACGACATTGTACCCTAGGGGCCCGGACTGCTTCTCCGTAACACAAGTTTTCATAACCTAGCTAGGAGAGCAGTGCTCACCCACACGTTTGTAGATATAGTACTTATTTTGTACAACTGTATTTCTACGTGTACAGTCACGAGCACCAATATGCACTTTCGTAAATTTAAAAGCAATTTTAGGTTTAGGTTTAAAGATATTTATTCTCAAAAAAGACACAAAGTCACTTACATGAGAACAATGCTTAAAATAAATTATAATTAAAGTTCGTCACAGACGTCACGGTAACAATTATTATACATATGTATTAGATATATTAGATTTGACACACCCATCCAATGCATTCAGATGTAATGAAGGGTGTACTAACACCCTTCATCAAATATTCAGTTAATAGAGTTTTGAATGCATTGAATGAGTGTACTTTTTTAAATTTTCGTGAGAAATAGCGATTGTTACTTGGATATCGGATCTATTTAATTAAAATATGAGTTCCAAAATGCTATGTTCGTAACAACATGAAATTTTAATCAGAACAGTAGGAGAAAATCACTTTTAAAAGTTGCTAAGCGTTTACATATTGGTGCTCGTGACTGTACTACGATGCTTGTTTTTTTTTTTCGAGTAAATAAATAAACTACGTTATCTTCCATATTTATTACACAAACACTTTTACTTAACTGATAATTTAATTGATATTATATTGCACTATTTTACATACAACAAACTCTTAGCGAGTCCTTACACTATCTTACCGACCCATTCCTTTCGTGACACCAGTAAAATAACGTGAAAAGATAACTATTTGAAATAGGTACTCAATATGTCCTTAACTAAGATAAAGAAATTAATATTAATTCATACATGTCTTTAAGAGATAACGAACATATAACGAATAGGATATTTAGCAATACGATAAATATTTTAATAGATGCCAATTAGAAATAATATATGAAGTGGGTAATAATATACTTAGATTAGCACTTTGCCAACGACTTCGTTCATGTTGATTTCGATTTTGCCCATGCAAACTTTCATCCCCTTTTTTTAACCCCTTTTAAGGTAAGTATCAACACAGGCACTCCATATAAGTAGGTACTGCTTACTGAAGTATCTTTCAGTACTTCCTTCCTTCCTCCGAAAGCCTGAATATCAATTTTCATTCTTCTTCTTATCCTGTGGTTAGTACCTAACCTGGTGTCAGAGTTTTTATGCTGCCCATGGGCCTCTGACTTGGCTTTACATGCCGTCGAGAAATATCTCTCAGGCATGCAGGTTTGGTTTCCTCACCATATTTTTCTTCACGGAACCAAGTGAGAATTATACAATTTGCACATGAATCCGAAAAATCAGAGGTCTAGGCTTCGAACTCGAGACCTCTGACTGGGCAGTCCGACGGCCACACCGCTGGGCTATCATTGCTCTCAACAATTTTCATTAATTATCCTTCAAAAATGAAATTTCCCAAAATACTTTAATGGTTGCCTACTTCAAAAAAGGCATCAGCCCTCCTTGTTTCGTATTTCATTGATTAGGCTCTGCGTTGATGAATTCATCAGTCAGGACATTTTTCTTTATGCATTATAACTTTGTTCACAATACGAACAGTTAATCCGTTCGTAGGTACCTAAGTACTTCTATAACTATACGTTTATAAGAAACTGCGCAGTCATCTTTTGCAGCACATCAACTGAACTTAATATGGTTTTTTATAAGTAAGCCTTGCCAAAGATTAAGATGATTTATGTTGATAGATAGTTACTTTGATTTTGTTGTTTAAAAACCTTCGAGTGGGTACGTATGTAATTTTCTGTTTTGGTTTTCGAAAAACGGCTGTGTATGAAAATCTTTTGATCAAATTTAGAACATAATATACTGCCTATAGGAAGGTAACGATCTCAGATAAACATACCTAGATAACGCAAGCACGATCCGTATGAAAACCAAGCTAAAGAAATGAAAATTAAGTCGAAAATTTTATTAAGACTGTTTTTTTTACACTATCACTTACGGGATATCTTCCGCGATTAATGTTTATATTGAGCTCCGGATATTTCGACGCTGTTGCAAGCGCCATGATCACGAGATGGCAACAGCGTCGAAATATCGGGAGCTCAATATAAACATTAATCGCGGAAGATATCCCGTAAATGATAGTGTAAGTTCAGTTATAAACCGTGAAAGCTAAACAGTATTTTTTTTAGTTTCATCGGCCCTAAATACGTAGCGTAAAATACTGACTGTAAAAAACTTTTTTGCAAAAAAAAACCGACTTCCAAAAAAAAACACTAAAAAAGTGGAAAATAACTTTACTTTCGGAAGTCGGTGACTATTGTTTGTTTCATTGACTTTTTTGCCACCGACTTCCGAAAGTAAAGTTATTTTCCACTTTTAAGTGTTTATTTTTTAAGTCGGTTTTTTTGCAAAAAAGTTTTTATTTTACCCTTTTTAGTTAACGTATCACACACAAATCCTTGTCAAGTATCAATTTCGCAATTTCTTTTACTTGGATGACATATTTTGTCCAGCTATTTTGATTTCAAAACCAAACTGCTGAACCGATTTTGATGAAATTTCTATGGGACCAATCGGAAAGTAGATCCATTCAGATAAAAGAAGATTTTTTTAAATCGGTTCATAAATGACGAAGATATGAGGTAACAAACATGAAAAAAAATACAACCGAATTGAGAACCTCCTCCTTTTTTGAAGTCTAAAAATAAGCATCTCTGATTCGTTATTTCTATATGACCAAAGCGACGAGTCCCCTTAGTTTGGCAGCTGTCATTTTAATCATCATCATCACCCTCTTGCCCTTATGCCAATTTATTCGGGGTCGGCGCAGCATGTCTTCTTCTTCCACACTTCTCTATTACTCGTCATCTCAGCAGTCACCTCCTTTCTAGCCATATCATCTTACACACAGTCCTTTATATTGTCATTTGAATAACTATCGCTAACGCAAATGTGCAGTCAAAGAATGTTAATTAAATTCTATAAAGAACATAAGCAACACTCGCAGAAAAATATGTAATGGTCGAGAATGTTGCTCCTAGGCACAATAAATTATTATCGAAGTCCATCTACTCCGTACGAAATCGCCAATTTTTTGTCGTATCAAAAATACTATTCAGCAATTTTTTACTGTCTTCATTAGTCATTGTGGCCCCCTTAATTATTGTGCGTCTGTGATTTATATCTACATTCTTACATTGTTACTGCGATTTAAACAGCATTTTAATTTAAAGACACGATTTCGTAATTTTATCGGTTTTTTTTTGGGGTTCCGTGACTAAATAAGGAAAGTTTTGGTATCATTGCGCATTGTCTTGTCCGTTTGTGGGACACGCTCGTTTACAACTTTCAGGATATTGTGGTGGTATAATGCTGATCTGATTCAAGTATTTTGGGAAAATATAAATACTATACCATAAAACGGCGAAATGTGGGTGTACTATTAGGTACACCTCTGCCTACCCCTTTTCGGATTACAGGCGTGATGTTGATAAATAAAGCTGCTTGAAAAGTTAGGAACAAAATTCTCCAATTATCATTATTATTGACGGCTTCTTTCTGCTACTAATTAATTAATAATAAAAAAGCCAACAACAAAAAAAAAACATCACCGAATGCCAATTGTCTGGGCCACGTGATTTATAGATATGAGTCTCATCCAAATTGTTGTCGCCTTTCCGAATAAATATCCGAAGCTACGGAACCCTACACTAAGCATGGCTACACACTCTTGATCGTTTTTTTTTACAGACTGTAGGTGTTAGCGTTATTAAATTATAGTCCGAAGGTTGCGCTAGTCAAGTTTTTAAGTTATTAGCTTAGGCCTTCCGGGACGTGTGGATAATTTTCTTAGCACTTTTTTATGTAAATTGTCTTATTTTTTTAGATTATGTTCTGCACGTATGTGACGTAAAAACTACAGATATTTTTGGTGCAATTAAGTAATTTTTTTTCGGTGTAATTTTGTAATTAGTAATAAATCGCTTATGTATGTGGACTTGTGGAGTTGTTTTAGTAATGTTTGATTTAATTTTGGATTTATATGTATAATATTTTATCTTTTTACTCTGGACGCTCTTACTCGCACGTCTTTCTACATCGTTCTCACATAATTATATGTTTAATTTCGACATGAATGATGTAACCGAGACTTTGTAACAACATAATGATTTAAAAGAGTGTCCATGGAGTTTCTTGCCCATTCTTCTCCATAGAGATCTACGCTTTCGAATGGGCAATTGCAGTACTTTCACAAGTTATTATGCCCTGTAACTGGGACTGTAGCTTATTTTTTTTTGTGTTTTGACATTCAAAAGTGCCTGTAATGGTCTAATTGAAATAAATACTTTGAGTTTGAGTTTGAATGAATTGCATGTTTCTAGGTAGGTATGAAGTGCTGTCCGATATGATAAACATAATTGTGGTTTAGTCTATTTGACACTTTTCCTCAGTATAAACACATCGAATTTGAGAAGAGTTTTGGGGGACCTTCTCATGTATTTTTTATATTATAACAATACTAGCGACTCGCCCCGGCTTCGCAGGGGTGCAATGTAGATGCTAATGTTTTCTCTACTATAATATGCACGCATTATACATATAAACCTTCCTCTTGAATCACTATCTATTAAAAAAAACCGCATCAAAATCCGATTCGTAGTTTTAAAGATCTAAGCATACATACATAGGGACAGACAGACAGCCGTTAGCCGTGAAGCGACTTTGTTTTATACTATGTAGTGATATTTATAACATCTTCAAAGTTATTCAGGATTTCGTTTTATTGTGTATTGTATGCACATTTCTATTTGTGGCTATTACTTATCATCATTCTCTTGCCCTTATTCCAATTTATTTGGGGTCGGCGCAGCATGTCTTCATCTATACTTCTCTATTGCTTGTCATCTCAGCAGTCACATCCTTCCTAGTACACAAGCTATTACTTATGCATATAGGTAATTCACATAAATCAAAATCAATCAAAGCATTTATTTCAAGTAGGCCAATTACAGGTACTTTTGAACTGATGAAACAAAGACGGCAATAAAAAATGAAGCTACAGTCCCAGTCACAGGACATAATAACTGTGAAAGTACTGTAGTTGCCCATTCCAAAGCGTAGATCTCTATGGAGAAGAATGGGCAAGAAACTCCATGGACACTCTTTTAAATCATAATGTTGTTACAAAAAATCTTGGATACATCATTCTTGTAGAGATGGTACATTATGTGAGAACGATGTAGCAAGACGTGCACGTTAAAAGTGTCCACAGTACAAAAAAAAAGGCAATTAAAAAACAAAATAATTAGTTCAAATAAACCTTGGCAAGATGACCAGTCACAACTGACAGCGCCCGTTCACGAACATGACAAGAACTCTAGTTTTAAGGTTGATTAAATGTCTAACCAATCATACATTAGAACTACTGTTGACAACCAAAAATAAACATACATTGCAAACGAAAAGCTACGAAGATTATTTCATACACTCTCGCATACGACAAAACTAACTTTAGACATCTAGGTCTCATTTACATGTCAACGAAAATAGACTAGACTGAAACTAGCACTCCTATCCCACAAACTAGCCTCATTTAGTCTGAAAGAGTTTACCACATAACTTTACGCCTATATTTATCAGAGGAGTTAGACAGAGTTTTTTTTGGTAATTCCACAATTCGACAGTAATATATATAATAATAAAATAATAAAAAGCTTTATTGTTTAAGAGAGCATTACACTAGCTGAATATCACTAGCCTCCACACTAGGATTCCCTGTGTCGTGGAGACTAGTCTCCTTCGTCTTACAAGATAAATAGCTAGTAAACATATAAGGTAGGTACTACATAGAATAGCATTCAGGTAAGAATTCCTAGGCTAAAGTAAAAATATGCAAATCAATTAACAGTTAAATTAAAGTAAATTTAAATTAAATGTATTTATGAGTGTGTCGTGTGCTTGTGTGTGGTGTTTAAGTGATATATATAATATGTATATATATCTTTATTAACAAAGTAACATGACTCAATTGTGTTAGTAACAATATTTCTTACCCCTATGTTAGTATTCCTATTCTAATCACTTAACCTAAAACCATGAATACATGCGAATCACTAATAATAATATGTAATAACATAGACACAACCTTGTAGCCAGGATTATCCATCAGCAACTTGCTCTAAAATACATCCTTGTGGAATCGGAAGTGCCGTACTATAGGTATGTGCCCGACCCAGTTCTTGAAAATGGCAATATCACACTGTACTGGGATCAATCCATCATCACTGACCGGACTATTGTGGCCAACAAGCCTGATATAGTGGTGGTGGATCGATCAGAGCGGCGCGCAATGATTGTTGACATAACGGTTTCGCATGACGGGAACCTCGTGGAAGCCGAGAAAGATAAGCAAATCCAGTATCTTGACTTGGCTCGCGAGGTTGTCGACATGTGGGAAGTGGACTCGGCGATCATTGTGCCGATAGTCGTTTCAGCCAATGGCTTAATTGCCAAGAGCCTCGACCAATACCTGAGGAGGCTCTCGTTAGGCAGCTGGATCAAGGGCTTGATTCAGAAAGCGGTACTCCTGGACACAGCTCGTAATGTTAGGAGGTTCCTCTCTCTGGAGCCCTGACCGCCGGTAGCTTGGACCCTGTTCCCGATACCGGTGGGCTACTATTTTTTATATTTTTAAATGTTTTTTTTTTATTATTTTATATGCGAATATTTAAAAATGTAAAAAATAAGAATTAAAAATAAAACATGTAATAATATAATATACGTAATATGTAATAGTGAGACCATTGACAATAAACGCACAAATACTAATTACTATCTGGACTAATTATTGAAAATCTCCTAACGGAAGAACCAACCCAACAAAGCAATCAAAAGAATCTATTCTTTCAAAATAGGGTTGCGTTTGGCCGTAATCGCCTAATGTGAAGCGATGATGCGGCCTAGGGTGAACCACGTTGCCTAGAAGAGACCGATTAACTCGAACCTTAGACTTGTATTAATTTATATATCCTGGTTTCCTCAAGATGTTTTACCTTCACAGAGGTTAGTGGTGTCCAAGATAAAATTAGAAACAGTGTTGTTTCAAAACTTAAGTCGATATCCATATAAAAATCTTCTCCTTATTAATAAAATACTTGCTAACTTTTCTGCGTCCTACATTGATAGATAAAAGTGGCCCAGTATTTGTCTTCAGGCTTGCAAGGAATTGAGAAAAATACTACTCAGTTGTGGATGCGTAAAGAGCTGCATTGCTGGAATTTTACTTGACTTTGAGAAGTTATATAACTTGCGAGCTAATGCCCGCAGTTTCGCCCGCGTGGAGTTCGGTAATTGTCCCACGAGATCGTACTATCGGGATAAAAAGTATCCTATGAGTTAATCCGTGTAAATCCTATAAACTAACTTTGAGCCAGATTTCATCCAAATCCGTTCAGTAGTTCTTGCGTGAAAGAGTAACTAAAATCTATACATCCAACCTTACAAACTTTCCCATTTATTTTATAATATTGTAGTAAAAAGTAAGATTAGGCATTAGTGCTTGTGTTCAATTCCCAGGTCGAGCAAAGTGTTATTGGGTTTTTCATTGACTTAGTGATATATATTAAAGGAAATGGAAAACTAGAGAAAAATGGGTGAACTATAATTACAAATCTGGCAAATCCTTCGGAGATTACAGGCGATATATTATCGTTATGTTATTGTTACGTCCACTGCTTTACGAAGACATTCTAGATTACGTTCGAGTCTAGAATGTTTCACCATGGAACTGTCTAGAAGATTTGAGATTCATTGACTACACAGCGAAGTGAAGTGAAGTACAACTGCGATATCTAAGTGAATATTGAACAGTAGTGAACTTGTGGTTGAGTTATAAGTGTTTTTTCTTAAATAAAGATATTTGGTGTTTAATCAGTAGTATTTTAATTTATTTCATACCCAGCTCGTAACATTATGTTACTTACTCTTATTCGCAAACTATAAATTTATTCCCAATCGTATATTATATACATTTCTTCATAACCTATAAAGCAGAATAATAAATAACATTCGGCCCGAAAGCGGCTAATTTGTGCAGGACATTTGTTACGAACCACCTTTGTGATAGTGATGTCATTCTGTTGGAACGTTGATGTAGATACACTGGATATGACACCGAAAACTCGACTCTTGAATCCAAAGAAAAGATGGCGGGACACCTAGGCTATCTCACAAACTGGTCGAAGAAGCACAACACAGAGAAGTGGAAAGAATGGATTTGGCCCAGGAGTAAAACAGTTCAGGCTAACAAAAAAAAACTGTTTTACGTTTCAGCTTTATGTCTGCAATGAGGTCACTACTACTAACTCAAACTCAAAGCATTTATTTCAATTAGACCATTACAGGCACTTTTGAATGTCAAACTATAAAAAAAATAAACTAAGCTACAGTCACAGTCACAGGGCATAATAACTTGTGAAAATACTGTAGTTACTCATTCGAAAGCGTAGATCTTATGCAGAAGAAACAGGTCCCGTATCTCCATCTGTATGTGAAACATATTTCACTAGTTTTTATTTTTTGCAGAAACTAGTTAATTTGCAGGTTCATTATCCACTTTATAATAAACGCAAAGTAATGTCATACTTAACCCTGACAAAATCTATAGAATCTGAAGTTTAAACTGGTTATTGAAACTTCGTGTGTACCACTGTTATTTTAATTTATAGATTTTTATAGAAATGCCACAACAATATTTCAGTAGCACAGTTACAAAAACAACTTCACAAGCCACATCAATTCTTTCGACACCCGTGTCCTGTTCCGGTCAGTTCAAACTTCGAACATCGATGATTTATCTGCGCACGCGACGATCAAGCGATGGACCGGTCACGCGCAACGTGGGAGACCCTCTCGTCTAAAAGAAATAGGTAAGCTTCGGCTTTTTAATTATTTGCCGAATGATCACGAAGTTAACGTTGTAGAAGCTTGCTTGGTAATTGTATTTTAAGTGGTTGGATTGTTTTGCAAGATTGATTAAATTTCTTTAATGTACACTAAAATAATAACATAACATTACGCCTGTGATCCCCGAAGGGTTAGGCAGAGGTATACTTAATTGTACACCCACATTTCGCCAGTTATTTTAAGTCCCGTTTAATAGGGGGCGAGCCTATTGCCATCAAACGGGCACATTCCCGACTCCATGGCTGCTACTGAGAAATTCCTGATGAAGAAACTTAATAACATTTTGCCCAACCTGGGAATCAAACCTAGAACAGCCTCATGCTCAGCAATCGCGCTTGCGACTCCTAGTTCAACGAGACAGTATATATAAAAACAGTTATTAACAACTCATAATATTTAGTATATTAAGGGTTTACGGTGGGTCGTGGTGTAGGTACTGCAATGGAGACGATCCTCTACCATCATACTTATTCCTGCCTTCAAGCAGCGTGGCTGTGTTCCACTATGAAGGGTCTGGGGACCAGTGTACCCATCAACGAAGCATTCTGTACCTCAAACTAAGAAACAATTGCTCAACACTGGGCACCCATGGGTACGGAACGCTTCGTTGACGACTTGTTAAGGGTCCATTTACACCCTGTATAGACAACTGTGTCACATAAGCGTTAGTCTGACTTGGGTAGTGTCGAACTACTGTCGCCCAAGCATTTGTCGCACTATCGTGATGTCGAGCTTCACTTGCGTGTATTCGAACTATGGTGAGTTGCAGTACAGTTTTGTCGTACAAGCGTTAATCGCACATCCATTTGTCGACATCACGTAGTACCTTCAGAAAAATACCCGATAAAAGACGTTGAAATCGAAACTCAGAACAGCAAGTGCGCTTGCAATTACAACCCTAAACATATTAATAAACCGATTTAAATAAACAAACAATATTTCCTTAATTAATTTACAAATCTTATACAGTCACATAAAATTCAATATCTATGTAACATTTCTATTAATTATTCCAACAAGCCTATAGCAACAAAGATATGAATCAAGCACAGGTACAAGAAGTAGGCTTGTCGAAAAACTATCGATGTATGTATTCTATTTATCGATATGTTGACTACGATTTTTATGTTTCGATATACAGATACATAAAGTCACGCTTTTTTCCTACCTCAATGGGAAAAGGTGTGAGATTGTGGCAGAAACTAACTACAGAACCTGCTACGATCCTTAAGTACGCCTTTTGCTTCGTCCATGTTTATACATCTGTGGATGTCTAGCGCTATCTCCTTCGCACTCTCTGTATAGAACTAAAACATTTCTGAGTTAAGAAGTCATGGTAACCCACCTAGTCATAGTACGACGTTCTTCACTTATTAAAAATATCCTTAAATCGAAAGGTAAACATAATATCCCGCCATAGTTTTTGGACTCCCTTGCTTTATTGACTTGTGACTTGTTGAATTGAAACTTCATCATTTTTAGAAATCGCTAAAAACACCAATATTCATTAAATAAATTACCCATTTTTTTGTGAAATATATCGTTCGTTAGCAAATCGCTTCGAATCATTTGTTTGTTTCAGCTTTCATCGGTACATTCTGAAAATATCGATGAATAATTTATACATCGATACTTTTAAGTACTTCCGACATCCCTAACTACAAGTGCCCTGGTGCTAGCCCTACAGGTTTTTCCGCGTGGGTGGAGCGTAGGATTGACGTTCAGCCGCTAATGACTGCAAATATTGACAGACACTTCATTTTATTTATCTGTCTCTGTCTGCCAGTAACAGCTTTAGTAACTGGGGAAATGATACACGATTATGCTTTGAAGGTAACGAGATGGTTTAGATGTTGTTAGGGATAAAGATGAATGCAGTTCTTGAAGTAAGCTGAGGTGAGGCTTAAAATGGTCAAAAATAATGTATTTTATCGTAAAAGCTTAATTAATGGTAATTGGTAAATATATATAATTATTTTAATTTGTGAAAATATAAAGGTAATCTATACTTTATAATGTTATAAAGCTGAAGAGATTGTTTGTTTGTTTGGTTGAACGCGCTAATCTCAGGAACTACTAGTTCGAATTGAAAAATTATTTTAGTGTTGGATAGCCCATTTATCGTGGAAAGCTATTAGGCTATAAAACATCACGCTCCTATTGGTGAGCGGAGAATTAATCAAAAATGTTACGCAGACGAAGTTGCACCGGTCAGCTAGTAAAAATATAAAGGTAAAGAAGACCAAAAAAACGATGGATGGACTGTGTGAAGGATGATATGGTTAGAAAGGAAGTAACTGTTGAGATGACGAGTAATAGAGAAGTATGGAAGAAGAAGACGTGCTGGGCCGACCCTTAATAAATTGGGATAAGGGCAGGAGAGTGAGGATATATTTTAATTTGTGATTTGTATTTAATATAAGTTTCAAACTATTGACTAGGATGTCATTTCATAGAAAAACATTATTAATTTTCTTCAATTTTTTCGCAAATCTGTGGGAATTCCATGAAAGAAGAGCTGGCTCTTAATCGGATTTGATTTTAATTTCAAAGGATTAAGGGGTTTCTTCTGAGTTATCATTAATATCAGTCTCATTTATGCAAAGATCTAGTTTTTTCCTAGTAAAATTGTTATTGCAATATGCTCCAAAGTCTAATTGGTATTGAGAAATTTTGTTTTTATAGAAGTTACCATAATAAACTTCTTCGTTCTTAATTAAATATATTATAGACACAGACAGATGCTGAGACATAATATAGTTATATACGGGTTGGAAGGGACACCGACACGAAAACGGAAACCACATACTCAGTACATCATTCTGAACACACACACATAGAAACAGAAACTTTTCGTCGTTAAAAATAAAAACATATTTGCAAAAAAAAAAACCGACTTCCAAAAAAAAAAAACACTAAAATAGTGGAAAATAACTTTACTTTCGGAAGTCGGTGACTATTGTTTGTTTCATTGACTTTTTTGCCACCGACTTCCGAAAGTAAAGTTATTTTCCACTATTTTAGTGTTTTTTTTTTTGGAAGTCGGTTTTTTTTTTTTGCAAATAAGTTTTTATTTTACCCTTTTTACTTATCGTATCACACACAAATCCTTGTCAAGTATCAATTTCGCAATTTCTTTTACTTGGATGAAATTTTTTCCAGCTATTTAGATTTCAAAACCAAACTGCTGTACCGATTTTGATGAAATTTCTATGGGACCAATCGGGAAGTAGATCCATTCAGATAAAAGAAGAATTTTTCAAATCGGTTCATAAATGACGGAGATATGAGGTAACAAACACAAAAAAAAAAACAAAAAAAAAAACATACAACCGAATTGAGAACCTCCTCCTTTTTTTGAAGTCGGTTAAAAAAACAGCTGTTTCCTACAAACGTGCAATGCAATACCTACACGGTCAAAAAGTATGGAACAGTTGATTTTCTTTTAAAAAACCGACGAAAAATTTTTGTGTAGGGGGTTCAGAATGGTGTACTAAACACGTGGTAACCGGCTTACCATCGCTGATCCGTCCACCCTGTATATTATGTCTCAGTATCTGAAACAATAAGCCACTCCTGATTACGCTCCGCCGACCATCGGTCTTTTGACAAACATGACCGACACACTGCCGGTTGAGCTATGTATTATTATTATGAGCCTGATATGTCCCACTGCAGGGCAAAGGCCTCCCTTCCCGTTTGCCATTCTTCTCTGTCTTTGGCGACTGTTGCAAAAGTCTGCGATTTGCGTTTTAGCTAACGGTTTTTTTCTTCTTTTGGTAGCCAAGAACGTCCTTTTGCTGGGCAAAGTTCTCCCTTATTTTCCAGGCACTTTTTTCGTGTATCACCACGAACCAGTCATCACAGTGCCAGTCCAGGTCTTCTCGTCACCTCTTCCTGGGCTATCCATCCTTAGGCACCCATTGCGTGGATAATTTAAGGGGTGATCTAACGGTGAGTATTTAAAGATTCTGTGTTGACTATCCACAATGAAATAGCCACAGGTTTCTGTACCGTTACATTAAGCGCCCAACGTATTATTTTCAGTGGTAAAAGGTGTACAAAAATGGCCATCTTACGTCTTAATAATTCAGTAATATTATGTTTGTCAAGCGGCTTTTGACCCCTCGGTGGTCATTACTGTATTACATAGTGACGGTAGGCCGCTAAACAGGCGAATACTCACAGGTGATAAATTAAATCATCATCTGCCTAGCCTTTTCCCAACTATGTTGGGGTCGGCTTCCAGTCTAACCGGATGCAGCTGAATACCAGTATTTTACATGAAGCGACTGCCTATCTGACCTGATAAAAGGTGATAAATTAAATACTGATCTAAAAAAAATCGGTTGTCTGTAAAGTCGGTTTACTGACGATAGTTGAACGTGACAACCTCACCGATTGTGCCTCTTTATCGCTCGTTCCGCGCTCTCGCTTGCACTTCAAGCCTTAAATGGAACGCCCCAGAGCGAGGTAACGTCGCATTTTTTCGTGCGTGCGGCCGGCTCCATCGAATTATAAGACGTTGTCACGTCAAAAAGAATTCTAGCAATCGATACGCTAAGAAGAAGAACGCTAGAAGTTGATGATTACAGTTGATGAGGTAGTTTTGCTTAAACTCAAAAAGCTGAAATCTTTCAGCCTGACAGAATGAATGCTTTAGAGTTGAACGATTTTTTGAACCGTCGGAATTTTCTGTGATAAGGTTTTTATTATGTCGGCGTCGGATGCCAGTCTTACAGGATGTAGCTGAATACTAGTATATTTTTGTTGAGCGACTGCTTATCTGGCATTCACAATCCAGTAATTCTGGCTGTCAAACTTACAGGCTTCTTCGACTACTTATAATGACTGTCAAAGATATAAAAATAACAGCCAAGACCAACGGTTTTACCTGGTTTTTGAGGCAGGGCCTCGGTATCTTATGGGTCAATCCACCGACCGGCCCTGGCAAGCGTCGCGT
Organism: Standfussiana lucernea; assembly: GCA_964057025.1. Taxonomy (NCBI): domain Eukaryota; kingdom Metazoa; phylum Arthropoda; class Insecta; order Lepidoptera; family Noctuidae; genus Standfussiana; species Standfussiana lucernea. Next base: position 5,853,257 of record OZ059809.1, read on the forward strand.
AGCTTACTTAGAAGATCGATCCGTGTTGCTGTAATTTTTTTAGCCACAACCACTTTTGCCATCCCTAACATCCCATCATTAACATCTGCCTAGCCTTTTCCCAATTATATCGGGGTCGGTTTCCAGTCTTACTGGATGCAGCTGAATACCAGTATTTTACATGGAGCGACTGCCTATCTGACCTCCACAACCCAGTTGCTACTGGTTTATACGATACCCCTTGCTAAGACTGGTTGTTAGACTTTCGGGCAACTGGCTACCTGTAACGACTGTCAAACATCTACAATTGACAGCCAGGACCAACGGCCTAGCGTGTTTTCCGAGGCACGAAGGAAACTCGGTATGTAATGGGTGGTCATCTATCCACAGACCGACTTAGGCAAGCGCGGCTTAAACTATAGATCGAACCGAGTGGCTGTTATTATTTAGCCACGAGCTCCTGCCACTGTAACGACTGTTAGAGGTCTACAAATGTCAGCCGCTTTTGCCCTATATTGACAAGTACTGTAAGGGTCAATTCAGACAGAACAGAAAAATCCTCTCGCAAATTACTGGCTGCATTGAAATTATGACCGTATTACCTCTTTCCGCATATTTTTTCCTCAAACATAAACTCTAACAAGCTACTCCCGCTGGGCTAATGGCCTCATCGCGTCAGACGGTTTCAGTTTACACTGGGGGCCGGGCTAGCATTGTTATTGTATTGAGTTACCTAGGCTCTCGTTATCATTAACGTTATTGAGCTTATCGGGATGGCTCCGGGCAGTTAGTCAGAGGGGGATGGCAGATGCTAATGTGAAAATGGTGGTGGAATTAAAAATGTTTTGTTGTTGCTATGTTAGTGATTTTCATTATGTGGTTCTTCTAGGTCAGGGATAGGTAGGTCAGAGTGAGGAAACCTTCTTGGTGTAATTACAGGTAAGTGATATTTTCCAGGTTTTTTATTTGCAATTGTACAGGGTTTGCAGCCATGTTTTCTTCATATATTCCCCCTTCCCCCTTCATATAGGCCCTTTTTAAGGATATGTCTATATTGAAATCAAAGTATACTTTTTAACTGACTTCAAAAAAAGGAGGAGGTTCTCATGCGGTTGTATTTTTTTTTCATACCTTCGTCATTTATGAACCGAATTGAAAAATTCTTCTTTTATCTGAAAGGATATATTTTCCGATTGGTTCCATTTATAAAAATTGGTTCAGTAGTTTGGTTTTTAAATCAAAATATATGATAAAAATATGTTATTGAAGTAAAAGAAATTGCGAAATTGATACTGGACAAGGCTTTGTGTGTGATACGATAAAAAGGGTAAAGTTAAAACTTTTTTGCAAAAAATAACCGACTTAAAATAAAACAAAAAAATTGGAAAATAACTGTACTTTCGGAAGTCGGTGGCAAAAAAGTCAATGAAACAAAAAATGGTCACCGACTTCCGAAAGTAAAGTTATTTTCAATTTTTTGTTTTGGAATTCGGATATTTTTTTGCAAAAAAAGTTTCGTTTCTGTTTTTAAAACTCCGGAACGGAATTTACAAAAAGAATATTTGCCGGTCTGATTTTCGGGGCAAACTATAAAATCAATTTTACTGATTGGCATTTAATTAACTTAAGTCTTTAGAGAAATACTGAAAATTCTACGAAATTTCATAATCATCAAATCACAGTGCTTCAAATCTCATACGAGTAGTTTAATTAATAAAATTGTCATCAGCACTAAAATTAATGATTATCTAAGCTCTCTAGACAGTAAGCCACAGGTAACAAATGTCGCAATATGGTGGCTGTAATCCAACTCTAATCGGCTTGTAGCATACAGATTAACCTCATCACACTTGTATGTATTCGATATTATTACAATATAGCTAGAAAAGTAGACATTGCTTTCTAGTTAATCCTTTGTGGACGATAGCAGAAAAAATGTTTGGTAGGTAGATGGAAATAGAGCTCCTATGTTATGTTGCTAAAAGAGTGGGTGGAAATTACGTTTTTCTTAACCCTCTGCAATTGTTTTCTGATTAATTTCGTACCGGATCCATGACATTTAAATTGTTTTTCTGGAACTTCTTCGTCGAGCTTCATTGTCTCGGCACTTTTTCGATGGTCGCCACTGTTGATTCTGGCTTTCAGGAAATGCAGTGGTTTGGGAATGGTGTGGTGGGCTTCTCCAAAATTTTTTTATAAAAAGGACGTATACTATACCTATGACTTATTAATCCATCAGATAACCCGAAGTACATTGCCAGCAATTAAATTAAAATAACACTAACATTACTGCTAACCCCAAAACAATCACTCATCAACAACCCTCCTTGCAATTCACAAAACATACCGAAAAAGGCAAAAACAGTTTCAAAATAGCATAAAATCCTTCATATTAATCTATCACAGGGTGTCTCACACTGGAAGCTATATAATAAGCGACCTAATAAGGAGGTAAATATGCAGAGTGCGTTCCCGAAGTAAATATTGTGACCACGTGTGCTTACGTGCCCAGCCGGCAAGGCTTGTGGCGCTGTGGAAGCGATGCTGGTGATATAAAGAGCAGCGGGAAACACAATGCGTGTGAAGAGTTAATTCTGGTGGTGGGATAGGACTTTATGACTTTATTTTTCAGCTTTATCTGGTTTGACTGGAAGCTGACCCCAACCATGGGCAAAGGCTTGGCATATGATGATGAGTAGGATTTCAGAAATCTAATTGTATTTTTTTACTAGCGGTGTTCTTGGAGACATACATGGATAAACGCACGCGAAAAATTGAGAACTTTTTCTGAGTTTATTTGGAATATCTTTTTATAAGCTTAAACGTTTTTCACTAACTTTTTAGACCTATGTATCCTGCTTATGTGTGTGAAGTTTCATTAAAATCGGTTCAGTCGTTTCGAAAAATAAGGATTTGAAAATTTGCATGAAATGCCGTACGGCGTACACGCTCTTAAGCTGGTCTTTTCCCCTCAAACATCATACACCCAAGAAATATCTAGATTGACTACAAAACTGTAAGAGTTTTTTTGCAGAATAAAAATGACCAGCAACCTGCACCCTTCTCCATTTTCAAGAGCATGCTTCTATACCCAGTCTGCTGCATTTAACAAGTTTTCACTGGACCTCGTCTGCCATGACTATGCTCCGAACAATTCTGTGAGTTCAAACACATATTATCGCTTTCAAAATCCCATCTTCAACTGTGCAGCAATCCCAAAGATATAATAAAGTGGGCACGTCACGCACACTCGGCCCCATCTCATTAAGTTAAACTGTTTCTGTTAGCTTTAAATAGCACTTCATTGGGTAGTGTGCACACTTTATAGCTTGGAGGAGTTGGCAGACTGTACCCATTCGTTTGGGTGAGGACTTGAATTACTAGAACTTGCGAATTTTTACTAATACTATAAAGAGGAAAGATTTGATTGTTTGTTTGTTTGCATTGAATAGGCTCCGAAACTACAAAACCGATTTGAAAAATTCTTTCACCGTTGGGAAGCTACACTATCTCCAAGTGACATAAGCTATATTATATTATTTTCAAAAAAATTTGGGATCCTTACTAAAACTCCAATATCGCGTGCGCTGCTAAAACTATTGATGATAGAACAAAATAATGTACTACGACTTTGCAGAACACATCAATATCTACAAAAAGTGTCGGGACAGCATATGTCTAACTTTTATGTATATGTCACAATAATTGTTCTTTTATTTTAAAAAGTTAATAGAAATGCCGCCGCTAGAAAAGGCTCTTTATTTGTACCTTTGTAGTAATTCTTTTCAAAATGAATTAGTTCATACTCAAGCCTGCTTCAATACCTTTATATAACTTTTTGAACTATTCAATTCGGACATTCCATTCGAAAGATATCGTGAGTTCAAAAATGTAAGTTTTACTTCCATGCAAATATTTGTTCCTTGCGGGAAGAACCAGCGATATGCAGCACGGCAGTCGATCGCTCAGCCACGGCGCCAACCGTGCTGTCAAAAAAAATATGTATTGGATTGGCGTAACTTTCCGATAAGCTTATGTCAATCCTGTTCAAAATTATATATGTTCATTTTGAACACTTTTAATAACTAATTAGTAATTACCAAGCCACCTTTTCATTAAACTTACTGATTAAACAAATACATTGAAGCAGTAGTAAGTAACGGACACACTAAAATTTAATTTGATTCAAAATCCAGTCGATTAAAATGAACTAATTAACATTTAGTTAATTTTAAGTTCCATTTCCCAATAATAACAAATAACTCATTAAACGAAACGCATGCAGAAGTAAGGTATTATAAAAATGCAATCTTAATAACGTGAAATGAATCGTATGCATAGCATCGTAAAATTATATGGAACTATAAAATCAGTCATTTAATTTGTCCGGCCCTAATTAAGCGCTTTCGTAATGTGTTACCCCAGTTCAGTTATTTTTAACTCTATTATTATTTCCTTTTTTTATTTTTCACTTTTAAAATATTCCTAGATACAATTAGTATAAAAAAAACATTTAAAAATATAAAAAGTAGTAGCACACCGGTATCGGGAACAGGGTCCAAGCTACCGGCGGTCAGGGCTCCAGAGAGAGGAACCTCCTAACAATACGAGCCGTGTCCAGGAGTACCGCTTTTTGAATCAAGCCCTTGATCCAGCTGCCTAACGAGAGCCTCCTCAGGTATTGGTCGAGGCTCTTGGCAATTAAGCCATTGGCTGAAACGACTATCGGCACAATGATCGCTGAGTTCACTTAACTCTATTAATATTACTGTCTACTGTGTATTTAGATAAGCAGAATTAATTATTAAAGAATACTAGCTGTTGCTCGTGACCTTCGTCACGAAATTATTTTAAAAATATTATCTACTTCTCTATTTGAATAGGATTTAGTTAACAATTTCGTGTTTTTTTTTGTACGGAACCTTTGTCATTTTTCTCATTTTAAAGTAGCCTAAGTTACTCCTTATAACATCAGCTATCTATCAAAAAAAGTCCCTTCAAAATTGGTCCGGTTATATCGGAGATTAGCCGGAACAAACATACAACAATTTAAAAATATTTTTTGTTAAAAGTACCGTAAATACTTTCATATGCATTCAGTAAGAAGCTGTTGTAATTTTGAAATTACAAACATACACTTAAATTTCATTTATTTGTATCGATATAACTAGAGTATTCGTAGCCATAAATTCAGCAGATTTTCACAATATGATCAAATCAATCTGCGTATAGTGGATTGCTGGCCTACTAGATCAATGCTACCAGCCTTAAAAAAAATACTCGCCGAAAAAAAATCCTTGTCCCTTTTTTTTTCTGTGGCTTCGCACGGTTTGTGCATTTAGCCAATGTCACTCCTTGTCACTTCCAAAAAAGGTAAAGTTTTCCCGCAAACTTCGCGACGCGACGTCTGCAAGATGAGTTTTGTAAAATGAATTCGTTTGTAACTACAATTGATACGCTGTTTAGATAACAATGCAATCAGAACATATTTTGTACGTAGAAAACAAGTAAACAGGTGGTAGCTAAATCCCATCAAATCCCTACCCTACATGTCTAACATTTAAAACACGGGGCACCCTTACAGAACACTAACAAATTAAGCCGTAGACACACTGATCTCCTATTATTCGTAATTAATCTTCTACAGAACAAGTTGATCCTCCAATTTTACGATCGTCACATGTTTGGTACGTCAAAATATTGAGCTGTTTAGGCGCGTCACGAACGCGCGGAATTACGACCAACGGTTAACGTAAATCTATGAGTTAAAGTTTTGCTGTAAACTCATAGATACTAACTATATAACTCTAATCCGTTTGCGAAAATTTTCATTTGTCATAGATGTGTTAAATATTCGATTTTTTTACTTTGTACTGTAATTGTCATTTCGAATTACTTTTAAACATAATAAGATAAATGTATTTTTGTAATCACCGTTTAAAATCACTCGGTGGGGCAGGAAGACGAATAATCGAATCCCATAATATAGCGCGTGTGTGTGTATGTGTGTCATGTTTCTTTTTTGATTAACCAGTGACACTCGCACCGCCAAAACATCAAAAATCAATTGCCGTATGAAAGATCATTACTTGAGAACGGCTTACGACCTATTTTACCGTTTTTTTTTGTTGTGTTTTTAAATATCAGGACAAGGTTTATATGATAGATTTATTTGTGTTTAGCACACTTCTCATTTTCTCTAGTAAATTGCACCGTGCCAAGTCGTGGCAGGTTGCTACATATCTGTACTAATAATATAAAGAGGTAAAATTTGTTTGAAAGTATGTATGTAGGAGGTAATCTTCAGAACTGCTGTTCCGATTTTGAAAACGACGAAATTCTTTCACTAACGAAAAGCTACATTATCCCCGAGTGCCAAAAGTTATATGTATATAAAACATTAATTTCCGTACATAACGGGAGCGAGCTAAATCTATTTTTTTTTAAATTTCGTTTGAATTTAAGTAACGTTTCAGTCGTACGTTCGTATATATTCCTTTCGAATATCTTTACTGTCACATGTTTTGACTAGGGGTCAATGTACTTGACACCCTTGAACAATAAAAGTGATCAACTTTTATGTGATGTTTACACTAATTTATAGCGCCCGGCCCCGTGCTTATTATAGCACTATTTTACGTGAAGTTAAATAAAAATGACCATTAATTAAAAAATAATAAAGTTTGATAAAACTCCCCTACGAATGTGCGTTGACGATTCAGTTTTTTTTACGAGTTTATAACATTGTTAATTTCTCATTTTTCTTAGGGGGGAAGAAATAATCTGTTGGTAGGTATAGGTTCTCACATATATGTATAATCTCGACATTAATGATGTAACCAAGACTTTGTAACAACATAATGATTTAAAAGAGTGTCCATGGAGTTTCTTGCCCATTCTTCTCCATAGAGATCTACGCTTTCGAATGGGCAACTACAGTACATTCACAAGTTATTATGCCCTGTGACTGGGACGGTAGCTTAGATTTTTTAAATTATGTAGGTACATCACCATTCTCCTGCCCTTATCCCAATTTATTTGGGATCGGCGCAGCATGTCTTCTTCTTCCATACTTCTCTATTACTCGTCATCTCAGCAGTTACCTCCTTTCTAGCCATATCATCCTTCACACAGTCCATCCGTCGTTTTTTTGGCCATCCACATTCATACCCAATATTTTCCTCACTACGTTTTCCACATTCAATTTTCTTTATATAGTCATCATCATTTGCCTAGCCTTTTCCCAACTATGTTGGGGTCGGCTTCCAGTCTAACTGGATGCAGCTGAATACCAGTATTTTACACGGAGCGACTGCCTATCTGACCTCCAGAACCCAGTTAGTACTGGGTAATACGATACCCCTTGGTAAGACTGGTTGTCAGACTATCGGGTCACTGACAACCTGTACACGACTGTCAAAGTTCTACAATTGACAGCCGGGACCAACGGCTTAGCGTGCTTTCCGCGGCACGGAGAAAACTCGGTATGTATTGCTGGTCACCCATCCACGGACCAACCCGGGCAAGCGCGGCTTAACCTGACGATCGACCCGAGCGACTGTTATTTTTTTAGCCACGAGCTCCTCAATTTAATTAAATTTTATTTATTCAGTACATCATAAAAATTTCAATTTACATAAAATAAAGCATTTCACATTGGGTGTCACAATGGGTGGTCTTATCGCTAAAAGCAATCTTTTCAAGCCAACCTATTGTTGGATTGGAGGAATAGGGAGAAACAATACTGCAGGTAGTTTGTGGTGTAGTATTTACATAATAATATACATATTATAAAGCATATACTAATCTACACAAGGTGTTGCTTTGCATCCTTGTCAAATTCAAGGAGTTAACTAATGATTTTCGACCCGAATTAATAATAAAATGAGTAGGTCATTTTTTATTTTTTTTTCTTAATATCGGAAATCGATAACTGTACACCACCCGTATTAAAATGTAAAAATCAAAAATAATAGGCAAATAACGTAAAAAAAAATAGAATTTCGCGGGCTAAACTGACGCTTCCACATAAACGAGTAAATTGAATCTGAACTTCAAATTCTTTATGTATTCATTCCCGTTACAAGGCCAATGCTAAGGTAAATGACCCAACACGTACCTAAACTATAGATACATGGCAATGAAATTCAGCTTAAACGTAACAATATAAGGAAAACAAACAATATAACGTTGAAGCACGTGGCACGGACAACAAACATATAATAATACTAGCGACCCGCTCCGGCTTCGCACGAATGCAGATACTAATGTTTTCTCTACTATAATATGCACGTATTATACATACATATAAACCTTCCTCTTGAATCACTCTATCTATTAAAAACAAACCGCATCAAAATCCGTTGCGTAGTTTTAAAGATCTAAGCATACATAGGGACAGACAGCGGGAAGCGACTTTGTTTTATACTATGTAGTGATAATGATAAATAAATAGGTATGTGGTATTGTGTTCGGTTAATTTATGTGTAGTTTAAAAATCGACTAAACTGACATATCGATATTCAGAACAATAATTTTATGTGGCAACACTAAACGGTTGAGAGTGGGGAAAGAAGGCACGTTCGGGCATTCGATTCGTTCACTTGGTTTTGGAGCGAGCTACGGGTTGGATGTACGGTACGATACCTTGTCGTTATTTCAAATAATTATTGTGGCTGGATAATTATAGTTCAATACTGTAGAAGACTGTTGGAATAAGTAATTAAATAATATGTTATCATCAACCCAAGGAGTTTTATTAGAATTGGTATGTCACAGTCAAAATTGTAAACCAGAGCTACTTTTGACAGGTTCTAAATATTTTAACAATTACTAACATTTATTTGAAACGTACTAGGATGAGAAGTGTTTTCTGAGATTCTATTAAAAACACTGCCTTGTCGGTCCAGTGGTCGCAAGCGCAATTGCTGAGCTCGTAGGTGTTATTGGGTTTTTCCATCAGTAATTTCTCAGTAGCAGCCGCTGAGTCCGGATTTGTGCCAGGTTGATGGCAATAGGGTCGCCCCTATTACATGTGTAGGTAGTATTAGGTACACACGCGTGATGTTATGATTATGTGTCTTAAAAATATTTTTTTACTTGTGATTATAGAAATGTTTTTTGGTAAAAAACAGCTTTGAGAAGTTACCCTGTTTAAAAATCGATTTTTAAATGTTCATGAAAAAATGTATCAACCTAAATCAAGGAAATGATTGTAACGTAACATCACGCATGTAATACCCGCAGGGTTAGGCAAAGGTGTACCTAATACTACCTACACCCACATTTCGCCAGTCCCATGTAATAGGGGGCGAGCCTATTGCCATCCACCGGGCCCAAATTCAGACTCAGTGGCTGCTGCTGAGAAATTCCTGATGGAAAAACCCAATAACACTTTGCCCGACCTTGGAATCAAACCCAGGACTTCGTGCTCAGCGCCAACCATAGTAATATAACATAGGTAAACACGATCTGTTATTACATCCTTACTATAATATATAAATGTAATATAATATTTTAAACGCGAAAGTTTGTATGTATGGATGTTTGTTACTCTTTCACGCAAAAACTACTGAACGGATTTGGATGAAACTTGGCATACAGATACTTCATAACCTTTTTATCCCGGTAGTACGATCCCGTGGGACAATAACCGAACTCCAAACGGGCGAAGTCGCGGGCTTAAGCAAGTATTACATAACACAGCTTTACAAGCTTACGAGCATAAGTTACGCAGATTATGGGCATAAGTCTGGCCACACCCTGTGAACTTGCACTGCTTGGTATTTTGTCTTAGGCTATTGGATTTAGTAGGTACCTAGTTGATACTCTTGACTGGCTTTTGCCCCCGTCTTTGTTCGCGTCTCATGGTAGGGAATTGCCCACGGGAACGTTTTAGAAATAGCCTATGAATGTCGGAGATAATGTAGCTTGACTTGCACCTTTAGTAATATAAAGGCTTAAAACAAAAAAGTAGTTTTTTGGGAATACGTGTTTAAAGATTCTGAATTGCAGTAAGAACGGAAGACGAGCGGGGGGAGTGTGAGAGAGATAACCGAGTCGTTAATGTTGGTTCTTTTTCTCTCTCTCTTTCAGCGTTAGCCGGTTGATAATATCGTTTTGTGCCCTTAGCATTCAAAATTAAACTTTACAAAAATTTTGACTTGAGTCCTTATATTACTTAAATGTGAAAGAATTTTCGGAATCGGGGAAGTAGCTCGGAAGATTACCGCCTATATCCAAATTTATCGAATTTATTATTGATTTTCAATACCAATTTTAAATAAAATAAATATACTTACAATAAATTTTAGGCTACTGTAAGACCAGGCCTTTCTCCCTGTTAAATAACCGTTAACTTTGAGTCCAACCAGTTACCCGAGGAACCTAACCATCGACGTTTTATAAATAAACTGCCATTGATCTCGCCCCATATCTCTTATCACACCCTCCCATCCGTATAATAAACTCTAATCCAAATTAAATAAACCTTATGTTTTTCTAAAACAAATAAAACTTATTAAAATCCTTTAGAAAAAAAAAAAACGTTCAAAATTAACAAAATCTCCCACCATAATCCTTCCAAAATTACCTACCTGTATAATCAAAATCAGATCTGAAGGTATACTTGATATAAATGTGCGTAATTATATAAAGAGGCACTCTGGCTGAAACTTGAATGTTGTATCTTTTTCAACCCTTACATGTAAATTCAAAATTAATTAAACGTATATACGGGGATGGCAGCCCTGTGAGATGATTAGCAGGGTTGGACTTGGGACGTGAAATTAATCATGGAAACACTTTTATACTCTTGCTTTTTTCTGTCAGGGTACACCCTGCCTACAGGCAGAAACTATCGCTACCTGTTACGAACCTGAATACTACTTTTGCTTCGTCTACATTCATTCATCTGGACATATTATTATTATATTGGTTTATTTCATGTATTTAATTTCTGCGGATCTGACCGTGGCATATCAAAATACCAGCGCTGTGACTTTTTTTTAATGTTACAGCAGCATGCTGAGATAAGCCCTTTTGGCCTCGCACATGACCAATTTAGTTTGATGTCTTATTTTTTAAAAATTTAATTTTGTTTTGTGGTTTTGTCCTATGCGAGTCAAAAAATACTTCTTCTTTTCTTCTTTTAACCGACTTCAAAAAAAGGAGAAGATTCTCAATTCGGTTGTATTTTTTTTTGGTTTGTGTTGTTTCTTACTTCATATCTTCGTCATTTATGAACCGATTTGATTTTTTTTTCTTTTATCTGAAAGAATATACTTCCCGATTGGTCCCATAGAAATTTTATAAAAATCGGTGTTTAGTAGTTTTGTTTTTAAAACATCTGGTAAAAATGTTATCCAAGTAAAAGAAATTGCAAAAGTGATCGTTGATAAGGCTTTGTGTGTGCTACGATAACTAAAAAGGAATAAATAAAAACTTTTTTGCAAAAATAATAACCGACTTCCAACAAAAACACCAATAAAATTAAAAATAACTTTACTTTCGGAAGTCGCTGGCAAAAAAGTCAATGAAACAAACAATAGTCACCGACTTCCGAAAGTAAAGTTATTTTCCATTTTTTGGTGTTTTTTTTTTGGAAGTCGGTTATTTTTTTTTATACACGCACGTCGGTTGCGAGTAAGTACTATGCACCTGACTTTTCTGAAGAACCACACTAATAAGGAAAAAAGGATGTAGGATGAAGTGTCTCTTTGGTTTTGCATTGTGTTTCTGTGAGTTTGTATTGGCAACTACAGTAACTATAGTTTAGTCTCTTTCTATCTCAGAAACGAACTAAAAACACGACTAAGGCGTCTAAGTACTCCTCCACATCTCATGTCATCCGGAAACGTGCCCAGAGGATGTGCAGGATTGCCACGTTGGATGGCAATGCTAATTCTTTGGACAAAGAAAGAATCTCTGAATTTGTCTCTTCCTTGGGTTAGTTTAACATTGAAGGAATTTAACGTTAAGTTGTAACCTTAAAAACTAGTATTTAAAAAGAAAAAAAACTTGTGAAAAATTTAGAACTTTAAAATAAGCGGTACCTTTGTGCACTTTTGTCTTTATGTATTTTTCCTGTAACGTGTTTTGGGTGTACATAAATAAACTTTGACCTTCAATATCTCCGCAGCCTTAAGGTTCCCAGGTATGGTCCAGAACAAAAAAGTTATCGCAATTACGGGGACAACAAATGCCTTCTGGCTTCGCTAAAGGCCAGAAGTCCTCAGAACAGTGGCAAGCTCTAGCGAAAGAGCCAAAACGGTTTCAGACACACGACACCCTTTACACCTAAATACCCTCGTGCCGCAAAGGCTGAAAAGCCGAAACAGTTTTATGAAGTGTGTCACCCCACTCACTGGCGAGCGGTCTACGGAAAGACTAAAGCTGTGGCGAGGTAGTGCATCCTTACCCGACCCATTCGTTCCACCTGCTGAAAATCTCCCACCTGGACATGAGTTGCCATAGCTGACCTGGAAGTCTTTAAATAGACTCCGGACCCAGGTTGGTCGCAGCAAGGAAATCTTGCTCAGGTGGAGGTGGATTCATTAATGACACTGCCCTGGACTGCAAATGTGGTGCTGTTCCACAAACGATGGGGCACTTAATATCGTGTCCTGATGCTTGTTCACTACAGGAACTGATGGACGCTACTGAAGGCGCCAAACTAGTGGCTCAATTCTGGGCTGACACAATTTAGATTGCCATCGACACGCTAAGAAGAAGAAGGCCTATTGACGCCATTTATGAAAGAAAATAAATGTAGATACTTATTTGCATGCCATGGATTACGAACATTAAAAACTTATCCGAATTGACTAACTTCTTAAAGTAGAAATTAGTCAATTTTAAGACATATATTTTTTATTTCATCATCATGATAAATTACTTTTTATTAAGCGTATCAATGAAATGTGACAGATTTGTTTTGAGACACAAAGTATATTAATGAATCCATGGCCTCCAAAATTTGTCAGTGCCGATGAGTTTAATTTATTGGAACATTTACACACCTACGTAAAAGCCTTCACTTAGCCCGCCTGAATACCTTTGCTCCTATTTTTTGTAATTCAATAAATTTAAGTCGAATCATCACTAGATTTCTTTTAAAGCGCTTACTCAGGGCCTTTAGACGTGAAAAAATACCTTTTTATCTGTAAAAACTGTTGTGAATCGAGAGATAAACCTATTTCTTTCTCAAAGGCATCAGTCACACATCATTTATCACTTCTAGTGACACGATTTATACGTTTTATTAGATGGATTGATGAGTTTTCTTTAAAAATAGACTGAGAACTATTTGGTATTGTTAAAACTGATGAGTTTGGTAAAAATTTTACTTTGGCGAACGAAGATATCAGTCAAAATGTGATATATTATTTCGGGTTTATCAGGCAGGTAGACAAATGATAAATTGCACGGTGCTTTTCATTTTGTAAAGACTTAAAACGTCAACGAAAAAAAGAGTTATAAGTACAGTTGCAGTTCTATCAATGTACATAAATGTATATTGGCACTATCTCCACCGAAATACTAAAACATGGTGTTTCACTGCAGTTTCCATACACCGTCTTTTCGAAAATCTCTTGCTAACACTCGATTCTTTGCATTTTTTTTTAAGTCCACCACACTTAGTTTCCGAGACCTCACGTCTCGTCTGTCTGTCTGTCTCATTAGAATGCCCTTTTTAATTATATCCATTAACTTTAGCGACCTCAGACCTTGTTCATATTTTTAAACCCACTAAATGGTTAACCGGTTCCTTGAACAAGCTCCTAAAGACTCATTCACACCCACACAACAACGCAAAATCTCAGACAGTATCCACCAACTTCCACTAATAAACTGCTTCAACAAAACCTCCCAATAACACTAGGTTTTCACAATCAATATTAAGGCTATCACAATTGCCTTCTTCAGGCCGTCGTCTGTTTATTCAGTTAGGGTAGATTAATGTAGTTTTATACAGTCTTCCCAAAATCAAAGAAACAACCAAGTAGTCCCTTTAACAAAGCTCCAAAAGACTCACTGCCATCCGAAAACAAACCCAACTACGCAAAATCTCGGGCATCATCCACAAACTTCAACATAACTTACATGCACGCTCGATTACACCCACAGAGCATGCATTCAATCAATGACCAGAACAAACATGTATATAGGTCAATGATTTCGGTCCGTAATGTGTTGATTCCGTTGGCAAAACATCGGATCATAGCGAGCCCGTATGTGTTAACAAACGTGGTTGGAGAAGTGTAATTGAGTCCTTGTGTTAATGCTGTTGGTAATAATAGCCTAGTGGTGTGACCGTTGGACTGCCAAGTCATAGGTCTCGAGTTCGAACCCAGGACACGCATTTATGATTTTTCGGAATAATGTGCGTATTGAATAATTATCACTTGCTTCGGTAAAGGAAAACATCGTGAGGAAACAAGCATGCCTGAGAGATTTTTCTCGACGGTATGTAAAGCCAAGTCAGAGGCCCTTGGGCGGCATAAAAACTCTGACACCAGGTTAGGCACTAACCGCACGATAAAGAAGAATGCTGTTGGGTTTGTCTTGCGCTAGATATGGATATGTGGTCAATGGAAGCATTTACTTAGTAGTTAGTGATTAAAGAATAACTGTTATTGACTTCCTCGTTGGATTTGTGGTCGTAATCGCGACTGCTGAGCATGAAGGCCTCGGTTCCATTCCCGAGTCGGTTTTTCTATCAGGATTTCTTCAGTAGCAGCCACGGAGTCTGGATTTGTTCTCGGTTGGTAGTTGACTTTGATAGTTTGATATTATTTCTCTTCTTAAAACTGCTTTCAGCATAACCTACTATCAATAAAAGAAATCGCGATGTCGGAATTATAATTTTCAAATAAAAAAAAATACATTTTCAAATAGGAGTAGCTAAATATATAACCTTTTACCTAGTATTAGCAGCAATAACACAATGTTTAAACCCTAAGTTGCCAACGATAACTTCGAGTACCCGATGTTATAACTTGTAGTCATGCCAGGTATTTCATACCGCTACATAGCATGCAACAAGCATCAAGTTGCTTATGATCCTAACGGTGAGCAGAGTTACAATTATTGGCAACTGCTATTTGAGACCGTGGTTATAGTAAGCGCCAGATAAACGTGGAATAAAGTTCATTGCCCTTTCCTTAATTTATCTGCGTAGGTACGCGGACCATAAATTATGAATCGTTTTTCATCACTAAAAAGAAGGAAAGGATCACGATAGATGTCGCTTCAGGACAGCTTTATGTCATTATTATTGTTTTCGGAACTAAGTTTGTCAATAAATGTATGTGGGTCAATGACCGTTATTCCACGTTTATCTGGCGCTTACTATAGCAATGTTCGCATGGAAGGTTATATTGAAATAACTTATACCTTTAGCTTTGCTATAGATGTTGTTCGGTCTGTCTTGCTATCAAAATAAGCAAAGCCCGAAGAGATGCAATTATTAGTCTTTCGTGTGGCTAGTTGGCTAACCTGGTGTCCGAGTTTGTATGCCGCTCATGGGCCTCTGACTTGGCTTTACATGCGGTCGAGAAATATCTCTCAGACATGCTGGTTTCTTCACGATGTTTTCCTTTACTGAAATGATAATTATACAATACGCACATGATTGCGAAAAAACAGAGGTGCGTAATTATGGATGAAATGCTATTTGAGCTTCGTTCGAGTTCGTGGAAGGATGAATTAAAGTATCTTATACTAGCGACCCGCCCCGGCTTCGCACGGGTGCAACGTAGATACTAATGTTTTCTCTACTATAATATGCATGTGTTATACATATAAACCTTCCTCTTGAATCACTCTATCTATTAAAAAAACCGCATCAAAATCCGTTGCACAGTTTTAATGTTCTAAGCATACGTAGGGACAGACAGACAGCGGGAAGCGACTTTGTTTTATACTATGTAGTGATGACTATAGTAACCGCCAGATAAACGTGGAATAAAGTTCATTGCCCTTTCCTTAATTTATCTGCGTAGGTATGCGGACAATACATTATGGATCGTTTTTCATTACTAAAAAAAGGAAAGGATCACGATAGCTGTCTATTCAGGACAGCTTTGTGTGATTATTATTGTTTTCGGAATTGTTAAGAAATGTATGTGGGTCAATGACCGTTATTCCACGTTTATCTGACGCTTAATATAATAGCGTTGCTAGAAGTGTTTGGTGTCATAGTTCGGTCTGTATAGCTGATAGATAAAGCAATGGTTAAGGAAAAGAATTATGCTCAGCCCACATTTTTGCCATGTTGGTGTAGTGGTCGCTGGCGATGCAGCTTCTGCGGTCCTGGGTTTGATTCTCAGGTCGGGCAAAGTGTCTCTGGGTTCATCCATTGACATTTTTTATATTGCAGTAGAAATCAAATTTTGTGTCCGGATGGTGATAGCTTCAGTACAATCAGCCGCAAATCAGTGGTAATGATTTTATATTGCACATCGCCTTTACCACTGATGTGCGGTTGACTGTACCCACATGGGACTTGTACCCTTAACTGGAAAAATGTGAATGTTCTAATATTTCTGCCTTCTTTATAAGAATTCAAACCATCGCCTTCACAAAAATTATAAATTACCACCGCATAGCTTACAAATTTTCAATTTCGACTTGCCTACGCGGAAAAATAACGCGCTCCATATGTTTTCTGTCATTCGCAAAAACATAGGTATGTGTTTTCCTCTATTGTCACTTAAAAACAATAAAATGAAAGGAAAATATAACAAAAGCGCTTCCAGTGAATTAAATTTAAACAAAAATATTTATTATTCAGTTAGAGGAAAATCTATCATTTTACAAGCTCGTGTAGTTTTGGTATAGCAAGCCCGAATTCGGAAATTGTTTTTCATTGTTATACCTCGTAAGTAGCAAGAAATTGTTTTATATTCCGTTACCTCACTGTTGGCAGATCCGTCTATCATAACGTTTTCCACCTCAATTTTTAGAGATTCGGCTGAAAGTCTTGGGGAAAAGACAGTTTCAGGTATTTTAATGTTATTCAAAGTATGAACAAAATTATAATACTTCTGAAGTATATCGAATAGTAAGTATAGAATAAAGGTTATTTTTTATATTATTAATTTAAATACTTCTAAAGTCTTTTCTAGAGAGATATATCAAAACAAAGTCTGCGAACATAACCCGAACAAAGTTAAACTAAAATTTCCAAAACCAACCCCTAAATTTCCGTCCCCGAATCCGTTCCCGCCACCCTAACTCCGGTATGTCGGCCATTAGACCGCGAAATTAGCGCACAGCCCTACATCGCTAATTGTTATTATTGTCGCTACCCGCTACCTGCTCCTCAGGAATGTCACCTATGTGCCATCATCGCCACTCCACATACGGCCTTAAAGCCATGGCCACGAGGCATGCGCGCCAGCGGCACGCGTCCTGCGGCGACTTACGACTGCGGAGACAACAAATGAAGATGGTTTAGAGCTCGCCAAAAATCACCGTGATGCGACTTTTCTCGGTACTCTCGCGAAGGAAACAAGCCAAGCACGCACATGTTGTTTGACGCAAGTCGCAATCGCAGTGAGGCGTGAATGTGACCTGTGACGTTACTTCAGACGAAACGTCCGCGCGTCACGTGTTTTCTACGTACTATTTCGTGGCTTAAGGGTAATACGTCTAGAATTCACCGTTGTTCATGAACGTGATTACTAATTGGGGTTTTGTACAATCCTAAATATTTTAGTGGCGGATTTGTCGAGAGAGTTATTTTCTGTCTGCTTTAGCTGTTAGACCCTTTTACGAGTGTTTACGATGTGATTGTAGATATTTAAGCACATATTTGACTCCCGGCTGTTGTTCGTAAATCTGTGACATTGGTTGCAGTCGGAAGCAAGAAAATATGACAAATAGTCTTACCATGAGGTATCATACTACTCAGTAAGTGGCTTGTGGAATGTGGAGTAGGTACATCTGTACTTCACAAGTCAGTCAGGCAGTCGCTCCGGTATGTGTTGGCATGCCCAAAATTTTTATATTTTTTGAAGTCTGGCGACACTGCATTCTCAATTTTATCTGTCAATATACGAGTACTATACATACTTCTCTTTTACGTTAAAAAGGAAAACACTCGTTTTATTCACCACGAGCCCTCTCCCTCAATCCACCAGCCCCGCAGACATAATCGGCAAAATGCAGATGACGATGAGATCTATTAAAAAGTAAAAGATGGAACATCTTCGTTACAACAGGACAGTTTTCCTGCAGATGTTGTTTGTGTCGATAATTTAATCAATTTCAAAGCTAGAACATAAGTTGAATTCTTTACGAAAACAATCAGCAAAAAAAATCACAAACCAAACTATACGATCACCATCCAAAATTGGCCGCCATAACACTCCATAAGGAAGCAAAAAAAAACAAAACTCCGTGCCAAATTACGATCCCAAAGCACCGATACTTCACACACGCATCTCAATTTCAAATGGAGTGTACTTGTAGAAAATATAAGAGAAAAACAAAAAAGTTTATCATCTATAGAGGCTCAATCTCAGCGAAAAACAATAGATGTATACTAGTGATGCGATCCGATCCGATACTTTACAGTATCGATACAAGACTACCGGTATCGAACTGAAAGGATAGTATCGTGCATTATCGGGTAAATCAAAAGAATACAAATGCAAGTTTCGTGTATTCGAGTATAGTTCGAGGATCGAATCGTAGACTGTCACGTTGGTCGCAAGCGTGACTACTGAGCAGGAGGTTACGGGGTCGATTCTCGAGCAGGCATAGTGTCACTGAGTATTTCCATCAAGGTAGCAGCAGCAGCCACGGATTGGGATTTGTGCCCGGCTGATGGCAATAGGCTCGCCCCCCATTGATAATGATATCATCTAGCCGATTTCGGCCACACCGACTGCAATCGATGCCTTTCTAGAGTGGTTGTTGAGAGCTTTCCATGGGACTATAACATAACTGGCGAAATGTGGGTGTGTTATTAGGTACACGTCTGCCTAACCCTTCAGAGATTACAGACATAATGTTATGGATCGAAGTCATTCCAAAGTATCGAAACAAATGCAAGAATCGCGCATCCCTATTGTATAGTATACAGCCTACAGGGGAAAGATAATAAAGTATTGAAAACAGCGGGAAAACTCCAATCAATAGCTCATCTCCCGAGGGAAGAAGCCCTATCTAGTTGAGGTATGTGTGTAAGGAGAATTTTTCATGGTTCTGGATTAGAATCGGTGGGTTATTGTGGAGATGGACAAATTATTTTGTTGTGTGTTGATTCGCTGCCAGGATTCCAGGACTTTGCCAGATTAGGGGATTGTTGTAGTGTTCGTTTGATTTTCCAATGAATAAAGAACCTGGGCCTACACTTTTAGAATTTGGTTCCTTGCTTTTAGACCTATAGGCTTATCGTTAGCAAGCATTGAGGTTTTTTGTTGGCAAGCATTGGGGTTTACACGGACCGACAGTCAGAGGTAATATGAATTGCCATAAACTGGGCACAAATTCAGACTCAATAGCTGCTACTGAGAAATTCCTGATGCAAAAACCCAATAACACTTTGCCCCGACCCGGAAATACCAACAAGACCAACAAGAAAACGGTCGATCGCTCAATCCACAGGCCAAGGACCGTTGCCAAACTAGGATTTTTGCAATGAGTCCATTTTACAGCAATATCTTATTTAAATCTGAGATGGAGAGACGAACTGGACAGGCTCCGTCAGAACTGGAAGGGAGACGCGCGGGTTCGTGAGAAGTGGAAAAAGTGGAGGGAGACCTTTGTCAAGGAGTGGGACAGAGCAGGCTAGGAGAAAAAAAGTCAAGATTCGATTATAGACCGTATCACTGTCATCTTTCCAGTCTTTCCTCAGTCCATTACTGGACAGACCTAGACAGACGTCGCCACCTAACACACTACTCAATTCAATTAAAAAGAATTCAATAAAACCTTAACAATCTGAATTCCAATCAATGCTGATTGATATCCTTAAAGGTGGCATCGCTAATCCTCTTTTATTGTTCATTAAAAAGAGAATTAAATGCGGGCTGTGGATGCATAGCGAAATGGTCATAAACTCGGATGATTCAACTGCCTTTTTTAATGTGCAGCCGTAATGTCTTGGAAGTCGTAGTGATATGCGGTTATTTCTTTTTTTGTTAATGGTGGATGATGACTGATAGTAGAGCTTTTCAACAGAATAAAATCACATGAGAAATGATTTATTAAAAGGAATTCATCCCCATTCTTACGTTACAAGTAGTCAGTGGCCAGATAGTCCGACAAACAGTTTCACCAACGGTTGTAAAGGTCAAATAGGCAGTCGCTTCATGTAAAATACTGGTATTCGGCTTCATCCAGTGAGACTGGAAGACGATCCCAACATACACACATCAAAAGTATCTAGGGATCAACATATATTTTTGCAATAACTTTTCTCCTGATTGATATTAATTAAAATTTTCTTTAAGGATTCATCAAATAAAGTGTTTTCGTTTGTCACAGTAACGATAAACCAAGTCACCTTTGCATTAATAAAGAAATTTGCCATTTTCCTAATAAAGGGATTTTTGACATTTGAACCACTAACATTAAAGTTCGAAAAAAAGACTGAAATAACCGTTTTCTTTAAAATTTTATTGGGTAACTTAAACAATTAATAATCCGTGTTTCTACCGCGAACACTAACAACACAAGAACATCGGTTTGGCATACTCAAAATGAGTTCATCCAAATCACGCTGTGGAATGGCCGCCCATGTTCGTTGCAACAACAAAAAAAGGTCTTCTTGCGACTGGATACCCTCCATATTCGGCAGAGCTCTTCTCTGTAGCATATCCCATGCATGCTCAATCGGTTTCAAGTCTGGCGACTGAGCAGGCCAGGGCAGGACATTGATGTTAGCTGCGGCGAGAGTCTGTCTTACAACTCTTGCGGTGTGCGGTCGTGCATTATCATGCATTAACTGAAATAAGGGACCGATTTGCACTTGTAGAGGAACGATGACGTCTGATACAATCGTCTCAGCATAAATTTGAGCGTTGAGGTTGCCTCTGATCCAAATCAACTCAGTTCTTCCGCCGATCCAAATACCCGCCCATACCATGATGGTTCCACCACTATAAGGATGGACTTCCTGGCAGGATTTTAATCGCTGTTGGCGTCCAGGGGTTCTCCAGTGTCGTATACGTCTTGTATCCGGTCTCATACCAAAACGAGACTCATCAGAAAAGCACACGAAACGCCATTGTTCTTCTGCCCAATTTCTGTGTTCAAGAGCCCATTGATATCGAATCCTACGATTGTGCATTGCTATAGGTGGTACCCGTAGCGGTCTTCGGGAATGAAGGTTCACTTCATGCAAGCGGTTTCTGACTGTTTGGTCGCTAATTAAGTTCCCTGAAGAGTGATGAAGCCTCACGGCTAACATCATGGCGGTTATTGTTGGAGCTCTTCGAGTTAAGATTTGAATGTATCGGTCTTGTCTCCGTGTGGTGCAGCGATACCGTCCTCCATGGCGCTCAGCCACGGTACCAGTGCTTCGGTAACGTGTCCAAAGTCGACTGATAACACTCTGACTTGTATTCAGAGCTAAAGCCACAGTACGTTGCCGGGAACCAGCTTCTATCATTCCCACGGCTCTGAGCATTTCTTCCCTGCTTAAATGACGTCGCCGCTCCATAATAACGTTGGTTTTAATCAGTAGTAGGGAAACAGTAGCACTAATAATGTCTTCAATGCGTTGTATGTTTTTATAGGGAAAATATTGACAGCTTATTTTCATCTTTTACTCGAATTTGATTGAGAGTTCCTGATTCAAATTATGAAATGCACCAAAAAGGATCCATATAAATTTATAAAATCATAAATTTATTACAAAGCCACATCTCAATCTCAAGAAATCCGCATAAAAATGCTTGATCCCTAGACACTTTTGATGTGTGTAGTTGGGAAAAGGCTAGGGATACAATGATGATGATGTCGTATTAACAGGACAAGAGATAAGTATTTTGTATTTCTACAACGACTTGCAATTGCCATAAAGTAAGCTTTTAGGTAGCTTATGTCAATCCAATACATATTTCACGTTTTTAATATCGTTATTGCTGGCAAAATATGTCTTTGTCCTAAGCTCTCTGACTTTACGTGAATAGAATGTGCATGAGCTTGTCTCTTTAACACAGCCAATCGCTGTCCACTGCTTGACATAGACATCTCTTAAGCTGCCCAATAGCACCCTGTCCGCCGCTTCCACATCTAGTCTTCCCCAGGGTCCATCTAGCTGAGGGCCATCCCACATCCAGCTGTGCTTGCTGATATGCGCTTCTTGGCTACCATCTATAGTATTATATTTTATAAAGAAATGCAATTTGTTTGCAAGTTTGTATGTAGGAGGTAATCTTCGGAACTACTGATTGGATCCCGAAAATTCTTTTAACGTTCCCATGGCTTAATTTCCGTACATAATGGGGGTAAAGCCGCGAGCAAAAGCTAGTTAACAATAAACTGCAATCACCAGTTTATCTTCTAAGCATAGTGACTTGGATTAGACGCCTAGAGAGATGATCTTTGCATTTTAGCCAGACTAGGAAGGTAGATTTTCGACGCAAGGTAACAAATACTTATAAAAACTTCGATTTGCAAGTCAGTATGACGTAAGCACGTAAGTAAGCGAGTTAATAAAAACGAAACCAATTATGTCTGTCGTTAGTTTCGCCACGGTGTATCATCTAATTAATTAAACAGCATCTGAGGTGTGAAATTGACCTTTAATTATATCATCTCATCACTCCTCGGACTCACAGAGAGTAATTGACTGTTCAATATTCTATCATTTTGGACATCGTTTTAACACAGAAATAAATGATTTGGCTATCGTTGTAGCATGTTGTCTTGATCAAATTATATGGACAAAAAATGATAAATGGATTGCACTATTTAAATCTTTTGTGTGCTTCGTATAGGAAGTTCTTGGATTCGTATTAAAATATGGCATGTATTTAACGCGGCGACAAATTAATCTGAATTTGGGATTAAAAACCAAATTAAAGCCGGTAGCAAAAATAGTAGGTTGGCGGCTACAGCGAAGGATAATTTTAAGTAGAAAGTAGCAGCTTAATAATCAGCTGTTAGCTTTGTTTTAATTTAAACTGCCATCGAGATTTTGTTTTGGTAACTTAATTTATTGGCCTCGACGAGGGAGCCCCACTGCGCGGGGCTCCTGTTTCTGTCTGCAGGGTTTAAAGGAACCTAACGTGAATGACAGAACGGGAGCTAATTTCGCTCGTTTCGCTCGCTCACTCTAGCTCCCGTCATACCATTCGAACCTAACCTACGCGTGTCGGGGTGCTCTTAGCTCCCTGTGCCCTATGTTCTGCTACTTGGCTAGGCAAGAAAATTTTTGCAACTCCAAATTATGCCAAGCTTTTTTTTGTCGTTGCCAAGCTATTTTTGTAGAAGCAAATAGTTAGTCTCCCTACTTTTTAAATTTTATACTAATTAAGTTCCTATGGCTTAAGGCCAAAAAAAATTTTGTACGCCACTCCTATATGGCAAAACATGTAGCTACATCTAATTTATTTATAAGACCTGTATACATTATCTTAAGTTGTTAGTCTTCTGGAATATAATTAGCCTTAAAATATGATAGTTACTACATTCCCAGATTAATTAATTAATGTAAATTGAGAAGTTTTCGTTGCCAAACTTAAAAATTTAATGATAATGATGATTTTTGAGCCACTAAGTTAATAGTGAGATAGTTTTAGTTAAAAACTATTTGGTCTGATTAGCTCAAATCGGAAAATCCACATGTGATATCATCATCAGCATTCTTCCTACTCCAATTTATTTGGCTTCGGCGCGGCATGTCTTCTCCTTCTATACTTCTCTATTACTCGTGATCTCAGCAGACACCTCCTCAAAAAATGTGATATAACGGATTAATAAGTGCAATCTACGCTCAATTTACATTTTAAACTATGCCCGGTAGTGATCACAGCGAAATAAAAACTTAAATGGAGTTATTACCAACATCTCAGCCATTTTTTTTTCATTTACAAAAGAACCATTGACCCCATAAAATAACTATAAAATCGCAATCATTTATCATCATTTTGTTTGAAGTTTTAGCATTCTAATTTAACATTTTATTCGTTTTTAACTAGTCTCGAACTTCCTTAAAGGAATTTTAGGATGCTGATATCATCAAAATTTTACTAGGTGATTACAAAATGATTGATTTAAAAGTTTTATTGTCACATCAAAGCATAGAAAAGCTATAAAAATGCTTATACAGAATCTTCTACAATACATCAGCTGCCTAGCCTTTTCCCAACTGTGTTGGGGTCGGCTTCCAGTCTAACTGGATGCAGCTGAACACCAGTATTTTACATGGAGCGACTGCCTATCTGACCTCCACAACCCAGTTACTGGGTCAACAACTTCCGGGCTTCTGACTGCTCGTAACGAGCAAAGCCCGACAGGCTTTCGAATCTACAAATGACAGCCGGGACCAACGGCTGAACGTGCTTTCCGGCAGGCACGGAGGAAACCCGGGATGTAATGTATGGTTATCGACAGACCAACCCTGACAACCATGGTAACCTTGAGAATCGACTTGCGGGGCTGTTATTATGGAGCCACGAGCTCCTTAATCTTAAAAAATACTAAGCTCATAAAATTAAAAGATAAAAGTAAAACTAAGCAATTACAGATTGGTCTGGAACAGAAACTTCTCTGGCAAAGAGTGGCGCTTAGCGCTAGAAGCTTTTAAATAATATAGCTAATATTCTGGGAGCTTCATGCAGTTAATCAGCTGCTGCAGACACAGTTCCAGGAAACAGGGAGACGTTACACAGAAATAACATCATACAGGGATATGGCAGAAGGTTGGCTGGAGTGAAACGATGTAGTTAAGTGCTTTCGAGAATACAGAGAGATGAAAATGGGTTTTAATACTGATATGGTCATTTACAATATTATTGAAACTGGATATTTAATCAATGCGTTTTAAGTATTGATGATAGAGACCGTTTTTTTCAAGATCGCACAGGCTGTTCAAGGGCCCCTTCGAACAGCTGTGGGACATGATATAAGCTGAAAAAAAACTTTTATCAGGATTAGCTTTATGAAATACGGAAAACTTTGAAGGACATATAATTTCGAGAAACGCTTGGTCTCTAACTCTTTGTAACACATCAGTATGGTACTTTCGATCAGCGACTAAGGGTGGTGATTTTAAGAAATAGTATCGTGGACTTATAGAAATAATCAAATGTGTGGCATGGTGTATTCCAAATAGCATTTTATTAGTCATTTGAATAGACTGTGAAGTTTTCGAGTTAGACCGATTTGTTGGGTCCTTTACTAACAGGTTTTCAAAAGTCTGAGTAAAACAGGATCTTAGTACGACTTTTGTGTAAAGACTGTAAATAATTGTGACTACTTGGTAAATGTATCCTTGGGTAGGACTGGTGGTCCGCCTTACGGAGATCATCATATTTAGAAAGTGGATATTAACCATTTAGGAAAGGATTTCCAACCTTCTGTTTCACGAAGTTATAATGGCGGCACTAAACAAAAAGAAGATAAAACCTAGACAACTATTATCACGTGATAAATTGCTTAAGTGAGTCAGGATACTGTTTGCCTCAGCTCTTTAAAACGTCCGCAATGAGTGCGACTTTACTTGTACCTACTATAGATTTTATACAGGAATTAAAATATACGAGGGTCATTTAGTGATTGGATTTAGTTTATTCGGATATATTCTGATAGAGCAGACAGATTAAGGTTTGAAAATTGATCGCCACTTTAGCCGTTTTCGAAGGGCATCGTATGAAACAATCTATACTAATATTACAAAACTGAAGAGTTTGTTTGGTTGAATGCGCTAATCTCAGGAACTGCTGGTTCGAATTTAAAAATTATTTTGGTGTTGGCTAGCCCATTTATCGAGGAAGGCTATAGGCTATATAACATCACGCTGCGACTATTAGGAGCGGAGCAGCAATCAAAAATTTTACGCAGACGAAGTTGCGCGGTTCAGCTAGTGTAATATAAAAACGTTTAAATAATAGTAGAAGATTTTTCTTATGTCGATGTCGGCCACAAATCAGCAATCGGCATCAGAAGACCATGAATTCTTTCGTCTTTCCAGAAGATAATGAATGCGGTCCCAAGAAGGCCATGAACATTACCAATTGAGTAAAAAAAAAGATCAGCTATCGGTGAAAATACAAGGTGAGGTATTCACACTTAGGTAAACAACGAATTTAAAAACATCATTGCAAAGCTGGTGAAAATCGGACATAAATGCCCATCTATATAAGATGGGAAACCTTCATGTAATAATTTGTTCAACCCAATTACAATATTATGACAATTTCACACATACATATAACACCCATATACGCCATCTGCAATATGTATTCCAAGTATTATCTCTGTGACGTGCGCTGAAACGCAATTTTTTGGCTTCCATTTTGGTTACACGACCTTTACGAAGTTTTGTACTGACTCTGCGCCTATATTGCGATATTATGAAAATTCTGGTGTTTGTATTATTTTGATATTCATAATCCATATGCAATAAAGATTTTTTGATACTAAAATTGTTAAAATAACGATGGAGTTTCAAAGCATAGCATTTATTTGTTATAGTATTTATTGAATGCCATTCCATCCTTTGATCTAGTGTACGAAAAACCTGGCTGTCTGAGTTTGAACCTGACGTAAATTTGCACAGAGTTCCAACCTAGCCTCGCAGTCCACAGCTGAACTGGACATCGGCTTCCAACAAGCTCCACTACTACCACATTACCCTGCCACATTTGCCCTGTCTGGCGTATCCAGCCTTTTTCTTTTTTTTTTCACTATGTGGAAATACTCAATGGATGTCCTCCTCCCTGGGGAGAGCGGAGGGGTCTGTCAGACTCGTACTGACTAAAACCATACCACAGCGGGAACTAATGCGACTTCCACTGCCTCGGACTAGTGCCGGCCCGCTTGACTGCGGGCCTCGTCCCGGGGGGGAGTGAGGTGTGACATATCCAGCCTGTCCCAGCCACCATTATCCATTTAGTTTGAGGCACGTTACACTTGCCACGCGACTGATTATGGACCCAACGTGAACCCGCCCTGGCTTCGCACGGGTAACGGAGCATAATATATGCGTATTTTTTTAGACGTATAGCGTCGCCACAGTTTCATGGTTTTTTTTAGGACGAAACATTAAATGACACATAAAAAAAGTAAAAAAAAGTAAAACTTCCAGTCAGCATGGTGTTTTCCGACATCGTCAAAAATGATCAGCATATTTCAGCCATTTTACATAAAAAATTAATGCATTATACAGCTAAACATTCCTCATAAATCAGTCGATCTATTGGTGAAAATCGTATGAAATTCGTTTGGTAGGTTTTGAGTTTTTCACGTTCAGACAAATAGACGAACAGACAGACGTGGCGGGGTCTTTGTTTTTAACAGACTTCAAAAATCTTTATCTATTCGGATATTTATATATATATTTTGTTATAAAATCTGATGATTGGTTGGCCAACTAGCAGGCTTCTCACCTAATAGGTAGGTGCGTCGCAATTCCAGAGATCAAACTAAAATCTTTCACTGCTTGAAATTACTTAAAGAGGTTTTAAAAAACCAGAGTGTTGAAATGAGTGTTTTTTCGATAACGTCCTGTCTGTAAGTCCCAACTCCACTGGCAACAGGGACAAAACTACAAAGAGAAAAAAACCAGTTATATTAGTTCTCCAATCTCCTAAACAAGTTCCCTAGCCTCACTCCTGAGGCATACTAAACACTACTATATTAGGATCACTTTTATTCAGATCATGAACATTTTGTTTATGTTACGACTTTCCGTATTCTTCTGAACATTCTCATTACTCTCACAACTTTGAGAACTAGAAAAGTACGAATGTAGGGTTATAAAAATGTGTGAAACAGGGGACACAGTTACGAGTGTATATGTATGTAGATTTTATTTTTCAACCCTCAGTTACCTGTATGGAGGGCCACCCCTATTTTTATGTTTGCGTAGCGGTTCACAGAAGGCTCCTACACTTCAAATTTGAACTGTATGGTGCCAGTAGCCTCTGAGTAAAATGGCTGTGACGTACGGACGGACAGACAGACGGACAGGACGAATCTATAAGGGTTTCGTTTTTGCCATTTGGCAACGTAACCCTAAATATGGTTGTAGACCTGCACACCACAAATGCCCAAAGGTTTAGGCAGAGGTGTATCGACGTCCACGTTACGTTTAAGTCCAATGAGGTAGGGACTGAGCCATCACCAGGCCAAATCCAAACTCCGTGGCTGCTACTGAGAAATTCCCTATAGAAAAACCCAATTTGCCCGACCTGGGATTCGGACCCAGTACCTCACGCTCGACTAGACCAAGGAGGCAGAAACTTATTATATCGATATCAATCAAGATACGAATACAACATAACATTTATTAGTGCGATCGAAATAAAAATAATTAACACAATTTTAATGACTTTCCAATGATTACTGAACTTCCAAGTGTTACTTGTACAAGCAACTAGTCGTTAATTATGCCAGGTATTTTTTTTTAATCAGGAATCGTACGTTTCAGGTTAAATGAAATAGTACATTTTGATATAAGTGGGGAAAGTTTGTTATTGCGGCCGAGGCGAAATACACACGAGCCGCAGGCGAGGGTGTTATGTGTATCAAACGACGTTTTTCAATACACTTTTAGTTTTTTGGTTTTAGTTTTTAGTCCAAATTTTTTTCAAAGTCCAAATTGATTCTTTTTAGAAAAAAAAATAAAAAATAAAATTGCGTGTGGAATTTTTATTTCCGCACTATAGTGCGGGAATATAAGAACAAAACCACGAGGGTGAAATCCATAGCATGTTGAACCTAATCGTGGTGCGATAATAGCCAGTTTTCATTTCATTTCATTCGCTTTTCTTGTAAAATGGAGTCGTACCATTTTCTTTTTATTATAGTGTATATTTAATAATTAATATTTAGTGTAGGTATACATGGTGAAAGGGACACCGTACCGAAAACGGAAACCACATACTCAGTACATCATTCTGAAAAAAAAAAAAACAGCTGATGGTGTCCTACAAAACTGCAATACCTACAAGGTCAAAATGTATGGAACAGCTGTTTTTTTTAATTACCGATGAAAAATTTCCATGTTTCCATGAGGTTACTAATTTTTTAGAACTATATATCCTGCTTATGGGTATGAAGTTTCATTAAAATCGGTTCAGTCATATCGAAAAATAAGGACTTGAAAATTTGTATGAAATGCCGTACGGCGTACACGCTCTTAAACGGAAATAGTACGACTCCATTTTACAAGAAACGCGAATGAAATAAAACAGAGACTCGTTAGTTCGCAATTCCTCTTCTTTTGCACTTGAAATGGCGTATATGTATATAAGTCTTCTTTTGGAAATATTAATCAGTTACTGGGTAATTAACGATTGGGAGACATTCATATCACCAAGCATTGTATAGTTATTAATGTAGTCAATCTATGTGGAAGCTCGTGGGTAAATAATAACAGCTACACGGGTCGATCCTCAAGGTTAAGCAAGCACTGCCAAGGGCGGCCTTTTGAATGGGTGACCATCCAGTATACGTTATACGCTAGATCGATCGTTTTTATATAGAAAGCAATAAGACTGGAACCCCGGAGATACTAGTGCTACTTCCAGACTCCTCATTCCTCCAAGTTTAGCAGTATCAAGTTACCAAGTTCAGGATCATCAGTTATTCAATGGAGTCCGCAAGCGGCGCGACGTACAGTCACGTTCAAAATTCAAAAGAGGTTTTCGCTTGGAATATCGATTGCAACATCGAGATAATACCTATTTCATAATACTACGGATTTCGACATACTATGTGCCTAACAACATATAATTACAGTCGATATATTAGGAGAAAATCGCTGTTAAAACTTGCTTGCTAAGTGTGCACATGTTTGTGCTCGTTACTGTACCTTGTTTAATACTGAGTTTCACTTAATCCTTCGCTTAATTAAATATTTGTTTCGAACTACTGTCTAGAGTCTACTGTCTCGATGTCTGGGACCGTGGAATTTTGGACTTAGGAAGTTGTGAATTGTTGTGAAAAACTGGTATTGTTGTATTTCGGTTTACACCACCGCTGTTCGTTCTAAGTTAAATAAAAAATCCTAGTAATATTATATATGCGAAAGTTCTTGAGGGACTCGCGCAGACCACGTAAGAATGATACAGAAGAGAGGACACCTATATAAGATATAAACAGACCTATCACGAAGCCGGTAATCTAAGCGTCCTGTATTTCAAACTAAGTAACTCTAAGCAAAAATGATTACTGGGAAACGGAGATAAATCGCGTTTTACGGTAGGACTCAATGTAACGCACTCAAAACATTGTGCTGATGGATGCATTCAACAGTACGGGGGTGGTGGAAATATTTAAAGTAAACTTAAATAATTAGGATATATATATTAAACCTCAAAGCCTTGTTTTAAAAAAATAACTTGTCGAAAATTATGACTTTAACCCCTAATATCTCCATACGAAGAAGGTTCCCCAGTGTGGTCCAGAATAAAAAAATGATCGCAACGACGGATTGAACAATTGCCATTCGGCTTCGTCAAGAGTTTTACACCCTTGATATTCAGCAGAGGGTGGAAATAGTGACAATGATGGTGATGAGTTCACTTCATTAAGTGGCATAAGTGCCGTCCTTCATTTAAAAAAAA
The DNA here is from genome assembly GCA_964057025.1 of Standfussiana lucernea. NCBI lineage: Eukaryota > Metazoa > Arthropoda > Insecta > Lepidoptera > Noctuidae > Standfussiana > Standfussiana lucernea. The sequence goes on from OZ059809.1 coordinate 5,883,991, forward strand.
ATAGTTTTACTATTATCGCCAACAACCTTGAAATTACAGGTGTTCATAAAAGACCTTTATAATTTCCCATCAAATGAACAGACCTCATTAACAATCTATATTTGCAGACTAGATTTTTTGCCTGCGGTTTCGCTAGCGTTTTTTTCGGAAACTCTCCTGCGGGAACGTTTAAAATATAGAATATGACATTTGGGAATAACGTAGCTTACCATTAGTCTAAGAATTTTCGGAATCGGATCAGTAGTTCTGAAGATAACCCCCTACATCCAAACTTATAACCGTCACCTCTTTATAATATTGCAGTACAGACATATGTATATATACATCCTTCCGTTATCTATAGAATGTCTCACATCACTGCCTATCCAATATAGTGAACACTATAACATGTCATGTCTGAAATAGTTGGGATTCCGATAACATTGTGGTCGCGCGATTCTGCGACCGGCGCGGCGGCGACCAGCTGCGGTCGCATACCAGTCGCGGTCGCTGGTCGCCACCACGTCGCTGGATGTGCTGAACTGCCGATTGATACTGCTGCTTGTTTCAGTTATTTGTTACGAGTTATGTTTGTTGTATGGATTTTGTGGTTTGTCTGTTTGTTGGGAGTTATTCCGATTTAAGGTATCTAATGTTAACTTTGCGGTTCTCAGTCTACGTACCCATAATCTCAGATAAACCGGGAATCTTACAAATCTATACAAATAAATAAAATTGAAGTGTCTGTTTGTAATTTCAAAATAATAACTTTTAACTGAAAGCATATGAAAGTATATAATATACGGTGCTTATATTAAAAAAAAAATTGTCTGTCTGTCTGTTTGTTCAGGCTAATCTCCGAATGAACTGATTTTGACGGGACTTTTACTGGCAGATAGCTGATGTTATAAGGAGTAATTTAGGCTAGGTACTTTTATTTTTTATTCAAGAAAAAAGAATTAGGGTTCCGTGTAAAAAATTAAAACCCATGAAATTTTTAACAAAATCCGATTCAAATAGGGAAGTTACATTTTTATAATAATATTACGTGGATGAAGGTCGCGGCCAACAGTATTTAATAAACTTTGTAGATTGACTGCCTAGTATTCGCAAGCGCGTCTGCTGAGAATGGAGTCCTGGGTTTGATGCCTGTGTTGAGCAACGTATTAATGGATTTCTGAATTTTCTTTTTTATTTGTAGATTTGTGTTCTTCACACCGTTGACACAAGCTTGACTATCTAATGTAGGCGGAGGGCCAGGCACTGAAGCAAAATTTGGCAGTGTTTCTCTCAAAGTTTGCCTGGCTCTCCAGCTCTCTAGTCCAGCTATGGCTTGTGTTTTTACTCCTAAAATAATCCAACGATCAAAATATGTTAGTTAAAAAAATAAATTAAAAAATTTATCAGCTGTCCAGTGTAAAACTTCAACACCTTCTCAACCCAAATGTACGTTTCAGCTGATAGATTTCGCGATTTCGATAGTGGTCCCATGGAGACAGTCGTTCAGTTTGATGGTCTGAATCACACCCTGGAATTTGACCACACCTTTCTGGCACACCAGAAATCTGGTATGTAGAGTAACTCTTTGATTATCTTATTATTTTTCTGTGTACTTCGTAATTGGCGTAATGTTTAGTATAATAATTTTATGATTATGTACTGTCAGCTGTGAAGCTACCTATCATAAAATAAATAAATAGTAAAGTAAATCCTTCAAATCAAAAATCAAAATCAAATCAAATCATTTATTTGTCAGAACATGGTCGGTACCTATGTATATTACGTGGTCTTGAGTTTATATTGATTGTGTCACCACATTCTACCACATGGGCTTACAAATGTTAATTTACATTGGTTCCGTCTAGCTTTTTAGTCCTGTGCGTAATTGTGTGTCCGTAAACGCAAATAAGGGAGTGTGTGAGGACACACAGCTCCGATAAGGTTTCCGATAAGCATGGATATTATGTTGGAAATTTTCCTCCTAAAATTTCCATCTAGGTGAATAAAGCCAGCCGCGCCTGTAAAACTGTAAACGTGTAAAATATTCTAGTTACAGAATAAATAATTGCCGACAATTGGCTAATTGTTCATTAATCGCCAACCCGTCTTGAGCAAGCGTGGTGATCAACGCTAGCGCCTTTTCTGTATGAGAAGAGGCCTTTGCCCAGCAGTGGGACAGTTACAGGCTGGTATTATTATTATTCAAGAAGGTGAGTGTATTATAAGCTGAATAACAAAAAAAAAATAACTTTTTCCATTTCCCTCACATAAACTGTGATTGCAACTTAACTACACTGCAACTTATCTTGAAAAAACAATTAAAGACATTCTCATCGTGACCTAACAATCCTATTTCCAACAAATACGGCTTCCAGACTTACCGAAAAATTGATTTAAATGACGAAAACACAAAAAATAGCGTTTACTTCAAAACAGGTTTACCTCATAATACACACATTTCGCCTATTGTCATCGACCGCGCACGAATCAAGACCCCGTGGCTGCTACCTAGGTTATCCTGATAGAAAAACCCAATAACATTTTGCCAGACCCGGGAATCGAACCCAGGACCAGGCCCAGGACCTCAAGTTCAGTAGTCGCAAGCGCGACTGCTGAGCACTCGACCATCTACTTCAATAAATTGTTAAATCATTTGTATATTTTTCCAATTCCACACCAGTGCTGTATTTCACGCTGAAGAACCTCACATTCTTACAAGTCATGTTAACGTCAATATAACCATCAAATAGCAGTACGTCCCAGTAACCTATAAGACAATATTTATAGCTCGATATACCGTGTGAAAATTGAGCTTTTTCTTTGAAACTTAACTGCCTCACAAAAAGGATCCCGGCGAAACGTGAATTCGTCTTTTCTAATGTCCTATAAATAAACATACGGTGCCGAATATAGGGACCGTGCACAATGTACGGTGATTTGGGGAAAATGTTTTCTTCTTTATTCTGTTTGGTAGGGTTTAACGATGTGTTTGTATCATTGTTTCCGGAGTAATTCGTTTGTTTAAGTTTGCAATAATTGAATTTTAACGTCAGATAAAGGATTTACAGGACACGGGCATTAGGTCCCCTAACTCAGTATAGAATCGAACTCGCAATAAGTTTAAAACCTTTCTGTAAGTTATGAACAGTGGCCCTAACAATGACGTCTTAATGCAGGATTTTTTAGTTCTATTCCAGTGTGGGAAAGACATGGCGCTAGACATCCTTTATAGCTCTGTCTCTTCCCCACACTGGAATAGAACTAAACATTCCTGCATTAAGACGACATGGTAGGCCACTAGAAAATTGTACCTTTCAAGAGGAATATAATAACGTTATTGATTTAACTCATGAACAATATTATTTAAATTAAAATAACTAACTTAACAATTTATAAACTAAAAAAAATGCGTCAAAAAACTCCTTCTCAACGCTGTCAACTGGTAATGCCCTCGAGAGACTGGCTGAATGATTGAATGAGCACAATCCGATATGGGTTTTTCTGATAGAAAATTTACCGAACCTACCTACTGCTTACTCTTCATCTGTTTGATGGGTTCTTTAATAGCGAAAAGGAAGGATACATACATATGCCTGAGCTTTAAAAGATAACCTAACACTATTTTTAAAAATCCGAAAGCAATTTCATCTTTGGTCGTCCTCCTTAAAATTCCGAAACCAACAGAGCCTCGTTTTATCTTCCTAACCTACTTTTCCCTCCGCAAGATTACTCCAAGTGTAACAGTACCCTTACGGCCGCCTCCCAGAATGGCTTATTGATGTAGTGAGCCCTTAACAATGGCGCAGCTGCGTTACCCCACGCCGAAGATAGAAAAAATTCGACCTACCCTCACGTCCATGGGCGTTCACACAACTTTCATAGACGTTTTCGTCGAAAAACGGCCTTATATGTCCCCTGTTGAAAAACGTCGAAAATGATTACTTATGTTTTATGGCGGGAAAAATGTGTAAAACCGGTTTATCTGTGTATGGTTTTATTAGTGTTTGAAGGTGATAAATTTTGGCTTTCATTGCTTTAAGTAGGCTGTGTGTCATAATCAAGTTGTGGGTAAATGGACTTTTAAGTAAGGGTTTTAATAATAGCTTCGGTTTTAGTAAGCAATGGTTTGTCAATTTCATATGAGCTTTTTAAGTTTATTAGATATGTGAGAGAAAAAGACAGTTAATTGAAATTTGAAATTTTAGGCCAAAAATCGTCAACACCAGCGTTGCCACCTGTCGTTTTGTCTCAAAAAATAAATCTTGTGTGATTGGGATAGCTACAAACTGGAAATAAGATCACTTAATTATAAATACATATTTGTACTTTAATTAAAATTTTCCGGCCTATCCTGAAACACAGTAGACCTGAATCAGTTAACCGTGCATAACAACAAGGGCAGCTGGATCGATGAATTTTTCAAAGGAGTCTGCTGCACGGAAACATGTCAATTATTTCAATGACACTTCGCCGCTTCGTCATTAATTCGAGCCGTTCGGGATGAAGCGAAGCGCGGCGAAGTAAACCGAAGCCTTCCGAAGTGTACCGAAGCATCCCGAAGTTTTCAGAAGCTGGATTCAAGTCCGCTAAGCTTTTTTCTTAAGATTTTTTGCTCAAAATATTGTTAGCTTTAAGTGATCGCCGTCTTTTGTGCAGTATTGGAAAATAATCAGTATTTCTGTTGGATTCGAGAGGTCGGGAAGAGATGGTCATTATCGTAAATATCGCAGTGTTTTGCACCGGTTTTCTGTCTAGCCAGATATTCATTGGTTTTTCCAAGAACGAAGCAAAATGTTACTGAGACCAGTTCTGATGAGAGTGACGTTTTTATTTTGATTAAGTAATCGCCGCAGCCAACATGTCATTTGATAACAAGTTTTATTCAGTTTTTCTAAAAAGTGACATTGCAAATGAAGTGAAATGTCACTAAAGAAATGACATGACATAAGCTACCGAAAAGCAACATTAATATTATGTCAATCTTGTTCAAATTCTTTGTGGAAATGCGAACAGCTTTAAAAGTGGTTACTACTTGATTAGGCCCTTAGATCTTTTAGGCATTGCCAAAGTGATGTTCTGAGCTTTTGACAACTATTGAAAAAATATGCCTATGAATTCGTAATATCTTAGAATGCCGCTATCTAGAGCCAAGTCCATTAAATAAATATTGCCAGAATAAGAAAAGCTCGATCCTCACGAAATAACCTTACAACATTAAGAACAACACACCAAACATCTGCTACGCGTTTAAGAACAATGTATGGCATCAATAAGCTACTCAAAAACAAAACACACGGAAACATATCTGTCTCTTTCTTACTTGTACAAAAGCATATTGTTAGCTCCCTCTAAGGTTGGGTAGAAGTTTTTCCGCTCCATTATCCGATCCCTCTGAAAATGAGTGGAATATATTTAGTAGTAAATGAAATCATTTGTTTTGATCTAGTTATTATAAAGCACAGTTTCGTTCAGGACGAAATATCGTGCGTTTGTGTTTTATTCGTGAATAGGTACGGTTGGTTTTATAAATCTTTTTTGTGTATTTTTTCGGTGGTGTTGGATAACTGTGTTAGCACGGTGTTTGGGATTCTGTGAAGTTATTTTGAGCTTTGGTTTCGAGTTTCCATGTTTCGTTTTTTAGTTGTATGTTCGGGTTATTTTCAAGTTAAAATGCAGTTTTTTTTTTTAAATAAACAGACAGGACACACGTAAAAAATTAAATGCCAGATGAATTCAGTTGAAATTACTTTATATTGCAAGTTATTTTCGAAGTCTGGCTTTCAGGATTTTACCCGGTAACAATTAATGTCTCGGTTGTGTTTTTGGAAAAACATACTTTAATATAATATTTGTTGCGTGTGATTCCCGGAAAAAAACAAATGTAAATAAATGCAATTAGCAGTTTCTACCAAATGGGATGATTTTAATTTATCTGGTAGGACCACGTTGTAGTCATATATCGTGTATATGACTACGTTGTAGTCATATATCGTGTAAATGACTACGTTATAGTCATATATCCTGTATATGACTACAACGTGATATTACATTGAGCAGGGTAGGCACTAATCGGAAAGCACGTTAAGCCGTTGGTCCCGGCTGTCGTTTATAGATCTTTGGCCGTCGTTACAGATAGTCAGTGACCCGAAAGTCTGACAACCAGTCTTACCAAGGGGTACCGTATTACCCAGTACTAACCGAGTTGTGGAGGTCAGTTAGGCAGCCGCTCCTTGTAAAATACTGGTATTCAGCTGCATGCGGTAAGACTGGAAGCCGACCCCAACATAGTTGGGAAAAAGGTAGGAATTAAATAGTACGGGGGTCATGGAAGTATTTCAAGTAAATTTATAACATTAAAAAGATATCGCCCTTAGGGTTCTTCTAAAGACTAAAAACGTGTAAATCAACTCGTAGACAGCAGCACTTCTCGTTCAGTTTCCACCCCTGATGGATAATCTCTATCAATATTACTCCTGCCTACCTACTATAGGGCTGTAAGCTGCATGTAATTAAAATTGATTGAAAGTTCATCCCTAGTGGAAATACTGCGTTTTATTGACTTTAAAGTTAATCTAAAAAGATAAAATGGTTGACTTTTGAGTAAAAACAGCATTGTATTCGTAGGAATGGGATGAGTTTTAAAGTATGTTGGAAATCCGTCAAGAAAAATTGATGAAATAAAAACTTTTTTGCAAAAAAAAACCGACTTCCAAAAAAAAACACAAAAAAAGTGGAAAATTACTTTACTTTCGGAAGTCGGTGACTATTGTTTGTTTCATTGACTTTTTTGCCACCGACTTCCGAAAGTAAAGTTATTTTCCACTTTCTTAGTGTTTTTTTTGGAAGTCGGTTGTTTTTGCAAAAAAGTTTTTATTTTACCCTTTTTATTAGTTATCGCATCACACACAAATCCTTGTCAAGTATCAATTTCGCAATTTCTTTTACTTGGATGACATTTTTTCCAGTTATTTTGATTTCAAAACCAAACTGCTGAACCGATTTTGATGAAATTTCTATGGGACCAATCGGGAAGTAGATCCATTCAGATAAAAGAAGAATTTTTCAAATCGGTTCATAAATGACGCAGATAATATGAGGTAACAAACACAAAAAAAAAACACAACCGAATTGAGAACCTCCTCCTGTTTTTGAAGTCGGTTAAAAAGAGTGAATGACGGAGGGATTTAAACCTGATATATATCCAACCGTAACAAAAATCCTGGTTGATGACTGTCTCGTTGCTCGAGAGGTCGCAAGCGCGACTGCTGAGCATGAAGTCCAGGATTCGATTCCCAGGTTGGGCAAAATGTTATTGGATTTTTCCATCAGGAATTTCTCAGTAGCAGTCACGGAGTCTAGATTTGTGCCCGGTTGATGGCAATAGGCTCGCTCCCTATTACATGGAACTTAAAACATAACTAGCGAAATGTGGCCTAACCTAACCTAAGCCTTTATTGGCGTGATGTAATGGCAACAATAATATCACCGTTGTCATTTTCGTTGATACTGAAATTAATTTTCTACAGGACTTACGCCCACATTACCTTTTGTCATGTTTAGGTATTCGTGCCTATTTATCTTTGAAGTTTCACTAATTCATTTTGATATTATAAAGGGTGTAAATAGACCCTTTACGAAACTGAAATGCACTTGTTCTTCCTGTCATTGCGATCATTTTTTTGTTCTGGACCATACCTAGGAATCTTCTAGTTACGGAGATATTGGGGGTCAAAGTTCCAACTTTTACACAATTTTATATTTTTAAATACTATTTTTTTTAACGTTATAATTTTACTTTAAATTCTTCCATCACCCGTTTACTACCCAATGCATCAATCAGCACAATGTTTTGAGTGCGTTACATTGAGTTTTATTTTATTTTATTTATTCAGGGACAATAAACAGCTACAATATGTGTTGGAACAGAGGAATGATAATACAAAGCATTAACAATATTGCAACCCACTACATTATCCGCATATTAACAAAAGAAAATATGATAATGAGTGCCACTAGATAGGTAATAAATAATTACATCACATTAATAATAAATAATTACACAAATAACAATTAGCAATTATTAAATCAGTAGATAAACGAAGTATAAATTACATCATGCAAAATAGAAATTCCAATTGATTTGGTTGCTTGGCAACAGAGCAATAATTAGCACTAGAAACAAATAAATAAAAAAATCTAGACTAGCTTACATTCCTAATAATATTAAATAATTCTCATAACATTAGATTTAAATTTGGACTTTGAGCATATAAAAATATCAATATTAACAAAATTACAATTATAAGATTCAACCATTCGACGGATAGGGCAGCGCAAACCAGAATTAGTTCGACAGGCATTGACAGCAAATAGGGTACCTGCACGTGTACTACGTACATTAACGGTGCGTGGAACTACATAACATAGTTTACTCGTAAGATCGATACAATCGAAATTACCATGAACCATACCATAGAGCACAGAAGCCTCTAGATACTTACGTCTAGATTCTAGGTTGACCTGCCCATATTTATCAAGTAATTGTGAGTACGACAAATACGTTTTATGGCATCTATAATGCATGGCTCGTAGAAACTTACGCTGGACTTTTTCAATCTCATCTATGTATTTCTGGTAAAACGGGTTCCAGATAGGGACGGCATATTCCAATTGTGATCGTACAAGGGTCTTATATAGATAAAGGTATGTGGAGACCCGCTTGAACTCAGTGGACGATCTCATAACGAAACCATACATCCTAAATGCCTTGTTTACCGTAAAACATGAATTTTCACCCCAAAAAAATCGTTTCCCAGCAAAAAATATTGCGTAGGGTTACTTAGTTTGATTTACAGAATGCTTGGTTGACGGCTTCTTAAAGGGTCCGTTTACACCTTGTATTTATGTTTGATCTTTTGTTACCCCTGATCATCCGGATACAAATCTGTAGTTTGTATCGGACCGCTTTGAAGATTATAAAATGCAGAATTCCCCGTTTCCTATGTAACTACTGCAGTCACTGCGACAGATTCATGCGACGACGTTGCCAGCTCGAGTTAATTAGACGCGTCCATTTACCGTGATTTCTACTTACATTTAAATAACTGATGCATGCCTTCATGTGTGCAGTGTGATATGTAGTGCAGAGGTGATAGGGTGGAAGCTTTTGTGATGAATTTGGATGGCTATGAGAGTAGGGGCAGACCAATAAGCGATGGATGGACTGTGTGAACGGTGATATGGCGGGAAACTGGCCTGGATTTATTGGGACTTTACCGCAACTGGCGAAAAGTGTACTATTGTATTGTATCACGGGCTGGTGTGCCCGCAACTCCACATCCAAGTATTGTGTACTATTAGGTATATCTGAAAAAAACACATAAAACGGGATATATACCGTGCTTACTATTATATAATATTGAGTTCCCTATATTTCGGCGCTGTTGCAAGCACCATGATCACGGATAAACTGAAGTTATTGCTGGTAAAAACGTTATTAAACTGTAACTATGCACGTAACGTTGTCGGCATCGTGTAACGCTGCGTGGTGTGTTATGAATACACAGAATTATCTTGGTCATTATTACAGTCGTTCTCAGTAACATCAGCGTTTTTGTATTCTTTTGAAAAGGACACACCCTTTGCTTAACTAAATCAAAGCTAATGGATTACGGATTAGTATATATTATTCCTTTGAACGTCGTTATCCATGACATATTATCAGTTTTTTCCCTGATGGTCGTCGTGATACTTAGTACTCAATTGAGGACATTACAACCACACGATCTAGGCGTCTAGACATGTCAAGGTTGCCGTGTATCCTTGAATTAGTAATTCCTTTAATCCCTAACTAGCCGACCTAAGGTGTACATAGCAAATATGTGTTTTTATTATTAATCGACTTCAAAAAAAGGAGGTGGTTCTCGATTCGGTTGTTTTTTTTTGTGTCTGTTACCTCATATCTTCGTCATTTATGAACCGATTCGAAAAATCTTCTTTTATCTGAAAGAATATACTTCCCGATTGATCCCATAGAAATGTCATCAAAATCGGTTCAGTGGTTTGGTTTTTAAATCAAAATAGCTGGAAAAAATGTGCAAGTAAAAGAACTTGCAAAATTGATACTTGCCAAGGATTTGTGTGTGATACGATAACTAAAAAGAGTAAACAGTGTACATATGTTAAGAATAGTTTTTCCTATATACTGGAGACACGGGCAATTTGACATTCAGCCAGTTATAACCATGATGAAAAAGTTAATTGGGTTAATATTTTTTTTACCTAGCTTTTGTAATTGACACTGACGCTTTCTCTATTTGAGAAGTAACCTTTGCCCCGTAGTGAGAATAGTATTCTCATATGATTAGCTCCCTCGTGGGTCTATTGATCACAAGCGCGGCTGCTGCGCAAGAGGTCCTGGGTTAGATTCTCAGGTCAGGCAAAATGTCATTGGGTTTTCCCATTACCAATTCCTCAGTAGAGCCACGAAGTCTGGTAGTGGCGAAATGTGGGTGTAGGCTTAGGTAAAGCTAGACATCTGCCTAACCGTTCGGGGATTACAGGCGCCATGGTTATGTTATCATCAGAAAAAAGATCTGGAGAACAATTAGTTTAAGTTTTAAGAAACATTAAATCAATGATTACCTATGACCTATTTTTGTTCTGATTATTTTTTTCCAGTGTCTGTGCAAGGTTCTATAAATATATATATAACATACTAGCTGTTGCCTGCGACTTCGTTCGCGTGGAAATTTTGATGTGTAAGTGTGAGAAAAAAAAAGTATCCTATGTGCTATTCCAGACTATAATCTATCTCTGTGCCACATTTCATCCAGCTCCGTTCAGCCGTGATTGAGTAACAAACATCCATTCATCCAAACTTTCGCATTTATAATATTAGTATAGAAGTATAGATATAGATATCTATAAGTTACGAATAAAACAGAAATATAAATAAATCGTTCATCTTGACACTCAAAGGCACTGACATTGTTTTGCTTTCTGACAAAAAAGATTTATCTTTGAATTTATTTTGCATGATTACAATAGAAAACTGAATGATTTACCTTTTTATTTTCTGCCATACATTTGATATAAAACCTAGAATTTATGAGGGACAGGCTAAGATAAGTCAAAGACGTGAATCTACGTTATTGGAATATCAAAAACCAAGGTTTTGAAATTTTTATTAGTTTTTTATTCATGAATATTATTTCAATATCGGTTTTTAGGCCTTTGTAAAATATTTTCACTGTAGACTCATCTTTTCGTTGAACTCTATGTAAAATATTGTTTTTATTGCAATCGATAAGTTATGTAACTCATGTAAAAATATTAAAATCTAGCAATCTAAATACGTACTTTATATGATTGCTCACAAAATACTTCTACAGCATCAGAAATATGTGGTTATACAAAACTTTAATACCTACTCAACCCAAAATGTATGAGACTGCTAAATATTTTTCCTCGGTTACTATTTTAGTCCCATCGAGAAAGTTTGTCCGTTTGCATATATTTCTGGTACACGCTGTATATTATTGCGAAAAAGAAAACAGCGAAAAGAAAAGCACAGGGGGTCTAAAATGGCCACTTTAGCAGAACATAATATGATAATAATATGAATTACGTTACAATTCGTAAAATGGTCACAAACTGATAATTCAACATATTAACTGTGTCTCTGACCATTTTAAGAATTTTAATGTGATTCATATTATTATCCTATTATGTTCTGCTAAAGTGGCCATTTTAGGCCCCCAGGTTTCTTACGACCTTTTCTGCTGACTGTAAAGAAAGAAAGAAAGAAAAAGTATTTATTAGTCTCGCACTGGACAAAACAAAATGGTAACTTGTCAACTAACTGTACTAACTCGACTATACTAAATCTATTCATCATTTTCTTGGCGTTGTCCCATGTTACTTGGGGTCGTCGCAACACGTTGTTTTCTCAAATTCTCCTTTGTCAAGCGTCACGCTATTAGTTAGTCCTTTTTTATATCATATCGTTCCTCACACAACACGCATCCATCAACATTGCTTGCATTGTTTGCATTCCTTGGTCTTCCACTCAATCTCCATCCATCAACATTTATATTCATCTCAACATGTCCACACCAAGACAGTCGGTTCCCTTTTAACTTGTCTGTGATTGGCGCAACTTTCAAACTTCCTCTAATATATGTACGGTCAACTCTATTGAAAGTTAAAATAGGAAACGATAAACGTTCTATGCTGCACAGTGTACCAAACAGGTTTGTTCATTCCAGGCCTCCAAATTATTGGCAAATTACTCATGATAGTCGGAAGCTCTATAGGCACTGCGGCGAGCTGCGGTTGGTCGAGCGAAGGGTATTGATGACGTCATCATTCAACGCGCCAATCCGCGCTCGCGCCCGCTAAACTGATTTCAGTTTTAGATTAGTTCCAAATTCGAATTTGTAATGTGTCCGTTACGGTTCGGAGCTGAAGGTAGTTGGTAGTTTAAGGGCCCTTTTTAACGAGCCGGTTTTTTATCGCGGCTACATAATTACAGCTGCACGGTTCGATTGAGGGTTAAGTTAGGCTTGCTGAGGTTGGTTTGTGGATGGGTGATCTTTCATACCATGACGAGACTCCTCCGTACCTTTGAAAGCACGTTAAGACTTTGAGTACAGACTTTTTGCATTTGATTGCCCAATTCTTGAAGAAGGCTATTGACATCAAGTTACAATCCTAGGGGGCCGAGCAGAGGGCACGCCACGATAGTGGCGATAAGTCCCCTCTTTGAGGAGTGGCTTGAGAGGCGCCACGGCGTCCTCACCTTCCGCCTGACGCAGGTCCTCACCGGACACGGTTGTTTCGGGAGGTTCCTGCACCGAATCAGGCGGGAGGAGACGCCCGGGTGTTTCCACTGCGAGGATCGACCGGAGGACACGGTGGAGCATACGGTGGAGGTCTGCCCCGCTTGGGCGGAGCACCGCCGTGTCCTCCTAGCGGCGATCGGCGGCGGCGACCTCTCGCGTCCGGCCCTGGTTCGAGTCATGGTCCGGAGCGAGACGGAATGGGAAGCCGTCACCTCCTTTTGCGAAGCAGTCATGCTAGCAAAGGAGGAGGCGGAACGTGAGAGAGAGCGTTCCTCCTCACGTCCCAGCCGCCGCGGGAGACGCACCGGGCGTCGGGGGCCACGTGGTGGCCCCCGGCCACCGTAGACGCGGGCCTGTGGACGGTGAGCTAAGGGCTAGCTCGCCGTCCCTCCGTCTTAGGACGACAGGCCGAGTCGACGGCGCGTTCGTGTTCCACGCGCGCCTCAAAGAGATGTCAGCATAGGGAAGGGGCCCGCAAGGGCCGATGCCTGCCGGGTGCTGCGGGTTGTTCGAAAGAGATACCGCGGCCCCGGAACACAAAGGGCGATGAAGGAACATGGATGGGTTTTAGTCAGTAAAAGTCTGACACTCCCTCCCGCTCAGCCCAGAGCGGGAGAAGTCATTTGATGATTTCCCATCCGAAAAAAAAAAAAAAAAAAAAAAAAAAAAAGGGGGCCGAGCAGCGGGAAACATCAAGGCACAGCTCATCATCATCAACATTCTCCTACCCTTATCGCAATTTATTTGGGGCTGGCGCAGCATGTCTTCTTTTTCAATACTTCTCTATTACTCGTCATCTCATCAGACACCAGGAGGTGTCTGGTCGTGTTCTTGCCACATCATCCTTCACACAGTCCATCCATCGTTTCTTTAAATAAATAAAACTGAATTTTCTGTTTGTAATATCAAAATAAAAGCTTTTTATTGAATGCATATGAAAGTAAATAAGGTACTTATAAAAAAAAATGTCTATCTGTTTCTTCCAGCTAATCTCCGAAACGGCTGGACCGATTTTGACGGCACTTTACTGGCAGATAGCTGCTGTTATAAGGAGTAACTTAGGCTACTTTTATTTTAGAAAAAAGATTACAGTTCAGTGCAAAAAAATAAATTTCAATATAAACATATATATATAAATTGTAATGAAATCCGATTCAAATGGGGAACTAAAATTTTTATAATAATTTCACGTGGACGAAAGTCGCAGGCAACTAGTGCGAAATAAAATATTTTGATTTGACTAGGCTGCCACCATTTCGGTTAAAAACCGTTCGTGAACAGTCGCCTGCAGGGCTGTGACGGTTAGCAGTGAACTATATTGCTTTAGCATAACATTGATGGGTAGGTTTCGAGGTTAGGCTATTGTTAACTTTTGATTGAGAATCTAAATTTACGTGTTGCTCCACTTTACTTTTGGCTGTGGTTGGAAATGTTGGAGTCTGGGTTTTGTTCGGAATTGTTGAATGGTAAAATGTAAAATGTTAATTCTCTCTTTATTGTGTGGTTAGTGGTAAAATGGTAATTGACCACCAGTTTTAAGGATTTTTATTTGAGTACCTACATTACAATGTAATGAAACAATATATGTACAGGAATATAAGTCAACTATAATCATGAAAATTAATGTAAGAATCCTCAAATAAAAATTGTAAGCAAGTGTGCATGTGAGCAAGTGTTATTCGATCTCACGTCATTCGATTTCAAGTAGGGAACCCACAGCAACGTGCCTGGCTACTAAAACCAAAGTATAGATATTTTTAAACAGTTAACCCAACCGATTGGATGTAAATTTTGCATAAGTACATGTTTAATTTGGATGAAAATGCATGGTTAGCTAACTGACGTTATTCTTTATTATTATTTAAAGATGGCGGACTAATTTTTTTTTGCACCCCTTGAAATGTTTATGAATTAAAAGGATTTGCTGAGAAGAAAATGCGAAATAAAAAATGACATCACACCTAAGTAGTTAAAATCTTACTTAATTTTTTTACCATAATTTTGTTTATCTGTGGCAGCTATACGTCACAACAAACAAAAAAAAATCAAACCGTTATTACAATTATTAAAACAAAACAAGATTCGAAATATTTGAAATTGGAATCGTTTAGCGACTCAATAAACTCTCGCAGCCGGTTGGTTGCATATTGATGACGTCATCAGTCTCTCCGCCAATCAGCGCTAATTCTGATGAATCGCCATTGCCCTCTGCTCGGACATGGCTGACTGAATTTTGAATATTGTATGAATTATTAAATTCGCGCCGTGATAGTATTTGACGGTTGACTATTGCGCTGTCAGGGTGTTTTGTGCATCGGTTATTAAATATACAAAAGGTAGTTGATTTAAACTTTGGTGAATATAGATTGGCCGTGAATTTGTTGAACGGTGTGACTGAATAGTCGATGAAAGAAAGAGAAGGATTGACCAGGACCATATAAACATTCTGCCTAACCTTTACCCAACTATGTTGGGGTTGGCTTCCAGTCTAACTGGATACAGCTGAATAGCAATATTTTACATGGAGCGACTGTCTATCTGCCCACCACAACTATAGTGTACTGTATTACTGGGTAATACGATACTCCTCGGTAAGACTGGTTGAGTTAAGTTATTCATAAATTAACAAAGACCCGCTGTCAGGCATTTTGGCGGACTTCTAATAGTTAGTGATCTCCACGATAAGTTAATAAGGTTTTAAGTTAAAAAAGACCGATCACCCATTCACAAAACTGACGGCTTAACCTTTAACTGGTTCAGAATAAAAACAAAATGACACGTACTATGATTCAACTACTCGTATATATTGTTTCTAATTTAACCATGTCTAAACCAGCAACCATATAATCTATCACCGAAAAATTTACCCCACCACTAGAAACAGAAACTACACCACCCACTTTCCTCCAGTTCTTTAGCAGCACCAGTTAAATTAACAATGTTTGTTAAATTAAACCGGGAAGTTTAACATACAACCCTGTGCTATATAAATTACTGGCTTCATCCGCTAGCCAACTCGTATTTTGTTTTTATTCTGTACCAATTTGTTAGAGTGAGATGAAGTTATGTAAATGTAACTATGATGTAGATAAGTAAGTAAGTACATAATACATATATACATGGTGTTTGGTTGCCAAATTGAAGGGGTCGAAATGAGGGGTCATTTGCTGTCTTTTCCGTCTCAATTTCTCATCCCTGGCCACATGGTTTTGTTTTTAAATATAATTTTTTAATATATGATATAATATTTAAACTAACCAGTCTAAATATTAAGTTGACCACGACCATGGGGCCCAAGTGTTTTTCCTTTTTAAGGAAATTTCTCGCAGATTGGTCGACACTTCGAGTGACCAGCGGGGTGGGTCTATCTTTGGACAAAGAGTAAGCATTGCAATGTCATGTCATGTCTTCTGGGCACGCTTCGACAGCGACGTGGAAGAGAAAGCTTAGACGCCTAAGCGTCCTGTTGTTTATTTAGTTAGCAAGTTTATTTTAGCCGCCAAATTTAACAGCTTAACTGGCGAAGTGTGGGTGTACTATTAGGTACACCCCTGCCTAACCCTTCGGGGACCACAAAACTTGATCGCAGATAACATCTAGTTATTTTTTTGAACCCGCAAGTTAAGTATAAATATATTTTTTTATAAAAATAAAAATCAATTCAATCAATCAATTTGAAATGAAAACATCCGTGGGGCCAAGTATGATATATTGGCGGTGAAGAGACCGCAAATGACCCCTGCTTTCGGCTCGTTCAATTTGACAAACGATGCAGCAAAACAACCTGTATAGGTACAATTATGTTTGTGTATATCATAATAAGTTTTTCAGTGACTACTGGATGGACAGTGTGGTATGTGGTGAAGCTGCGATTGGCAAGGTTACATACATCAACTCCGCCTTGCTCCGATGGGGGTAGGCAGAAACCACAGAACGCAACCTGCTACGATCCTTACATACTCCTTTCACCTCGTCTCCGTTCAAATAGCTGGCCATGCACGTAAGCCGGTTGCGAGTTTTCCGCACGTTGTTACGGTAAGTTAGAAATAATGCTTTATCTACCGATCGATAGCTTCGTTGGGTGCTTTGATGCAAATGCTGTCAGGCGCTGGTGAGACTTTGAGTACGATTCCATGGTATAGCATATGGAATTTTAGTCTTTCCGCATTACTGTCTCCAGTTCCTTCTACCCAAAAAAATGCAGGCTGCTGGACTATCTATTTGTTTATAAAACAGAAATAAACTCTACTTACTTTAGATATCTATGTTAGGTTACTCATTACATTACACACCCCGACTGTGTCAGCACTTTTACGAGCTCATTTCGTAAGCCTCGAATCATGTAAAAATTCTACGAAACCTAATAAAAAAAACACTGCGTCCCATTACACGCAGTGAAAGTTAAAATCCCCCAAACAAACAAACTAAAACATTAAACAAATTGCGTATTCAATTATGACTCTGGCAACACTTGTATATTATTTGCCGTCTAGACAGGATTTGATTTAATCGGCCATTTTACAAAAGTCCATTCGTTATACAGGATGTGAGTAGCGGCAAATAAAATGATTTAACAAGCTTTCTCTCCCCTAATCAAAATATAAAAGAAATCAGCCCTTACTATTTGTTTATCTATGTAGGTACCATATACCTACCTATATTATTACCAGAATTTTTGGTATTCTTGATCAATTTGGTTGCAGGTGAGAAGCAAACTGTGGGAAGAACAGCCAAGTCAAGCGGTCCATCCATCTTCTCGAATCCCAAGAAAATCTGCCACCTGGAGCTGAATTGCAGTGGCTGCTGCTAATATATATAACTTAAAAATTCAATCATAGACCCGTCCTACAGCATGTAAGAGTGATGCTACCAAGAATATGACTTATTTATATGTACGTCCACAGGACCTAAATAACTGTACTTTTGAAGACCTAATGAATGTCACTGACTCTGCTGTTAACGTGGCCACCGATAAGAAATACCTACTTGATTTTTATGAAATTTAGAGACCTAAGTGGACATGTCTACAAGTTTCGTGCGCCTGTCAGGTGAGATGGCGGTCAAGCGAAAATTTCTATGACAATTTTTAGGGAATTTCCATTCGAGTACCAGAGGTAGGCGTTAAACCCAAACAGCCACTGGCTTCAAGCCAGATCCTATTCATCTCCATTAGCGTTTCAATGAGTGAGAGAGACAAAAAAACTTTATTTGCGAGCAGTGTATTTAAAACATGGATAAAACGCATTACGGGGGAGGGACATAACTTAATTTAACGGTACTCAACAGAATTGTACCCTGATATGTTGTTCGGAAGCTGATTATGTTGGATGCGTGCTTTTTTTTTGTTAAATGGGATGTTGGTTTATCGTTTTTTATTTTGGTATTTGTTAAAATATTTATTAGTTTATTTTAATTGTATATGTGTATTAGTATCTATATAAGTATATACCTAGATTTTCGAAAACAAGTAGTATTCTTATTTTTTTTTTGTACCCTATCACAATTTTGTCCAATTTAACCCAAAGGTTGACTGATAGAGAATGCCTTGTGGCATTAAGTCCGCTCTATGTACCACTATTGTAAATGAAGTTTAAATAAATAAATAAAACATCATTTACAGTTAGACTCCTATGGTCACACTGAAACTCAAAGCATTTATTTTTAACTAGATGTTACCCGCAGCCTTCGTCCTTTGAAATTATTATAAAAACATTACTTCCCTATTTGAATCGGATTTTGTTAACAATTTCAAGCGTTTTAATTTTTTTTCACGGAACCCTAATTCTTTTTCTAAAATAAAAAAAAGCCTCAGTTACTCTTTATTACATCAGCTATAACACACAGACAGACAGACAAACAGATGGACAAAAATTTAAAGTATGTTTTATTGTTATAAGTACCGTAAATACTTACATCATCTCTTCTCTCCGCTTTGCACATCTCAGCACGTCTCCGCTTTGGTGGAGTATGGGACTATATGTGTAGAATCGGTTTTGTATGTTGAAATAAGCAACACATTTTAAAACCCAATGGAGTAGCTTTTAGTAAACAATAATCTCTTACTAAAACCATATTATTTTCAAACAAAAAAAAAAAAAATTCCAGCATGACTCGACCACCTTTATCACAGCCATAAACCGCCAGAACCTTTCCATAACATACATAAAAATACCTCACAAGCGTAGACAGTGTCTATAATCGAACTGGCTACACAGCCTACCTACCCTCACGAATAAATTCGGATCCCTCTCATAAATCGGACGCTAGTTTGCGCCCTAGGTCCTCAATTTAAACCGGGAGCCTCTAATGGGGTTGCCATATTACCCATCTATTTAATTTCCCGAATGGGTAAACGAATTAGGCTGGCAACTTTGAAACGAATTAAATTTTCGACGGTTGACTCATTGTGCCACTGGGTGGGGTAGTCTGCAATTTGCAATGACTACCGGTTGTAGGGGAGCCGCGATTTGAAATACATAAAGATAAACTGCCTCGACTGCCTCATTACACTAGCGCGACTGCTGAGCATGACGTCCAGGGTTTGATTCCAGGGTCGAGCTAAGTGTTATTGGGTATTTCCATCAGGAATTTCTCAGTAGCAGCCTCGGAGTCTGGATTTGTGCTCGGTTGATGGCAATAGGCTCGTCCCCTATTATATGGGATTTAAACATAACTGGCGAAATGTGGGTGTACTGTTAGGTGCACCTCTGTCTAAGGCTTCGAGGATTATAGGCGTGGTGTTATGTTTTTTTTTTAATAAAATATAGTAACATGATGGAACTTTAAACTCGATGTGAAAAAGTTACATTTAACTGTGTTTGTAAATAAAAAATTAAAAGTTTTAACACCCACCCACTACATACCGACTCCGTGTCTTGGAAAGCACTTTAAGCCGTTGGTACCGGCTGTCAATTTTAGACCTCTGACAGTCGTTACAGGTAATCAGTGGCCCGAAAGTCTGACAACCAGTCTTACCAAGTGGGATATTACTCAGCACTAACTGGGTTGTGGAGGTCAGATAGGCAGTCGTTCCATGTAAAATACTGGTATTCAGCTGTCACTTGCAGCAATATAAATAAATCAATCTGCCTATGGCAATTGAGATGCAGCAACTAGTTGCAATTTACACAACTAACTCATAACAACGGACAGGGAGACTTTTTTATATGATTGCCGGACCATTGTCAGAGATGATTGTGAAAGATATTCTATTCCCATTCATAACGGTTGCATTAAAAATTTTCTTTGATTACAGGGACTAATGAAGACTTAATTCTTAAGTTGATTATGTCATTGTCTTGTTTTAATATTGCAAGATTTACGGTTCATTTAAAATTGCGAGATTCGGCGTGTTACATAAAGTTGGAGGAAATTATATGCCTTGATCAAATCAGCATGGATGGTTTTGCTGATGACATAAATTCAAGATTAAGCTGGAAGCGCCAGGTGCCAGGCGGCCGCGAAATCCAAATTTTCTCACGGCCTTCTTGCAAATTGCAAAAAAAAAAACGCGAGAAAATCTGAACTTCGCCGGTCTATCCTGGCGCTTCCACCTTTAAGAGAACAGGTAACTGTCTGCCTTACTAGTCTAGGGGTATTGGACTTGATCCTCTGGTCGGGGAAAGTGTTATTGAGTTATTGCATTGCGGACTCTTACAGCGTGGACTCCTGATTTGTGTCTAGTTAGGCAATAAGTTCTCCCTCTATAATATGGGAGTTAAACATGACTAGTCAAATAACATAACATAACATCACGCCTGAAATCCCTGAACGGTTAGGAAGAGGGGGTTCCCTATGTCAGTTCGAAACACTATTCTGCGAAAATTGTTACATCGATGACTATACATCGATGCCTTGGTAAAGCGACGTTATGTTTTAACGACGCCTTTTTTGTTCACTGTTTCTTAATATCGATAACCTTACATCGAACCCTTGTTTATTCTATGTAACGTTACTTCGAACATATTTAGTGAATATATTTTTCTACGAAATAATGGTACATCCAACATTGCGATGGGGACCATCAATAAAAAGAAAACCGTTTCGTAACATCACCTTTTAATAATCAAATACTGTCTGCTTATACATAATAATATGCTGCATTATGGTAAAATATTTCTTGAACTTTGTGTAAAATGCACAACTTGTGAAAGTAGACCAGGTACCCACTAAAAACTCGATTCTTATTTTTTAAATCCCCAAAGGCAAAAAAAAATCGTACTCAGAACATCATTCCGTATCCCTTCCACCCTGTAGGTATATTATAAAACTAAATTACTTTAAAGCCTCTAGCGGCATAACTTGTCCAACTTTGAGTTTAGCAAGGCTTCATTTGTTTTTTTTTAGAATCACACAAAATTTTATTAAAAGAAATAATTACAAACTGCAATATAAATATTCTTTATAAATCAATATCTCGCTGGCTTAATATGTTCGAAGTAACGTTAAATAGAATAAACAAGGGTTCGATGTAAGGTTATCGATATTAAGAAACAGCGAACAAAAAAGGCGTCGTTAAAACATAACGTCGCTTTACCAAGGCATCGATGTATAGTCATCGATGTAACAATTTTCGCAGAATAGTGTTTCGAACTGACATAGGGAACCCAGGAAGAGGTGTACCTAATAGTACATCCACATTTCGCCGGTCCATGTAACAGGGGGCGAGCCTATTGCCATCAACCGGGCACAAATCCAGACTCCGTGTCTAATACTCAAAAATTCCTGATGAGAAACCCAATATCACTGCCCGACATTACGAATCGAACCCAGCAGCCGCGCTCAGCAGTCGCGCTTGCGATCACTCGGCCAATGAGGCACAAGTAAAATATAGTATTAAGGGCTGATTTTTCAATAGTCAGATAACTTTTATCAGAGGAATTAAAATAACGGTTTGACATATTTTCCATAGATAAGCTGTCAAACCGCCATTTTTATTCCTCAGATAAAAGATATCTGACTATTGAAAAATCAGCCCTAAAAGTAATTGCCTACCCGTTTGGGAAACAAAAGCGTGAATGAAATAATCGCTTCCCAATTGCAAACAAAAAACATTTCCGTCAAATTGTTACCAAACGTAATTACGAAGATAAATCTGACTTCTATTACTAAAACAACAATTTATCATTCGTAACATTTCTGGCACAGAAACTTTAATCCATCTCTAACTGATATAAATGATTGTTGCGAACCCCTGCCGGATTAAAAATTTAAACAAAATCTTACCAAGATATTGGGAGAAAATGATTCGACTGTTTTCTACCCCTGGTTAGGTCACAGAGTAGTAACATACAGAAGTTCGGGTCTTTATACGGAGCGAATACAGGCGCACGTAACAGACGCGTACATACGGCGATCTCCAAGGTCTCAACTGAATGCTCAGAAACAGTGCGTCAGACGAACTGTGGAACCTGTTCCACACTTCGCATCCCATATCCCACCTCACACTAGACATGAACAGCAGTGACCAATCTGGAAATATCTTGGCTAGACCAAGAGTTGTATAACTGTTAACCAATGGCTTGTTTTTCAAATAAACAGTGAATTTTTGGTAGCGCGTGTCAAAAAGAAAATCACTTTTGCTTGGCTCTCAGGTTGGCAGCTGTAGCAATTAACTGCCCAAATGGGGTATCCTCGACCCATTCCAAACAGTGCATGTTTGGTCCTCTTCACAGAATATGCCTGACCACCTTACATGCTTATCGCGCACATCATCTGCCTAGCCTTTTCCTAACTATGTTGGTCGGCTTCTAGTCTAACCGGGTGCAGCTGAATACTAGTATTTTACATGGAGTCCTGCCTATCTGACCTCCACAATCCAGTTAGTACTGGGTAATACGATACCCCTTGGTAAGACTGATTGTCATACTTTCGGGCCATTGACTACCTGTAACGACTGTCAAAGATCTACAATTGACAGCCGGGACAAACGGCTTAACGTGCTGTCCGAGGCACTGAGGAAACTCGGTATGTAATGGGTGGTCACCCATCCACGGACCAACCCGACTGTTATTATTTAGCCACGTGCTCCCCCCACATGCTTATCGCGCACAATTCAGGATTTAAACGAAGACAATGAAAATGAGCTGTCTAGAGCGTATAGCTACTTACTGGTGGATCAAAATTTGAGTCAAAACAAATATCAGTTCATTTACTAGACTAGTTAGACTGCCAGTCGTGACTGCACTTACACACACCCGCTGTACATGAAGCTTGTCTATGTGTGCGTGCGTTTTCGCTCGTTGTATGGTCCTGACCTTCTGTGCTATTTATTCTTTGCCCTTGCTGAACCTAGTACAATCCAATTTGGATGCTGACGAACAAGATTTTTCAATAATATTTACCTACGTTAAATATTTTATTTTGAATAGTGTTGTGCTTTAGACGAAAGATAAAAGGTAATAACCGTAATGTTGTAAGATTGTTTTTTTTTAATAATATTACAAGGTTTATGGTGTGTAATTGGACTGCGAGATGCCTATGTTTTTAGTTTGAACTGACCTAAATCTCAATATTTAACTAACCATTTAAATCAGAGCTATTTTCAATTTCAAAAATGTCAGTACAAAAAAAAAACAAACTTCACAGTTTTTTTTTCTTTTTAATTGTAAATATCAGGACTTATAAACAAATGTACATGCTAGTCTCATCGGACCTTATAGCGTAACAACAGAAATTTAAGTTAACTATAAGCAATTCCGGAGTTACATAAGTGTCGACAAAATACGATGAAAAATACATATATTTATCTCGAACTCTCTGAGTAAATACTCTCTTGCAGACTGAAATCTGACTTATTCCATCAAAAGATGTATGACATCTTCCAGTGTGCTACACTCCTCACAATAACTTTTTTTTCATTTTCTTTAACTTGAAATCCCGTCCCATCACTAGTGCGTAGGTAAGCACTAGTAGTACCAACGAATACTGAACATACAAATATAAGTATTGTGTAAAGGACTTATATGTATGTAGTTCAATGACCTAAGACAAAGGGTTGTTTTAGTTTATAAGCATTTTTAATATTACTATGTTTACTAAAGGATTGGAGATCAAAGTAGGACTTTTTGTTTAATGTTTGTCAGAATAAGAGAATTTAAATTTAAGTTCATTGCCTTATTTAAAAAAAACGGCTCATGTTTTTTTTATGTTTAGCTGATTTCTAGATGCATACAAAATAAAAATAAATCATGAAAGTGTAAGAAAATCGCTAGTTCCAATGAAGACCTCTATTGTATACTTTTTCGCAACTCTAAATTTTTTAGTGGTCTTCTAGGATCCACAAGACTGTACAGAAATAGTACATTTTGATACAAGTGAGGAAACTGTCATTGAAACCGAATTAAGAAGCCGAAGGCGAGGGTGTTATGGAGCCAAGAACTGCGGTGACAAGTACCCAGTATCGAACGACATTTTTCAATACATGAATAATATTACGAAAAAAAATTTCTCATTAATCACAATGAAACTACGATTTAATGTACTTGCTTTTTGTGCTTTGCCTTTGAAGGTTAAAGGAGAAGCAAGGGTATGGAGCCGCAAAACAGCCTAATCCGAACCCCCGCGGACATAGAAAATTTTCATCGGTACTTAAAAAAAAAACAGGTGTTCCATACATTTTGACCGCTGTCTTTTTTTTATAGCCGACGAAAAAAAATCTATGTGGGGGGGGGCGGTTTAGAATGATGTACTTACTGAATGCGTGGTAACCGTTTTACCGTGTTTGTCGCTGTCCCTTTCATCCCGTAGACTTATAACAGTGACACGTAAGTATTTGACAACAACTTTAACTTTGACTTATAAAGATTTTGTTAAGGAAAAGTTCAATTACCTAAACTTTTTGCCCGATTAGCGGTGTGGTCCTGGATTCTCAGAAGTGTTTACGATCCGAAGCCAGTATTGATTGCGGCTGAGCCGAGATGACAAAAAATACGATGAAAAGATTATAATCAGTGTAAGTAGCTCGGTTGCTAGCTGAGCCTAGTTTTAAAGGCTAGAAGGCTGTCTGAATTATTGTAAACAAGCTTCTGCCTGCGACTTGGTTCGTCGGTGTGTTAACGTAACATTTATCCAAGAATTTTTCGTAGTCGGAAGACAAGATTCGGCAATGACCCCTACATCCAAACTTTACCTATTTATAATATTAGTTCCCATTTAATAATCCCTTATTAAATGGGAAATAATATTGTATCAAAAATAGATGTAGATGTCCCCATCTACATCTATTTTTGATACTGCACTAAAGCTCCCAGCTTCCAGGTTTTAGGGCTTAACTGGCTCTACCATAATCAGATACAAAGTTAAAAAGTCTTATGTGCCTGTAATTTAGAAAAGCAGAAGTTCACTGCTTTTACAAATAGGCCTTCTCTATCGTATGCCACTTAACTCGATTCTCTACAACTGTCATCCAGGTGCTGCCAGCCACCCTTTCGAAGATCGTCACTCCACCTAGCTTGACGGCGTCCCGCCGATTTGCGGTCTCCACTCAAGAACTCGTCTTCCCCAACGGGTATCAGTTCAACAGTTAATATGGCCGGCCCATTGCCACTTCAGCTTATTTCTTCTGAGTGCTATGTCGACAACTCTGGTTCTCTGTCTGATCACCTCGTTCCGGATGCGATTTCTCAGAGAGACTCCAAGCATAGTCCGTTCCATAGCTCGCTGAGCGACCTTGAATTTATGGTCAAGGTCGTTAACGAAGCGTTAAATGCTCTGGCTGCTTGTAGCAGAAGGAGCATTTAACACAACTAAACGGTTTTTCAAAAGAAAACCTCATACTCCCCCGTAAATACTTAATCTACACGAAATAAAATACAACCTCTATTCAGTACACTTGCCGCCATAAATACCACCTCAGTATTTTTGAAGCGACACTTAAACGCGATTTTATTGTTAGCAAAGTACCTACAAGATAATATCTTTTACCTAGCATTATTACGGAGGGTCACTCTAAAATACCCTCCAACCCTCAAGGGCCATTGTAATAAAAAAGATCGGGCAGAAATGAACGTACAAAATGTATAAGGCTTTATTAAGATTTCGTATTAGATTTTTCTTGTGAAAATTTTAAGTGAGCCGTTTTTTTTTTTGGCTCCAATTTCAATTATTGCTTTTCTGTGTTCAGTTCTGAATTTAATAATGTTTTGTAATAATGGATATTTGTTGGAGGTAGGAAATTGAACATTGACATATTTTATATTGTAGTGTTTTTCAGCTTGTGGAAAAAGTAAATGAAATTGATTTTACCCGACTGCGGAGAAACCCAATTAAGTATGTATGTGTGTTAAGTATGTATTAGCAATGTCAACAAATACTTGTATGCAGCACTGGATTGTGCGAGCTAGTGGTGTTTTTTCTTGTGACTACAGAATAATATGACAAAATATTCTTTTATGTGGATTTTTCAGGACGTAACTGTATTGTATGTATAAGGACATCCAAAACCGCAATGAAATCCTACAAAGGCATTTATTGTAAACAGCACAGTCTTCAAAAGTTCAAAAGAGTTCTTCATCCGCCGTTCCTGTAAAACAAAACAACAATTATAAGTCAATTAATCAATAATTTGACGGTACTGTAGTTATACATAATTTTGTATTGAAAGTTTATTACAACTACTTAAACACCCACATACACAAAAATACAATCTTAAAAAAAAACCTAGCCCCGGCCATTTTTTTTTCAACACCGATTAACGTTTTTTTTTCTTTCATAAGGTCATCCATCACGTAATATCATAAATCTAGTTTTTTCTCCCTACAGATTATATTATGAGTAACCTGATAGCGAAAACAAAGGGAGCGCTGATTACCTACTCTAGTTAATGAGCTTGATTAGTAACAGCCCGTCCACACGACGACGATCAGTGTTTTTTGACGTATCGTCTTTTTTTCACGATCCGTCAATTTTTTTGACGGCGGCAATGCTTTTTAAATGCCCGTGTTCACGCGCATCACGAATCGTGAAAAATGACGGACACGTTTTAAATCACGTAACGTCTTTTAAAAAATCGGTTACGTCAAAAATCACGGATCGTGATTTTTTGTGACGGATTCGCTGATGCGCTTTCTTTTTTTTGTCTTCGTTTTTTTTTGCCGGATCGTGATAAAACACGATTCCGTATGCAATGTAAACGCCAACCGTCATGACGTATTGTGCTTTATGATGACGGATCGTCAGTGACGGAAGCCGTGTGAATGAGCTGTTAGTTTGTTAATTAGTGGGAATTTTTTGCTGATTGTAAGCATGGGTATTGATTGTTATATGTTTCGAATTTGAACTAGATGGATCTTTGTGTGGATTCGACTGTTTTCCAGTTTAAAAATATCCTTTTTACCCGACTGCGGTGATGCCTAAAAAGATGGTTATATTTTCTATTCAATAAGAAATCAAGTTACTTTTATTGCACAGCTGAAGGAATTTTGACAAAACTTGGCGCTCAGTCAGACCTGTGTTAAGACATAGAATACTTTTTATTCCACTAGCATATTCCTCTTAGGATAATTTCCGAACTCTATGCTGAGAAATTGCGGTCAAAACTTAGTTCTTCCACCGTATAACTTAACAAATCTTCGACATTAGTGTAGCGTCAGCCATATCTAAGGTCCAGAAGTATCGGGCCTGAACTATAAAGGCTAAATATCCAAACAATATTATTAGTTTTCAATATAATCTACCTATATTTCAATACACTTTTCATGGCAGATAACTAGAAAAAAGTTCAGTAATTAAAAATCATCATCAGTTATAAAATATCTCTAATTAATCCGAAGACGACCCGAATGGCGCAGCGGTAGTGAGGCTGCCTTACGTTCATAGGGTTCCGGGTTCGAATCCCGGTAGGAGCAAGTGTTTGTGTGATGAGCATGGACATTTGTTTCCGAGTCATGTATTTACAAACAAAAAGTATCTATGTAGTATATCAACTATCTGGTGTCCACGACACAAGCCTCGTTGCATAGTGTGGCACTAGATGGCGCTGTGTGTAATGTCCAGCGATATTTATTATTTTATTATTTATTATTAATCGAATATAAGTAAGCCGAAAACTGTTGGACGTACGTGATAATTGTACGTGATATGACCAAAAAAGATTTGTCTTTGCAGACTTATCTATCTACCAATATTAACAATATATATGACGGAACGAAATTAAACCTTATGGAGGTAAGTAAATAGGATGTGTAAGATACAGTCCATAATATGGACTTCTTCGAAACATATTATGTTTCTTACTTCCTCGATGTTACGGCAAATATAATCTATCTATTCCGATCTCTCTCATTACACTACTTTTTTAGTAATGAACGCAAACTATGCTTAAAATTCTGAAGTGAAGTACCCAACCTAAAATACTTTCAGTAAAATATTTTCTGGACAAGTATTTAATAGTCTCTCACAACCTCTTAAACCCAGATTTAGTCCAAGTTCTAAAGAACAATCACCCAAAAATGTTAAGCAATCAGTACTTAAAACTAAAAACGTAATCACGGGACCATTTAAGGCCCGTTCACACAGGCGCGACACAACGCGACGCGACTTTATGACATGAAACTCTATTTATCAAGTCGTACCTACCCAAAGCGAATTTTAGCTGTAAAAGATAGGTCTACCAGGTAGATCCACTTTAATGTAGTTACGCCATTTTCTTGGGGTTTGGACTTCTCGCATCCACTGTTTCTTGATTCCTCGACTATAAGGGCCATGATTCTATTAGCGGTAATCATGATGTAAAAGTCCGAAACGCATTGGTTGTCTGCTGCACTGCACGTCCTGGGTCTCCATTCAAGTACTTTCTAATTTAATCTATTGTCCGATCTTTGTTATATTATATTTCTATCATGGATGTAAAAAAACCTTTAACGAACCCGAAAAGCATTTGTTCCCCCGGTCATTGCGATTTACGGATATTGGAAGTCAAAGTTCCAACTCTTTCACAAGTTTTCTTTTATTTAATACAATTTTTTTATTTTATAACTTCACTTGAAATACTTCCATGACCCCTGTTCATTATGCATCCACCAGCACAATGCTCTGAGTGCGTTACATGGAGTTCTGTTGTGAACTGTGATTTTTGACCCCAAGAACATTGTACTTTCCCAGCAGTAATTTTTACGCAGAGTTACTTAGTTTGATGTACAGAATGCTTGCTTGGCTTCGTGTAGGGTCCGTTTACGTCTTGTATGGCCTCTCCACTTCCATTTATTTTGTACTATTTTCAAGGCCGATATTTATTCTAATTACATTTTATCATGGAAGTGCGCGACGACACACGACTCAAAGTCGCAACGAGTCAAGTCGCGTCTGTATGAAATAGCCTTAAAAGGTTCCAGTACATTCCTGAGTGAAATCTTTAGCGTTTTTTACGTCGAAATTTTTCGTAATGAAGATGGTTTCTAAAAAGCAATTCCCGTGCAAAAGGGTTTGCAATTTCGGGCAGTTTTTATCAGCCTCCTGTTAATTTGCGGAGGTCCGGGTTTGTTGGAATTAGAAGAGAAATTGTTATTCAAACGATTATTTGATATTGTCATAGAAATATAGATTTTAAAACGTACATACAGCATAACTCCACTCTAGATCATTTCGAAGAGTGAGGCAGATGTGTTTAGTACACCCACCGTCTGCCAGTTATTTTGAAGTCCCATGTAATACGGTCTAGCCAAAAAAAAAGAAAAAAAAAAAAAAAAGTGACGGGGTCAACCCTATTCACTGCCTAACCGGGGAATCCAACACAGGACCCCGCATTTAGCAGTAAAACACTACTTCAGGCGATTCCTCCAATGTAGGTACATACCTAAACGTCATCTGCCTAACGTCCTCTCAATTATATCGGGGTCGGCTTCCAGTCTAACCGGATGCAACTGAACACCAGTATTTTACATGGAGCAACTGCCTATTTGACCTCCACAACCCAGTTAGTACTGGGTAATACAATATCCCTAGGTAAGACTGGTTGTCAGACTTTCAGGCCACAAACAGCATAACGTGCTTTCCGAGGCACGGAGGAAACTCGGTATTTAATGGTCACCCAGCCACGGACTAACCTAGGCAAGCGCGGCTTAACCTGAAGATCGATCCGAGCGGCTGTTATTATATTTTAGCCGCGAGCTCTTCACTCCAATGTACCTAATGTAGCACTCAAATTCAAATGGTAAACATAGGTCGAGGTTGACAAATCCTAAGCTTCAATTACTCCATTCAGACACAGGGAATTAGCGATTGAAGCACTGTTCATACAACTGTAATCATATCTTCTAGCCTTTAGAACCTAGCTGTTACAAAAAAGGTTAAAACCACCCACAATTAACATAGTTCCGAGTGCAAGCTAGCTCATAATGACGCAAAGAGAAAACTTAACTACGAAGAATCTGCTCAGCTTTATCAAATTAAAAAAAAAGTCGGTATTAATGAGGTCGCCCTATTTCTTGGTAAGCTGCACAATTATTGGTTTAATTACACAGTAGATTAACGTAGGGGTTAGCGTTAAACATTGTTATGTGGGGGTAGGTAGACATCATATGGGTGAGTTGGTAGCTAAATAATTTCGGTCATCGATCGATAGTTGAGCCAGTTATGGAATGTGTGTGGACGAGACGGGAACATGTCTAAGCCAAAGCGTCGGTCAAGTAGTGTTTTTAGAATTCGGTGTAAAACAGTTATTTTGGATGGTTGGAAGCTCGAAGAATTACTTATACTGACTTGGTACCTCACTTTGTCTGATGAACCCGGCGTGATCGTGATCAAATGATGAGCTAGATCGCTTGGGCAACCTGGGACTTCGATGATGGATTGCCGAAGTCAGTTTGTGGTCTGGCTCATCATTATCTGCTTAGCTTTTGCCTAGATGCAGCTGAATATTTGACATGGCGCGGCTGCCTATCTGACCTCCACAACCCAGTGAGTAATACGATACCCTTTGGTAAGACTGGTTATCAGACTACCTGTAACGACTGTCAAAGATATATGACAGCCGGGACAAAAGGCTTAACGTGGTTATTGATGGTGGTGGTGGTGACGTGGTTGGTAGGTACAAGTCTGTGCTATCCTATGGATAGACAAGAATTAAGTCGTAATCGACTTAATTCAACTTCAAAGCAATCTTAGAAGATTCCACATGAAAGAAATTACAAAAAAAATATAGACCAGTGGGTAAGGTCGCGGCATCGATGTAGATAAATTACGCCATCCACGTTTTTAGGTCATTGCGTTTATTGCTATATCAAAGTGGCAGGGTTCTGGCGATGTTTATAATATTTTAAAATCAAACGCTGGTCTATGTGGGCTGAGAATAACCAACCTACATATTTTAGTTATGAGTCGAGCTACACGATAACTGACAAATGCTTGCACTGGCTGGACAGGTCCACTCAAATCTGTGTGGTTCTTTCTTCAAAAGACCATCTCAGACACTCATCTGCATAGTCCTCATGTGAGTTTATCAAGATTATGTCTGGACCTTAAAAGAGACTATGACCTCTGAGTTTGTTTCGGTTGTTTCTTCTCAGAGTAGTCAGATACGAAACACCGGCCTCATCTAGTTTTAAAAAAAAGAAGACGTGTAAAAGTGTTTGTAAAAACCTATTTGCAAAATAAACATCATTTATCATTTATAGTACCTAGGTATGAAACAGGCCAACAGGCAGGTAGGTATGACTACCTCGTTGCCCCAGTGGTCACAATCGCGACTGCTGAACATGAGGTCAGGGTTCGATTCCCGGGTCGGCCTAATTGTTATTGGGTTTTTCCGTCCGACGTTTCTCAGTAGCAGCCACGGAGTCTGGATTTGTGCCCGGTTGATGGTAATAGGCAAATGTGTTTCTACTATTAGGTACACCTTTGTCTAACCCTTCGATGATTTATAGGCGTGATGTTATCTATTTGAAACAGGTTTTCCATTGTTTCCGTAGGTATAGGTAAGTCAAACTAAGGGATAGTAGTAATTTCTGTACCACTTTTGACAACAATGCCTATTGTATTGATATGTCAGTAAGTTGAGAACTATTTGACTTTTGAGTGTCATAATGGTGGTGATATTCAACCTTAGCGTACTGTTAGCCTGCGTCATCCCACTGCTAGGCAAACAATGACTTCTAGTCGTTTCGTTCCAGGGCCAATGTGGACCTCTAGTCGCTGGTCTTGTCCAGATCGACCCTACATCGTCTACGGGGATAACATAATTATCTACTGATAACGAAACTTTTAAATCTTAACTATTATATTCCTAAGTTTTTCTTATCAGAAGGTGTCTGTTTCTAAAATACTACTAATCGAATTATTTTTTTGCTAATTCTTTTGTTTTTTTGTAAAGTTTTGAATCATTGAGCATTTTATCTAGAATACCTGAGTACATTACAAACATTTTAACTAATTATAGTACCGAACATAAATTACAAACGTTACAAACAAAGATTACGTCTTTAGTTTAATCTAAAGAAAATATCCTCGAGCGATATCTCTACGGACTGACATGTAAGGTAGCGGATAGGGAGCATGGGAAAAGCGGGGAAACTTCTTTAACAACAAAAATATATCTTCATCTAGTCCTGAGTCTTAGTTCTTCAGAGATGAAGTCGGCTATGGTACAAGCTAACCCAAAAGAAACCTATTAACTCGCGACTTAAATAACAGACACCAACTTTTGTCTCTAAAACCTAGATTGCAATCAACGCAGTTTACGTAACAGCTCTAATGCAAAGTGACATTTTATTCTATCAACGACGGTGGAAAAGTCAAAGATGTATTGAATTAACATAAGCCTATGAAAATCCTCGATGAAGAAATACGAAACGTTTCGAAACGTTTTTAACCCCTTCGGACACTCAGCTTTGATACCACTTTGCTAACAAGCTTTTACCACGGCCTGAAACTAACTCTTAGGACTATATCGCCTCGATATAAGCGAAGATGACTAAAATTTTGAATAATGGTTTACATATTCTGCAATGAGCAATCGGCAATATAAATATACCTAACATTACATTAATTTAAGTTACTTAAAGTAAGCCACGTAATCTAACCCTGAAGTGCAAAGACAGCTAAAAATGTCGTTCCAGTTTTCATAACTGCTGAGGACTCTTATTACATGTGTCTATCGCTAAACGCTATTCTCTCATCACTCAGTCCACAATCTTATTGGAATATCTTTTTAGTTCTGAGCGAGCGTCCCAGATAGTGGAGACAAAGAAAGATTGTTAGAGAGCGCTTTGAAAAATACGCAAAATCTTCCTTTACGGGATATTTAAAATAAGTAACCTGAATTAGTGGAACTCAGGTGCTCTGACTTAGAGTGGAAGATGTATGTAGTTCCTTTGTCTTTAGTTTATAGTGAAGAATGACGTACAAGGAGTTAGTGCTGTTAAAAGCATTTCAGGTTAAAAATGTGTTAATTAAATATTGCCAACTGGATTAAACGAGTAAGTAGTAAGTTTATTATGAGTGTGTTGTGTATATGTGTGTGTTTATAGTGTGTGGACTGCCTTGTTGTTCGACTTTATTATTAGAGCTCGGTTGATGGCAATAAGTTCCAAGAAAACAGCTCGATTTCGTTTAAATTCCTATAAGTAGTAACTTTGTCGACTTATACAGATAAGCATATCAATAAAAAAAAACAGGACAAGAAAATATAATTTGTTGACCCCACCTAGAATTTGTTGGTTTTTTTTGGCCTTTATTATACAAATGAGCTAATTCTGCCAATTTATAAAGAGCAGCCTATGAACGCAAAGCACACTTAACACGTCTGAGCGAGCGAAGCGAGCTCGAATATTTTAGAATTCTTAAGGTTAATTATTAAATCTTTTCTATGCATTTTTCCGACAATTTTCTGCTGCCGGCGCCCATGGTAATATTATTAAGATTTTCGCTCACCGTATATACCTATTCAAGGTTGATAAGTTGACAGCAACGTCATACTCCTTTGATCAACATCAAGAGATGTCAAAGCAAAAGTCACGAATGTCACAGAGCATGTACTGCTCATGTTTCAAAGGAGTCATCTGACTTGACAACCCTTTTGCTTAGGTTTAGTATTAAAAAGAAAGAACGATGTCTTATTTACTTAATAAATACATGAACAAAACAACGCCTTTACCCTACGAGGTAAACAAAGTACAGGTTGCCTACTATGACGTCTTAATGCAGGAATGTTTTAGTAATATTCCAGTGTGAGAAAGAGATGGCGCTAGACATAAATGTATAGCTCTGTCACTTTCCCACACTGGAATTGAACTAAACATTCCTGCATTAACATGTCATGGTAGAGCCACAGTTCTTAAAAACGAACTACTTACATTGATTACATACTCGTGGTACAAACTGTATGGGTGCAGCATAAACAATGTTCACTTTGTTTTATTTTGTTACTTGTTATTGAAACTGACTAAAATTGTTTCTGATCTTTCACTATCACTTACGGGATATCTTCCGCGATTAATGTTTATATTGAGCTCCCGATAAGTAAGTAAGGTACCGAAAGTATTAGTGAAAGTTCAGTTATAAACCGTGAAAGCTTAAAACAGTGTTTAAAATTATTTCTTTAATCAATTCTAAACAAAACACTTTCTAGTCAGATCCTGTTACTCGTTATACAAACCCCGATCAAGTCATATAAATATTTTATTGATGTCATAAAAAGCTGAATTTCAACGCCATTTCACTACCGCGGGTTTTACGGCCGTTTTTTAATGGAATATTTATTATTATACTAGATGTTTTTTGTGACCGTTTGCGTAAATGCACTATTTCAGTGGCTATCCTGCGATTATGTGAATGATTAAGTAAATAAATCGTTAAATTGGAATTATAATGTGATATTTAATAGGATGTTATGTTATTTCCTTCGTTTTACGTTTGAACCGGATTAGGTTTTTTTTTTAATGTGTATTCTTCTTTTACTCAGCTTTCAAATATATATATATATATATATTTTTTAATGTTTTCGGTCATTTCTGTTTAACAATGAAGCCTAAAAATAATCTGAACGGGAGTTAAAAAATAAAAATAAATACATTCAAGAACAGATTTTTTATATTTTAATTAAACTAGACTGTGCGATGCCACGAACCGTTAGTCTAGATGTTGCAAGCGTTACTGCTTGGCATGAAGTCCTGGGTTTGATTTCCTAGTCAGGGGAAGTGATACTGGATTTTCCCATAAAGAATTTCTTAGTAGTAGCTTGGAGCTTTAATTTGTGCCCTGTCGATGACAATAGGCTCGCCCCATGTTAAATTGGATCTAAACATGACTTGCGCAATGTTGGTTAAATATGTAAGTACACATCTGCCTAACCTTTCGTGGACTACAGGCCTTATGTTATGTGTAATGCCTTAATGCTGTTTGAATAAATATTCAAACCTGAAAATAATATAATATCTTTATTATATTATATTTTTTTTATTTTATTTCTTTATTTTTTGTTTATCCTAGTACAGGCATCTAACTCTGTTTTACCTACATTATTTCTAAGACTTATGTTGTATTGTAAAAAAATAACTTTGAATAAATTGAATTGAATTGAATTGAATTTATACAAAATACAGATTGTAGTACATGTAACAGATTTCACAAAGTGTGTAGTCTTAAATCTCTGACAATCAAGTTGGTGACGTGCTGTCCTCCTTGCTAGGCTATGAAATAGCCTGTATTAAGAAGTAACAGTGCCGATCCCCTCTAATTGTATAAAGCTAATAAGTTAATAAGCTTTTCTATAAAACAAACAAATAAACTATGCTGAAAATATTTCATTTAAAATCCCCTCATCACACATACGTAACAAACAACTATAACAGATTCGAAAATGAAACTAGAACCCGTAAATAGTAGGTAAGCTATTTAACCAATCAGGCTTTTGTTTTCGCTGATTTAACAGTGAACAGTTAAAACGTTTGTGTTCAGTGTTAAGTTCGTTTCCAAGCTTTGTCCCGGCCAAATCAACAAACGCTTTTTACGTGCCACTATCGGGTGAAAAGCAGAAAGTGATGCAAATCGTAAAAAACACCGAAAAAAAAACAGGCTTTTTTTAGGTCTTTGCTCTGTGTACCTTCATTCTCCTTATCCCAATTTATTTGTTGTCGGCGCAGCGTGACTTCTTCTTCCATACTTCTCTATTACTCGTCATCTCATCTGACACCTCCTTTCTTGCCATATCATCCTTCACACAGTCCATCCATCGTTTCTTTGGTCTTCCTTTACCCTTATACCCATCCACATTCATACTCAAAACTTTCCTCACGATATTTTCCTCATTCCTCAGCATCACATGGTCATACCACGCCAAATTTAATTGGGTATGTATATTAATTCCAGCGATATACGAAATTACTGAACACTCAATGCTGTAAATTTGAGATTTTAATTTTGAAATTACCGCTGAACACTGAAACGAACGTTTTTAAAAACGTACCATTTTTATATTATACAAAGGGCAATTATGTTCGACTCTGCTTAAATACAAAAAAAAAACCGACTTCCAAAAAAAAACACTAAAAAAGTGGGAAATAACTTTACTTTCGGAAGTCGGTGACTATTGTTTGTTTCATTGACTTTTTTGGCACCGACTTCCGAAAGTAAAGTTATTTCCCACTTTTTTAGTGTTTTTTTTTGGAAGTCGGTTTTTTTTTGCAAAAAAGTTTTTATTTTACCCTTTTTAGTTATCGCATCACACACAAATCCTTGTCAAGTATCAATTTCGCAATTTCTTTTACTTGGATGACATATTGTTTCCAGCTATTTTGATTTAAAATCCAAACTACTAAACCGATTTCGATGAAATTTCTATGGGACCAATCGGAAACTAGATCCATTCAGATAAAAGAAGAATTTTTAAAATCGGTTCATAAATGACGAAGATATGAGGTAACAAACACAAAAATTTCCAGCCTTTTCGATTTCAAAACCAAACTGCTGAACCGATTTTGATGAAATTTCTATGGGACCAATCGGGAAGTAGATCCATTCAGATAAAAGAAAAAAATTTCAAATCGGTTCATAAATGACGGAGAAATGAGGTAACAAACACAAAAAAAAAAAAAAAAAAAAAAAAAAAAAACATACAACCGAATTGAGAACCTCCTCCTTTTTTAGAAGTCGGTTAAAAAAGGATTAAATTGGACAAACCTTTTTTTTTAGTCTAGATCAGAGATGAGCACTTTTTTCATTAGATCGGTATTTCGTATGGAATTTTCAATCAGTTGCTGAAAATGTAACTTTAAATATGTATGTATAAAGTCTTACATAATATGCTGTGTTACGTATGATTGGCCGTAGTGATGATAGCTGAACAGGCTCCGTAATATTTGAACGATATTTCAGAGCAGTGATGTGCAGTTACCCCTCTATGCATACAAACTTAAAAGCTTGAAAATCAAAGATACCTATGGACCAGAGTAGCTACTCCGGTTAACACCTAAGTACAAAACACTAGGTACCAGGCACACAGTAAGTCAAAGGAGCAGTATTTGAACTCGCCTGCTCCTGTACATACAAAGGTTGGAGTGGCGGACCGTGCGTTAAGGGTCTATAGTAGGTCAGATGGCTTAGCATGATCCTCCGTTATGCCGAAAATACTGCAGCATTAATTTTGAAATAAATATACGGTAAAGTTGAGGATTAATGCTAGGTCCTATGTTTGACGAAAACACGATTCCATAAAATTTTCTCGATAGAAAAAAATTCCAAAGTTACCTCCAAACCGAACGATAAACCGCTGGTATTCAAAAAATACATAAAATTAGATCATGAAACTTGGCATACTAACTGAACTACCTATAAAGCAGGTCTTATGTTTGTTATTTTTTTTAAATTCCTGTTATTTTCAGCTTAATAAGAAAATACCTAAACTATCGGCGTCTTGAAGTTGGTTCTCTGCCGCCCGCCACCCGCGCTCAGTCTCGCTTCGGCTTTCGAACGGGAGAGCTGTGCCGCTTGCGCTCAGAACACACATTACGCAACAATACGACGTAAAATTAAAATTTATGTACTTAGGTTTATAGTGTGGCGCAATGGGAAATAACGGTTGGCGTAAAGAAGCAGGCAAACATAAATATGATAAACTTAATTAAATAAGTATCTATTGACCTATCTACTATTTATATACAAACATATAGGTAGACAGCATACGACACGTTGTTGCAGTGGCTAAGCGATTGGCTGCTGCGCTACGAGTCGCAGGTGTTTCTGCATGTGAAGATTTGTGTTTGTAAGTTTCAATCACAAGTGCATCGTCCACGATTCAGGAGAAATCCAGTGTGGGGCAACTTTTATAAAAAATAAAAAGATAAAAATTACCTATATAGTTTTGTTTTTGTTTTGACAATATATATTACAACAAAATATAGGTATCTACAGTAAGTACTTAGTAATTGTTTTTTATAATGTTGTCCCACTCCAGGATTTCTCCTGAATCGGAGACGGTGCGATTACAAACACAAATCTTCACAACTATCGTTAGGCTATAAAAATATTTCTTCCGTGCGGGAATCGAACCCGCGACCCGCAGTGCAGCAGCCAAGCGCTTAGAAATACCTAATAAAAATATAGGTATGTTCGGAAAGTACCTACCTATCTAACTACAAGAAACAAAACTGTAACTTACTTATCCGACTGTAGTGCTACCTACCACATACATAAAATGTATGAACTTACTGACGTACCTTGGTAGTTTAGCTAAATAATTATAATGTTCTAGAAGACGTCGATTACACAGTACTGAAAACGATGGTGATAAAGATGATGTTCCGGTAAATTCGTCAGTATCTTCTACCTACCTAAAAATGTAACTGATCTGTTATTCGTACCCACGGCTACATAATTATCAAAATATACATTTCCAGTATAAGCTGATCTCACATTGTATAGGCATTCCGTACAATGAGAGGTCAGCTTATACTGGAAAGGTATAGCTTCATATGTAGTAGCACACATCCGCATTTCTTAAAACAGAACGTACTACACGATCAATTATAAACCTTATCCCATCAATCACAGCGTGTATTATACCATGCACCGTACAACTTACCCACACAAAAACATCGGTTGCTATCGTTGTGCTGTGCAAAAGCAATTTATTTTACATATACGCTAGTGATTGACTAAATCGGAAATTTATCGAATCTTACGTTTATTATTGTACAAAAAAAGATTGGGTCCTCAAAATAAAATAAATAATAAACTGCATGTCCAGAAAATATTATAATAAAAATAAACAATATGTAGCTAAAAAAAATATTATTAAGTAAATTAACACAATCAAAAATCCGGTTACGTTGGTTTAAGCTGTCATAGCGTATTGAAATTGAAACAGTAGGTATTGTTGAACCCTGCTATGGTGTTTACTCACTGACCTGTAAAGTGGAAGTATTTGTGCAGCACTTGCCGCTTTGACTGGGGTGGCACATTTTGTCAAATAGTGTACTCTTAAATTCATATATTTTTCCATGACAGATTTGATAAGAAATAATTTATGTCATTATTCAATGGGAACTGCTCAAATTGGTAAAACGTAATATTATCAAAGAGATCTAATCCTATCGATCGATCGATAGCCTACGTTAGTCGATCTGCACAAGCACATCACTAACTTGCTGCATGACGCCACGGCTGCGATGCATCCACTTAATAAAGTATCGTTTTGTGATGTTTACATTGCTTGTCCAGTCACTTAGCGGCAAACTTAGGTAGTGGTTAAGGGGCAATGTATTTGTTGCAAAAATAGTACAGTCGCTGTGATATTTGAAAACAAAAATAACATAGTAAGAGCAAGAAATATTTTACGATTTGTTGTTTTTCATGATTTTAAAGACAAATATAGTAAAATACTTGTACTAACACATGGTAAGTGATTCCATTTTGACGTTAGTAGGTACATTGAAACTAAATTTGCGATGTACAATTTTATGTTCATATAATGACAAGTTAATATTAAATTATGATTGATAATTTTATTAAGTACTTAGTACTCGTCCGATAATAGTGTAGTTTACTCTAACAAAATCGCTTCGACTTCGTGTGCCCGCGCGCGTCACCGCGAGCTGTGTGCGATCGCGCCGATCGCGATAAAAGAGTGAGGTGGCGCGGTGAAGTGGGGGCCAAATTAGAATTTGAGCTGAGGTTATATAGACTCTTAATTGTGAGGTATTGTGAGACGACCCACAGACGAGAGGCATTTGTCTTGCGATCACAAAGATGTGTTACACTTGATTTGATTGTAACTGCTATTTCCGGGTAGGTTTGAAATTATTGTACAATGGAAACATTGACAACAGTGTTTAGATATTTTCTAAGCTTAAATACTCTAGTGAGGAGCTCGTGGCTAAATAATAACGGCCGCTTGGGTCGATCTTAAGGTTAAGCCGCGCTTGCCTAGGTTGGTCCATTGATGGATGACCACCAATACATACCGAGTTTCCACCGTGCCTCGGAAAGCACGTTAATCCGTTGGTTTCGGCTGTCATGCGGCTGGCAGTAGAACTTTGACAGTCGTTACAAGTAGTCAGTGGCCAGTTTTACCCAGTGCAAAAATCTAGTAAGTATTCAGCTTTATCCAGTAAGCCAATTCCAATTTAGTAATTTAGTTAGGAATAACAGTTTTGCAAAAAAAAAAAACAAATTTCGAAAGTCGGTGGCAAAAAATTCAATGAAACCAACAAAAGTCACCGACTTCCGGTAGTAAAGTTATTTTCCACTGTTTTTTGGAAGTCTGTTATTTTATTTGCAAAAAAGTTTTTATTTCAGCCTTTTTAGTTGTGGTATGATGGTATCTCACACGAATTCTTTTCGAGTATTAAATTTCCATTGTTACTAAAAGTTATTAGCAGATCATTCACATAGACATTGAAGAAAAAATATGTAAAATAAAAACTACCCAAGCAATGTGAATAAAATTTATATGGGACCACCGAGTTTTCCCTACCATAATTATGACAAACGAATCATATAAATCGGAAAAGTAATCACGGAGTAATAAGGTAACAAACATAAAAAATACAGCCGAATTGAGAACCTCCTATTTTTTAGATGTCGGTTAGAAAGCCTCTACAAACCCAAGTGGCTGCTGTGTGAAGCTTCCATGAGATGCATCTAATGAGCCACTCCCTGCCTGTCTTAGGATGCCACTAAAATAAAAAAATAATATTAATATTTGAGCAATGATAAATCCAACTGAATTTTGTGTTGCCTATAGACAGTCGGAAGCTCCTATATATCTAAACACCCATCGTGGATGACGTCACCGCCATTGCCCCATTTTTACCTTAAACACGGTTATTATGCGTGTAAAATAATTAAAATTCAACCACCACAGCTGAATAACAAATGGCTGCTAATGGTTCCCTATTCACGGATCCCTAAATCGAGGTATTCATAAAAGCAATTATAACGAAAGCTGATTAGGAGTAAGTGGATTTGGAACTGATGGCACAGTGGAGAAATGGCGGCATTTGGTGTTAGGGCTACAGGTTCGATTATTTGGGACGAGCAGTGAAACTTGTTTTTCTTGTTTAAATCTCTTGAGTTACGTGTGACGGTTTAGATCTAAGATAATAATACAAATTTGTACAAGTATCAATGTCTCCTTATAACATCAGCTATCTGCCTGTAAAAGTCCCGTCAAAATCGGTCCAGCAGTTTCGGAGATTAACCGGAACAAACAGACAGGCAATATTTTTTTTTAAATTACGGTATACGAGATGTAGTTTTGCATCCTCGTTAAAATTCAGAAGGTTGTCATAAAAGACGTAAATAATCAATTTAAATTAGGGTAACTGGGCAATAATAATAAACGCTGCTTTTTTAGTTCTTTAAATTTGACACTATTTCAGAGTGAAGCCCTTCTCAAAAGAGGAGAATCACTCGTTTATCGAATAAACGTCTGCGTTTGTTTGTGTTTGTGAAAACGCGGTTATAGGGCTAATATTAGACGGGCCGCGGTTAATACGGGTGGTGTACACTTACCGATATTAAGAAAAAATACCTACCCATTTTATTATTGATTCGGGTCGAGAATCATTGGCATAGTTACCTCCTTGAATTTGACG
This sequence comes from Standfussiana lucernea, assembly GCA_964057025.1. Classification (NCBI taxonomy): domain Eukaryota; kingdom Metazoa; phylum Arthropoda; class Insecta; order Lepidoptera; family Noctuidae; genus Standfussiana; species Standfussiana lucernea. Next base: position 5,925,842 of record OZ059809.1, read on the forward strand.
AGTATACTTTCATATGCATTCAGTAAAAAGCCGTTGTTTAAAAATAACAAACAGACACTTCAATTTTTATTTTTACTTGTATAGATAATCACGAACCTCCAGGGGCTTAGCATTATATTTTCCGTTGCTAGTCCGTCTTGTTTCCGCCATAGCTGGTGGTATTTTACCATCATTTGTCAAAGTCAAGTGTGGGATTTATTACTATTTATGGTGGTGCTCGCCCCACTGACCTAGTACCTACTTACGTAGGTGTTATGGTGCCCTGGTAGTTTCATTGTTATATGATACGTTTAATTGTGTTTAGAATGAAGCTTTTAACATCGTAGAAATAAAAGGAGACTAGTGTGACTAGAGATTTAGGAGTATCTGAATTATTTAGTTTGCCTAAAAACTAAAGAAAACATCATCCCAATTTTTGGTGGTTTTCTCCGAATGGTTTAGCGATGTGTTCTTATAGTACACCTCTGCCTCTGCAATTCGCCAGTTTAATGTTTAAGTCCCATGCAATAGACGGGGATAGGTGGCGATCCAAAGTCATCAGCTGCACGAAATTTAGACTTCGAGCTGGTACTGAGAAATTCCTGATGGAAACATCCGACAACACTGCGCGACCCAGGACTTGAACCCAGGACCTCGTACCCTTTTGTAAGATTACTTTCGCCCAATAGATTAGACAGGGAATGTCTAAAAGAAATTCCGCTCTCCTTGAATTCAACAAGTGAAGGTTGCACTCAAGGTGAAACGTTTAATGAAAATCGATTAAAACCGGTCTTACTGTCCTTTACCTCTTTTTGCAATACAGTGACCTTTATTCCCACTGCCATAAGGTTTATGTCAGAGGTTAAATAACGATGAAAGAACTGAACGAAGCAATTTAAAAATCTTCTCTACCATAGACAATCTGCAAACCAAGTCAACGACCCAAAAACAAAACAATAAACAAATACATAATCACACATGGCAACCCTTTGTATTTTTAGAACTGGCAACATTTGTGGCAATTACGGAGCTGTCAGATGCAGGCTACGTTACAGGCGTGCTGACAGACTCTGAAAAGGTTTTAGTAACCACCGGAGCGTTATCGTGAGTTTACAAACATTTTGATCGAGTAACAATCCAATTTTCGATGGAGTTTTGACGCTTCCAAGTTGAGTGGTGTATGTAGGTCAGAGTTTGGGAAGAGCTTCTGTCAAGTTGGTTATAGACAATGGAGGCAGTCAGGTGGATGAAAGTCTTGTCAGATTTGCTTTATTTATCTCTATACACATAAAAATACACGTATTTCAATAAAAAAAGAAACATTTAAAAAAATGAAGTAGCACACTAGTACGGGGAACAGGGTCCAAGCTACGCGGTAAGGGCTCCAGAGGAAGGAACCTCCTAAAAATACGAGCCGTGTCCAGGAGTACAGCTTTCTGAATCAAGCCCTTGATCCAGCTGCCTATCGAGAGCCTCCTCAGGTATTGGTCGAGGCTCTTGGCAATTAAGCCATTGGCTGAAACGACTATCGGCATAATGATGGTTGAGTTCACATCTCACATCGCGAGGCAAGTCAAGATATTCGATTTGCTTGTCTTTCTCGACTTTCACGAGGTTCTCGTCATGCTGGAAAGCCATTGTTAAAACGCGTTGATTTAAGGATCGCGTAAAATAGTGATCGGTGAGGTCTTTGATCAGCAATGAACTAATGATGATGGCTGATTAATCTCTAAGTAGTTTCTACCATTTCACATCCATTTCATCTAAGTAGCTAAAACTGTGGTAGTCTTGATTCAATGTCTCTCAGAGATCATCATCATGATATTCAACCATAAAGTACGCTTTGAAAGGGTTTGCCGCTTGTCTTACAGTGTCTAGAGAAGGCCTTTTTTAGTACTAAATAGGTTTGCGTTTGGTCGTAACTCGCCGGATGTGAAGCGATGATACGGCCTAAGGTGGAGCACGCTTACCGCAAGGTGTCCGGTGAGGCAGCGAGCCTCCATTTCGATTTACCGCCATGGGATTTGGAGGCAAAAGTCCTCGCGCACGTTTGGGAGTGGCGCGAGGAGGCGAAACGCCGAGGCGTAACTCTGCTGCCGCGAGAAATCACGGTACAGCGGACAGAGCTCCGGCGGGACCTCATGGCGACATGGAGAGTGCGACTGTCGCAACCCAGCGCTGGGCATGCCACAATTGCGGCGATAAGTCCCCTCTTTGAGGAGTGGCTGGAGAGGCGCCACGGCGTCCTCACCTTCCGCCTGACGCAGGTCCCCACCGGACACGGTTGTTTCGGGAGGTTCCTGTTTCGGACAAAGCGGGAGGAAACGCCCGGGTGTCACCATTGCGTGGATCGCCCAGAAGACACGGTGGAGCATACGGTGGAGGTCTGAGTCGGAGCACCGCCGTTTCCTCGTGCCGGCGATCGGCGGTGGCGATCTCTTGCATCCGGCCCTGGTCCAGGCCATGGTACAGAGCGAGAGGGCATGGGAAGCCGTCACCTCTTTCTGCGAAGCAGTAATGCTCGCGAAGGAGGAGGCGGAACGCGAGAGGGAGAGGCAATCTCTGCGTCCTCACGCCCCTAGCCGCCGCAGGAGACGCCTCGGGCGTCGGGAATCCCAAGCAGATTCCCGGCCACCGCAGGCGCGGGCTTGCGGACGGCGAGCAATGGGTAGCTCTCCGTCCGGTAAGGACCAGGCCCAGGTCGATGGCGCGTTGTGTTCCACGCGCGCCTCAAAGAGATGTCAGCATAAACTGACGGGGTCCATTAGAACCGATACCTGCCAGGGTTGCGGTTTGTTCGAAAGAGTTACCGTGGCCCTTGGCACCTTGGCACAGGCAACTGAAGGAACACGGGTGGGTTTTAGTCAGTAAGAGTCTGACACGCCCTCCCGCTCCACACAGAGCGGTAGAGGTCATTTGATGATTTCCCACCCAAAAAAAAAAAGGTGGAGCACGCTTGCCTATAAGAAACCGATTCACTCGAACTTTGAAGAGATTCCGATCATAATGATCTTCAAATGTTTGTTCGAAGCATAGATTATCATTTTCTCGACGCGGACTAAAGACAAGATGTCCCAATTGGGACGTTTTCGAGTCCTCACAATGCGCGCGCTAGTAACATATCTGCCTCATTTTATATTTAACATATCATTGAATGCTCCTGTGGCAGTAACTACCATAAATATGTAAATGCCGTTGACAAAACCTAATCATTCGAAATGTGTCACTTTGCTCTGATCATACTCGTATTATGCATTTAAATGATATTTCAGTGTCATAGTCAGATACAATGTTTTAATAGAATTACCGGTGAAGCGGCAATTGGTACCCGATCCCAATTTACATATTAATTTCACATGAAGTCCACCTTTCAGTGGTAATTTATTGACGTTAATGTTGTTAAGTTCATATTGTATTTAATGTGACCGTTTTTATTTTAAAATTAGTAATGAATGATAAAAGAATTGATCGGAAAAGCGCTTCTGACCTATATTCATTCATCATATTATAAATAGTAAATGGTTTGTAGTCTGTAGGTTTGTAAGTTCGGGTGTAGACGGTAATCTTCGAAACTACGAATTCGATTCCTAAAATTCTTTTAGTAATGGATAGCTACATTATCCCCTAGTATCATGAGCACACATATGGAATTACCGTTGGATATTTTTCGATGACAACGCGAGCGAAGCCGCGGTTAAAGAAAGTGTCCTATAATAGTACATTTTGATATAAGTGGGGAAAGTTTGTTATTGCGGCCGAGGCGGAATACACGCACGAGCCGCCAGGCGAGGGTGTTATGGATCCGAGAACTGCAGTAACAAATGCCCACGTGTATCAAACGACGGTTTTCAATACACTTTCGAAGAAATATAATAATAATAGAACGAAAAATATTTTTGTCATGAACTATTAGGAAATTAAATTGATTTTCTTTTTTTGCCCGCGCTTTGCTTTCGCCAGGTTGAAGGAAAGGCAAAGGTATGAAACCGCTAAACAGCCTAATATGAAAAATAGAAAATTCTAATACTTTTTAATTTAAAACGCAAATCATTGTTAATTTGTTGATAAAAGCAAATTATTTTGCAAGTAATAATGTTTATTTAAGATTTTCTGTTCATTAACACAATTTAAATTTTCATTAAATATGAAGGCCTTAAAAACATGCGCCTCTTTGCTGTGAAAAAAAAAGCAATCATCGCCGACTGTAGGGAATTGAACAGCTGTTTAATGTTATCTGTGGCAAAATCAGGAAAAATAAAACCCTCGGGTGTGATAAATGAAAGAAATCTTTTATGGTAGCGGCTAAGAGCAAGTTGTCACTCAAGTGCAAGTTGCGTCTCTATACCGCAGTGATCCGTCCCATCATGTCGTACGCTTCTGTTGCGTTCGCACATACCAAGCCCCGCTATATTCACAGGATGCAGGCGCTCCAAAACCGATACTTACGTAGGGTCACGGGTGCCCCCTTTTACGTACGTAACGTACGTCTCCATGTAGACCTTAGGATGCCCACCTTATTGCAGTTCATGAAACGCCTCACCAAGCGTTTCTTCGAACGTGCAATAAAACACCGAAATCCCCTGATCGCATCGGCCGCCCGATACGACCCCTCGCGTATCAGTCAGGTTCGCCGACCAAGGCACACACTCGTAACTCCCGACGACGCTATCACTCTCCTCCAGGAGAGCCGTAGGGAAACTAGTACGCTCCTCAAGCGTAAACCCCGATCCAAACCGCCGTCTTTCCGCCCTCGCCGTCGAGGTCCGTCGCGACGTCCCGGTAATTGCCCTCCCCGACCCTTGCTCGAGCCAGCCCGCGATGCTGTGCCAGTAGTTTTAAACCAGCCCCTAATTAATACCACTCAGATCCAGCCTGTCCCCTTGCTGCCCTCCCCCAGCGACGCCCTAAGCCGAGGTCCGAGCCCCACAGGGGGTGCCCTTAGCGTGTAGTCGCTTAGTTTGTAAGTTTTTTGCCCTGGCTGGAGGCCTTAAATTCAAGGCATCCACAGGATAGACCGGTTGAGCAGACGACAACCTCCTAGGTTGAACTGCGAGATGCCATTCACAAAAAAAAAAAATTAAAGAAATCCACGAGTGTGAAATACATTGCATGTTGAACCTAATCGTAGTGCGATAAGAGGCAGTATTCGAGGAAGTTTATTGAAAAGTATTTGGTTTCATTTGACCTTGCACCAAAAGCCGTTGATTCTGCGCCCGATCTCTTCTCGGTCGTGTCGAATTGCCGTCCCATCGGATTATAAGACCAAAGGTACAGAGAGTGCACCTGTGTCTGCACACACTTGTGCACTATAGTTTCTCCAGAGCACATGGCTGGGTTCCCCTGAGATTGGCCGCTGTAACTGAATCTTGGTCGGCAAGATTTGCATGACTTTCACCACCAACCTTTACTGAATTTGAGGGCAGCCTTCATTATAGTTTAGCAAATTATTACCATAATTTAAAACTTCTATTTCCGTAAGTCATTGAATCAGGCGTTACTTTGCGGAAATCCATGACATTAAATGTTAAGCAACATATTTTAATTCCATTTGCGTATTTTTTATTACTTCTAAATAGACCACCCTGATCGAAACTTGGTCGGAAGGATCTTATTGTTAATGTGGCTTTCATCACCACCAACCCTGACAGAATTAGAGAGTAGTCATAGTTTAGCTAATCATTTCCGTAATTTGAAAACGGTAATAATAAAACCCTATAGGTAAGACAAGAGACGAATTAAGTCAAATGTTCATCACACTTCAAAAATATTCCTAAAAATAACTCCAAGGCGAAAAATCGGTTACCTCAACAAATTGACTGATAGACTCCGTCTGTCTATCTGTCCTACCAACATTTAGCGATGACACACAACCCCTCAGGTCTTGTGTCAAAGTTCCCAAATTCGAGTCCCGGGAGAGACAGATAGCGTCGATGGCGTAGAAGACAATGTTTCTTTGTGTCAATCTTTATTGATGTATTGGTGTTCGGAATTAGAAAAGATTTTGGATTAGAAAGAGTTTGTATGTGTTGAAGTTTTCTTTTGTAACAAAGTTTCAGTTATTCCAAAGAGTTTGTGAGTCAAAAATAGAACCTTCTCTTGATACTCTTCTTGAAAAAAATCCTTTCACTAATAAGGTCCTCATACCGGACTCTGATAGATAAAGAAGATACTGTACTATTTGTCAATGTTCGTAGCCAGTCCGCCACTTTTCTGTAGCCCTTTGACCGAACCTCTGGCCATTTTCGCTACTTTTAATAGATAACAGATTTGTGATTAAAGTTACCTTTACACTCATGTAAAAATCGAGCGTGACAAAGTTTACAGTGGCAGAAAAAGAATACAATCATTTAACAATTTCTTATTTTACATTGTTTTTTTTTTTTTGTTTCTGGCTAAAGGAGCAATATGCTGGCCCGTAGGTTCACTCGATGTACTAAAGAAGTTAAGATAACACTTTTTAGGGCATTTTGTCAATCTTTTTACTCGAGCTCAACGTCCTGCGTATTCAGTATAAGTGCGTCGCAAATGTTCGCAAATGCGCGCGTTGACGGTTTCCACGCTATAGTGCGTAAGAAAGTGGCGTCATTATTCGATAGACTGCGCGGTTGCATCACGCCATGACTGTCCCATAAAGGCTCACTGGGTGGGAATAGTTACGGGAAGATTGTAACTGTTAAAATTATTGTTGTCTTGATGTTTAATAGACTATGTAGGTACTTACTAACATTGATCTTAATAAAACTGTAACTAACACTTATATGGAATCTGTCCGAAATAAATGAAAATAATAGTAATAATAAATAATTACTAAGCAGGACATATTGATCAAAAAAATAAAAATTTTTGAACTAAAATTATTTTATATTTTGTAAACACACCAAACTGCGAAACAGCTTGTAGGCGGGATTCGCGCTCGTCTTAATCGGTACATTTGGTTCACATGCAATCTAATGAAGAAATGAAAAAAGTAAGCAAAAATGTGGGTACAAGGGTGGGTCTGCATCCGGTTAGACTGGCAGACGACAGTGATATTTGGGAAAGGCTATCGAGGTCTTTAATCTTAGTTATTGTTTCACAGGAACTCTAGGGAAAATACAAGGTAAAACTTTTCAAACTTTTTGATTTTTAAGTCCCAAAACAGCTAACTTTTAACCAACCTTTCCATCACTTCTGGTCGTCTCCCTACCGAAAAATTCGTAGGTGGAACACCCCCCACCCCCGACAACAATCGACTAGGACCCAGGTCGTTCAAGGGCACGTGGTCCTGACAGTTTTACAGCCCCAAGTAAAGAATGGGACATTTATTATATTTATTTGCTTGCACCACCATTGTAGGCATTTTTTCTCGGTTCACTGATATCTTGTATTGAATGTTAGGGTCGAGAATTACAAGAAAACGTGTGTTTATTTTGATTATGTTGGGTTGTGATTTTGGATGTTACTGATATTTGGTTGTCTCAAAGATACATTTAAATTCCTGCAGATATCAAGTTCGTTCGCTGCACCCGAAAAACTGTTGCGAGATACCACATACTAACTGACTAATTTGTCTTCATGGTTTGGGCTGTATTTATTTTTGTTTAATTAAATTAAAAAAATATATATGTTTCTTCCACAAATATAGACAATCAACACTTATGATATTATGATGTTACAAAGAAGCAGGAAGAAGTATTGTATTTGTGGGAGACTGGCGCCTAAACCCGGAGACCTGTGTTTTAGGACACCAGGTCCCACCTAAGATACTTAAATAACATAACATCACGCCTGTTATACCCGAAGCGTTAGGCAGAGGTGTACCTAATAGTACACCCACATTTCGCCAGTCCATGTAACAGGGGGCGAGCCTATTGCCACAAATCCAGGCTGTCTACTGAGAAATTCCCGATGAAAAAACCCAATAACGCTTTGCTCGACCCGAAAATAGAACCCAGGACCTCACGCTAGATCGCTAGACCAACGACGCATATATTTATTTCATAAGATATATTTACTTGCTCAAACATGTGTACACATACAATAATAAAAAGTGCATGTAGGATACCATAAAAGCAAATTGGTTCAGCCATGTTTGCCACATACTATGGCGTGCAAATATTGTGGATACTACAATTGTGATTTTTGATATATCATTTGAATCCAATATCAGGTATCAGGTCTTTCCAATATATGAATTCTCAATAGCACAGAGCTTGAACCTGTGTTCGGTTGATGGCAATAGGCACACACCGTTTTTACATAGGACTGAAACATACCCTTTGGGGAAACCTTTGAGAGTTTGATTATGTAAAATCTTTCTGAAGATAATATATAGAACATCTTATACAAAATGCGAACTAAACACAAAGCATTACTTACAGACAACTGACTTCACTCTCTACTAAATTAAGTTACAAACTATTTACCGTCTAGCCAGGGAGCTTACAAAATGTTAACTCAATCAGTCGCGTCAAATCATGAACAAAGTACGAATAGTTCTAGCTCCCAGCCTTATATGAAGAATAAAACGGGCATATACTCGTAAATCATTCACAGGCCAAAGAATCGGCCTCAAGCTACGGCCTGAAGGCCTCAAGGTCGCCGGGATTTTGTGTAATGGGCCTAAAGAAAACCTTTCAGGACTTAGTTATGTCCAGTAAGAATCTCCATTGTCGAAAGTGTTTTTTGTCGGAATAGTTTTGCGTTGCGTCCAAGGGTAAATAAAGGGTTGTTTACGTGTTATATTTTATGTATGGATGTGTGTGTGTGGGATTTTCTTGTGATATGATTTTCTTTTGTTGATTTGATGTTAGTGTTTCTTTTGGAATGTATTTCTTGGATGGGTCAGCGGAAATGTATCGGGAAGGGTATATTGTTACCCGGTATCGGAGTTTTGGAGGTCTGATAGGCAGTCACTATATTACTCCATCTAGGATGCCGCTAATCTGCTGCATCCGGTAAGACTGGATTCCAATTCCTTGTCCAATGAAAAGAACTCTTGGTCAGGGGCCAATAGTTATGCCTCTTTTCTTCTAAAATATATGGACAAAAATATTTATATGTTGAGTAACTCATACTATCTTCAAACCATGGTTAAGATTATGACACCCACCGATCCAACCAACTATTTCAGAAGCAAAGAAGAAAAGGTGAGCTAGAGGAGGTATATAAAGCATAGCCAGACATCTGATCTGGTGTTCTGCCTGCCCCCCCCCCCAGGGGCAATAGTATGACCCCTTAATATCTTCTATCTAAATCTACAATTACGTAGTAATTTCTTAAAAACAACGTTTAGCAGAAAACTCGCAGCAATGCATAAATAAAGAAGTTTACAGTTAGACCAACGACCACCCATTACGTAACTATTGCAGACAATAAAATTGTTTCTCCGAAGAAAATATACGACTGTAAGCCAAGGAGTGCCAGGGGCTGACTTAGTGTAAAGAAGTTTTTAATGCACTCATAAAATAAATAAAGAAACGTATGCCACTTTGCCTAAGGGGTTTGGTAGAAAGAAACTACTAAAGGTGACTTATGTGGTCCAAGCTTACATGCTATCTTCGTGACTCATCTGCCTAGCCATCTCCCAATGGTGTTGAGGATGGCTTCCACCAACCAGTCTAACCTTATGCAGCTGAATACCAGTATTTTACATAGAGTGACTGACTATCCGACCTCCACAGTCTTACTGGGTAACACGATACCCCAGGTAAAACCGCTTATAAGACTTTCTGGCTTCTACCCAAAAAGACTGTCATCAAAGATCTGAATCGAAGTTGGGATCAACAGATATAAACATGCGTTAAGTAACGTCAGCAAGTGTAAACCTTGACTGTCATCTGCGTATTGTATAAGTATCACTAGCTTCCGTGAAGGAAAACATCGTGAGGTAACCAAAAACATGCCTGAAAGATATTTCTAGACGGCGTGTTGAAGCAAGTCAGAGGCCCATAGCGTAATAAAATCTCTGGCACCAGGTTAGGCCGACTAACCACATGAAAAGAAGAAGAAGTAATGATAGATTCTTGACTAGGTCTGCACACACCCTTAGTTCAAAGAACTGTATCGATCGACTATTCGACATGGACAGAACATTGGATACTTAATTAATTCATGATAAATCCACAAGCCATCGCATTCGATATGCAGTCGAATAAAGGAGTGACCTGTGACCCACTTTCCAGTTAAAAAGAATAATTATGTTTTTGCTGTTAAAATGTTTATTTTTAGTTTCTTACTTTTAAAGGTAGGTATACGACCTCGGTAGATTTATTTTATGTAAGTAATACATTATCATTTATCTTAGATTTTGCATAAAAAAAGCTTGATGTTTTGACATGTCGCCATTGCACCTTTGCGAAACATGGGCGGGTAGTCCTTTACATTTTTTTAAGTAGAATCTTTCCTAACTGCAAAACTATTTACTCCAATACCCCATACATTTATAGAAATAAAGTACCTAAAACACCGACTTTAGTATCTCCGATACTGCAATACATTCTTTCAGTGATCACTTACTCTAAAACATATGACATCCTGTTTACACGACCAGAAATGACAAATGGGCCAACTATTGTCCTAAATCACGCCATCTGACGGTAGCAGGTCAAAATACAATTATTAAGTATTAAGTCAATTCATTCGCAGAACTGCAATAAAACTAGCCTTCTTCATCACTCGGGAATAAGGTTCAATTTGGCTTGGTGTTTTAGTGGCAAAATACCGCTGATGGGATAGGAACAAAAGTTTTGCGTGACCGTTTTAAGAAGAGCTTTGGTTAATGGTTACGCTGCCTTCAAAAGGTCGTTTTGTGGTGTTTTGTGGGGGGTGTGGGAGGTCATGTTGTGATGGTGGTCTGCCCACCCGCGGCGACCTCACAGCTTGAAGGTAGACTATGCGTCACCGACAGATCCTCAATGAGACATTTCACCAATAAAAATAATCAAGTGCTTATTGTGAACTTTTTTCGCGGAACATTTTGAAGATTCCGTTTTGAAGGCGTATCGGAATCAGAATGAAGAATTAGGTTTTTGTGTGAGGACTGAGGAGAGACGTGGTTTTTCGATTTTTATTCGTTGCTTGACAAAATATCTTTCTGTAAATGAACACGACTCAAATCAGAAAAAGGTTTGTCCGTATGGATTGAGGAGTCATTTCTGACTCAAAAATATGTCTGGATGTTTATGTTTGGTATCTACTTCGTAGTAGGTAAATAAGCCGAGATCTTAGACAATAGGTATTTAGAAAATACATGCAGGCAGTAATCCAATAAGCTAGCGAAACTCTCAAAGTGAAGTATGCATCGATATGTTAGGAGCTCGTGGCTAAATAATGACGGTCACTCGGATCAATCTTCAGGTTAAGCCGCGCTTGCCTGGGTTGATCTGTGGATGGGCGACTGCCTGTTACATACCGAGCTTCTTTCGTGCCACGGAAAGCACGTTAAACCGTTGGTCCCGGCTTTCATTTCTAGATCTTTGACAGTCGTTACAGGTAGTCAGTGGCCCGAAAGTCTGACAACCAGTCTTGGCAAGGGGTATCGTATTACCCAGTACTAACTGGGTTGTGAGGTCAGATAGGCAGTCGCTCCATGTAAAATACCAGTATTCAGCTGCATCCGGTTAGACTGGAAGCCGACCCCAACATAGTTGGAAAAAGGCTAGGCAGCTGATGATGTTGGGTTCAATGTCCGGTTGTTTTTTTTGTTTTGATTGGATATCATGGATATTAATATCTAAATATAATAAAACATACTTAATAAATACTTGGAACTTTAGGAACCGGATTAAGAGCTTTTCCTTTATTGTTAACAAACTAATTAATAGGTAAGTAAGTCAAGCAGCTACACTTTGCTGAAAAAAAAACTTAGTTTATTTTATACCAATAGGGTTTCGTAGAACAAAATGAATAAAGGTCTAACCACAGTAGGATTTCTAGTGAATACTTATAACTTATGTATTTGGAATGAGACGTAAGCCGAACTTTCCGGGAAGCAGTACGTAGAATTCAGTTAAAACACATATAAATGCTATGTAAAATGGTATGGAGAAAAGATTATTAAGAGCGATCAAAGTTAAAAAAAAACATTCAATACTTGTTAAGTAAATTGCATGGAAGAAATTTAAGAAAATAATCATAGTCTACCTAGTCAAGCCTCATTTAACTATTGAATCATACTCATTAATGTTTAAAAAAACAACATATTTTTTTATTTGTAACTAACTTTTTTTAAATTTATTTTGTTATACTGTCATAGGTTTATTGCATTGCCTATTGGTGTGACCGTTGGGTTGCCAATTCATAGGTCTCTAGTCGAACCCAAGACACGCACCTCTGATTTTTCGGCATCATGTGCGTATTGTATATATAAATAATTAGCGACCTGCTCCGGTTTCCCACGGGTGCAATGTAGATACTAATGTTTTCTCTACTACAATATGCATGTATTATACATATAAACCTTCCTCTTGAATCACTCTATCTATTAAAAAACCGCATCAAAATCCGTTGCGTAGTTTTAAAGATCTAAGCATACATATGTAGGTACAGACAGACAGCGGGAAGCGGCTTTGTTTTATACGATGTAGTGATTATCACTTCCTTCGTTGAAGGAAAACATCGTGAGGAAACCAGCATGCCTGAGAGATATTCTCGACGGTATGTAAAGCAAAGTCAGAGGCCCATGGGCGGCATAAAAAGTTCGACACCAGGTTAGGCACTATAAACCGCACGTTAAAGAAAGATAAATTGTCAAGTGCTATAATCCGACGTCTTGTTATTCTTGCACCTATCTATGTGTTAATAATGGCTACTTTAAAAAGAAAACCTATAAAAATCACGAACAACCTTCCATTATACAAACGACCACACCCCACCTTATTAGCCTATACAAAATTCCTAGCAATTCAACCGAATATGCTATGTTATTTGTTCAGATTCAGATCTTATGTGGAAGTATTAGCAATGTGCATGCTTTCTGGAAACAATCCGAGTCGCAGACGGCATCGGTGTCAAACTATTAAGTTCGGGCACGCCATCTAGCGGCGGTTCGCAGTCACGCTATGGGGACCACTACTATAGACCGTGGAGGTTCCAAATCGAGGTTGTACTCGTATTGAATTGTGTGACACGTGATCTCGTCCCGTGTGATGTAGGATAGTGTGAAGGTGAAGACAAATAAGGAATGCTTCTTCTGCTTCTAATAATGTTCTATTTTTGATAGATTGTTGAGTCCTTCACTTATAATATGATGTCGGATCGCGAACGAACCGCAAATCATGGGCCATCAAAATGAGGTAATTTTGTCTCTGCACAAAGTCATTGAAATATTTTCGAGCGACAGACAGGACAAGACGAAGAAAATCGTAATCCAACACTTGTTACTACTTAGTAACCAATCGGTCTGCCTAGTGTCATACGCCCGCTTGTCAGATAGTATACCTGTGTCAAAATCGAAAATGTTCGGGATCCATATTTTTGTATGACTTTATCCCCAATGTTCACTCTATATTTCTTTGAAATCTCGTTGTCTCTACAAGAACTGCAATCTATACTTTAAGAATAACAGACTTATAACTGTTTTTTAACAACAAAATGTGAACTAAAGTCAAATCTGTACCAGTGTCAACAGTAAGCGCTTTATGCCGGACCAAATATTTCCGATAACTAGACTTGAGTAGACGAAGACCAAAGAAACGATGGATGGACTGTGTGAAGGATGTTAGGGCTAGAAAGATGTCTGATGATGTTGATAGCTAATTTAATAGTATAGGATATAGGATTATTGACATTTCAATGTACTACTGAGAATTTCCATCTACATATTCCACACCCTTAGTAGCGGCCACTGCACCCATCGAACCGATAGACTTGTTCTCTAGAACAGCGATTGAAACATTACATTTTTAATGCTGGCTCCTAACTAGGGCCCCATGTAGTACAGCAGGTTACAGGTAAGTAACATCTGTACTTATAACACGCGATAGCTGCTACGAATAAATTATGAGACTCGATGTTCGTTAACGGGGTAATGAAGGCTCCTTGGTGATATGCGCTCCTGGTATTTCGAAATTGGTAATGGCTGTGGTTAATGCCAATATGAAATAGTGTTACATAGTTCTTTTGGTGCTAGAAGAGCTCGTGGCTAAATAATAACAACCACTTGGGTCGATCTTCGGGTTAAGCCGCGCTTTCCTAGGTTGGTCCATGGATGGGTGATCACCTATTACATACCGAGTTTCCTCCGTGCCTCGGAAAGCACGCCAAGCCGTTGGACCCGGCTGTCATTTGTAGATCTTTGACAGTCGTTATGAGTAGTCAGTGACCTGAAAGTTTGACAACCAGTCTTACCAAGGGGTATTCTCCAGTAAAACTGGGTTGTGGAGGTCAGATAGGCAATCGCTCCATGGAAAATATTGATACTCAACTGCATCCGGTTAGTTAGACTGAAAGCCGACCCCAATATAGTTAGGAAAGGGCTAGGCAGATGATGATGAGTTCTTTTGGCGTTTAAATGACATAGTCAAGATGGTGCTGTTGGTATAACATGTGTGAATTGTATTGAAAATACAAGATGGCATCAGTTCTGACCATGGCCACGCGCCAAAAGAACTATGCGGCACTATAAGACACGCGATGGCTGCTACGAATAAATTATGAGACTCAAAGTAAGGTATAGCGGGGTAATGAAGGCTCTTTGAATGTATGCGCTCCTGGTATTTCAAAACGTTATTGTGTGGAAGGTTGTGGTTAATGCCAATATGAATTACGCTGTTTTGATTTGTGATTAGCCTATGTACTGAGGTTAAAGATTGCAAAAAGGTCATGAGCAAAAAGTTGCATCATCAAGATAAAGCTTTTGTTTTTTTTTTCCACCCCCTTTTTCCAGGATTTGCTTTGGATAGTAATTGGGGTCCTCACTTTGATTTAACCTACTTAAAACTCACTTTAAACTAAATTAAAGTCAGAAATAAGAAAGTACGTGTAGCATAAATCAGGTGATTAATGCTCACTGCCTATCCACAAAAAAGATTGATATAACAAATGGCAATATTAATAGCAGCCGTACCAGAGAGATTCCTGTGCAAAAACATACTATAGCTATACAACTTATTCCAACAATACTACGTAGCAAAAAACCAGGTCCACAGCGGGTATTTCTTAACATCAGAGCACCTTGTTACATACATTGTTGTGCCTCATTAGGAGCAGGCTAAGCTTTCGACGCGTTCGAACTCGACGCTTTACGATTGCGAAATAGCCCCACCCTAAAACTAACAGCTTTATTTTTACGGGTTAGTGATGTGCGTAGGGTTTATCGATAAAGCTACGCACTGCCAAAATCGGCCGCTTAAGTTAACTTTGTTTAAAAGATTATTTTTTTGCGGTGCAAATAACAATGTTTTCCATTTTTTTTTAATGTTCTGCGTTCTCCAGGCTGTAAGTTTACTTATACCATTATTTTTTGTGCGTAGATACTTAATGGGCTTATGGCGCATTTCATGTACAGGATATCCAACTATTTGATGATGGCGATGATTTTTTGTTGATGGAAATAGGCTCGCCCCCTATTACATGGGACCTAAAAAAAAATGGCGAAATGTGGGTGTACTAATAGATACACCTCTGCGTAACCCTTCGGGGATTAAAGGCGTAAAGTTATGTTATGTGTTATGATATCCAACTATTCTAACTATTCTTACGTCTGTGATTAGGATCATCACGCCAGCGTTTCTTTGACTTTCTTTCTTAACTATTTTCTCCTACCGGCTGTTCTGTTCCATCCAAGAAGTGTGACCCGGTCAGTCTCTTTTTTACGTTGCAGACTTTTCGCCAACATGGACGAAACTTGCCTTAGAACATATTATGCAGTTGCGCATTCTATCGATAAGTTTGATAAAATTTAAATGCTAGCTGCATCTTTCCATGTATTGATGAAATATGTATTGAAACACTTTACCGTTGCTGCTGCATAAATTGAGATAAAAAACTGAATTATTTAGAATTTTCATTCCAATTTCAAGAACTACTTTCTAAGCTAAGATGAGACTAGAAAATTACAACAGAGCGCATCAGTCGCCTGCGTTCTCCGAAGTTATTAGACTTTGCTAAAGGATATAGGTCGCAAGGATGTTCTTCGAGATAAAGCTAGCATAATATGTTCACAGAAATGAACAGAAGGTCAGATCCATTCAACTCACGCACACATACATAGATACGCTTCACGTACAGAAAGTACAAGCGCACTCGCGACTGTCATTTTTTTGAGATCTCCACTCAAACATAGACACGCTTCACGAACAGAGAGTGCATGCGCACTCGCGACTGGCATTCGTTTATGATTGTCGCAAGTGCAAATTTCAAAGTAAAAGTATGCCCTTCGAAAATCATTCTCTATCTTTTACAATACGATCGAGATGATGCGATTTAATTTATAGCTGTTACAACCATGGAAATTC
Source organism: Standfussiana lucernea (assembly GCA_964057025.1). Taxonomy (NCBI): domain Eukaryota; kingdom Metazoa; phylum Arthropoda; class Insecta; order Lepidoptera; family Noctuidae; genus Standfussiana; species Standfussiana lucernea. Next base: position 5,942,257 of record OZ059809.1, read on the forward strand.
TAGCTCATTTGGATTATCTCGAATACACGAAGATCACCGAAACGCACACCTTTTCTGGTTTAACTATAAGCTTTTTTGTGTGTATGCGCTTTTTTTCGCTCGTTGTACGATTTTAACCTTCTGTATTATCCTACGACAACGCTCATAGAGATAAAGCTAGCATAATATGGTAGCTAGAGTATTCTGTTCATAAACGTTTCGTGTGTAATTTATGGCGTTGTCTGTTTATTAAATATGTATTTGACTTGTGCCCATATGGGGACACTATTCATGAGAAGTTTATGCTGAGAACTAATACACGTTTAGTCTCTTGGCGTTCTATTTTTGGTAACATTATTTCATCATGCGAGATTTGTTTCTTAATTAACACTAAATAAAGTATTACATTCTTAACAGTAGCCTAGGTACAGATGAGGAGTTTTCAAGTGCTCCCTTAATTAAAAACTCCTCATCTACCTAACCTTTTTCAAATGTCTTATGCGGGGTCTGGTCTAACTGGATGCATTAGAATATCAGTATTTTACCTCCACAGCCCAATTATAGTAGCTCGATACCCCTTGACAAGACTGGTTTTCAGACTTTTGTAGCTCGAAAGCCTGACAACCCAGCAGCTGCAAACTATTCAAGTTTAAATATCCACGAACGCGTTTAAATCTGGATAAACTATGTATTGCTAATGTTTTCCCGTTCCGATTTACATCCGTATGTACAGTCCAGCGAAAGTAATTAAGCACTTGAGTTTAAGTAATTACTTATGCAAACATTTTTATGCAATACACAAGAATTAAAACGAAATAAGAACCGTCAAAGAAAGCAAAGTTAAGAATTCTAACTTTTGACAGTGCTAATTTCATACTATTACGAAATTACGGAATAAAAATCGAATCTTAAATAATTACTTTTACTCAAGTAATCACTTTGACTTGTTCATAGATACGGGTGATGTACATTCGTAGCGGATAAAAGGCATATCAGTTAAATTGTTCTAAAATAGCTGAAAGAGGAAAAAGGTTTGAACTGAAATGAGCCGAATCAAGTTACATTGGAAGTCAAACCCAACATTGTTGGGACAAGCTAGCGTGAAAGAAAAACAAAACCAGTTTTGTGAATGAATCGCATTCTCAAAAAAAAGGAATATAAGTATATACATATACGTAATAATAAGTATAAATATACGTAAAGGAATGTGTTTGTTGTGACCGTTCTGCATTTATTTTGTAAAACTAAGGTATACCTGAGAACAGGCTCAAATTGAATTAGCTAGTGAAACTCCGGAGATGTGATAGTTTTCAATAGGTTCATGAAACTGATGATTATTTCATTGGGGTCAACTAGCGCATGTAGAGTAATCGTTTATATATCAATACATTAATCTGCGCAATCGCTAGGTAATTAAAGACCTTGAAGATAAGTTAAATCAAAAGTAAAACGCAAATTTAATCCCAAAGTTTTAACAATTAAACACACATGCACGTTTTTTAGATAAAAAATATTTTAGAGTTTTTATCGATAAAAACTCGAAAAAAAGTTCCATCCCTAGAATCTGAATTGAGTTATTAGCCCAACACCTTAAGGTTCTCTTCTTTGTAAAAAGTAATTTCCTTGTAAAAATGTAATAAATAACAACAATTTAGCCGCCGGATTACTGTTACTACGACATTTACATCGCCCTATAAAACTTGTTTAATAAAAATATACATACGTGGGTATATTATACTTAATACTACTCTTTGCAGCTGGTTTGTAATTGTTTATTCCGAAGGGGTAAGCAGAGTGTGTACTCATTGTACAGCACAAAGTTCCATGAAATAGGAGGAGGGGTTATCAACCATTTATACTCCTGGGCCGCATCACCGCTTCACATCAGTCGAGTTGGGGCCAAACGTAAGCTTAAGTCATGTATCAAAAATGCCCGAAAGATCAAACCCCAGATCCGTAGTCAGTCTAGTTAACCGACTGCCAAAAAGGAGGAGGTTCTTTCTATGTTTTTTTTTTTTTCCACCGATTTCTCCGTGGTAACTAGGCCGAATTATCTGATTCTATGGATGCTCGCGCGGTGGTCCCATATAAATTTTATCCACTTTCCTTGGGCAGTTTACGAGTTACCACCAAAACCGAAAGTAAAGTTATTTTTCACGTTTTTTTTTTGTGTTTTTTTCAGGAAGTCGGTTATTATTTTTACTTTTAAAATTAAAAAGCCATCAGATGTATGAACATGGACGAGGCAAAAGGAGTATGTAAGGATCATAGAAAGTGGCGTTCTGTGGTTTCTGCCTACCCTCACGGTAAAGAAGCGCGGGTTTATGTATGTATGTGTACGTTAATAAGTTTCCATATACCTACGGTTAGCAAGTTCACACTTCTAGGCAGGCTGAAATACAATTTCGTTCAAGAATGTGAGACCTCAATTTCGATCTAAACCTAGTGCCATTCCAAGTCAGTAATCTAAAGTATGTTTAGCATACCTATTCTACTGACCCAGGTCATTCCCAAATATCTTGAAGATTGACCACCAAGGGCGGAGGCTCGTTGTCTATTCACGTGAGATATCGTATTAATGACATTCTTGAAATGCCATCAAATCTTGTCACGTATTGTCCATCATTACGAGTTTTGAAAAAAAATGGCCGCCACGACGTGTTTTGTGTTGCATATTTGAAAGCCTTACGATTTTTATGGAGATTGCGTAAGGAAATTAATAAAACGAAGGAATCCGGTAGAAGGAATTTTCTAAATATCATATTAGTCCAATTCAAGGAACTGAGAACCTATTTCTCCTGGAGTTTTAATAATTTACATGATATTACACATTAGAATATAGTATCACGCAATTAGAGAGCCCCACTGTCTTGGTATTGCTTGTGTTTCTACAGAAAAAAACCGTAGACAAGAATGTGTTTCATGCTATAATGCCACATTTATAACTCACGTTGATTTCGCTGTTTCTATCACAACATTCTTGCCTGACTTTCCTACTACTTCAATGCTTCTGCAAGAACCAAACGACTCCTCTTGTTGTATACCCTTGGCGCACATAAACTATTTGGGGTCGACTCAAACAGTTTCCCTCTTCCCTTCTCCCACACCGGCAGTCTCGATATTTGAATTTTCATTCATATGTTTTCTCACTCATTCTCTTCCATTTTCCGTCAGCCATCATCATCTTTATCCATCTTTTATCCATCAAAATTATGTTAATATTCTTACATTGCTTTCATACACGTTCACTTATAAAACATCCTTTTATCAACTAAAAATCTACTCACCATTATTAAAAACGAAGCCGTACGCTCCATTCTCGTTTTTCCAACCAGGAGTTTTATTTAAAAACCAATTTAGCTTGTGAATTAGTAGTACGGGTGCAGGAATTAGAAGTGCAGTCGCTGCTCTTATATTTCCATTTGTAAAATATCTATTGTACCTACGTAACGTTTCCTGGGCAGACGATTTCAATTACTGGAGCTCGGGTACGGTTGCGTGGTGTGGAGACGACTTTTTTTGAGGAAAATAATTAAAATAGAGAGAACATTATCTTTTAAAAATAACTTTGTTTTTCGACCTAACGATAAAACGTTTAGAAGAGGAAGTTTGAAAGAGGCGCCGGTGACGGAAAAGCTGTGTGGTGGTCGGTTGTCTTGGTATGAGCATGTGATGCGGAGGAATGAGGAAAACGGCGTCAGGAAAGTTTTGAGTGTGAATTTGGATGGATAAAAGAGTAGAGGAAAACCAAAGAAACAATGGATGAACGACGTGAAGGATGACATGGCAAGAAAGGAGTTTACTGATGAGATGGCAAGTAATGGAGAAGTATGGACGAAGAAGGCATGCTGTGCCAGTGACAAATAAATTGGGTTAAGGGCACGAGAATGATGATGATGACTCAATGGTTTAAGTGAAAAAAATACTTAGCTGAGGTTTGGTCAATAGTTTTTCAAGACACTTGCTCGAAAATTGGCTTTATTGCATCGCATTTAAGTTACTATTAGAGAGTACAAATTACTATACACATACCTCATAGTTAGCTACATTTTTTTAAATGTATTATTATTTTATTACACTAGATTTAGCATTACAAAAAATAACTCGTCTAATTGAAAAAGCGGTACCTAAGTAATGGAGATCAACTTTAATAAAAATCGATTAATTTATTTCCTCTCCAGTCATGCGTTATGTAATTAAATTAACATTGATTAATTGCTCATTGACAGGAATGTAATCAGGCAGTGAAATTAAATCTATGGTATCAAAACTTGTAGGTAATTTGTTTAATTAAAACAATCAGATCATTGCAAATTACATTTGATAATTATTAATTATTTGTGTTTATTGTGGTATGAATGTTTTTGTTTAATGATTTTTGGCGTAAATCTTTGACGGTTCATTTTTTTATACTCTGTATCTATAGTCAAGTTAAAGTAATTAATTGAGTATAAGTAATTATAATGCAAACATTTTTAAGCAATAGACAAGAATTTAAACGAAGTAAGAACCGTCAAAGAAAGTAAAAGCTAAGTGGTAATTTACGGAGCTGATGAGAGAGTTGAGCGGTGCCCGCTGCGGTGCCCCAAAGACAAATCAAAAAAAGTTAGTTCTAACTATTGACAGTTCTAAATTCAGGCAATTACTAAACTACAGAATAAGAATCGTACCTAAAATAATGACTTTTATTCAAGTAATCACGTTGCCTTGTCTATAGATACGGGTGTTAGTGTTATAGTTTGGCTGGGAATTTGTAAATTGTGTTTTAGATACATATGCTGTGATGGTACTTTCAAAAGCTAGATGACTGTTAACATCTTATCGATACAATATATTGCTTAAATCGTCTTTTCATACAAACTAACAAGTCGATTTATGTTTGAGAGATTAGAAAATAGAAACTGATCCATGTAAGAGTGTCTTCATCATCCAGGGGTGGCCAAAAACCTCATGACGTATCACCAAAGGACTGCCTCCTTGGTCATGACATGACTGGTGCTGATCATGAGCTCCTGGGTTCGATTTCTGTGTCGGGCAAAGTACTATTGGGTTTTTCCATCAGGAATTACTCAGTAGCAGCCACAGAGTCTGGATTCGTGCCCGGTTGATGGCATTAGGCTCGTCCCCTATTAAATGGGACTTAAACATAACTGACGGAATGTGGGGGTACTATTAGGTACACCTCTGCCTAAGCCTACGGGGATAACAGGCGTGATGTTATGTGTATGTGTATCACCAAGGGGGAGGGAAGGGTTTAAAACAGGCCTCAAAAAACTTACGTGATTAAAAGATGACCCCTAAGCTTTGTAGCGAAAAGCTTAATCATGTCCTGTTAAAGATCGTTGCAGATTATATATAAAAGGCTTCGCCCTCATAAATAAATAAAATCATTTATTTCAGATATCTAAAAGATCCACAAAAGAATAGAAAAAAGAATAATAGAATAAAAAAAACAATAGAAGAATAAAAAAAAAAGAAATAAGAAAGAATAAAATAGAATGGAATAGAATAAAAAGAAAAAAAAAGAATAAAATAGAAGAAGAATAGAATAGTGTTTCACACATTCATTAAAATTATAAAAATTACATACATTAAAATTACATAAAAAAATAGGTTAAAATTACATAAAAAATACATTGAAATCAGTCATACTTAAGAAAGACTGTAAGTAAAAAGATTCCGTCTCCACACTATTGAACCCGGGAAAGGCAGAGTGTCCGATATCAAAGAAGATACAGTAGCTATAACTGTTACAGCGTCAAATAATAACGATTTCACTTCACTAACTGCTGTATATATTGTAACGTTCTACTGTTTCATTTGTGACCCGATGTGTTTTGTATTTGCAATGTAATCAATCTTAAAACAAATGATTTTTGTTTACAGAGCGAATCTTTAAGTGGGCCTGGATGGCCAAATCTGAAACTATGCGGACTATGATAACTATACTCAAACGAGTCTCGAGCTCAATTTAGATAAAAACTAAAACTTCATCATAGGATATTCTAATTTTTTTTTTTTTACTTACATTTTTTCAATCAGACTTACTGCTCTCACAGTACAAGAATAACTCTATAAACAACGAACATTACCATATCTCTATGTTCTACACAACATTTCTTGTATCTTATTTATCCTAAGACTATCTTATCACCGCGCTCGTTTATTTTTACGAGGTGGGCAGAATGCAAGGTAAGTACGTGTTGCCATAGAAACCATGTAGTACAGGATCATAATGGGTTATTTGTTGGTGCTGTACCTTAGTGTAAGGGCCGTGTGGTCTACATAAAGTATTGTATATATCGTATGTGAATGTAGACAACACTCTTATAGTCATATGAGTTAAAATTATCGCCTCACATGATATCGACAATCTTGTGGATCGTTTCGTTGACAATGATATTTGAAAAGTTTTATCTCATTCACTCAAACTGTTAGTAAGCACGACGCCCAATCAAGGTACAAAATGCAGTCTCTTCTTCTTCTCTATCGTGTGGTTAGTGCCTAACCTGGTGTCAGAGTTTTTATGCCGCCCAAGGGCCTCTGACTTGGCTTTATATACCGTCGAGAAATATCTCTCAGGCATGCTGGTTTCCTTACGATGTTTTCCTTCACCAAACCAAGTGGTAATTATACAATACGCACATAAATCCGAAAAATCAAAGGTGCGTGTCTTAGGTTCGAACTCGAGACCTTTGACTTGGCTATCACTGCCTACCTAACTAATGAACACTACGAACAGGTTTAAAAATACAGCATTTAATACAAAAAGCAGATGATTTTATCATTCATCTTACGATCAGTCTAAACTGCACAACACATAAAGATCAAAATAAACGAATAAAAACGAAATAACAGTTTACTGAACTAAACCATTAAAATGTCTACAAATTGACAAGCTGTCAACATAGATATAAAATCACAAAACAAATAAGTACAGAAGGTTAAGCCGTTGGTCCTGACATTAGATTAGTAGATCTTTGACAGTCATTACAGATAGTAAATCGCCCGAAAGTCTGACAACTAGTCTTCCTAAAGGGTATCGCATTATGAGTAATACGGTACCCTTTACGACTACATATCTGACCTCCACAACCCAGTTTACTGGGGTACATAATGGGTTGCAGAGCTCAAATAGGCAGTCCTAGATAGGCAGGTTTGACAGGAAACCGACCCAAAATGAGTTGAAAAAGGCTTAAAACAGGCTGATGATAAGATACATACATTCAAAATGCCAGTTCCATACAACGAGCGAAAACAGGAGCACGCGCTCATAGACGCGTACGTACGGCGATCTCAACCAAATGAAAGCCGCGAGTGCACTTAGTAAAAAAACCGTGTAGAAAGTCAAAGTTGAACTAAGGGCCGTAGAGCACGCCATGTTAAGCCTTACATTGAAAGAAATAGATCGAATTTCAGCGTTGAAACTGAACGCAACATACCACAGCAGTGATGAACTTGAACGCAATATTCGCATAGCAATGATGATATTGCCAGCTCCTGAACGCATTTCAGATGTACTGATCGCGTTCAATTTTAATTGTGACATTCGTCATGAGTCCGTTAATCAGGGATCTGATGTAAGACTAAGGTTTAAGACGTCGGACTACGAGTTAGAGCTCTTAAATAGAGGTGGGCAGGACACTTGGATAGACGTGGCGATGGTAGGTGAAGGAAGATGACAGGAGGAGCGTTCACAGAGTAACAGACAGATTAGTGGACAACGTACAGGAGATGGCAAGGAAGACCTGGATGAGACTCGTACAGACAAGGAAGGATGCCTAAAGTCAGCAGTGGCCAATGAATGAGTGCACTTTCAATCATTGTTCGGTAAGCGTGTCCATGATTTCGTTCACTCTTCGTAGAGAATCGGCCTTCTGGACTTCTCCAGCTTGTGATCATAACTGTCATGCAGTCAAAACTATCGATACTTGGACAGCGATGCGAAAGGAATGTCGATCGTAGGCGGATATCGGGAAAATGGACAAAATCGGACTTATCTGTGTTATTTATTAATAATAGTGGCCATTGAGGAATTGTTTGAGTGTTTTGGAACGAGATTTTGTTGCATTTCTAATTTTGGTCAATTAAGCTAGAGAATAACAAGGCGAATTAATCGTGATTAGGCGCGGTAATCCGGAATTTACTTTTTATGTATTACTAGCTGACCGGCGCAACTTCGTCTGCGTAACAATTTTGATTAATGCTCCGCTCCTATTGGTCGCAGCGTTAGGTTTTATAGCCTTCCTATCTAACACTAAAATATTTTTTCAATTCTAACCAGAAGTTCCTGAGATTAGCGCGTTCAACCAAACAAACTCTTTAGTTTTATAATATTAGTAAAGATTTTAGCTCTAGTGTAAGATTGTTGCATATTCAGGTTGGCATGACGATAAAAAATCAACGCTGAAACGAAGTCGAGAATCATTGAACTTGGGTATATCAACAACTATGAAAATAGACCGTCCCTTATTTAACCGACCCATATTCTTATTACTATTTCAACTAGGTACTCATAAGAGTAGGAAACATTAAGATGAGTTTTCATGTAAAACTCTAATTCGACGATATAAACCGTCACTATTAAGAAACATAAACACAGCAAAATTATCACAAGTCAAAGCACAATATGACATAATCACAATTAAAATATTCACCCATGGCAACACTGCTTTCACAAAGCGTTGCGTACAATATTGGCGTGCCCACAAACAAGTTGCGCCGATAGGAACAGGCACGGGGAACTTGTCCAATCAGCCGATGACATGTCGTTAAATGTCACTGTCACTTTTTCGTTAATATTCTACATGGGACTAGTTTGTTTGGTTGGATGGTGGTATTGTTTAGCTGTGACGCATGGTTACTTAGGAGGCATTGTTAATAAGATTAATTTATGTCGAATGCAATTACCAATTTGCGTTTAATGGATACATAAAGGCCACGCTATTACGCCACAATATAAATTCGAATAAATGAAAAAAAAAAGAAAATTTAAAAAAAAAGTCGCTATAGGCGATTTTTTTTAACTTTCTTCTGTACACCCCTAGGAACTCAATAAAAAAGTCCCATAAAAATCCGACCACTATAAACTTCGTTCCACCTTCTGAGTATTTTATGTCTACTTGCACTCGAAGATCTACAATTGACAGCCGGGACCAACGGCCTAACGTGTTTTCCGAGACCCGGACGAAACTCGGTATGTAACGAGTGGTCACTAATCCAAGGACCGACGCAGGCAAGCGAGACTTAACCTGAAAATCGATCCGTGCAGCCTTTATTATTTACCCACGAGCTTCTCTCGTTGAGCGTAAGTGCGTATGTCATAATAAAAGAATCCCACACAGACGCAGCTTGCTTGGCTTCTTAACAACCGCATTATAAACCTCTTCCCTATTCACGGTTTACGACTAACTGTCTGATACGCACCTGATACATTTTATGTTGGTAATTCTCTACTCAGATAAACTATGTGTTATGTGCTCTTAATCTTACCGGAAATATGTTTGTTTTATTGAGGTTATGTAATTGTGGTGGCTTAATGGTTTTTGGTCCTTCGAGCCGGATCATTTATAAAATAGTGTCTATTTCAACCGCATGTGCATTGGGTAAGGTATTACGAAGAAACCTGGGGACCTATAATAGTGGTAATGGCTTTCTAAGCGTTTCGCATTTTTATAGCGACATCCAACAGAATTGGCATACGCTTTTCGGTAGATTACGTCATTCTAAAACATGTTTTCTCTTTTTCATCATAATTTTCGCTGGTAAAATATCACACTCTGTAATATACACATAAGCAGGGTAGTAGGGACACCAACGCTAAAACGATTAACACGTATTGAGTACCTTATTCTGAACCGCTCCGCTCACCACATTTATCTGAAATAAATACCTAATAATAATTTCTTTGCCTTACCAACAGATACAAGACTAAGTAATTTCATATGCCTAACCTTTTCTCAACTATGTTGGGGTCGGGTTCCTGTCTAACTGGATGCTGCTGAATACCAGTACTTTACATGGAGCGACTGCCTATCTGACTCAGTCCCAGTCTGGCTCAGTTAGTACTGGGCCTCAGGGCCAGTTAGTACTGGGTAATACGACACCCCTTGGTAAGACTGGTTGTCAGACTATCGGGTCACTGTGTACCTGTAACGACTGTCAAAGATCTACAATTGACAGCCGGGACCAAAGGTTTAACGTGCTTTCCTAGGCACGGAGGAAACTCGATGGGTGGTCACCCATCCACGGACCAACCCAGGCAAGCGCGGCTTAAACTGACGATCGACCCGAGCGGCTTTTATTATTTAGCCGCGAGCTCCTCTAAGACAAGACTCGGTAATACTTCAGTAAATATTGAAACATAAAGCTGACCTACTTGGTGAATAGATTCGCGTATTCGTTTTAAAGTATTTGCCTTCGGACACTGATGCCTCTTGATGTAGATAATCCTTTATTGTCCCTCTTTAGCCATGGTTAAAAGTGGAGTGATTATTGAGGAGAATTTTCATGTTGGTATTGAAAACATGTCGCAGCAGTTTAGTTTGCTTGTTTTCTTCGCCTTTGATATGTATGTTGGCGAATGATATTAATATCAGCATTTTATTGACTGCTTTGTTAGTTGAGTGGTCGCAAGCGCGACAGCTGAGCATGAAGTCCTGGGTTAGATTCCCGGGTCGAAAAAGGTGCACAACCGATAGGCTGTTTACCCATGTTGGGAAACTTCCAGTGATCATTCTGATTATAACCTTCACCGATTCCTAAACCTTTCTAAAATGCACATTTCGCGCCAATTTAAACAGTCCTCCCACAGACAAACAAAACAAAATCAAACGTGCACACAAATCCGCGAAAAGTGCCCCTTACGGCCACCAGAGGTCGCCACTGCGCGGTGTTTGCGGATTTCACCCGGATAACAATGGCCGCCGATAGCTGGGCTTTGTTTTCACTTATCCGGAATACCCGGGCCGGTCGTTACTCAAATAGCCGGGTAGGAAGTATTGTTAAGTTTTAAACAAAATTACGGTTAAAGATGATTGTTTTTGTGTTGTTATTGTTGTAATGGTGGCGGTGAATGAATCCGGGATTGTGTGCGAGGGTTGGAAACGGAATGTTTGTCATTATTTGGTTAGTTTTTTATCTTGTGACCTGACTAGAAGAATGATTACAGAGTGTTAGAAGGGAGCAGCTCGTGGCTAAATAACAGCAGCCACTCTGGTCGATCTTCAGGTTAAGCCGCACTTGCCTGGGTTGGTCCGTGGATGGGTGACCATCCATTACATACAGAGTTTCCACCGTGCCTCGAAAAGCACTTAAAGTCGTTGGTTTCGGTTGTGACTTGTAGATCTTTGACAGTCGTAACAGGTAAATCGATACAGTAGACTGGTTGTCAGACCATCGGGCCACTTACTGGCCCTGGGATCTTTGACAGTAGATATACTGACTACCTAGTCAGTGACCCGAAAGTCTGATAACCAGTCTTACCAAGGTGTATCGTATTACCCAGAGTTAATTAGATTGCTGAGGTCAGATAGGCAGTCGCTCCATGTAAAATACTTGTATTCAGCTGTATCCGGTTAGACTGGAAGCCGACCCCAGCACAGTTGGGAAAAGGTTAGATAGACGGTATGATGTTAAAAGAATCAATTTCACAGTATGTGAGGAATGAGGAAAACGTGAGAAAAGTTTGAGTATGAATGTGGATGGGTATATCAACAGCAGACCAAATAAACGATAGTTAGACTGAATGAAATATGGCTAGAAAAGTAGTTACAACTGAGAGTTGAAAACTGACCCAAATAAATTGGGTAAAGGCAAAGGCACAGATTAATAAGTAATTCCTTACGGGACACATACTTCACTCCGTAGGAAAAGATAGATACCTAACGCTATAGTTACCTACAAAAAAATGCAGGCCTTTGTGCTTGCTAAAATGTACCTTACGCGTCGGCCCGAGAGTATCTACTACGTCGTCTGCCGTGGTGTCGGGCGATCACATGCGTCATTGAACGCAACGCTAGGGCTGTCTATACTAAGAAATTGTTACACAAAAGAATGGGTGACTACAAACAGTTTTTTTTTACATTTAAAACAATATTTTTATTTTATTTTGTGAAAATCCCAAATGTCTCACTTTAATATAAATTTTATTTATTTTTATTTTTTTAAAACACATACCACTAACATCACAGGCTTACCTAATACAATAGTGTAGTTATAGTTATTAGCTTATTAAGATAAATAAAATAAATTTCCCGTAAATTTCGATTATTAAATCTAATGGTCGTAAAAATTCTAAATCTAACAAATAACTTTAAAAAGTACGCCTTAGGAAAACAAACATAAATGATTGTGTAAATTTCACTTTCTTTGGCATGCTTCCTGGCCGGCTAGTTAATGTTTTTTCAAAATGATTTAAGTAATAAATAATTAATTAAGGTTAATGTAAATAAATAAAAGATAAACTTTTGTTGGTAATTTTATTTTGACAGTCTACCTTGCAATTTGCATGAGATTTAGCCATTATTAAAGGCGAGCGGGTCCGGTTTCTACGTACACACTAGCGCGCGCGTGACAACCGACTGGATTTTGTTCGCCCGGGCGAACGCGAGCCGTAGGTACCTAAATGCATGACTTCGAACGAGTGAAGGAGGCCTTGTAAAGGCAAGAGAGAACGATGATGCTTGAATAAATTATCTTAATACATAAACATATAAACTACCAAACTTATTAACTAACTTACTCTAGGTACTCTTGGACACAGAATATATTACTCTTAATGGGTACGTGGTTTGTGAAATTTCCAAATCCACGTCTGGCAATTACTTAAAGTCTAAGTTATTACTAGTCAGTTTTCAGGCACGCTTTGAATTACAATTCTGAGATGAATTGACATAAGTATTCGTATAATATATTATATGGCTTAGAAGATTTTCGAAATGTTGATAAAACCTCACTCATCTTGCCGATTTCTTCACAGAGTTTTATTTCGCCGTTTTGAGAGCAATGTTGGATTTGGATGCATATTGTATAAAGCTTGCGCTTGCTTATTTGCTTGATTGGCGTCACCTGCGTAAATTATTTTTTTTTTACAAAATATCATTATAAATTTTAGCCTACATTAGAGTTATTCTGATGTATAAACTATATTACAGTAAAGTTTCAGCAATATCTGGTCATACAAAAATCCATCCATCCTCACAAACCTTTGCATTTATAATACTAGTAAGAAGTGCCTGCTTGCATTCGAACACACTACGTAAGTTCGTTCACTAGACCACTGCTTTACATACATGGAAATTCATAACTTAACTCCAAGCCTCCAAACTTTTCACCCTTACAAGAAAACACGAAAAATCCAAGTACCAGCACACATCGCCCATTACACTGTCTCCCTCTATAATTAAACACAAATGACGTAAACAGTACAGGCTTGTACACACGGCCGTGCATCGGAACAGCGACACAAAGCTGTCTGCACTCTGCCTTATTGCTGTATACAGGGTGCGGTAACAAGCTCGTGGGGGAAGATGACGATTTTGAGCTTTGTAGGGTGTATTTTGTAACGCTGTACAAAATATTTTGAGACAAAAAAAAGAAAGCAAATATATGTACTGAATGGATGTACTTTTGAAAAAAAAAAATAGTTATCAGACGGTATTTTACTCAATTTTAAATAATTATGTGAGCATTGTCTTCTACATACTTGGCAATAAATAAGCACTGAGACGATCAGTGTTACAAGCTAAGCTGCTAATTTTTTTTTCAAGATGTACATTTCATACACTCAACCCTTCCCAAGTGGGTTAGAAATGATCCCTATCTGGTCTATATCTAGCAAACTTCGGTCTAGAAGTTATAAAAAACATTTTTTTTTATAGAACTAAAAGGTCTTCCATTTACAGCTATTTCTATAAGAGGCCTCGTATAAAATTGATCACTCGTCACTCGGGAGTTCTACAGCCTCATTTAAGAACATGAGATACGGCTAGAATTTGAAAGGCTATTGCCTGGTTTTAACGCGGTTTCCTCAAAGGAAAACTAGCTTTCCTTAAACCTTTGTAGTAAGGATATTTTTTATTTCGTTGTAAAAATACAGAAGTAGTACCTAAGTGTAAATTGTTGTGTTCATGTTTTGCCATGACACGAGTGTTTTACTGGAGAGAAAGGCATCTAATACGAATGGTTTTTGTGTGAACTGTCATCTGAATTTAATTTCATCAGTTTAGTAGCAGCCACGAAGTTGCATGACTTAAACATAACTGGCGAAATATGGGTGTATTATTAGGTACACCTCTGCCTAATCCTTCGGGGATTACAGGCGTGATGTTATGTTACATGTTATGTTATTAAACACTGTTCACTCGTGAAAAAAAGAAAAAGAAAATCACACCCTGTACATATCAAAACGCATGTCTATCAGTATAGGTGGGTGCATACCTTGTGGCTTTGTTGTGCTTTTAAAAAAGGCATCGTGGCAACAATACGAAGCAGGTAGGTCCCATCTCGGTCTGCGATACCCGGTTATGAGGGGCTACGGGAGGGTGGATATAGGGGAGGGAATTGTGGAGGGCTGGACCGATTTGTTGGGATACATGTTGGAGAGATTTTTAGAAGAAAATGTTGAAACGTGGTTTTTTTTTTAAATCATAAGTGGGCTTACTCTTGACCTCAATCTTGTCCTGAGGACAGAGATGAGGCCAACGATGGAACGAGCTGACCCAAAAGTAGCCTATTAACCTGCAACTTAAATAGATTCTGGGTATATAAGCTCGGGAACACCGACCCAGGCAGGAAATTCCACCCCCTGACAATGCGCATAATAAAAGACGTGGCAAAGCGTTTCATGCAAATTTGTGGATAACCTACAGTACGTGGACTCCTGATGGAAGAAGGGAGATGGTGGAATGAGTTTCTAGAGCTGTTGGGCAAACTCACCGAAGAAGTCAGAGGATTACTCAATTGAGTGGTCGTCCAGCAGCTTAAAAGTTGAAAGTGGCTATTGCAATATCCATTCACTCGTTCACCACTCATATTTCAACTGGGGAGGATAGAGGGTTTTGTTAGGCTCCTACTGCCTAATAAACTACGTTTCCACCAGTTGCCATGATGTTGCCATTGGGTTGGGGGATCTCCTGAAATATAAACAGATGGACTCGTACCCCAATGGTAGTTTTAAACTCTGGTTTGGCTAAGCATACTAGGATCCATGACACAGAGACCACACCTATCGCCATTTTTTCCTTAGTTCCTAACTACAGCCTCCTGCTGAAAACCCTCTGGGTATGCGCCCAGAAAAGTAACCAACGGCTGTCAGCTGGATTGACATTAGCTTTTCGGTTGCTTACTTTGGCTTCCATTAATTACGTAAGGAAATTTTGGCGGTTTTTCGACCCCCCCTCCCCCTTTGGTGAGATTGCCACCCATTAGTCTTTATTATCCTTTAATTGTGTAGGGTTTAGTCACTTTTTTTTGCAGAGTGGTTTTACTTAATTTAACCCAGTTTTCTCTTCATTTTACTCAGTTTATGCGGAAAAAAAATACGTGATATTTGCCGAGAGGTCCCCTCTTCCCCACGTGAGATTATATGAGATTCAGCTCGACGCCCGCCCCCCCTAAACGCCTGAAGTAATTAACCTTTTGACCGCCACGGTCGGCTGTAGCCGACACATGAAAAAATGACCAAAATGCCACCGTCGGCTATAGCCGACAAGAAAACGACGTTTTTCAAGTAGTTTTCATCTGTCGGCTATAGCCGACCGTGGCGGTCAAAAGGTTAAAGGACGCCTCTCATAAGCTTAATAAGCACAGCTAGCCAGCAGATTTTTGGGATTTTATTACATCCCATTAATTTATGACTTTCCCTTCATCGTTATCGTCTATAGAACGTCATTTCGCCTTGACCCTCTTATCAGTGACCGAATCTCTGTCTGCCATAAACCTAATATCCTAACCAACAAAACTATTTACCTAATTCGGTAAAACAGTACACATTTAATCGAAAGTAAGCCAGTGCGGTCGCACGCTCCGGGCCTAGCACAATATCACTAAATCTTGTCTAGAAGTACAACCAACCACACATCACTGATAGAGCCTTTATTCCGTAGCATTAAGGTCGGGTATGGTTTGTTGAAGAGCTGGTATATTTTGTGCTTGTAGGTATAGAACCCACCCACTTGTCAAGACAAAGTGTCTTAACTACGATATTTAGGGTTATAATTTGTGAAGGTAGATACGACTTTATGTAGAAGTGAGTTTAATGTTTTAATTGCCTAGTTTTAAAAATGTGATAAATAGCAATGATAGTGTTACGTCGGCTGCTTTACGAGAACATTCTAGATTACGGCTATTTCTAGAATGTTCCACCATGGAACTATCTAGAACATTCGGGAATAATCCTAGAATGTTCCATTATGGAACTTTCTCGAAGGTTCGAGAAACTTGTGGAACTTTCTCGAAGGTTCCAGAAAGTTGTGGAACTTTCTCGAAGAATGGGTCCGGCATATAAATATCTAAATACCCGTCGAGTTCGCGGGAGCAGTCAGTCTGATTTTGGCTACACAAGGAAGCGAATCGAAGTGAAGTAGAAGTGCGATATCTAAGTGAATAGTGATCAGTGTTGAATTTATGATTGTGAAATAAGTGTTTTGTGTAAATAAAGATATTTGGTGGTAAAACGTTTAGTCTTTTAATTTATCCTCTATACCTAGCTCGTAACAACTGTTTAAGATGATGAACAAAACGAAACAGAAAAAATCATTTGGGAAGGTGCATTCAGAAAGTTGGCCAGATATTGTTTTTTTTATTAACAGGTCATTTTTATTAAACTTAATGATGAAATATTGCTCTGTAGTGCACTGGAAATTTTATTATGAATTGCAACAATGATTGTCGTAAAACTGAATATATCTTTATTGGACCTAGAAGGCTCTAAATACTTTTCAATGCATCTTTTAAGTTAGTCAAAATTGTAAAATTAACCTATGTTTTTTTTTGTGTTTGTTACCTCATATCTTCGTCATTTATGAATCAATTTGAAAAATTCTTATTTTAACTGAAAGGATACATACACTTCACGATTGTTTCCATAGAAATTTCATCACAATCGGTACAGTAGTTTGGTTTTTAAATCAAAATAACTGGAAAAAATATGTCATCCAAGTAAAAGAAATTGGTAGGTAAATTGATACTTGACAAGGATTTGTGTGTGATACGATAAATAACAATCTATCGCTCTCTTTAAAAGCGTTAATCCCCTATGGTGGTGATGGTGTCATAACCTCCTTTAACTTATGTTCTTAACAAAATTATTTCAGTCAATGTTATAAATCCATACCTGAAAAACTAAGAGTTGAGTTCATCTATCAGCACAGAATCGCAATAAGCAGTGGTAGCCTAGTGGTGTGACCGTCGGACTGCCAAGTCATAGGACTCCAGTTCGAACCCAAATCCCGGACTTCTGATATTCGGAAGCACGTGCGTATTGTATAATTATCACGTGATTTGGTGAAGGAAAACATCGATATATTTTTCTCGACGGCATGTAAAGCCAAGTCAGAGACCCATGGGTGGCATAAAAACTCTGACACCAGGTTAGGCACTAACCACACGATACAGAAGAAGACGCACGGAATCGAATTTTCGTATGCTCCAATCCTTTTCAGCCGCTCAGAACCGTAATTTGCTAGACCGAGACGCACAGCGGGAATGCTGAAGCACGCAGCACCAAGCGCTGTTTCTCGCTCAATCAATAGGAAAAACCTAATTTCCACAACCAGCATTTCCAACGAAAAAAAAACGGCTCGACAAAACTCCCATCCCTATGTACCCTGAACTACTCTCATCACGAGCCACCCGCTGATTGTCGGGACTGTTACACGACAATGCTTACCGCTAAATTGTAGTCGCGACCGGCTGCCTATGTAGATGGACAGCGGATGATCAAAAGAAATACTTGGCGCAGAGATGACAATATGGCGGGCGAAAATTAAAAGTTGTTTTTTTTATTTTCGTGTCATCGGTTGCCGATGGAGAATAATGTCATGGGGTGTTATTCACTGTTTTTGTATATTTTAAATGTGTTTTGTAATGTTTTAGCATATTATATCTAGAAATAAATATGGTGGTACAATTAGGCCTTGGACGAACTCTTTTACTAGTATTATAAATTACTATTTAATAGGTTTTACTTACAGTTAATAACAAATTAAAATAATTAGCCTACCAAGGGTGCATTGATAGTATTCAAATTCAAATATGGCTATTCTAGACAAATAGGTAAAAGTAAGTAAGTACATGGTGTTATCAATAAAGTTATGTCTCACTAAGTACTCATTTACGGAGACGCGCCGCGTTGAGCTGAGCCCGCCGCGAGCAACGCGTCTGTGGACGCGAATACACAAATAAAAAAGGTTTGCGATCAGTTTGAAACATCGAAATCTTTTGTTACAGTAGACTATATTATAATTTCTTCTTCTTTTTAGATTCTTTACTTAAAAATATAGAATAAAATAATAGGATATAAAACAAAATAAAAAAAAACATAACACTCCTTTTTTGGGCAGTTGTGTAATAAAACTTTTTTTGATGTGTGTATGCGCGTCCAACGCGGCGGGCGACGCGGCGAACAACGCTTAAAGTCGATTTTCCGAAAACGCTCCCATACATCGACATATGTTTGAATTGAAAGCGGGCCGCGCTGCACAACGCGTCTCCGTAAATGAGCCCTAAGGGCTGCCTTGCAAGGCGTAAGTACAAAAACTGTGAAGTATCAGGACCCGTAAATACTCCTAAATATAACCCAGGCCACTTAACTAAGTCAGGTATTAATTTGCAACTTATCTTACAACTTATCTTACTTAATAAAACCAACAAAAGCGACCACAAACCAAGCCTTTTATATAACACACAAAAGAAATCAAACTAGAAAATATATTTCAACAACTGGGCTTTGATTCCACGAGAAAACAAAAACACTTGGATCCGCGATTGTGACTGACAAGCTACAGGGGTAAGCACTCCACCAACACACTGAAATCGTATGAATTCTCATATTTTTGTACTAGGAATGAAAATCATACGTTTCTGTTAGACCAGGCAATGTTATCTGAAAAGAATAAAGAAAATATTGCGGAACTGGGATATCTACAGACAATCTAAGATATCTCCTTAATGTCTGTTATTCAGACGTTAAGGAGTTGATTACAGGAGTACCTGATTCTGATGTAATTAAATTACCAAAAAAAGCTTATTCTAAAAAATAATATTACGTAATTTCATTGTTTTGTTTGAATTCCGCCAAAAACTAGGTTTAGGCTTGCATGTAGAATTATTACTACAACATTATTACAACACATTATTACAACATATTACTCGACACGTGTTTCGTACCTCCACGTGACATCTCCGGGAGATATTGACTCTTTGAACGCGACGCGTCTGAGCGAAAGACAACATCTCCCTTACGGCTGATTCTATAACAAATCTTAATTCATTGAACCATTTAAAAAATACGATAACTTGATGTTACATATCAAAATGAACACAGATGCAGAAGTGTGTCATAGTACAGCCACATTAGTCCAGTTAAGTTAAACGTCCTATGTGCGAGCCTATTGTCACCGAACAGGCACAAATCCAGACTGTCTGTTGCTACTTATAATTCTTAGAATTCGTAAGAAAAACCCTGAAAAACAGTTGAAGAATACAAGAAACTATTATTATTTATATTTATTATTGAAAAAGAGTTTCTTTGGTATCGCTCCAAATATTTATAATAAAATACCTGATATTATTAAATGTATGCCTATAAACAAATTTAAAAAGTCCCTTCAGGGGTCATTACTAGAGAACTGCTATTACAGTGTACATGAATTCTTAAATGATATTTTCCCTGTATAGAATTTCTGAAAAAGGGTATAATTTGGTTTTATTATCAGTGTGTATGCAATTTCAATAAAAAAAATTTGACATTGTATTTTTGAAATGAATTTATATTTTGACATTGTGATTAAGAATTGGATTTTTACATTGTGATTTTGAATTAAATTTTGACTTTGTAATTATTAATTTAATTTTTGAGATTGTAATTTTTTTATCGTATTTTTTTGCATTGTTTGTATAATGCGACTAATTTTGTACGCCTTAAATGGCAAAACATATAGCTACCTCATTAATTATAAGACCTTTTTACCATACTCATGTTTTACAAAATAAATAAATCTAATCTAATCTAATCTATTACACCTATTTAGTACAAAAGACACCAAAAAGTAAGTAGATAATATCTTCATACATTAATTCCATAATCTACAATGAAAAAAGACATTAGTCCTAGGTTACAAATGTGACAAAGCGACGCGTCAATTCAATTTAAATGAAAAATGGCTGCAGAACCTACTCGCAATTTCGCAAACAGTTTAGAGCAAATATATATTCTTATTAGCAGTAAAATACTACACTAAAACACAGATTTACTTAAAGGCCCATCCCAAATCGCGTGCCAAAAAAAATTCAGCCGAAAATTCAGAATCATTCCAAGTCTGAATAACACAGTTCTTCATAAAAACTCATTATGTATATCAATTCAACAGAAATTTAATTTCCGTAACCATTAGAACGACTTTTTTCGTCCGTTAAAAAGATGGTGAACGCACAGAAACTTCAGCCCATTTAGAATTCAAACAAGGACTGTGAGGGGAAACAGAATGGTAGCAGTGTGCTCGTTGTCCTCGGGAATAAATTTTAAAACAAATCCAAACTTCGCCTGTCACCGTACAACCTTACAAGTGAGTGAAACAAAACAAAAGATTTACGTATAAACTTAGAGCTTAGAATTCGTTACCTAGTCGTGTTGAATTAAGTCCGGACGCTGCTTACGGTGTGAAATTTTAACAATTATTTATACTAGTTTTAACAATGGATGGTAGAAGATTGTGGTTGAAGTATGAATAAAACCAGTTAACACAAAAATTGTAAACCCCAATTTTTTTTGCTTGATATGATTGAAAACGCTCCAAAACGCGAATCGTTGACGAGGCTTGTTTCGGCTCAAAAGGCTGCCCAACTTAAATGGGACTGGGCAGGAAATGTCTGACGCATGCCGAACGAGCTGTAGGCCCGTAAAGCTCAAGATTGGTGCCCTGAAACGGTGACACGGGGTCGAGGCAGACCACGGAGGAGATGGTGGGACGAGCTGGATGACCTCCTTGAGAATTGGAAAGAAGTAGCACAGAATCGTGGCCTTAGGAAGGAATTGAAAGAGGCCTTTGCCCAACAGTGGGACAACATGGGCTAGCTATAATAATAATGATTGAAAGTTGGAAATAATGTTAATTTCCTACTTCTCCAGTTTTCTTTTCTGATCAAACTGGTGAATCAATTCCCTGTGATACTTTTAATACTTTTCTGGTTGATCGCTACTCGGTGAACAGGTATTGAAAGACGCTAATACAGTAGAAACCACTAGATTTGTTATTAAATCGCTCTAAAACTTTATTTATACTCTGACTAATAAAATAAACAGAAATCTTTTGTCTTTTGTTCAGCTTATCCGAATGAAATAAAGGCTACGGCCATAATTCTACAAACTTTAGCTATTACAGAAATTATGAAGCATAAAATAAAGTATTGTTTTAATATTATGAAGTATTGTTTTAATACATGGTGGCGCCGACAATACGACAATAAATGAAAACACTGGTAATACTAGTTCATAGGAATATTTTTAAACTATTAAAGAAATCCCAGCATCAAACTAACTAAATAGCATAAAACTGCCTACGAAATGCAACGCCATTTATAAATATTGGTTTACAAACCTTACGTATAATTTGCACTAATTCGCGTCAGGAAATAACATTTAAGGAACAAATTTGGCAAAGGTTTTTGAAATAGCGAGTTGTCAACATGGCGTTTAGTATCTATAACGATGAGGGGGTCGTTAACCTGTCAGTGCTAGCCTATTAATCTACAGCATGTAGAAAATTCCGAATATGTACAAAACAATGTCCTGTGACTAAACCACTGGATATATTCGAATGATTTTTTGTACGCAGACTGGGAACGTCATGAGGTATACACAGTTTAATTTATTGTCGTATTGTCGGCGTCACCCTGTATAACGTATAGTTTTAACTTTCAACACCACTCATTATTTAGTTGCTCGAAGCCAACGAAAGAGCTGTGCAGGTGACTAAATACTGGTCGGGTAGTATCTGAGTCCATCGACACGCAAAGAAGAAGATTTGGTTATTTTTTTTTTATTTAGTTAATTGGAACAACAATATTGGAAAACGAATAGTTGTTGCTACTGCCATGTCTAATACATATGTCTATGAAATAAGATTATTGATATGGAACAAGCTTTGCAGTGAAACAAAATTTTTAGAAAACAAACTTTTAATGTATGTAGGTGCGACGTATTTTTTTTCGTATTCTACTCTAAAAACGTACCTACTTTCAATGGTTATAAAAAAAACTAGCATGCATGGCATGGCATGGCATGCATGCATGTATGGTGCATTAAAAATAACTAGTCCGCCATTTTTGGGAGTCCGCCATATTGGATTTAGAATAACGTCACTTAGCTAACCATGCATGATGTGTGTGCAAAATTTCTGCTCCAAAACATGAATAGAGAGCAAAAGAGTTTACGCCTTGGTGTACGGTATACATACAATACCGCATGTGAATGCGTGGTAGTCGCAATCTCACCGCTCTACTCCAAAAACGGTTGATCGTACCGAAAAATGCGAGAGACATTTTTTATAGATAATCGGGTGACGAACTATTTCAAAGTAACTTTTATTGACCTCCGAGCAATAGGACCCGAGATATTCGCAATTTTTTAGCCGGCACGATATTAATGTCGATTTTCCAAATTGTCATTAAAACACCGTTACAAGTATACCAAAATTCAGCTCAATAGGAATTTTTCCACAGATTGGGGTTTAAAAAAGCTAAACTTACTGGACTAACAATCCATCCATCGTTTTCTTGGTCTTTTTCTCACTGTCTGTCCATCAACATTTTATTCATCTCTCTTTTAGTTACATGCGATCAAAAATCACAATTAAATTGACGAACAGAAAAACAAATGTTGTAATTTAAAATCATTCTTCCCCTACGATCTATTTCGAGCACAAATTACAAAGTTACATAACATGAACGCAATAACAAAAAGAGGGACTCCTTATGACCATTATTAATTCGAAAATAAGGTAATTTAGTACAATTACGTGAAGAAACATTGACAATTTACTGTCAAATTACCCACTTCCGACGGACAATCAATTTTGTTACAATTATTCTTGGCTACAGTTTCAAAGTAATTTCTTTTTAAAACTCCTTTTCTTTGAACTTTTTACTTGGTATGTTTTTCATAAGACGGAGAAGGATTTCTCGGGTTTCTAGATGTATGGAAGGAGGATTTTATCATACATATTGTTCTTAGTAAAAAGCCAACGCCAAATGGAGCGAGCTGCGAAATTGTGGTTTTCTTGTGCACTATATTTTGTAACGTGAGTGGGGTACGGTATTTATGGCATTCAGAATTTCAGGAACCTTCTTTCCTCTTGCTTTTGCGGACCTATATAAGGTGTAAACGAATCCTTCACGAAACCATCAACCAAGCATTCTGCACATCAAACTAAGTAATTCTACGCAAAAAATATTGCTGGGTAACGACTTTTTTATAGTAAAACTCAATGTTACGCACTCATAACATTGTGCTGATGCATGCATTGGATAGTAAAACAATCATGGAGGTATTTAAAGAAATGTTACAACCTTGAAAACTAATATAAAAAAAAAATTGCAACGTGCCTATTTAACCCAAAGATTGACTGGTAGAGAATGACTTGTGTCTGCCTATGTACCACTATTGTGCACGAAGTTTAAATAAATACATAAAAAAAGTTAGATCTTTGACCTACAATATCTCCGTAACTAGATGGTTCCCAGGTATGGTCGAGAACAAAAAATGATCGCAATGTAGGGAAAACAAGTGCCATTTTGCTTCGTTACTTAGTGTATAAGTGGTGTAAATAGACCCTCTATTTACACCTCTTATACACTAAGTCACCATAACTCGATGATAAAACTTCTAATGAAATCATGTTTCAGTATGAAACCATAGATTCGCAATCTTAGTATATTTTGTACGACAAACAGATTTAATTTTTAACCGACTTCAAAAATGAGGAGGTTCTCAATTCGTCGGAACCTTTTTTTTATGTATGTTACCTCATATCTTCGTCATTTATGAACCGATTTGAAAAATTCTTCTTTTATCTGAAAGCGTATACTTCCCGATTGGTCCCATAGAAATTTCATCAAAATCGGTTCCGTCGTTTGGTTTTTAAATCAAAATAGCTGGAAAAAGTATGTCATCCAAGTAAAAGAAATTGCGAAATTGATACTTGACAAGGATTTGTGTGTGATACGATAACTAACAAACAAAAAAAAAACCAAATCGGTCCAACCATCTTCGAGTAATCGGGGAACATACATAAAAAAAAAGGTTCCGACGAATTGAGAACCTCCTCCTTTTTCAAGTCGGTGAAAAAGGGTAAAATAAAAGCTTTTTTGCAAAAAAAAAAAAATAACTTTACTTTCAGAAGTCGGTGGCAAAAAGTCAATGAAACAAACAATAGTCACCGACTTCCAAAAGTAAAGTTATTTTTCACTTTTTTAGTGTTTTTTTTTGCAAAAAGTTTTTTTTTTGTATTTGAGTTTAACTTAATTATTGCAAAAAAGTCTACCTAGCTTTTCACAACTACTAAATATGATACAGTTGAATACCAGAACTGTACCTTATATGGAACGACCGATGTGTCCGAAAGGTATTTAATTAAACTTCAATGTAAAATACGACCGTACTGGACTCAGGGCAACCCACAACAATCTTAAATAAGTCTAGAAAATAAATAAAATAACAACACAAGCGGGTTCCGTAGAAAATTCAATGTTAAAAGTAACGGAGACAGGGAAATGAGTGCACTTAGCGGGAACAATTTTATTTTCTGGCTTTTAAACGGTAATGTAGTCAATTTATACCCCGCCGTAGACGGACATTGTTAAATAAAAACTGATAGAAGAAATCTAGTGGTTTTTCTTTGCGGAGTTTTAAGTTCTCGTTTCACGACTTTTGTGGGATCGTGTTGGGGCAATAGAAAGGTTTTGTTCGTGACTTTTTAACCGACTTCAAAAAAAGGAGGAGGTTCTCAATTCGGTTGTATGTTTTTTTTTTTTTTTTTTTTTGTGTTTGTTACCTCATATCTCCGTCCTTTATAAACCGATTTGAAAAATTCTTCTTTTATCTGAATGGATCTACTTCCCGATTGGTCCCATAGAAATTTCATCAAAATCGGTACAGCAGTTTGGTTTTGAAATCAAAATAGCTGGGAAAAATTTCATCCAAGTAAAAGAAATTGCGAAATTGATACTTGACAAGGATTTGTATGTGATACGATAACTAAAAAGGGTAAAATAAAAACTTTTTTGCAAAAAACAAACCGACTTCCAAAAAAAAAACACAAAAAAAGTGGAAAATAACTTTACTTTCGGAAGTCGGTGGCAATAAAGTCAATGAAACAAACAATAGTCACCGACTTCCGAAAGTAAAGTTATTTTCCACTTTTTTTGTGTTTTTTTTTTTGGAAGTCGGTTTGTTTTTTGCAAAAAAAGTTTTTTTAATCGTATCAACTTACCGATTAAATTATAACTTCAAAAGAAAGATTGACGAAAAGGAGATGGTAAACAGTGGACCCTAATGTAGTAAGATGAGATATGATCTAAAAAAAAAAACATATTTTTTTTTATCTTAGAATATGAAAGATCACCCCAATTTTCAATCTGAAAGCGGAGAAATGTTAGTAAAATTGTTTTCGTGAGATTATTGATTTTGAATACTTAATCGATTACACAATTACAAAAATAAAATCTTTTCACTATGTGATTAACTCAAATTAGTTAAATGCACTATACTTATATGCAATATAGTGCATTTGACAACAGTCAACAATTTTTAACCCTAGAAGCCCAATCATATTTTGCTATCTAAAAAGCCCAATCATAGGTCAAATTTACCTACATGAATAAATACACCTATAGGATAGTTTATGATGTTAAATTAATTATTTTTCGTTATTATTTATTTGTATTAATAATTCACGAAATTAAAAAAACTCATGATTATGTTAATATCTATTTATTATATCTTTGAAAATACAAAAATAAGTAAACATACAAAAATTTGGTACAAAATGAGATCCTTCCGGTTTTCTTCTTATAAACTAAAAATATAAAGAAAAAACAAAACAAAATCTTCTCTTTTTAACTAATTAATATATTTTTCATAACAATCAAACAGTTTCATAGAGCAATTATCACATTATAAACATTTTTGACACATGTCAATATTGTGCTCACGACAAATTGGTTTTTTGCATTTTGTGCACTGCGAATTTGTCTTTCGCTGTTTTTTATAAGAACAATAACCACAGTAGCGACGCTTTTTTGGCTCTGGTTCTTCTGTGGTGTTCTCTGGCAATGGCTGCGGCTCCTTTTGAAGGATATTCGTGATATTGTCACGTACTGAACGCTTCAATGTAGGGGCTTCAAGTCCAGACGCTGTTGCATCCATGGCCGAGTCAAATATGTGCTCAATTTTTTCATAAAGTTTTGCGACTTAACGGTTTTTCTTTGTGAGATAGCTTGTTATGGCAGTGTATAATATATATGAATTAACAAAAGACATATTGAGCATGCCGTAAAAAACAGCCATGGGCCACCTATTCGTCTTCCTATTAGTAGACATAGAGGAACACATTTGATCGAAAGAATCGACACCCCCTTTTGTCTGATTATAAAGATATTCCGGTTCATTCGTGTGGGTCCTCTATTTGTACGTACTATATTGATTGAAGAAGTCCTACCGCTAGATCTACCCTTCACGGTGCTCCAAATATGGTTGTTTTTTGAGCGTAATGTACGTTGCGGTAATACAATGATTCTGTCTGATGATGACTGAGGTATATCTGTATTAGTTGATTCAATAGAAGTACCATCATTTTGAAGAGTTTCTTCTCTAGCTGACTCATTTGAACACTCAACATAGTCCACTACCTCGTCTTCCACGTCACTTCTGACTTCATCATGAGTCATGATATCTTCTTCTCCCGAGTCTGTGTCGCATGTCTCCGAGTCACTGGTATTTTCTAAAAAGGACGCTATCTCGTCAGTTCTCAGTTGTCTAGAGGACGCCATCTTGTTTTTCTACCTAAAATAATATTTATTTTTTAACAACGAAATTAAACACAACGTTAAATCCTCATAAAATAGCTATCTCCAAATACTCAAAACAAGTGTAAAAGTTACACAAAGCCTAAACATAGGTCAAATTGACCTACAACATTACGATAACTACAATATGGAGGTACTTACCAAGGCAAAGCGGCCGTCTCCTGTTGGCTCGTGGGGTGTACTAAGTTGGTTCGATCAATCAAGGCGATCGAAAGAAGTGTGCGAAAGAGAAAGCAATTATTCGTTTGCGTATAGGTAAAAATGACCTAGATTGGGCTTCTAGGGTTAATAACAGTCATATTACTAAATAAAATATCAATAAGTGACTGAAAAACCAATAATATGATTATCGATTTCAAATAGATTAAAGTCAGTCTTATTGTCAAAGTCAAAATTGTTTATTTGCGTTATATGTGTTACAAAAGATGGTAAATATAACATGTAGTGCAATTATATTTTTAATCTATGTCACTGTACGTACTGTAATGTAATGTGTCTATGACCGCTTGACGACTGACATTGGCTTTTGCTTGCTCTGTTTACTTGTTTTGTGTTTTCCGATGCGTTTTGAGTGCTTTCCCGATTATATATTATATAATATAATTTATACTTTTATACTAATATTATAAATGCGAAAGTTTGGATGGATGGATGTTTGTTACTCAATCATGCCAGAACGGCTGAACGGATCTTGATGAAATTTGGCAGAGAGATAGATTTTAGTCTGGAAAAGCACATAGGCATTATATCCTCGATAAATAAATCAAAACATCCACGCGAATGAAGTCGCGGGCAACAGCTAGTTTTACATATTCAACTACCACTGCTTTGTTTTTACGGATTCTGACCCTGCCTACCTACGACTCTGCTTTCACTCTGGACACACGTCGAAGCTCACATGTTTTTGGAATTGTTATTGTGGAAGAAAACTGGGCCGACGACCCTTACTTTATAATGTGTATTATATGGTACCTTAGCTGGGCTAGGTACCAAAAACATTGTTCGAACTGTAAAATAAAAGTGGACTGTATAAAGGCTTGGTATATTGCCGATTATATTTACAATTACAAGGGTCCCGGACAAACATAGATTAAGTTGGAGCTTGAGAGTGTCGTCCGTCACGGTGGCGTGTCCGCCGGCCCGGCCGGGTCACCCGCCCGCAGCTCCGCTCGCTCGCTGATGACACTGATGACGCGTAGCTTGGTCACGTCGCCTGCGCGTGCCGTCTGCGAGTTTGTTGGGTGCGATTCCCAATAATTATAGTTCCACCCGCACAATTTCTAGACGACATTTTAATTATAATAGAAGATACTATATAATATTTTGTTTTTATTATAAACATACTTTCCATAACTCCATACCTGTTATCTACCTATGACTTCAAGTTATTGACGTTCATTCATATGACTTCAAACATTTTCCACTAAATATAATAAACATTAGTGTTTAAAGAGCATAATATTTGCTCTTTAGAAATCAACTTTTGGTTAAAGATTGTAACATAATCTTACTTTTACTAGACCTCTAATAACTCTGCTCTTAGACTGTCAAAACGTCCAGAATGTTGAATGAGGGACGGATTTAACTCTGAATCTATTAATTTACACCATTTTCATCTTGATACATTTGGGCCCAAGATTATCATGTAATCGTTTCCGTCTCCTTTAAGAATTTCCGGCAGTTGAACAATTGACGTCAGTGCCAGAAATGTTGACTCAGTTTTAGAAAAGTGTGCAACCAGAAATCAAAATGTCACCGTAGTCACGTTAGCGTCCACACATAGGTGAATAACGTCCATCTTGATTACTGAGTCAGACCTGAATATGGCATCCTTCAACGTGGTTAATGGAAACTGTCAATCATTTGATCGACGAAAAAACGTGATGAAATTGCCGATTGGCGAATTTTAGTCTAAGCTTTCAAGCCGTATTTCGGGAGCAACTAAAATAGCTTTACAGATAAAGCGCCAAGAGAAGCCAGTTTCTGTACATTAGTTTCGTAGGGCGAGTAAATGGAAAGTATTCTTCTAACAAAGCCACTTCCATGCTCTGTGGATACAGCAAATATTTATTTTACCCAGCATAAGAGCTGTAATGCCCTTTTTCACTACCTGATACATACGGTCTACATGTTAACTTATCCGTCAAATTTTTTAGGTACTGACTATTGGAAACTGAGAAATATACACAAATTACCAACCTTGATAGCTACATTTTAAAATCGAGTCTCGAATTGAAACAGCAATCTTCAGAAATAAAATGCACCTATTTCAAATTCTAAACATCAAACACCTCAAACCATTTCCCAATATCCCCGGATATCGCACCTTGGATTGGATAAAGGTGACAGGCCTCACAGCACGCTCAAACTATTCCATTGGGAAGCTGTCTCTTCATCTTATCGTTCTAACAAGATAGGCATGTCAGAAGATGCTTGTTTTGGACTATAGAGCGTTTTGTCCCTGTGAGGTCTAGGGACTGGACAGAGTTGGGCAGAAGTACCACCTACCATTATAACATAATACTACGCCTGTAATCCCCGAAGGAATAGGCAGAGGTGTGTTTAAGTACGATGTAATAGGGGGTGAGCATATTGCCATCAACCGGGCACAAATCCAGACTCCGTGGCTACTACTGAGAAAAACTGATGGACTTTTTGGAAAAACCCAATAACACTTTGCACGACATGGGAATCGAACCCAGCACCTCATGGTCAGCAGTCGCGCAGTTGATTATCGCATGCTATTTGAATACTATTGCCAACAAGATCATCATCCACGGCCCGACTTCACCCACTGCTGGGTACAGGCGTCTCTTTGCTTGTGCCAAGCTCCACGTTCTTGTGCCAGCCTCAGCCAGGATACTCACGCGAAGGCAACGATGTCGTCTGACCATCTCGCCAAATTATACATGGTTAAAGTTAAGTCGTTTTAATCCTCTCAAGGGGTCTTTGTACTCATTATAACGAACAACTTTTACTATGGGACCAAACCTGAAATCGCGAAAAAAAAGTCAGCTGTTCAGTACATTTATGTTCGCCTAACTCGTCAAAATGTACTGAACAGCAGATTTTTTTTTACGCGATTTCAGGGTTGGTCCCATAGTAAAAGCTGATAGTACGGTGACCCCTTAAGAGGATTAAAACGACTTAAAATAACCATGTGTAGGTAGGTAAAATTATTTGTTGTAACCTTCAGATATTGCAAAGATCGTACTAAATGAATCTTCTGCACTTCTTCACAGCGTGAACCATACACAGATGTTAGTGTTTGTAAAGCCAATGGTCTGCACGTTCAATGTTTAGCGTCGCCATCAGATTTGTTGTCCGCCATTACTCAGAGGTTATTGTTGAATACTATTCATATTCTGCGGTTTCAAAGGTCATGTTTTGGCATAAAATAAATGACTACAATTTTCGCTAAAGAGGTCCTATTTTAGTAGAAATAGAGCCTAACGGTTAAGAGTGGAAACTTAAGGTACTTGAATGTTTCACATCGACGCTAATGGAGAGAGCCATTGTAACATCACCTGGTTGCCCGACCTGGCAATCGAACCCCAGTCGAATGTCATGCTCAGCAGAAGTGCATGTAACCAATGCAAAGAGACAGTAAGAACATTACTTTTTTAATTATGCCAGAAGATAATTATCCTGTCTTTTACGTAGTCCAGTAGATTCAAAGAAAAGATATGCAAATGCGATTTCAACAATATGCAAATATATATTTCAACAATATGGAAGGGACACCGATGCTAAAACGGTTACTAAGTATTCAGTACATCATTCTGAAGCCTGAACATGGAAATTTCAAAAGTTTTTAAAAAACCCACACCATTCATTTTTAACCGACTTCAAAAAAAGGAGGAGGTTCTCAATTCGGTTGTACCTACTTATGTTTTTTTTTTTTGTGTTTGTTACCTCATATCTTCGTCGTTTATGAACCGATTTGAAAAATTCTTCTTTTATCTGAAAGGATCTACTTCCCAATTGATCCCATAGAAATTTCATCGAAATCGGTTTCAGCAGTTTGGTTTTGAAATCAAAATAGCTGGAAAAAATATGTCATCCAAGTAAAAGAAATTGCGAAATTGATACTTGATAAGGATTTGTGTGTGATGCGATAACTAAAAAGGGTAAAATAAAAACTTTTTTGCAAGCTTTATTTTCGGATGTCGGTGACTATTGTTTGTTTCATTGACTTTTTTGCCACCGACTTCCGAAAGTAAAGTTATTTTTCACTTTTTTAGTGTTTTTTTTGGAAGTCGGTTTTTTTTTATTTTTTTGTTGTTTATTTTATTTTCTTAGCCTATATTGTCCCACTGCTGGGCAAAGCCCTCCCCCATAGCCTTCCACTCTTCTCTCCGTTTGGTTTTCTCCGGCCAATCTCTCGCAAACGCCTCCAAGTCGTCACGCCAGCGTTTTCTAGATTTTTCTAAATTACCGAAGAAAAAATTCCATGTCCCCGGGGGTTTCCAAATGATTTACTCAATACGTTCTCAACGTTTAACGTCTGTGACCCTTGCACCTAGTATATACGTGTAGGTAAATCAAAACAGTCTTTTGCAAAATGCATCTAAGGCAGTTATAGTGGGCAAACTTTCCTCATGGGGGGCCAGAAAGTTGAAACAATTTCAGAGGAGGGCCAGAATTATACCAAAAATGCATTATAATTTGAAATCTTATAATCATAAAAATAAACATTACACACCATGTTATTTACAAATTACAATTTAACTTGCGACCCGCAACACATGAACTACTTGGCTAGTATCGCTGGCTCCTTTACCTATGCATCTATTATTCTACTTCACACTGCTGGTCCGTCAAAATATATATAATTATAGCGGGCCATATTGTATTAATTATGGAAGACCGTCGGCGGGCCGGATTAAATCCTTTCGCGGGCCGGAGCTGGTCCGCGGGCCATACTTTGCCCATCACTGATCTAAGGTAAAAAAAAACCTTTAAAACATTTCGAAAAAAAAAACCCCACAAGTATTCCAAAATAATTTTAAACTACCATAGCTTTTAAGAATGGTATGTCAAACAGAATCTAGACTTATCCCGTTGAGTGTGCCTTTGTGTCCGTAGTCCTAGGCAAATAATGTAGGCACTACGTTATTGCCTATATACGATGCTCTTTTTAAATTGGCACGTTTTTTCTTCGAAGCCTTTTCTAGGACAAAGACGAAAGAGCGTAATTTCAGTTGTAAAATGCTTGCACGGCTATTTTACTGAAATCACAATTTGTTATATGAATTGGGGGTAGATAAAATACATGTTTTAGTTAGGCGGTAGTTATATTCGGCCTTTTTTTATAAATGAACTTTATACTGATTTTGACTGCCTTGCAAGCGCGACTGCTGAGCATGGGGTCCTGGGTTTCGGTTCCCGGGTCGAGCAAAGTGTTATTGAGTTTTTCCATCAAAATTTCTCAGTAGCAGTCACGGAGGCTGGAGTTGCGCCCGCTTGGCAATAGGCTCGCCCGCTATTACATGGGACAGGGGTGTACTACCACTCAAAAAAAACTTTTTTGCAAAAAAAAACCGACTTCCAAAAAAAACACTAAAAAAGTGGAAAATAACTTTACTTTTGGAAGTCGGTGACTATTGTTTGTTTCATTGACTTTTTTGCCACCGACTTCCGAAAGTAAAGTTATTTTCCACTTTTTTAGTGTTTTTTTGGAAGTCGGTTTTTTTTTGCAAAAAAGTTTTTATTTTACCCTTTTTAGTTATCGTATCACACAGAAATCCTTGTCAAGTATCAATTTCGCAATTTCTTTTACTTGGATGACATTTTTTCCAGCTATTTTGATTTCAAAACCAAACTGCTGAACCGATTTTGATGAAATTTCTATGGGACCAATTGAGAAGTAGATCCATTCAGATAAAAGAAGAATTTTTCAAATCGGTTCAGAAATGACGGAGATATGAGGTAACAAACACAAAAAAAAAAACATACAACCGAATTGAGAACCTCCTCCTTTTTTGAAGTCGGTTAAAAAGGGGGCCACTGCCGATCAAAAAACATTTAAAACCATTCATTACTCTCCAAGCCAAAGCATCTAAGACCCAGAACATTCCATCTTCCCTAAATCCTTGACAGTACACAGTTCTATATTTATGTGCTTTATTTATATACTGAGAGTACACAAGGCAGGACAGCTCACGTAGCCCAAATGTGGCACCGAAGGGGACATAGTGACGTCATCAATCCGGCTAAACGGCTAAAGGACGTGTTTAGCCGTTCGATAGTAAGGGTCGGTTCACACATCACCGGGTAATGTGTGACTGGTTAAACGAAGAACTCGTTGAAATAATTCAGCATTCGATTCGTCTTACAAATCGGGGAAATGAGGAATGAGGAGGTGATGAGGAGCTCGTGGCTAAATAAAAACAGACGCTCGGGTCGATCTTTAGGTTAAGCCGTACTTGCCTAGGTTGGTCCGTAGATGGGTCACCACCCTTTACATGGGATACCGTATTAACCAGTACTAACTAGGTTGTGGAGGTCAGATAGGCAGTCGCTCCATGTAAAATAGTGGTATTCAGCTGCATCCGGTTAGACTGGAAGCCGACCCCAATAAAGTTGGGAAAAGGCTAGGCAGATAATGATGCTGATAACCTGGTTATGTACTTATTGTGAGTACATAATGCAAGTCAAATAGTTGCAAATCATTTTCATTCTCTGTAATTTCTTTAATTTTATAAAACACACAATATTTATGTGCATTGTATTAATATTATAATAAGTAGTGAATAACTTGTATTATTTTAAATTTTGTATAGTATTAGCAGTACACCACTGACTACCCCCCTTTTTTCTACTTCATGTTCGTACAGTCCATCCAAAGGTTGTCTGGAAGATATCGCTATCAGCGATAAGACCGCCATTGTAACCATAAAATTAACAATATTGTGTAACCGTTCTGTTTCGATTTTGGTGTACAATAAAGTAAAGTAAAAATAAAGTATATTCTATTCTAAGTATTCTAATAAGTCCCTAGTTTAACCAACCACTCTGTCTAGGTCGTACCCAGTAATGAGTGTCGTGAATCTTTAAGTGTATTCATTAAGCTGATTGTTCCAGCTGTTTGGATTTTATTTATTTATGTTACTTCGTGTTCTTCCTCGTCGGAAGTGGTTAGTTTTGTGTTTGATTGATACGGGTATTTTTGTTGTTTACATAACCTTCGCATTCTGTACGTCTTGTTGATGGCAATTCATACTACTCATATTATAAAACTAGAAGTTACATAACATCACGCCTATAATCCCAGAAAGGCTAGGCAGAGGTTAACCTAATAGTACACCCACATTTCGCCAGTTATGTTTAAGTCCCATGTAATAGGGGCGAGCCTTTTGTCATCAACCGGGCGCAAATCCAGACTCCGTGGCTGCTACTGAGATTTTTCTGGTAAAACCCTTAATAACACTTTGCCCGAGCCGGGAATTGAACCCAGGACATCATGCTCAACAGTCGCGCTTGCCACCACTCGACCAACTATCAGTAGAAAAACTGTAACACTGGAAGTTACTGTCTGTCTATTACTTATTTGACGCTTTAACGGCTTAACACTTTTGGTTGCACTCTACCACTTGGTAGAGATTGCCATTATAGTAAGCACCAGATAAACGTGGAATAAAGTTCATTGCCCTTACCTTGATTTCTCTGCGTAGGTACGCGAACTATAAATTATGAATCGTTTTTCATTACTAAAAAAGGAAAGGATCACGATAGATGTCGATTCAGGACAGCTTTATGTCATTATTATTGTTTTCGGAACTAAGTATGTCAATAAATGTAAGTGGGTCAGTGACCGTTATTGCACGTTTATCTGGCGCTTGCTATAGCATTAAGTCCGCCTCTGTACATTATGTGTGCTTAAGGTATTAATTAAATAAATAACATTTGGTACACAGATTAATCATGACCTTGGTAGGACATTTTTATCTTGGGAGTACGTTCCTGATAAATAATTTGTGACCTCCACGCAAAGTCGCGTGCACAAGCTAGAGTTATCACTTTTCTAGACATGTGGCTGATGTTTTTTTGATCCCTTACTACTTACCTATTTCATGAGATTCGTAAGCACAGAGACTTGAGTCAAAAATGA
Organism: Standfussiana lucernea; assembly: GCA_964057025.1. Taxonomy (NCBI): domain Eukaryota; kingdom Metazoa; phylum Arthropoda; class Insecta; order Lepidoptera; family Noctuidae; genus Standfussiana; species Standfussiana lucernea. Next base: position 5,977,652 of record OZ059809.1, read on the forward strand.
AAACTGGCAGCTGCTCTGTTGATATTACGGTCTCATATTAAAATGAGCATTGCGCAAATATCCGTGTATCCATGGCACCCAGACATAAAGCCGAAAAGGATCTTGTGCACTTTGGCATCAGCCATCCAAAACAAACAAAAAAAATACAGCAGTAATACACCAACGACCGCTAAAACGAGGGTTCTTCATAGATTATTAGCTTATGCCCACGGCTTCGCCCGTGTGGTCATCGGTAAATGACCCACGGGATCGTTCGTGTAAATACGTAAGTGTAAATCCAAGCTATAAACTATTTGTGTGGCAAATTCCATAAAAATCTGTTCAGTAGTTTTTGCGTGAAAGAGTAACAAACATCCTTCAAACTTTTGCATCTATAATATGCTGGACACATAGACTTAGACAGACAGATAACACTTTGCTTACCACGCTTAGCAGCTGGATTGACGAACGCAGTCATATTTGAAAAAGATTTCATTTAAAAATCACTACAAGTAAACAGATAAATTGTTTGCACGGTATCAAAGAACGTCCAAAAAACTATTCGTTTTCAATCGCCAATCAACATTGCACAGAGTGCTGAAAGCAAGGAAACTTCACGGACGCTACGAAAGGTTGCACACACGCTGATTTACGTCTCCCCATTGAAACTGTAATTGCACACTGGGTCAAAACGGTGTCTCCTGGACAAAATTGCTGGCTTTGACAAAACGAATGAAGAGAAAGTGCCCGATAGGATGCCTTTTACAAGAAAAAGGAGAGAAAAGCTCCTCTTTCGGGGTTCCGTTGCGAAATAAAAATGTTTACCTACTGTTTTTCAACGTCCTTCTGCACGTCACAAATTTTTGACCAGTAAGGTAAGTTCAAAGAACAGATTCTACGAAGCAAAGAGCTTAGGGATTTAAAGTAGGTTGTGGAGTGAATTTTCAATACAAAATTACTTTATTTTTTTAAATAATGTTGCACTTTGACTGACTTTAAAAATGAAAAATATTCGACGACGCGACTTTGCGCGATCCTTGTTTAATATTTTAAAATCTAAATATCTTTTAACTTGAGTTTGGGGGTGAAAATTGCTTCTTCAAGTGGCTAAGACTTAAATGTAGATAAGACCTGAGTCTAGACTAAAACATCAAGGTATACCAACCTACGTACTAAAGCTCTATTCACATTGAAGCGAATCCCAAGCGGGACAAGAATGATGAAGGTCCCAAGACTATTTGCGCTAGCGGCAGCGAGGTAATTGCGTAATACACTCATTCCCATTTCTTTTCATAAAAATTGTGTGTATCAGCTCCCACGCGTGACTGGGGTTTACTCCTAAATAAAACTTTAAATCATTAAAACTCCACAAATTTAGCGCTATGAGATGCGCGAGTATGTTGCGCAGAGGAAGACGCTTCACATGCTTCACATTTGGTCACCGCTTGATTTTACTACCCATCTATTTTTCATACCTTGCGCTATAATTATATGAAACAATTCTTAAGGAGTAAACTTCATAAATCAAAAATATTCATTGCGTGTTTTAAGTCTGAAGCAGCCGCAGAGTCGCAGTCGCAGATGAATATTTCAAATATATATTACAAATTTCTTCAAAATCTTTTGAAATGCGATAGAACACGCTTGAACACCCTCATACAAATTAATTGACAGAATCGGTGCGAGCGAATTTCGTTCCGCATCGCGCTTGGCATTCGCTTCAGTTTAACCGCGGCTTAACTACGGAACCCTACTGCGTGTGGGCCAAACATTCACTCGCCGTACTTACTCGTTTTTTTCTTCTTTGCGATTACAAAAAGCCATTTTGGGGTGAACGCGGCCAGACAATGGGACTCGCCTTTTAGTTAATAATATGACGATATTACTAATGGATCATATTGGTCTTTCGGTATCAATAGGAAATGTCCACAATGCGTGTTTTTGTTAAGGCTTCGCTCTTATTCATTTGGGGATTAGTTCTGAACTAAGTTTGAGCTGTGGATTATGTTTTAATTTTGGGGCTTTGGAGCTTTAAAAATGTTATATTAGATAATATTTCACCTTGAATGGCACTAGCGAATAATTCGGAGTTTACATACAATCAGCTACAGGACTAAAGGACTGCTCCTACAGGACCTATAGAATTTAAATGGCGTTTCTGTGTCTCATAGTTTAAACAAACAATACATTCAAGAATAATAATATCCGTTGCGATGATCTTGCTGTCGAAATGTTGTATTTTTCAACGAAATACATCGAAATATGTAGTATTTAAAACAAGAAAGTGATTGTCAGATTTTATGCAATTTAATTGTTGTTTTTATAGCAGACACAAGAGAAAATACTAGAAGCAACTTATTTAGATCAAGAAATGAACTCTACGCAAGCCTTACTTGCATAGCTCAAACACACATACAAACAAACAGTGAATCAAGCACACCAAGATAAGCTAGCTGGTATCAAGCCACGCTAACGTTACAGCTATATGATCGATCCCGGCGTCGTCTGTCGGTGTCTAGCAAGTCACTTCCACACTGTCGGAGCTGTGCGCTGCGGTTTTTGTATGAATCGGGTTTTTCTGGGAATGCACTGCACTTAAATTTTGCAGTAACGTCTAAGCTCGATGTAATCAGGGGCAACCCTTTCGCCATTAAGTTGCACAAATCCAGACCGCGGGCTGCTTTTGAGAAATTCCTGATATAAAAACCCAAACTAAAACACTTTGTCCGACCCGGGAATCGAAGCCAGGATCTCATGCCCAGCAGTAGCAATAGCGACTACTAGACGAACCAGGCCGTCTATATGATCTTATCCATCTCATTTTTGACAGCTTTAGGATTTTGGATCAAAATACTTTTGATGTTCGGGACGGACAGAATGTATTGTGAAAAGATTTATAATATGGTTTGAAACAGCTATAAACACATAATTTAACATGTAGGTGTATTTTAAATAATGAAAAACAGTGTATAGTTGTTCATGTCGCACATAAAATATAAATTGGCACATAAAGTTGAATGTTCGTCCGTTGTGAATTTTTCCGGTGCATCGTTCGAGGCTCGCCGCGAAATTTGGGGCAGTTTTTAATGAAATTCTACTGTTTTACCGATTAATTATTGCATGTATGAGCTATACACCCATTGATAAATGATAAATGATGTTTATTTTGCAAATAGGTTTTTACAAACACTTTTACACGTCTTCTTTTTTAATACTAGGTGTTTCGTACTTGACTACTTTGAGAAGAAACAGCTGACTTGCCCTTTTTTGCAAAATATTTTTTTTATCGGTGGCTTTGCCCCACAAGAGAATACCGTACGACATCACACTGTGGAAATAACTTAAGTAAACTAAACGGACTGTCTCTAAATCAGTAAAATCACGATTTTTTCTAACGGCGTATGCTGCAGAGCTAAGCTTTTTGATAATTTATCTATGTGGAAGCCCCACTGAAGCTTGGCATCCGAAGTTATGCCTAAGAACACTGTGTTATCTTCCGGTTTCAACTCTTCATCCTTGATTAGTACACTAGTTTCCACTTGTCTTACATGAGGTATCGTAAACTTAATGCATTTCCTTTTTTTTCATTTAAGAGTAGATTATTAACATTAAACAAATTAACGACTTTTGCCAGGGCGCTATTAACATCGTCAGTAACCAGCTGCTGACGTTTGAGTTTAAATAAAAAAGAAGTGTCGTCTGCAAACAATACTATGTCATGATTATACTTTATGAGGTAATGCAAGTCATTTATATAAATTGGAAACAAAAATGGGCCAAGAATTGAGCCCTGGGGCACTCCCATTCTTACTACGGATCCGGGGGATCTTTTCCCACTAACATCAACTCAAATACGAGGTAAGAAGATTCAGAGAGCCGTTCCGTAGTTCCTGATTAATGTTTCATGAAGAACGCAATGGAAAGCCTTAAACAAATCCCAAAAAATGCATTATAAATATATCCAGTTCAACACCGGCCAAACTCTTTGGTGTGTTTTTCTATGTCGATTTCTTTGCCATCTTCACAATAAATCGAAACCATGTTTCTACATCGGTAGTTGAACGACCCCTTGTTATTATTTTCTGTCCGTAGCAGTTTTCAGAAACATTTATTTTACTTTTTCAACGAAAAAAAAGATTTTTTTCTCCATCAAGTAGGATAATACTCTTAATCAGAAAATTTTTCCTTAAGTAAAAATGGAATAAAATATTAATTTGTGATTTTTTTTTTATTTTTTAAGTTCACGTTGCGTTTCCTAGATTTTGTTTGTATATTTTGTAAGGACCAATTTTCAATACAGCTCTCAACATTTTAAAATAATTGTTTGATTCAATCAGGAGCTTTTCAAAGTTATTATTTTCAATTGTTATACTGCATTGCCACTCGAGTTGGTTATTTGAATGCAAATGCAGTTTTACCGAAATTCTGAAGTTGAGACCTTGTCGAACTCTAGCTTTAATCAGGCTTTTAAATGCCTGTACACTAAAAAAAAAAAAAATTGCGGGTTCCATTGAAGGAATCACTGTACTTTAACACGTAGGCTACTTACGTACTGACAGCTGGCTTGCTCATTGCCAATAATATTAAATTGTAAACTGTTCGTAACTTTGACAGGTCGTAGCTGTCAATGTTACGTGTGTGTTAACCAAGGAATTTATATACTAACTGGAATGAGTACAAACAAAATTTTAATATCAAAAACCGTTTGATGATGAACTTTATTTCAAACACAGAATTAGTTTTTTATTTTAATTCATTCAAAGGGGGAAAATACTTCAGGGCGAGATAGCTTCGCGGGTGGAGTGTGTCCTTGTCTAGCAATTGCCAGCAACAAAACAAAAATATAGTAATCAGAAATTACATTGATAGCTAAACTAGCATATAAATTGTAACGGGATTAATTTAATGTTTAATTACTAAATATTAAAATAATTATTTCTTGCGAAATGGAATTCCTTAGTAGTAACTTACAACTTATGAATTCATGAAACTCAGATAAGAACTGCATGGTCACGAAATAAAAAAAAACATAAATAATATGCCCGAAACACTTTCGTGTTGAAGTCGTATTTTTGCGTTCTGAACTGCTTTTTATTGTATTTCAGTTAAATCTTCCACTATAAATATGGTAAAATCGTGTTGTTTGAAGTAGTTAATGTAGAGGTTCTTATTACAGTTAAGTTCTATTAACTTTGTTTACAAATTACTACTAGGGTGACAATGTTCTAGATCAATAAACGGGGATCATTGAAATATAAATCACTTTCACGCATAATAAATAAATGGCTTATGCGTACTTCGTTGTCGCAGGTAGTTATCAAAATAGGATATGATTTATGGTTTTCATAAATGAAAAAAAAAAAACTGTTCGGAGATCACGCTTGTCATATTGTTTCGTTTCTATGCAGAATTCCTAATAATGCGAATCTTCAGCAACGGTGGCTTGAAGTTGTCTCTTTAAGAAGAAGTATTCAAGCTATTGCCTAGTTTGCAGCGTCTTCGTTCTTAAATTTACGATTAGGTACTGACTCATACAAAAAGCCAATAATAACATAAAACCATACTATTAACTTGTTTGAATATGCTAGATGCTCATACTGCTCATGCTTCGTCTATGTGAACATTGTAAACAACCTTGTATACCTGCTTTAAAATCTCTTGACAAATACAGGATGGTAACCTAACATGTAGACCCTCTTGAATGAAAACAAGTGCCATTTAAACTATTCTTCACATCATAAACCTAACCCACTGCAATTTTTTTTTAATTGTGGCACCCTTGGAAAAGTAAATGTTACCGCCGCTACATTGCAGACAAAGGAGGTTTTCTAATATTATTTTATACCTAAAAATAAACTAAGAAGTATGTATTTTTTTAATTGCTCTTCTTTTTATGAACAGTCTAAGTAATTGGCGGCTACTTCGAGTCTTTTTACACCCCATAATTTTGAAGAAACTACATATTACCCGTACGAAGCCGGGGCGGGGTGCTAGTAAGTTATACTACAGTAATAACTGTCCCAAATGTAAGTAAAAAATATTGGATACCCTATTAGAAAGAGATGCCATCCACTCTGGAAGTTGTCTCGCTTGGAACGCTTTTGAGTTTCACGTCATCATTCTAGGTAGTTTATATAAGTTCCTTGGTGTTAACACGTTTTTATAGGCACACCATCGACAGACATCTGCATACATTTGACTTAATGTTTTTTATTCGTAACCCTCCCATCCGAAGGTACTGATCGAACGAAACGTTTTTAATAGGAATGGTTTTGACATACGTCTCGTAGAAAATACTACTATCCGTATGAAAAACGACTCATTTCTTGTTTATAGGAACCGGGCATAAGCAGGTGGGTTACTATGATCTGTTAGTGCAGGACTGTTTTAGGACTATTCCGAGGGTGGGAAAGTGACTGCGCTAGATAGCTGTCTAGTGCCATCTCTAAAAAAGGTAACCCCCCAGGCCACCTGTCGTTTGACAACTTCAAATTTTCAATTCTTATACCGGGTCGATTTCAAAATTAACGCCAAGTTCATATGAAACACCTTGTAACATCATATCATCCTATACATACTTAGAGCGAAGTGGGGAACCAAATTAGATTCAGATCAGACGAAAGATCGTCGCTGCGTTTATTATATAGATAGATTTATGGATAGAATTACTGTTTCGATTGAGTTTTTATCGATTCTTCAATCTTATTTTGTTAGTTGAAATATTCAGTTCAGTCTGTGTTGTTTCAAAAGATAAAACGAAAGAAAAACGTTAATGCATAAAGGCACATGCCACAAGTACACACAGTATAAAAAAGCAAATATGAAATAAAACTTAAAACTAAACAAGAAATATTGTGTGGAGAACGTTACAATATGATTATTTCAAAAATATAGCCAAAGAAAAGACCTTTTCTTCACGCATACTTCTTCCCTATCGCATATTATTACGAAAACTCATTTATATTCAAGTTAATTTTATCAGTAAGTATAGTCAATTGTCCGAAAACGACATAAATGACTGTAAACCTCTGCAACAAATATTCATAAATAAAAAAAAAATTGTTCCGTGTTCAACAAGTAAAAACAAATATTTTTAATCTCTCTTTTTAAATTATTATTGCTAAAACAAAACTCTACAATCCCATTCATCATCGCAACAACGGCGATCCACTTTCCTCCCACAAAATACCATGGCCTGAACCTGAACAAGACAGAGAACTTATGCCGAAGTTATTTTTAGTACTAATTAGGCGCTGACTGCTCCCCCCATTCCCGGCTTTAGTACTAAATAAAACGGCACAGAAGGCCAGATCTACAACAAAAAGTATACGCTTCGGAACTAATTTTGGGAAGAGGAAAGATCGAATGCTCGGTGATCGGATATACATGATTGTATTAATTATGATGATTGTGTAAAGCTCTTTGAACCTGAAAGTATGTAGGTGGTACCATGTACCATGATTACGAAATCATAAATCCACAACCATACAATTTTAAAATTTTTGAGTGACTGCACTCTGCACCAGGAGTTGGCAACCCGACACTGGGAAAACTTCATACAATCTCGCAGTGATACTACAAATCATTGTAGGAGGTGATTTTACCTCTAAGAGGGGGGGGGGGAAGTTACTCTGTTGTGCAACGTTCGTGCTATTTCGGCAATACGAAGATTACCGAAGCACATACTTTTTCTTTTAACTGTACGTACACTTACTGTACATGGAGTGTGTCTATGTGTGCGTGCTTTTGCTCGTTGTATGGGGCAGCTCTTCTGCCCACCCGTCTGTCTTGTGGCTCTTGGTACAGTTATCCGTGAAATGCAGCTGAGTGCAAAAAGTGCCACACACGACAACGACCGAATGTCGCGGAACGAGAACGTAAACTGGCTGGATTTTGACATATTTATAATGTAGGCAACAAATGCGGTTTTATTAATATTTAGATTACCAAAGGGTGTCAAAACATACTTTGCGAAGTCACGAAGTACTTGTTCTTCTCGTCTAAGTGTTTTTTTTTTGGATCGGTACCATACCTGGTAACCTTTTGTTAACGGAGATATTGAAGGTCGAAGTTCCACCATTTTGACACGATTTTTTTAAATACTTTCAAGTTTTAAATTAAAATGGACGGCACGGTTGGCGCAGTGGCTGAGCGATTGACTGCTGCGCCGCGTGTCGCGGTTTCGATTCCCGCACGGAACAAATATTTGTATGACTTACAGGTAGTTGTTTCGGGTCTAGCTGTTTGTGGATGTGAGTTTAAATGTTTGTAAACGCACCCACGATACAGGAGAAATTCCTAGTGTGGGGCAACGTTTTATTAAAAAAATTAAACTTTACTTTATTATTCTATGAATCCGTCAGCACTGTTTCCAGTACGTTACACTGAGCGCTACTTCCGCAAACCGTGATTTTTCACACAGCAAAAAAAAAAAAAAAATTATAATACCAGCCTATACTATCCCACTGCTGGGCAAAGGCCTCTTCTCATACAGAGAAGGTATGAGCATTGAACACCACGCTTGCTCAAGACGGGTTGGCGATTTCAGACTTATATTAATTATAAGTCCAGGTTTCCTCACGATATTTTCCTTCACCGATGTCTGTGATGTCCAAGATAAACAAAAGACACACAAAAGAACATATGAATTGAAAAAGTCACATTAGTACTTGCCCGGATTTGAAACCACAGCCATGAGAGGCGTGGTCTTAACCTCTGCGCCATTAAAACATGAAAAAATAAATAAACACCAAAAAAAATGTCGTTTCCTAGCAATAATTTTTGCGCTGTGTTACTTAGTTTGATGTACAGAATGCTTGGTTGACGGATTAGTAAAGGGTCCGTCTACACCTTGAACATCAATATTTTTGGCTCTTCTATCATGGTTACCGCTGATTGATTGTCACTTTTTCCAGGTCCTGTGGTTATCATTCCTCGTTTATTTTCTGAATAAGAAATGGTCTTTACCTAGTTAGACAAAATAATTACAGGCTGCTATTATTTATGCATGAAATGTCAGGTTATTTAGTACTTAAGCTTCATAAAACGCAGTGATCCATTTTCTTAGCTGACGTTTGCTGGTTGCGCCTAGTTAATAAATTGCATAGCTACCTACTTTATTATAAAAAAAAATATGAATACTTTAGTAACTGATGTAAAACGTGGTCACAATTATATCTAAGCATAACAATTATACAGCTACTAGCTTCTGCTCGCATGAAACAAATGACGTATTTTTTTTTTAAGCGAGCTTCAAAATGCCCACATGCTCCATTTTTTGAAACCAATAGCCAATCCAGAGGCAGAAATAAGGATCCTCTGTGATAAAAGCTTTTTCGCAGGAGTAAAGAACGGACTAAAGTACGGACCGCACGCGTTAGTTCAAAGACAATGTGTTAGTTTGTAGAGGTCCTACTAAGATTACTCAGAGGTTCAGTTTTGGCCTTCAAAAATATAATAAACACTCACACGAGTGTGGTTCTACTCTACACTACAATTAAGAGCGTGTACGCCGTACGGCATTTCATACAAATTTTCAAGTCCTTATTTTTCGATATGACTGAACCGATTTTAATGAAACTTCGTACCTATAAGCAAGATACATAGGTCTACAAAGTTAGTGAAAAACATTTTCGACGTGTTTTATTTTAAAAAAAGATAATTGGAAATTTCTGTTTCTATGGAAAATTTAAAATCGGTCGGGTTTTGCGAAAATGTTTTTCACTAACTTTTTAGACCTATGTATCTTGCTTATGGGTATGAAGTTTTTCATTAAAATCGGTTCAGTCATATCGAAAAATAAGGACTTGAAAATTTGTATGAAATGCCGTACGGCGTACACGCTCTTAATTACGTACTTACTGATTCTGTGTCATCAGGCAGAAAAATATATTACTTAAAAAAAACCTGAGCCTCTGGGAGGAGGGGGGGTTCAGATGCCCTCTCTGCCCCCCTGGCGACGCCCTTGCGTCTGGGTAATCCCCATTTCCATAAATGAAAACTATCATAACATGTTCTTCTGTGTAATCACAATTACTCACTGAACGAACAGATTTAGATGTTAGTGCGTAAAGTATTATAGTAGGTACCTATGTGCCCAATCCACGCCATGCGCCCGTCTACGTGATTTCCGAAGCTCTATTTGAATCTGTTGGGGGATGATTTTGGCAAAACTGTGATACACGTGTCTCATAGTTTTAATTGAAGAGGATGTACACCAATTTTCGAGTCAATTGACCCAGAGAATATAAATTTTCACAGAAAATTCAACCTTCCATTTCACCCTCTTAGGGGTAGAATTTCGAAAAACCCTTTCTTAGTGGATACCTACTCTTTACAAAGAATACACCCTCCAAATTTTATGACCAGCGGTTTAGGCTGTGCGTTGATATATCAGTCAGTCAGGACTTTGAATTTTATATATAGATCATGTCCACACGGATATTTTATTCAGTGGCCCAAAAAGCTGACAACCAGTCATTACTAATGGATATCGTAATACCCAGTAGTAACTTGGTTGTGAAAGTCAGATAAGCATTCGCTCCATGTAAAGAAGAAGAAAGACTATCCATTTATCCGAAAAAAAAATACAGATCACTTAATTTGGGTTAGTCACCAACTCGACACAAAAGACTTTAAGCTAAATTTTCCCTCACAATAAACAAAAGTCTTTGATTCTTTGTGTGTTGAATTAACAGGTTTTTTTTTATCAAATTTAAGTCCGAGTGCCCTCTGACATTTTTTTTGCCAAAGAATCGGCATTGCCATCCAACGTGGCAATGCTGCCAGCCTTCTGGGCACTTTTCCTGTTGACAGCGATGTGGACGAATTTTTTGACGCCCCGTAATTGTACATATTTTTATTCTTATTTTAGATCTAATATTAGTTTGTAAATAAGGTAAATATTTTGATGATTTAATAAATGAAATAACCGTGAAAGCATAAACAAAATGAATACAACTAACTAATTATATTCTCAAAACTGAATATTCCATCTCCTATTTAAAATTCAACAAACAAAGCAAAATATATCAATCCCTCCACCATTTATTTAACCATCTACATTCTAAACCCGATCTCATTACTATGTATGAGCTACAGGATGAAGACATCCAGTCGTTAGTTTACCTATGTATAACCGCTCTTAGATCGTTCACTATGAGCGATAGATCGGTATGCTATCCATCATTCGCCTGGCAGTACTTGAAACGTGTATACTACCACCTGTTGACGTCCTTGAAAAGGGTTATTGAGCAGAGTTAAAAGTATTGATAAATATTTTAAAAGTATCGATACTTGGGTATCGGGTATCGTTTTGTTATGAGTTATGTATACAGTAGTAGGAGCTCGTGGCTAAATAATAGCAGCCACTCGAGTCGATCTTCAGGTTAAGCTGCCCTTGCCTAGGTTGGTCCGTGGATGGGTGACCTCCCATTGCATACCGAGCTTATTCCGTGCCGCGAAAAGCACGTTAAACCGTTGGTCCCGGCTGTCATTTGTAGATCTTTGACCGTCTTCACACGAAGTCAGTGGCCCGAAAGTCTGACAACTATTTCTTACCAAGGGGTATCGTATTTCCCAGTACTAACTTGGTTGTGGAGGTCAGATAGGCAGTCGCTCCATGCAATATACTGGGATTCAGACTTTGGTTAGACTCCGATGAAGACTCCAACACAGTTGGGAAAAGGTTAGGCAGATGATGCTGGAACTCTGACCTTCTCTCTATGCTAGAAGGTGGACTTTACTCCACCACGCGGGCCAAGTGCGGGCTGGTGGACAAGTGTCTTCAAATTTTTGCATCTAAAGCACGCAGGTTTTCTCTTGATGTTTCCTTCTTCACCGTTTTGGAAATTGTGATAAAATAAATAACACAAAGTAAGGGCGTATAATAATATCATAGACGTTAAATTTGACCCACTTACCGATTTCCGATTGAGCTGAAATTTTGCATACATGTTTAGTTTAGGTGACAATGTACATATGGTTAGCTATGTGACGTTATTCTGAATCCAATGTGGCGGAGTCCCAAAGATGGTTAAGTTATTTTTATGCATCCCATGAATATCAAAATATATGAAAGGGTTTGCCAAGAACACATGAGAATATATGACGTCACTCTAAAGCGTGTTTTTTTTGTTTTTTTTTATTAACTTTCCTTATAGAAACATAACATCACGCCTGTAACAGTGTTAGGTAGAGGTGTACTTAATAGTACACCCACATTTCGCCAGATATTTTAAGTCCCATGTAATAGGGAGCGAGCCTACTGCCATCAACTGGGCACACATCCAGACTCCGTGGCTGCTACTGAGAAATTCCTGATGGAAAAAAACCAATAACAATTTGCCCGACCCGGGAATTGAACACAGGGCTCATGCTCAGCAGTTGCGCTTGACACAACTACGCAGTTTACCCATAATAGTTTATTATTTAAATGATAGACGTATCTATTACGTCAGTTATAAATGAAAGCTAGTTAACTGAAACTAAACCATTGTAATTGTTTCCAATAGAGTTGTTTCCACCTTTCCAGTTGATTAGATCTCAGTATCGAAGGCTCAGATAGTATTGAGCTGGTTTAGAACGGATAGCCAGAAATGTATAGACAGATGGAATTACTTGAAGATACGTGAGAGTGAACCTACAGGTACTGGGAAACGATAGAAATACATTTATAACGGAAAATAGATTATTCTTTGAAGTGGTAGAGATATTTATAAGTGTCCTACACTTTTGTAGCCTTTTGCATCAATCTACATGAATTTAAAATTCTTTTGTTTATTCTTGTAGGTAAGCAAAAATTAATCCATGCAGTATAATAGGCTGTTTACAAGCTGTATTTAAGTTATCATACATTATTTAATGGTAGGAATACCATTAACAACACAATATTAAATTAATAATACAAATATGTATAGATAAAAGAGGAAAAGTATTAAAGGGCGTCAAAAAATTCGTCCACATCGCTATCAACAGGTATAGTGCGCAGAAGGCTATTATTTAAGGCTATTTTACAATGGCTGAAATAAGTAGTTGAAAGATGTGATGGTATACAGTTTCTTGTCATAATTTTTAGCTTTTATGCAGGTAGAAGAGGTTTGTCTCCACGGTATCAGATTGATTTAGCCACGGATCATGGCAAGTTGTATCCACTGATAACGTGATCCGTTTCCCTAAATCTATATTAATATTATAAAGCTAAAGAGTTTGTTTGTTTGGTTGGTTGAACGCGCTAATCTCAGAAATTACTGGTTCGAACGCTGCAACCAATAAGAGCATTAATCAAAAATGTTACGCAGACGAAATTGCGCCGGTTAGCTAGTAAATTAATAAATGTTTTTACTACAGATTCCATAATAGTATAAGTATTGTAGATTTTCAAATAATTTACAGCCGCACTTGCCAGTTATTTGCAGACTGCAGGATTATTTTCTTCTTAATGTAAACCTGCATAGCGATTGATATCCCTTGGGTGGAAAATGACTAAATATCTTTTTACTTGAAAAAAGTATGTAAAAGTTTAGTTGAATTCCTTATTGAATCCCAATACTCTAACAATAAGTTAAATAGTCAGTGGCTCGAAAGTCTGACAGCCAGTCTTCCCAAGGGATATCGTATTACCCCGTAAAAACGGGGTTTTGGAGGTCAGATAAGCAGTCGTTCTATGTAAAATATTCAGCTGCAACCGGTTAATCTGGAAGCCGACCCCAACATGATGATGATGACTGTTACAATAAGTAAACAACATCCCAACATCTAAAAAATAAAAACTTTAAAAATAAAAATAACTTTAAAGTAAAGTAATTTTTCACTTTTTGGTGTTTTTTTTTGGAAGTCGGTTATTTTTTTGCAAAAAATTTTTTATTTTACTTTTTTTTTAGTCATCGTATCACACACAAATCCTTGTCAAGTATCAATTTCGCAATTTCTTTTACTTGGATGACATATTTTTACCAGCTATTTTGATTTAAAAACCAAACTACTGAACCGAATTTGATAAAAATTCTATGGGACCAATCGGGAAGAATTTTTCAAATCGTTTCATAAATAACGAAGATATGAGGTAACAAACACACAAAAAAAATACAACCGAATTGAGAACCTCCTCCTTTTTTCCCCTTCCCAAACCAACCAATAAAACAAAATGAATTTTATTTTAAAATCGAATCTCATCAACAGAATTATCATGCAGAACACGTCAACCCGAATTAGTCATAAAAAAAACCTTTGCCATTCTGATCAGCCCGAGAGCCATCCACATTCTTCCACCAGACCGTCGGAAATGTTTGAAAAAATATTTCCCTAATACCCTCAGTTTTGTTAAAATGCCCATTACAATACACCCTTCGAGAATTAATGATAGGGCTGACAGTTTTTGGGAAATTACGTATTATTATGAAAATTAAGAACTATGTTATTGACTGGTAAACAATGGGGCTAAGAATTATAAACGTTGCTTACTTACACGCAAGCACTTGCCTAAGCATTGTTACTGTCGCTGTTAAAATACAAGTACAAGAAAGAGACGGGTATGTACGTGTTTAATGTTATAAGGGCTCATTCACGGAGACGCGGTGTGCGTTGCGCTGTCCGCAATCAATTCAAATATATCGCGATGTATATGCCTTTAAAATGACAATAAAGGACAACATTTTACACGCGTTTGCTTGACATGCAGCGCAATTTGCGGACAAGCTTGCAGATGATATCGCCGCGTCGCACGCGGTGTTCAACGCGGCGGCATACGCAGCGTTGCGGCCATCAAGTTCCTTTAATACTTTGTTCACGGAGAAGCTGCATATGAAATGTAGCGATACCCGTGAAGGAGCACGCGGCGTCGCGTCGCACGCGGCTTCCCACGCGGGCTCGCACGCGCCGCTACACGCCTCGCGTAGCACAACGCACCTCGTCTCCGTAAATGAGCCCTAAGCCAAATCCAAAATGAAGTAACGTTACTAGATCTAGGTCTGAGAGTGGTACACTTTTTTCTAAAGGAATGCAGTCGCTCATTAGTAGACGTCTGAAATATCAGAAGTATTAATGTAAGCCTACCTTGTTGGTCTTGGGGTCGCAACTGCTGAGCATGAGGTCCGGGATTGGGTTCCCGGGTCGGGCAAAGTGTTGTTGAGCTTTTCCATCAGGAATTTCTCAGTAACAGCCACAGATTTGTGCGGTTTATGGCAAAAGACTCGCCCCTGTTACATGGGACTTTAACATAACTGGCATAATGTGGATGTACTATTAGGTACACCTCTGACTAAACCCTTTTGGGATTAAATTCAAATTCAAAATCTTTTAATCGAGCGGAGGCTCACAGAGGGTTAGTAGTACTAAGTTTTAACTACACAACACGATACGGTGACACATGTAACTGACAGCAGTGAACCACATATGGACAGTCCACTCTGCCAGCAATCATTTCTAGAACCCTGTTAGGGCTGACCATGACTCGAGCCACCATAGATGCTGCACGCTTGCGCATTATTGTGTAAAAACAATCTACACGCGCCGCTGCAAAACTCCCTGATGCACTGCAACGCCATGACAACCGCATCAGTTTTCTGAACGCATTATTGTATTGGACACGAAGGGCTCCATACGACGCTTGCGAATAATTTTCCCACAAGCTGCACGTGTAGAAGGTGGTACAGAATGCTCTAAAGAGCGTCACCTTTACGTCTACAGTACAACGTGCAAACCTGCGGGCTATGTTGAAACACCATTATGAAACTCATTTCCATCCATGTATACACATGTTTATACAAATAAATGAATCTTTATCTTTATCACATTCGCGCGTACGGACAGAGCCCTCCATTCCCTTTCAATGTCAGCATTGTCCTTAAGGTCGGAGGTGACCAAGTGACCAAGGTATTTAAATTGTTCCACTCGCTCGACAGAAACACCGCCGATTACAAGCGTTAAGTCATGTTATGTTAATGTAAGTTGCTATCACATGAACAAAGCTGAAATGCTCATGTGCTTTGGATTAACTACTTGTGCCGGCCGTCCATCATTATCCTAGGCTTTCCCAAACTATGATGGGACCGGTTTTCAGTTTTACGTAATGCAATCGAAAACCAGTAGGTACTTAACATAAAGTGACTGCCTATCCGACCTGCACAACCCAGTGTCTAATTAATTAACCGCGACATAAAAAGGAACTGGTCATCAGACTTTCAGGTTTCTTATTTCCCGTAACGACCACTAGATTTGGATCTTGAATAATCTTTAAAAAACTTCAAAAAGTTCACATCACGCAGTTTTAATAATATTTATTTATTTTATTTATTTATTAAAACTTTATGCACAAGTAAAAAACTGTACAAAGGTGGACTTAATGCCTTGGGCATTTTCTACCAGTCTACCTTAGGGTGATGCAGAGACAATACACAGTAGGTGCAATTACAAAAAAGAAAATACTAGAAAATATAAATATATATATATAATAAATACTATAATACCTTGACAACTAACCCAACACTTTACGCAAAACAGGCATTTTGCTGAACTGGACCTATTTGGCGCAGCCGTGAGTCACACAATATTTCTTGGTTAGTTTTAAATATATTTTGTATATACTTGTGGCATGTGCCAATAAACGTTTTTCTTTCTTTCTTTTCTTTCGAAAGTAATTAAAATACAATTTATAATAATTAGAAATCCCTATTAAAACTGAAGATGGGGCATAAACACAGTGTATTAAATCCGTGCCGCTATGGTGGCGTGGCACAGGTTATGGCCAAGCGCGGTGTATTTATTTGTTATTGCCCACATTAAACTAAAACTTTATAGCTGGTTATTGCCCCCAAGTTGGACTTAGAACATGGACTAAGTTCTGGTTGTCTTGGGGGTAAAGAGGACTTATTTACTTAAAGGTTCTGTTGTATTATTCTGCGATTGTGGTTGACCTCTGGTTGTTGTTACAAAAACGTTTAATGGTAATTGACTATCATAGTATGCGCATGTGATGAGGAGAGACGAATCGCATGTGACTGAAAGAGTGATGAATATACATCAATGTTGATGCAGAGGGAGAGGAAGACCAAGGAACCGATGGATGGATTGTGTTAGGAGTTATGTGAAAGAAAAAGGAGTCAATGATAGCGTGAAGGTTGACAGAGGAGAATGGAAGAAAAAAAACCGGTCAAGTGCGAGTTGGACTCGCGCACCGAGGGTTCCGTACAAACCTGTGGGTATATAACTTTTTTTTATATGACGAAACTAAAAATTTACGGTTTTCGTAATTTTTCCTATATCTGTACTATAAGACGTGACTTCGTACAAAATTTCAAGATTCTAAGTTCACGGGAAGTACCCTGTAGGTTTTGATTCCCGTGCGAGTTTCGAAAATTTGCGGAAATTTGCGGCCTAAGTGGCTGTATCTTTTGATTGCGTTGACTTAGAAGGTTGATTTTTCTACAGCTTCCAGGGACAGTAGAACTAAGTATCATATAGAAATTTCAGTTTGATATCTCCACGCGTTCCTGAGAAAAACGGTCTTGACAGACGGACGGACGGACGGACAACAAAGTGATCTTATAAGGGTTCCGTTTTTTCCTTTTGAGGTACGGAACCCTAAAAACGTGTTGCGCCGACCCCAAGTGGGATGGGACAAGGGCAGGAAGATGACGATGATCTCGTTGACGTCTGATGAAAAATGTTGTAGTAAAGAATTTAGTATTCGTTTCAGTTCAGTGTCACATACTGTTTCAGTGACAAGTTAATATGCGTAAAATTTTTCATTAAGTGCAAACGCAAGTCAGATCTGTAAAGTGAGACATCAGTAGATACGTGATTAAAGTCATTGAAATTTTTAATCCTAACTGATATTAGAAATCTCAATTTTAACAAGAGATCATTTCAATACTGGATCTAACGCGGGATACCCAGTTATCCCAGTAGTAACAGTTAGTCATAAGTATATAGACATACACACATCATCACACACATTTACAGACAGACACCCACACCGTACATATACCCACACGCACATAGATACACACTATAAACTTTAATGACAATTAATTAGAGTCACTCTTTGCTTATCTTTTTATTTTTCTGTTTACTTCACAATTGGCGTAATGTTTAGTATAATAATTTTGTCTACGTACTGTCCGCCGTGATAATTATAGGGTAAATAAACAAGATAATTATAGGGTTGCATTTGCTTAACCAATTTAAACGTTTGTCAGTGTAGTGTGCCTAAAGAATTGATTCTAAAAATCGTGCCACACCAGCCAGTATATTTGGTAGAAAAAATTAAAATCCAACTTTATTTTTTTTTATTAAAAATTACGAACATTTAAACCCTTTTAAACTTTTTAACCCTTACATTAGTTACCTACAATTCTGCCAACCCTATCGCATAGTTTCTTTCACTCCCATTGTTCAGTTCCTGCTAGCAATTAATTAGGCATTCCGTCTTGACCCGCGGACACTCCTGTGTTGCCATTGTGTAAGACCACAGAATAAATAGTTACCGAAGGTCTACTCCATAAAACGAAAGAAAACAGCCGCACTCATAGACAGGTTACACGTAATGATAATCCTCCTGAAGGAATTTCGGTCACGGTGGCCAATATCAGACCAGCCATCGACGTGGAAGACACTGTAGGGCAAAACTGTGTGCACAGACACAGGTGTAATCTCTGTTCCCTCACTCTCATAATCCGATGGGACTGCGATCCAACACAACCGGCAAGAGATTAGGGCCAGAACCAATGGCTTAACGAGGGTACGGGGGTCCATCACACCACCAACTTCCAAACTTGGGATATTACTAAGAAATTCATAATGAAATCCAATAACACTCTGCCTTACCTAGCAATCGAACCTATTACCCCATAGACCACGCTTGCGACTGACCAGACCAACACACGCTTCACATCAATCGCGAATGTCATTTGTTTGAGATCGCGGTACGTACGAGTCTATTTGTGCGTGTACCTGTTTATGCTCGTTGTATGGAACTGGCCTTCTGTACCTATTTATTCTGTGGTTCCATGTTGCCATTGTGTAAAACCATGAGTTAAATGGTGTACAGCCTGTTAGTTCCGACTGATCGGACCAGGAAACTAATCGTAGAAGATTAACGTTTGGCTGACTACCGTAGTTAACAGCTAGCACGAATGTTTGGTCAAATAGTTACCGTTGACTTTTGAAATTGTTACGTTTAGGTATGTACAATAATTATTCGATCATGGTTACTTAAAGGTATGGAAAAAAATGTTACGTTCAGAACTGGATTTCCGAAGGAGCTGCTGTTGTG
Source organism: Standfussiana lucernea (assembly GCA_964057025.1). Lineage (NCBI taxonomy): Eukaryota > Metazoa > Arthropoda > Insecta > Lepidoptera > Noctuidae > Standfussiana > Standfussiana lucernea. The sequence goes on from OZ059809.1 coordinate 5,996,901, forward strand.
ATAAAACCAAAGACGAGCCTTAAATTTAGGTTTCGAAGTCAGGCCCAGTAACTCCACACGACCCCCGTATTTTGCAATGCAATGCATCCATCAGCACAATGTTTTGAGTGCATTACATTGAGTCCTACCGTAAAACGCGATTTTTCACGTAAAACAAGTCGTTTCCCAGCAATAATATTGGCGTAGAGTTAATTAGTTTGATGTACAGAATGCTTGGTTTGACGGCTTCGTGAAGGGCGTCCGTTTACACCTTGTATGTTCGAAAGGCATTAAAATATAAGGTACAAGGTTACTAAGGTTCAAAATCAGGCTTTAAGGATTATAGGAGGATTTATCAAAACCACGCCGATCCATGTCATGGAAAGTGAACTCTGTGTACCTCCACTGCAGTTAAGGAGAAAGTATTTAGCTTATAAATTTTGCCTTAAGTCTATATCCCTACTAAACAGTACAATAACTAGTTTGTTATCAGATCTGCAAACTTTTCGTAACAATTGTTATTGGAGAAACAAAACGATTCCGTTGCTTGCATCTGTGTACGATGAAGTTAAAGAGGAACATGTGGCTTCTAGTGATCCTTTAAAAATGTTTACGTTAAGTGTGTGGGTTACGAATTTTAAAGTGAATGAATTAGTTGTATCAACTTTAGACTGTGTTGCAAAATCAAAAAAGTCCTATGAAAATAGTTCATTAAATCAATCAATTATTGATGAGTTACATTTAAAATACACACATCAAAAGTATCTAGGGATCAACATATATTTTTGCAATAACTTTTCTCCTGATTGATATTAATTAAAATTTTCTTTAAGGATTCATCAAATAAAGTGTTTTCGTTTGTCACAGTAACGATAAACCAAGTCACCTTTGCATTAATAAAGAAATTTGCCATTTTCCTAATAAAGGGATTTTTGACATTTGAACCACTAACATTAAAGTTCGAAAAAAAGACTTTCTTTAAAATTTTATTGGGTAACTTAAACAATTAATAATCCGTGTTTCTACCGCGAACACTAACAACACAAGAACATCGGTTTGGCATACTCAAAATGAGTTCATCCAAATCACGCTGTGGAATGGCCGCCCATGTTCGTTGCAACAACAAAAAAAGGTCTTCTTGCGACTGGATACCCTCCATATTCGGCAGAGCTCTTCTCTGTAGCATATCCCATGCATGCTCAATCGGGTTCAAGTCTGGCGACTGAGCAGGCCAGGGTAGGACATTGATGTTAGCTGCGGCGAGAGTCTGTCTTACAACTCTTGCGGTGTGCGGTCGTGCATTATCATGCATTAACTGAAATAAGGGACCGATTTGCACTTGTAGAGGAACGATGACGTCTGATACAATCGTCTCAGCATAAATTTGAGCGTTGAGGTTGCCTCTGATCCAAATCAACTCAGTTCTTCCGCCGATCCAAATACCCGCCCATACCATGATGGTTCTACCACTATAAGGATGGACTTCCTGGCAGGATTTTAATCGCTGTTGGCGTCCAGGGGTTCTCCAGTGTCGTATACGTCTTGTATCCGGTCTCATACCAAAACGAGACTCATCAGAAAAGCACACGAAACGCCATTGTTCTTCTGCCCAATTTCTGTGTTCAAGAGCCCATTGATATCGAATCCTACGATTGTGCATTGCTATAGGTGGTACCCGTAGCGGTCTTCGGGAATGAAGGTTCACTTCATGCAAGCGGTTTCTGACTGTTTGGTCGCTAATTAAGTTCCCTGAAGAGTGATGAAGCCTCACGGCTAACATCATGGCGGTTATTGTTGGAGCTCTTCGAGTTAAGATTTGAATGTATCGGTCTTGTCTCCGTGTGGTGCAGCGATACCGTCCTCCATGGCGCTCAGCCACGGTACCAGTGCTTCGGTAACGTGTCCAAAGTCGACTGATAACACTCTGACTTGTATTCAGAGCTAAAGCCACAGTACGTTGCCGGGAACCAGCTTCTATCATTCCCACGGCTCTGAGCATTTCTTCCCTGCTTAAATGACGTCGCCGCTCCATAATAACGTTGGTTTTAATCAGTAGTAGGGAAACAGTAGCACTAATAATGTCTTCAATGCGTTGTATGTTTTTATAGGGAAAATATTGACAGCTTATTTTCATCTTTTACTCGAATTTGATTGAGAGTTCCTGATTCAAATTATGAAATGCACCAAAAAGGATCCATATAAATTTATAAAATCATAAATTTACTACAAAGCCACATCTCAATCTCAAGAAATCCGCATAAAAATGCTTGATCCCTAGACACTTTTGATGTGTGTATAAGGACTGGTTTCCTATATTTACGGATGGTTCTAAGAATGAGAACGGTCAAGGGGCAGCGTTTTATGTACCGAATACACCAATGTCTCATCATGATAACTGTTTTAAAATTGATAAAAAAGTTTGTATTATGACCTTGGAGCTTGTTGCGATATCGGAAGCATTGTCTTATGTTCGTAATGCTGGTGTACACAGAAAGGTGGTTATTTTGACAGACAGCAAAAGCTCACTACAACACATAGCTCGATGCGCCTCTGGTTGCAGAGGTGCATCGATAGCTTATTTTATCTTATGTAAGATAGATGAACTTACAGAACGAGGTTTACTTCTGAAATTGCAATGGGTTCCTTCTCATGTTGGCTTAAGGGGTAATGAAGAGGCTGACACATTAGCTAAATTTGCAGCTACCTCTGGTAAACAAATGAATATTGTACCAGATTATTCAGAGTTTTTGCCTAAATACAAACAAATATGTTTTGAAAGTTGGAAGGAGTATTTCAATAAGCGCTCACTAGAAAAAGGAATATGGTACAAAACCATCCAATGTCAGCCCCTTCATATCCCCTGGTTCGCAAACACTAAGTTAAATAGAAAACTGATAGTTACAGCTCACAGACTCAGATCTGGACACATACCATGCAATAAATTTAATTTTATGATGAGGAAGACTGACTCACCAAACTGTGAAGATTGTGGCGTCTGTGAGGATCTATGTCATTTATTGCTGGAATGTGTTCGATTTGAGTCTGGGAGAACATATCTAGCAAATGCCTTTGAATTAAACAGACTGGATGTTGGCACATTCAATGTGATTCTTAGTCAACCCAATTCTAAATTAGCAAAATGCCTGTTTGAATTAATGGCATCGAAGTAAATTTTAATATTTACATTTTTAGTATAAGCTATTGGCAGTCAGATGTGGTTAGGGTATAATGGGACTGGTATGCACAATGTGTAAAAGTCCTTATAATAATTAAATAAAAAAAAATAAAAAAAGGCATTAAAAAACAGTGTCACTCTTCTAGGCCCTCAAGAAATGTATCAAGGTGACAAGAATGGCTATAAATACCAACCAGAACCCTAGATCAATCACTACAGTAGTAGCTAGTTAGCTATTTACCCAGGGTTTTATGCAAAAAAGACTTAAACAACACTCCTAGCTTTATAATATATATGTAAATAGAAGTTTTGTGAATGATAGATAATGTTCCGTGCATTGATGGAGTGCGTCCGGTATCAGACGGACAGAGAGTTGATTGAAAATTCAATCTAAGACAAGTACTTGCTTGTTGAGATGTTGTATAATGTGAAGATAATCTATGTGAATATAATTCTATAAGTATGTAGATGTAGGAACAGTATTAATGGAAAGCGGAATTTGCAAATTGATCGTGTTATGGCACGGCAAATTCGTAAAAATAACGCGAGCCATTCTCGTGATTTCAGGCTTTTGAGGAGTCTGTTTGACATAGTCTCAATATGGAGACACTATCTCATCACCTGCCTAGCCTTTTCCCAACTATGTTGGGGTCGGCTTCCAGTCTAACCGGATGCAGCTGCATACCTGTATTTTACATGGAGCGGCTGCCTATCGGACTTCCACAACCCTGTTAGTATTGGGTAATGCGATATCCCTTGGTAAGACTGCTTGATAGACTTTCGGGTCACTGCGAATAAATAAAACAACACAATATCAGCGAGACGAAAACGCAACTTATCGAAAGCAGCGGATGTGGCTATTAGACTTAAGTATATTGAATACCAAAGCATAAAAGTTGCCACTAAATAAAGAGACAGAATTTCCTCAAACCAACAAAAACAAAGTAAAAGCATTAATTTTAATTACACCATTTAATGGTACTCTTGAACGTCAAGGACTTGGCCAGTTGCTCCGAAAGTTAGTCAATTAATAGTAGCTTAGTTTCCAAGGAATACCTTAAATAAAAATTAGGTAACCCATTAACGCTTTAAACTAATAAAATATGGCACATAGCGCAGGTGTACCTTACATACTACGACATCTTTATATCACCCATCTTGCATACCATAAATGTGGGGTGGATGGGACACCGACGCGAAAACAGAAACCACATACTCAGTACATCATTCTGAAACCCCCCCACATAGAAATTTTTCGTCGGTTATTAAAAAAAAACAGCTGTTCCATACATTTTGGTATTGCACTTTGTAGGAAACAGATTTTTGTTTTAATAACCGACTAAAAATTTCTATGTGGGGGGGTTCAGAATGATGTACTGAGCATGTGGTTTCCGTTTTCGCCCCGTGTCCCTTCCACCCCGTATGTATAAAATATGTACCGCCGACGGCAAGACGGCCTACACAAATAAAGGTACAAAATAAAGGTTTAGAGCATGTAGGTCAGGAATCGACCGAGGGAAGATTAATTTCCACCAATCAATACAATCATCTTACAAATTCGTTTACCTGTGCGTTGATAAGTAATTGTGGCCTCTTTTCTTACATATCTGGTTTAGTTAAACCTAAAAATAATTATAGGAGGAGCTCGTGGCTTAATAACAGCAGCCGCTCGGGTTGATCTTCAGATTAAGCCGCGCTTGCCTGGTTGGTCCGTGGTTGGCTGACCACCCATTACATACCGATATTCCTCCGTGCCTCGGAAAGCACGTTAAGCCGTTGGTCCCGACTGGCAATTTTAGATCTATGACAGGTAGTCAGTGGCCCGAAATTGTGACAACCAGTCTTACCATCGAGTGTCGTATTTACCCAGTACTAACTGGGCTGTGGAGGTCACATAGGCATTCGCTCCACATATTCAGCTGCATCTGGTTAGACTGGAATCCGACCCCGACATAGTTGGGAAAAGGCTACACAGATGATGATTGGTCCAATGTTTTTCACCACCACACCGCTCCGCTAGTCTCAGCTTTGGAAGAATCCGGGCCTTAGTCACAAGTTCGTAAATTACTGGCCTTTACAAGAAGTAGCTTACATGTAATTACTGATTTTATCACAAAGACAGGCTTCATGAAGTTCATTAGATATTTTTCCATCATATCGTTACCGCTGATAGAAAGTCGCATTGCCCTCTGGTTACCAATCTTATAATAAATCTTCTTCTTATCGTGTGGTTAGTGCCTGACCTGGTGTCAGAGTTTTTATGCCGCCCAAGGGCCTCTGACTTGGCTTTGACATACCGTCGAGAAATATCTCTCAGGTATGCTGGTATAATAAATATTAACAAACCTAAATATCAGCAAGCCCTCATTGAAATGTTTGTTTTCATTCAAAGAAAATTAGGTGAACTCCTGTGTACATGACCCACAAACCGACATTTTTTCTTTGCGAATCTTTTAGTAGCTGTATTGTGTAACTCCCCAGGCGGAAGAAGGGATGTATGAAGATTTAAGGAGCCATTATGACATGCCGAATTGGAGAAGACTTCACTGAACTCAACAAGCCAATAAATTGAGACATTAGTTCGTTTCATAACTGGCAAAATGTGGGTGTACTATTGGTCACAGTCACGAGCACCAATATCGCTTGTTTGCGACAAGGATGGCATAAGTCAAAAATTTAGATTTTTCGATGTTGGTTGTAGTTGAATATAAAATGAAGGAAAGCAAGTATTAAATTAAGTAACGAAATACGTAAAAGAAACCTTTAATCTTTCAATAAAAAGTTTCTCTATGCAAAAAAAATATTGGCAATATACTGAAAATATTTTTAGAACTTGCAAAAAAGCTGTCCTGTATTTCTTATTTTTTGAGTTATGTCATTATTCTTGCAAACAAACGATATGTATTATACACTTTCGTAAATTTAAAAGCAGTTTTCGCGAGAAATGACGATTGTATCTCGGAGATAGGATCTATTTCATAAAAATATGAGTTCCAAAATGCTATGTTCGTAATAACATGACATTTTAATCAGAACAGTAGGAGAAAATCACTTTTAAAAGTTGCTAAGTGTTTACATATTGATGCTCGTGACTTTACACTTCTGTCTAACCCTTCGGGGATTACACGCGTGATGTTGTGTTATATAATTTTTTGTAAATATTCAATTTGCTAAAGTATTACTTTGTTATGGAAGAGCGGGGCTTCCCAACACAGGCATTACTTGCTTTAAGAGAGGCTCCAAACACTAAAACTTTTGTATACACTTGTTAAGCAATAAATTATTTTGTATAAAATAAATTGTTCGTCAAATAAAAAAAAAAATACAAGCGAATTGAGAACCTCCTCCTTTTTTTGAAGTCGGTTAATAAAAAAAGTTTACCATATTATGTAGGTACCTACTTCGTTTCACAGATATTTGACAGTCGTTACGAGTAGACAAAAGCCTGAAATTCTGACGACCAGTCATTCCAAGGGGTGATTTTCAAGGGGTATCGAGTACCTTGGTCGCGGAGGTCAGATAGGCAGTCGCTGGTAACTATTCAGCAGCATCCTATTATACTGGAAGCCGGCTTCGACATAGTTAGAAAAAGGTTAAGAATGATGATGACAAATTTCCTGTGGCAGTAATAAAAACAATTGCGGGAGATCCCGTGACGGCCAGACCTACATCATTTTATAAAAGCTGAAACTTTATCAGTGAAAGTGCCTTGGCGCTTTGGGAAACCGCTTAAAATAGTTTGCCCAAGTATTCAGATATAATAAAACGACGTAAGTTCACTTATAATTTAACATAATTTAAGGGTGGTTTTCCACCACACAGAAGAAAAGACGTGGAAGATGTGAATCATCTTACTAGTCCTTATTTATTTATTTGGTACACCAACAGCATTACATACTAAACATTTATAAGAGTCAATAAAAAAAATACTGGTGTATATGCCTATTACAGGTATGCGCAGCATTCGCCATAGTGACAACAAAATAAAGTCCTTATGTAATATATAAAAAATCGCGCTTTATAGTTTGACGTAACTTAGCAGCTATTTAGCACAACATTGTTACGACGACTTTTCATAATATCCACTACAGAGAAATATTTTCAACTTTTATAAAATGACGTAGGTCGTGCGTTCATGGGATTGTCCACAAGGTAAAGTAAACCTTCAAAGTAATCATCGAAATGCATTGTTCTATTGTTGAGGTTTTTTGGTATAAATCACCGGCACCATTCGCCCGCTAACCCTCAGGCACGTACTTGCAAGAAGAGAAAAAGGTAACCCCCCACGTTGCAGGGCAGTACGTGACTTCTACGTGCTGCTTTTCTCCCCAGTCACTTACAGACTTAGTACTGGCAACAGCTGAGGTCAAATAAGTACGATTCACCCAAACGTAGGGACTTAGGTTTAACGTTAGAAAGATCTGATCTATGACGAAGAGAGAATGACGTGTCAGCCTTGCGAAGGGCTGGCTATTCTATGTCGTCATGTGCCTAGCCTTTTCCCAACTATGTTGGTGTTGGCCTCCAGTCTAAACGGATGCAGCTGAATACCAGTATATTACATGGAGCGACTACCTATCTGACCTCCACAACCCAGTCAGTGCTGGGTAATACGATACCCTTGGTAAGACTGGTTGTTTGTCAGACTTTTGGGCCACTGACTACCTGTAACGACTGTCAAAGATCTGAAAGACAAATGACAGCCTGGACCAACGGCTTAACGTGCTTTTCGAAGCACGGAGGAATCTCGGTATGTAATGGGTGGTCACCCATCCACAGAACAAACTAGGCAAGCGCGGCTTAACCTGAAGAATGACCCGAGAGACTGTTATTATTTAGCCACGAGCGCCCCACGAGGGGCAGGCTATGATATGTATTAGCATGTAAATACTGAGACAGGATTTAAGGATTTAATTTAATTTAAGCCTGTATAACAGACTCCGGATAGACACAACCAAGACCAACAAAGGATTTAAGCAGTCTGAAAAGAACCCTCAGAGGTTCTCGTTGTGCCCAGACAGATCCCTAATCGCAAGAGAATACGTTCACACAATAATTACTCCTAAACCGCGCTAACGCTTGCTAATGTTTTCTAGCAGCCACTCGCCTGAAGGTGTACCGCAGTACCTCGAGGTGCCGGAGAGACCTCAAGGGATAAAAGCGTACACATGCAGGACATTATCGTAATTAGCGTAATGCTATTATTGGGAGGCACGGCGCGGCGCGTCGCGCGTAACAGATCGGTAATATGTGGGCAATGTTTGGACTTGAATCAGGGAAGTGTGGATGTGGTAAATTGCATAGCGGATTTCCATTGAGGCATTGAGAAGACGTGTTAATTAATAGTCACGAAAAGTGTCATGCAAGTACTTCCAATGCGTATTGAAAAGCTCACATGAGACGATAATTTACCTATGTTGGTATTTACATTTTTTCCTGTAATGTGTTTTGTGTGTACATAAATAAATAAATACATAACATAACATGGCGTCACGCTTGTAATCCCTGAAGGGTTAGGCAGAGGTGTACCTTATAGGTACACCCACAATTCGCCAGATGTAATAGGGGACCAGCCTATTGGCATTCGCACATTCTGTGTAATAGGCAGTTAACGGCTCTTCTTCTCGTAATACTGACTAGATTAAATTATAAACACCACGGCGTTCCGCTAACTTTTGTAACTAGTACTAACATGACAGAAAACTTTAAAATAAGCAAGAGTCGCCTTCTAGGCTTATCAGGTGCATTCAGCTAGGTACCTTCTTCAGGGAACATTGTCATTAAATACTTTCTTCGTATTGCATTTTTTTTAATTTTAACCTTTTTAGTTATCGTATCACACACAAAGCCTAGTCAAGTATCAATTTCGCAATTTCTTTTACTTGGATAACATATTTTTACCAGATATTCTGATTTAAAATCCAAACTACTTAACCGATTTTGATCGAATTTCTAGGGGACCAATCCACCTTCGTCATTTAAGACCAAGGTTCGTAAATGACGAAATTATGAGGTAACAAACACAACCACAAAAAAATACAACCGAAGTGAGAACCTCCTCCGATTTTTGAAGTCGATTAAAAAAAATATAGAACGCGAATCGGATATGAGTTGCATAGCAAAACTTGTGAACCTACTTCTTTAGTATGGCTAGAATCATCATGGATGGTTAGAATCATCCCCTTGACGATGCTGGTGACTTTTTCGCAATGAACGTGTAATAAGAAGCTGTGGTAGCCTAGTGGTGTGACCGTTGGACTGCCAAGTCATAGGTTTCGAGTTCGAACCCAAGACACGCACGTCTACTTTTCGGAATCATGTGCGTATTGTATAATCCTTTGCTTCGGTGAAGGAAAACATCGTGAGGAAACCAGCATGCCTGAGAGACATTCTCGACGGCATGTAAAGAGACCAGAGGCCCATGGGTGGCATAAAAACTCCGACACAAGGTTAGGCACAAACCACACGATAAAGAAGAACGTGTTATGCCATCTCCATTTCCCTTCCTCAATCCACCCTCCTTCGCAACTGGTGCGGGGTCTGTAGGAAGCCGCTTTTCAACTGCACTCGCCGCCGGCTTCAATTCGTTACATATACATAAATACATAAACAAGTATAATACACCGGGGGTAACGCTCACCAGGTTCCAAGAACAACGCTCATATAGATCGTGGAGAGATAAATGTATCAGAATACTTGCTTATACAATGATGCGGTGTAAGTATCCATACTTAATATTATAAAAGCGAAATTGAGTCTGTCTGTCCATTTCTGTTATCTTTTCACGCCTTAGACGAGACCATGACCTGGATAGGGACGTAGGATACTTTTTATACCGTTAGTGCGTTCCCGTGGGATAATTTCCGACCACAACGCAAGTGAAGCCACGGGCTAAAAGTTAGTGCATGTTTTTGTAGCTTAAAAGTTTACCGGTCTGTGTTCGATGGACCGAGACAATTTAAATCAATTTTATCATCGTGTTTTGATTATGAATCATTAGTTTATCACGAATCTGATCATAACTGGAATTTAAAAAATGCATCATTTTCGTCATCATTATTTTTTGGTGAATCATCACAAAATGATGTAAAAAGCGGATTCCACATTGATTAATTCTGTGCTAAGGAGTAGACCCAGACGATCATTAAGTTTTTGAAGGAATTGATGGAGTTGGCACAGGAACAGACTGGAGGCATTTGCCCAGCAGTGGATGAACTTCGGCTGTAGATGATGATGATAAAGTTTGAAATACTTAACTTCTAATTACCAAAGCTTAAGCTCCCAACGCTTAGATAACTCCTTTTTCTTAGAAAAAAAAAATTAACGACTTCCAAAAAAACAATAAAAAAGGGAAAATTACTTTACTTTCGGAAATCGGTGACAAAAAAGTCAATGAAACAAACAAGTCACCGACTTCCGAAAGTACAGTGATTTTCAATTTTTTTTTTGTGTTTTTTTGGAAGTCTTTAAATTTTTTGCAAAAAAAAATATTTATCGTTTATCACACAAATCCTTGTCAAGTATCAATTTCGCAGTTTCTTTTCCAGCTATTTTGATTTAAAAACCAAACTACTCAACCGATTTTGATGAAATTTCTATGGGACCAATCGGAAACCTTTCAGACCTTTTGGGACCTTTCAGATAAAAGACGAATTTTTCAAATCGGTTTATAAATGACGAAGGTATGAGGTAACAAACACAAAAAAAAATACAACCGTATTGAAACCTCCTCCTTTTTTTGAAGTCGGTTAAAAAGAAGTAAGCTGTAACTTTACTAAAATCGTTTTCTTTGACCTTTAGAGACAAAAGACTAATTAAAGCTATTGAAAGGAGAATGCACAAATCAATAAAACGATCCACATATTGGCATATTGACTCATTTGTGCAGGTTCAACGAACTCACGAACTTAAGAGTCTATATAACCTCAGCTCAAATTCTAATTTGGCCCCCACTTCACCGCGCCACCTCACTCTTTTATCGCGATCGGCGCGATCGCACACAGCTCGCGGTGACGCGCGCGGGCACACGAAGTCGAAGCGATTTTGTTAGAGTAAACTACACTATTATCGGACGAGTACTAAGTACTTAATAAAATTATCAATCATAATTTAATATTAACTTGTCATTATATGAACATAAAATTGTACATCGCAAATTTAGTTTCAATGTACCTACTAACGTCAAAATGGAATCACTTACCATGTGTTAGTACAAGTATTTTACTATATTTGTCTTTAAAATCATGAAAAACAACAAATCGTAAAATATTTCTTGCTCTTACTATGTTATTTTTGTTTTCAAATATCACAGCGACTGTACTATTTTTGCAACAAATACATTGCCCCTTAACCACTACCTAAGTTTGCCGCTATGTGACTGGACAAGCAATGTAAACATCACAAAACGATACTTTATTAAGTGGATGCATCGCAGCCGTGGCGTCATGCAGCAAGTTAGTGATGTGCTTGTGCAGATCGACTAACGTAGGCTATCGATCGATCGATAGGATTAGATCTCTTTGATAATATTACGTTTTACCAATTTGAGCAGTTCCCATTGAATAATGACATAAATTATTTCTTATCAAATCTGTCATGGAAAAATATATGAATTTAGGAGTACACTATTTGACAAAAAGTGCCACCCCAGTAATATCAAAGCGGCAAGTGCTGCACAAATACTTCCACTTTACAGGTCAGTGAGTAAACACCATAGCAGGGTTCAACAATACCTACTGTTTCAATTTCAATACGCTATGACAGCATAAACCAACGTAACCGGATTTTTTATTGTGTTAATTTACTTAATAATATTTTTTTTTAGCTACATATTGTTTATTTTTATTATAATATTTTCTGGACATGCAGTTTATTATTTATTTTATTTTGAGGACGCCAATTTTTTTTGTACAATAATAAATGTAAGATTCGATAACTTTCCGATTTAGTCAATCACTAGCGTATATGTAAAATAAATTGCTTTTGCACAGCACAACGATAGCAACCGATGTTTTTGTGTGCGTAAGTTGTACGGTGCATGGTATATACACGCTGTGATTGAAGGGATAAGGTTTATAATTGATCGTGTAGTACGTTCTGTTTTAAGAAATGCGGATGTGTGCGCGACTTTATTGCTTTTGCTGACCTCTCATTGTACGGAATGCCTATACAATGTGAGATCAGCTTATACTGGAAATGTATAGTTTGATAATTATGTAGCCGTGGGTACGAATAACAGATCAGTTACATTTTTAGGTCGGTAGAAGATACTGACGAATTTACCGGAACATCATCTTTATCACCATCGTTTTCAGTACTGTGTAATCGACGTCTTCTAGAAAGATACATTATAATTATTTAGCTAAACTACCAAGGTACGTCAGTAAGTTCATACATTTTATGTATGTGGTAGGTAGCACTACAGTCGGATAAGTAAGTTACAGTTTTGTTTCTTGTAGTTAGATAGGTAGGTACTTTCCGAACATACCTATATTTTTATTAGGTATTTCTAAGCGCTTGGCTGCTGCACTGCGGGTCGCGGGTTCGATTCCCGCACGGAAGAAATATTTTTATAGCCTAACGATAGTTGTGAAGATTTGTGTTTGTAATCGCACCGTCTCCGATTCAGGAGAAATCCTGGAGTGGGACAACATTATAAAAAACAATTACTAAGTACTTACTGTAGATACCTATATTTTGTTGTAATATACATATATTGTCAAAACAAAAACAAAACTATATAGGTAATTTTTATCTTTTTATTTTTTATAAAAGTTGCCCCACACTGGATTTCTCCTGAATCGTGGACGATGCATTTGTGATTGAAACTTACAAACACAAATCTTCACATGCAGAAACACCTGCGACTCGTAGCGCAGCAGCCAATCGCTTAGCCACTGCACCAAACGTGTCGTATGCTGTCTACCTATATGTTTGTATATAAATAGTAGATAGGTGAATAGATACTTATTTAATTAAGTTTATCATATTTATGTTTGCCTGCTTCTTTACGCCAACCGTTATTTCCCATTGCGCCACACTATAAACCTAAGTACATAAATTTTAATTTTACGTCGTATTGTTGCGTAATGTGTGTTCTGAGCGCAAGCGGCACAGCTCTCCCGTTCGAAAGCCGAAGCGAGACTGAGCGCGGGTGGCGGGCGGCAGAGAACCAACTTCAAGACGCCGATAGTTTAGGTATTTTCTTTTTAAGCTGAAAATAACAGGAATTTAAAAAAAATAACAAACATAAGACCTGCTTTATAGGTAGTTCAGTTAGTATGCCAAATTTCATGATCTAATTTTATGTATTTTTTGAATACCAGCGGTTTATCGTTCGGTTTGGAGGTAACTTTGGAATTTTTTTCTATCGAGAAAATTTTATGGAATCGTGTTTTCGTCAAACATAGGACCTAGCATTAATCCTCAACTTTACCGTATATTTATTTCAAAATTAATGCTGCAGTATTTTCGGCATAACGGAGGATCATGCTAAGCCATCTGACCTACTATAGACCCTTAAGTTCCTTACGCATCCTTGAAAAACCGGTTTCAGATACTAAACAATAAATAAATAATGAATGCCTACTACGGTCTATTCGGTATAAAAGTCCCTCAATATTTAGGTATATAATTTCAGTAAACTCTATAACAAACCCTACTAGTTGCAAAATTAATTACTAATGCCAATTATAACTTAGCTATAAATATTCTCAGATAGCAAATTATCAGCAATTTATGCTTTATCAACGGACCTTTGTTATCTTCGATTGGACTATTACTTTATGCAACATAACCTATAAAATAGAATGAATTAAAGCCAAACTCGTGAGAATAATATACCACCATGCAAAAAGCTTACTGATATTTTATACTAAAAATAACTAGCGTGCTTCACTAGAAACACATAAAAACTAAATTTATACACAATAAAAACCAATGGTAATTAAAACTGAAGACCTTTCTTAGATAGGTGTGTTCATATAAAAGTACAGTCGTGCACACATGTGATAAAACCATCAAGTAAGTGCACGGGATTTTCGAATTAATGTAAAAAGAAAATAAAGTGTAAATTCCCATGTATTAGGAGGGATATATACAGTGTGCATAAATTAAAAAATTTGCCTTTTACGCTTAACAGGTTTGGCGACTCCCGCGGAGCGGGTTCGATTCTTGCGTGTCGGATCTCTCAATAAATAAAATTAAATAAAAATAATTAGTTTTAAAGGCTTCACTGCCTGTTATGTTGGCACAACACGACATACTGCTGTGGTGTTAAATTGCACTTTTTAATTTTTATACCACATTGGCATGTGAGCTGCTTCAGAGAAATTTGTTGCTAATTAACAATTAAAATTATTCGCTTGATTAAACTTGTGTTAGTGTTTTCAGTTCCCGAGTGCTTTATTGGCACTTTGGAGGAGTTAAACGATAGTGATGCATATAAAACAAAGTATTTAATGTAAGAGAAACAGTTTCTGCTTTCGATGATGGTTTGAGATTTTAGGGTTTAATTTGACTGTGATTTGACTATAACAAAAACTATTGTGCTGATAATTAAAGAAATATGTAACTTAATAATAAATTAATAGGTACACCTCTGCCTAACCCTTTGCGGGGATTACAGGCGTGATGTTATGTTATTTGTTAATAAATTAATACTTACTTATTTCTATGTTACAAACACATAACTATAACTTTTTTTGAAACATGCCAATACCTGTCACTACGACAAAGTAATCACCAAAAACAGTATTTTTACATTCAAAATAAACTGTTATTTTACGGTGTAAGTCTTCCAAAAGACTTCCGGTCAACCTTCAGACTCCAATAGATTTTATCACCCCCACAACACCCCAAGAAAAAGATAGGGCAATTTATTTCAAACCATAATGCAAGTTTTCAACAGCTACTTTAGTCACGCGAATGCCAAAACTCTAGTAACAAAAGTATTTGACCTACAAAACCACATTTATAAAATATTTCTTTAATTCGATTCAACATAGAAATACTAGTTTACAAATTACTACACTTTTGATCAGGATAAATTTAAATGTAGTATAACAGAAATACACCGCTCCATCATTTGTGGTGGGGCTCGATGTTGCCTTTAAAAAAATATAAAAGAGGCCCGTACTACCGAGGAGACAAGTCTTGGGCTTAATTAACTTTTTTTAAATGGGAAATTAATTGTGTTTACTGTAAATTGAGATGTTGAAGGCTGTTTGATACGAAAAGGTTTTCTCGCACAACGACAGGCGAGTTTCGCTCAACGATTATCGCGAGAAACAAAATTTCGTCTACGGTTGTCTCATACCAGAATAGTTAGGTGATTTTCTTGGACAAAAGAAAACTTCAAAACTTTTTGAAAGACAAGGCAATTTTTGCCGTATCATAAATGCTGTTTTTACACCATTCACCGTGTTTATCTCTTTTGATTAAGCAGCTATGCGAGGCGAGAAATAATCCTTGTGTAAATGTACCTTCAATTAAGTTGCTGTGTTATTTGTTTATTTAATTAACTTTAATTGCTGAAATAAAATTGTAACTAATAGTGTACAATAAAGTGTGATCTTTCTTTCTGCTTCGTGTCTGAGAAACAGCCAGTAATTATCGCTAAATGAAGATCAAATTATTATCTTGTATTAATGGTGCCTGGGGATGTGGCTGTAATTAGCCGTAGATAAGGCAATGTCTTGTTTGCTGTTTAAATAATGGATGTAAAATAATTCTAGGGAAATTTTGGCTTTATTTTTTAAATTTGTATATAAATCTTATCAGTTCCCATAATGTGATAAAAAAATGTATTTCCATGTATTCTTTCTTTGTCCGGCTGCGAGATATACTTGTAGGTTAACAAAACTTAAATATTATTCAGTTAATCCATAATAATTCCCCTTTTGTAACTCCTGAAGAAAATTCGGTTGATCAAGCACGAGAACCTAATTCACTATTTTCAAGCATAAGAATTTAGGTAAAGAATCATTTACCATAACTTTTTATAGCTACAAACCCTAATACTAAAACAGAAATATCAGCCACACTCGAAAAACATTTTCACAAATAAAAGTTTAACGAAAAAAAGCACAATATCGGGCTAACCCAAAAAATATAACAACAATTTCGCCATTTAAGTACATAACATTAAATGTAAAGGGAAACATAAAACCGTAGGTACGTAGTAGCAAATGGCACATATTACGAGTTAATAGGAAACTGCCAGAAAAATTACCTAAATCACTTTTTGTTACAAGTGTACGTTTGCGTGTCAAGCGGGCATAAGGCCCTTGCACACGCTATTCCAATGTTTTACAGACTTTGCCATAAAAAACGACGGGCCGCCGCCCCAATTGATATTTTGTAAGGGTTACTTCTGTTTTCTGCTGGGTATATAAATATTGCCTTGACAGGGATTAATTTTTACACACAAATATTTTACACGGACCCCTGACGAATTATTGTTATGTTCGACGCTTGCGGTGTTGGGTTTGATTGCATTACATGCCTTTAAGTGGCAAGAGTTTGACACATTAAAGTTTTAGTTCGATTACGGGTTTTACCGAGTTCGCAAAACGGAATCTAGTGGGAGTCATTCCGTTTTAGTAGAAGCTTGTGTAAAAACAGCACCTCATTGATTGATGTGGTTGAAATACTGGGATGTTTTAAATTTCGAACTATTTTCAGTTTTAAAAAAAGTTGTATAGGATATTTCAAAAATAGGATAAAAGATTTTTTCTTCAGACAGCATGTGTTTTGACGTTTGCTCAATTGAAATTGAATTGCGGCAGAATTCTCAGCATATGTTTTCTAATTTCAGTGAAATTTCAAGCTACACACAGTCCTATTCCAATTTTGATCGCAAACAAACATTGGTAGCAAAGTCCTAAGCCACATACACAGTCTTATTCCAGTTTTGATCATATGGTAGCAAAGACCTCACAAAACAACAACAAAATATCTGTTTGCAGCTTAAAACGGGGTGGTCCGTAATAAGTCCGAAGAAATTCAGCGATCCGTTTGTCATCGCTGACTGTACATTTATTACATTCCGATGTAATAAAACTGATTTCTTTCTTTCTTCCTTATATTCACTACTGTAGGGGCATTTATAAATGTCGTAACTTGACAAGAATTAATTATTATTACAAAAATATCAAACAGAATCCTCAAACTTTTCAAAAGCTCGTCGGATCAAGCTCATCAAATGGCAAAAATAAATATATTGTTAAGTATGGTAACTATCTTTTGCCCGCTGCTTCGTTCTTGTTTAGATTACATAGTAGACTAGCTTTAACACGCTGCTTCGCCTGCGTGATGGCTGAAAATTATCCCATGAGGAAACCGGAATAAAAAGTAAATTATATCCCACGGCCTAACCAAAGTTATAATCTAACTGTGTGCCAAAATTCATCGAAATCGAAGCTATGAAGAAGACAGAGAGATAGACAAAAAGTACATTCCGAAGCTTTACGAAGCTAGATTCAAGTAAGTCCGCTAAGCTGTTTCACTTTCGCTCGTATAATATTAGTATGGATGTGTAAGGAGTTACAAAGAAAAAGAAAAAAAACTGCTTTATTTATTTTTAGTGCCTTTAACGTGTTAGTAATTAGTTGTGGTCTTGTGGGCTTACTTTTATGGGATGTGAAATGAGTTCAAGATCGTAAATCTGTTACTTATGACCTTTTTCAATTGACTATGTTGAAGAGGCGAAGAAAATGGTGAGTACTTGTCAAATTGTGGGTTGTAAATGTCGTAGATAGCAGTGGTGGGCCAGCGCACTGTGCTCGCATTGTGGATTACGACCCACCAGGAAAGATAGCTTGTGTCTCAGAGTGAACCTGTGGGGATGAATTTGCAGAATATAACATCACGCTTGTAATCCCAGAAGGGTCAGGCACAGGTGTACCTAATAGAACTTACACCCACATTTCGCCAGTTATGCTTAAGTCCCATGTAGTATATAGAGGGCGAGCCTATTGCCATCAACCGGGCAGAAATCCAGACTCCGTGGCTGCTACTGAGAAATTCCTGTTGGAAAACCCTATATACCGAAATGTGGATTCATACGACGGTAACCGTATTGAGGTTTAGGCGACTGTGTTTCCACAGCAAGGGGTGTGCGTGAGGACGGCGAGCAATGGGTAGCTCGCCGTCCGGTAAGGACCAGGCCCGGGTCGATGGCGCGTTGTGTTCCACGCGCGCCTCAAAGAGATGTCAGCACAAACTGACGGGGTCCACTAGGACCTATGCTTACCAGGGTTGCGGGTTTGTTCGAAAGAGTTACCGTGGCCCTTGGCACAGGCAACTGAAGGAACACGGATGGGTTTTATTCAGTAAGAGTCTGACACGCCCTCCCGCTCCACCCAGAGCGGTAGATGTCATTTGATGATTTCCGACCCCAAAAAAAAAGGGGGTGCGTAAAACTCACCAGTCATATTGTCAGCTTTGCTCATACTGTGAAAAACTCGTCGTTGCCCGTACATCTGTTGTGGAAACGCAGCCTTGGGCTGACAAGAAGCGACGTCGAAATGAATAAATAATATTGAAATAAATAGTTTCAATACTACTCGTATTTCCTTTATTAATTTTTGATTTTTATTTTTTACATTTTTAAATATTCGCATGTAAAATAAAATAAAAAACATTTAAAATATAAAAAAAAATATTATTATTAATTAATTAATTAATAATAGATTAATTATTACTTTCAATAATATTAAGCTTTCACGGTTTGTAACTAAACTTACACTGTCACTTATGAGATATCTTCGGTGATGACCAATTTTTGTGACCTTCCGATATTTTGACGCTGTTGCAAGCGCCATGATCGCTGGAATACTGGAGAATGCTCTCCAGTCTTCCCGCAATCCTGGCATTAAAACGGCGCTAATCACTGAAGATATCCCGTAAGTGCATGTGTTAGTTAAATTTCAATATTATTGATTAATTTCATTAAAAATAATTAAAACAAAAATATTTAAATACTAGCCATACTCGGGAACTCGAGACCAAACAAATGGTGGGTTCTCAAATAGTTGTTGCAAGGTAACTTTAATTTTATTTTAAGATAGTTTACAAAATTACCGAATTGGCAATCCAAAACAACGTCTAAGCGCATTGAACATCAAATGAGCCATCTCGGGCAGGTCCCCAAACAATGATATCAATAAGAACAGTTATAACTTCACCAGTTTTCCCCCTCCCTTCCCCCCAACGATTCACAACTGTCTAACCCAATCACAGACCAGACAACGTTTTATCACACAATCGAAAATCGAATCGAACCATTGTTCTATCACAGAATAGATAGGTACAGAAGCTCAGCTCCCTACAACGAGCGAAAATAGGTACACGTTTAGATAGAAGTGTGCGTACGGCGATGTCAAACAAATTAAGTCGCGAGTGCGTTTGCACTCGCTGTACGTGAAGCGTGTCTATCTGTCTCGTTGATCTCGTATTCACAAGCGCAACTGCAGTCCTGGGTTCGATTCCCAGGTTGAGCAAAGAGTTATTGGTTTTTCAAATGACTAATTTCTTAGTTGGAGCTTCAAAGTCAAAGTCAAAATTATTTATTTGCGTTAAATGTTGTACAATAGATGGTAAATATAACAAGTGCAGTGACACATTTCGCCATAAAAATAGCATGCAAATATTAATAAACACTCACATTAAATTATGTACCTGGGTAACCAAATAAAAACACATAATATTAAGTAGGTAAACAAATAAACACAAACATTAAATTAGGTAGGTAACCAAATAAACACAACCATTACTAAATAAAGCAGGATATTTCTTCAGCTTAAAGTATGGAAGTTGGCGGTGTGGTGAACCTGTAATTTGGATAGCACATGGTTCTGCACCCGATCTCTCTCCGGTCGTACCGGAGAGAGATCGGGATATAGATAGGATAGAGGAAGAGCTAGTACCTGTATACGCACACACTTGTGCACTACGAGTACGTATACCTAATATTTTACTTCTTGCGTCGATTGCTGGTATAAGCCAAGATTGATTGCCATGGCCGACAACGGTGTGAAACGGAAGCGAGTCTATTGTGCGCGTGCGTTTTTGCTCGTTGCATTGAACCAACCTTCTGTACAATTCTATGGTTCAATTCTCCATGTCTCCGTCCTTCGCCAGTATTCTCTGTTCTTCACAGTTTATCGCTTCGTGGCCCATAGCTCGAAGTAATGGCCTTTAATGAGCGTTTAAGACGTGGCCCAAGAGCCCGCCTGTTTTATGGCCGTAATTAAACCTATGTTATCTGTTGATCTCGTATATCCCAGTGCGAATGTCTGTGTAAATTGATTTTTATATTGTTTCCGCGATTTTTTTTCGTGTTTTGGGGTGAATTTTTTGTTTAGATTTTGTTGGATAAGGGAAAAATGGGGTGAGTTCGTTATGGTCCGCAATATAAACGAGCGATTGTTTAAAGTATTTAGGGCCTCATTTATGACAGAGTTAGCTTGACCATTCGGGGATTAATAAAATAACATATCATCACGCCTGTATCGCCGAAGGGTAGGCCAGAGGTGTCCCTAATAGCACACCCACATTTCACCAGTTATGTTAAAGTCCCATGTTATAAGGGGCGAGTCTATTGCCATCAACCGGGCATAAATCCAGACTCCGTGGCTGCTACTGAGAAATTCTTAATTGAAATACCCAATAACACTTTGCGCTACTTGGAAATCGAAACCAGGACCTCATGGCACTCATTACACTCCTATACATTTCTGACTTTTCCACACTTTTCCTATATAGTTATCTGACAGAATGACATTTTTTATAGAAATTCGACATTTTGGGCCACTTGTGAACCAACTAAGAGGTGCTGACAGAAAAAGCTTCCCATTTTCGTCACAAAGTTGAAAACCATGAAATAAATATAAACAACGGAACAGCTGTTTGTTTCTGAACGATTTTATTCAGTTTCACACTCTCCTAACGATGGATTTTCCGCCCACTTCAGCAGACGAGTGGAAAGTTTTACACACGTACATATACTCGTATATGTATATAGGTCTCATGACAGTACCTAATATATTACGGTCATATACTAGCTTTTTCCTTCGATTGAACTCGCATTCTAGTTTCATAGTACTTAGGGCCCAATTAATTTAGAGACGGCACGGAGACGGCATGTGTTCCTGGGTTCGACTCCCAGGTCGGGCAAACTGTTATTGGGTTTTTCCATTAGGAATTTCTCAGTACCGCCACTGAGCCTGGATTAGTGCCCGGTTGTTGGCAACGGGCTCGCCCCCTATTAAAACATAACTGGAGAACTGTAGGTGTACTAATTAGGTGTAAGTACCTAATATTACACCCTCATTTCTCCATTCAGAGATGTGCCTCTGAATAACCCTTTGTGTATTACAGGCGTGATGATGTTATGTTACGGCACAGAAATTCTTCTTATTTCATGCCAAACTGCTTTCCTATAACACTTTATTAATACATGGTTGCGTTCACCCCTAAATTTATTAGATCAAAACAAATATGAAGTACTTGGCAACCTATATCGACTTAGAAACTTATCAAGTCCCCATCCTTAATAAAATTAACTAAGTTCATCTCCCAAGAATTGCTTCATCCCTACCCTTGAACCTTGTAGGTACTTTGACCTCGGAGGCTATTAAGCGAACATTGCGAACCTGATTGCTTGAACCGAGACATTGAAATTTAAATGGTTAACGGTCGGACGAATAGAAAAAAGTAAGGAAATCAGTGCTGTAAATGAGCATCTCATTTGCAGCTCAAATCGGTGAAAGTAGATAATTGAAGCTGCACAACGGTGCATTAGAATCTATGATATAAGAGGAATTCGTACCCGGTTGATGAAAATAGACACGCTCTCTGTTGCAGAGCACTTAAAAATAACTAGCGAATTGTGTACTATAAAAATCACCGTGGTATTGTTTATTTATTTATTTGGATTTCCAACAAAGGATACACGGATACAATATGGGTCACAATATAGAACAAAAGGTTCTTTTAAGTGTGCTCCTACAAATACCATAGCATGTATCTAGGTGTTATCACAGAAAAAAAATTGAAAATAATAAAAATTAAATAAAAAAAAACGAAATCAAAAAAACTAACACAAAATAAAAACCATTTGATGACAAGAAATCATAAGTACTTATCAAAATTGTTTCAAATAAAAATTTTAACAATTATTCTACTTTTATTGCAGTGGTCACATTATTTTAGTATTAATTTAGAGATGGGGGATTTTTCGGATAGGGGGTTGACTGAAGCCTCTAGAGTCTAGAACAACACAGGCAGGCAACGAATGCGAGCGCGTATACAAGATGGAAGTGTTACATATTAGCCCTCTATCGTTATACATATGTGTCGAGTCTCTACATTCTTTATCAAGTATCCTAATTGTATTGTAAACAACCATTATATACTTTTATTATAAATAAGATACTAGTAATGTCATTCATAAATTAGTTAAGGACTTTGTTATTGGTCCATATTAGTTATCTTTTTCACTAACTAATCACCATTGGTTATGTTTACTTATCCCATAGGATTCTTAGTATGTAAGCTCAGTTCCTTTCGTTGTAAGGTTGTTCAAACTCTTATTCTATTTCCTATTTTCTTTTCCTATTTCTCTTATTTTTTTATTATTTATTTATTTATTTATGTACACACAAAACACATTACAGGAAAAATACATAAAGACAAAAGAGCACAAAGGTACCGCTTATTTCATTTAGAAATCTCTTCCAGCGGACCTGCGAGAGGACAGCGGCGGTTTTTTATTTTTTTTTCTATTTTTTTTTTCGCCTAATTCCTAAATCTTAGTATTAATTATAAATATTGTAACAATTAAATAAAAGTTTATTTTTAAAAAACGTTTTTGAGTTACATCACGTAACAGAAGGGACAGCGACGCGAAAACGGAAACCACATACTCAGCACATCATTCTGAACCAAAAACAGCTGTTTTCTACAAAAGTGTAATACCTACACGATCAAAATGTATGGAACAGCTGATTTTTTTTTAATTCCCGATGAAAAATTTCCATGTCCCCACATAGAAAGAAGAAGATTGATGTACTGAGTATGTGGTTTCCATTTTCGCGGCAATGTCCCTTCCACCCCGTATAAAATAGCACTCATTTAGAATCGATGTTCCTCACTTGGTGGTTCAGGTCCACTCTCGCACTCGTTCAGCCTCGGATTGTCTAGGCGAGAGTGTACAGCCACCTTAATGTTAAAACTTTCTTTTAGCTGCTTATTAATGATAATTTCTTATCTGTCTAGTCAAACTCTAACACAATATCATCATCATATACCTGTCCCTTTTTTTTTCCACGATGTTGAAATCCGCAATGGATGTCCTCCGCCCTGGGGCGAGCGGAGGGGTCTGTCAGACTCGTACTGACTAAAACCACACCGGTGTTCCCTCGCACACTTGCGTCGGGGGGCAGCGGGAACTAATGTGACTTCCGCTGCCCCGGACTAGTGTCGGCCCGCTTGACCTGCGGGCCTCGGGGCCTCGGTGCCTGCGGGGTGTCGTCCCGGGGGGAAGTGAGGTGTATAAAACTCCCCCCGTTACGTCATAGCACACACACTACGCGCCACCGTCTCGGGCCCAGTGTGATGGGGGGCGATAGATGTCCCCGAATCCGTCGCCCCTGGACCAGTTTATATATATATACCTGTCCCTGCCCCATGTTACTTGTGGTCGGCGCAACATGTTTTTTTTCTTCCATTCTCCTCAGTCAACCGTCACGCTGACATTGACACATTTTTCTTATATATCATTCCTCACACAATCCATCCATCGTTTCCTTGGTCTTTCTCTCCCTTTCCATTCATCGACATTTATATTAATCACTCTTTTAGTCACAATAAATAGAATGGAACCTAAAATATTACCTACCTAGAACACTTGTCTGACCTGGTGGTAAGAGATGGCGCTAGACAGCTGTCTAGCGCTGTCACTTTCCCACTCTCGGAATACTACTAAAACATTCCTGCATCATGGTAACCCCCCTGGGGGTTAAATCCAGGCCCTCACGAGTAACAGCCAACCTCGTACCCACTGCATCAACGTCTGAATCAATATCCTTGTCCCGTCGACCTTCACCGACCTCTGTGGCTATTAAGACATTATTACGAGCCTCATCGCCTGGCCAAAACATTGGAACTCTGTGATTTACTGGACTTCTTAGAATCTTAGATGAACACTGAACTTTTTGTAACTTTTCGGAAGAAAAATTTTTTTGAAGATATTTGTCTTTTGTCGCCTGCCTGTCTGCGACTATCACGTTGGTTTAGTGGCCGCAAGGGATAAGCTAAAACCTCACGACGTATCACCAATGGGGGGGATACTACAAAGTGGCCTAAAAAACTCGCGTAATTAAAGGATGGCAAAGGACAGCCAGTCAGCCGTGTTGAAATATTTCTTCATACATTTGGTACTGGACCATGACATTCACGGGCTAACTGTCGGTACGCTTTGGTGTGACCATGGCTTAAAATTGGGACTGGACATAGACCGCTCCCAAGCTGAGCAACAACAGCCTATTTCCTGCATCTAGTCTGATCCAGTCACCTTTAAAAGATCATCGGCCCATATACCTTACATATACTGTATACTTTACTATTGAAAAGATCACAATTATCTAATATTTCGTGATAGAATCCGTTAAACAAATTCGCTTGCTGAAATCATTGTTTTCGACCTACGGAAAAAAAACAGTAATTGTCACATCATCCCATCCCCAGAATCCTGATTAATCGCGATTTTTTGACCCCACCCCTTATGTTATTTTTTAAAGCACCAAGTTTTTCCTGACATTTCCTTTCGACCCCTGCTGCGTTGCCATTTTACTTTACCTAGCAATTTTACATAGATTCGTTTAATTTAAAAACAAATCTAAATGCCCAGGGTATCAGTAGCTTATCAAGTAACAAGTTGTTCGAGTAAATGAGGGAAACGAGTTAATACGATGCAGCGAAGGCGACAGATTAGCGCTCCGGGCCGCTAAAGTGTCGCTTGACACGCTATGCGTATGTTGTTGTGCATATTCACCTTTTTTGTGAGTCACAATACCTGTAACTAAAGAGGTTGTATATCTGTAGTTTGTTGTTATTTTATGGTGAAATACAGTTAGATCTGGTGCATGTCTGGTAGTTAATGGTTTATGATGACGTCATATTTTGCTGTTATGATGAGTCGCACGACGTCTGAGAAAGCTGGGTATGGTTGGAAATATAATTTAAAAAATGTTAACAAATTGATTCAGAAGCATTCTCTTCTCTCTCGAGAAAAGTTCAACACTTAATACGGACAAAGTAAATTGCTCAAATGCAAATCTCAATAACAGATACCTAACTATCTACAGTCCGTTGTAACTTAAACTTAGATGTCGCTTAGTCTTAGTCAAAACAGGATTTTGAATATTCAAATAAATTACAAAGCATACTGCGGTCATTTTAACATAATCAGTAAAACACAGTGTAGTGCAATTTAATTGGGCATTAATTTTTAATGTTACTCTAAATCGGGAAATAATCTCGATTACATTCTTTTAATCTTTATTTCTTCTGTAATTTGATACGGTTAACTGCACTAAACTCAGTTAGAACCCACTCGTCTAAGTGATTTAACCAATTATTTCAAGTCACCCGCAGTGTAACATAGTCTTGATATTATATTGTATTCTATGAACACCGATGTATTTTATTTGGAAAGGATATTGTAGAACTAATTTGTAAAGTGAACTAAAATAAAGGTTTTAGTTAGTTGACTAGACTAGACTTCATAAATCCTGCTTACTTAATGCTGCAGTTTGCTGGCGCTCGTCACTAGTTTTAGTAAGTTTCGTAGCAACTTATTTGATAAGAATCATTTTATATGTTTGTAATTTTGAAATGTCGGTCAACAGACAAGATTAATTTAGGACATATATTGTATAGTTGTATGTGCAATATGAGTCGACGTT
The DNA here is from genome assembly GCA_964057025.1 of Standfussiana lucernea. Taxonomy (NCBI): domain Eukaryota; kingdom Metazoa; phylum Arthropoda; class Insecta; order Lepidoptera; family Noctuidae; genus Standfussiana; species Standfussiana lucernea. The sequence continues at coordinate 6,023,025 of OZ059809.1, forward strand.
TTTATTTAACAATTATTATTTAATACTTTAAATTAGCTTTTAGTTTAAGAAAATATTTGTTATATTTCACCTTAATACGCATTACACATAATAATAAAAAGGCAAAATATGGTTTGTGCCTAAACCACCAGTTCTAAACAACTGGTAACACCTGTATTTAAAGAAAATAAATTATTCTTGTACTTTTAAGTATTTCTAAAATAGTTCCGATACGTTTTACCTTACCCAGCTTTCTATAAATCAATAGTACATTTTTTTTAAATTATCTATTCATTTGAGAACTCAAAAACTCGGATGTCGTTTCCAAATTATATCATATCGTGAAGAGGCATTTAGCTAGAAATCAGAGATCTAGAAATGCGTGATCATCTTCCTACGCTAAACTTAACACGGAAGCAAACTCAAAATTCATTCACAATTCACCACTTACGCTCACAATTAAAATATTCCTAAGCGACAACATGACAACGCATCTCTTCCAGTAAAAGTTAACTCCACGTCACCTCTCAATGTGATACCTACACAAAGAACATTGGACATTGTGATTACTGCCTGTTCGAGCGTAGGTAACTTTTTAAATACCACTGTATTACCTAATACACCATTATGACAGTTATCTTTTCGTAGTCTGCCAAAGGAAATAAATAATCTCTCAGTATTACCTAATACAACTATTATGGGATTTATTTTTGAAATCTGTCGATGACCTAAAAAAATCTCTGTGTCCTGATGAACTTCTCATTTCCATAAGTTTTCGTCTTTTTTAAAGTTGTCCCACACTAGGAATTTCTCCTGCATCCCGGTCCCGTATACAAATATTTGTTCCGTGTGAGTATCAAACTCTCGACACGCAGTGCGGCTGCCAACAGCTCAGTTACTGCGCCAACCGTGCAGTCTAGTACATGCTATGCTACTATGGTTGCAATGGCGGACTTAACGAATATTTTACGCGGGCCCAGTGCGGAGTGCGGATGTAGCATGTCTTCGAATTTTTGGTTCCACGACAATCCAGTTTCCTCGCAAATTTTGACAGGAATTACACGAAAATAGTCAAAGCCCCCAATTACGAAATGAGTGTGTACTAATTTATACTGATTTGGACTGCCTTGTTGTTTGGTTTAACGATCACAAGCACGACTGCTGAGCATGAGGTGCTGAATGCGATTCCCGGGTCGGGCAAAGTGTTAATCGGTTTTTCCATCAAAATTTCACAGCAGCTGTCCCAGAGGCTGGATTTTTGCCCGGTTGATGCTCGCCCCCTATTACATGGGACGTAAACATAACCGGCGAGATGTGAGCGTACTATTAGGTGCACCTCTGCCCAACCCTTCGGGCATTACAGGCGTGTTGTTATGTAGTTCAAGAAACAACAAATCGAATACACAATTTTGCTATGCAACAACACTTTTTAACATTGGACTTTTATGGTCATGAGAGATGATGCTTTCAATTATTTTCATCCTGAATAATGCAAGAGATAAATCTCTACACGTCTTCACAAGATCAATGCCGTGTAGCAGTAATGGTATTTCAGTAATCTGCGACCGGTCTATAGATTCGCTTTGCGTCCCATCCGCCAATGGCTGTCAGCGAAAATTAGTTACGCATAGGGACACCAAATTGCACAAATTTCACAGGATTAGGCGTTACAATGCAGTGTGCAGTGTATGATGGCTTGTAGTCTTGACGTTTTGAATAAACTGAATGACTGATTGAGTGAATATTACTTCTGTTCTTCTGTTCTTAATGTGAGGAAACAGATACCATACTGCATTGACTAGCAAACTGCAAAAAAATCCACTACTACTACAGCTATAAATTATTCAACGAATTGTTAAGCTATTTCACCACCTTTTCCCAGCTATGTTGGGGTCAACTTCCAGTCTTACCGGATGCAGCTGAAAACCAGTATTTTACATGGAGCGACTGCCTATCTGACTTCCACAACCCAGTTAGTACTGGGTAATACGATACCCCTTGGTAAGACTGGTTGTCAGACTTTCGGAACACTGACTACCTATAACGACTGTCAAAGATCTACAAATGACAGCCGGGACCAACGGTTACCCATCCACGGAACAACCTATAATATGTGCAATTCCATCTGTGCTCAAACAAAATACAAAAAGAACAACACTTTTCGTTCCCACATAATATACCAGAAACATGGCAACCCTATCAACGGGTGTCATTAAATGTGTCCGACAGTGTAATACAATGTCTCACTGACACGTATTCAGTGGCCATTATTTTGTTTTACCTGCAAAAAGGTCATACAAAAAGCTTGTAGCTTTAATTACCAACTAGTATTTTAATCACCAAGGCGCTTGCTTATAGGTAAGAGGCAAGCCATGAAAGCTAGCTACTTCTTCTTGCTTTTGTCCACCTAGGAGTTTAGTTGGGAATAAATTATTATTGTGATGTTGGTGAGAGGGGGGACGGTAACATTGTAGATAAAAGGATTAAAAGAAAACTTTGTAGATTTAACAGACCTTAGATTAGGTACAAGAGTAACCGGGTCTATGTTATCTTCTTTATCTACAATTACTAAACATCTCCGAAGAATCAGCCACAGGCGAGCAGAGCTCCAAAAAATCACAAAATGGAAAGGTTGCAAGAATGTATGAAATGAAAATTTCAAGTTGTTTTATACTAGACTAGCTTATGCCAGCGGCTTCGCCCGCTTGGAGTTCGATAATCTGCCCACAAGATCGTCCTACCGGGATGAAAAGTAGCCTATGTGCCATTCCAAACCATAATCTATCTCTATGCCGAATATCATCCAGATCCGCTCAGCCGTTCTGGCGTGATTGAGTAACAAACATCCATCCATCCAAACTTTCGCATTTATAATATTAGTATAGAAGTATACAAGATTAGTATAGATTGACTTATAAATAAGGTTCAAATTGTGTGCAATGTTGAAGTGTTACATTTTTGTTTTTAGTTTATAGTTATTTATTTTTATTAATAAATATTCGTAAATGATTTATTATTTTAATATAGTAACATTAAAAAAATACCCACCGAGTAAAAACTAAACTAAGATCATTCCTGTGATAACTGTTAATGATTGTGAATGTACGCAGATTATATTTGTTAATTTTGAATAGGTAGGTATAATATATATAGGCATATTAATGTCACTGAGTTTTTTTCGTTCGTGACTGTACCGTTGTGTGAATTTTGGCAGGAGGAAAAGATGGGAAATTTTTGTAGAAATAAAAGCATGGGGGATGAGTTGGGAAGGGGAAGCAATGGGAATAAACCAAAAAAAAAGTAACTACCCACATTTTATGTCAATTGTTTAAATCCCTTATAATATGAGGCAAAAAAGACACAAAGAGGAAGTCTGGAAGTGGCACCGGTGACTGAAAAGTGGTGTGGTAATCGGTTCGCTTGGTATGGGCATGTGGTGCGGAGGAATGAGGAAAATGTCGTGAGGAAAGTTTTGAGTATGAATGTGGATGGGTATAGGAGTAGAGGAAGACCGAAGAAACGATGGATGGACTGTGTGAAGGATGATATGGCTAGAAAGGAGGTGTCTGATGAGATGAAGAGTAATACAGAAGTATGGAAGAAGAAGACATGCTGCGCCGATCCCAAATGAATTGAGATAAGGGCAGGAGAGTGATGATGACACAAATCCTGACTCCGGGCTGCAGCTGAGAAAATCCTGCTGGAAAAACCCAATAACCCAACAAGGAATCGAATTCTTAACCTCACAGCCAGCAGTAGCGCTATCAACCACTAAACCAACCAGACTTTACAATGTATTAAGAAAACAATGACCTGTTGTTATCTGTACAAGTAAAATAGATCTGCTAATGGTTCCTTCAAGCTAAAACTATTATCTTGTCGCAATTTACACACTTTAGGTTCTATTTTAACGTAAGTAGACTTTACATTGTTACCGCGAGGTTGTGTGGTCTCGTAATTTGTGCTAGTAGGTAAGATTTGATGAATTAGACTACTTAGCTTTAGGTAACACGCGGAGTTCGTGGCTAAATAATATCAGCCCCTCGGACCGATCTTTAGGTTAAGCTGTGCTAACCTAGGTTGGTCCATGGATGAGCGATCACCCATTACATACCGAGTTTCCTCCGTGCCTCGCAAAGCACGTTAAGCCGTTGGTACCGGCTGTCATTTGTAGATTAGATCTTTGAGTCGGTATGTTATTTACTAACATACTAACCATTTATGGACTATGTAATGGGTCTGAAATAAAGATATTTTATTTTTTTTTTATTTTTTTTTATACCCATTCAGAAGACCGACAGTCAAAGATCGGTTTCGGCTTCTTTACTAAAGCTCAGTGGTAATGGATATTACGTTACCCAGTAACTGGATTTTGGACGTCAGATAAAATGGTGGTACCGATTCAGCTGAATCCGATAAGACTCCCGGAATCTATAAATTTGACTCTGCTTCTGATATGGTAACACACCAGATCGTTATCGGCAGCGTGGACAAGTTTCCATTCGATTAGCCAAAAAACTAGCAGCTAATACATAAATTAGATTTTTAATAAATCGATTAAGTTGACAATCGCTAAAATGATCTTTTATCTATTCCTGATCACAAACTTACTAATAGGAACATATTTTTAACGATTTTTATTGAAATCTAGAAAGACATAAAATTTTATTGCCGAAATTTTTGCAAGGATTATGGTTTAATGGGAATTCTTTTATACAAAAAAAAAACACTTAGTCCACTTAATTATTATTATTAGGTAGGTATGTCATAAATATAAAGAAAAATTGGTTGTAAAAGGATAATAAAACATCAACAAGCCGCAGAGATGGTTTCTATTGAAATCACTACATAGTATAAAACAATGTCGCTTCCCGCTGTCTGTCTGTCCCTATGTATGCTTAGATCTTTAAAACTCCGCAACGGATTTTGATGCAATTTCGTGCGATTCAAGAGGAAGGTTTATATGTATAATACATGCATATTATGTAGAGAAAACATTAGTATCTAGCTATTTACATTGCACCCGTGCGAAGCCGGGGCGGGTCGCTAGTATTTTTATAAAGTCCATCTACACAGTTTTTTTTCTACGAACCTCAAACATAGATTTTAAACTGAAAGGTCTTTTGACCAAGCTCTGTCGCCCAGGTACTATCCTTAATTTTCTTAATTTTCGGTAATCGCGAATTCTGATTAGCACAAAATTCGTAAAACGAATGAAACATCACAATAACTATTTAAAAAGAAGAAAAATCAACTCAATCGCAATTCAAAAACACATTCCAATTCGTTCAGACAGTTCAGACAGTCTCGCATTGAGTCCGCAATCACTCTCGCTTTCCAAAGGTTAGCGACCCCATTACCATACAATTTATGAATCCTGACGTCACTAAAGTACAAAAATAATCACTATTTGGTGCCAGCATGAGTTTGACATCGAACGTCTAAAACAGACGATTACTGATAGCCAATAAAGCGACTTAGATAAGAGTTCGGCACCAAATATGTTAAATAATAAGCCGTGGGTTGGTGTACGGTTTGGGAAGTTGAGACTGGGTTCCGTGCATTTTTTTAGGCAGTGTGTGAAGTCAAAGATGAGAAATTACCTCAGAGAGTAGAGTGAAGAAGAGATACTCATAAAACTGAAAAACTTTAACATAGGGACCAACACAATAAAAAATCAGCTGTTCCTTTCAAAGTCCAAGCAATACCTCGCCATCAAAATGCATGGAACAGCTAATTTGCTTGAGATAAATAGAAAGAGTAACAATGACCTTCACTGCTTACAATTATATCTGTTTGACTGGTAAGGGGTGTCCATCATCCATTGATGGACATTTGCATGACATGTGCAACACCATCCAAGGGAAAAAGCTGAAATTTCTCATGTTCCTGCAATAACATCGTATATAATTCTTCTAGCAGCAAATGCAGCTTATCTTTTGCCATTGAAAAGCGGTAGTAAGATGTAGTTCGTGCAGTAAGATGTCTTAAAGTAAGGAGTAGCTACCTGCCAAAGGTCCTTAGGTGAACTCCGCCCCCTATACCTTCTACTTACCCAGCAAAACTCCCGCACAAGATGGAATATTCTTTGTAGCTTAGGAAGACACGGCCTTTTATTCCTCATATCTTTTTCCAAGCTATGTTTTGTTCAGCATTTGTACTAAATTGTTATAATTATAATCAAAACAATAACTCAAAACCACTGTCATCTAATGATGACAGTGGTTCTTTTTATTTAGGGTTCTCCCAAGTTCTTGGGTAATTCCAAGGAACCCTAAATAAAAAGATTTTTAACGTGACCAAAGATAAGTTTAGTGGCTCATTCTCCCGTTTGCATTCGGGAACGATTTATAATTGATTTACACTATCTTTCCTTATATACGGTTGAATAACATTAATATGTAACTTATACTTCGCTCTTACACTATGTTTTCAAGATGCGTCGGCAATTACATACATACAAATTGTATAAGATTCGTATTTTTGTGTCGCTTATTAAAAGTATGAAAAATATCGCTTATCTTCGGATCTACTTAATGGCATGCAGTGGTGTCGAATATCATGTTATTATCTGATATTTGCATAGGAATTTCAATCTCGTTTTACGAAGCGATATTCTGTTTGTTTACGTATGTCTAGCTTTTAATTCAAAAACAAAAAAAAAATATTGAGAAATACCGTTGCGGTTCCGCCTTGGAGAAATCCATAGATGGACGGATGTTTTTCTGGCTTAAAATATTATGTCTGTCACATAAGCATTCGATCTTCATAAGAAACACCCATTGGTGCAGAATTCTTAACAGATTCTAGTCGTAGAACGCGCCCTTCATGACTCTCCTGCCCTTATCCCAATTTATTTGGGGTCGGCGCAGCATGTCTTCTTCTTCCATACTTCCCTATTACTCGTCATATCATCAGACACCTCCTTTCTTGCCATATCATCCTTCACACAGTCCATCCATCTTTCTTTGGTCTTCCTCTACTATTATAGCCATCGTCATTCATACTCAACAGTTTCCTTACGACATTTTCTTCAGTTGTAATACTCACTTTTATACCTTCTAAAAGACCTATGTCCTCCTGGTCACTGCTGTAGACGTATTTTGGCGGATATGGTATGAATTATTGAAACTGTTTGGAAAGCCCGACTATATCTCAATACCCTTACTATTGTGACGGGGTTATCACAGAGATTTACTTGTTAATGAATCGTCAACATAATCATCAGTCGCTTTACATCCAACTTATCTTGGGCCAATTTCCAGTGTTACCAGAAGCGGAATATTTGTTATGGTTATCTCATCTCACTCAACAAATCGCCATTTTGAAGAGAGAGATCCGAGAAATTATTATAATTTTAATCGGCGCACTTTAAAGGCTTTTTCGGCAACCATTTTTTTTATCTCAACTTAAGATTATCCTGGATTCAGTTAAGTTAATTATGACATTACTGTAATCTGCTATTTAAATATGCATTTATAATAAAGCAACCCCATCTGTATGTAAATTGAAGTGCAATAATTCTCATAAGAATTACCATTATTAAGTAATAAGTAGTTCTTACTATTAAATTGCATGTCTTGGTAAAGACGGGGGAGTGTGGTTTTATAAGTGTGTACTTCATAAATAGATATTTCTATATTTTGCAATATTAATCGATGGGAAGTCAATGAAAAAGGCCACTTTATTTATGGTCTGGTTATGGTTTGCCACATGATTTAAAGTGTTCAAATGCCATTCAATTTTGACTTGTAAACATAGTACCAGACGGCACATTAATCTGCCAATTGAATATCCAACTGATTATTCACAATGCATTAACAATTTTAATCAAAGTCCATTGACGATTCACAAACAACTTTGCTCAACCTCGTACCAAAGAATAAAGTAATGAACATAAAAAAACAGGAGCTAATAGGATAAGAAACCATAAACGCGGATTACAGTACAACAACCTTTTTTCTCCGAATCAATTCCCCGCTCAAGCAAGGTAGCCGAAAGAATTAAGCTTTAAAAATCGGGCAAGTGCGAGTCGGACTTGCACGGTAAAGGTTCCGTACCACCTTAAAATAGTTGACACAACATATTTTTTAATGGTTAAGTAAAACACGCGGTAAAACCCGTTTCTTTTGTGGTGACACCCTTTTTTGAACTGCATTTTATTTTTATTTGTTGTTATAGCGGCCCTTGTAATACACACTGAATAAAAAAACACGGGCTTCAGACGTGGAGTTGCGGACACCAGCCCGTTATAAAATACAAAATTTAAAGTGTCTACCAACGGTACAAAAAATGGTGGACAGGTGGATCCTTAGTAAACGGGACCTCTTTTGACACTCTTTGAGTGCTGTAAAGACTTTAACTTTTGTGGTCATTTAGGAAATAACTCTGGCACGTAGTAAAGAAAAAGGAAATGAACTTTAAGGTTCCAATTAGAATAAGAAATATTGAAACAGTTTAAGCGTCCGTCAAAATGTTTCAATGTAATTAATATGATTTATTTCCAATAACTATTTTAGTTCATCGTCTAAATGCCTTTTAATTATTACAATAAATACTAAACATCTTAGGTCGAATATACAAACGCACTCCACAGTACATAACCCTAAAAAATGTTGCCCGACTAATAAAAGACTTAAGACACAAATAAAATACCTTCAATAATACCCTTTTACGATACCACTTTCAAACAAAATACCACATATCAAAATCACTTTCGCGAAAATAAAATTTATCGATATAAACACCGTAAAAATAATCTCCCCACGAGAATATTTTGAGTATCGGATAACAGGAGGACGCGCAAAATATGCAAATACCAAACAAACGACGCTGGCGACACTTTATTCGCTGTCATCTTGGCCATCCATTTTGTTTGGGGTTGCCTCGGTGAAATTTTAAAGAGCACTTTTTAAGTGAAATATTTTTTAATGTGACCGATATTTTATTTATATACATTAGTTATTTTATTTGTCAATCGTAATGTTTCCAATATTTCAGGACGTTTCCTAATTAGCTACACCAGTAATGATATCCGATAGTGTTGGACGTTCTTATTGTGTGTCGGTTTTAAGCGCCGACCAAAAAAGAGGGGTGTAATAAGTTTGAAGTGTGTATTTGTCATTGTGTCCACAGATATAATAAATACAGGAGATATGGCAAGGAGGCGTGGCGCTTGCGAACGCATCTAGCCGCAAAGAGACTTGTTGCCAGTTTCGGCCATTAGTCGAATGTCAACTTGCGACGTCTTCACTGCTTGTGATTTTTTACAAAATGCCGCGTTGTACAGAGGTTGTTTGCAAAAATAACACCTCTATTGTGAATTATACGAAAGATGGCATCTCATTTCACACGTAAATACTAAAATATGATTGTTTTTCTTGTTAAATTCATTAAAACATTACTTCGTGATACTAGAAACACGATAAAGTACCAAAAGCAATTATTTTCATTAGGAACAACAACCATTGTTTGCTTAATACAAATCGATCAATGAATCGGCTGGTCTAATAGTGCAATGGATAAGTGTTTTACTGATACTCTCACTCACACGATAGTTTCGTGAAGCGGGTGTGTTTTAGGTAGATAATTAGAGAGGTGATGTCACTTTTGTGGTTGTCGATATTTTATACGATCCCTTAGTACGAATGATTACACAAGGGTAAAAAATTAGACTATTTTTGTTACATGGAACTTTATAGCTGTTGTTTACTAATGTGAGGTACTTATTTTAACATTTTAGCTATCCGAAGTATCCAAAAATAAAAGAAAAGTGGATAAATGCGACAGGAAAAGGTCCAAACTGGTTTCCCACAAAAAATAACACGATATGTTCGTCTCACTTTGAGCCACCTCGAATTCAGGTGCAAAAATAGTACTATATTTTTATATATAAAAAGGGCAGATTAAAGGTAACTGAATTTCATCGATACTATTTTTTCTACGATTACCTCTTCACATCACTAGTTGCGATGTGTGTTTATTCTGAGTCCGTAGCTATAGGTAGAAGCCCCGCCCCATGTATGCCTGTGTTCTATTAGTGAGTTTATTAGTGTTGCTGTAAGTTTCTTTGTGTGCGGGAGAAATATGAGCTCGTGTGCCGTTCTTATAGTTTTTGCTTTTGTGTTAGTGAATTAAGTGGGGAGAACACGGCGACATCTGAACTCGAATACATTTGTTTACAAATCATATCTCCTGTATTTATTATATCTGTGATTGTGTCCATGCGCTAGTTATGGTGGTGCTAAAGTGACTCAGTGTTTTTTTTTATTTAACTTCCTATGACATTAATTGCTAATAATAAAAGGAAAATTTTCGTCCTGGCAACACCTTTTATCCAATCCAGTGCTTGTATTCGACAAATCGAAATTTAAATTTGTTTTGTTGCGTTCGAAATTTAAAATTGATGACACCCCGTTCTGTAATCAAATACATTGTAATATTTATTACTTTTACGTCTGACAAAAGCAGCGGTAAGCCAGGTCGATATCTGGATGGGTGGTCATTTTAGCATTTATAACGATTTCTGTTATCAGTTCTAGGTTTCAGATCTTTAAAAAAATTCTGTAATGGAAAAATGGTATACTAATGAGCAATATAAAATTCAAAAAAAGCTTTCTAGTTCAGTTTTTATAAGTTTTTGAGTGTGATTGACTGATATTTTTATGTTATCAGCAATCAATGAAACTAGATGACACAAATGTAATTAACAGCAAAAACAAAGTAAAACCACACATTGAATCTACTGTAAATTATATTAAACCTGTTAATTTGAACTGGTTCAACGCAATATTTGTTTTATTACAATTATTGTGACATGTGTTAATTGCATGTTTCACAAGGCCAATTATTATTTATACGGGATTTGAATAAAAGCAGTAGATTACACGATAGGTTTTATACATTTAAGCAAACATAATATACCTTTTACATAAATGATAGAGACAAGGCTGTCAGAGTCAACTAGGCTTCATAAATTCATACTTTTATTTCTAAAATCTTCCCTGAACTCACTTCTAAAAAATCTAATTAGGTATCCTTCTTTTTATTCTGTCATAAATTACTACAAAAAAGTAAAAGCGGTATTAAGTCTACCAATGTATTTAAATGTAAGCACAATTAAAAAACAATAAGTAATTGAAACAGAAGAAACCTCAACCCTAAAACCTTTCTAAAAACAAACGATCAAACGACAATTCAAATAATTACTAAAAACAAGATAATAATATCTTGAGATAAAAGATCTCCAAAGTGATTTGTAATTTCAACAATAACAAGAACAATATTTAAATTGTTTCAAAAGTGAAACGAAAACATTACCAGCAATTATTAAACAATGTTACTAGCATAAAAATGTACGCACATTTAATGGAGAAAACAAATTAAATAATAGGGAGACGTTGCAATCATTTTTTAATAAAGCACATTTCGTAACAGCACTTGTTAAAACGGAAAGAACAATTTTGACATGAGAGTACTTGATGTCATGTTAACTTTTTATTAACCACTGTTATAAAAATATCCATTTATTTTGAACCTTAATGTCTGAGATGTAGAGGTTATTATGAATAATAGGGGTAAGATTCGACGATTCGACTGCAACAATATCGTGGCAATAATAAAATGTTAGACAAACGAAATAGAAAGTTCTACATCGTGCAATGATTACTCATTCAAAAGATGATTTCATTGTAACACAGTTAAAACATTATTCATTGTAAAATAATATTAGACTGATAGTCTACCAATAGGATTCCTAATTAATTTCCTTTGCCTGCAAAAGTTCTCTCTTGAACGTCAATCACAAAATGACAGCTGTCAAATTCGGCAGAAAATTAAAATGTCATGAAAACACGAAGTCTTTCATTGTTTAGAATAAGTTTGACGAATGATAGACAGACTTTGTGGATCGTGTCATAAAAATTTAACTTCTTCTTATGAGTTTTGTATTATTGTAGTGACGAAAGTATATTTCTAATACTTATCCTATTTGATGTATAGCGTAATCAAAAACCATTTGGTTGTATGGTATCGAACCCAATTCTATAATGAAGTGATGTTCGTTTTCACGAATACTAGTTCACTTCTAAATTATTGCCTAAATAAAAGTATTCTTTTCTATTCATTTAGATGTTATCCAGTTTGAACCAGTCTCTCTTCATTATAAATAAAAGATTCCAATCAAAGACTTCTGAAAGTAACCAATCTTAAAAGTTTATTTACTTATTTAATTATTTCACGTTAACCTGAAGGTAATTGATGTAATCCGTAATTAACTAAAAAGAGCTCAGCATTTGAGCATGAAATTAAAGGGCAGTTCCGTAACTACCCGACTAGAACGCTAACTGTTTCTAGTGACTTGTTTGAAGTTAAAACGTCTGGTAATGCATCTGCTGATTAGCAAAGATTTTGACAAAAATGTTTTATTTCATCTTTTTGTGTAGGTACGGCGTAGAGGAGCTCTTGGCTAAATAATTACTAAAGCCGCGCTTGCCTGGGTGGGTCCGTGGATGAATGACCACCCATACATACCGAATTTTCTCCGTGCCTCGGAAAGTACGTTAGGCCGTTGGTCCCGGCTGTCAATTGTAGATCTTTGACAGGTGCACAGGTAGTCAGTGGCCCGAATGTGTAACAATTAATCAGTCTTGGCAAGGGATATCGTATTATCCAGTACTAACTGGGTTGTGGAGGTCAGATAGGCAGTCGCTCCATGTAAATTACTGGTATTCAGCTGCATCCGGTTAGACTGGAAGCCGACCCCAAAATAGTTGGGAAAAGGCTAGGCAAATGATGATGATGTAGGTACGGCGTCTTCTACTCTCATATTTCTCTATTACTCGTCATCTGTTTTATCACCCCCCTTATCACCCTCTTTACAGCCACATCATCTTTCACACACCGCCATCATCATCAATGTCATTTTCTTTTTTCCCAATTCATTTGGGGTTGGCGCGGCACGTCTTTCCTTCCACACTTCTCTATTACTGAGATGCGTCGTTAATCTAGTGGTCAAGCCAAGAATTTCTCAGTAGCTAGCAGTCACAGAGACTGGATTTGTGTGCGGTTGAGGGTTAAGGCTCGCCCTCCTATTACATGAGACTTAAACATAACTGGCGACATTTGGGCGTACTATTAGGTACACCTCTGCCTAACCCTTCGGGGATGACAGGTGTGATGTTATGTATGTATGGACATACTTCTCTATTAGTCTTCACACACAAATATCATCTTTCCCAAGCAACCACAATCTCCAAAAAATCCTCCCCTCCATCACATAACCTCACAGATCAGCACGGTTGGCACTTAAAATCCGGCAATGGGACCGGTCCCATTCGGAGCGCTAATTGGCGGGCATACCGCATTCCTGACACCTCAGCGACATCCAGTCGCATGTTACACGGCAGTTTGTGTTCAACAACCCTGAGGACTAGGGTTGCTACACTGTCGGTATTAAAGATGGGTGATTACTCCTACGCTGATGGTGTGAAATCGGAGCTATGTTATTGTGTTCACGAGACGTTCGCACAAGGTCAAGTTAAATTAGCTATCGATTACTGAACACGTTTATACAGGACTGATTCATTTAACTGATATTTCATGTATCCTTACTAACGGTACAAAAAAGTGATAAAAAAAGAATAGAATGACTTTTATTGTATTACAAACTTTCAATACAAAATAATCTATCATTAATGATCAACATAATAATTATAGGTCAATTGGCCGGAGAAAACCGCAAGGAGATAAGTGTGGAAGGCTATGGGGTAGACCTTTGCCCAGCAGTGGGACAGCTTTACAAGCTGAGGAAAATAAATAGGTCTAAAATGGTTTAGTTTTATCGTGTTTAAATATTGATACCCATTATGTGTGAGGAGATTCGCTAGATAATTAAATTTCATCTTGTATTATTGTTTTATGTCAAAAGGCGCTTTTCAATAACAACTGTCAAATATCTTCGAATGATAGCCGGGACCAAAAGCTCCCAGAAAACGTGTTCTCAGAAGCACAAAACCCACATATCCAAAAACCACCAGCCACCAGCACAAACCCTGGATTAACTGTACTCGTTCAAATGCTTGGGAGAAGTTCTATGAAAACAGTTTTAGTGATCTATAAAATCATACAATATTATCTTTTTTTGGAGATAAATATTGTATAATGACCACCAAAAATATCTTTGTGACCTAAAAAATATACCCACATCAGCAAATGAAAAAATGGGGATTTAATTTGGCACTATAAAGTGATTTTTGCCGTTACATTTTATTAGATCTGGTGTTTAGTTAAACATTAGCCCTTTTTTTTTTGCTTAGTTTTAAGGTTTTTTTATTTCATACTGTGTGCACTTGTAGCATGTGCCAAATAAACATGTTTTCTTACTTTCTTTCTTTATACTATCACAATTTCAAACCGAAAATCTCCCAAAATGTCCCGCAATAGAACCATTTAACGATAAATCCCTTCCGAATGGAATCTCCAACGACTTAAAGAGAACTTAAAACTTAAATCGTCTTAAAATTGAAAATGCAAACTAGTTTGCGACTTCCAGCACCCGAACGTTATATCTTTTGTTTCTTTTAAACGCTCTTTGCCTTGGGGACACTTGTAATTTTTGTGCTTTGTTCGAAAGTTGGGAATGTATTCATGGTGGAAATAGAAAAACTATCCGTAGATTTCTTGGTTATGAATAAAGGGTGTAAATATATACCTACATTTATATAAAGGGTGTAAATAGACCCTTAAGGAAGCTGAGAGGCAATTTTATTGTTCTCCTTGCCATGGCGATCATTTTATTACTCTGCACCATACCTGGAAACCTTAAAGTTACGGTGATATTGGGGGTCAAAGTTCCAACTTTTTCACAAGTTTTTTTTTTTATACTTACTAGTTTTTAAGGTTAGAACTTTACTTTAAATACTTCCATGACCCGTTTACTATTCAATGCATCCTGAGACGTCATGGTAACCCCCCTAAACTAGATGTCAACACCTTACATTCATCATCATTAACTTATACCTAACTGTCCTCTGCTATGGTCCATCAGTCTTTCCAGGTGCTACCAGCCAGCCTGCGAAGATTGTTGCTCCACTCACTCACACTCCTTCTCTTGGAGCCGTCGTACGTGAATATTGCTGACATGCCCTGCGGTCTTGTTGTGTGGACCAATAGGTGATCCTTCTTTTTCTCGATGATCCTCAATGGATGTCCTCCGCCCTGTGAAGATCGTCGCTCCACCGATCCTGAGGGCGTAGCAACTGAATGAGAGTTGCCGAAAATCGAGTTGAGTGGCGTGCGATTGAGGAGGCTTTTGTCCAGCAGAGGACTGCTGTAGGCTGATGATGACTCAAGCGCACACGTACACGGTCATTGGTTCTACGCAGCGGAGCAGTGATAGTCTAGTAGTGTGACCGTTGGACTGCCAAGTCAAAGGTCTCAAGTTCGAACCCAAGACCCTCTGATTTTTCGGAATTATGTGCGTATTGTACCTATAATTATCACTTGCTTCGGTGAAGGAAAACATCGGGAGGAAACCAGCATGCCTGAGAGATTTTTCTCGACGGCATGTAAAGCCAAGTCAGAGGCCCATGGGTGGCATAAAAACTCTGACACCAGGTTAGGCACTAACCACACGATAAAGAAGAAGATTGGTTCTACGGCTAATATTGCCGGCTTAATCCCACTTCTGTTTGCTAACACAGAAGCCCCAATTTAACGAAATAGACAAATTATCTAATCATGCATTTCAATTAACTTTAGGGTTGCAAGATTGGAAAACCCGAGAAGAAGATGCATTTTAATTTTAAATATCGATTTGTTGCCAGACTATAATATTCCGTCTCCCATGAACCGAACAATTTAAATCTACATCTCTCATTACGAGTCATTAGGCAGAGTTTAGAGCTCTCAATTATGCGTTAAAAATATGAAAATGTCTTAAAATTGGCACATAAATGTCCTTTTTAATGACCTAAGCAATCTAATTCTTTGAAAATTATGTTTATTTTAATTATATTGTACCAGCATTTTACACCACATTTATTATTATTATTTTAACAGTAAGAAATGTAATTAAAGTCCTATCATAAAGTATGGCCCCATACTAAGAATTTCTCCTGTATCGTGGGTTCGTTAACCAACATTTAAACTCAGATACACAAACAGCCAGACGCGGAACAACTACCTGTAAGACATACAAACTTTTGTTACGTACGGGAATCGAACCCGCGACGCGCAGAAGCCAATCGCTCAGCCACTACGCCAACCGTGCACTCGAAATTTCAAAATCGAGATATAGTCGAGTAGTTTACTTGTGCGAAACATCAAGAAACTTTTAAATTACATATTAAAAGATACATTGCAAAACAGGAGCTTCCTGCATATTTACATTAAATCGTTTAAAATAATTGAAATCTGTCAGAATAGCAATAGAAACCAATAAAATTGAATTGTACAAAGAATTGATGACTTTTTTATTTCATTTATTAGCATACGGAGTTTTTGATATTCTAATTTCAAAGTTGCAAATGTTGCCATAGACATAAATAACGATTTGTTCCACTTGTCAATACACAAACACTAATTGGCCCGAGGTGATACTTCAAATTAAATCAATTTAGATATCACAATTTTGCAAATTGCAAAAAAAATGCTGATTTGCAACATTTTAACCAGTTTTACACCATCAGATGGGATAACACGTTTATAATTTGCAGCGGGACCGAAGAAAGACTCAAGTGCCTATTTGATCGAACTTGAATCAAAATATGTAAGATTATTTAGAAAAGACCCAAGTTATTTGTTTATTTGGCTGCAATCACCAACCCGTCTTTAGCAAGCGTGGTGATCAATGCTCGTGCCTTCTCTGTTTGAGAAGAGGCCTTTGCCCAGCAGTGGGATAGTATAGGCTGGTATTATTATTATTTTATTTTTAAGTTATTTATAACAAACTTTTTTTAAATGCTCTTAAGAAGTAACTGTAAGTAACTATAATGTCCACAATAAAACTGAGTAATGTTAAAATCACTGTGGATCCGAAATATTCATATTTTGGGCAGCTACCAACTTCTAAAAGTATCAGTAGGTACCTGTATTTTTTTATATTGTATGTAAATATTCGGATACGTCATGTCTTTGTCTACTGTAATTAACTGCAATACTCGTAAAAAAAAACTAAATTCATAGTTACCATTACGAATACCGCTTACACTTCATAGCAAAGAAATAGGCCGTACAACACGAGCATCTAAACAAAATTACCATTCTGCACTGCACATAAGACATTTTACCTTTACCCCGCATCCTAAACGGCATTAACATCGTCTACATGAAAAAAAAAACACTAAAAGGCGCGAAAAAGTAAAAAACCCGCGCTGGAAGAACGCGTTCTCAGTGCGTTGGGATCACAAAAGAAAAAAGAAGATGGCGTTCGAGAGGTGTGATTTGTGTACATTTTCGCGCCGTTCGATAAAATGTAGGCGATTAATGACTCAACATATGCGATATCGATTATGTTTTAAAATGTTAATATTATTCGGGAAGGTGTACAGATTAGTATAAGCAATGTTGTGATGTTTTAATTTAGCTGTAAATGGTAACCTTAATAAAAAATAAAAATCGGACTAAAAATTAATAATGGTTTCGTGCTGAGCTGGCCTCCCGTAAATTAATTTATAAATATTCAATTTGAAAAAGAAATGCTAACGATAAACTTCACAAATTTCATTACCAAAGTCTTGTAACCTTTTAAAAAAATAAATTCTGCATTAAAGTAATCCCTCACTACGGCCTAGAGTAGTCGGGACCAATCATTAAGTGCCTATTTTTTGTCTTTTTACGTGTACTGCAGCACTTTATAGGGTTTTTTACACTCTCAAAGAATTAATATTCGATGTAAAACAAGCAATATCGAAAGCACTCTTCACTGTTGAGATAATCTTTAACAAACCAATAACTTTGAGAAAGGGACAGAGAATACCGTCTCTTTCACACTCGCGCGGTGTGATATTGCAAAAATATAAATAACAATGTTTAGCGACAGTTTAATGGAGCCCCAAGTTTATACGATACTTTTCCTCCAAGTATGGGAGATGTAAAGATGTCTCGACATATTTATTTACATGTATCAATCACGAACGTCCGTGTCCAAAAAGCAAAAACCTCAAGATCTTTAGTAATTAATACGATATCAAAAACATACATATCGATCAGAACCCATCGATGCGTTAAATCGCCAACGACAAGATATCAAAACAAAAACTCTGGGAATTCTCGTTTCTTGAGCTAGCAACACTAAAGGGGAACGGTAAAACTGGTGTTATGTCTCGAGGCGTCGTATTTAATAATTTGAAGTGTTATTTATGCAGTTTGTAAATCATGTTAATTGTAATTTTGTTACACGCCCCGCCCGAGAAAGGAAATGCAATAAAGTTTTGTTCTTATAAAACATTCGTTCAATTCGTTCATGTGTCGGTCATTAATCTTGCGTTATCTGTGGCAGATTCGGTCATAGGTCATGTTCCGCCTTTTTGAACATCGAACTGATTATTAATAGATTGGATCGGGAAAACGTAAACATTCAAAAATATTGATGTAAAGGCTTATGTAGGTAAATATTAGCATTCATCAACAGTTTTTCTTCTAATTGGTTTTTAATTTATTTGTCGTACATTTTCGTTTACAAATTAATCTATTTGGTTAGCGACTCTATCCAAGTAGATTAAGCATAAGACAAACGCAAAATTTCTCGTTTAAGTTAAATCATGAAGGTTTACAAAGCTGTAATAGGCTCCTGAGGGTCTGGTCAAAGAAACATTTTATCAGGAATAACGATGAAAAATGTATTGGATTGACATAAACTACCGAAATGATGGTGGCAGCCTTGGTAAATATCGTTGCAGAAATACGAAACGTTTTGAAAACAATTGCCACTTCTTTAGGTCTTCTTCTTAGCGTGTCGATGGTCATTTATATTGAGTCGGCCCATTAGGCGACCTGTTTGACACTTTCAGTAGCGTCCATCGGCTTTTGTAATGTGCAAACAACAGGACACGATAGGCATAAAGTAAATGATTCAATGTCTGTTAGATGATATGTTATGAAATAAGCTCATCAATCTACTTATTTAACGGTTGCTTTAAACAAAATTTACATCAGCGACAGCACTACCTTTGCAAAAAGTCATAAAAGGCATAAATTTATTAATAAGTCTCCCGCGTTCCTTATAATAAAGTGCAAGCAACCAAAAATCAACTAAAATAATAACGGCCATTAGTGGCCATCTTCTTTTATAACAAATGTAACATCGCCACCATTTAAAATAAGAAATGATTGCGGAGATTTTAACCGATGTAAACTTGCGATCGTTTTAATGCAAAGAATACATTTAGATGTGCAGAGATACTCAGGGTTGCTAGCATTTATTTTTTACTCCTCCAAAAAGATTACTTTTGTCATTTTTGCCCCATTCTACTTTTCAAACAGGAAAGAATATAAAAAGGAGAGATTAAACTGTTTATTCACAAAAGGTACTGCCTGATATCGATTTTTGTGTCTGTGATGGTATGTGTTGCCCGTTTCCGTTCACGCATGTCAGGATTCAATCGACTGATTAAACGCCAATAATTATTACAGGTTACTACTAATTTGGCTGTAAAATGTCTCTTGATTTCCACAATTTTGCAATATCTGTCATTCTATCCTTAGAGAAATTTCCCCTAAATTTTTTTCCTCAAAAAACGAAAAGAAACCCTAATCTACTGACATTGAGAATACTACACAGATTTTGCCGGGATGGGATCGTGTAATCTGTTAATCGCACGCACGGCCAGCCATAACACAGTAACGGCTATTTTATGCATGAATGTATAATTTAATTATGGTTTCCAACGATGTGCTTCGTGAAATTTTGATTGGACGACATTTGTTACGACTTCACAATTTTTATTTGCGTTCGTTTTGCGGTTCGGGAGCGTTCGGGAGTTTTGAATTGCGAATGTCAAGTTTATCACTTTCAAATGTCGAATGCTCGACAGATCGCTTGGGACTTTGACGCTTGCAACTCTTGCTTGATAATTTGAGAACATTGATTGGATTAAGTTCCTCTGAAGGCTTTGTAGTTAACCTATTCCGATTCGGAGGCCCGTAGAGTTTCTAATGGACCCATTTGAACTGTATGTAAGGACTTCTCTGCATAGAAAATTGATTCACAAACAAGCAGTTTTAAACGAAACTATTATTCATAGAAAGATCCCATTTGTTATTAAGTAATCACTAATGCCTCTCTCCATTTTCGATGTAGTATAATTTCAAAACCCGTGACTCACAGGCACATGAACTTTTCATTGTTCATTGGCGATGGTCCACACCTGCCTCACCCTCCGGGGATTACAGGGGGTGATGTTGTCATGTTCCTATGTTAATCTCTGAATGGGCGATCAGCTGTTGCAAGCCTTTCCACAGCACATTCCAATGCCTTTATTTAACCCAAGCAAGATCACAAAATAGACCGTAAAGCCCAAGCATTGCGAAAACATTCACACCAGTAGCATTTAACGAAGCGAAGGGAAACGCCGTCACAAGTACTTCACATGGAGTACATAGGAACAAAGCAGCCGTTAGTCATTGATAGCAATCACAATCATAGTTAGATGCAAGAATGCAAGTCCGTTGCTAATCCTCAACTGTGGTGCGCGGGCAAGTAACCAGGTTATCAATATGGCGGCAACGTCTCATTTGTGCCAATTAGTGGTGTGCGTCGGATTGGTAAAGCCTGAGATTTAAATTCAATATTGGTGATACAATATCAAGTTCTCGAAGTAATACACGTCGATAACACACAAAGGTATTGTTCTTTTTCGACAGTTCAAAGAATAAAATCAAAAAACGTGTTCAAGATTACCTATGGCAAAACGGCCTATTTTCGGAACGAGGTGTGTTCTCAAAAGTTTTTTATCCGTTTCTCAATATAATCGACAAATTACAATTCCCGTGAGATTTGAAATTTCAAGGATCTTTTTCAAAAGGAGTGTCACCACACTAGCTATAAGCATAGGTACCTCTTTGTGACTGGAGCAAACTATCACGAAGTCCCATGCTAGATTAGTCCTCTGCTAATACAAACTGACTGCTAATAGGTACTTTCTAGTTTCATTCTTGCTATTGGTCAATAGTACTTTTTTATTGGTCACCATATAGGTTCAGTTGAAAACCAGCGTCGGGCACTAGTTGTCCGGCATTTTGCTGAACTGGGCCTATTTGGCGCAGCCGTGAGTCACACAATATTTCTTGGTTAGTTTTAAATTTTATTATATATTTGCTTTTTTATATTTTGTATTGTGTACTTGTGGCGTGTGCCAATAAACGTTTTTTCTTTCTTTTCTTTCTTTCTTTCTTCCTTACTTTCTAGATCAAAATTGGTTGAAGAAAGGTACACACTCACTCCCACACCCGACATTGTCAAAATTATCGCACCTATTTCCATAACAGAAACACAAATGCTTCAAATCCACAACATAGTACAATAAGTGTTTATTTATTCAACAATATAAGGGTCCCAATTCTCGAAACAAGCGGGGTCCACTTAAAAAGAAAAATTGCTAAAATTACAAACATTTTGTTCACGATGCTTATCCTTGCGCAATAAATTTGTACACCCACGAATACTTATGAAAATTCTGGCAAGATAGCGACGACGCCATTTTGATAAAAATGTGTGTGTATGTTACCTACATACACACACGTTTTTATGAAATGAAACATTTTGGTAAGAGACAATTGGTGTTATAGTAGGAGATAATACGTTAAAACTACACAGAATTAAAGGTTAGATTATGCTGTATTTTAGGTCTTGACAAATGAAGGAAGACATGAGTATACGAGTATAAGAGGAAGTTTGAAAGTGGCATCGGTGACTGTACATTTGCGTGGTAATCGGCAGTCATGCGGTATGGACATGTGATGTGGAGGAAAGAGGAAACTGAGATGACGACTAATTGAGGAGTATGGAAGAAGAAGACATGCTGCGCCAATACCAAGTAAATTGGTCTGAAGAGAATGTCGAAGATAAGCAACGAACGGTTGCGGTGAGACTAATTTACAAATCTCGGGTCAATGACTCAGAGAACTTCAGAAGGATTCGTCCATCGATGTAAAAATCAATAATCAAGATGAGTCATCAAAATCGAAAAGTTAAACCAAGGTCTAATCTCGGTCTGATCACACGAACAATAATCTATTCATAGAACAATAATCTCATTAATAAATGTCATTGCTCTCCAAAATTATTCAAGTCTACGTCAAAATTGAATTCAATTTACACGGTTTTACATAAAGATCAAGATAATTGACACTTTATACCACTTCTGCTCATAGCACGAGGGACAAGCGTGAACAAAGTTTACTTTAAAACGTTAATTAGTTTAACACAATCAACTGTGCAGGCGATCCCTAAAAATTCATGGAGAGGACATCTGTAATTAAATTTTTACACAATGTTCATTTTAATAAAAATATTCACGTTCGCCCTTGGACAGAGGATAGAGGACAGTGTTTTTATTGTTATGTACATAGATAGAAGACACGTGTTGCTACATCAAATTCCTGGTGCTGTATAACATAACATAACATAACATCACGCCTGTAATCCCCGAAGGGCTGGGCAAAGGTGGACCTAATAGTACACTCACATTTCGCTAGTTATGTTTAAGTCCGTGTAATAGGGGCAAGCCTATTGCCATCAGACACCGTGGCTGCTACTGAGAAACACCTGATGTAAAAACCCAATAACACTTTGCCCAACCCGGGAATCGAGCCCAGGACCTCATGTTCAGCAGTCGCGCTTGCGGCCACTAGACCAACAACGCAGTCAGTTTTTATTGTTATGTTAATCAAAAAATCAAAATCAAAGCATTTATTTCAAGTAGGCCAATTACAGGCACTTTTGAATTAATCAATAATGTGGTGGGCAGTTGGAAATTAATCCTCTCCCTACGTCTGGACAGATTCATCTACATAAAATGAGCACTAGACAGGACCAGTAGCGCGTAGTGTTGGGCAACATTGACAAAATATCGATAGATTTAGTTTACAGGCAGCGAAACTATAATCTTTCTCGTGGATTTATTATTAAACTCAAATAATTTGTAACTTTGTTATAAATGTTCAGATCACGTCGTTTTCTCTACATTAGCCATACAACAGCATTCAATTTACTTATTTTTTTAATGATGAAGCTTTAGGCTTGAGCTAATAGCCTGACGTGCCTTACGCCTTCTTATATCCCAGGCCGAAAAACATCAATGAGGATATGCACTCGTAAATAAACAGGGCTACTTTGTTTCCAGGCGTTTCGTACAATTCACTCTACAATAAAATTATAAAGCGATGAAAAAATATTTGTATTCACAAACCATGGATATCGACAAACGATACCCCATCACATGCATTAATAACAAGCCCAACTACTTGACTGTCACTCGTCAAAGATTTATTGTCTCATCAGATGGCATCTTTTATTCATATTCATATCGGTACGACTGAGAAATCGCCTAATTGGGCCGCACTAGCAAAAACGTTGCTAAACAAACGTATTGTATTAATTGTGTCCCAATACATATCGATTGACATAATTGGCGACATCTGGTCTGAAACAATAAAATGTATTAGTGTTGTTTATCGAGTGTTTTTAGTTTATTTATTAGTCTGTTCTAAGGGGCGTTCACACCAAAGTCGACCCGCCAAGAGTGTCGGTGACGTCGTTGTCGGCGGGCTAGCTGGCGGCTTCAAATATATTTTTTTTTTGCTTAGCCTCTAATGTCCCACAGCTGGGCAAAGGCCTCCCCATAGCCTTCCACTCTTTTCTCCGTGCGGTATTCTCTGGCCAATCTGAAACAAACGCCTCTAGGTCGTCATGACAACGTTTTCTAGGCCTCCATCGGCGACGACGCCCGTCTTCTGCGTGACGACTCTGGCTCATTGATCCTGATGCATTCTACAGACATGGCCCGCTCAATCCCACAAAAAAATCAAAAGCTGATTTGATTTTGATTTCAAATCATTGCTAGGCGAAAAACTATGTCAGCGACATGTTCGGTGGCACGAGATGTGCAACATTTTTACTCTACAGCTTACAGTCTGGAAGATATCGTTATCAGCGATAAGACCGCCATTGTAACCATAGAATTAACAATATGGTAAAACAGCTGTGTTTTAAGTTTGGTGTACACACGGCAACACATCATGCTATACATTTCTAGTAGCGAGGCCATGTTATCATGGTCTCACTTTGTATACATAGATTTACAATACAATGAGAGATCCGCAATAACTGGTTTCGTATAGCTTGATTGGTCGCCGTACGCACAATAAAGTATATTCTATTCTGTTTTTTTCTACAGCTTGAGTGTCGCCGGGCAACTGAACACGTACGCAAGTCGCCGACAAGTTAGTAGGTATCATGCATGCCGCCGACATGATTCTTTTTATATAAGACCCCCGGGCCGTGTCGGAGGGTCCGGCAACTTTGGTGTGTAGAGCCCCTTAGTCCTAGAGACCTAGGGTTGTGTTGTTTAGTTGTACCTGAGTGATTGAGTGAACCTTTCGTTCGTATATCAGTCTAAACTAAGTCGTGTTTTAGTAAATTGTTGTTTTCTTTGTTTGTTGTTGAAACGTTTACCTTGTTATTTTAATTTATGAGGTAAATAGTAAAGTAACTGTGCAAAGAGGAAGACAGGTTTAAATATAAAGAAATTTAATATAATAGTGTGTCTGTATTATCCGTCTGGTACGTTTCATCTCGGCTAACATTTCTAGCTATCATAGTGATTTGTAGTTTTATACGGGGTGGAAGGGACACCGACGCGAAAACGGAAACCACATACTCGGTACATCATGCTGAACACACACATAGAAATTTTTCTTAAAAAAAAAGTTTTTTTTTTTAATTAGCTGTTTCATAAATTTTGACCGTGTAGGTATTGCACTTTTGTAGGAAACAGCAGATTTTTTTTATGTAGTTTCCGTTTTCGTGTCGGTGTCCCTTCCTCCCCGTATAGAGGAAGAATAGGTATCAGTTAACTTGTATTGCAGAACGAGCTGGTGTCAGCAACTCCACGTCCAAAACGATATAAGAAATATAAACTTGAGATATATTTTTAACCGACTTCAAAAAAAGGAGGAGGTTCTCAATTCGGTTGTTTTTTTTTGTGTTTGTTACCTCATGTCTTCGTCATTTATGAACCGATTTGAAAAAATCTTCTTTTATCTGAAAGGATACACTTCCCGATTTGTCCCATAGAAATTTCATTAAAATCGGTTCTGTATTTTGGTTTTTAAATCAAAATAGCTGGAAAAAATATGTCATACAAGTAAAAGATATTGCGCAATTGATATTTGACAAGGATTTGCGTGTGATACGATAGCTAAAATGAGTAAAGTAAAAACTTTTTTGCAAAAAAATAACCGACTTCCAAAAAAAACACAAAAAAAGTGGAAAATAACTTTAATTTCGGAATTCGGTGCCAAAAAGTCAATAAAACAAACAATAGTCACCGACTTCCGAAAGTAAAGTTATTTTCCACTTTTTTTGTTTTTTTTTTGGAAGTCGTTTATTTTTTGCAAAAAAAAGTTTTGGTGTTGATAAACTCATTATATTTGAAACATTAGTCATTTACAGAACACCATACTAATACATTTTCAGTAATCAAGAGCATTTTAGAGTAGGGCTCAAATATTTTACCAGAAAAAAAAAGACAGATTAAAGTATAAAATCGCAGATTTACCACAGATTAAAAAATAATAAATCCACACAGGCACGCGGGCTCGCCATACTAAACGAATAAATATTTAAATTTGATTAAAATGTACGCCGATCAGCGTCGCATATGATTTATGTCCACAAAAAATAGCCCAAGCCTGATTTATGGAATTGTATGGCCTCTTGCTTCATAGAAAATCTCTTTGAGTGAAAACGAAATCATGATGATGTATCGTAAATTATGGACAGAAAAAGGCTATAAATGAAAACTTCATGTATAGATAACATAAGAAGTAAATAAAACCTGCGAAATTGATAAAACTGCGATTTTTAGCAGCACATATTGGTCTTATGGATTATATATATGGAATATATCTTCGTAATTGGAACTTTTTAAATAAAACTGCCCAGAGAACGTACTTGTCCAGACGTTTAAATGCAGGATAATGTAAAATTAGCTAGCAAAACTTAAAGACTTATTTGGATATCAATATCTAGTCATATTAAAACAGAAAAAAAACAAAATAATTGGCATTTAGGGCTTTTTTTGGGCCAGCAAATGCAGATAGCTAAGTTCCGACAAATTTTCCATTAAAGGTACTTTACAACGATTCAAGTTCGTGCCCACCCTGTATACCAGTTAGACGTCAATTAATATTATAAGTGACGTCACCTGTCATGCTGTCATTTATACTACCTCATACCACTCGTACGTTCTGCAGACCGGTTACCTGCCCATGTCGACTAGCTTCCTTTTAAGTCAAGCTAATTAACTCCTCACTTATATTGGAAATGAAAGCCTGCTTTAAGTACTGGGTATTAGAATTTATTAGTCCGCTTTTTCTGTGCTAAACGCAGATAATTCTTACTTTTTGTGGTCTATTTATGATGAGTATTCTGATTAATGGGTGGATAAATGACAAGGATAACATAACGTGGTATAAGGCCTGTTTTCCACATACCTATCCACATTTCGCTATTTATATCGAAGTCCTATTTAAAAAGGCGTGTTTATAGCCACCGACCAGGTTTCAATCTCGACTCTGGACTCTTCAAAAATGGTGACTGGGTTACACTGTATGCGGAAGGTGGAGAACAACGTGGCGTGCCACAGCTTGGGAGACGCCATTGTCCAGTGTTCTGGTATAGACAGAGATGATTAACGTGTTAGTTAACATAAATTGTACAACTTAATATTTGGTAATAAAATAATTATTATTTCGTTTGTCTAGTTGTCACAAGCGTGACTGCTGAGCATGTGGTCATGGGACTCCCGGGTCGGGCAACGTGTGGGTTGGATTTTTCTATCAGGAATTTCTGATTCATGGCAATAATATGCTTCCCTATTACATTGGCCTTAAAAACCATAATAAGTGAAATGTGGGTGTACCATTAGGTTCACCTGTCTGCCTACCCCTTCTGCCTAATCGGGGATTAACAGGCGTGATGTTATGTTAAATGTTTATTACATTCTGTAGCTAAAGCCATGTTACTACATTTATTTTAACTAGTTTTGAAATAATTTATAAATAAGTACTTGAAAGGCATTCACATATCTTTTAATTACGAAATAATAAAAATTAGTTACCTCCTAACACACAACTATGAGACACCTCTATTTCAAGAAAATGATGACTTTTACGATCAAAACACAACTTTTCATTTAATAAAAATTGTTTACAATGTCTCAATAAAATTAATAACGCAACTTACAAAATTGATTTGGACAAACATTGTATTTTCAATAAAAAGTAATTACTAATTACGGTCGCCGCCACATATGAAAAAACGATGATTAAAATTAATTATTTAGAGGTGCCTTGCGGGGGGCTCATCGAGAGATGTAAAACTTCGATAGTCGAATTGCAGACTTAAGTGATGTACCCGATAAGAACTTACTTTTTTGTGCTTTGCAAAAGAAAACCGTGTTTGCATTACAATAGCTTTATGGAAGTTTTTATTAGTGTAATTTCAAATTAATGAAAAACAAAAAAGTTAACTAAAAAATAAAAAAAACCGGTCAAGTGCGAGTTGGACTCGCGCACCGAGGGTTCCGTACAAACCTGTGGGTATATAACTTTTTTTTATATGACGAAACTAAAAATTTACGGTTTTCGTAATTTTTCCTATATCTGTACTATAAGACGTGACTTCGTACAAAATTTCAAGATTCTAAGTTCACGGGAAGTACCCTGTAGGTTTTGATTCCCGTGCGAGTTTCGAAATTTTGCGGAAATTTGCGGCCTAAGTGGCTGTATCTTTTGATTGCGTTGACTTAGAAGGTTGATTTTTCTACAGCTTCCAGGGACAGTAGAACTAAGTATCATATAGAAATTTCAGTTTGATACCTCCACGCGTTCCTGAGAAAAACGGTCTTGACAGACGGACGGACGGACGGACGGACGGACGGACAACAAAGTGATCTTATAAGGGTTCCGTTTTTTCCTTTTGAGGTACGGAACCCTAAAAACAAGTTAAATGAGAACAAGGTAGGTATTGAATAGTTTATTTAATGTTAAATTAACCCGCGATTGTGTTAAGTGTAAAAAACTGAAAACCAAAATTTTCATCGAAATTGGGGGACTTATAAAGAAATGTTCCACACTTTTTTTGGGCAGTCGTGTAGGTACTACGCTAGGTGTCATTTTCTTTTTTCGTAAATTAATGTAATAATTTGACAATAATAAGAGAAAGGAACTCGTGGCTAAATAATAACACCGCTCGGATCGATCGTCAGGTTAAGGCGCGCTTGCCTGGGTTGGTCCGAGGATGGGTAACCCATTACATACCGCGTTTCCTCCGTGCCTCGGAAAGCACGTTAAGCCATTGGTCCCGGCTGTCATTTGTAGATCTTTGACAGTCGTTGAAGGTAGTCAGTAGCCCGAAAGTCTGACAACCAGTCTTACCAAGGGGTATCGTATTACCCAGTACTAACTGGGTTGTGGAGGTGAGATAGGTAGTCGCTCCATGTTAAATACTGGTATTCAGCTGCATCCGGTTAGACTGGAAGCGGACCCCAACATAGTTGGGAAAAGGCTAGGCAGATAATGAATTTGCCAATTATAACGCTTGAATGGCCTCGATATTTTATGGATAATTATGTATTGGTATATTACCAGGTCTGACACCGTCTGCGTTGAGGTAGGTACCTGCCAGAAGCCAACCCGGACGCTGTTGCGGTGAAAACTTCTGTTCGAAGCTCATGTAACTTGAAAAAAAAAACATCAACAAGACGAAGGCTGCCTGTCTGCATCCAGAAATATCTATTTGATTACGAATAATTATAATAATACACGAATAAATAAATAATAAATAAATAAATATCGCTGGACATTACACACAGCGCCATCTAGTGCCACACTAAGCAACGAGGCTTGTGTCGTGGACACCAGATAGTTGATATACTACATAGATACTTTTTGTTTGTAAATACATACTTATTATACATATAAACATCCATGACTCGGAAACCAATGTCCATCTCATCACACAAACACTTGCTCCTACCGGGATTCGAACCCGGAACCCTATGAACGTAAGGCAGCCTCACTACCGCTGCGCCATTCGGGTCGTCAAAAAGAAAGAATTAATTCACATTTATTATTATTTTACATAATTCGTGTTTGTTCCAAAATAAAGAGTTTTATTCACTGTTAAGCTATCGAATTGAGATGTTGATGAATGTACCATCCAAAACCTATACGTGCGATCAGTCGCATTCCTGCCTCTCGTCTGCGCCACTATTTCAATAATATGCTACACTAAATTGGGGTGACTGAACTCGTCAAGAGACGAAACATTTTTCTTGAAAACATTATTTTGTCCTTCAATTCATATTTTCGGTTTACCTGGCTTAAGTTATGTTATAGAGTGAAAAAGAAATATTTTTGTTACAAAGACGGTTCGTTCACTTAGCAATTCGAGTGAAAGATTGTCAATCACCTGAGTAGGTAGGTCTACACTCAATAAGACTTGAAATGCTTCATTAAATTAATTTTAATGTAAATGAACAAAGAATTGAAATAATTTCAGAACTGTGAATTGCGCAGATGAAGTTACCATAACTTAATCTGAGTATAAGTATCTTTATCTTCGGACTTTAATGAGTAGTATTTTATCACATTTATTTATTTATTTATTTGGTACACCAACAGCATTACATACTAAACATTTATAGGAGACAATAAAAAAAAAAAAGTACTGGTATGTATGGCCTATTACAGGTATACGCAGCATTCGCCATAGTGACAACAACATAAAGATCTCTAAACCTAATACTACTATACATGTTACAATGTGAATACAACATAAATTTACCATAAAACTAAATGAAATGATATGAATTATGAATGCGATATCTAAAGATTTTTATTTTCAGTCGTGTTAGTAACTAGTTGGGCGGAAGTAAATTGTTTAAAGGCAAATTAAACACATTTACCAGAACCTGTAATCCCCAAAGCCTTCCATCCCCTTAGCTGTCGTCTGGGCCCAAATTCTGAATACCTAGTATCTTTAATCAAAATTTTATGCCCAATGATTAAATGTGCTTAACCCAGGGATCAATTCTTAGCAGTTCCTTGCCAGATTTCATTGCAATTTTTCAAGTATTTCCTCAAACAGTGCAAACTATACCAGGCCAGCCACTGGCCACACTCACACCAAAACCTTTATCCAATTCCCATCGGCATAAGAAACAAAAACTCCGCAAACCAGCACTGATAAATTTAGGTATTCCACATAAATTCTCAAAGAATCCTTATCTGGAGAAATCTAATCACTCTAAAATGTAGTTAATCATCAGCCGACCGTAACAAATGTAAAATTGATCGTAATGACTCCTTGATTGAATGTCATCGTAAAACTACCGCTAATGTTCATCAATTATGGAGGTTTAGATGTTCGAAGAAGTGATAAACACACGTGAGATTTTTATAGTTGAGTAAGCATTAAAGTTTTCGCGATATTGGTATCTAAGATTCTAAGCTTAGCAATGAATTTCCAATAGCCGATAAACTTTTATCGAAAATAAATATAATAGTTTGACAAACTTAGTTTTATACATAATATTTTCTACAAAAAAAAAAACTGTGCATCCGCAATATTTATTTTTCAGATAAAACTTAAATATCGATTGAAAAATCAGCCTCAGGAATTTTAATTTTGACAAATTAATTGGGATACGAAAATATCGGTGTGTTCAATGTCAGAAATACCAACTACGTTAAAAAATCGCAGTCATACGCGATCAGTCTGACTGGATCAACAGTCGCACAAAGTACGAATTCTGCTCAAATCTGAAGGTAATACTGACCGGGTATGTTCGTTTATGCACAAATGCTATCAGATCAAACCATAAACATTTAGCAAGATCAGCCAATCTCCGAGATAACACCTTAAACAGACCTTAGAAACAACTATCTACTTTGTATAATACGCAAAGAGAAAGATAAACAAAATTCGACAAGAGGCTTACAAGGCTAACTCACCGCCTTTACTAAAACAATAGATATGGTGGTAAATGTGTCCATTATTTATCAGCTTACCCACAGAAGACATATTGGTATTAACATACAGTAATTCAACTAGGAACAAATAGTCGGAATCGGCTCACAGTCTCACACAAACATGTAAAGTCGACGACCCGAATGGCGCAGCGGTAGTGAGGCTGTCTTACGTTCATAGGGTTCCGGGTTTGAATCCCGGTAGGAGCAAGTGTTTGTGTGATGAGATGGACATTTGTTTCCGAGCCATGGATGTTTATATGTATAATAAGTATGTATTTACAAACAAAAAGTATCTATGTAGTATATCAACTATCTGGTGTCACGACACAAGCCTCGTTGCTTAGTGTGGCACTAGATGGCGCTGTGTGTAATGTCCAGCGATATTTATTTTTATTTTTTTATTTATTTTTTTAAAGTATTTACACAGATTTTAAGCGTACTACAGGCACGTTAGCACTTTTCACGTACGACGGGTCCAAAAAGTCGTACGTGAAAATTGCAAAAAAAAGAAGGGGTGTCAGTGAGTGGAGCAACGATCTTCGCATGCTGGCTGGTAGCACCTGGAAAGACTGATGGACCACAGCATAGGGCAGTTAGGTATAAGTTGATGATGATGACTGCAAGGTGTTGACTGTTTTTTTTTTTTTTATAAATATCCATTTATGTTCTCTACAAAAGTTCTTAATGCTAGGTTACAGTGGAGCACGAACATGGAATTAACTTTGTGAGAAACTGGTGCTTGAGGTTGGTCTCTATAAAGACCTGTATTACAAGTCAACAGTGCTGTTGACGATTACGAACCTCTAGTTCAGGGAGTTTACCATGACGTCTTAAAGTAGTATTGTTTTAATGTCACTACAGTGTGGGAGAGGACGTCTAGCACCATCTCTTTCGCACTCTGGAATAAGATTAAAACAATACTCCTTTAAGACATCCTGGTAGGCCAGTAGGTACCTCACTAACAAAAGTCGGGACTGACGCATCGAGACAAGTGGAATACATTTTCACAGCTGTATCCAGTTAGACTGGAAGCCGACCCCAACATAGTTGGGAAAAGGCTAGGCAGATGATGGGTGATGAAATAAATTTCGCCAGGTAACGCACTCGTCTGGGTTCGAAACGATCTTAAACTTCATAAGTCACGGCTGTTACTACTGAGCCGCCGGCGCTCGTTGGTTTACTGGGTTTCTTTGTATTGTGGCTTACTTTACTTCACTAACAAAAGACGTTACTACGTCCCCGCTCCCCCTGAACCTTGACCCTTGGCTGGTCAACCATAAACTGTTCCAAAGAATGAGGAAATCGAGGAATTAATGCCTTTTTGTAACAATGCTACTTGGACTAAGTAACTTACTGATTACTTTCTTTATCTTGTAAACAGTACCGTCTTTTGGAAACTTGGAAACTTAGCTTAGATAAATAATGCCGAAGGTAACATAACAACACGCCTGTAATCCCCGAACGGTTAGGCAGAGGTGCACCTAGTGGTACGTTTCGCCAGCTATGTTTAAGATCCATGTAATAGGAAGCGAGCCTATTGCCATCGACCGGGCACAAACTGAGACTCCGTGGCTGCTATTGAGAAAAACCCAATAACACTGACCTCATGCTCAGCAGTCTTGTAGCTAGTGACCAATCGACCAACGAGGCAGTCCTTGGTTTAACACAAACTAGGATAAAATCAATAAGGTCTCCTGAAAACTCTTACTACGACATGCCCGATGAGCTTTTGATCAGTTTTTAAGGCTACGTTTTAAATCGTCTTTTTCTGCTAGGGATATCCATAAAGGTTTTGATATCCCTAGATTGATGAGGGCACTGCTCCCTCGTCCCCTAATTAAGAATTGCTCCTAAAAGCGATGGCAAAATTGTTTAAAGACACTGCCACAACTCAATGATATCAGCAAAACCAAACCATAAACCGATACGGATATGACTCACCCGAAATCTTTGAAAGAAAATGTCCCCTCAATTGCGAAATGATCTCACAAAAACGATAGAGCATAATACTTACGACATTCAATACACCTCCCATATTTCATGCAGTGCCGAATACCCAACGTATACGGCCACAAAGTTATATTTAAATAAACTCCGATAAATCCTCCTCTCAACACATAAAAAGATATATCTGAGATCTCGAGGATTCTGATATTAATTTCATATGTATATCTTATATCTCCGCGTCTCGGTTTTAAACCACAGCATAAGAAGATACAAAAGGCAAGCTTCAGGGGTTCAAATTCATTTAGCTAGCGTGTTTAAATATCGATACCCTAACGGGTAAACCAAAAAGAAATAAGATTTGGTGGTTTTTGGGGTGGGAGACAATGACCCCAGGAAAATTAGCTGCGCTGCGCTGGAAGTATCGATACCCACTACTTCTGTGGAATTTTGCAAGCTAATTAATTAACTGGCGCAGATAGAAGAGTTCGTTCCGCGATCTTCAAACGAATGATTGTACGTGAAGCCTGTTCTGGACTATACCTACCCTTCTAATCACGGAGATATTGGTGGTCAAACATCCAACTTTTTCACATTTTTTTTTTGTTAGTACAAGTTTATAATGTTATAACTTTACTTTAAATACTTCTACCTTCCCCACCCATCCATCTGCACAATGTTTTGAGTCCTACCGTAAAACGTCATTTTTTTAAAGTCGATTCCCAGCAATCATTTTTACAAAACTTTTGATGTATAGAATGCTTGGTTGACGGCTTCATAAAGGGTCCGTTTACACTTTGTATAGACCCGATCTTCTGTACCAATATCTACTCTATGTTTAAACGCAACGTTCGATTTTCAAGACTTCTTGAAACGCCAATTTATGGCGTCCGAACGCTTTTTATTGGTCGATTTTTAGTGACGTCACCGTGTACGTTATAAAGAACGGTTTTACAGTTATTTTGAATTGGTGACAGTGGATAAAATATGGCGTAGGCGTGTTTATTTATAATAAAGTTTTATTGTTGTTGTTTGTAATGTTTGGGCTTCCGGCAGTATAGTTATGGTTTTAGTTTGAGTGGGTGAGTTATGGGATCTTCGGAGGGAACTTCCGCGTAACATAGAGAATAGAGTTTTAACGGATACTTACAACTTCTCATTAAGTTTTTAATATGATTTTGATGAGTCTGGAGATTTAAGTTTTAACAGGCTTATTTTTACATTGCGAACTTAGAAACTCCAAGACTGAGGTCTTAATTAAAAGCATAGATCTGATAACATTCCAACTTTGTGTTTCATAAAGTTGAAACAACAATGAACTTCTACATTGTTCAATTCCAAGGGCCTGCAAAAGCAAGTGCAGTGCAAGTGCAAAAGCGAATTTTTAGCTTAGTTACCAAACCGTGATAGTTACCCCTTGGTTAATATTGTCTTTCTTATTATATTTTTCTTTTTCTTTGAATAGTTCTTTTTACCGATTGTTTGTGAACATTGTAGGCCTTATAGATTCCTGGATGCTTCGATTTGTTAACTTTTGCTAACTGGTTTTACATTTGTTGTTTCTGAAGTAAGCAACCACTTATTGTCGGGCCCACGATGTCCTTCCATACTTAAGTACTGACGCTGTAACATAATGACATTGTAAAACCAAATAATTTTAAAAGAGTAACCGATTGATATTTGCAAAAGCACTTTTAAATAAGACGGATATAAGACTGTAAGTTAGAAATCGCATGGAACCAATTAAATAACAGTTGACAAGCAGAAGTAAAGCACCAAAACTGCATCCACCGATAAAAAATGATCAACATCCAAAAATTCCTATAAATCAAACAAACAAACACGAAAAATCTTCGCACCTCCAATATTAATACACGAACAGGAAGTAATATAAAGAGATCGGTATAGCGGTCCGCCCATCTCATACAGTAATGTTGGGAAGTAACATGCCAAAGGCGGTCCTGTAGTGATGAGGAACTGAGACACCATGTAGCATGGGGTCAAGGTGGTGGTGAATTATGTTATGTGAAGGTTGGGCCCATCCCCAGACAAAATGATGGAAAAGTCAAAAACGGAACAAGTGCGAGTCGCACAAAGGGTTCCGTAGCACCAAAAAATATAATAATATAATTTTGAACACTCATTCATATGTCAATTTACACTCAACAAGAGATCTCAATTTGTTTTGCATAGTATGTTAATGAAAATAACGCTAATAAAGCTACTGCTGCAATTTTACGTAAAGGTATATCTCAAAAGCTTAATTTCAAATCATATTCAAACTATTGACCGTTGAAGGACTTTTTGCGTTCCACAATCCCAACCAATAAAGGGGGCATAATGTTTACGAACTTTCGGGTTATTTTCTTGAACATCGTTTCCAAGAACAAAACTAAGTGGAACTTTTCATTCTTGGCATTTTTATAGACACATATATTTTTTCTCAAATAATTGACAGAAGAGGGTTTTAAGGACACACCCGTCAAATAAATCGTCAACTCGAATTCGAAATCCAGGGAAAATATCAAATTTCTTACGGAGAACTGCACCGAAATCTGCGCAATCGCATCTATCACACGATCAGAATGCATGAGTGAGATGCCAATAGTGTGCGAGCGAGAGGACCGAGTCACGTTCCACGGTTTACCGCGCGTCGATTTAAAGTTATAGTAAAGAATATTATATAAATAAGTTTTGCAAACTGCACACAGGGATGTGAGGAGTCGTGTGGGCAGGTTATTAATGTTTGAAAAGATCATTTCATTCAGAAGTAATGAAGGAAGGAACTCTTTAGTATTCTCGTTGCAACATATTTAATGTCTGGGTGTGATTAAATTGATTGTATCTTCAATGAAGATTGAGGCTTCTGAATTTCTATATGAATGCAATGCCCTTTCAGCATCTGTCAGATCTTTGAATGAGGTCCCAGCCTATTGTCACATAGGTTTAGGTTAGGCCCATTTTGGTCGTAGGTATTGCTAATTTACCTTAGACGTGGCAAACATAAGTAAAAAACATTGTAAGGAAACCAGAATGCTCTACAACCAAAAATTTGAACCAAGGTGACAATCAGCAAACTGCTTAGAAGCACCTGCCAAATCTACTAATCCACTTATTGACACCAGGTTGGCTGTTTTGAATTACATGCATGCCCGATTTCTCCAAAATGCGACTATACTCATCTCTGGACACAGATGATATGCTAAAAAACGAAACACATAACATTTTAAACTCTATAAGAATGCACAGAAAACCTATATTCTACTAAAAAGGTAAAAAATTTAAAACAACCGGAAATAAAGTTTAAAGACCGTCTCCTTAAGAAAGTATCTTAATTACGCCAAGAGAGATATCGTAAAAATCTAGATAACTAAAATTAAGCGCGTCTTAAAATTCAGGCTGAAGCATTTACTTTATGCGGAGCTCGTTAAAAGTGGCTAGAAGAAGCAGTGTAAAATATCTTACGTCTGTAAATACTCACAGACCTCAATTTTAATTCTATAAAAAGTGTGATAGACAAAGAAGGATTTGTGATGAACAACGTCTGCCGATCGGCATTTGTTTTGCCGTAGACAGAGTCCATGGTCTTGACTTATCTTTTACCAGCTCTAAAAGAACGTCACCAAATCACCAACTCTTCGAACCCTAATCAGTCAAGCTTACTTGCTAGTGTTTTAAAGATGAAAAGACATCATCATCTGCCTAGCCTTTTCCCAACTAGGTTGGGGTCGGCTTCCAGTCTAACCGGATGAAGCTGAATACCAGTATTTTACATGGAGCGACTGCCTATCTGACCTCCACAACCCAGTTAGTACCGGGTAATACGATACCCTTTGGTAATTAAAGATGAAAAGACGTATTATAAGTTGAAATTCTATCACATTCTATAACATCCAAGAGGTCAGTAATTCTGTAATCAGTTCTCAATTTTCATTTATGCCCCCCCCTGGTGATACACCAAGACCGATTTTAATGAAGACCGGGATTCCTGTCAGTCACACTAAAAAGCATACCCAGGGCAATTTTCATCGTAGAAAAACACGCCTGAAGGCGAATTTTAGCAAGGAAACCGGACGAGTCAACACATCTTTACTGCGTTCAGGAACTACCCGTGCCATCAAAGATATGGAAGATCGACACAGACTCTTGAACTCGGTTTAGATTTTGTGAAATCTGCTCTAAGACTTGGCTCAGTCTACCTAAAACTACAACGTTATTAACTGTTTCTATAATAAATTAATGACGTCACTACAAAATAACTATGTACCTATAATACATTATATTTCCTCAAGATATACCATAATTATTTACATTAAGATGTCTGAAGGAACATCATTATAGGAGAAGATAGAATTACATCCTTTATTAAACATTCTGACTGGATAATTGTATTTACGTATATTGTTATTGTTTAATTTTCCTTGTACATACACATATTTAGCGGTTCGTTGTGTAAAATATGAGCGAATATATCTTTTAAGCAGCTTTGATCAGAAGAGCTTAGTTTTTGCTTGTTAAAAAGATGGAGACGACATTGGAACTATTTTTATTTTATTATTCATTTAATTCACGACCGATTTTTTTTTTGAAAATAACTGAATTTCCCATCATAGCTTATTCTCCAGTAAGCAAGCAGAAATGGCAGTAGGCAACCCGTTATTGTCGAAGCACCGATGACCGATGGAGCAGACCAGTCCTGGAGTGCAGACCGCGTATCTGCGAACGGAAGCCAGATGGACCGACGAACTCTAAAAGGTGACAAGAAAGGGGAAGGCAGAGGACAAGTGTTGTGGTACAGCGTAGAAGAGAGCATATTGTGAAAGGCTACTCCCCATAACCATAATTGATTAGAAGTAAACCTTGAAGTAGACGATGGAAGGAGTGTTAGTACACCAACAGCCTCGGTGGACGAAATTAAGAACATCGTGGTGAAGACCTGGTGGTGACTCACAAGCCAGGAATGCATGGTGCGTAAAAGGGAGGAGGGCTGGAGTCAGCCTCCATGGCTGATAAAGATGCTGGTGATGATAAAACATTAGCAGCCACAATTCCAAAACCCAAGCTTTTTGACCCAGAAACCTACAGCGACTCAGCAATTTAGTGCTTGCAAACATTAATCAGTTTTCTGTAGCAGAAATGAATAAATTCATTCACCAATGTGATAAATAAAATCAGAATATTCAGACTAAAACGCAAAACCTGCAAGTTATCGCGAAACAGCTTGGAAAATTCACTGTTTACTCGTATCGTGAGATTGACGGAAGATTCATGACCTAGAAAATATGTTGGCAGCTCTACGGAGGAAAAACTAAAGGAATTTCCTTTTTGCATTTTCTTATACTTACAGTTTTGTACATGCTTGGTCGTGACCTTATTCTCAACGTGTAATCTGACGTACAGTATTAAGAAAATTATAATCTAGAGGTGGTTTTTTTCAAGAGAAAACCCACTCCTTTTTTTGGGCAGTCATGTAAAAATTAAGTGAGTCTTACACCCGTATCTATAGTCAAGTTAAAGTAATTACTTGAGCTTATGTAATTTTTTTGCAATTTTTTATGCAATAGACTAGAATTTAAACGAAGTAAGAACCGTCAACTTTTTAACTTTTTACAGTTCAAATTTTAGGAAATGACTAAACTACATAATAAAAATCACAAACATTTACTCAAGTAAAAACTTTGACTTGTTTATAGATACGGGTGTTAGATTGGCTTGTTCTGATAGTATCTGACGACTCTTTATAATCTGCCTAGCCTTTTACCAACTGTGTTGGAGCCGATTTATATTATAGGATGGAGCTGAATACCACTATCTTCCAAGAATCGAATGCCTATCTCTATCTGTCCTCCACAACTACAACCTAGTGTGATTATTTTTATCTATCAACTCTTATTTGGAGAAGATAGAAGGAGCAGAAGTAGCCCATATGATACAATACAAAAACATGGAAGCCAAATTCGGTTTCTGCAGTGACCAGGGGGGAAACCGACTTTCATACTAATATTACCATGAATTAGGAAAAACGAAAATTTTATCAGCCTAGGGTAATTTAGGAACAGTCCAGGCTCGTCAAAACGTCATGAATTGGAACAAGAGGCACAGTGTAAATATTGACAGTACGGAAACTAAGCCTAGTTGAGGACATAATTACCTACGCTACATTGAAGCAATAGGGTTGTAACTTTTAATGTTTTTGATATTGTTTTTTTTTTACATTTTTGTTCCGTAGTGATCAATCAATCGAATTTAAATAACTAGCTTAGTAGACGTAGCTAGCGTAATCTCATGGCATAAAAAATACTGTCCTATTTTATTATATTTATCAGCTTTAAATACCCTCAAAACCGCCGCATTCTGGATTAACAAATAAGTTCACGAATTCATTATGATCGATCACGGACTTATAATTAGATAACGATTGTAACAATAAATCATTCTTACCTTTCAAAATCAGCAAGAAGTTTAAAATACGATAGCTCCGGTTTTGATGAAGTCGAGTTCAAACAGCCGTATACTAGGCAATAAGTTCTTGGCATTTTTAAAAGACCGCTCGTCTTGACGCGGCACTCACTACTGAAAGCACCGCGACGAGCGCTTAGGAGTCTCGTCGTTGCGCATGTTTGTGTGAGTGTGCCGTTTCGAGCGTTAGTAGGTAGTTTCCGTACAGTTCATATTTATAATGTGCCAAGGGGGTTCGTTACAGTTTTACTTGAAGTGTAGCACTAGCATTTCTCGGGGATTTTGCATTCTTCTTAGGCCAAAATGTCTTGACCTGGCTCCGCTTGCTGAATTGCTGATCATCAACATCATCATCTTTCTGCCCTTGTCCCATGTTATTTGGGGTCGGCACAACACACTTTTTTCTTTCATTCTACCCTGTCCTGGCTCCGCTCGCTAATGCAGTCACAATATCAAAATCTTAACACATATAATCCTGAATGTCAATAACACAAACCTCATAACCTCATCTCAAAGTGGAAGTCTCCACGGATCTTGTTCCGATCTCCGGGAATGCATCGCGACCTCTCCCGCGGGCCTCGGCGGCCCATTCACGGTACGACTGCGCTGGGATACTGCGACACACATCGACGACTAGTTTTAGCTCATGCCACTGCGATTAGATGGCTTAGACAGTGTGTTGTTAGTGCTACTAACATAGTTTTAAGTCTTATTTATTAACACAAGTTTTGAATTTACTTTATATATGTTAGTTTATAAATTATAAATCTATGGGCCATCATAGCCTGAAATAAATGATTTTATGTTAGACAAAGTGACTTTCTACATCTTATCATTATGATTTACTGACGTACCCACTTAGGTTAATTAAGTAAATTAAGCATACCACGCTATTTACTGGTTAGTTATTTTTCCCAAAATAAATGAAACCATAGAAAATAATCCGCCCCGTGAACAGCCAGCCTTATCCAAAAGCAATATTGGCCAGTAGATAACATAGTGCGGCTCGTTTGATTTGTTGTAGGCAACATTAGCTTTAAATCTAATGCCGTTTATTGTCGACTAAGTTATGGCTTAGACATTCTAATTACATGTGGTACTGTGGTACTTAGATGGTGTAGTAGGGCTTGAGGTTTTGTTAAAGATTGGGTTTTATAGAATTGTTTTGGCCTTGGTGTGAATTAAGCGGATAATGGCACGGGATTCTGTGTTCAGTCTACGCCAATGGAAAATGAGCGTAAGTTGAACGAAGAAGAAAAGTTTTTCTTCTTAACCAAAGAGATTAAAGATCTCTTTTTTGACATTCAAAAGTGCCTGTAATGGCCTAATTGAAATAAATGATTTGAGTTTGAGTTTGAGTCTAGCTATATATTAAAGCAATAGATAGTCTGATATCATCATCATCATACAGCCCCACTTCTGGGTCTCTCGTGCCAGCCTCATACTCTGATATAGGTCAGGCGAACTATTTATTTATCAAAAGATGGCTGTCCAACGACTTATTCACTATATTATACACGGTGTAAGGACATCGACGCATAAAGAGCTACCCCGAATTCAGTACATGTATCTACCCCCCCAGCGTCAAATTTTCAACTGATCTATACATTTGTATTTGCACTATACTATTGGGACTGCCTCTTCGCGCCTGTTGAGCATGAGATCTTGTGTTCAATTCGTGCCACGGAGCCACGGAGTCTGAATTTGTGCCCAGTTGATGGCAATAGACTCACCCCTATTACATGCGACTTAAGCAGAACTGGCGAAATGTGGGTACTTATACTACATATTATTAGGTACACCTCTGCTTTACCCTTCGGGGATTACAGGCGTGATGTTATGTTATGTTGTATTATGTTATGTTATGTTATGTTATGTTATGTTATGTTGTGTTATGTTATGTTGTGTTATGTTATGTTGTGTTATGTTATGTTATGTTATGTTATGTTATGTTATGTTATGTTATAAGGACCGTTTCTATATGGCGGCATTAATACGGCCACAACCTAACGTCACAAAATCCTACATGGAGAAAGCAGTTATCTACAAGATCAGGATATTTGCAACAGTCCGACCACCACTTTATCTACCCTCAGGAAGCAGCCCACGTACTGGACACAACACCCGTTATGTCGGAAAATCCCCCTTTTATAAGAAGGATGAGGTTTTTCCCGCCCTGTTCCTAAGATGACTAGACGGCCTCGTTAGTCCTGTAATGGCAAGCGTTACTGCTGAGCCTGGGTTCGGTTCCGAGGTCGGGCAAAGTGTTATTCGGTTTTTCCATCACGAATTTCTCAATAGTAACCTTTTTTTTTCCGGATGGGAAATCATCAAATGACTTCTCCCGCTCTGGGCTGAGCGGGAGAGAGTGCCAGACTTTTACTGACTAAAACCCACCCATGTTCCTTCATCGCCCTTTGTGTTCCGGGGCCGCGGTATCTCTTTCGAACAACCCGCAGCACCCGGCAGACATCGGCCCTTACGGGCCCCTTCCCTATGCTGACATCTCCTTGAGGCGCGCGTGGAACACGAACGCGCCGTCGACACGGCCTGTCGTCCTAAGACGGAGGGACGGCGAGCTAGCCCTTAGCTCACCGTCCACAGGCCCGCGTCTACGGTGGCCGACGCCTGGTGCGTCTCGCGCGGTGGCTGGGACGTGAGGAGGAACGCTCTCTCTCACGTTCCGCCTCCTCCTTTGCTAGCATGACTGCTTCGCAAGAGGAGGGGACGGCTTCCCATTCCGTCTCGCTCCGGACCATGGCTCGATCCTGGGCCGGACGCGAGTGGAGTTTGAATTTGTGTCCGGTTGATGGCAATAGGCTCACCCGCTTACACGGGACTTAAACATAACTGGCGAATTGTGAGTGTACTGCGGTACACCTCTGCCTATCCCCTCAAGGCAATACAGGCGTGAAGTAATGTTAAGTTTAATCTAGAATTTTATCTCTTTATCGATCAATGACCGTCTACTATACTAAATCCAACCAATAAGGTGGTACCTCGTTCTAATTACACCCCAATACCATTAATATAAGAAAGGCCTACAGAGGCCGACTTATGTGCTCTTTGACTCCTGATTGCGGAACATTATTGTGCCGATAAGACTGGTTTAAGACCAAACACCACTTTATAGCTGATCACTGTTGTATAGAAATGGCTAAAACTGACTGAAACATTGGAAATTCAACTTTGAATCTACACAACCAAAGCTGTTTTCAGAATGACAGCAACTGTTCTAAAAGGTCGTATGTGAAAATTTCGTCTACATTGAAAATTCAATTTTAGCAAACAATGTTACGGTACAAAATCTTAGAACCGGCTTTCTAAGTTTTAAATAGAGTGATGTATAAATATACAGCGTTTTGAAGATAGGGCTTTTTGCAAGTACGTTAGCCGTTTAGGCTAGATCTGTTCATAGATGTTTCTAAATGCGTGCGATATAGCCTAGGTTAGTTAGTACAGCTGTTGTAGTTTACGTTAAAAGGGTTCCTTGAAGTTATTACTGTGTTTCGCACATGAGTTTTGTCTTGGGAGATAAGTCTTAAGTGCTTGTGGGTGGGTAATATAAAGTGCGACGTTTTGACTGACTTCTAAAAAAGTCGGTTCCCAATTTGTCTTTTTTTTGTATTAAAGGATATAATGTATTAAGTGTATGAATTGTAGTGTCTGATAAACTGTTAATAGTTTCAGAAGAAATAACTAGCTACATGTTAGATTAAAACACTGCAAAGTACATAAAGCTAGGGAGAACGGACTCCAGCTAAAATTAATTAGGCTATTAAAAATAAAATAAAAAAATGTAACATCTTTCACCCAGTGCTTTCTTCTTTTCTTAGATCTTCACATAATCTTATGTCCATCCACGTTCACACCAAAACGTTCCTCTCGAAATTTCCTGCATTCCTTCTCATGACATGCCCAATATTATATCCCATCGTATTACCCAGTACTAACTGGGTTGTGGAGGTCAGATAGGCAGTCGCTCCATGTAAAATACTGGTATTCAGTTTCATCAGGTTAGACTGGAAGCCGACCCCAGCATAGTTGGGAAAAGCCTAGGCAGATGATGACATGCCCATACCATGAGAACCAATTTCCACACAACTTTTCAGTCACTACTTTCAACCTTCCCTTGTTTTTCCTCACTACAGGCTTCCATCTCCGACCAATTTATGAACACTTACCAGCTTTTACCACAGCTCCGTTGGACCTTGGAAATTATCCTACGGGAATGTCCTACCATCCGTATGCCATAATCATCCAAGGCGTGACAAACAAACCAACTCGCTATCTTTATAATTATTTAGGACTGTTTTTTGCCCGCGGCTTCGTTCGCGTTATGGTAGGATATTATCCTACGGTAACGTTTCAAATGTAGCCTATGATGCTTGTGGATAATGTAGATTCCTATTAGCAAAATAATTTTCGGAATCGGATCAATCGTTCCGAAGATTACCCCCTACATCCAAACTTACGAATTTTATCTCTTTATGGTATTTGTATGGATACAGCAGTTCCCACAATTTCAGCTACACCCAGCCCTAATCTGACCTTATTAAAATAACGCGTGATATAAAGTAACTGTAAAGAATGTCCAACACGGCATCGAACCCGCTACATGGGATATAATTCGCGCGAATGGGACACAACCGCTATCCACCTAAATGTACTGGATGCTACATAGATAGTTATCTTTTATCTACGCGTTACGGCCTGATAAGATCGTGTAGGTCTTTGTGGATTTATATGTTGGGGAAGAGAGTGGTATTAGTATGATCGCATTTAGGGACCTACTAAGCAGAAAGATGAAGATATATTGGTAAACATAGTGCATTTCAGTATTTAATAAGTCGTCCCGAAGGCAGGAGCTTTCGAGTCGTCTCGAAGGCTCCTGCCTTCGAGACGACTCCGTTTGTCCGTATCTTTGGATAGGGCTCCGAAAGTTTCTGATTTTCGACCTTCGTCCGCGTGAAGTTATTATAAAAATTTTACTTACATATTTGAATCAGTTTTTGTTAACAATTTCATGGGTTTTTTTCTTTTTGCACGGAAGCGTAATCCTTTTACTAAAATAAAAATAGCCTAAGTTACTCCTTATAACATCAGCTATACCAGTAAAAGTGGCTAAATAATAAAAGCCGCTCATGTCGATTGACAGGTTGCCTGGGTTGGTCTGTGGATGGGTGACCACCCATTACATACCGAGTTTCCTCCGTGCCTCG
Source organism: Standfussiana lucernea (assembly GCA_964057025.1). Classification (NCBI taxonomy): domain Eukaryota; kingdom Metazoa; phylum Arthropoda; class Insecta; order Lepidoptera; family Noctuidae; genus Standfussiana; species Standfussiana lucernea. The sequence goes on from OZ059809.1 coordinate 6,067,886, forward strand.
GAAAGCACGTTAAACCGTTGGTCCCGGCTGTTCATCATCTTTGACAGTCGTTACAGGTAGTCAGTGGCCCGAAAGTCTGACAACCAGTCTTACCAACTACTAGTTATTTTTCTCACATTTCGACAGCACATGCAACTAAAGATGGTTTTCCAATTACCCCTTGTCTTAACCGCTGCTTGTCAAACACCGACCATGTTTTACTCGTTCGTCCTCGAGGCTAAAATAAATGTAATGAATATAAATAACGAAGGCTCAGCAAATATTATTGTTGTTTATGGCTATTTATAAATTATTGATGCCCTTTGTGGCGGCATGCCGCCTCGTGATGATTGCAACCGGTCGAAGAAAGTTTCTACCATTTAGATCCTCGGAAATAAAAAAAACTTTTTTGCAAAAAAATACCGACTTCCAAAAAAAACACTAAAAAAGTGGAAAATAACTTTACTTTCGGAAGTCGGTGACTATTGTTTGTTTCATTGACTTTTTTGCCACTGACTTCCGAAAGTAAAGATATTTTCCACTTTTTTTGTGTTTTTTTTGGAAGTCGGTATTTTTTTGCAAAAAAGTTTTTATTTTACCCTTTTTAGTTATCGTATCACACACAAATCCTTGTCAAGTATCAATTTCGCAATTTCTTTTACTTGGATGACATTTTTTCCAGTTATTTTGATTTGAAAACCAAACTGCTGAACCGATTTTGATGAAATTTCTATGGGACCAATCGGGAAGTAAATCCATTCAGATAAAAGAAGAATTTTTCAAATCGGTTCATAAATGACGGAGATATGAGGTAACAAACACAAAAAAAAACATACAACCGAATTGAGAACCTCCTCCTTTTTTTTGAAGTCGGTTAATAAATAATTTAATATACATTTGCAATTAGATTTAAGAACGTCATTTGATAACGTGTAATAGAGAAGTATGGAGGAAGAAAATATGCTGCGCCGACCCCAAATAAATTGGGATAAGGGGAGGAGAATGCGTTGCATTGTATAAACAACCAGAACTAGAATTAAAATGCAATTGTTTCATTTGGTTAGTTAGTGAGATTTGATTTTTTTTTATATTTAGGCATAGGTATACCTAATAGTACACCCTTATATTTTCGCCGGTTATGTTTAAGTCCCATGTAATAGAGGGCGAGCCTTTTGCCATCAACCGCGCACAAATCCAGACTCCGAATCCGAATTCCTGATGAAAAAACCCAATAACACTTTCCCTTACCCATACCCACATTAGACCAACGACGCAGACAATATAGACTAATAAAACTATATATTGAATTTCACCTACTTCTGTCTTGCCTTTCAATTACCTCCCAGCACTGGACTCGCGTGGTGGATTATAGGAACCCACTCCTTAACACAGAGAAGAAGAATGTGTCCCAGGTTTGGGAAATATTGTAGAGTGACTATCTGTAGCTGCGCGTATCTGCTACCCAAGGTGAGTGAGGTCGGTAAATAACACGACGACTTGTAGAACAATAAACTGAGTAAGTATATTAATAAAATTACGAACTTTTACAATAAGCATGTACAATGGCGGATGGTTATCGGCGAGATGTTTTCGGGGTTCGCGTTGCTGTTTTTTCATTGGCTCGCCGGCCGTCGTGTGATCGCAGCGCAGCCAATTGCAGCGGTCGACTAGTGATGACTGTTTAGTATTTTTGGTGTAGTGCGACAACACTATCTTACCTTCAATTTGCGTGAAGCAAAACTTTGAAAGTGGAAACAAAAGAATCGTTGCATTTCTATACCATTCGGTGTCAAAACTGTATCAATTGATTGAACCGTTCTACACAACTATAATCATTACCTAGCTAGATAAACTTAAAATGGCAATCAAACATGTTTATGAAAAGGTTCATTAACACTTATGAAAGCTGTGTTAATAAATGAGAGTTTAGCCTCTCATAACTTTAATAAATTTCTAATTCAATTTACCAAATTATCTGCGAACATTTGCCTCTATTATAATAATTTCTTAAAGCTAAGCTGTTCTATTAAAGCACGTCAACTACACATGCACTCACACAATAAAACCTTTTATTAAAATTATAGCCCTATTTGCAATAAAATAAACATCTTACTTCGTTAATGCAAATAATATTACTTTTATTTCTGCAATGTAATTGTACGGGTAAGGTACATTTAAATGATAAAGTGATTTGATTTAACTTATGTAATAAAGTTACAAAGAAAGCACAAACACCCAAAACTGATAAATGATCGACCCAAACGATGCTATGCAACTACTGATCGCTTACTGGAATACATGTTTATTGTACCTATTCATTTGCTGCGCGTCGATGTCAGCATAAAATGTATACAATTGATATGTGCGAGTTTGCTCGTACAGTAATATTAAAAAGAAGTCAAGTTTGATTGTTTGGAGCCGGTAATATTCGGAACTACTGATCCGATTCCGATTTTTTTTTAATAAATGGGAAGCTACATTATTCTAGAGTATCATAGGCTATATTCAAAACATTCCCTTGGGATATTTTCCAACCACAACCCAAGCGAAGACGCGAGCAAAACCTTGTTATTAAAATAAACACTTAATTTCTATACATTACGACCAGTTAAAATTGTTTAATCACTATTATAAAGTCGAACAAATAACGTAGCGATGTGAAAGCTTAATTATTTAAATAAAATTGAGTTATAAATTACAATAAAACGTTATTATTTTAAAGTTTATGCTAATGTATATCGGATCGAATCGAAATGGCTGTAAAACCGTTATAGGGTTTGTGGACTTAAGGAATGGCGGCTTAGTTTTTATTTATTCAAGATATGCTGGGAATGTGGATGGCTTTAAAAGAAGGAAAAGTCCATAGAAACGATAGATGTACTGTTTAGCATGGTTAGAAATGGATGGTGAGGTTTATCTATCAACATTTAACGCGTATACAACGTTTTGTGTCCGTGCTATTAACCGTTTAGGAGTCCTCTCGTGAGTAGGCGAACCTCGCTGCAGGGTCAAGTCATGTCTGCCATAAAAATGTATTGTCACCAGAACCAACGGTATGTGCAAAATATCAGCTCAATCGGATGGGGGGAACTCGTTTGAAATTTAGTTGCAAGATTTGACCAGTCTAATTAACTAACAAAGTAAGTTAATTATAAGCTTATATCTCAGTAAAAAAAAACGTCTGCTTGGTACGAATAGATTTTCACAATCAGTGTGAAAATCATGCGGCCCTACTTGCGATTGCAAAGCTTGACTACCCTCAACTAATAACATAGAATCATACAATGTTTCGCAAATCAATAACCTTACTGACATTTTATCATTTACAACATTGAAAACTGTTTTCCAATAAACGCGTTGAAAGCTACGTGGCAATGCAACTATGTTATTAACCGTTCCAAGAAGTAGCTATCTGACAATGTTTGTTTACAAACATATGTATCTCAAATACATTGTAAGTTCAGGAAAATATTTAACAAAATGCAAATTTTGTGAAATGTTATTTCGTTGCTTGCATTCTTTGAATACTTACATAAAACAATATGATTTAAACAAAACTTATGAATTGTGGAATTGTCACTCTATCAACCCCCCCCGCCCCTATCGTGACTTATCATGATTTTACCCCCACCCTGTTTGAACCCCACGTGGTTAAAGGACGACCCCTAACCTAATGTGCTAATTTTTGCCAACGTATCAACACAGTCTTTTCTTTCTAAAATTCGTAGTTTCTTCTTTAATACTAAGAGAGCATACAAGGTTTATTGATTGGAATCTCGTTAAAATAGTAACAAATCAAGCAGCTTCAGTTGATATGAATTTCCGAAAGACTGGAGACGTTTTAACCGACATTTTACAAGTACAAAGATTTAGTTTATATTCTTATAACATTACCAAGCTTTAGTAACATTACCTTGATTGTAAAAGACGCCATTACAGGCTAAATATGGTCGTTTTAGGTTAAGTATCGATCAGGCACTAAAGAGATTACAACTCACGACCGAAAGGTCGAATGTCTGCACTTTGGGTTGCTGTACCGTACTGATGGTGTCATCCACCGTCTCGTTATATGTTCACGCCGTTGATAATGGGGTGAGTAGAGTTCGAGTCTAGTGTTGAGGAAATTATTAATCTAAGTAAGTTATTTTCGATCTTGAGACATGATCCCGGACTATCAAAAACGTGTTAATATTCATGGTGGAAGTGACAATCCTCATTTTAATTATCTATTGCAGAAGTTATGACAGCTCTTTTGACGAGTTGTAAATATTTTTTTAATCAAAAAGGTAATCACATTAGGTTTTACAGCTTTCAGGAACAGGGTTCCAAATCCTTTTAACCACACAAAGTACCCAAAACACCATAGATCACACACCAATCTCCTCGATCAATAAACACTACATACACCAAACCTGCGTGTGCGCATGGTCAGGGGTCCACAGTCTAACTGTTAGACGGTATCGCGTGACGTCAGCGTCACGTGACGACTGATAACGTTAACGAGACACATGCTGTGGGCCATCCTTTAATCATGTTGGGATTTTTCGGCCACTTTTATAGCCCTGCCTCCCCCTTGGTGATAGGTTTTAGGCTACCTGTCCTCCCCTCTCCCAGCATAACGTGTATCTTTTACTATTAAAAAAACTTTTTTGCAAAAAAAAACCGACTTCCAAAAAAAACACAAAAAAAGTGGGAAATAACTTTACTTTCGGAAGTCGGTGACTATTGTTTGTTTCATTGACTTTTTTGCCACCGACTTCCGAAAGTAAAGTTATTTCCCACTTTTTTTGTGTTTTTTTTGGAAGTCGGTTTTTTTTTGCAAAAAAGTTTTTATTTTACCCTTTTTAGTTATCGCATCACACACAAATCCTTGTCAAGTATCAATTTCGCAATTTCTTTTACTTGGATGACATATTGTTTCCAGCTATTTTGATTTCAAAACCAAACTACTGAACCGATTTCGATGAAATTTCTATGGGACCAATCGGGAAGTAGATCCATTCAGATAAAAGAAGAATTTTTCAAATCGGTTCATAAATGACGAAGATATGAGGTAACAAACACAAAAATTTCCAGCTATTTTGATTTCAAAACCAAACTGCTGAACCGATTTTGATAAAATTTCTATGGGACCAATCGGGAAGTAGATCCATTCAGATAAAACAAGAATTTTTCAAATCGGTTCATAAATGACGGAGATATGAGGTAACAAACACAAAAAAAAAAAAAAAAAAAAAAAAAAAAAAAAAAAAAAAAAAAAAAAAAACATACAACCGAATTGAGAACCTCCTCCTTTTTTAGAAGTCGGTTAAAAAGGTCTTTTAATATTGTAAGTTTTACAAAAAATGTATCAGATGTTTTACATTAAAATTAGATTGCTTGTGTTTTCTAGACAAAAAATCGCTTGCTTGGGTTGTTAATTTATTATTGTTAAACAATATTTTAAAGGTCTCATTTTTAATTGAATTTTTTTCGTCCCAAGAAAAAAATACGCGTAATTGTCACATTATCGCCTCCCCCCACTTCGTGATTGATCGTGATTTTTTTCTGATGCCTCCCCCTGTTCAAACCTCAAGTGATTAAAGGATGACCCCTGTATACCTTAACGTAACACTACTTACACGTCATGTGTTTTTCTGTCAATCCACGCACCTCGTTTACAGAGACTTTGGGGTAAGTTAAAGAAACCAGTACAGTGGAAATAGACCTTGTTTTAAATAGATGAGAGATTACTAGTGAATGTCAATAATAAAACTAAAGGTGTCCAGAACATCTAGAAATACCTTTTAGGTCTAACTCAAACACACAGCAAATATGTCAGTGACAACAACTCTTGAACTTACATTATATGTGAAGAGGAGATTCAATTGCTTCTTTGGCATCTCAATCGAGCATTGCGAACACATTCACGAACAATTTTTAACCGACTTCAAAAAAAGGAGGAGTTTGTCAATTCGGTTGTAGGTTTTTTTGTGTTTGTTACCTCATATCTTCGTCATTTATGAACCGATTTGAAAAATTCTTCATTTATCTGAATGGATCTACTTCCCGATTGGTTCCATAGAAATTTCATCGAAATCGGTTCAACAGTTTGGTTTTGAAATCAAAATAGCTGAAAAAATATGTCATTCAAGTAAAAGAAATTGCGAAATTGATACTTGACAAGGATTTGTGTGTGATGCGATAACTAAAAAGGGTAAAATAAAAACTTTTTTGCAAAAAAAAAACCGACTTCCAAAAACACTAAAAAAGTGGAAAATAACTTTACTTTCGGAAGTCGGTGGCAAAAAAGTCAATGAAACAAACAATAGTCACCGACTTTCGAAAGTAAAGTTATTTTCCACTTTTTTAGTGTTTTTTTTGGAAGTCGGTTTTTTTTTGCAAAAAAGTTTTTGTATTATATTTTCTGCTTACCTAGTTCTGGTCTTAGATAAACAAACATATCCTCCAAAAAATATTAATCCGCAATAAGCAGTTAAGATTAGCACAGGAGCTAAATATTTACAGTTTATGTAGGTTAACCAAGACCATTACTATATGTATTCAACAATAAAACCAAGGTATTTTTTAAATCCAAATTCAGCCTTAACCCTGCGTGCGCGCACAGTTAGCCACGACGTTATCGTGTCACGTCAGCGACTCGGCGTCGTCTCCGTGACGACAGCGTGACGATAGCGACACAATGCGAGAAACATTAATGAGGCTTCAGTCCCAACAGGTTCCTATCATTCAATAGTGTGTCACTTGTTCCGAGGAAAGATGGTGGATCGATGTAATCGATGTTATTCGGACGGTGGAAAAGAATGTAAACGAAATGAATAAAATAATATTCATTTATTTGCAAACATCATCGTCATCATCTGCCTAGCCTTTTCCCAACTATGTTGGGGTCGGCTTTCAGTCTAACTGGATGTAGCTGAATACCAGTATTATAGTGGTAGTAATAGTGTAGTACTAGTTGTTATTTATTTGCAAACATAAGCGAGTAAAAACTCTTCCGCTAGAACAAGGTTGTTAGCCAAAAAGTGAGTGAGAACAACTCAGTAGACAGATGTACCTTCTGGAGTTTAGGTCCATCATTGTAATCATTCTCCTGGCCGTATCCCAATTTATTGAGGGTTGGCGCAGCATGTCTTCTTCTTCCATACTTCTTTCCATACTTCAGACACCTCCTTTCTAGCCATATCGTTTCTTCGGTCTTTCTCTACTGTTATACCCATCCACATTCATACTCAAAACTTGGAGTTTACGTCCATTATGAATAATTAGACAAAGGTGGTCATATTTTGTAAAATTATTGTTACGTTCATCTCATGAACTCTACACACCAAAGCTTCGGTATGTGGTCGGCAACTGTTGTACACGTTCAATTGACATGTCGTCGGCTTTGATGTAAAAATTTCATAAGAATATATGAAAATCAAGGAATTGACAGTTAACGACCGATAAAAAGACATAATGTGCCACTGGAAATCGTGTCAGTTGGAAGATTTTCTTAATATTGACTAATCGGGAAGGTCCACTAGTTCTACTTACATGTTCTACTAGTATCCACTCGAAGATGAAACGTGTTATATAACTTCTGAAGACTTTATTTTTTTTCAAACCAAAACGTACCTTGTTTACAAAATGTTGCGTTCTTAAATATCCAGAAAATTCTTGAAGAAAACCGTAAACCCGATAACATCACAAGCACTCACATTTCACCATCCACAATACACAACTAGTAAATTTCGTACATTTCCCCAACCCTGCGTCTGCGCAGACGCGGATGTAGCCGCTTATCGACGACATGGGACCTGTGACGACACAGGACTAGGGGTCATCATGCGGGACCCACGCCTACTCTCGATCGACGAGACATACGTACAGCTAGGAAACATGGAACGGTACATGTAGGTAGGTAGGTGTTTGGTGATTACGAAGTACCGTTTTGCTTAGCTCGTGGCTAAATAATAACAGCCGCTCGGATCTATCTCCAGGTTATGCAGCGCTTGCCTAGGTCCGTGGATGGGTGCCCAACCAGCAAAAACTAGGCTTAAAACAATCTCTAGACTACTGTTTTGTTGCTCTTAAATCACTCCTATATAATGATATAAGCCCGGATTTGGGCACCAATTATAAGCTTATTTAGTTTAATATCGTTCTAATATCAGTCTAATTGAATGCTGTTTGCACTTACTGAAATCTAGCCAAAGTTAATTTAAGACGACTTAGGCTAATATTGCTTTTACGTAAGTATCATGTAAGCCTGCATAGGCTTATATTGGTCTAAGGTTAGAATATTTTGAGAATTTTTCGTCAGATCCAACTTAAAAGTTTGTGTGAGTGTTGGCTTGAAATTAAATGAAACAAATTAAAGTTAATATTGTGTGAAGTTAATGTTTATACTGTGTGGTACGGCACTTTAGTACCTATAAAAGTAGTTATACGGTAAGTAATCGTATTGGAATTTATTATTTACTGTTAAATAGACCTCGTTTTACGCTTCAAAATTCATGCGCCTTGTTAAATAAGGTATTTCCTGTTCTCGTTTAATTATTTTATTTGTTAATTTGTATTGATAGTGTCGCCATTAGTATAGCTGCATTTTACAAGCGCACTATTAAACTAATGTAAGATTGTTTACTCTAATATTAGCATTCGGTATACTAAAGATAACTCCATATTGGAATAAATTAGGGTTCCTCGCAATTTTACTTAAAACCTTAAATCGACAGAGAGAAAAACAAGACACGAAGTCGGCGCAGTTTTCTTCAACCTTTTCCAGTTTTTGTAATCCATTATAACAATTAAATTTAAAAACTTAAAATAAAATATGGCCAGCAAAATTACTCTTAAAACTATTTCAATTAGTTATTCCCAAAATCGATCTAAGATCAAACGCTCTTATATGGGTCTTGTCTTTTATATTGTAAATATGTTGAACCCAAATCACTCTAATATCATACTTAACCAGTGGTATTGATCTTATATTAGTTTCAAATAAGATCAGAAATGCACGTACTCACAGTACTCTTAAGCTATGCTGATATTAGTCTGACATCTTACAATAGCATTTAGCAAATCTAATATAAAATCAAACGAGCTTAGAAAATACCCATATAAGAGCAAGTTTTTCTCAAGTGCAACTAGTCTTAGTAAATGCTCTTATATACATATATGAGACTTGGTTATGAGACTGACCATTCTTGAGGCCATACCGGCTTGTCTAAAAGTAATATAGGATCCATGGTATGTTCTAAAACAAATATAAGAGCGCTTTAAGCCTACTACTCTTAAAAAGTGCGAGTTCTGAGACTGTTTTGCTGGTTGGGTGACCACCCATTACATACCGAGTTTCCTCCGTGCCTCAGAAAGCACGTTAAGCCGATGGTCCCGGCTGTCAATTGTAGATCTTTGACAGTCGTTAAGTAATCAGTGGCCCGAAAATCTGACAACCAGCCTTACCAAGGGATATCGTATTATCCGCCCCATGTGAAAAAACTGGTATTCAGCTGCACCATGATGGTTAGACTGGAAGCCGACCCCAACATAGTTAGAAAAAGGCTAGGCAGATGATGAATGGTGGTTCGATATAGACTGTTGCGTTTCTGAAACACGCTGTAGAGATATGAGGTATAAGGTGGAAATTTCCTCATCTCCCTCTGAAAAGGGAGGACTCTATTAACAGACGGGAGTTGTGTCTGGGCTACTGCTCAACTACGGTTGTACTTAAACTCTGCTAGTACGATTCATGGCTTTTGGAAAGCTGTAGGACGTGTATGAAACTCGATATGTAATGGGTGGTCACCCATCCATGGACCAATCTAGGCAAGCGCAGCTTTACCTGAAGACCTACCCGAGCGGCTGGTATTATTGTCGACTGTTTTTGTTGTTGTTTTTTTTTTGTGTTCTGTTGTGTTTATGTTTTTGTGTGTTTGACGACCCGAATGGCGCAGCGGTAGTGAGGCTGCCTTACGTTCATAGGGTTCCGGGTTCGAATCCCGGTAGGTGCAAGTGTTTGTGTGATGAGCATAGACATTTGTTTCCGAGTCATGGATGTTTATATGTATAATAAGTATGTATTTACAAACAAAAAAGTATCTATGTAGTATATCAACTATCTGGTGTCCACGACACAAGCCTCGTTGCTTAGTGTGGCACTAGATGGCGCTGTGATATTTATTTACAGAGAAACTTCGCGTTTTCATGCTAAAAAAGAGGGAGGAGGTGTCTTGGTCGCTATATCGAGAAAGTACGCTGCTAATAGACAATGTTCTTGGGAAAGTGGGTGCGAAGACTTATGGGTCACTGTGAGTGTTGCAACAGGCTTCAAAATAGCTATTTGTGCCCTTTACTTGGCCCCACCTGTGCATTATTCTGTTTTGGAGCACTTCTTGGATAACTATAACGCTGTAGCAGAAAGAAATGATTATTGTACTATTCTTATCGGTGACTTCAATATGAGCAATATTGATTGGAATCAAAACATTAGTAGCCGCGTTACTCACACCTACCCCACTTTCTCAAGGACCAATTCTAAACTAAATCAGGCCCTTCTAGACTTTATCCACATAAATAACCTCAAGCAATATAACAACGTTTGTAATGTTAAAAATAGAATCTTGGACTTGGTTCTTGTAGATCTTCTCGAATGTAAGGTGACTGAAGCTCTTAATAGTCTAACAAAGATCGATCCATATCACCCTCCTCTTGAAATTTCCCTGCGCCTTAAAGTAAATCATAGTTTAAAACCAGAACCTAACATTAGATTAAACTTCAAAAAAGCCAACTACTTTGCTATTAAATCAGAACTAGAAAATACCGACTGGTATGCACTATTCTCGGATACAGACGACCCCAATATAATGTTGGAACGGTTCTATACGGTACTTTATCAGATCATTGAGCGATTTGTCCCATCGACCATAGTTACAAGTAATTCGCGACCACCATGGTACACAAAAAGGCTGGAGAGATTGCTGCGTGAAAAGAATAACTTAAGAAGAAGGTATGGTACGTACAAAAACCCTATGGATAAGATATCCCTTCGTTGGTGTAGTAAGCGCTGCGACAAAATGGCAAGAGAATGTTACAACTCGTACATAAATAGCATAGAACAGAAAATTACAACGAATCCCAAGTTTTTCTGGTCCTTTATTAAGTCTAAGCGGGGTGTTGCTAATGCCTATCCAGCCTCAATGTCAAATGGCGTCAGCAAAACTTGTAATGGCAATGAGATGTGCAACATGTTCGGGACCTACTTTTCTTCCGTGTACAGTTCAACTGCCCATGCCTCCAATGTAGTTCAAACTTCGCCTTTCTTTGAAAGTCTTCTCTGTAACTCTGACAGCTTTTCCTTGATACAGATTTCAAAGGATAAAATAACCAGGCATCTCAAAGGCTTAGACATATCCAAAGGTTCAGGCAGCGATGAAATTCCCCCTTACTTTGTCGCAACTTGCGCTGACCAACTAGCAACTCCCCTATGCTTAATTTTTAATAAATCTCTCAGCGCTGGTATTTTCCCTAAGCAATGGAAGCTGGCTAAAGTGGTACCGATTCATAAATCAGGCGTTGATGATTTGGTAGGAAATTATCGTCCTATATCTATCCTTCCGACATTTGCCAAGGCTTTTGAAGCTATAGTATGCCCTGACATACAAAACTATTTCAGGAAATATCTGTCACACCACCAGCATGGCTTTACTGCTGCAAGATCCACCTGCAGTAATCTAGTAGCTTTCGTTGAGCTTATTGCAGCTTCACTTGACTCAAACCAGCAAGTCGACGCCATATACACTGATTTCAGCAAGGCTTTTGACAAAGTTTCCCATGAAGTGCTGATTCAAAAACTTGCTGCGTACGGCTTTGCTGGTTCGCTTCTTAAGTGGCTGGACTCTTACCTAACGGATAGATCCTTTTATGTCGTGGCCAATGGCTATAAATCTGAAACTATGATCATAACCTCCGGTGTTCCGCAGGGTTCCCACCTGGGCCCTGTAATATTTATTATCTTTGTAAACGACCTTCCTTATTGCTTCTTTAACTCCACGCCATTCTTATTCGCCGATGATTTGAAAATAGTCCGCGTTATAGATTCTTTAGCCGATTCAACATTACTTCAAGATGACTTGAACAGACTCTTAAACTGGTGTAAGGATAATAATATGCAACTTAACGTAGAAAAATGTTCCCAAATCACGTTTACCCGCAAGGCTAACTTCATTGATTTTAATTACAGTATGAATGGTACGTACCTCAGTAAAGTTGATGTGATCAGAGATTTGGGAGTCCTTCTTGATGGTAAATTAACTTTTATTCCCCACATGGATAACATTATTAAAAAAGCTTCAAAGACACTCGGCTTTGTGTTGCGTAATGCTAAATGTTTTCGCAAGCCTAAAACTAAGATTTATCTTTTTAACTGTCTAGTTCGCACTGTTTTGGAATACTGCGCGGTTGTATGGCGTCCCCACTATGCAACACATAGTCTTAGGTTAGAGAGGATCCAGAAAAGATTTTTATACCATCTTGCCTATTCTGCGGGATTAAGCAAAAAAATACGGAGCTATGCAAAACGTCTTCAAAAATTTAGCATGACTTCACTCGAAAAACGAAGAGATAATATAGATTTAATTTTTCTTTTTAAAATACTTCAGAGTAAAATAGACTGCCCCCAGTTGTTGAGTAAGTTTAATTTTAACCTACCCCACAACTATCCGCGTCACCCTATAAAACTATTACGTCCCCCATTCCGCAAAACTGTATCAGGATCCAACTCCCCCATCCCCAGAATTTGTAGGCTTCTTAACTTGCTTGTGTCATATTGCTTGTATTATTAGGATAAACAGTGTAACAATTGTACATAGGCCAATAAATAAATAAATAAATAAAAAAAATTATTTATTTACTGTATTCTATATCGAACCAGCATTGTAAGTGAGAATTACGATGTTTTCCCCACGTAGAAACTTTTTAAGGTTGATGGTCTATCCACAACCCTAAATGAAACCTCACATTCTTGATACGTTGCATAATCGCAGCTAAACCGATTTCTGTCCCGCATCTTACCGCGATTTTATTCACTTTCATTCGTATCAACCGACCACTTGACTTCTGGTACCTCATTGATCTTTAAGCTGAACACCAGTTGTTATCGATAACGGATACAGCGTAGTGAGAGGCTAAAGATCGTAACTACGCAACTACCGGTGGCTGCAGCTACTGGGTTACGGCCCGTCGCTGGTAACTTTCGTAATAGGAGGTTTTCCGCACAAGGAGCTTGCGACATTGTGAGATTCCAATATTATAATTCAACAATAGGCTCTAGGCATTGGTAACAAAATTGTAACCTCACAGATCGGAGACGCCTCGGAGGCCGCTGCTAGAATCAGCATTTTCAACGATCTTTCGTTTTAGCACTCTGTGGTGACAACGTTACTCATCGCGCATTTATTCCCCTTGAAGGTGAGCAGAGGTGTACATTATTTGTATCGTCATTTCGCCATTTATGTTTCTAAGCCCCATAATATGCACAGCTGCATCATCATCTGCCTAGCCTTTTGCCAACTATATTGGAGTCGGCTTCCAGTCTAACCGGATGCGGCTGGATAACAGTATTTTACATGGATCGACTGCCTACCTGACCTTCACAACACAGTTAGTCCTGGGTAATACCCCCCCCCCCTTCCTTAAGCATGACTGCTTTTCAAACATTCGGGCCACTGACTACCTGTTAAGACTGTCAATGCCCTACAATTGACAGGCGGGACCAAAAGCTTAGCGTGCTTTCCGAGGCACGGAGGAAACTCTGTATGTCATGGGTGGCCACCCAGCCACGGACCAACCTTGGTAAGCGCGGCTTAACTTAAAGATCGACCCGAGCGGCTGTAATTATTACGCCACGAGCTCCGTGTCATCATTTATTGTTTTGCCAATTCTCTTCCCAATCCTCCCATTCTTCAACTCGTCCAACAGTTCTATCCCAAAAATCGAACACCTTTTTACGAACCCCGGAAACAAAACCAAATTCACACCATCTCACCTCCATAACTTACCAACATACAACAATTTAGCCCCTTCAGAATGAGTAACCGTCGACTTTCAACATTTACTAGAAGCCTGCGCCCGCGCAGAACATGCGCTGACCTGGGCAAGTTATTTATCGTTGCGTTTAATAGGCACGGTGATCACCGCTATCGCAGAATAGATAGATACAGAAGGCCGGTTGGGAACAACGAGCGAAAACGCACACATAGACAAGCTTAGCTTCTGGACTCGTAGCTAAATAACAACAGCCCCTATCACACGTGGTCCAATGTTAAAAAAAATCGCATATTTGCCGGGAGCCCCTCCTCTTCTTCGTGAGATTGGGTGAGATTCGGCCCTCCCCCCCTACACGCCTCACGTAATTAATGAACGCCCCTTACGTATGTGTCCTCTATAGAATTCGGTTTTGCATGCGCATTTAAAACTGTCATGCATTCTATTGTCTATGGGCTTAACCACGCGTATATATGTGCTTGCGCATATTTTCACTCGTTGTATGCAATCGGTCTTCTGTATCTTTCTGTGCCGCTATCATTGCGAATGTTTTAACGATATAAAGATTAACTGTTACGGTTGGGTTTGTGGTTCAAACTATAAATATGGTGTTGTATTAGTTTGAGATAAGTCGGCCTTTGAGGAGGCCGAGGGTTTGTTCAAGTTTATGTTATTTTTTTGCAGTTATAGTTTGTGTAACTGGCGCGTTAACGGTTGGAGAGTAAAACGATAAACCTCAGATTAACTCTCTTAAAGTGTTGGATAAACAAGATTTGCATTGTGATACTTACAGTGTGCTATAATCTGTTAGTCTAACACGGACATTTTTTACTTTAAAAGCCAAAAACAATTGAAATTATTAATGAAACCCTACTCTATCTGCGGTCTTTGGTCCCAAACAATGTCTACATCTAATCTTTGTTTTGATCGTCATTTAGATATACAGACGACGTTTGTGGAGTACCGCTAGCTAATTCAATTTGACCCTACACATACTAGTCCTCAGAAGTCGCGTTTTAAATCAAACAAAACATTTTAACCAACCAATTTTATCTCGCCCCCGATAACTATCTTATTGTTTACCAAAGCTGGAAAAACAAGCCTATCAGGCACTTAGAACAACATCAAAATCGTCTCAGCAGTATCTGACATCGCATCTGCATTGCGTGTGCGCTCCTCTCCATATAATACGGCCTTTATGGTGAACGTCAGATTAGATTCGCTTATAGGAGGCCTTATTTAGATAACAGTGGCTGCAAGCCATAAACAAATAGAAATGGTGGTTAATAGGGTACTGTAGTGTAAATTGTGAGTTTTTGTTTTTTTTTTTTTGTTGTTAGTGCATACAAATATTCTACAAAAGGTTTGTTCTGGAATATATTGTTTTTTTTTTTCAGATTCGTAAATAGGCATCGCCTATAGTAGTGTTAACTTTGTCGTTATGAATTGGCCTACACTTGACCTCAATCTTGTCCTGAGAACAGAGATGAGGTAGACGTTGGAACGAGCTAACTAAAAAGAAGTCTATTAACTCGCGACTTAAATAGATTGTGGTCATAATATTAACTCGTGGACACCGACGCAGGCAGGCGGATGGCTGGCTGTTGTCGTTGTTCTTGATTTCAGCTGTGAGGACAATTTTTTCATAGGTTGATGGTGACTATCTGGCACAGCATTCCAGCTGGCTTTTAAATCTCTCACTTATATTGGTTAATTGGTCTTCAGTTTGATTTTCAGTCTAGACCAGCATAAAAACTCCCTAATTAGAATATTCTCAGTAGCTGTCGGAGAAATAATTTATGACTAGTTACTAGGGTGCTTCTAATTTTTGTCTATGGAATTTAATAATCCAGCTGGTGAAATGAGTGTACACCTCCGTCTATGCCTTCAGGAAATAAAGCGCGATGTTAAGACATAGTAACATGCATCGGCAATCTCATGTTGCAGGTGTATAGACGGCATTAACCACTTTCTATCAAGAAATACAGCCTGTTTGCCAACATATCCCTTCATACAAACACTTGTATGATGCATGATGTAATCTATCTCATTAATAATCGAATACCTATTAAATTGTAGTAATTTAGCGATAAACTAAGCCTACGTTATGAATAGATGTAAAGTCGTGAGTTCGAGCGCGGCAGCCCTTTGAACCGAAGCGTTAATACGCGCCTCCATCTTGTGAAAACTTCCGTGTAACATTCTAAGTTCATATTATATGATTAATCGGGAAAGGGCACAATGTAAGTTAAAGACAGAATATTTTATCGGTGAGATAGGATTTAATTTGGAAGACAATTGAGTCTTTTTTCATCACTGTCAAAATACAAGATTCACAGACTAAATCTTATTTATAAACCAACTTTTCTCTATGGCTTCGGCGTTTTGAGAAAACTAAGAAATTGTTCACGTTACGGACCGTTATACTCAGTTACCCGGATCATAAGCAGAGACCCTGTAACGAGCGCGCGGTGTAAACGTAACGTTACTGTTACTATTAACCTGCATCATCCCACTGCTGGGCAAAGGCCTCTCCCCACAACTTCCAGTTGTTTCGATCCAGGGCCAATGTGGACCACTGGTCGCGGGTCTTGTCTAAACGTAAATACAAAAATAAACGTAAACGTAACGTAAATACCTAAAATTTAAAAATACTCGTTTCACCTATGGGGTGATATTGATTGTGCTTATTGCAAAAAAGAAATAACTAAGATGTTAAAGGATAATTTTATTTTCTATTAAAAAATCGACGTATTTTGGTACGTTACCTTAACACCGTGCGCTCGTGCTCGGGTATCATATGCTCCTTTAGCCCAGTTATTGTCTAATTCAATTGTCTGCCAAATGTCATCGAGATCCATTCAGCCGTTAAGGCGACAAAAGTTAACAGATAGACGGAGTTTCTTTCGCATCCTACTAATTAGAATATAATAATAATAATAAAACCAGCCTGTAACTGTCCCACTGCCGGGCAAAGGCCTCTTCTCGTATAGAGAAGGCACGAGCATTGATCACCAGGCTTGCTCAAGACGGGTTGGCGATAAGTAATAATAATATATATATATATAACCTAGTCGTAATTTTACAATATAAGTTCTGCCATACCATCGAGCAAATAAGAGCACGGCCTAGAGTTTAGCTAATCATCTGCCTAGCCTTTTCCCAACTATGGTGGGGTCGGCTTCCAGTCTAACCGGATGCAGCTGAGCACCAGTATTTTACATGGAGCGACTGCCTAACTGACCTCCACAACCCAGTTTGTGCTGAGGAATACGATACCCCTTGGTAAGACTGGTTGTCGGACTTTCATGCCACTGACTACCTGTAACGACTGTCAAAGATCTACAAATGACAGCCGGGACCAACGGCTTAACGTGCTTTCCGCGAGGCACGAAGGAAACTCGGTATGTAATGGGTGGTCACCCATCTACGGACCAACCCAGGCAAGCGCGGCTTAACCTGACGATCGAGCCGAGTGCCTTTTATGATTTTGGCCATGAGCTCCTCCTAGAGTTTAGCTAATGTTTAACATCAATAATACAACAAAAACACAAAACCTAACTAAACTAAGAACGTTTACCGCGTCACGTTTCAACGTATGAATGGAACAACATCCTGTGTTTACTAATTACTACAACATTTCGGTAATGGCTTGTGTAAGCCGTAACATAAAGGGTTCCACACAGTTAAACGAAATGACCATCATGCGAAAGAATCAACACTTTTTTATATTGGATGTATGCCCGGGTTGTTGGCTCTAGATTTGTGCCCGGTTGATGGCAATAGGGTTAGAGCTATTACATTGGTTTAAAAAAAAAAACATAACTGGCGAAATGTGGATGTATACGTCTGCCTAACTTTTCTGGAATTACAAGCGTGATGTTATGTATTAGGTACCTACATCTCTCAAAGAGTATAACAATCCACATCATTTATCCGAATACTTAAGAAAAATAGTCACTTACGTGACTCAACCCTTATTAAACAAACCTACAACATTCCATTCTTCAGGCACACATGCAAAACCTTCGCTATCGTCACCGTTAACTATCGGTTGCACCATCACATCGCCATCGGTCCGATTGCGGGTTGGCCAACATATCGGCGGTATATCTGCCGCGTCGGCGCGGTCTAATGATATTGTTGTGACATTCTGACCTCTGCGGTGTAAATGTTAGCATATTCTTGTTTTGTACAGTGAGACACGTAACGTTTAATACAATTGTTCTTACCGTTTTGAATACTGCAATCGATTTTATGTCATATTCGTTGCAGTAACAGAGTCGTATGTTACATCCGAGACTCATCTATACAAATAAATAAAGTAGTGTCTGTTTGTAATTTCAAAATTACAGCTTCTGACTGAATGCATAAGAAAGTATATACGGTAATTATAACAAAAACATATTTATTTCAATTTTTGTCCATCTGTCTGTCTGTTTGTTTCGGTTAATCTCCGAAACGACTGGACCGATTTTGAAGGGACTACTGACAGATAGCTGATGTTATAAGGAGTAACCTAAAAGGGGTTCCGTGCAAAACAATTAAAACCCTTGAAATGGTAAACAAAATCCGATTGAAATAGGGAATTCATATACAATTTCTATTAATTTCACGCGGTCGAAGTTCGCGGACAACAGCTGGAAACTAAATAAAAACCGGCCTAACTGATAAATCGGTATACAAAGTTAAGCTGCTTATAAGATGATGGGTGATCATTCTTAATACGCAACGGGGATCTGCTTGTGCCTGGAAAGCCGAGTTGAAGGTTGTTCCTGATTATTGTGCACTTACAGAACTGTACTTTGTACTGAATTCAAATAGCCTGTAGATGAATATATTTAGCAACTGTTTAATTCAGCAATATCTGGATAGATTGAAAACTTCTCTTAACTTTGATGTGAAAAGACTAAGAAAGAAGAGAATGAAAGCCAAATAACATCGTAATATAACATCATGCTTGTAATCCAGATGTTACGCAGAGATAGTACATCCACATTTCGCCAGCTGTGTTTAAGTCCCATGTAATAGGGGGCGAGCCTATTGCCATCAACCGGGCACAAATCCAGACTCCGTGGCTGCTGCTGAGAAATTCCTGATGGACAAACCCAATAACAATTTGCTCGAGCCGGGAATCGAACCCAGGAATTCATGCTCAACAGTCGCGCTTACAACCACTAAACCAATCAAACCCAACCAAATTTATTGCAATTTTCCTTCGCAACATTTACTGGCGTATCTTACTTACATCAACATAACCGTTAAAGTAACTAAAGATTTATAGACGCAGAAACATGATCTTCGTATTGTACCGACTACCATTGAAAGGAAAACCCGACTACCATCGTAACGTACTTTCACCAGTTAAGTTAACTTTAACCGCAGAACTGTACGTTACCTAACCGCGAGGAGCTAGAGCCAACAGGTAATTAAACTTTATCTGAATTAAACCATTCTAATATATTTAACTTATATATTATCTGGGAACCAGTGTTGTTCGCGTTGTTGCTCTATCGATTGGAATTTCGATATTAGTTTTGTAAATTATAACATTACAACGCTATAAAATAGGGCATAATTTGCATGAACACTTTTTGGACGTCGTCCGGTTTGTAAGGGATATATACAGGGTTAGTTGTCGTGTCCTGCCCGTCCTGTTGTTTGCACATCATAGGAGCTGATGGACGCTACTGAAAGTGCCAAACTCGTCGCCAAATATTGGGCTGACTCAATTTAAAATGTCATCGACACGCTGAGAAGAAGAAGGGTTAGTTTTCAATGATCAACCAAATTTTAAAATTAAGATCTATAAAGGGTGTAAATATACCCCTAACGAAGCTGAAATACATTTGTTCTCCCCGTCATTGCGATGATTTTTTGTTCTGGACCATACCTGGAAACCTTCTAGTTACAGAGATGCGAGCGACGACCCGAATGGCGCAGCGGTAGTGAGGCTGCCTTACGTTCATAGGGTTCCGGGTTCGAATCCCGGTAGAAGCAAGTGTTTGTGTGATAAGCATAGATATTTGTTACCGAGTCATGGATGTTTATATGTATAATAAGTATGTATTTACAAACAAAAAGTATCTATGTAGTATATCAACTATCTGGTGTCCACGACACAAGCCTCGTTGCTTAGTGTGGCACTAGATGGCGCTGTGTGTAATGTCCAGCGATATTATTATTATTATTAGAGATATTGGAGATCAAAGTTCCAAATTTTTCACAAGTTTTTTTTTTAAATATTGTTCTTCTTCTTTATCGTGTGGTTAGAGCCTAACCTGGTGTCAAAGTTTTTATGCCGCCCAAGGGCCTCTGACATGGCTTTTGCATGCCGTCCAGAAATATCTCTCAGGCATGCTGGTTTCCTCACGATGTTTTCCTTCGCCGAAGCAAGTGATTATTTAAATATTGGTTATAAGTTTTAAGGTTATAACTTTAAATACTTCCATGACCCGTTTACTACTCAAATTCATCCATTAGCACAATAAAAAAATAAAGCAAAAATGAAGCAGTGATAGCCTAGTGGTGTGACCGTTGGACTGCCAAGTCATAGGTCTCGAGTTCGAACCCAAGACACGCACCTCTGGTTTTTCGGAATCATGTGCGTATTGAATAATTATCACTTGCTTCGGTGAAGGAAAACATCGTGAGGAAACCAGCATACCTGAGAGATATTTCTCGACGGTATGTAAAGTTAAGTCAGAGGCCCATGGGCGGCATAAAAACTCTGACACCAGGTTAGGCACTAACCACACGATAAAGAAGAAGCACAATATTTTGAGTGCGTTGAATTGAGTTTTACCTTAAAGAAAATATTCACCCCAAAAAAAAAGTTGTTTCCCAGCAATAATTTTTGCGTAGGGTCACTTAGTTTGATGTTCAGAATGCTTGGTTGACGGCTTCGTGAAGGGTCCGTTTACACCTTGTATAAGGAGCCGTAAGTGAGTGTTAAATATTCTAATCAAATACAATTGAAAATTAATGAAAACATTCGACTGAAATTGGATTTTATTTTAGAATATGCTTTATTGTACACCGAAATTTAAACAAAACTTTTACAATATTAATAACTTTTTCGGATTAATAAAAAACTAAAACTATAACTAAACTACAACTAATTCATTTTTATTTTCACTCTAGGTTTTTGAACTGGATTGTTGTTGAGTTCCTATGATTTCGATAAGATATGTTAAAAAATTAAATGTATTTTAAAATTGTGTATACAAGGTGAAATCTGCTGTTTTTTTTATCAATGAAAACGTTATACGTTAGGGGGGGAAGATATATCAAAATGATGTACTGAATACATCAGGTATCTGAGAAGATGACAAATAATAGAGAAATATGGAAGAAAAAGACATGCTGCGCCGACCCCAAATAAATTGGATAAGGTTCAGGAGAATAATGTTTAATAAGCGTAAAATTGCGTTCCACCAGAGATGTGGCTTGCAGAAATTAATAGCTCAACAGTTAAGGCGTGGACAACTGAACGATAGGTCGTGATTTCAAACACCACCCATTGCAATATTGATTAAAGTCACTTCACTGCCACTCCTACCCAACATACCTTCTAGCATGGGTTGACAGGAATTGTTGATATACAACCGAACTCGCAATTGGTCTTTAAAATAAACAAGCCGATTAGTACGTGAGACAATAAAAATTACGTCGAGTTAAAGCTATTTATTGTCATGACATCACGGCTGTAATCCCCGAAGGGTAAGGCAGAAGTGTACCTAATAGTACGCCGACATTTCGCCAGTTATGTTTAAGTCCCATGTAATAGGGGACGAGCCCATTGCCATCAACTGGACACAAATCCAGACTCCTAACTAACTGCTGCTAACTGAGAAATTCTTGATCGGAAAACCCAATAACACTTTGCGCTATCTGGGAATCGACCCAGGACCCCATGCTCAGTAGTCGCGCTTGCAACCACTCAACGAACGAGGCGGTTACAAGGCAATAGTGAACCTTATAGAATAATATGAACGTTCAATCCTTATGGCATTTGTTTCCATAACAATTCGAGGAAATCATATGTAAGCACAGTTCTAATTATTGTTATTATGAAATTAAACAGAAAATATCAAGTTTCACTTCTGTATCTAGGTTGGTTATTGAAGTAGAATATCTTATCTAATTACTTATTAGGAATGTTCTATTTTTGTAATGATGATTGTCTTGGCGTAGCTAAATAATAATGCGGTTCTCATACACCACTCGTCCGCGCAGTCGGTCGTTCGTGAAGCGGATCTCACATCGCATTGGCTTGTATGAAATCCATTGGTGACGCACACAAGTACGCCGCCAAACCGCACGGGCAAGCGGCGCTCACCGCTTCTCCACGCGGTGCAATCTTCGCCGCAACCGCTTGACCGCGCGGACGGCCGGTGTCTTCAAGGTTAAGTAGTGTTTGTCAAGGTCGGTCTGTGAATGAGTGACCGTCATTACGTAACGAGTTCTCACCGCGCCGCGGAAAGTACGTTAAGCCTTTTTTGTGGACCCTTGTCAATAGTCCGAAGAATAAGCAGTTGAGTACAGGATGTTGGTCCTTCTAAAATACAGGTATTCAACTCCACCCGGTTAGCTAACCAACCCCAACATAATTTGGGAAAAAGGCTAAGCAGATGACGATAATATTGGGTGTGTAATGTATGATATAATAACAAATGCTCTAATTTCACTTGAAATAACGTTCATATAATATAATTTTCATATGCTATAAAATCATATAACCTAATTTCATATGACCTAATGTTTCATATGATATAATTTTCATTTAATATAAAACATTTAGTATAACGTTCATTTTATATAATTTTCAATATGTATAATATTCTTTTTATATAACATTCATTTGACCTAATGTTCTTTTGACCTAATTTTCATGTTTAATGGTCACAGTTCTAACCTAACTCAAATGGCACCTAACCAAATCTTAAAATATTCAATGCATGGTTGAGGGTAGCCTTGGTCGACGGAGCCCCGCTTCGCGGGGCTCCTACTTCTGGATGGTTTATAAAAAAAAAACCACGAAGGGGATGGCGGGGTCTATTCGCTCGCTTCGCTCGCTCACACGACCCCGCCATCCCCTTCTAACCTAACCTGTCCAAGTCGGGGTGCCCTAAAGTCCAGATTGCATCCAATTTCTACTGGTTACAATAGTCTGTTGAGGGTGGTAGGTGTATAGGGTATAAAGCGACGCAACGCATTGACGTAAATCGTATCAGATTTCCTAAATTATATTAAAAGTTATTAGAGATTATGAATATTATAGTAAATGAATAATATACTACATGAATATTATGTCAAATGTGCATTATAGGAAATGTTTATTATATCATAAGAAATTAGATAAAATGAAATTATATCAACAATTCATTATCTCAACTGATCGTTATATTAAACAAAAGTATATTAACTGAAATTAGGTCAAGTGAACGTTAGATTTTTTGTTATTATATCAACCGTTACACACCCGATAATATTGGAGTTGGTGATCTCTTTAAGCCGGTTACAGGGTCGCATGTCACGATATAGAATGTAAGGAAACAAATCAGCAATGTTGGTAGTAGAGCCGATTACACATAAGTAGTTGCCCAAATGGAATTCACCAATCCACCCAGTTTCCGTGCTTGTATTGCTAATATTTTATTCATTTATGGTAAAGTTAGTTTTAATTGCAGTTACAAGCTTATAAGAATTCGCAACTAGATATATGACTACAGTTCTATCAAGGACCACACAAGTCGCAAGAAAATCCTGTTATGCAAAACTGTTCCATCAATAAACTATTTTATCTTGTTCAGGAATTAGACTATGACAAAATGCACTTAATATCCGTTTCTTATCATACGGCTACGACATACTTGGGCAAAGATTTAAATCAGTAAATGTGCTCTTTCCGAACTTAGGTCGCGTGAAACAGTTGATACTGAGAAGACTGTGCACAACCCGTATTCCACGGTTTCATAGGATAAGATAGCATAAGTACGATGTTATTGTTAAAGAAACCTAAGCATAATTAAAATGATTAAATCAACTACTATAAAAGGTACAAAAAGAGCTCCTCCTCAACGCTGTCAACTGGTAATGCGCGCAAGAGATGGCGGCATTGCCACGTTATATAGCAACACCAGCCTCTGGCCAAGGTAAAAGCCAAACCTTGGGTCACGGGAAGCGTCAACTAGTCGCTAGCATAATTATTTTTGGACACATATAATTTCTCCATTGCTGGCCACGCAGCCCAGATAGAGAGGTCTCTATGAGAGGTAATGAGCTACAATCCCCCACGGCCGGCCCAGAGCGGGTTGATAGATGACACGGGTCTTCAAATTTTTGATTCGAGAACGTTTTGAGAACGGCGGTGATGAAATAAATTACACAACGTAATGCACCTGCCTGGGCTCGAACCCAAGGCTTCGTAAGTCGGGGTTACTACTGGGTCACACAATCGCTCTAGGCTCGGTTGTTGGACGTGCGAATCTAATTATTTAAATCTCCGTAGTCAGCTAAAACAGTCGATAGTAGTGTCAAAGCAAATACTTATCAGGCAAAACTGAGTTTATGGCCTAACGAAGATAATTACTCGACTTGAAAGCGTACACCGCTTTCCATAACCGCGTTATACTAAATCTGAATGTCGCCCTTAATTATGTAAAACAATATCTTAATTATTACATTTCTGTCTACGATTTGTGACTATTGGCTAACAATCGGTTTAAAACGGCCGTATACCAAATACAGAGAATAAGGAATATTCCACTCTGCCCCGCCAATTTGTCGCACTAGTTGGGATAAAATGGAATGATTAAAATTTTGATGTCACTAATATTTTTTTGTTGCTTTTACTAATCAATTTGGGATACCTAATTCAAAACAATGCCGTGAATCACAAAAAAAAAAATCTATTAAAAAACAAGCATTTAAAAAGTAACTTTCTTAACATTGAATTTCGATTATTTTCTGTTATTCACAGCATTATTTGTAAATTCTGTTTTAAACAAGACTGATAAAACTAGTAAACATTTCGCGTCAAAACTGATTAGTGAGACAAAAGTGGACTTGGAACTTTTAAACATTTCACTTTGTCCCACTAGTGGAATACATTGGTGGAGCAGAGTGGAATAGTCCGAAAATAATCCCGCTACAATCTAATTCCTATCGTCAAACTGTACACTTCCTGGTAAAATAAGGGAACAGTCAATTCTATTCAATGCCAAGAATCGTCGCTTTGTGCCAACGATAGTAACTCAAGAATTAAAAGGAATGGAGGGAATTTTACAGTTATAATGCAAGTTATTCCGACTCTAATATTACGCAAACAGACTGTATGTTTGGTCTAGTGGTCGCAAGTACCGCTGAGCATGAGGTCCTTTTCGATTCCCAAGTCAGGTAAAATAAAAAAATTGTCATAAGTATATAGACATACACACATCATCACACACATTTACAGACAGACACCCACACCGTACAGATACCCACACGCACATAGATAAGTACACACTATAAACTTTAACGACAATTAATTAGAGTCACTCTTTGATTATCTTATTATTTTTCTGTGTACTTCGTAATTGGCGTAATGTTTAGTATAATCATTTTATGTTTATGTACTGTCAGCTGTGAAGCTACCTATCATAAAATAAATAAATAAATAAAATGTCATTGGGTTTTATCATTAGTTATTTCTCAGGAGCAGCCCGGATTTTGGTTTTGTGCCCGACTAGTGGCAATAGGCTCACTCCCTATTACATAGGACTTATACAAAATCAAATATGTTTATACGTGTAGTGTACACTTCTGAGAAAACTAGGCGTAATGTAATGGAAATGATGCAGCTGTCTTGCACTTTATTCTGACCTTAACAAGAGCCCTATTAACAAATAAACTTGTAAACAACATAACAGTATTTGGCATCGCCAGGAGTCTAAGCGAACACGATAAAGTCCACGAGACCAACTGGAAATACTCCAAGCCAGTGACACTGCAAAGGATACTAAGCACAGATTAAACTTGAGAGAAAAACACTGAATTCCAAGTAAAATGCTTTTAACCTAATTGTGTTTCACTGCGATATAACAGAATTTTGTATTATTTTAGTACAAAATTCTGTTACTTGCGAGTTGGAATGGAGAGCGGAATACAATTTCTACAATATCACTATTCAAGCACACCTTTTACTATGCATATCTGTGGTTATTATGTAAATGTACAAATGAATTTTTAAGAGAACAATCTCAGTTGCAAAATAAAAATTTCGATGGGTTTATTATTTTGTCCGTAAGTGTTCGAGTCTTACCCCGCCCTGTATCGTGTGTTGACATTTTGATGGCTATCCAGCACATTGCAAAATAATAACATCACTATCTCGCTCACGCATTCCGAACTTTTACGCGTTAGAGAGGGACGCAAGATAACTTTTCTCATTGCCGCAATGGAACCTGCGCAGGAGTCGATGCGCATTTGCGATACGTACGACACCAGTACAATTGTAATGCAAAACCAGTCGTTAGCTAAATGTGGTTAAAATATTCCTGATTGACATCTGTCTGCTCACCGCCCGCCGGTAAAGGCGTAATGGTAGGCTCTCGCTCTCTGCGAGGACGAATTAAAGTCAATCTTTACATCTTTTTTAGACTAATGATGCTACATTACATACATATATTGTGTGTTATTATTTTCTTTCAAAAGTGTGGCTGAAGATAATATAGGTTGTGTGTTTAAAAGATTTAAGTGGGGACACAATAATTGTTTTAAAGTGCGAAATGATTTTCTAGAGGCAGAATCTATTTAAGTCGCAAGTTAATAGGCTTCTTTTGGGTCAGCTTTTTCCATCGTCGACTTCATCTCTGTTCTCAGGACAAGATTGAGGGCAAGTGTAAGCCCATCTAATATATAAATTAAAAAAAACATGCTTGATTTTTTATATTTTCCTTCAATGTTTTTGCATATGCGAAAGTTGATTAATGGGATGACTTATACCTAGGGAATGCAATCTCGTTCTCGCGAGATCTCGTTTTCGCGAGATCTCGGCCTTTTTTAGCGAGATTGATCTCGGGCAAAAAATGGGCGAGATCTCGCGAGCTTAACGAGATTGCACTCGAGCATAAAAACGTCTTATTCAGCTTAGATAATGAGTTTAATTTTAGTTTTTGACTTCTTGTTGTTTTGTTATAAAATAACCGTTTTATTATTAAAAGACTTTTCTTTCATATTAGAAGAGAAGATTGGTTGTTTCATTTCTTATTTGATTAGATACGTCAAAGTTTACTACTTAAAGTTTATTTTTTTTTAATTCTATCATTTTTTAGATACGTCAATGTCATACAATGTTAAATACACCAAAGTTTATTGAAAAAAAATCGTAAAAATTGTTTATTTCATAATACCTATAATTCTTATTATTTTGTTCCTTATTTATTCAGATATTTTGATTATTTGCAAGACTAAACACACAAAACTGCCAATCTCGCGAGATCTCGGAATTGGCGAGATCTCGCGGTATTGTTATTCATAAACTCGCGAGATCTCGCCTCGCCTGAGCCCTAATCTCGCGAGATTACATTCGCTACTTATACCAAATCAAATTATTATGGAACAGAAACTCTGTGCCAAAACCTAGCACAAACCAAACCTTATCTTGTAAGCCATACCTAAGCTTTCAGTAAACAAGGCAAAACACTAAGTTCTAATGTGTACTTTTGGACGCCTGAAATTACATAACATACGTAAAATTACGCCTGTTTTCGCCTAAAGGTTAGGCAGAGGTGACCTATTAAACCCACACAGTACACCCACATTTCGCCAGTTATGTTCAAGTCCCATGTAATAGGGGCGATACGATTGCCATCAACCGGGCACGAATCCAGACTCCAAAATTCCTAATGGGCAAAGCCAATAACACTTTGCCCGACCAGGGAATCGAACCCATTACCTCATGCTCATCAATAACCCTTGCGACTACTGGACTAATGAGGACCTAAAATTAAGTCAAAGCTGATGAAGAAATCACGGAAGCTAAAACGTGTTCAATCGGCATTCCTCCCCCTTTTTACGCAACAGTCTCACTTTAAACAGCAATAAATATCAGAATTAAACATGTAACAACCAAAAATTACAGTGTACGAATGCAAATAACGAATTTATGCGCAAAATTATCATACAGGTCGGCAAACGCAGTCACAAATCAAAGTTACTCCGTGACCGTTACCAAAGAGTAATAGATAAAGAATAGATGCGACACGATTTCCGGGACAATGCAAGAAAGAAAAAGTATTTATTTTACTCGCACAGGACCAAACAATAATACAAGATTAAATAAAAAGAAAACAACCAAATAACATTCCTATCTTCTTCAATCTTTCATCATTACAATAAAAATACTGGTAGGTATTTTCAACAAGAAAGCGAAATCAATCTCACGGTTTTTCCCATGGTAATAAGCAGGAACTACAGAACGCTACCTTCGATCCTTACACTCCTATTGCTTCGTAACACGTTCATACATTTGGTCATACACGCACGCCGTTTGCAGGAGAGTATCTAAATATCAGTAGTTACTAACAAACCAGTTTGTAGCTGAAGAAAAATATTCTGGATTGGGGACCGCATTGATACTGAAAGCGTGAGTAAACCCAAAAAAAAAGTGGAGTAAATCTTTTTTTAATTGCAGAAGCTGAATCTAGCTGAACGCTAGAGTCATATAACCAGTCGTTGAGGTGCTAAATTGGTAATATGAATGTTGATGGAGGGAGAGGGAGAGGAAAACCAAGGAAACGATGGATGGATTGTGTGAGGAATGATATTGTGAAAGATGATGATGAGTTGATACTATAAAATGAAGGCCTATGTTCAGCAATTAATGTTTTTGGGCGTTGATAACGATGTTTTAGCGGGGGTCCTTTTAGGTTGGCGGGGAGCTGGGTATGTGTAGATTCCAGCTACATCTGTGAGGGAAGTAAGTACATGAGTGTCGCTTCTTCACAGTTTCATTATTCTGTGACCGTAACACCTTTTAGTTAATTCATTAGTTTACCTACAGTTCGACAAAACTTTGGCAATAATTTAAATAAGTAGGCGGAACGAGACAAAGGTCGATAGGCTGTTTGCGAATTAACTTTGGGCCCATGGAACGGGCGATTATTTGGTTTGAGCGATCGTAAAATAGTCATAAACAAAAATTATACATTTAAAAAAAGGTCCCATTCATAGTGTTTTACTATTTAACCCTAAGTCATATTTTTCTTCAATGTCGCTGCGACTTTGAAGATAGTCAAACCTGACCTAGAAAACAATCCCTTTTGAAGTATTTCTACAGCTTTCGTTGGGAGGGGCCGCCGCGCCCTAGAAGGATATAAACTGAACTAATTTGTGATTTTCTTCAGAAAGATGCATACTGGGTAGACCTGTCCTGTATGAACAAGAGCGAGGTTAAAAATGCATGTAACGATCGCACCAACGGGTATCGTATTATTACTCAGTACTAACTGGGTTGTGGAGGTCAGACAGGCAGTCGCTCCACGTAAAATACTGGTATTCAGCAGCATCCAGTTATACTGGGGAAGTCGACCCTGAGAATGCTAGGAAAAGGCTAGGCATATGATGATGTAAAGATCGCACCACGGGGCATTGTGTAGTTTCTGCCTGTCTCCATATGTGGTCTGGGCCCTCAAGTCGCTAATTTCCGAGCTAGGTTATTAAAACCTAGTTCCAATCTCGGAAATTACATTACCTAGAACTCAATAATTATCATTATACTAAATATTCCTTGCAAGGCGTTTATACTGTCCAAAAGAACACTTAAGACAATAGATAGACCAAGAGTTATGTAGGTGATTGTAAAATAGGCCTAGAACTAATAATAATGTACTGCAGAATTCTGAACGCGCACAAGTTATTTACTATAACTTGAGTTTATCTTGATATAAAGGGTACCTTTTCCAAACGGACTGCCCCAATTAGTTCAAATATCCTGCTTACTTTTTGTAGTTGTCACTGATTTCTGTCCGAACAAAGATATTGCCATTGATCCATCGATTCATTGATGACTGCTCTGGAGTGTTGTAACGGACATTAAATATGTTGACAAAAAGTACGCCAGTGTAAACAGTTCTGGGCCGACTCGATATAGATTGCAAACGACACGCAAAGAAGAAGAAGATAAAGAGAAAATGTAGTCAAACCAACCCGACCGCTAGAGCTGCAGACAGGCTTTGACAAATACTTTCAGTACATTATCAATCAAAATCCGGTGACCAGAATCCTGTCTCTCAAAGCAATCAAAACACATCTCTGGAACTAGGGTAAAACATCACTATTAAATGAATTTGTTGACTTAAAATGGCGGATAGCCCTGCAGCCGTCATATAAATTACTTTAAACGTGCCTTACACCCAACACACAGGCCAAATGGTCACATAATTGTAAGCAGATTAACAATAAATTACCTCAACGTATAGCAAAGACTTATAAACAGTGTGCCGTGAGGCTGCAGCTTTAGATTTTAGGTCGATTACGCACCATGACGGTAATAGGCACCAACCAATAGCAGGCTGGCATTTACCTTCATGTTTATTATATGAACATTCTGGGACAAACGTGTGCTGCTTCCTTTACGCAAACTGTTTGAGAATAAGAGACATTAAGATGTCTAATTAAGCGCATCTGCGGGGTCATTGTGTAAGACATTTATGATTCCAATGCTATTAATTTTGACATCAACATCTGCATGCCTTTGCACAACTATGTTGGGTTCGGCTTCCAGGCTAACCGGATGCAGCTGAATACTAGTATTTAACAGGGCGTGACTGCCTATCAGACCTCCACAATCATGGGTAATACAACACCCCTGGATAAGATTGGTTGTCAGTCTTTCGGATCACTGACTACCTATAACGACTGTCAAAAACTACTATTGACAGCTGGAACCATCGGCTTAATTGGCTTTCCAGGGCACGGAGGAACTCGGTATATTATGGATCACCATCTGTCAGCCTCACCGTCGACGGCCGACCTTGACAAGCATGCAGATGTTATTATTTAGTCAATTCTCCTCGGTAATAGAGTATCGTTCATTAATTTGGATTCTATATTCATCTAATCACACAAAAGCTCTCTTTCATAATGGCAATAACCGCACACTATTACAAGTAACAAATAACACAGAAACCATTTAAAATTACGTAACAAGTCAATATCTTAGAACGAAGTCATTAAAACGCACCTGCAATAAAGAGATAAATTAATTAAACAAGGCAATGCATTAGTACGCAGCACCAGCACGAACGAGAAGTGGTCAAATGATTGCTAGATCTAATTGCAAAAGTAAGTAAATGTTAAAGATCGCCATATTGGTTCGAGTGCAGACCAAAACGACCTGAGATCTATACACAGGCTTTGATTATATAATGTCTAGATGGAGCGTCAAGTGCGCGCAAACGTGTCAAAAAGTGTCAACCAACTATTGGTTCACAAGTGCTTGCCCGCCAATCAGTGCAGATCGTGTCATACACCTAAAACTTATCTTATTTAATAAGTCTATTTTTTTATGTGATTTATGGGAGAATTGTAGTAGCTGGTATCATTATTTACGCACACAAAGACATAGACGCATAGTGTAAAACGACGCCTGCACGCACACATACTTGAAAATGTTGACTCGTTTTCTTTGATACGATTGTAGGGCGACGCTCTATCTAGACATTATATAATCAAAGTACACAGGTATACATACACTAGCTGTTGCCCGCGAGCTCCGTCCGCGTGAAATTATTGTAAAAAAAATACTTCCCTATTTGAATGTTAAATATTGTTAATCGTTTCAGGGGTTTTAATTTTTCTGCACACAACCCTAATCCTTTTTCACCGACTTCAAAAAAAGAATGAGGTTCTCAATTCGGTTGCATTTTTTTTTGTGTTTGTTACCTCATATCTTCGTCATTTATGAACCGATTTGAAAAACTCTTCTTTTATCTGAAAGGATATACTTCCCGATTGGCCCCACAGAAATTTCATCAAAATAAAAAATGAAAATGTCATCCAAATAAAAGAAATTGCGAAATTGATACATAACAAGGATAAAAGTGCAAAACACTTTTTTTTTAATTGTTATAACTTTACGTTACATACATCCATACCCTCAGTACTATCCAATGCATCCACCAACACAATGTTTTGCGTGCGTTGTTAAATTGTGTCCTACCGTAAACCGTGATTTTTTACACCTAAAATAGCGTTTCCCAGCGAAAATTTTTTGCGCAGTGTTACATAATTTGATGTACCGAATGCTTGGTTGACGGCTTCATGAAGGGTCCCTCACACCTTTTATAGACCAGCTACTAGAAAAGAAACAGCTAATGATTTGCAAGTCAATAAAAAATTATGTAGTAAGATATTAAATAATCTAGTGACCCCGGACAAATGAGTGACATACCGATCAATCGATATGGTTAGCACTCAGGGTTGCCATGAATTTTGCTAAAATTTGCCAGTGCTTAGTTCAGTTTATCTGTCCGGAGGTAACAGACACAAATGAATTCGCAAACGTTACAAACGAAATAAGGAATCATGTCATCAATAACACTACTAACACTTTCCAAACCCGATTAATAAACATTCAAGCAGTTTCTAGACACACCTGCACTGCATACATAAAGGTATATTGATCGTTAAATATATCTAGGAATATTCCTGACAGAACATTATCGTTAAATTATTGGTTTAAGAGCGAGTGATGCACGATCCGATCCGATACTTTACAGTATCGATACGATATTCTCAGTGTCGATACGATAATAGGTTGCGATACTCCAATATTTAGGATCGATACAAAAGTAAATACGATAAATGCTTAGATCGATACAAAAGTACCGGTATAGGAATGAATGGATCGTATCGTACCACATTGTCCTAAATTGCCCGATCAGAAAATTAAAAAGAATACTATAGGAAGACCCACAAGAATTATAAAATAATTTCTGGTATTTAGCCTAGACTCTTTGAGAGATTATAAGTGTATAAGTGCGATACGATACCTACTTGAATTTGAAGTCATATATCCCAACATGCTCGGGGGAGCTCGTGGCTAAATAATACCAGCCGCTCGAGTCGATTTTCAGGTTAAGCCGCACTTGCCTAGGTTGGTCCGTGACCACCCATTACATACTGAGGTTCCTCTGTGCCTCGGACAGCACATTAAGCTGTTGGTCCCGGCTGTCATTTGTATATCTTTGACAGTCGTTAAAGGAAGTCAGTGCCCCGAAAATATGATAACCAGTCTTACCTAGGGGTATCTTATTACCCAGGACAAACTGGGTTGTGGAGGTCAGATAGATAGTCCCTCCTCAGATCCGATTAGACTGGAAGCCGACCCCCACAGTTGGGAAAAGGCTTGGCAGATGATGACATCCCAACATCTCAGAGGACGATACGATACGATTCGATATTTGGAGAATCGGATCGAAGCCATTCGATACGATCCTAGAATCTTATAGCACAGTTGCGAACCGGATCGATACAAATGCAAGTATCGTGCATCCCTAGTATTTTAGGACCCACGCAGACAAACGATTAAACTTGTGATGATGATGCAACAAACTCTGACTTGACAGTTTACCCTAGAGCTCATTCACACGGCTTCCGTCATTGACGATCCGTCATAAAACACGATACGTCATGACGGATGGGCGTTCACATTGCACATGGAATCGTGTTTTATCACGATCCGACAAAAATAACGAATTGGTGTTCATATTAGTTCCGTGGTTTTTCGGGAGCGAGCAGAACAGCGAATCCGTCACAAAAAATTCACAATTCGTATTTTTTGACGTACCTGATTGTTAAAAGACGATGCGTGATTTAAGACGTGTCCGTCTTTTTTCACGATTCGTGACGCGTGTGAACATGGACAATTAAAAAACATTGCCGCCGTCAAAAAAAAATGACGGATGGTAAAAAAAGACGATACGTCAAAAAACCGAGTCGTCGTCGTGTTAGTCCATCAAGTACGTAATAATTATTATAATTATGGTTACATAGAGAAGTCTGGTACAACTATGTAAGATCAAAATAAAAATATTTTATTTGACATAGGCCTACATGGGCACTTATAAGTATTTTTGATTTGGAAACCTAAAAGTCATTTTATTTAAATATTTTTATAACATATAGCACATGCTGAATAAATGGATAAGTGTATAAAATAAATAATAGTAAATAATCAAAACAAAAAAGACTCATATTTTTAAGTTACTTACACCCGTATCTATAAACAAGTTAATGTGATTACTTGAGCAAAACTAATTGTTTTAGATATGATTTTTATTCTGCAGTTTAATAATTGTTTGAAGTAAAACTGTCAAAAGTTAGAATTTTTACACCCGCATTTATAGTCAAGTTAAAGTTATTACTTATGCAAACATTTTTATGCAATAGACATGAATTTAAACGAAGTAAGAACCGTCAAAGAAAGCGACGCTAAGAATTCTATCTTTTTACAGTTCTAACTGCAAGCAATTATTAAACTACATAATAAAAATCGTATCCTAAATAAAGACATTTGCTCAAGTAATCACTTTGACTTGTTTATAGATACGGGTGTCAGTTTTGCTGTCTTTGACCGTTCTTACTTTGTTCAAATCCTAGTCTATTGCATAAAAATGTTTGCATAATTAATTACTTAAACTCGAGTAATTACTTTAACTTAACTATATGTAGATCCGGGTGACAGTCACTGTCAGGGAAAACTATGCTAAGATATCTACTACGTAAATCTTTCTAAGGGATGTATTAATAACCGATACAACAGTACCTAACTGTTCTAAATACCAATATAGAAATTAATTTCCGTTCAGTTACGACAAGCAATAGCTACTTCATCATGCCGATAGATCTACCATTTCCGACCACTAGACATTAGTACTGCTCGGAGACAAATACTAGACAACCTGTAGGCATAAATACTGTCATCTACAATAATAATTAATAACAGGTACTAGGAACACAGCTTACTCTAAGAGTACTGTTGTAAATCCTATTATAGCCTACTCACCGAAGGTAATATGAAATATTAAGTACTAACATATTTTATGAGTTAAATTGTTTACTAACATCTAGAATTGTAAAAATTTCTTGTAAGTGTCATTGGATTTGACTGCCTCATTGTCGAGTGGTCGCATTCGCGACTGCCGAGCATGAAGTCCTGGGTTCGCCTCCCGGGTCGGGCAAAGTGTTATTGGGTTTTTCCAAGACGCTCGCCCCCTATAACATGGGACTTAATATGACTGGCGAAATGTGGGTATACTATTGGGCAGGTACACCTCTGCCTAAACCTTCGAGGATTAAAGGCGTGATGTTATGTAGTTGTATTGTCAAGTCGTATAAAACAGAGCGAGGCAGGGGTGGTATCTAATGTGTGAAAGAAAGTGGTGTTTGAAGTTTGCCTGAACGTTTTAACGAATTTCAATAAAATTTGGCACCCTGGTTAAGAAAAACTCAGATTAGACATCTTTTATCCTGATAATGACAGGTTTCTACTAATATAAATGATACCAGGCACACAGCTTACTCGAGAAGTAAGATGTAGTAAAGTATTCCATGAAGGGGACTGTTAGTATTGCGTGGGATGATTGGATACAGATGTTACACTTAATTTAATGTACATTCCTTGCAGCAGCAAGTCGGGTTAGCCACTGTTTGTAACTGTTATTAACATGGTTGATGGATGACTGGATGGGAGAAAGCAGAAACTGCCAACTATCTCATACATTTCCAGCATAGAGTACCGAAAAGTCGTTAGAGGTAGTCAGTGGCCCGAAAATCCGACATCCAGTCTTACCAAGGGGTATCGAATTACCCAGTACTAACTGGGTTGTGGAGGCCAGATAGGCAGTGGCTCCATGTAAAATACTGGTATTCAGCTGCATCCTGTTAGATTGGAAGCCGACCCCGACATAGTTGGGAAAAAGACTAGCCAGATGATGATGATGAGTACGGAAAAGCCGCACGCGGCGACAGCGTCTCCATGCTCTCTGATTCCCAAGACTGGAATAAGTCACAAATTCACATGACACTGCTGAATGCATATTGTCAAATGCTCTTTTTTTTATCGTGTGGTTAGTGCCTAACCTGGTGTCAGAGTTTTTATGCCACCCATGGGCCTCTGACTTGGCTTTACATGGCGTTGACAAAACATCTCTCAGGCGTGCTGGTTTCCTCACGATGTTTTCCTTCACCGAAGCATTAATGAATCCGGAAAATCAGAGGTGCTTTTGTATCATGGGTTCGAACTTGAGGCCTATTACTTGGCAGTCCGACGGTCACACCACTGACAAGAGTCGTCAATGACAATAGTGGCAGAGCTTTAGTGGAGGAGCTAGTCTGCTACCACCATAGCAATTTCTGCCACCCAGCCCTGGGCAAAAAGCCAGCCACACAGTGTTTCTATGTTTCGGCTCCAAGTGCCCCTGCGATTGCTCTGGGTCAAGTTTCCATACGCAAAGGTGATCGATGTTTTGAGTATGAATGTAGATAGCTATAAAAGTAAGGGAAGACCAAAAAAAGGATGGATGGACTTCATAAAAGATAAAATGGCTAGAAAGGGCTAGTGACTACTGAGATGTGGACTAATATGAATGAAGATGTATGGAAGAAGAAGACGTGCTACGCTGACTCCAAATAGAATGATGGCGGCTGTGATAACTTTCCATTAGTTGGGCAGACAGCTTATTTGATTTATTTTTATAAAAATGTTGCCACACGTTTTTAATTTCTCCTGTATGGTGTGTTTACAAACATTTAAACTCACACACAAACAGCCAGACCCAGAACAACTATCTGTAGGTCATACAAATATTTGTTCCGTGCGAGGATTGAACCCGCGATACGCAGGGCAGCTGCCAATCGCTCAGTCACTGCGCCAACCGTGTCGTCAAATTTGGCGTAATGCTAACTAATATTTCTTTCACATACACAAAAACAGACTTCAATACCTCTATCCCTCCCAGTAATTAGATTACCAGGTCAATTGCACGACACCCACAGGTCAATTCCTCTCCGTTGCATAGTAATTGTGCCTACACCTGCACATGTATAAGCTGGGGCGAATTGAATCGCGCCGACGTCACGTGACGTCATAACATGTCGGCGTTAATCTCCGGTCAATCATCAACGCGGTTTATTAGCTTAGATGAACACAATATTGGTTCTGAAGGGATACAGATGCTGTGTATCAGTACTGCAGATGTGCGATATGTAGGTACAATATAGAATGGACATAAAATAACAATAGAACATCACGCCAGTAATCCCCGAAGGGTAAGGCAGAGGTGTGCACATTAGTACATTCACATTTCGCCAGTTATGTTTAAGTCCCATGTAATAGGGGGGGAACTTATTGCCATCAACCGGGCACAAATCGAGACTGCGTGGCTGCCACTGAGAAATTCCCGCCCGACCCGGGAATTGAGCCCAGGACCTCATGCACTCATAAAAAGCCGGGGCGTGTCGCTAATTTATGATATTAAGTAGTATTTATGTCGTTTCTCAGTACTGACGTCTCACCAGTTTCAAACAATTGCTCGTAGGTTGAATTGCCTTAATTTCTAATCCTACTCGCTGAACTATTATGTGGAACTTAGCTGATTAACTTGCCTGGAGGCGTTAACCGGTATTTGAATCTGATTATGTAGGTACTCAGTGAGTTGATCAGCCGCGGATAATACCTAGGTATCTAATTATGTACAGACGCCACCACATCAAATTTTCAACTATATTGTTAACTAGCGACCCGCCCCGGCTTCGCACGGGTAGTAGAGCATATTGGGTGGCTTGACATTTTCCGACACTTCCAACGATTATCATCATATTTCAACCAATTTACACAAAACCTTGGCAAATTGCGTACCTAAACCTTCCTCTTGAATCACTCTATCTATTAAAAAAACCGCATCAAAATCCGTTGCGCCGTTTTAAAGATCTAAGCATGCATAAGGACAGACAGACAGCGGGAAGCGACTTTGTTTTATACTATGTAGTGAAGAATGAGGTTCGAGGTTGATTGGGAAGATTTGACAGTTGATGCGTTGGTGTCTGTACATATGGCAAAGGATATACCTAAGTTATACTTGCTAGGGTACTCATCAGCAAAATCTCCCTTATCTTTACATATTTTGCGTCGTAATCGGTTAAGAACATAAATGTATTCATTGTCAATCAATCAATCACTTCGTTAGCTTAATGTGAGCCTTTATTCCATACATTACCATAAATCGTGCAAAATATATAAATAATTTAAACGTTTTTAGTGTTTTTTTGGAAGTCGGTTAGACTTCCAAAAAACACTAAAAAACGTGGAAAATAACTTTACTTTCGGAAGTCGGTGACCATGGTTTGTTTCATTGACTTTTTGCCATTATTTTTTTGCAAAAAAGTTTTTATTTTACCCTTTTTATTAGTTATAGTATCATACACAAATCCTTGTCAAGTATCAAGTTCGAAATTTATTTTACTTGGATGACATATTTTTTCCAGCTATTTTGTTTAAAAACCAAACTACTTAATTGATTGTGATAAAATTTCTATGAGACCAATCGAGAAGTATATCCTTATACTATCAGATAATAGAAGAATTTTTCAAATCGGTTCATAAATGACGAAGATATGAGGTAACAAACGCAATATATATTTATGTACAACCGAATTGAGAACCTACTTAAAGGCTGGTTCCAGGTGGTGCAGGAGAAGATTACCTGGAAGGATATGGGCGAAGCCTTTGCCCAGCAGTGGGACATACAAGGATACTAAAAACCACCAAAAAATATTTCGTCGAGGTCGTTTTTCTATTTACAAACAAACCAAGAAAAATTAAGTTTTTAACATGTCTCTCCAAACATTTTTTTAACACCATTTTCACACTCCTGCCCTTATGTATATTTTAATTGGGGTCGGCATAGCACGACTTCTTTCTACAAACAACTTCATTCTCCAAGTAGCAGTAATCTTATTATTTCTTACTCCCAGTGACAAACTATTAAATAATTCCAGCATTATTAATTCTTAGCTGTTGCAGATATACACATACCCAATTTCGCAATCCGCTCAATAATTTCCCGACCATACCTTAGCGAGCAATCATTCGAAAAGGGCAGCCATAGCCAGATTCCTCTATCTTCGGAATTAACTCCTCATTAAGAAATTGTCGCTACCGACGAATTGACAGCATAATAGGACCCCAACCTCAATTGCTACTCGATTTATACTTATTAGTTTTAACTAGTTAATACTGGTTATTGATTGTCGGGAGCAGACAGTCAACCTAATAGTTAGTCAAGTAAAAAATAATAAGTTAGTAAGTTATTGCTTGCGGTTTCACTCACCTCCTACAGAAACTACTTTATTAACCTGGATAAAAAGAATCCTATATTCTAATGCAGTTCATTATTTATCTGTGTGCTCAATATCATCTCAATCTGTTCAACCGTTTCAGCGTGTTTGCGGAACATACATCGTTCAAATTCATATTTTACTCTATTGGTATTTGACTTATTTGTATTTCATGAAATACTAATTTACTAACATGAAATATTTAGAAATCCTTATAAATTGATGTGTCCGTTTGCCGTTTAGTTTTATTAATTGCTAATAGATGTATAAAATATTTGTGGCTAGCTTAAACTTGAAGTTTATTAGTTTGAATCTATGTAAAGTAATGAGCTTTTGATTTACTTATACTAAGGCACGAATTGTAGAGCAATTTATTAAAGTTTGTAATTATTTTATTAGCGTTTTTAGTGACGTCCACTTACTTATATTTCTCATCATAAATCATATTGGTCTTTATTCAAATAATCATCATTGTCCGTAACGAAGTAAAATTAAATGAAAACAAGCGCATTCCTAAAAATATCAGGATTATATTATTTACTTATCATTCTTCTGCCCTTATCCCAATTTATTTAGGGTCGGCGCAGCATGTCTTCTTCTTCCACACTTCTCTATTACTCGTCATGTCAACAGACACCTCCTTGCTTGCCATATTATCATGCTTCACACAGTCCATCCATTGTTGCTTTGGATTTCCTCTACTCTTATAACCTTACATTTAAGTCATTTATTCATTAAATGACTTATGATTTAGCTATACAAGGTGTAGTTTTGCAACCTCGTCAAAATTCAGGAGGTTGTCATAGAAGACGTAAATAATGAATATAAATTACGGTACCTGGTCAATAATAACATACGATGCTTTTTTTAGTTGTTTTAATTTGACATTATTTCAGAATGAAGCCCTTTTCAAAAGAGGAGAATCACCCGTTTATCGAATAAACGTCTGCGTTTAATTGTGTATGTGAAAGCGCAGTTATAGGGCTAGTATTAGAAGGGCCGCGTTTTAATACGGGTGGTGTACACTTATCGATTTCCGATATTAAGAAAAAAATATAAAAATTACCTACCCATTTTATTATTGATTCGGGTCGAGAATCATTAGCATAGTTACCTCCTTGAATTTGACGAGGATGCAAAGCAACACCTTGTATATTAAAATGATAAATATACTCCGATATTATTTTATAGTCTCTGTATAACATCCTACTTTTTCTTGTTGTTGAGAATTTCACTTCATTTTCGCGTAGAAAGCAGTTAGATTACCTATGCACAATCGTGGTCTTTGAACCTAACACGACCGACAGAACACGACTCGAATGGGTTCCTTCACCTACTAGTAATTCTGACGCTTGCAGTTTTACTTGTGAGAAATTGAAGGAGCATTTCGCACCTTTAGTAATATAAAGGCTTAAAACAAAAAAGTGTTTTTTTGGGAATACGTGTTTAAAGATTCTGAATTGAAGTAAGAACGGGAGACGAGCGGGGGGAGTGTGAGAGAGATACCGAGTCGTTAATGTTCTTTTCATCCCACCATCTCGGAAAGAGTATTTTTAATCTTCAATATCTGAGTGGAAAAGCCGTTTTTATTCTCTAGAGGATAAAGTAAATTGAATTTAGAACATCGTGTGCACTAAGTTTGTGAATTAACAAAAACATTAAACCTATTTACTGCTACCTCTATGGTGCCGAATATATCATACAACTTTTTTTTAATTTGTTAAAAACTCAGACTCGGAACCTTCTTGGTGTTCTTTTTTCAATTTGCTTTGTACGCGGTTCTTTACGCGGCATTTTTTCACGTCATTGTTAAACCTTATATTAAAAACAAGAAACTTGAAAACAAATGAAAAAACTAAAATGAGTGATTCTAGCGACGAGTTAGTTTGCTTGACGCCAACAGAATTGACTGAAACTGTTAATAATGCGCAAATGAGCTTTCTCCCTCAACAATCACGCGAGAAGTATTTAAAACAGTACGATATGTTCAACACGTGGCGACTAGCAAAAGGAGCCAAAACTTTCTCAGAAAACGTTTTGCTGGCATATTTTATAGAATTATCCGAGAACAAGAAAGCAAGCACTCTATGGAGTACGTATTCGATGCTAAAAGCAACAATAAAGATGAAAAAAGACAAACATATCGATACCTATCCTAAATTAGTGGCATTTTTAAAAAGAGCCTCATCTGGTCATCAACCAAAAAAATCGAAGGTTTTCACAGTATCTGATATTGAAAAGTTTCTTAACGAAGCACCCGATTCCGTATATTTGGCGGCAAAAGTAAGTCAGTTGCACATTCAGTATCTACTTAAGTATATTAATCTCAATTAAATAGTATACTTAGTAGATGTTGATAGGCATAATTATGCGTTCATATCAATTTTATTCATTTATCTACTACAATACTCTTTACGTTACAGGTTGTTCTTATTATTGGAATAAACGGAGCATGTCGAACTAATGAACTAACACAACTTAATGTCAAAAACATTGAGAAACATTCAGATGACTTACTATTAATTAATTTACCTAATACAAAGACAAAAAGAGACCGCAACTTCGTCATTCGCAAGGAATACGTAACGATTGTTGAGAAATATCAAGCCTTACGCCCGCCTAACACTCCAATCAATCGATTTTTTCTACAGTATCGCAATGGAAAATGTGTTAGACAGCCTATGGGTACTAATAAAATTGGCAGTATCCCACGAGAAATAGCAACATTTCTTGAACTTCCAGAACCCCTGTTGTACACGGGTCATTGTTTCCGACGAACTTCAGCCACACTTTTGGCTGATTCCGGAGCTGATCTCCTGTCCCTTAAGCGCCACGGAGGCTGGAAGTCCAATGCAGTTGTAGAGGGATACATAGAGGATTCCATCCAAAATAAGTCTAAAATATGTGAAGGCATCGTAGGAGCCATTACACTGAAAGAGCCTCAATCGGATCCTTGGACTGGCCCTTCTACATCAAAAATAAGCCGTTATGAAACACCTAACCATCTCCCTCTCTCTCCAACATTCACGCCAAGGGAATCCGATGAATCGGTACAACTATTAAGTATGACAGATAGTTTACCGAAAAACAGTACACAAGTGACTAACACCAATATTACAGTACCAAACAAAAATATTACACTCAATTTAAATAACTGTAGCAACGTTACTTTAAAATTTTCTTAATTATACCTTAGTATTATTTTGTTATAATTTAAAGATTATTCTGTAATACTTACCTGTCATAATGTAGTAATTAATACCTAAACTGAAATAAAAGTGTACCTATCTTGTGATTGTAAACGTTTTTTTTTTGCATTTAGTCATTTCCTCGCTGAGGTGGAATGAAAAGTTACGTGTTGCACTCGAGTGCAAAGATTTTTCACCTCGTGCTCTTTTGATTCCCTCGCTAACGCTCAGGATTCTAATTTTGAATCACTCGCTGCGCTCGTGATTCAATTTTAGAATCCTTCGCTTGCTCGGTCATCAAAATTGAACACGCGGTTAAAAAGCAACTTTGCACTCTTGTATAACAAATAACTATTTTCTCTCTCTTTCAGCGTTAGCCGGTAGATAATTTCGTTTTGTGCCCTTAGCATTCAAAATCAAACTTTATAAAAAATTTGACTTGAGCCCTTATATTACTAAGGGTGCGATTTTATTATTTGGTTTTCCTCTTTATTACACGAATTTGTGGACAATCTAGAAAATCATCTTCATTGACACGTGGACTTAAGAATGGACAACAATTCGAGAAGACTGCAGTAGACTCGCTTTACGTCATATTATTCTCCGAAACTCCGAGCTTTCTGAAGAATTCCTTATAGAAAATCCGAATAACACTTTGCCCGATCTGAGGATCGATCCCAGGACCTTACGCTCAGTTTTTTCTCACTAAAATTTTACTTACAAAACTAGCATTCAGCGTCGACCTATCATCAAAAGTGTCCCACAGTTCTCTCTGTACATGTAAAACTCAGTTTGATTCGCAGCATAAGTTGCCCATTGTCCGATTGTGTTACCGTCAAATGGATGACAGCCTCAGGTCGTTGTGTCGCCGGCAGTGATCTCGGTATTGTGTGCATCAACTATTATGCTATTGACAATGTTGCTGCTAGCTTGGTGCCTAGATTACCTACAATGCGGCAACCTAGTTTTGTATTGATTTGAAATGATACTGCGGTTTTTAGATATGGTTTGGTCAATAATGGTCTTCAAGATTTGAACTTTTAAAAGCGATTTCTCCTACTGTTCTGATTAAAATTACATCTTGTTACGAACATGGCATTTTGGAACTTATATTTGTGTGAAATAGATCCATCTCCAAGTTCCAATCGTTATTTCTCTCGAAAATTGCTTTTAAATTTAGGAATGTGTATATATGATATTGGTGCTCGTGACTGTACACCAAAGATCGAAGTAGGTGGGTTTTTATAGTTTAACTTTTCCTCATGGGAAAATTCGCGAATATGTTATGTATGTTTATCAGATTAGACTACTAATAGGAGCTCGTGGCAAAATAATAACAGCCGCTTGGGTCGATCTTTAGGTTAAGCCGCGCTTGCTCAGGTTGGTCTGTGATGGGTGACTGCCGCTTACATACCGAGTTTCCTCCGTGCCTTCGAGAGCTCGTTAAGTCATTGGTCCCGGCTGTCATTTGTTGATCTTTGACAGTCGTAACTGGTAGTCAGTGGCCTGAAACCAAGGTTTATTACCCTGTACTAACTGGGTTGTGGAGGCCAGATAGGCAGTGGCTCCATGTAAAAAACTGGTATTCTGCTGCATCCGGTTAGATTGGAAGCCGACCCCAGTATAGTTGGGAAAAGGCTAGGCAGATGATGAGTTCGAAAATGTTTGGTTCTAGGTTTGATTTGTGGAGGCCAGATAGGCAGTGGCTCCATGTAAAAAACTGGTATTCTGCTGCAACCGGTTAGATTGGAAGCCGACCCTGACCTAGTTGGGA
The DNA here is from genome assembly GCA_964057025.1 of Standfussiana lucernea. NCBI lineage: Eukaryota > Metazoa > Arthropoda > Insecta > Lepidoptera > Noctuidae > Standfussiana > Standfussiana lucernea. Next base: position 6,112,241 of record OZ059809.1, read on the forward strand.
AAGGCTAGGGAGATGATGATTACTTAGTAGAATGATGATTTTTAGTAGTATTTCTATTACATATATTTTATATTAAATATATTTTTTTGTGACTACCACATACGTATCTATAATCATAATTATCAATCTAGCAACCTCTATCAACCAACGCCTAAACGTTGCCTAAGGTTAGGCAGAGGTGTGCCTAATAGTACACACACATTTCGCCAGTTATGTTTTAAGTCCCATGTAATAGGGAGGCGAGCCTATTGCCATCAACCGGGCAAAAATCTAGACTCCGTGGCTGCTACTGACGAATTCCTGATTGAAAAACCCAATAACACTCTGACCGACCCGGGAATCTTTCTTCTTTCTTTATCGGTGGTTATAGTGCCTAACTTGATGTGAGAGTTTTTATGCCGCCTATGTGCCTCTGATTTTTCTTTACATGTCGTCGAGAAATATCTCTCAGGCGTGTTTCCTTCATCGGTGAAGGAACTTGCTTCGGATTCTTGCAAGTGATAAAAATGCAATATGCACATGATTCCGAAAAATCAGAGGTGCGTGTCTTGGATTCGAACTCGAGACCTATGACTTGACAGTCCAACGGTCACACCACTAGGCTATCACTGCTTGCATACCTGCTCTTGTGAACCCACTCGACCGCAGTACGCCTAAACTTAATCCCACACAAAATCTCCTCACATTTTAGTTACCATAAACAATCCCCAAAGAACACAATGACATATCAACCTATCATTAACGGACAATATTCTGCATTTTAACTCTAGCCGGCCAATCCCCGTATTGCCCGGGTACTAAATGACTGGCCGTCCATTATCTACACCGGTAAATTCGGTAATCCGCGCCCGGTTTGTTAAATTGTATAAATCATGCGTGCGACCGCTGTAATCTTTCGCGACATTAATCCTGCATGCGGCGGTTATTCTGGATAGGGAGCTGGTGAAATTGCGAACGAAGTGGTGAATCAGAGAGAAAAAAATCGATTTTCCATGGTGTAAGTTTTGACAAATTAATTTAATGTTGTAGAAGCTCCTCCTCACAACATTTATATGTATATGTTGTAAGGAGGAGCTCGTGGCTAATTAGTAACAGCCGCTCGGGTTGATCTTCAGGTTAAGCCGCTCTTCGTAAGTTGGCGCGTGGATTGGGTTTACCCATTATACATACCGAGTTTCCTCCGTGCGTCATTGGCCCGAAAGTCTGACAATCAGTCTTACCAAGGGGTATCTTAGGTAGGTATTGCTTGTCCAGTACTAACTGGGAAGTGGAGGTTAGGTAGGCAGCCGCGTCATGTCAAATATCGGTATTCAGCCGCATCCGGTGAGACTGCGAGCCGAACCCAACATAGTTGGGATAAGGCTAGGCAGATGATGATGGTAGATTACCGCACGGAACAAATGTTTGTATGGCCTACGGGTGGTTGATCCGGGTCTGGCTATTCGTGTATGTGAGTTTAAATGTTTGAAAACGCACCCACGATACAGAAGAAAATCCATGTGCGGAGCAAAGTTAAAAAAAAAAAATTGTTTCTAAAAACGTTGATTTTCTTCCGCCATTTTGAAAGCAGTAGTGATGAAATTTGCCTGCGCAGCTTCGAGTTTCGAACCTACGGACTAAGGTCGGAGCCGTTGATGCTCTCTGCCATAGAAACAAACAAAATGAAAGTGCTCCACGGGGAAAACTGGTTAAAACAGTTCAAGGCAATAACCCAGTCTATTGATGTTATTACGTTTAGAACTTAGCTAGGCTAGGCTAGCATTTTCCATAAGGTCAGGTCGAAATAAAGCTCATTATTTCGAGATTGTCCCCCTTTTAGCAAAATAATTGCAAGTTATTTGTGTGTAACCTTTAAATGCAGTAGTAACTAATAGATTATAAATAACTGTACGATGTTTGAATTTATTGTATTGCGTTTTAGAATTGATTGTAAACTATTAAGTGTAAGGTAATTTGTTTATTTGGATACCAAACGTGGTTTTTCACAGCAGTCAGATTCACGAGTTCTTTCGTGTAGCCTAGCCTTTTCCCAACTATATTGGCGTTGGCTTCCAGCAACCGGATGCAGCTAAATACCATTATTTCTATGCTTTACAACAAGTAGTACATACGTTATCGTATGCCCAACCACCTATTTATCAAAATATTGGCAGTATTCTCGTAGCGTGAGTCGCTCCCCCAGCTAGATAAACCGACCACCATAAATAGATAGCTGGGTCTGGCCGTCAGGCTGGATGTGGAAGGAGAAGGACAGGGTGGGGCTTTGGAGAGGCCTGTGCCCAGCATTGGACTGCGATAGGCTAAGTTGTTGGCTGACTGTGTGATTTCCCCTGACATTTGAAAAGTGGAAAATATAGTCGGATCCTTTTCTGGCTCGGTCATTAAAGATCTTCTTCTACTGTTATTTCGAGATTTGTCGCCCAAAATCTCCGAAATAAAGGCTGACATAATTTATATCGAGTGACTTTGATAATACTATACTTATTTTGTCATCCGCATACCATCGATCATTAAGGATTTCGCTAAAACTAAGTATTGTTTTATGCTAAACTCAAACATCATTTTTGTATTAAATATTATTTCTTAATGATTTGTTACCTTTAACGTGTTTAAATATAATTTTAAAAGGCTTTAATTTTTATAAAGAAATGGCTATATTGAAGTTTATCGCTTATTAAATAATATATTAATAAATTAAGATGTATAAAGCACTAATCTAAGTATAGTATCGTTTATGCTTTTATCGAATATTGATTAGTTAGGTACGGATATTATATTACCTACAAATTATCTTTATTGCTGCCAGTAAATAACTTATGTTTAATGTTAAACCTTAGTCAAATTTATTACGAAATAGTTTCTAAGTTAGGTAAGCTATCAGGTAGATAATAATCGTATAGGTATATAACGGTATAGGTAGGTAACTAATATATAACTGCTTGAGAAGACTTATAAACTGAAATGAATTGGTATGTTTACTTAATTATTTTCTTCTTTCTTGTAAGAAAATGAAAACAAAGTTAATAAAAGCGTCACGGTAGACAGGGAAGAGTGACAGAAAATAACGTGCTATGATCCCATATAACATAGGACAATGGTAGGCTGATGAACGAAAGATGAACTGGGAGAATTGGTGGTAATTTTTGGAACTCTAAAGCCGTATAAGTATTATATTAGTTACATAATTATAGAGAATTAAGTTAAAAGACGAAGATTTAAAGATAACGACTTTATTAAAGATAAAAAAAAAACTACTTTCTCCAGATTTTCTTGAAGAAAACAAAATTTCTTTAGAAACCTGATTTTCATTCTACTCTAAAAAAACCTCAATCCCGCCATAACGCGAGCATCTGCAACAAAATGGCCGCTGTTCGTAAACTCGTGTGAGCATGCTACACCGTGGCGCGGGATAATCCCGGCAAGGCGGCGTTCCACACAAGTTCGCGACTCGCGCCCGGACAGGTAATAGCTTTTGTTACTACTCGCCACTGGGGACTATGAATTCGAGCTTATGTGGGACTTTCCTTTGATTTTTGAGGTATTTTTGCTGGAAATTGGTGTCAATTCTAAAACTTACGTTTTGTGTAAGTAAGTACGAATTTTGCCTTATTTACATAATATAGGTCGTAAAATCAGACACGAAAAAAGTAGAAGGACTTAGATTAACTGAAAACAAATGCAAGGTGGAATAAAATGACTGTTTTAACGAGCTGTCATGATAAGCATTTTAACTTCTGTACCTTATTGGTGAGGACAGAGATTATAAAATTAATCAAATACAACAGCATGCTAAGTGACTTAGAACGGACGTCACCAATGAAAATAAATGCAGTCAATGCATCTAAACGGCGGCGGCGATCAAGAGCTGTCAGTATCAGTATATTTCATGACAGTTATGACAGAACTTGAAAACTGTTTAGATGAACTAACCGCGTTCAGTTTCATTGAGTAAATCCACTCCAAGATTTTTACCAAGGCATGCACTAAACCCCTACCTAATACTCTGATTTTTTTATTTAAGTCGTGCAGACAAGAAAAGAAAAAGCCAGGTGGCGTTGTCCTAAATATTCCGTCAACCTGGTCACCTCTCCGCGGAGGTTGTCGAAGCAGTTACGCGGTGCAATGGTCGATTTGCAGCCGCCAAGTCTCTCGCTGTTTAGCGCCCCCCGACTTTGCCCGCAACCCTGCTTCTGCAGACGGCAGACTTTCAGACACATATTATGCACAACCTTTCTGTCAATAACAAAAGATTTCGTTTAACGAAGACAGGAGGGTTAAGTTCGGAAATTGGTTTTGAATTTTATAATGTTTTGTTTTACCGGTGTTGCATGGCAGAAGTCTTTTTGAGGTATTTTTTTATGAGACATGCCCGCCACATTATTCTCAAACCACTGCAACTTCTGAAAGCCAGAATCACCAGTGGCGACCACCAGAAAAACACTGAGACAGTGAAGCTCGGCGATGTCCCAGAGAAGACAACAACAACAAGTTAATTACTGTCTTGGTTCCGCAACGAAATTAATCAGCAGAGAATAGCGGAGGAATAGGAAAAAGAAGTTGATTAGGAGTTTTTGAGCTGTGGGGAACTGGGTGTAAAGTTCCTTATTCATTAATGAAAAAAGAGAATTCTTCGACCAGACGGGTGTTGCGTCTGGAAGGACACTGCCCCACGGTAGATGTCAGGTGTGTGTGTCAACCGCGTAACTCTGCTTGCATTGCTTTGCCATGCAGGATTTTGCGTGACGCCAAGTACGATGCGTAATTGGTATAGGGCATCAATTGCTAACTTCCATACTCAGGGATGCTGCTGAGAAATTACTATTCGAAAAACTCAATAACACGTAGACTGGTAATCGAACTCAGATCATCATGCTCAGCAGTTCTGCTTTGCAACCATAAGAACAACGTGGCTTATTTTGTAAAATTTCCCTTTCGTAGGCAACTCTCACAGAACCACAGGGCAACAGATAAAAAAACTCCTCGGAAAACTACACGAAAAATTAATCATAAATATGAAGTCCCTAAAAGTGTGTAATTTCAGCAACTTTCTCTTCAATAAAAACAAGACAACGCTACTACAACATTTTTTATTTCTAGAACTTCTATACTTTATGAATAAGGGCATTACATTTTTATGGCTCATCTCGCGTTGCAATAAAACTGAAGGGTTTGTCTCTGGTCCCTCGGAGTATTGGCCACAGATTTACTATCTAATGGAGTCGCTACTTTTCTTGCAATTTAAACGCACATTACATTGTGCAACTCCTATTTTAGTTGACTATGCTTAGCGACACTGATGTCTTTTAACGCATATTTAAATCATGTTTATATTGCCAAAAAAAAATATTTCACCAAGAGAATGGTACTGTTGCACTTCTTAGTACAGTACATAACTTGTCTCTGCACAGCACGACACATTCAATCGAAAGGAATTGATGAGTTCTGCCAATTTGGTTCTCACAGGAGGAATATTACGACAATTTATTAGTGACGATTGCGAAGACGGTGTTCGGTCAATGTATGGACTATATAGACAGTGTTTTCTTCATTTAGACACAGTTGTTGTTGTCACTCCATGTTTACACTCCTCTGTGTTGTTGACCTACTTCCCTAATTCCTGTTGAATTGTCGCCGTGAAACGTTTTCTGGTTCAAGTTTGTGATTTCACCTAGCAGTAGCGGTGTTCTTCTCAACATAACATAACACCACGTTGTATTATTCGGAGGTGTAGGCATAGGTGTAGTATACAGTGTCCTACATATCTTGATTCCTCTTACAATGACGCAAAAGGGTTCAGATAATGCAAGGCACACACATCCAAGTTGCGCTGGTTATATGTATTTAGGTTCCATGTATTAAGGGGAGAGCCTTCATCATCATCTGCTTAGCCTTTTCCCAACTATTTTGGAGTCGGCTTCCAGTTTAACCGAATGCAGTTGAATACCATTATTTTACATAGAGCGACTGCATATCTGACCTCAGTAACCCAACACTGGGTAATACGATACCTCTTCGTAAGACTGGTTGTCAGACTTTCAGGCCACTGAGTACCTGTAACCACAATCCGAGACTTTGGGTTATAATTCCTGATAGAATGCTAGAGTTCATTAATTAATAATACAATGTAATTTCAACCGGCGCATGATGAACTGCTTCGTCGAACGCCTTGGATTTCTTGTTAATTAAGTAATTGCTAGATAATTGGATTCATTCCTTGATACTAGTTTAACGTTTAATTAACAATACTAGGTAACTAAGAAGAATAGAGGCTGATAGTAAAATTTATTCCTAGATAAATGTGCTTTGATGGGTTCGCTGCTTTGATGCGCTCTATAATCTGTGAGAACCTGTAATTGGCTCTGTGTTACATACTCGTATGCAATTGTTATCCATCTGTTGTAGTTGTTTTTTTTGTACTATTTATAAATAAATAAAGAAACAATTAGATATGGTATCTCATTTTTAATCTAAACTTCAAAATAAACACAATAATTAGTTTTAGAACCGAAAATCATTTATTTGCTTAAAATATTGGTGATACCAGATGTACAAATGGTGATATAAGTTTTTAAACCGACATGCGCGACATGGTCACTAACATCCGTGTTATCCGAGATGGTGCTTGCAACAGCGCCAAAATATCGGGAACTCCATATTAATAGTAAACATGGTAAATGTCCCGTTTTATGTGTCAACAGTACAAAATAAATGGTGGTTTAAGCACAAACCATATTTTGACTTTTTTTTAGTTCATCGACTACTTACCTACATTTCAAACTTAAACACTTTTATTAATTTTCCATTTACTTAATAATCATCGACCAGCAACGCAAAGCCTGTACTACTGGGTGTGTATAGGGCTCCGAAACCGGAGAATAAGTATGGGGAGCATGAAATTTGGCAGTAAAGTTCCTTGTAAAATTAAGGTGCGCACAAAGAGTTTTGAAAAATCTTTCCCCGAATGTAAAATAGTATTTTTTTTACATTACCGTAATTTTTGCCGATTAGATGGGACATTTCGAGCTTTGATTTCCATAAAGTAACGAGTTTTCCCAGAACTTTTCAGAACGGATTTTAACTTAAGTATCGCTCAAGAATAAATACTACATCTTGTATGTATAAAAATTCACATTAATTCAATTCCATAGGTCCTAGTCTACGCCATTTTCAAAGTTTATCGTTCCACATTCAAATTTAAAGTTTCCACGGACGCTCCCCGACTCGAACACGAACATCCTATGTTCGGAATTTGAATTTTCGCGGGACGATAGTTGCTTATGCTTGATTGTAGATCGTTCCATAGGGACGAAGTTGTATTATAACCCTCCTTTTCGCATTTTACGGAATAATTCAAGAAAATGAAGGAGAAAATTATTCCCTAATAGTTGAATATTGCCTGATTGACAGTTGCCAAAATAAAATAGACCATTTTTTTTTGGATACTTACAATAATTTTTGATAGTGACAATTAATAAGATTTAATTAAAAATCATATTCAGCATGAGAGTAAATGGACCTCAGAGTAATATAATAACAAATCAAACGACGTTTTAAAGACACTCTATGTAGTAGTAGGTACCTAATTCTTTAAATAGTTTTAATAAGTACCTATAACACCGATTCTCGCAGCATGAGTTTCATCTGAAAGTTGTTAACAAACCACAAAGTTTTAAAACTTTAATATGCAAGTACCTACATAAGTCTGAAACTACTCTTCTAGTTACACTAAAGACATCAGCGGATCTACCGTGAACTACGGGCCCGTTCATTGCCTCGGCCGATGCGACTTGCGACTTGCCTGAACCGACAGTCGCGCGCGTCATTTGTTCCCTTCGCATGAGTAACGTCACTCCCCAAGTCATATTGGCACATTACATACAACTTTTTTCACTTGTTTTCACCACAGATGCTGTCGTTACCCGTATGTTGCTTGGCCATGTGGATTGTGGCCAGGAGGTAAGACGGAACTTAATAATAAAATAGCGAAGTTCTAGTCATTCTAGTTTTAGTCTAGATTTTATCCGGTAATTAGCTATTAAGGTGTGCTGCCTGGAAAATAACTGGCCACCTGAGGCGTTCTCTTGAGTGTTCTAAAACGCAACTTGGGACAGTTTCAAGAAGATGCATCAGTTGGCTTTTGTGCGGTAATATGCACAACTGAAATTCCACAAACGGTATCCGTTCGCTTGACTTTAAAATTATGAATATCTAAAACCGACGGTTAGGATATATTCGGGACTTGTCATAATTGAAAGAAATCCTTAACATTTGATTACTATTATGCAAACACAAAGTCTATAGTCCTATATATTTGATCTATACGTGTCTCTATTTTGATGATTTCAAGTAACCCTAATACACCCCCATTTCACAAGTTATGTTAAGTCGCATTGTGTAATAGGGGGCGTGCCTATTGCCAACAACCGGCCACAAGTCCTAACTGCGGGCTGCCACTGAGAAACTCCTGATTGAAAACCCAATAACACTTATCCGACCTGGAAATCGAAAACAAGACTTCATGCTCATCAATCAGCGCTACCAGACTAACTGTAGTTATTTCAGGGATATTTACCATAGACAATTACATAACTGTTCCTCTTCTGTCCTATAGTAATATTAGGTACCTACCCCATAGCTACCTACTTCGGTCTAGTTTGTACCACATCTCTAATTGTTGCAAACTAAATAATAGGATCATGCACAACAACTTCAATTTCTCCAAACAAACATACTTAAAACTCCTCCAAGGATACTCATTCATGTACATTGTATTCGAAAACCAATTATACGCCAAGTAGGCAGTCCAGGTAGAAATGTAGGCAATCATGTGAAACTCCCTAAACTTGGCTACAATGGCCATGTTTCTCTTGTTTTTATTACAGTAATGACGTTCAAAGAAACTTGGTTTCCTCAGAAAGTTGTTATAAGTTTAATAAAATATAACTGTCAATCGTAAAGTGTGGGAACCAGAGTTATGTGGAAAGTTCTAGATGGTCTAGTGCAGGGATGGCGGACCTATATTTACGTGAGATATAGTTTTAACATAACATCACACATGTACTCCCCGGTAAGGCAGAAGTGTTCCTAACAGTTCCAACAAAGTGCCCACAGTTCGCACGTTATGTTTTTAAGTCTTATCTAATATATCGCACTTATTTCTACCAACTGGACACAAATCCACTTCCAATTGCGTGAATACGCAATTTATTTCTAAAATATTTGAATGGGAGTTCTCTAATACTTCTAGGTAACTTATTAAAAATACATATGATATCATATGATACACATTGTTTTTTATCAATGTTGTATTGCAAAATGGTATCATAATTTTTGTTGAATCTCTTGGCCTCTGCTTAGTGTAAAGGAGTGCGCTTTTGCTAGACAGCTCCTAATTGTTGTGTAATTATAGAAACATAACAAGTATGTTGTTTCCACCGTGTAGACTAATTTGTATACAAAAACATAATAAAATATTCTCTAAGACAGGCGTAACTACCTACATATTGTTTGCTCACATTCCTGCACTTAAATTTAAGTCCCATGTAGATAATATTAGATCTGTCGTACTGTATGGATCGGTATGCTGGGCTGTGAAGAAGATGGATGAAAAAAGATTGCATACAGCGGAGATGAGAATATTGAGGTGGAAGTGTAGTTTGTGTGACAAGAATGGATAAAGTAATGAATGAGTATATTGGAGGAAATTTGAAAATTGCACCAGTGACAGAAAAATTTAAAGGGAATCGACTGTCTTGGTATGGGCATGTGATGAGCAGGGACGAATCGCATGTGACTGAAAGAGTGATGAATATCAATTTTGATGGATAGAGAGGGAGAGGAAGACCAAGGAAACGATGGATGGATTGTGTCAGGAATGATATGAAAGAAAAAGCAGTAAATGATAGCGTGACGGTTGACAGAGGAGAATGGAAGAAATAAAAAAGGTATTGCGCCGAGCCCAGGTAAGGAAGATGGACAAGGACAAGGGCAGGAAGATGGTGATGGTGATGATAAGGGTGAACCTATTGCCATCAAGCGGACACAAGTATAGACTCCGATCATCTGCTTAGCTAACACATTGACGTCAAAAAAAAGACATTTTCAAAAACACTGTGCAGGTGCGGATTCCACCTTTTTTTATCTAAATATAAAATTTCGCCGTCCAAATATTTCAAGAGCCTCGCAATAAATCTCAAAGCTTGAGCAAACCAAACAAATTAAAACATAAGTTAATCTCTAAAAAGCGATATCTGACACGGCTCACGGCATTTGCCTCATTAAAATTATATTATAATTCTCATAATTCGCCATCTTGGCGTCTTAAGCCGTCAATAATTTACACATTTTACAATAATAATGGCACCCACAGCGAGGGAGGTGATTGATGGAACTGCTTTTAATATACCTATGATTATGTTAATTGATTAACTATTAGGGTTCAGTGACCGAGTTGCGAAATTAAGAATAATTTTAGAGGTTGATGCTGAAATATAAGCACCAGATTTATTTTTAACTAGCTGTTGTGACCTTCGTCCGCGTGAAATTGTTATAAAAATATAACTGTCCTATTTGAATGGGATTTTGTTAACAATTTCAAGAGTTTTTTTTTCAAGGAACCATAATCCTTTTTCTAAAATATAATCAGCTTCAGCCATCAGCTAATCCTTATAGCATCAGCTAGCTGCCAGTAAAAGTCCAGTCAAAATCGGTTCTGCCGTTTCGGAGATTAGCCGGAACAAAGAGACAGATAGACAGACAAATTTTTTTTTTGTTTCATATAAAAAGCTGTTATTTAGAAATTACACTTCAATTTTGTTTATTTGTATTGATTAATCTATCAGTGACCATAAAGTAAGTCAGCTTGCGAAACTCTGCATACGTGATGAGTATCTTTTTCTAACCACAAGAAAAAACGATTTGATGATTTTTTGTTGTTGACGATCAGTGATAGCTTGGCTACTTAAAGCATGAGTTTATGAGCGAGCGTGCTTGCGTATTGATTGATTTATAACATCATAATTTAATTTAACCTACAAGGTGAAATTAACTCAAAGGTGGATTCAGATTTCAATACACAAATAGCATTTTTATACTTGCTTGCGTTTGGCCGCAACTCGCCTGACGTGAAGCCATGATGCGGCCTAGGGTGGAGCACACTTGCCTAGAAGAAACCCATTCACTCGAACTTTGAACAGATCTAGATTATACTGGGGGCCTAAAATGGCCATTTTAGCAGAACATAATAGGATAATAACGTGAACCACATTAAAATTCTTAAAATGGTCACAGACAGTTAATATGTTGAATTATCAGTTTGTGACCATTTTAGGAATTGTTACGTAGTTCATATTATTATTCTATCATGTTCTGCTAAAGTGGCCATTTTAGACCCCCTGATCACAATGATGGGGTAATTAGATTGTGTAATTTCCAAGCACACACTCCGAAATGATGGATGAAGGAGAGAAAAGATGGATGGATCGTTTGAGGAATGGTAAATGAAAGAGAACGGAGTAAACCGTGCGATGCCGTGACGGTTAACAGCAGAGAATGGAAGAAGAAAACGGGTTGCGCCGACCCCAAGTAGAATGGGACAAAGGCAGGAAGAAGATGATGACTCTCTGAAATGTTAAAGAATAGTCTACTACGGTATAATACAGAGCTGAAATTCGCAAAAAAAGAAGTTAGTAAAATTTGGATTTTGCGGACTGCATTAGTGCTTTCTCGTTTTAATGAAAAGCCAGGTCATGTAATGTTAAATATGAGAGTTATGGCGCAAAATACTCAAGCTTTGCTATGATGGGTGCGGAGAACGGTATTTATATGATTCATGATGCTTATCCAAGGCTTGGCTTAGTAAATAGGCACCTTAAGATAGACACTAAGTCAGAGTGGTGAACTTACACACATACAAATATAAAAACTCTTGCTTTTTTATGCAAAAACTATAAAACGCCACCTAATTTGATTTGGAGAAGTATCTCTTCACAAAAAAAATCTCACAGACAGAAATATACATACATTTAGCCGAAATGTTGAAAACTATACTTAACTACTTTACTACTACCTTTAAATGGTTATTCAAAACTCTCAAAGTTTTTTAGCCTGTCCGAGGGCAAAGGCCTAGAAATAGTCCGCAGGCGACGGCGGACGGTCGGACTCCACACATTTTAATTTACCATATTCTACTAATAATAAAACCTACATTACGACCTGCTAGTGTTACCATGAGGATGGGTGTTGTGGGTCTTAAAATAACTCGCACAACTTTTACAAACCGATAGTGTAGATTTCAAAACTTAACATAAGCGTATAGCAGCGTAAAAAAGGCTAACTTTGGACCTGATTAAAGTCAATCATATTTTAATTAGTATTTTTTTTCAAACTAGCAAAGCTACAGGCATTATATGAGCAATTTAGTTTATATTGTAAGCTACAGGACAATTTCGAACAAACCGGGTCGGGCAAAGTGTTATTTATTTTTTCCAGAATTTCTCAGTAGCAGCTACAGAGTCTAGATTTGTACTCGGTTGATGGCAATAGACTCGCCCCCTATTACATGGGATTTAAAACATAACTGGCGAAATGTGGGTGTACTATTAGGTGCACCTCTGCCTAACTGTTCAGGGATTAAATTCGTGGCCCACGATTCTAAAACATTTTCATGCACAATTTAGTAATAGTTGTGTTGATTGGCTATGCCCTATAACCAACCGACACACCCAACACTACATTTCAATCCAATCCCGTTTTAAATCCTCACACTAGCAGCACTTCTAGCTACCCTACAGTACTTCGGAGGTCCACAGAGGTCCCTTATACGTCCGAACGACCATTCCAGACCCGTTACCTTGGCAAATGGAACCATTTACTGGAATATCATGGCGATTGCCAAGAACAACAATATTATTTCTTAGTACAGCTGTGATTGCAATCAGGTTTTTCATAGTAAATGTGCAGGTATTTTACATACTCGTTTCTGACATAATTGTAATTTGTTGGATGATGTTTTTGTTAATTCTTGGGTTAATTAATGGTAGGACCTATTTGGTGTAGTCGTTAATATAAGCTTAGATGGTTATACAGACGATTGGCAATTTGATTGGCGATTGCATTATATTGGCATTCGAACAGGAAGGTACCGACCTATTACTTATCCCTTTTGGTGTTTTTGACCTCTGTGCTTTCGATGACTGACAGTTGTTGGGACTTACGGGAGAACGGGGGCCCGTGATTTGGTTTGGTAGATGCCTACGGGCAGATAAACAAACCTCATCATCCACAGTATTATTTCGAACCATCAGCTTTGCCGCTTGAACCACTTTAAAATAAGCACCATTAACAGCAGTAAATAGAGCACCTTAGTAAACGGACAAAGAGATCGTTTAGGGCGAAGAATAGTGAACCCTTCTTCTTCTCTTGACTCTTCTCTCCTGTACTTAGTGTGTACATAAGTTGTTAAATCACTACATAGTATAAAACAAAATCGCTTCCCGCTGTCTGTCTGTCCCTATGTATGCTTAGATCTTTAAAACTACGCCACGGATTTTGATGCGGTTTTTTTTAGTAGATAGAGTGATTCAAGAGGAAGGTTTATATGTATAATACATGCATACTATAGTAGAGAAAACATTAGTATCTACATTGCACCCGTGCGAAGCTGGGGCCGGTCGCTAGTAAATAAATAAACCTCTAGGTATACTCAACCACTTTTCATCAGAACGCCTATTTTCTTATAGAACTGTAGTCATGAACTTGTAAGCAAGCAAGGCAAGACAAAAAACCCGTTTAGATATAATATTATGAAAGTTATTCATATGACGAGGGTGCCTTACAAAAAATGATTTATGGCACGCAACCTCACTTTCATAACTGTTAGTCTAGTAGTTTTCCTGTAATTTTCACATGTCGGATAACGTAATGTATGCCTTTCTTTTTCACCTTATTTTTTGACCTGATCAATTACCTAGATTCTTTTGCAATAGATAGATATACGTATAAAAGGCTTACCGCTGAGACGGTGTTTAAGGTAAACATGAGAAAGACAAGAGATTGGGCTTTTTGAAGTAGACTTCATTAATACAAAATAAAGGGTGTTAAAAGACCCTTCACGAAGATGAAAGGCACTTCTTCTCCCCGTCATTGCAATCATTTTTTTTTCTTCTGGACCATATCTGGGAACCTTCTAGTTACGGAGATATTGGAGGTTAAAGTTACAACTTTTTCACAAGTTTTTTTTTTAAGATCATAACTCAACAACAACGCGTTCAGAATTCTGTTGGGGCGGCCCCGGTTTTCTAGCGCATCGGCGATGTTCGCTGATGCTGCTACCGATGACTTCTACGGAACAATCAGGAAAAGGAGTGCATCGTCGCTGTAGGGGTGGCTCGAACGGGATCCTGAGCGTGTTGTCCGAGCGGTGGGATTCTCCTTTCTTGCGGAGATGGCTGCAGCTGCATGCCAGCGCTTGTACATAATATATCTATCTGTGTATGTATCTTTGACTTTGGTATTGAATTTGCTTTAAATTTTCTTTGGACATATTGTGACATTTTCTTTTGTTAATGTGTGTATTTTTTTCTTTTTAAATATTTTTTTGACATTCGTGAATATTTTGTATTTGACGTATAATTCTAAATTCAATTTCAATATCTGTAATTATTTTGTATGTTTAATAATCTGAAATAGTATGTAACGGTTATAGTGCAAGCATGGCAATTGTAAAATTCTTTTTTTAATTTTATATGGGTTAAAGACCTGAAATAAATTAATTTAATTAATTTTAATAACTCTACTTTAAATACCTCCATGTCTCGTTTACTATTGATTGCATCCATCATCACAGTGCAGCAGTGTTTAGAGTGCGTTGCATTGAGTTTGAGATCTACCGTAAAACGTGATTTTTCACCCCAAAAAAGTCTGTTTTCCAGAAATAATTGACAGAAGACCAAAACCTTTTTAATCTTTTTCCCAATTTTGACTGTTAGAGAATGCCTTGTGGCATTAAGTCCGCCTATGCACCAGTCTTGTACATGAAGTTTAAATAAATAATAAATAATTTTTGTTTAGGGTTACTTAATTTGATGTAAGTACAACTGCTTAGTTGACGGCTTCGTGAGGGATCCGTTTACACCTTGTATAAACAATATTTATTGGGTCAAGTCTTAAACCTATTTTAAAATTATTGTATTGTACAATTTACATCAATTTTGGCCCCGATAACTTGTGGTCCAAATTGGGTTGTTAAGGAGTAATAAAACTTTAAAAGTTTTTGGAAATTTTCCACCTCTCCGCCATAAACTGTTGATTATGAGAAATCTACTCCTGTAGATGATGTACCAATCACCCTGTATACTGCCGTACCAAACGCAAATACGGTATCTCAGAGAAAGCCAGTTTGTTGTTTGTTGTACTTATTAGGTTTTTTTTTGTTTCAAAATAGATATTGCTATTTAGCGTAGTTCATTAGACGCGTATTTATTTAAGCTAACCGACGCCATCAAAATCTACTTTACGTTTTGTTTTTTGAGATACCGCTTTCGCGTGTAGGGCAGTATAGCATTATATTGAAAATTTACAGTAAATACTTAAAATAATAGAAATGTCCTCAGTATCTATGATTCATTATCACATATTTCACAGCATTTCTATTTTAATTACACAGGAAGATATTAGTTCGACATTTTAATCTTGAGGTTGGCTAAAGAAATGGCAGTGCGTAGGTTGGAAATGTGAATGTTCGTCTGATCTCGTTAGTTGATTGCAAGTACTGTTATAGCTTATGCATAGAAGGTTTCTAGTTATTTCCTCTTGAAGGGAGAGTTTCTATTTTAGGATTGTTTTATGTTTATTTACAAACAATTTATTTTACTGTTTCTGTTTTCCAGGTGTCAACAAAATGAACGAAAAGAAGATCGAATTGCCATTTAAGTTACAAATACGTAAAGGAACAAACACATTTTTGGAAAAGTAACTTTAAAACACAAATAAAGTTCAGTTTGCGTGTTACAAACAAACTTTGGTGTAGTGTTCGCAAGCATGACTGCTGAACGTGAAGTGCTGGGTTCAATTCCCAGGCCGGGCAGGATGTTATTGGGTTTTGCCATCGGGAATTTCAGTAACAACCACGGAGTCCCGATTTGCCCGGTTGATGTCATTAGGATCCACCTCTATTACATGGTACTTAAAAAAACAAAACTGGCCAAATGTGGGTGTACTACTAAGTACACCTCAGCCTAACCCTCCAACGATTACTAGCGTGATGTTGTGTTATAAACTACGCTGTCTATTAAGCTAATACTTGCTCTCAAAAGCACTCACCCCTACACTTCATTATACCTGCCTGTATTTTTATAGTTCCTGATTTTCTTATCAAGTTACTTTAGTAAGTAAGTAAGTTTAGTACCTGAAATTCTCAAAGCTACATTTTACGTATTCTTGTTGCGACCCAAGTTTATATCTTGGTTTACAAGCTTCTAGAAGAGCTCGCTCTAAGGATATTATCTAGATTTATACCTGTGAATACTTGTTTACGATTTATTTTTTATGTCTAAAAACGTGTATTTTTACTTCTAGTAAATAAAGCCCAACGATTGGCCCTCAATTTTGATTGATTTCCTAAGTATTTATTAAATCTTGAAAAACAATTTTTAAGTATGAAGTATGATGACCAGGTAAAGCCGTTTTTTTAGAAGAATTTTTCAAATATCCTGAGGATTAGGAATTTCCTTCAAAATTCTTCGAAAATTTGTTTCGCAAGTAGTACAGATAATTAAGGAAGTCTACAACGACAGCCTTTTGAGTTTTCAGTTGCTTTAAATTTTACCGCTCTATTTATAAATGACTGGAACCAACATAATTTAAATATCGAATGAGAAAGGCCTGTCAAAACTCATTATAGATGGCGGGACCATAGCTGCTAAGTCCGTATCCGAGCAATGAAGTCAAAATTTCGAACCCAAGACACTCACCTCTGAATTTTCGGATTCATGTGCGTATTGTATGATTATCACTTGCTTCGGTGAAGGACAACATCGTGAGGAAACCAGAAGGCCTGAGAGATATTTCTCGACGGCACCATTATGGCGGTATTTATTGACACTAACTATAATTGACATTAAGTAGCTATTATTGACATTTTAATTTGAAATTGTTATATTAATTATTTTATTAGTTTTCCTTAGTAGTGTATTTAAGTTTGAAATTTAAATTTGAAATTATTATATTAATTATTTTATTATCTAGCGTTCCAACTGTATTTAAATTAGAAACTTAATTTGTTAAATTTTGCATGCCAATACTCAGGCAGAATGTGCACGGGTCAATGTATAATATATTTTTACCAACTTTTTTTGTAAAATACCTACATTCTATGCGAATAAATGATTTGATTTGATTTTTGATTTGACGGCATGTATAGCCAAGTCAGAGGCCCATGGGCGGCATAAAAACTCTGACACCAGGTTAGGCACTAACCACACGATAAAGAATATAAAATAATGACATTAACAGATTTTCAACCAATGACGACGCTTGGAACTAGCTCTACTAGCGCTATTAGTTTCACAATTACCTTACCAGTCAGAAACAAAAGCCATAAAATTTCCCCGCATAAAATTACGTAGTGAAAGGCGATTTTCATTTTTCTTTTACAACAAAGAAACGTGCACCTAATTAAGACGTCGACGGTCACATAATACGTCAATAAATCATTTTGTGGTTCAATCGCCCATGTAGTAGCTGTGTCTTTACACTTTGCGGGATTTTGATGGAAAAAATACTGAAATCAAAGCTGGTTTACTAGTTTAATCGATATTTGTTGGTTGCTAAGTGATTTTTATTATATTTTTGTATGAAACTTGGTATTAAGGTCATTGACATTCTAACCGTTGCCTTGATTTCAGCACATGATTTAGAACTTTTACGTAGGTAGGTATATTTTTTCGATACTCTTTGCGTTAGGTACAGTCGTAACTCTATGTATACCTAATACCCATGGTTCCTTTACCCATAATATTATGTTTAACAGTCTATTTCGTCACCCGTTCTAAATATCAACTTAATCATCGCAATCGTGTTAAAGCTATGTCGGAATTATCTGACGCCTACGACATGGCTATTTAAATCCTTTCTAACGAGTGGGTTTTACATGTCACGCTAAAAGGGTCTATCATTTCTTATATTATTAAAAATCTATACTAATAATTAAATACAATTAGACTTCAAATAAATAAAATTCAAGTGTCTGTTTGCAATTTCAATATTTATTTTTTTCGGTATTATTAAGTAACAAAAAAATCTTTTATTTTTTAAATTTTGTCCATCGGGTGGATCGATTTTGACGGGAAAACTGACAGATTGCTGATGTTATAGGGAGTAACTTAGGTTTTTATTTTAGAAAATGGATAAGCGTTTCCGACACCTTCTTTCTCTAAAGGAAGGAGCTAGGTATCCTTCTTTTTAACCGAAACACTTTTCCTGGTCAAAAAGGCAGTCGCTTCATGTCACTGGTGTTTCAGCTGCATCCAGTTTGTCGGAAGCCAACCCCGACATGGTTTGCAAAAGGCGAGACATATGATGGTGATTCCTTTAAAACTTTTTTGGTCGCTCAGATAAATGGCTAAATTGGTGATTTTTGTCCTATTTATCTGAAGACAGATCTCTCATGAGAAAATGCGTATTCTTTTTTAAATGCGTTTGGACTGCTATTGAATTACTTATTAGATTTTCTTAGGACATGACAGCTCAAATTCATCAAAAAGTACAATATTTTTTAACAATCTGTTGGTAAAGAATTTAATAAAATATCGATTTAGAACGTAGCCTTATACAGTCTTCTCAGACAGAGTCATTGTAGGTAAGATGACATTGACACAACAATTAACAAACTTCTCACAAAAGGAAACCATGTGAACATCAACAACAACATCAACATCATGTGTGTGTATCATCGAACCCGTATCGCAGTCGTGTCGTACGCACTAAAAGGCGCTCCATTGCAGCAGAGGTGTAATTTTAACGTGTCTAATAGCCCACCAGGCCCTTATTACTAATAATGGCTGTGCGGTGACCTGCAGATCTTGATCGATTCTGGTGAAATAGCTGGCCAGCGTAAATATCAGGTAGAAATGTAGGATGGAATGTTTTGTATGTAGATTAAAATTATGAAGTGCTATGTCGGTTTTGTGGTGGACAGCACGACTATAGAGTGTGGTGTCCTGGGTTGAGTTTCCAGGTCACGCTAAACTGTTATCGGATTGCTGTCCCACTGGACTGGAGATAGAGGGAAAAGAGAGTGCACTTGTGTTAGTGCCTACACTTTTATGTAGGTAATCTCCGTTGAGATTACTCGATCAAGATCGAAATTGCGTCAGGAAGATGCATTACATCATCTGCCTAGCCTTTTGCAAATTTATTGGGGTCGGCTTCCAGTCTTACCGCATACAGCAGCATACCAGTGTTTTACATGGAGCGACTGCCTATCTGACCTCCACAACCCAGTTAATACAATACGGTACCCCTTGGTAAGAATGGTTGTCAGATTTTCGGGCCACTGACTACCTGTAACGGCCGTCAAAAATCTACAAATGACAACCGGGACCAAAGGCTTAACGTGCTTTCCGAGGCCGGAGGAAACTCGGTATGTAATGATGGTCACCCATCCACAAACCGACCTTGGCAAGCGCGGCTTAACCTTGAAGATCGACCTGTGCGGCTGTTATTATTTAGCCACGAGCTCGAGGATGCATTACATTGATCAATATATAATTTTACTAGCTTATGCCAGTGGCTTCGCCCGCGTGGTGTTCGATAATTGACCCACGGGATCGTCCTACCGGGATGAAAAGTAGCCTATGTGCTATTCCAAACTATAATTTATCTTTGTGCCAAATTTCATCCAGATCCGTTCAGCCGTTCTGGCGTGATTGAATAACAAACATCCATCCATCCATCCAAACTTTCGCATTTATAATATTAGTATGGATGTAACTGCTATCAAATCTCAATTTACATAATATGCAGTTGTGTTTTGTTGCCAAAAACAGCAATGAATCAGTGGATTAAACTACATAATATGTAGTTTAATTGAAGCTACATATATGTAGCTTCAATGTTCTTGCTTTACGAAGAAGAAAAAAAGATTCCAGATACCTAAGTTGCTAGTAGTCTCGATGAAGTAATAAAAGCAAAATAAGTAGCAGGTATTTTACAACCAAATTTTATAGAAATAAATTCTATGATCTATCTATTCGAAACATTAATATAAATCACACACCAACCTAACATTACAAGCCAAATATTCCGTAAACGAAGCATTTCACAATCTAGATTACGAGAACCTAATACCCTCGACTACACACTATCATAACTTAAGCTCGGGATACACTTGTAACACGCTAGTCTACGGTGAACGCGAAAGTAGCAAGCACGGTCGTAATGCGAACTAAAAACACGCGTGCGCTAGCGTTGGTTGCTATAAGTATGGTCCATGCTTTAGCTTAGCAGGGATTGTGAACCTGTGGCACACAGTTGGTATTCTGGGCAAAGAGCTTTAACAGTATGAAATCGTATGATTGTTTTCTTAACCTATTAGTATGAGAGTATGCCTTTACTTACTCCCTTAATTGTTGAGTTTTGGGTTGATTGTAAATTAAGTGAACTTTATTTATATTAATACTGTTTATTAATATTTTACTACATAACTTTTTACATAATAGAGAGCAGACAATTATAGACTCCATGAACGGACGTTGGAGAGGAAACCGGAACCACAGATAACATATTGTCTATGTTTTAGTGACGTGTCATGTTCCAAGTAGTGATGTGCTTAATGTTTCTCAACACTCTTCCTCAAATTTAACTTTAAATAACATTTATTAAATTTGCCTATGAAACATGAGCACATTTAATTAAAAAAAAATAAACTTAAGTTACAACAAAATACTACTTAGTTCTTTATTTTACACAACATTTTATAAAGATTTATATCTTTAAATAAAAATTAAACTAAGTAACTATTTAACTTTAAAGTCACCATTAGGTAGACTCTATAAAAATACTTAAATAGAAATTAAGTCAATAATAGCTTAATAAAGTTTATAAACTTTTCTTTACACAGGCTTTTAGTCATCAAATCAGCTAAATTGTTATCAGAATTTACATATTGAATAGAAATTATGTTTTTGCTTATAACATCCTTTATAAAATGATATTTAATATCAATGTGTTTAGCCCTTTTGGAATTCTCAAAACTTTTGGAAATTAAGATGGCACTTTGATTATCAACAAAAAGTTTTACATTAGATAAACAGTTTAGGTTATTTGCAACTCCTTTAAGATTCATGACTTCTTGTGTAGTAGTAGCAGCTGCCACATACTCTGCCTCTGCCGTTGAGAGTGCCACACATCCTTGTTTCTTTGAAAACCATGCGATTGGATTACTTCCATGTAGTATTATTCCTCCACTCACACTTTTCCTGTCCTTGTTATCTCCTGCCCAGTCTGCATCCGAGTAGGCATATAAATCATAGTTCTTACTCTTCCTGAATATTAATCCTTTTTCCTTAGTGCCTTTTATATATCTGAGTATTCTTTTAGCTGCTTTCCATGTACTTTCATTTGCTTTGTCTAGATATCTGCTTAAATAGCTTACTGAATATGTTATATCTGGTCTTGTTGCAGTAGCTATGTAAAGTAGACTTCCTATTAGTTCTCTGTATCTTTCATTAATATCTTCTTTATTTTCTTCTTCTGGTATCTTATAATTTGTTTCCATTGGTGTTTTCATATCTTTACATTCTGACATATTAAATTTGTTTAACAACTTCTCAATTAGTTTTGTTTGTTTTATTTCTATTGTATCTTCCTTTCTAGTAAATTCTATTCCTAAAAACGTTTTAATCTCTCCAAGTTCTTTTGCTTTAAATTCTTCTTTTAACTTCTTTATTATTTCTTCACAATTTCCAATTACTATTATATCATCAACATATAATATTATCCAGCAATCTTCTTTGAAGTATAGACAAGTATCATATCCTGATCTTTCGTAGTTATTCTTTTCCATGAAATTATTTATTTCTTCATTCCAGCACTTCGGTGATTCTTTTAATCCATACAGTGCTCGTTCTAATTTTAATACTGTATTTTTCCCTTTTGTTGTGTAACCTTTTGGTGGTTTTATGTATATTTCAGATTTAACTTTACCGTTAAGGAATGCTGTAGGTATGTCCAATTGTTTAATAGGTAGGTCTTCATTCACAGCTTTAGATATTAACATTCTTACTGTCGGTGCTCTAGCAACCGGTGAATACATTGTTTCATATTGATTTTCCTTCAGTTGGAATCCACGTGCTACTAGTCGTGCTTTCTTTGTTCCATCATCTTTTTCTTTAAATATCCATTTAGTATCTATTGTTTTCTTGTTTTCTGGTAATTGTACTTCTTTCCATGTTTCTAGATTTTCTAAAGCTTTTAATTCTTTGTGTACAGCTTCTTTCCATTCTGTATTTTCCATTGCTTCTTCAAACGAGCTAGGTGTATTTGCACTCAGGCAAATAACTATATTTGTCTCATACTCATCAAGATACGCAGGTGGTTTTACTATTCTTCCTGATCTTGTAGTTTTCGCTTCTCTTGTTGCGTCTTCGTTTAAATTTCCCTCATTAGTGACATGTTCGTTTTCTTTTCCTTGCACATTGTTAGTTCCTTGTTTCTCTTCTTGTCTCATCTCTATTTTATCTTCTAGGTTTTCTTCTTCTTGAATATATCTCCTTTCTTTGTTTTCTTCATTTTTATATACTGTATCACTTTCATTGAATCTCACATCTCTTGATATTATTATTGAGTTTTCTTCTGGACACCACAATCTGTATCCTACTGTATTATAACCAACCATTCTTGTCTGTTTTCCTCTTTTATCCAATTTGTCTGATTTAGGTATAATAGTGGCCCACGCCTTTGCCCCAAAAACTCTCAGTCTTGATAAGTCACAGGTTCCGTTTTTCATGAAACACGGTGTTTTATAATTTATTGCTGAAGAAGGTGACCTGTTCAGCTGATAGGCAGCACATTGAATAGCTTCACACCATAAAGTTTTTGGCAAATTAGTCTCTGCAAACAAAGTTCTCACCTTATCACACAAAGTACGATTTAATCTTTCCGCTACTCCGTTTGACTGTTTTGTGTAAGGTAAGGTATATTCTACACTTATTCCTTTTTTCTTACAAAAATCTTTTAACTTGTTGGCCGTATATTCCCCACCATGGTCGCACCTGATTCGCTGAACTGTACTTCCAGTTTCATTTTCTAACTTTCTTATATAATCAATCAATTTTTGTGTTGCTTCAGATTTGTTTACTAAAGGGAACACCACACAGAAATGGGAATAATCATCTAATATTGTCATGAAATATTTCTCACCATTTAGTCCAAGCTCCTTGACAGGTCCTGCTATGTCTGTGTGCAGCATTTCTGCTACTCTCTTGGATCTTGGTCTTGGTATCTGCCTAAATGGTTCTCTGGTTGCTTTTCCCTCCATACATGAGCTGCAAGCTTTATTACTTATTGGTAAGTGCATAATACCTAAACATTTTCTATTTAAATGTCCCAAACGTTTGTGCCAAAGAGCATCATTACATTGATCTTTACCTGTACTAATATTACACACTTCATGACATACATTAGCATTTAATTTATACAATCTTCCTTCAGAATAACCTGTAATGACAGAATTGTTTCCTATAATAACAACTTTATATTTATTAAACTTTACATCAAATCCGGCTTCAGTTATCTTTTTGACTGAAAGTAAGTTGTAGGTTATGTTTTCTACAATTAGGGCATCAACATTTATTTTTAAATTTTTGTATTTTATTTTTAAATTACCTTTTTTATTAGTATGTATATACTGGCCGTTTGCAACTAATATTTTTACACTTTTATCTAGTATTTGAATGTCTGTCATGTATTTTTCAAATTGTTCACTTACAAGATGTTGTGTGCATCCTGAGTCCACAATAAAGGTGATATCATAGTTTTTGTCCACACTTTTAGCACATAAAACGCTTTCACTGGCTATAAAACCGATCTCTGATTCACTCACTAATGAAGTAGCACCTTGTCCCGGGAAGCCTCGGCCTCGGGATACTCGTCCTTGATATCTTCCTCTTCCTCTGCGATTTTGACCATAACCTCGACCTTGGCTCCGTCCTCCTCTGTATTTTCCTTGTTCCTTATTACCAGTACTCTCCTTATTATTACACTCATACGACTTGTGCCCTGATTTCCCGCATGTGTAACAGGAAATCATAAATGCGTTCTCCTGGTTTACTGTGTGGGTGCTGATGCTGATTTTAGTTTCGGCATCTAACAGCCTGGCCTTGACAAAATCAAAACTCAACTTCTTTTCTGAGGCCATTGTTTCTATTGATGTAATTACATGGTCGTATTCTTTCGGCAGTGATGAGAGTAGGTAGCAAATTTGATCTTCTTCATCTACTTTAACGTCGATGGCTTCCAGGTCGCTGATAATCGAACTGAACTTTATTAGATATTGTTGCAGCGGCTCATTGCATTTTAAAGATATTAATTTCCGTTTTAAGTGAAATCTGTTAAAAACACTCTTTCGTTCAAAGATATTTTCAAGTAGGCTCATCATTTCTCTAGCAGTTCTGCCATTCTTTATGATTTCTATAAATTTGTCGGACACGCTTTGTGCTATGAGCGACTTAGCTTTAGCGTCGTCTTTTTTAGACTTATCTTCAGTAATTTCACTTTCCCTTAATACGTGTTCCACTTGCTTTTCTTGCAAAATTAGTTTTATTCGGAATTTCCAAGTACTGAAATTCGATTTTTCATCCAAACACGGCAAATTAGACACCGCGGCGCCCGCCATTTTTTCTTCACTTTCTAATACGTGGATCGCAACCCAATTTTAACTTCACACTCAACCACGCTCTGCTACCATGTTGAGTTTTGGGTTGATTGTAAATTAAGTGAACTTTATTTATATTAATACTGTTTATTAATATTTTACTACATAACTTTTTACATAATAGAGAGGCGAGCAGACAATTATAGACTCCATGAACGGACGTTGGAGAGGAAACCGGAACCACAGATAACATATTGTCTATGTTTTAGTGACGTGTCATGTTCCAAGTAGTGATGTGCTTAATGTTTCTGGCATCACAGACCTGTATCATACTAATACTCTATAACAGCATTACAATACATAAGTAGTTCAACAACATAGAACGAAATGTAATACAGCGCCATCTATGACAAATATGAAGAACTAACATCCAATTCCTTCATCGCGCAAGCAAGTTTCTCCGCGACTTTAGACTATATTATAGAAAAAAACCGACAACAACTGTCGGCCCACCAGATACTACACCCGTCTGGTCGGAGGAACCTTACTTCTCTATGGAGGAACTTTACACCCTGTTCCTCGTACTCCTAAAACTGTTAGCCTGCGTCATCCCACAACTGGCTTCTTCCCCATGATTCTAGTTCTTTAGATCCTAGTACTACTGTGCATCTGTGGACCACTGCCTATCACCTACATTTCACAACTTATGTGAAAGTTCACAAGTTATCTTTGTGTCACATGTAATAGAGGCGAAACTTTTTCACTGATAGGACCTTCAGACGAATGAAAGTTTTCATATCTTTCAATTTGGATTTCTCAGGTATAGGTGTCACGTCAGAGACATCTTTTTCCTTGCTATTATGATCTAACTAGCTGTTGCCCGTGACTTCGTTCGCGTGGACAAAGTTTCATACAAACTTTCAACTCCTATTTTAGCCCCATAGCCCCGATAGGGAATGAATTTCCGAAAATCCCTTCTTAGTGCACACTTACATCATTTAAGGAACGTTTATGCAAAATTTCATTCTTGTAGACCCAGCGGTTTCAGCTGTGCGTTGATCGATCAGTGAGCCAGTCAGTTTCTTACTTTATACATATATACAAGATTGTTAGATACGATAAGCATATTTTTGTAAAGCCGTTCGCCACTCCTGACTATGGCATATGATTATAAAATTACACGATCCACGATCTTAAAAACACGTTTCTCGTGTTAAATGAGCACATTTAGAAACTACGCCAATCATTTATCCCTTTTAATGAATTTAACTAGTATTTAGAACGGTAATCTCATGTATTGGCGTGATTTAAGGGTTGAATAATGTGTTTACGTATAAATTATCCATCGCTCGAGAATTAATGTTAATGAGAACTAAGTATATGTTAATTTATTCAGTTCTTACTTGAGTTACAAACACAATATTTAACTTAGCGATCAATGAGTTGTCAATTCACGTTGATGGTGATCGGCACTGTAGTCACAGTGGCTGGGGTGGCGCTGTTAGGTTGTGGGTTCAATTCCCACACGGAACATTATTTGAATGTGTTGTTGTTTTGTGTCAGAGTGACCATGTTGGTAAGACTTGACTTAGCTTTGATCGCAACCATACGAATCCTCAAAAACAGGCACGAAATAAATCTTCCTTAATAATAAACAAAACAAAAATTAATTCGTCAACTTGAAAAACGGAGGTCAATGATCGCAACATATTGAAAATAGGTCTGTAGGCAGGTAATACCGCTGAAATCCGTACAGAAATACCTCAGGATCTTAATACATTCTTTCCTCAATAATGTTCCCAGTACAATTGCCCCACGGTTTGACATTTTCATTGTTCAACCCACGCAGCACAATTACGATTGTGAATTTCCAATATGTTTTTCTGTCTGTTTGCTGAAGAAAATTGAGAGCTTAAATAAAAACAGTACAGTTGTATGTACATCGTACAGTCATCAGTAGCTAAAACAATGTTTTACGTAGGTTCTGGAAAAAAATAAGGGCGGAAGCTTATAACAGTGACTTTTTCCAGGGCGACATTATCTTCTTCGTCGTGTCGATAATTCCTATTCATCATCTACCTAGCCTTTTCCCAGCTATTTTGAGGTCGGCTTCCAGTCTAACCGGATGCAGCTGAATACCAGTAGTTCGCATGGAGCGACTGCCCATCCGACCTCCACAACCCAGTTATTACTTGGTAATACGATACCCCTTGGTAAGACTCGTTGTCTGCTTGAATTTCTGACAACTTACTACCTACCTGTAACGACTGTATAAGATCTACAAATGACAGCCGGGACCGACGGCCTAATTAAAGTCAAAAGTACTTGGCCACATCAACGGCGTTTGGCTTCGAACAGGTCCCTCGAAGTACACAAAGAGCAGGACAGCATAGACGCAACTGTTGCGTGGAGTCGATTCTAGATGCCGTGGTGCGCCACAGTTTTGCGTTTGTGCGCAGTTTCCGTGTGAAGCCATCATAAGAAGATGCATGGTGTTTTCACTAAAGATTACTTAATTGCGAATGATGACTGGCATCTTTATTTCGGGTTTTCATTTCCCGCTTATTTTAGAACACCATCGGAGCTCTTCGTCCTGAGCTCCTGACTTCTCCCTTCGATTAATTGTGCTGTAAGAACGATTATATTTCCTTTTAGGTACTTTTTACATAACACCACATCTGTAATTCCCCTGATTAGAAAGAAGCATAGTTATATTTACTTTACAAAAACTTACCTACTGTAAAACAACAGAGAAGTTGATAATTATTGACGGAAAATTAAAAGATACAAGCAATCTACCTAATGTTATAGCAAAATATTAATAAACTCCAGCCATAATTACTCAATATTTAGGACCCACACATTGAAATCTTGCACGAACACTTATGTACCTACTTAGCAGTCTATCTTTTGTTTCCGGGTGATTGTGATTGTGATGGTGATGGTAATCGTGATCGTGATCGTGATCGTGATGTGATCGTCATCGTGATCGCGATTGTGATCGTGATCGTGATCGTGATCGTGATGTGATCGTGATTGTGATCGTGATCGTGATCGCGATTTTGATCGTGATCGTGATTGCGATTGTGATCGTGATGGTGATCGTGATCTCGATTGCGATTGCGATTGTGATTGTGATCGTGATCGTGATCGTGATTGCGATTGCGATTGTGATCGTGATCGTGATCATGATCGTGATTGCGATTGTGATCGTGATCGTGATCATGATCGTGATTGCGATTGTGATCGTCATCGTGATTGCGATTGTGATGGTGATCGTGATCGTGATGTGATCGTGATCGTGATCGTGATGTGATCGTGATCGTGATCGCGATTGTGATCGTGATCGTGATTGCGATTGTGATCGTGATGGTGATCGTGATCGCGATCGCGATTGTGATCGTGATCGTGATTGCGATTGCGATTGCGATTGCGATTGCGATTGTGATCGTGATTGCGATTGTGATCGTCATCGTGATTGCGATTGTGATGGTGATCGTGATCGTGATGTGATCGTGATCGTGATCGTGATGTGATCGTGATCGTGATCGTGATCGTGATCGTGATGTGATCGTGATCGTGATCGCGATTGTGATCGTGATCGTGATTGCGATTGTGATCGTGATCGTGATCGTGATCATGATCGTGATTGCGATTGTGATCGTGATCGTGATCATGATCGTGATTGCGATTGTGATCGTCATCGTGATTGCGATTGCGATTGTGATCGTGATCGTGATGGTGATCGTGATGGTGATCGTGATCGTGATGGTGATCGTGATCGCGATTGCGATTGTGATCGTGATCGTGATTGCGATTGCGATTGCGATTGCGATTGCGATTGCGATCGTGATCGTGATCGTGATTGCGATTGCGATCGTGATCGTGATCGTGATTGCGATTGTGATCGTGATGGTGATCGCGATTGCGATTGTGATCGTGATGGTGATCGTGATCGCGATTGCGATTGCGATTGTGATCGTGATCGTGATGTGATGGTGATTGCGATTGTGATCGTGATGGTGATCGTGATTGCGATTGCGATTGCGATTGCGATTGTGATCGGGATCATGATTGTGATTGCGATTGTGATCGTGATCGTGATCGTGATTGCGATTGCGATTGTGATCGTGATCGTGATCGTGATCGTGATCGTGATTGCGATTGCGATTGCGATTGCGATTGCGATTGTGATCGTGATTGCGATTGTGATCGTCATCGTGATTGCGATTGTGATGGTGATCGTGATCGTGATGTGATCGTGATCGTGATCGTGATGTGATCGTGATCGTGATCGTGATCGTGATGTGATCGTGATCGTGATCGTGATCATGATCGTGATTGCGATTGCGATTGTGATCGTGATCATGATTGCGATTGCGATTGTGATCGTGATCATGATTGTGATTGCGATTGCGATTGTGATCGTGATTGCGATTGCGATTGCGAT
The DNA here is from genome assembly GCA_964057025.1 of Standfussiana lucernea. NCBI lineage: Eukaryota > Metazoa > Arthropoda > Insecta > Lepidoptera > Noctuidae > Standfussiana > Standfussiana lucernea. The sequence continues at coordinate 6,141,562 of OZ059809.1, forward strand.
TGTGATCGTGATCGTGATCGTGATGGTGATCGTGATCGTGATTGCGATTGCGATTGCGATTGTGATCGTGATCGTGATCGTGATGGTGATGGTGATCGTGATCGTGATTGCAATTACGATTGTGATCGTGATCGTGATCGTGATGTGATGGTGATCGCGATTGCGATTGCGATTGTGATCGTGATCGTGATTGCGATTGCGATTGCGATTGTTATCGTGATCGTGATCGTGATTGCGATTGTGATCGTGATCGTGATCGTGATTGCGATTGCGTTTGTGATCGTGATCGTGATTGCGATTGTGATCGTGATCGTGATCGTGATCGTGATCGTGATCGTGATCGCGATTGCGATTGTGATCGTGATCGTGATCGTGATGTGATGGTGATCGTGATCGTGATTGCGATTGTGATCGTGATCGTGATTGCGATTGCGTTTGTGATCGTGATGTGATGGTGATCGTGATCGTGATTGCGATTGCGATTGTGATCGTGATCGTGATTGCGATTGTGATCGTGATCGTGATCGTGATCGTGATCGTGATCGCGATTGCGATTGCGATTGCGATTGCGATTGTGATCGTGATCGTGATCGTGATCGCGATTGCGATTGTGATCGTGGAAAACCCATCCCATCCATTATCGTGATCGTGATCGTGATGTGATGGTGATCGTGATCGTGATTGCGATTGCGATTGCGATTGTGATCGTGATCGTGATCGCGATTGCGATTGTGATCGTGGAAAACCCATCCCATCCATAAAAAACCCATTAAAATTTGTAATCATTTTGGCCACTATTACTTGTCGGAGCTTTTATTGTTCCCCAAAAAGTTTTTCACCACTTCCTTAAATGACTGCCATGCTTGCAACCCGATATCATTAAGTTTTTCATCCAACTTTTCCTCCGACATTAATTTTCTTATACCAGGGCCGACGAAAATTCCTTCTTTTAATTTAGCTTCTGATAAAGATGGAAAAACTGAATGCAGATATTTTAAAGCCTTCCTCATCTTTATTTAAAGCCTTCACAAACTGCTTCATTATACCCAATTTGATGTGTAAAGGTGGCAGTAAAACTTTTTCTCTGGGAACCAAACTCTGTTTAAGCACGTTTTTGATTCCTGGGGATAGTTCAGTTCTTGGAGGCCATTCCTTTTTGGTCCAATGATGTTGTTTATCCCGGCTATCCCACTCGCAAAGAAAGCACGGGTATTAAAGCACCTTGTTGGCGTAGTAGCATGCTTATGATTTTCAAATCTCCACGCAACATCCATCCGTGTTGTTCATAAGCTATATTAGCCAAAAGCTTTTCCAGATTTTCATAACATTCCTTTAAATGGACAGAATGTGCAACAGGTAGTGAGGCATAAGTATTGCCATTATGTAGAAGGACTGCTTTCAAACTTCTTTTTTGGAGTCAATAAACAATCTCCACTCGTTAGGATCGTATTCAATGTCGTAAATTTTCGTCAAGCCTGGAATATCATTACAGTACACTAAATCTTGATCTTCAGCGAAGAATGGAAGAAAATCTTTTTCTCTGTGACGGTACCATGAACATGAAGTACCAGGTGCAAGCATATTTATTTCTTTTAATCGTGATCCAAGGAGTTCCGCTGCATCTTTGGGGAGATTCAAATCTCTTGTCAAGTCGTTTAAATGTGCCTGTGAAAAGAGCTTACATTCGTTAGAATCCACGTGAAATTCAGGATCAGATTGGTATACATCCTGTTCATTTGTATCACAGTCAGAATCTTCAATTTGTGTAGCTGAATACGGGGGCTGCAACATGTTTGAATCGCCGAAAATTGCAGGCGTAACTGATGACACGTTTGGATAGTTTATGTCCCTTTTATTTTTAGAATTGTATCCAGTTGTGTCACAACAACAAAAGTAGCAATCTTTAACATGGTTTTAGGCTCTCTCCATAGCGTAGGCGAAACGATTTTGAAGCTATTTTTCTGTCCTTTTGACCACTTGCGAAGTTCTAATAAAGAAGTCGTACAAATTTTATGAGGTGTCCAAGTTTTGTCTTGGTTACTTAAATCGTATCCAAAATAACTTTTGTAAATATTTTTCACAAAGTCTGTAATGCTGTTTCGTTGTTTTAAAACCATAAATTTCCCGCAAATAGCTCGCCTGTGTTACCTACTAAACATCCAACACCGTGCACTAATAATTGTGAATAATTTGTAACTATTTTCCGTTTCTTTTGTTCTTTAGTTCATTTTTATATTGAATCATAAAAGCTTATGCTTCTTGTAAATTCTTACCGCATTAATTATTGTGTACATAACATTAAAATGTAAGCACTACCCAAGGGGTGGAGACCTGGTGTCCTGAAATTCACACCTCACGTCTAGTTTAGGCACCAGTCTCCCACAGTATAATTTATTGATGTTACGTACTTTGTATTGATACCTAATGTATAAGTTATATTGTGGTGAGAAAATAAATAAATAAATTGTAATTGTGATTAATTATTTATTTATTGCTGGGTTCCGATTCAAAAGCGAGTAGCAGTGCTGCGGTGCCCACACAGCAAGTTCTTTCAATTTTTTTTATACTAACTTCCATTTGGCCGCAACTCGCTTGATGTGAAGCGATGGTGCAGCCTACGTTGGAGCACGCTTGCCTAGAAGAAATCGATTCACTCGAATCTTGAATAGATCCAGATTATAATGATCAGGGCACAGAGAAGCCGGCAGTGAATTCCACAGACTGGCGGTTCGCACAATAAATGTGGAAGCATGGTGCTTTATTCGGGTCCGCGGAACTTCAACCATATAATGGGGATGCATCGCCGTATCTCTGCTAGTCCAATGATAGAATGGGGATGGGGAATCAGATTGTGTAATTCTAAAGCACACTCCTAGAAATTATATTTTTATATTTGTGATAGAAAAGGTACAAAAATAAAACTCACACAATTATTTAAATGTATGTAAGTGTATTAGCAACATTGGTACATGAGATTACTGAATAATACTGTTGTGGAATATTGTAATACCGCGAGTCCGCAGAACACCCACATTATTAACAATTAGTGTTTATTATTAATAAATACAATTAAGTAAAAAAAGACATTTCTTTATCACCAATAACTGTGCACGCACCTAAAATGCATCTTACGATAGTTCATTACAATTTTCGTTTATTTATGCGTCTACCACACCTATAAATTCAATTCAATAACTGTTTTTTTTTTTTCAATACGTTAATGTCACTACTGATAAATATAAAAACGTGAGCATTCATACAGATAGGAGACTCCACTTAACATTATCGAAAGCCTTTAACTTGCGGTCTGGTAGTCCATAGACAATTTAGGAATGTGCCATTCATGAATATCAGAAATAAAACAATTCGTGAACAGCCCGCTTTAGTCTTTTTATAGAAACAACCAGACCAAGTTTTTGGCTTCACATGAATTTTAATTCACTTCGTATCTTTAATTCGTCGTTCGTTTTAAACATTGTACGTTTCGACAGAATCAGTACAAATAACAGTTAAAATAAAATTCTACTATTTATTTTGCTACATGATCTAGTTACCCCGTCATCGTCACTCGGTAAAAAATATTCTAATTTAACTAGACAATTGTGAGTTAACTACTATGATAACAAAACATAGTTGGAAGTCATGGCTGAAACTATTCCCTAACAGCTGTAAAACCTGTTGTAAATGCTTACAAAATGTTTTTAATTCCATTACAAAGTCTCGTACAGTGGTACACAAATCCATACTCTACGCACTTAGCAATAAAGTTCATTTTAATAAACAGAGCCTACTCGTAACAATATGATGAGCTACCCATTCTGACGCACTCCATAGGCCATAACCTTCGAATATCTATTTAAAATTAACTGTTCTGAAAAATGAAAAAATAAAAAGGAAAAATAAGGAAACAAAAAAAAAACTAAAAATAAAAAAATCATTCGTTTAATTTCTCTTTGATAATATAATTTGTTTAATGATAAGGTATCTTTATGTAAGAGAATAATGCTCTATTAAACTACATACAACGTGACATAAGACAAACTATCATTATATTTAACTACTAAACTGTCGCAACGACAAACGCAGACGATCTCGTTAAATATTAATTATTTTTCTCAATATAATTTTTTTAAATAAAATATAAATAATCGAGTATTACTGTTCCAACAACTATAACCTATGGTTGACCATAGACGTTAATATATTTTACTTGTGGGATAACACTATAGTAAGCGCCAGATAAACGTGTAATAAAGTTCATTGCCCTTTCCATAATATCTCTGCGTAGGTACGCGGACAATAAATTATGAATCGTTTTTCATCACTAAAAAAGGGAAGGATCACGCTAGATGTCGATTCAGGGCAGCTTTATGTCATTACTACTGTTTTAGGAATTAAGTATGTCAATAAATGTATGTGGGGTCAATGACCGTTATTTCACGTTTATCTGGCGCTTACTATAGTACCCTTCCATTGTTTGTTTACCTCTGATTTTAACCTTTATGCTCATTAACATAAGGTTTATCTCAGAGGTAAAACAACCGCGAAAGGAATACAAATCCCGCTGTTTACTGAAAAAGTGACGTCACAAATGAATCAGTAATTGTTTGTTATGTAAACTGTGTTTAATGTGACATTTGTTATTTAGGGCTGTAAAATACCGCATAATTCTTTTGACTCTTTTCTCTTGGTAAACATTTGTAAATTGTGTGTGGAATTTTTATTAAAAATACGATGGCGGTGTTAGTTCCGATTATGCACACACGCCAAAAGAACTATGCAGCACTAGATTGATGTACCTGTGACGTCATAAAATCAGTAAACGAAAGCGCTAAGACGCTCGACATCATGGTGAAACTATACGTCTTAAAAATAAAATTTGGAAACAACTAGAGATCTTTTACTGTGAAATGGAAGTACATAAACGATTTAAAGACAGCCCCATAAAGTAAAATATCCATACAACTATACAAAGCCTAAGGATGAACCCTATAAAATTTAATATAATATAGACATTAATATTAATAGATATATAATATAAACAATATATCTAATAATGCCTAGAATTTACTAATAACTCCCGTCTAAACGATACGATAAATAAAACTATAAACGACGCCGACGTCTATTTATACGTAAATAAAATATGCTTACATCTATTACAAACTCGAACACAATGAAAAATAAGCTTTAATGCGGAAATATAATTAAAAAAATGTTCGCTTCATAGAAGCAACGACGCCGTGGCAAGCTTATTGTAATGAAAACTATGTTGTACATTTGCTTACATTTTTATAATAAAAAAATATGATACAAAAACTTACATATGTGGGTACTTAAATCAAAATAATGCACTGGATGAGGTTAGTATTTGTACCTGGTTAGTTAGTCAGTCAACATTATCCTGCCGCGGACGTATCAAAATGCATTATTGTGCATAAAATATATTCCCCAATTAAAAAAAAACGTTTCGTTTCACTCACAAAAAACCCTTATTTATTATTATACCTACAAATATATTCTTACCGAGATAATGTAAAATAAATAGTTACGCTAACAATTAAACTCATAAACGGAGGGAAATGAACCGAAAAATTAATATTTTTTAAAGCTGCCGTCATTCACAATTTTCGTGGTCATTGTTTCCGGTCGCTGCACCGTAACTTTATACGCGATAACTGCCATTAGAACTTTAGATAATAGAGTCCATAATTGTATAAATTATTTTCTTGGTAGCTTGCAAATTAGGAGGATTTAATACCAGTCCTCTTTGAAATAACTGACATTATTCAAAGGAAAATATAACGAAATTATAAATTATCTACAAATGATTGTAACTTCGTCAGTATTAAACTTGTCAATATAGGCTTCTACTTACGAACTGCGAGCGTTTTCTATATAATTGACACTTCATGGATCAGGATAAATCACCAAAACTCGGTATTTCTACTCGGAAGTAATAAATGGTCTAATATTTCCATAAATAACCGTTGAATCATCTGTTTTAGATAGCATGATCAGCAAGCCACATTATATCTTTGAAAAATTCGTGTCAATTACGAAGACCCCACTCACACACCCCAACAATAATTTAAAAAACAAAACAAAATGCGAACGTCCCACGATTATGCATCTTAACGCTAAATACAAGACGGATATTACTTAACGTACGTTAGAGGACAATAGACGCCTATATTACATTACCGTAGAGGGGCTGGAATGGATACAAAATATTACAAAACTTCTATAATTATCTTTAAATACTATAAGACCTTACTTCGAAATCATTAAGCTGTGGATACACATGCTTGTAACTCGCTTTAAAGCATGCAAGTAGATCGCATGTGTAACGACTTCTGATTGGTGAACATCAAAATGGCATGCAGGTTACATACTTTTACTCAAGTAATAAGCATGTGTATTAACAAGCGTTAATTAGAAAAATCTTAGATTCCGAGTAAAAACATCGTGTGTCTAACTAAACTAATCATTATAAATTATAACAATTTATGTTCAAATCCCGAATATTTGAAATGTATTTTTATCAATGTAAAACGTTTAGTCGACGTTTTTAGTATAAATGGTTAATATTAGGATATCATATGGATTTGTTTTTGTTGAACAACTGTGTTTTTAGAATATTTCCATTTTCTGCGGTTGTAAAAGCAGTAACAATCGATTTAAGCATCGAAAAGCTATCTGAAATATAAGATTTAGTTTTTTTTTTTATAGATAAACTGGTACATTCTGACTCCAGATGATTTTAATAAATTCAAGAGTACTGCACAGCTATTCCCACTGCAAAATCTTCAATTGTCATTGTTCAACAAAACAAATCGTTTTCCAATTACGGTGAGCCTCAACTTTTAAATAGAAAATACACAACACACCTACAGGAAACCCTTTTTAAGATTTATTTTATTATTATATAAATACAGAAATGGCACGACTATTTACATAGGGAATTGACATGATATCTTTAAAAATCAAAATGGCAATAATATAATTGTATAAAACGTACATCCGAATGCGATGATTAAATTTTAGGCCTCGGGGCTAATTAATTTTAATGTACAGTCAATCACAACAAGAGAATTAGAAAGGAAAAAACATATTGCTTATGTATTGGTAGTAAAATGAAGTCTTTAAAAAACATTATTTGCGTAGTTATGTTACTAAAATATGTGATGAATCTGGAATTATTTCAACTTTTAGTTTCATTCATACGAAGCCCGAATATAGTTTCGGAATTGAACCTTGGCTTTCAAATAATGTGGCTTGGAAATACAAAGCCACGGTCAAAGCCACAGCAAGCACAATTACCAAAGTCTTGAAGAAAGAGCAATTACACCCCACTATCTTTTTTACAGAAAAACGATTGCTCCGTTTCGATATTATTAACATTAGTATTAACAAAATTATCTATATCGTATTGAAAGTGCAAAACTTCATATAACAACTTGACATTGTTGATGACTGTACAAAATGAATGTTGAAACAGCGTATACCACATTCAACGAGCGACCACTACATTTTAATGATTTTAACATAAATGATTGTGCATGTTACCTCTCATACCATAATAAATATAATTCAGTACTTTATTGGCCTCGTGAGAACTTCCATTTAATAAAAATCCATCCATCTTCAAATATCAGATTAAAAAGCTTTTTTAAATGCTATTTTCATGACACAACAACGATAATACTGTTCTTACCTTAAATACAAATTGTAACACAACCGAAAATGTTGCTATTATTTAAAAAAAAATGCTTTAAATAACATTGCCATATCCAAATTCTCACAAAGCCAATCTTCCTAGCACAGTAGATAGATAAGATATACAATATCATCATGTTTAAAGATAGTATGCTGTGTTTACACTCGTTTTTAGTACACGAGTACATTTTCAAGGTATTCTCTAGATAGCCTTTCGTCATTGATGAGTGTAAACGCAGCATCATACTTCTTGATCCTTGATTTCTTCAATCGAAACATCTCTATCAACCTGGCTGAATATCTCTTGCCGATAAAAATTAAATAAATACTGATTTAGTATTGCTGCCCTTTACTTTTCTTAAAATCATATGTTACTACACCCATTTGTTCCAGAAAGCCTCTTCAAATATCTTTTTAGTAGACTGGCAAACCCCATGTTTTGTTCGGTCAACAAAATAAATTTGCAGCAATCGTATTAATAATTGACATGAGATTTAAATAAAAGTATAAAACAATTTGGAAAGTCTTTCAGCATACCTGTTACACGCCGCGCGCCGTATAAACAATATCGCGACGAAACCATTAATTCGTATTACGAACTACAAATACAAAAAAAAGTATAAACCACCACTAGTAATTGGTTCATAAGAATCATCCCCATTTCTTGAAAAAAAAAAAAAAACCTTCTCATCTCGAAAAAGAGATTCTTTTGAACCAACCCCAATTTCAAATGCAAGTATCAAAACCAACTACCGAAAAGGACAGCACACAAACCAGTATTTGATCAACATTCAACCGTCAAGTCTTGTTCCACGGCGACGCTAACGACTGCTCGGCGGCATGGGCATCTGCGCCTGCACACCTTGCAGGTTCATCGGCCGCCCGTTGGGGTTGCCCATGCCGAGACCGTCGTGGTAGTTGTTCACTTCCATCGCTGGTATGTCATCGTTCTGTGGGGGAGAAGGGGTGTAAAATGGGGGGGAGAAAACCAGTAAGAGACGGTTTTGGTCAAAGCGGGGAGAGGTATAGGAATGATCTCTACGCTTTGACGAAAACCGGACCTCTTAGTCTCTCGTATGGAGACAATGAGGTATAATTTAATCGTTCGGATGATTTGAGTCTACATTTCGATAACGAATTTGCAGAAACTTTATTACTCAAAAAGTTGGCCAAATATATCGGTTTCAACTTTCTATTTGTTTAGTGTATTTCCTCAGTTAATTCATGTTCAATGTTTTATGCTCCTTTTGATGTATTTAATAATTTGATTTGTTGTTTTTTCCGTGATTTTGATAATTATTAATAAATAAACTAAACTAAACATTCAATTGGAGAAAAGAGAAAAAGAAAATACTGTGATGGTAAATATGTCTGAGATTTAAAAAAAGCTTAGTGATTTTAATTTCCTGCAGAGGCATACGCCCAAAATGTACAGCACACAAGAACATAAAACAAACTGAAAAAGGTTCAATAAAGCTGTTCAGTAAGAACAGTACCGCAATTATTATCAAAAAAAGAACCTGAAAACTAATATTTTCAAAGCAGTTTTTTATTCTTGTTTACTTTTTTTGTAATATTGGTAATTATCCGTTTTTATGCTGACTCTGCAGTGAATGTAATGTAACGAAGCGGTGATTTGTTTGAACAGTGCATTTGTCGTAATCAATTATTATGAAGCTTGGCTTGAGCGATTTTATGCTATTTTAATTAAAGCCAAAAAAATGTCTGTGTGCCCAAAGACATTTCAAACTCTGCTTGAAGTGTGAAAACAGAGAAATAATGATTAAAAGCTGTATTGAGTACACACGGGGTGGAAGCGAGATCGACGCGAATACGGAAACCACATACACAGTACATCATTCTGAACCCCTCCACATGGAAATTTTTAGTTGGTTATTTTAAAAAAATCAGCTGTTCCATACATTTTGACCGTGTAGGTATTGCACTTTTGTAGGAAACAGCTTTTTTTTTATATTCGACGAAAAATTTCTATAATTATATATTTCAGATTGATGTACTGAGTATGTGGTTTTCGTTTTCGCGTCGGTGTCCCTTCCACCCCGTATACAGAGCGTATTTTTGAACAAATGACACTTTCTGGACCTTAATTAATCAACAAAACTTTATTTTTTCATCAATTAACGTCCAGAAAGTTTTAATACAAGGCTATTATTTTACGTTCCATGTCAAAATTATACTTGAGTTCAAAAATAAGTCTTGTTTGCAAAAGACTTGTTTCAGTCCACAGATAACCGATTATATCATCAAAAAAAAAAAATAACCTTTTTTGTCTAAGATGTATGATGTTATCCAGAGGCGATGAAACAGGCCCATAGGCACTTGACTCACTACCGAAGATTAGCGAGAAGCGAGTAGGACTATCAATTATAAATAAGTTGCTTATTTGAATGTAAGAGTTCTCGCCGGCAGTGTGAACAGTCGGTATGGTTCTGTTCAAACTTCATGGCGGCGCGGAAGTTAGCTGCGAGTGTCTGAGTTAGTCTGTGACATTACAGTCAAGACGATGCGTCCTCTGCGCCCTGCTGATATCTTAAATTCTATTCTGAGCAGCTTTTCTTTAGATGTCCCGAGCCGCCATAAAGTTTGAACCGTTATACCTGCTTAAACCGTCATTCGCAGCTGACTTCTGAGCCGCCATAAAGTTTGAACCGAACTATATCTCCTTTACTATCACGGGATCTATTATCTATGGTAGGTTTTTTGGGCGAAAAAATAGTCATAGCAATTCGCTTCCTTGTCAGCGGTGGGAAAAGTGCCTTACACTACCTTAAACTCGGTGCTAAGCACCCAGCATATGGGTCAAACAATAATTCTTCGTGTGCGCACAACCCGCCTCCCGAGTCGTCGTTATACGTAGCTAATTATAGTGATCTTTATTGTGTTAACAATAAGTTCGCTGTTAGACTGCAGCTGTCAGTGTGTAAATGACGCGCATACTAGTAAAAATTGATTATTCGAACTTAGCAGCGAAAGTGTTAACTTAAACTAATGGGCCCAATTGCGACAGCCAAGGTTATTTTTTGTATGAAAAACCATACATTTTAAGCAATGTAAGTATCAGGTAACCCTGGTTGGCGCAATTGGGCATGAAACATAAAAAGAAAAGGGTGCATTTAGCTAGTTTAGCGGTGCATTACCTCCCGATGCCTGCGTATGGTGCGGTCCTCGTAGCGCGTGCCGCCCGTGCTGGCCATGGGCCGGCTCAGCGTGCTGTTGGCGTTGCTGGGCGAGTGCGGCGCGCCCGCGCCCGACGACGGGGTGCCCTGGCCTACACCCAGCCCACACCGTAAGCGGACGGAATAACGATGGAATCTCGACGCTAACCTTTTGTTGTTTACTTTAAAGCTACGGACTTCCGTGTAACTTGTCCTAAAGTTTTCTTGATAAGAGCCCATGTAGGCCTACGTGAAATAAAATATTTAGATTTCTCCATGATTATAAGATTTAAAACTATTATGTATACGCAAATTGTATTGATTTATTTTCATATTGCAAAGTCTTGTTTGGGACTACTTACAAACTGATGATTATTTTTTGTAGCTATTTTGGAACAAAGTGTAAAGATAACTCCTGAAGTAGGAGTTAGAAGATTCCTCGATTTTCACGCCACGTCGCTAATTACATCTAAATTGCTAGTTATTTAAGCGTGACAACATGTAACTAGTACGATATTTAACATTTAGTACGTGACTATTAGTTCACTATTAGTTGTTATGCTTGGGCTACACTGTCAGGTCGGCGAAAATGATAGACACCAAATTTTAATCGTTTTCGTCTGTTATTTAAAAAAAACCATCCCATACATTTTGCCTTGTAGGTATTTTTACCCTTATACGTAAGATTTTTTAATAACCAACGAAAAATTTCAATGCTGTTGGTTGAAGAAACATGTACTGAATGATATGGTCAAATTTTGTGTCACGATGTCGACATATTCCGACTGTGTAGCCTAAGCATTGTTAGCGTGAGATTCACATAGCGTTATGAGTGACAATGATACACAGTACATACGACTGTACATACAATTATACACAAAATATACACAGTAAAGGTATTTACAAAGTAGTTGTTTTGTTATTTCAAAATAGAAAATATTGAGCAAGATTTGATATTTTTTATACTAATTTTGTTGCACTGAAGAGATTAATGCAATATAATTAGAATATCTATGTGACTTCATTTTATCTGTCTTTAAATTCAGTACTAAAAGCCTTCCACTATATTTTACTTGACACAGAAATGCTTTAGTCGACAGACACAAAATAGTAATTGTTTCCGTCTCTAATAGCCGACGAACTGCCTCGCGAGGTTACCTCGAACTGGCAAGTTCTCGATGTATGTATGTCGATGCACCTCGCGTTAGCTTCGCGCAACGTCTGGCCAGGCCTAGAGCCGATTTATTAATTTAAATCTTTGCCTAGTTCCTGGTAGGTATGAGTGTAGTTACGTACCGCTGGCGGTAGAGGGCGCGCGCGGCTGCGCGGCGCGCGCGGGCGTGAGGAAGTCTGCCTCGCGCCAGCCGTGCTTGCGGTACACCTCGCGCAGCTCCGCGTGCGACCACATCGTCATCAGCACTTGACCTGCTCACGGCAAACTATTGTTAGCTTCATCCTCATAAAAATCATCAGCCTAAAGACGTTCATAGCCAACTGAAGTAATAGTGACACTAAGTTTTAATGGTACGTTTGACTTATGATATACTAGCTTATGCCCGCGGCTTCGCCCGCGTAGTTTTCGGTAATTCTCCCACGGGAACTACCGGGATAAAAAGCTTATGTGCTATTGCAGACTATACTCTATCTCTGTGTCAAATTTCATCTAGATCGGTTCAGCTGTTCTGGCGTGATTGAGTAACAAACATCCATCCAAACTTTCGCATTTATAATGGTAGTGAGATTTTCAAGTATGACGTATACCTGCAAACTTGAGCACCCTTGGCGTGTGTCGGTGCCGCTGCTTGGTCAAGTTGAGCAGTCTCTCCACACCACCTGCCTCCAGCAGCGAGCGGGAGAACTCGCCGCTCTTCTTTATTACTTCGTTCAGGGTCGCTAGCACTGCGGCTATCGTGTCGTCTGAGGTACCCTGAGGGAAACACCGTTGTTTTTGAAAATAGGTTCTTACAGCTAGGGTTTGAATTTATTCCATACCCAGCTCGTAACAATAATAATGTGGTAGTGCCATATAAACAATAAAAATAATTATAATTTTCTCAATTACACAACATTGAATTGAGAAAATTATAATTATTTTTATTGTTTATATGGCACTACCACATTATTATTGTTACGAGCTGGGTATGGAATAAATTCAAACCCTACCGAATTAAACACCAAATATGTTAATTTATTATGAAACATTCTAGGATTATTCTCGAATCTTCTAAATAGTTCCATGGTGAAACATTCTAGACTCGAGCGTAATCTAGAATGCTCTCGTTAAGCAGCCGACGTAACATTATCATCATTGTTTAGGCCAAAGAGCAGCCATTTTACACTGTAAGTGACAAAAGCAATCTGTTGTAGAGTCAAAAATTGTATTAATAGATAAATTGATAAATTCACAGATGGACACACAATGTTGTTAAGAATGGTAAATAGGTCTGTCGTATTCGACAGTGCATAGAAAACTATCTCAAATGGTCTAGTATGTTATAACCAGTGATCGGATAATCAGGCGCTTTTATACCTAAACTTCACTTTTATTCACACGAAAGTATAATATGGACATGCCTTTCAGAATCTCGGAACCCGGAATTTTTTATTGATATTTCATTTGTTTTGAATAAAATAAAGATACTAAATCAAAATAACCACTGCTATAATTTCATTAAGTTTGTTTGTAGTTGTTTTTACAAAGTTGTTAAATCCCGGGAACCCGGGATTATTTATTTATTCAGAAAGGAATGTCCATATTATTCTTTCGTGGGAAGAAGTTTAGTTATAAAAGCGCCCGATTATCCGATCACTGGTTATAACATTATAGTGATGTTTTGTTTTCATCGATTGCCATTCGTCGTGTTTAACACGCAATCATCGAACATTATTAATCCGCAATGGCCATATTTCGACTAGACTAGAGTAATTTTGAGGATTTAAGAGGTGAGGGGTTTTGAGGGAGGTGAGGGGGGGTGAGGTTTTGGGGGGGGGGATTTTGAGGACTAGCTAACACATTGTGCGTCCATCACACACTACATTCGGCATACAGACCTTAGCACTAACCTGATCATGCTGATGGTTTCCACTGGGCAGCTTCTGCACCAGGTCCCTCATGGCATACTTCCCAATCAGCTCCTTATTCCTCTGGTCAATAGCCAGGTTCCTTAGCGCAGTAGCCACCGCACAGACCACACGATCGACCTCCATCCGGAGCAGTTCCACGAGAATGGGTAGACCTGTAAATGCTGAGGATGTTAGCGTTGTTCACTGTCGGTCTCTGGGCCTGGCTAGTCTAGCGCAACTACGGGAAGTTAAAAGAAGGCCCACTACCTGAGAGCATGCGTTGGTGTCAGCGAATTGTAATCCTTACTACTTAAGATATAAGACCATGTTTCTTGTGAGCCGTTCTAGAAGGCCACTACCTTGAAGAGCATGCGTTGTTGTTAGCGAATTTATGTCTTACTGCGTCGAATATAAGGTATGATAATTTTAGGTAAGCCATTGTATTGTACTTTTACTACAAACAAATAATTTATATATAAAAATACTTGACTGTTGTAATTTCATCCTTGCTGTGTACTTGACAAGGTATACCGTCATTTGCAAACATTTTGTTTTTTGGAAGCCATACACTACACTAGCTAGACATGCAAACCTACATAAAACACATTTTACTTGTTCCTAACCTTACCATACTTAAAATAAGGTATAGTATCCAAGCGATCCTTTAGCCTTTTTAAATTGCTTAAGTTTTAACCCACATTCACCATACTTACCTACTTTCTACCTCCAAAACACCAGATAACAAAACAAGTAAACAATAAAGTTTCAACCATACTGCATTCAACCTAAGTGTCATTGTCAATCGTACTCTTTCCTCACACCAGCCATATATTTCTTAAACCATTTAAAGCAACTACACAAAGAAGTATCAACCTTTCTACACACAACATAAGGTTCACTCTCACCTTTCTCTTTCCTGACAGCGGCTCGTATATCGATGGAGGGTTGCCAGTAGCAGGCGGCGAGGTTTTGTAGGGCTCCGGCTGCTGCTTCCAAGGTCTCCGGGTTGGAACAGGTTTGTAGTAATGCCATGTAGAGGGGAACAACCTGGATGAGAGGTAAAGATATTATTGTAGCTATACTTGTCGAACTAACTACTGCCTCCTTCGTCTAGTGGTCAGTATAGCAACTGCTGAGCATGAGGTACTGTGTTCGATTCCCGAGTCGGGCAAAATGTTATTGGGTTTTTCCATCAGGAATTGTTCTGTGGCAGCCACTGGATTTGTGCTCAGTTGATAGCAATAGGCTCGCCCCCTATTACCCTAATGCCCTACGGGTCCTGTACAATAATGGTTTTAGGATGCTGTTGGGGTTGCCTCGCTTTTGCAGTGCCTCAGGTATGTTTGCTAAGGCCAGCACTGACTGCTTTGGGGCTATAGTACGGAAAAGAGTGGCCTCCCTAATGCGCCGCGTGCGGGCAGCACCAGCAGCCTTCTGAATACCATATTGGGAAGGGTTGATTGTCCGGTTGTGAGGCACTGGAATACTGTGCACGGATCTGGAGGGGTCCTTTTCAATGTACAGTAAATTAAATGTTATAAGTTAAGGATTAAATCTAGACATTGAATAATAATATGCTAACATAGTTATAAGTACATATGATTTACTAACAATGTATGGAATATTTTTTGATTCTGATAATAAATGAATTAATAATTACAAGGGACTTAAAAACAATCCGAAATGTGGGTGTACTATTAAGTACTGCTTAACGCCCGGATTACAAGGCGTGATGTTATGTAATAAAACTTATATTCTTACCTCTGGAGACCACAGCATCTCGGTACCTTTAGGCACAGAGTAACCGAGCTGCGTAGTACCAGTTTCACCCAGGGGTTGTGTCTCAGGCTCGCTCTTGCCCAAAGGACTGGTGGAGTTAGACGATGATGAACCTTCCTTCTTCTTTTTACTGCCGCCGAAACAGCCGAGATTTTCACCTGCAAGTAAAAAATACATGTTGCGTGTTGTTTGACGTCAAAATTGAAGTTTGGCTGTTGGGAAAAAGAAAAAATGCCAACCAAACTGACTGCATAGTAATGCTGACAAGAATTTCAAGGATTTTGCTGCCTTAGTCATAAGTGTGTTTCTACATGGTATTTAATTGCAATCATATAATAATCTATGGTGCACAGATTTGGTCTTCAGAAGACCAAACATAAGGTTTGCCAACGAGGAGAATTTAACACCTAGCAATGTAGCACAGTATACTGTGCTCCATTGCTAGGTGTTAAAATAACGGATCGTGTTCGAAACACAATACTGCGCTACAAAACAAATATAGCTGACGTGGCTCAAAAGGCTGCCCAAATCAAATGGGACTGGGCAAGACGTCTGCCGCATACCGGACCAACTGTAGACCAAAATAGCAGGAAACTGGTGCCCTGAGACTGTGAGGCGGGGTCGCGGCAGGCCACGAAGTAGATCCTTCTGCGACATGACGGTTTCGCCTGCGGAAGGGAAGCTGCGTAAAGGGATAAGGAGATGACGAGCTTCCGCCCATCCCGCAGCAGACGCACCGGGCGTCGGCAGAGGGCGGACAACGCCCTCTTCCGACCCCCCTAAACTGGTCCAGGGGCGACGGATTCGGGGACATCCGTCGCCCCCCATCACACTGGACCCGAGTCGGTGGCGCGTAGTGTTCCACGCGCGCCTCTCTATGACGTAACGAGGGGAGTTCTGTACACCTCACTCCACCCCGGGACGAGCGGGCCGGCGCACTAGTCCGGGGCAGCGGAAGTCACATTAGTTCCCGCTGCCCCCCGACGCAAGTGTGCGAGGGAACACCGGTGTGGTCAGTACGAGTCTGACAGACCCCTCCGCTCTCCCCAGGGCGTAGGACATCCATTGAGGACTTCCACATCGTGAAAAATAAAAGGCCACGAAGATAACGGGACGAACTGGACAGGTTCCGTCAGAACTGAAAGGAGGACGCGCGGGCTCGCGAGAAATCGAAAGAGTGGAGGGGCAGAGCTGGCTAGAAAAAAGTATATTTGAAAACTGATTGTAATGGTCTTTTTAACTTATAAAATACCTTTAGAGGCGCTGGCAGCTATTCGCGCCTGTCCCGATGACTGTGTGGGCGGCGCTCTCGTGTCGTATAATGGGTCCTCGATCTCTTGACATCTGTAAAACATGACATTATGTTTTAGAGACACTCTTTCGGCACACCGCAGCTGAATTTCAAAAATTGGGAGGCATTTTATTGATTTTGCTGTGGAAGCAGGCCTAATTCGAACTTTTTGAAAGACGGATTGTCTATTTTAATCTTACAGTTTCTGCAGTAAGCCCAATATTACACTGAGTGATACAAAATGGGCATGCTATTTATTATACGTTGGTCAAAATTACTACAAAACTGTTTTTGATGCAAAGTCAAAAAGTTTAAACAACTATATGATAGTGACTACTTGACCGTCACTGGAAGCTTTATTATGAGATGGCATTTCCGTTTCCGTCGATTTCTTACCAGTTTTCGTACTTTTATGCCCTCCATACTTTCGGCTCAGTGGCGCCACCTGGTGGTTGCGGGCAGTTTTGAGCTTTCGTAAAAGGTGTCACGCCATTTTACCATTGTAAAATGGCGTGACACCTTTTACGTAATGTACTTTGTGTAATGAACATTGGCTTTTTATATTCCGTCGAAGCAACTTTATCGCAGTGTCCGCGTCAGTGACAGTTGCATACTACGTAAAAAGTGAATAAATATTTTATAAATTAAGTATAGTGTTCTGCATTGAGGATAAATCTTGAACCGTAAGCACCCTCGTGTAGAGGACTTTTCGGACGGAAACGGAAATGCCATCTCATAATAAAGCTTCAAGTGAGGTACGTATTTTAATATATGCGTTTTATTTCAGGTAAAACGCTGCTATTTTTTTTTGTTACATTATTGATGAGGGAAGTTAGAGTACTAAGTGATGTGGGCTAACTTAGGAGAAGTCTTGAACGATTTCATCTTTCTTTTAAAGAAATCTGTTACATGGCAAGTTAGTAGCATAAGTAGCGTTGCATTACCTGTAGGACAAGTTCCGCAGCACGCAGACGCAGTTCTCGACGATCTTGGTGCCGATGGCGTTGGCCTGCAGCGCGGCGCGCACGGCGTGCAGCAGCGCCTCCGCCAGCCCCGCCAGGCAGCGCAGGCGCCGCCGCGCGTACTCGCCCGCGCTCGACGCGTTGCGCAGCACGCCCGATGCGTTGCGGAACACTAGGGGGGGGGGGGGGACATGACTGATTATAAACACTGTCAGACTAACTGTAACGAAGGGCGGGCGTTTTGGGGGACTGTCTTGTGTAATATTGACGTTCCAAAAATGCTGATCGTCAGCCTAGTTTGAATAAATGACTTGATTTTGATTTTAACATCCGCTTGTACTCAGTACTTTTACTCAACATTTATAATGCGCAAAGCCAAAGTGTAGAACTCTTTATCTGCGTCTGTGTATAATCCGAAAGAAATAAAGACAAGAGTGAAGTGCATCTTCTTGGCACGCTTGTCTATACTATTATATTACTATAAAGAGGAAAGATTTGATTGTTTGTTTGTTTGTTTGCATTGAGTAGGCTCCGAAACTACAAGACCGATTTGAAATATTCTTTCACCGTTGGGAAGCTACAGTATCTCCGAGTGACATTAGCTATATTATATTTTCAAAAAAATTAGGAATCTTTACTAAAACTCCCATAGTGTAACCCAAGGTGTAAAAAAAATACCTAAAAAATAACTTACATCGCGTGCGCTGCTAAAACGATTGATGATAGAACAAAATAATGTACTACGACTTTGCAGAACACATCATTATCTACAAAAAGTGTTGCGACAGCATATGTCTAACTTTTATGTATATGTCAGAATTATTGTTCTTTTATTTTTAAAATTTAATTGATATGCCACCGTTAGAAAATGCTCTTTATTTGTACCTTGGTAGTAATTCTTATCAAAATAAATTCATACTCAAGACTGCAACAATACCATTATATAACTTTTTGAATTATTCAATTCGGACATTCCATTCGAAAGATATCACGAGTTCAAAAATGTAAGTATTAGAAAAAAGTCGCGTGGTCGCCACTCACTCCGCTCAGCTTACTATGCGATGATAAGGCGCAACTGAAATACGGGACAGTCAATGTTAAGAAATTCGGCTCCCTACGCAGCGGTCAAAAATTTAAATAAATAAGTTTAATGGCTTTTGTTTGTAGTTATGATCTTTATACAAACATTAGAAATAAAAATAAAGTAATCGAATATAAAAAAATAATTTAAAGATTAATATTAAAAAAAAATTATATCCAAACTTTCTTTATAATGTACTTTTTTTTAGTAACCCGGCACAAAAAAAGGCTGTCTTTGTGTGTGTGTGTTAAAATTTATAATTTTTGATTTTTTTCTAAATACCTACATATAGTT
Source organism: Standfussiana lucernea (assembly GCA_964057025.1). Lineage (NCBI taxonomy): Eukaryota > Metazoa > Arthropoda > Insecta > Lepidoptera > Noctuidae > Standfussiana > Standfussiana lucernea. The sequence continues at coordinate 6,160,927 of OZ059809.1, forward strand.
TTTAATTTTTTTTTTAATGTTTTTTTTTATTGTTTTATGTATGAATATTTAAAAATGTAAAAATTAAGAAATAAAAATAAATAAAGAAAATAATATATTTTGAATCTGTTCTCTAAAATGTTAGTAAATGTGTCATAAATTATGTAAATGTTTGCGTGTTTGAATGGTAAAATATGGCTGAACTCTGATACGAGTATTTATAACAACTGTTTTGTATTACCATATTTGAAAATCAAAATTCAATTCTATACTATCCCGTTTTATCCCGTCCTATCCTGTTTTATCGTGTCCTATGCCGTTTTGTCCCGTCCTATCCCGTTTTATCCCGTCGCATCCCGTTTTATCCCGTCCTATCCCGTTTTATCCCGTCCTATTCCGTTTTATCCCGTCCTATCCCGTTTTATCCCATACTATCCCGTCCCATCCCGTTTTATCCCGTTTTATACCGTCCTATCCCGTACTATCCCGTTTTATCCCGTCCCATCCCGTTTTATGCCGTCCTATCCCATTTTATCCCGTTTTATCCTCTGGTATATATCTGATACTCTAGTTTTCGTAAAAAAAACAATAATAAAACCTTGACAAAACAAATCAGTCTTGTAAAACTAATTTCGAATATCTCTGATTTTAAATCTCATGTGTTACAGGACAGATAACCACTTGCTCCATACAACATACTGGTATTCAGCAATATCCAGTAAGACTGGAAGTCGACCCTAACGTAGTTCGAATACGACAGACATTTCATTAGGCATATAAGACTTTTCATACCGGTAGTTCGAAATTCCTGTGGAATCATTTCCGACCACCACATGAGCGAAGTCACAAATAAAAGCTACTATTAATAATTGCTTACCAGTAGACCAGTAAGTATCTCCAGGGTTAGTGGGATGCCACCCGGAGTGCGGTATGATGACCTTGTTCACGATGACCTGCGCTGCATCGTCAATGATGGACTGCTTCAGGTCTTCGCATGATGACATGTTCCAGATTACGCCTGTCACTAACTCTTTTACCTGTGGAAATAGTAAAATGGTTATAGAGAAAATACAGGGTGGAAACATTCAGCGGGGCTGTAAGGGGAACGACCTTAAGCGATGCAGCTACACGAAAATGGTCTTGTTCTTGGTCTTAGACTATCCATATTTTTTGCGAAATTTTGATCCACAGATTTTCACCACAATTTACAGATGGCAAAAAAATTACCATGTTACACAAAAAATGTTTTTGATGCCAATCGCTCATGTTACTAATACTGATCAAAAACTTGTATAGGAACAACCAAGGTTGGAGTACTAAAAAAGTCAGAAATTGCAAAAAACTTTTCCCATAACTGTATCCAACATTTTTTTTTTTTTGTATTTACAGTATTTATTCAGCAGCGATAATAAACACTCGGTGCTTTGTCGAGGCGAAGCTTCCAAACAACCGGGTATCGGGTAATGAGAATGAGGTTCGAGGGAGTTCAGCTGTGTTTTCACACTACAGTATCATGATTGTGTTGGCTAGCCATCGCCGATATTAGCCGAATTTCAGTCGAAATTGAGTCATAAAGCTGTTATAGTGACCTCCATATCAGTGGCGCGGCACAGGAGCGCCATGAGCGCGGGGATGCCGGCGGCGTCGCGGATGGCGCGCTTGTTCTCGTCGTTCTGGCGGCCGTACGACACGTTGCGCAGCGCGCCGCACGCGTTGCGGCACACCTCCGGGTTCTCGTGCGACACCAGCCGCACCAAGGGCGGGATGCCGCCTGCAAACAGAACGTTCATATTATTCATTAACTTTATACATTATTATACAGGGAAGTGTAATGGCCCAATAGCCAATCTGAAATATTAACAAAATAACATGTATGTTGTAGATTTAGGAAGTTTGACATAAGACATCAAATGTTATGATTAGAAATCGGATATTCGGATGAATATTTACCTAAAGTTTGAGTGTTGACTAGGTTGGAGCGCGCGTCATTACGTGAAAAGTCCCATTTTTTTTAAATGAATACATAGTTTTTTTTTTTCATTTTAGTATCTTAATTCAAACGAATTATGCCCAGTCATATTTACCATTTCGTCCTAACGATATTTTAGCAGCAACATTTGAATTTAGATAGTTGTAGTATTTTTTACTTGAAAAGAAATAATGTAATTTTTTTACTTTATATTGAACACATTTCTGGCCTGGTTTTAAATAGATAATAAATATTCTAAGAGTACTACTTTTTATACACACAAAAAAAATATGAAATTCCGCGATCCCGGGATAAAAATGATATTTAAAGAAGCCGCTTCCATACTTTTCTACCCTTTGCCGGGAAAAAACGCACTTAAGCTAAATATTTAATTTAATTTCATGTCAGATAACAATGATCCATGATGGTTAGTAACAATTGGGACTTATAAACTATGTTAGTAGGTTATACAAGGTGTTACTTTGCATCCTCGTCAAATTCAAGGAGGTAACTATGCTTATGATTCTCGACCCGAATCAATAATAAAATGGGTAGGTACTTTTTATATTTTTTAAAACGCGGCCCGTCTAAAACTAGCCCTATAACCGCGCTTCCACACACAAACAAACGCAGACGTTTATTCTATAAACGAGGGATTCTCCTCTTTTGAAAAGGGCTTCATTGTGAAATAGTGTCAAATCAAAACAACTAAAAAAGCAGCGTTTATTATTATTGACCAGGTACCGTAATTTATATTGACTATTTACGTCTTCTTTGACAACCTCCTGAGTTTTGACAAGGATGCAAAACTACACCTTATCTAACAAAATACATTAAATTTACATAATACATTTACAATATACATTTATTTTATCGTCCCAACCACAATGCTTATAGAGCGAGTGCATCGGACACTGAATTTTACTCGTGTGATCTTCAGAAAAACAAAAAAAAAATGCATCTGAATATATCTCCAGTATATGACGCATAAAATAAAGTCCACATTACCTAAACTCCTCGTCTTCTGTTTGTTAGGATCGTCCATATAAGTGAGATGCTGTAAATAAGCAGCTGCGTTCGCTTTCACAACATCTGAAGGTGAATTCAAGAAGCCTATGACTTCGGGTAAGTTCGGATCCCGCCACTGTAAGCCTCCGGTCTCTTCGCGACCGCCGACACTGCCGTGGACTGTGAATGGAGAATTTGAAATGAGAATGCTGTTTGATTAGTAGGTTTTGGAGGAAAAGAGAAGGAGCATAGATTTGATTGTTAGGTTTCTTTAGAAGGATTCGTCCTGTAGGTGAACCTAGCCAACGATATTATTTCAAAGTATATAAAAACTTTATTATTAGAATGTTTATTGTTACAACTTTGCGCATACATATGACACAGACCATTTTTTTGGGACAAGCCCGCCACTATATTCCCAAACCACTGCAACTCCTGAAAGCCAGAATCGACAGTGGCGACCGCCGAGACAATGAAGCTCGACGAAGTCCCAGAGAAACGATTTAACTGTCTTGGATCCCGCAACGAATTTAATCAGAATATAATAATGACACGGGCAATAATACACATTATTGTCGTGTGTAGGTCAAATTGAGCATATTTTTTATAGAATAAACGCCATAAATGCGTAGGTATAATTCGAACTCTAATCATTCCCTCATTAGGTTTAATTGGACTATTATGTCTACTTTCCTAGGCTGGATTGTAGCCGTTGGCATTCTTCATTTAGTTTCTGCTTACCAAAAATGCGAGTTTTTTATGGTGTGTTAGTCTAAACCCGTTAAGATTAGGAAGAAAGGAAATAAGGGCCATTATCTTATTATACTACCATTATAAATGCGAAAGTTTGTGAGGATCGATGTATAGATGGATGTTTGTTACTCTTCACGCAAAAACTACTGAACGAATTTGGATGAAATTCGGCACACATATCTGGATTAGTACGATAGGATACTTTTTGTTCCGGTAGTACGATCTCGTGGGACAATTACCGAACTCATAGCGGGCGAAACCGCGGGCATCAACTAATAAGTAAATAAAATAAGCAAAACAGTAAAGTTAGTGATGTTCATACAAGTACCTATCTCACCTAGTGCCATATTCGCCATCTGTTTCTGTAACTCTTCCTCGTCGCCATACATTGACTGACCACCGGCGCTGCCCAAACTTAGTCCATTTTGTGAATCCTGTGAAGAAAAAAACGAATTAATCATCACTCTTGTCAACCTGGATGCGGCTGGATACCAGTATTTTACATGAAGCGACTGCCTACCTGACTTGCGCAACCTATTTATATGGTAACACGATTCGCCTTTGTAAGACGGGTTGTCAAGTCAGGCTTCTGAATGACAGCCGGACCAACATTCAAGCTTGACAATCTTGACATGCTTTCGTCTCGGAATGTTATGGTTGATCACTCAACCACAAGCCGTCCTTGACAAGAAAGGTAGACAAGGTCGACCCGAGAGGCTATAATTATTGCGGCACAAGCGTAACCGAACCGTAGTCACAGAGTGCGCCGTGATGATTATGTTGTTCACGCGTTCTGAATCGGGCTAATTCGTGTGAGTTCAGACGTCTTTGCTGGGGAGTTTGTTTCGCCACTTCTCCCCACCAAAAGACTTAGTTTTTGAGGGACTGTTTAACACTTACACTGCTAAGTTCAAATAATCCATGTTTACTAGTATGGGCGTCATCTACACATTGACAGCTGCAGTCTAACAGCGGCCTTATAGTCAATTTAATAAAGATCACTTTAATTTAGCTACGTATAGCGACGACTCGGGAGGCGGGTTGTGCGCACACGAACGAATTATTTTTCGACCCATATGTGCTGGGTGCTTAGCACCGTAATGTTGACATTCATAAAGTGCTAGTTTTCAGCCTTATTTGAATAAATCATTTTTGATTTCAGTGTATTTTTGTCTGCGAAATAAACATGTGTTACTTTGAAGGGCGGCGGCTGGTGCGGCGGCTCGTATGCGGCGGGGTAGTGTTGGTAGCCGTACGCGTCGGGCGCGTACTCGCCGCGCGGTGACGTCACGCAGTAGTGCCGCCCTAGCTGCTCCAGAGACGCTGAGTCGTACCTTGGGAGAGGAGAAAAAAGAATACGTAAGAGTGGGACTACAGTCTCCAAGTTATGGGTGCCTGAGGATGGACGTTGCCGCCGAGGCCAGACTAAAATGAGGTGGCGAGATGACCTGGACGCGCACTGCGCTGGATGGTTCGGGATGGCGCACAAGAAGGATACTGAATACAAATTTATCAGTAGCAGCAGCGAGTCTAGACTTGTGCTCGGTTGATGGCGATAGGCTCGCCCCCTATTACATGAGACTTAAACATAACTGGCGAAATGTGGGTGTACTATTAGGTACACCTTTGCCTAACCCTTCGGGAATTAAAGGCGTGATGTTATGTTACGTAAACAAAGTTCGGGCAGACCAATACTTTGAGGGCACACTGAATCGATTGGCTGCTAGCACTGCAAAGGCCGGCCAGTGATCTCGTTCAAGAATGAAACGGTTGCGTGTTTAAAAATGTGACTCGGTGTATATCAGTACTGAATGAGAGAAAGAAACGTATTATTCAGTACTTCAGTAGTCATAGATGACATTAGTAAATACGAACCTTTGCTGTAAGTGTAGGTTGTGTTGTGGCAGAGCACCCGGGGACGCGCTCCGGGGCGACGCGCTGCCCCCGCCTTCCACGTATTCCTGGGAAAAAAGGCAGTGATTTGTATTAAAAACAGCTACACGACTAGCGACCTTATTGATGTACTACCACGCTCACTGGCGGGCGACCACTTATCAACCTTATTACTCACGACATGAAACTAACCTTTACACCTATAGGAATAAGGTACACAGCCATCCCTTTATCATGAAAGGTGCTCTATATGTCATTCAACTACCAAGTGAAACCGTATCGTTGTTCAATTATAGACTGTATTTCTAACACAATAAGATCCCATAATAGGGGTACTTGCGTCGTCTTCACCTTGTAGGTAGTTTGAGGTTGGTACGCGGCGGTGCCATATTGCTACACAATTACCGACTCTATTCTGAACTCGATAAGGTACAAACCTGTCCCATATACTGCGGCACTTGCGTCGTCTCCACCATGTAAGCCGTCTGTGGCTGGTACGCCGCGGTACCATAGTGCCCGTAAGTACCGTAGTGGCCCGCGCCCCCCGCGCCCGCGTAGCTGCCTCCCCCGCTCACTGAGACTGAGTCCATTACCTGCAGAGCAAGAAGATATTAATTACTACTAAGATACTATGCAAGCCGAAACACGGTCAAGGAAGAAACCGAGATACTTGGCTAATCATCATCATCTTCTGCCTTATCAGCCCCAACCCTAATTGCTCACCCCTAAAGGAATTATAACCCTTTTTTAAGGTATTCCACTCCTAGGTCTGTCATGGCCCACTGTAACAGAATAGCTTAGCAAACAACTTTTTTTTTTGTTTGCAAAACTTCCGTCAAGTCAACTATTATCCTGCGAATGTTTCCAACGAGTAAGTCGCATGCGCATATCAATTTGCACAATTAATGTCATGTTTTATAGACTTTTTAGAGTGAACGCCACTGAGGTCTTCTTTAGGTCTCTGATTAGTGCCAGACCCTTTGTATAGTCTTGGTCACAATACGTGCTAATGGTCTTACAGTACCTCTATACTGCAACAATAGCAGATAACAAAGATAAACGAATAACTTACGTGCGGGTACTTCTGCGAGGGCGCCATGGTGAGATGTCCCATGTGATTATAGTGCGCTGCCGGCGACGACACATACTGCCCGTAGTCAGGCTCCACGCCCGCACCAACTACCGGGTAATCGCCAGCCTGTATCAAACAAATATTTTTTTCAAGAAACAAACGAAAAAAGAACGCGCTCTTGTTGTCAACGCAAGAACAGGCAAAAATATTCTAGAACACTTCCCAAGTTAGTAAGCTAGTTCGGCTGTTGTCAACTTTGATAATTGCTGGTTGCTATTGTGGTCAAAACTGACGAACCGTTTAACTGAGACGCTGCCTAAGGGGTCGCATTTGTCTAAGAGATACCGCGGCCCCGGAACACAAAGGGCGATGAAGGAACATGGGTGGGTTTTAGTCAGTAAAAGTCTGACACTCCCTCCCGCTCAGCCCAGAGCGGGAGAAGTCATTTGATGATTTCCCATCCAGAAAAAAAAAAAAGTGGTCGCATTTCAGCACGGATCCGCGATTTTTAGTATATCTATCTCATTCGTCACGTAAAGGCGTCATTTGGTGGAGCGAGAACTCCGGTCGCAAGCATCTGCATTCAATCGCAACGAAAGCACTTTACACGTTCAACTGGGCATCTAACTTTAGTGAGTTGCAATTCTAAGTAACAAATTAGGAAAAAGATGCAAGAAAATACTGGTCTGTGCATGTAAATGTGATTTCACCTTATTGTAGCGGGCGCCACGTTACCCAGCACACCTCTCTCGCACTGCGTAGCTAAATCAATCACCCTCTCAAATCTGAAGAGTTTGTTTGTTTGGCTGAACGCGCTAATCTCAGGCACTACTGGTTCGAATTGAAAAAGTCTTTTAGTGTTGGATAGCCCATTTATCAAGGAAGGCTATAGGCTATAAAACATCACGCTGCGACCAACAGGAGCGGAGCATTAATCAAAAATGTTACACAGACGAAGTTGCGCCGGTCAGCTAGTAAGAGATAATCCGGTATACCTTATAATCTTGACAAAGTTTTTGCTGATGATCCGAGAAAGAGTTCTGTTTCCGAGATTAAACTAACTCTACTGTAAGGAGGTGGTACAGACCCTGACTTCCAAAAACTGAAGAAGTAATGTCACATATTTTCACCCAATGAGGGGTTATGGGCGTGGTTCTATATTGTACTGTGTTTAGTTGGAATGCACGTCCAGATCGCACCACATTTAAAAAAAAAAAACAAAGCAATATTTATAGTGTGCGGAGTTCGTGGAATCAACTGGCGAATTGACCTTTACACTCCATAGATATAATGAGATCATCATCAAGATAATAGGATTACAACGTAATTGGCCAATTTTAGCTGGAACTATGCGGTTCGCGGTCTCTGGTCAGTACAGGAAAAGGTATATTATAAGTTTTGGGTGGTCTTGTCAAAGTTGATAGGTAGATAAAGCAGTCTGTCCTCTTGGATAAATAAATTACATTACATATCTGTCCAATTAAAGGCTTTTGTTTTCATGCCGCTCCTCATTTATATACCAACATTATTTTAAAAACAGGTGCGTTCTCCCTTCGCTCACTCTTATGGTATGATCAGATGGCAATCCGAGACGACCGGAGCGAGATCAGTTGCAGGACCAAAAGCTTAACGTGCTTTCCGAGGCACGGGGGCCACACACCGCCAACTTCCAACTTCTACTCCGGGTAGCTCCTGAGAAATTCCTAATGTATAAACCCAATAACTGTTCCGTTGGTCTCGCGGTCGTGGGATACTAGGTTCGACCACCAGGTTGGGCTTAGTGTAAGGCTGGGTCTACGCTAGGCGAGGCGAACACGAGCATAAACGTATCTTAAATGTTATTTTTTGACCGTACCATATAACTGACCTGCATAGCTAGGTGATGCTGGTGGGCCAGCGCGGCCGACAGCTCGGCGTCCTCAGTGGAGGCGTCCGACCGCGACACCGGGCTGTGTTGCGAACCGTACGCGCCCTCCACAGGCCCGTTGCTGAAACAAGGGTATGTGTAACGTTAGTCGGATGTTGCAGACAGCTGTATAATAAAGACAAAACTTATTGAACGACAAATTACTATGAAACGAAACACGTTATTAAAAAAAAAATGTCCGACTGTCTTGTTTGTTCCAGCAAATCTCTGAAACGGCTGGTCAGATTTTAACAGGACTTTACTGGCAGATAGCTGATGTTATAAGGAGTAACTTTGGCTTTTATTTTAGAAAAAAGTCATGTGATTTAAAAAATATAAAATATAAATATTACATTTCTTCTTATGAAGTCGCGGGTAACATCTAGTCCAATAATAAGAATAGAACGGCACGTTAAACTGTTGATTTCATCATCTTGGAGATGTCTCAAGTTAGTCCTTTAGGTTGCCATGGATAAACCTAGACTAAAACAAACACTCGAACCTAAATTATCGAAGTCTATAATTAGAAAAGGTCTCTTGAGACTTCTAAAGTTATAAACAAATTCATGCCCGTTGTCGCTAGCATTAGGTGACACTCAAATTATTGCCTAAATAAAATCGCGTTATTGTATTTTCAACTTTCCGCGTTGAGCCGAGCATAGAAAATCCAGTAGCGCGATTCTCAAAATGAGTATCAAACAGCTTTTGTTACATAAGGTCTAACCTGCATGTTTCCGTAGTGGAAGACTGGTAAATACAGAACCTCCTTCTGTCATATTGGTGAAAAGGCAAGACGTTGCCACCACGAATAACCAACATTGGTACACTGAATTTAATTTAAACCACAAATAGAACAATAAAACTTCCTAAGATACACCGACACACCGCTTAAGAGGCAACACACACATCCATTTCAATACTAACTAGACATAGACAATTAATATCGAACAATAAGTCTCAATAGATTTCAATGTAGTTCACTATGAATGTTATCATCAGTTATACCTAATATATACAAAGTTGACGTTTATTTCAAAGGAATATTCAAAGATTTGTCAACGTAAATATCGATTGGGCAATATTTTGCAGCAATATATTACAGAAATTATGTAAGTGATATCAGCAAGACTGTGTGTAAATATGAAACAATTAATATAACTATTTATTTTTCATTTGGACATCTAGGAGCATAGGATCCGGTCGACTTGGCGACGCTTGGGGGAAGCCTTTGTCCAGCAATGGACGTATTTTAACTGTTACGATGATGATAATGATTTTTCATGTCATTGGATGTCTAAAAAGCCGACCCCCTAGTCTATGGTAAGTGGTCACCAAAGCCTTTTACTAGAGGCAGGTGCGTTACCATCTCAGATACAATGCTGAAATGTGTCTTGACCATAACGTAACATCATGCTTGAAATCCCCGAAGGGTTAGGCAGAGGTGTACCTAATAGTACACCCACATTTCGCCAGTTATATTGCCATCGACCGGGCACAAATCTAGACTCCGCGGCAGCTACTTTCTCAGTAGCTGCCGCGTTTGTTTGGGTTTTTCCATCAGGACTTTCTAGTCCTGATGGAAAAACCCAATAACACCATGCCCGACCCGGCAATTGAACTCAGGACTTCATGCTCAGCAGTCGCGCTTGCGATCACTCGACCACTAGGCAGTCTTAATTCTCTGTTGATGTTTCTAGAACCTTCCTGTTAAATGAGAACGGAACACGGAAAACGCTGCAGATTGGCGGTACTAGTAACAAGACCCGTTTCTCAGACGGGCTCTTTTTGACGGTTTTTTCTTCTTCTTTTTTTATACTTTTTCTTTCTTTCTTTTACAAAACCCACTACCGCTACTAAATATAATTAGTGTGATTGCGCAACCCCGTAGTAAGTTCACGAATGACAGTAGACATTAACGATGACTTTTATGTTTGTTTACTCGATCCAGTTGATTGCCCTACCCATAATCATGAATCATTCATCACTAAATCAGGGTTGAGTCCGGATCAATTCGGTTTACTCCGTAAATTGCATAGCAGCAATACCGCAAAGAATTTTATAATGATTATTCAATTGAAGCTGTTACCAAATGTCATGGCAGCTTAACAAATACCATGACTGATGATTTCCAATCATCAAAATCATAAAAACTGGATACATAGAATCTAGATTAGATTAATAACAACAGGTGTTATCATGATTATTAAGTAATCGGCTAATGACTTTCTTTCAGAAATAGGACAAAGAACAGAAGCAGTATTATACAAGATAATCGATTGCTTACTAGTGGTTAATTACCTTATGAATTTGCTTCAGTCCAGCTTTTTTATGTTGAGGTCGACTTCCAGTATGACCGCATAAAGCTGAGTTGGTATTTTACATGGACTGATTGCTTATCTGACCTCCAAAATACAATCACTAACACACTGGGTTGGCCTCTTGGAAGGTTGTCAGACTTTCTGACTCCTCGAAACCCGTACCCGTTGATATCTTACAAATGAACTTTTAAATACTAATCTTTTAAATATTGATAGTTTCTTCTCTCGTATCAGAACAAACTAATAAGAAACTATATCAGCCGAAACCGTAGCAAAGATATTAGCCAGACAGCATTGCGATAGCTGGGCCGACTGTCCAGGGTGCAATGCACGTAAATTTAAGTACTGCCACATGTGAAGGCTATTTTGATTCTTAAAACTTATTTTAAACTTCAAAATACGAATGCAAAATGTTTGGTAACATATTGTGACAAAACCGCATTGGTCCCGCTCTGAGAGTGGAATGAGTCCTGTGTCCCAAGTGCCTAACAGTGAGACCATTAAAAACTCATACTGCATTATATCACTGACGTACCTAAATAAGCAACACGTCTTGTTCACAACTTATGCGCGAAGATAAGACACGCTTCCATTCATACCTAGATCAACTTAGACCATTTTATGTGACACGGAAGAGTGGGTAGACATAAAACTAGGCAGGCGAAAAGCTCGTAAAACCAAAGGAAAACATTATTTAGGATGCTGATATGAGCATTGTGGTCAAAACATGACTATATAAGGAACGATTTTCCACATTAGAGCTTCGAATCGATGTCATAGTGAAGATGATCTCAAAAATAGGAAATACATAGATAAATGAAATGAACCTACAGTTCTTTCCTATAAACATGGCAGGCTTGTCCAAAAAAATTGTCTAGATCTTTTAATAAATATCTCAACAACATATGTGGCAGCCTGGCAGGTAGTGTTATAGTGCCTTCATTGAATAGTTGTCTAGAGATTAGTTGTCTAGTTGTGTAGAATTAATGTAAATTTTACAACTTGTGATCCTACTTAAAACAATCAAATCCAAATTATGATTGTCTTATCCTAAAATAGTTAATGACCACCAAAAATTTAACGGTATTTTAATATAAAATGACATTTAAATTTATATGTAACATCTTCTTATCCTTTAAAAGTAAATTATTCCAGATAAATCATTACATACCTAAAAATAGTAAATAAACCCCTAAAGTTTGGCACTATGATATTGTAAAATAATTACTAAAGTCTGAGCTTTTTATGACTCTAATTATTAACCACTACTAACTATATAGCTATTTTCTATTTCGCGTTTATTTAATAAGGTTAAGAAATAAACAACTCGTTTAATTAAGAAAAAATTTCGTTTAGTCTACATTTGACAGATTCTATTTTTGACAGCATGGTCTTCTATTGCCAGATTCTACATAATATATGACATCTTCTACATATGATTAGGCGCACCCTGCGTAACCCGGTCGACGGAGCCCCGCCGAAGCAGGGCTCCTATTACTTGGTGGTTTACAAAAAAAAAATAACCACGATGGGGGTGGCGGGGTCTGAAGCCCGCCATCTCCTTTTAACCCAACCTTTTCGAGTCGGGGTGCCTCAAGTCCCGAGCTAGCTGCGCTCGCTCTTGCATCCTACGAGTATGTGTATTTAGTTCCGTGTATTTAGATATAAATAGCGCAATAATTAGCTCATTAAAATTTGTTGGTAAATTTGGTTGCATAGTACAATTTATTTAAAGTGCAGTCATGACTAAAATAGCTAGAACCATTATAAATTTAGGTTTCCATTTTTTGGTTTAGGTTTAATTTTTTTGCTGATTGCTATAGGTATAATTATTTTATGTGATAGAGGTTATAGTCACAAAGTTATTTTTTGGTGGTCATTATATTTATCCCCGAAATTTATGATCGGTAATTTAAATAAAAAACTGCTGTTTCCTACAAGAGTGCGATACCCACACAGTCAAAATGTACTATTTAAATTACCCAGTATACTCAACAGGGGGCGGAATAAGGGTGTTGATGATGACCACAAAACCGGCAAGCTCTTCGCCCTTTTTCCAATTTACGGATTTACCCTAACTGCCAACAAATCTTCTGATTTCGTGACCATAATGACGATAATCCAACCTTAAACCTCTCCAGAGACCGTTTTGTACACAAGATTAAGAAACCGTACTAGTGACTATAAATCAATAAACTGACCCAAGTATCTCAGTACAAATCTATTGTTCCATATTCTATTTACGAGAACCGGAGCTTAGTCACATATCTACGTGACCTTTTATCATAAAACCTCGTATTTCAACAGTAACTTTACATAACATCAAGCCTGTTATCCCCAAAGGGTAAAGAGGCGTGATGTTATGTTAAGAGAGAGATGTTCATACTAGGTGTAAACGGACCCTTCACGGAGCCGTCAACCGAGCATTCTGTACATCAAACTAACCGTACGCAACTGCTGGGAAACAGCTTTTTTGGGTTGAAAATCACGCTGTACGATAAAACTCAATGTAACGCACTCAAAACATTGTGCTGAATTGCTGATGCATGCATTGAATATTAAATGGATCATGGAGGTATTTAAAGTTAAGTTAAAACCTTAAAGGAGAATGTCCAAGAGACTATGGAACTTAGCATCGGTATGAAACCTATTGTGACACAAACATTTATGCAAAAAAAAATTAAGCATTAAATTAAGCAATTTAATGCTTAATTTTAGGGCTTTTAAGGGTAATCTACCATTTTATTGTAATTCTCCGCATTACACAGTAATTAGGCATCGAAGTCTAGGTCTACAGTCAAATCTTTAAGCGACTTCTAGGTATAGTTCCACACTACCTCCGTAAACATGACTTACCGATGTTGGAGAAATCCAAGAAGCCAGAGTATTGTACATATTTTCATTAATTTCCCTTAACGACTGATAAAGTAAATACTGAAGGCGAATTGAACAGTTATTACACCGACGAACTGAGTCCTCCATAGTGAACTACTTTACACTGCAAATATTATTGCTATTCACGAAAACTAAATAATTTAAAACAATAAATATGTCTTTGAGCAAAGTGTCAAAACAGGTAAGTTTTTTCTTATAAACCCCATGTTTATACTTAAGATGGGATTGCAATAATCAAGGCAAGCAAAACTGATAATGTGAATCAGAATACTGTATTCTGATTCTTAGCTTACTGCAAATAAAAATGTGGCTGTAACAGCCACATTTTTATTTGCAGTAAGCTTAGCACGACTTGATTTACTACAAATAATTTATCTGACTTTACAAAAATATTTGATTCAATTCAACCGAAATTCAATAATAATGGCCCATTTATCTTCAAACCCAACAGCATTAAATCATTCAATGTCAATAATATTAACACTACGTACGAGACTGTACTTAAAAAAAAAACAAATGAGACATGCTTATACGCTACAAAGGGAACGCTATTCGGTCGCCAGCAAGATCCACGCGCATAGTTCATTTAGCGCGCATTTGTTTTAAAATACAAATCCAAACAGGCAAGGGTCTCGAATACATTCTGCCGTTCGTAAAACAAAAAGTTTTGCCTATGTACTTTTTCCGCGTTAACATAATGTTATAATGTAATGTAAAATCAGTTGTCGTTCATGTCAAGCATAAATTCATTATTTTTGATGCGTAATTTAATTATTTTGCGTAGGTCAACACGAAGGTTTCTTGTATGTCATGCACTTAGTACTTATTTCTTCCATGCATGGAAATGACATGACATTTTTCGAGTGAATAAGTAAAATGATAATCCGAAATCGAAATAAATACCAATATTGTTATGTTTTTTTAAGCGAAGAATTTAAGCTGTCTTTTTACTAGATTAAATCATTATAATTAAAAAGAGTAATAATTATCAACATCATAAACTTTGTCACCGCAAAACAAATGGCGATACCAAAAGTGGTCAATCTCCTTTAAAAAAAAAAACTTGTGAAAAATTTGGCACAAATTTCACCTTCAATATCTTCGTAACTAGACGGTTCTCAGGTATGGTCCCGAATAAAAAAATGATCGCAATGACCTGGAGAACAAGTCACTTCGGCTTTGTTAATGGTACACCTTTATCCACCATATTTCGCCAGTTATGTTTAAGTCACCGGGCACAAATCCATACGATTAAGAAATTCCCGATGAAAAGTCCCAATCAACCTAAAAGACTCAAGCCCTTATCAAGCCAAGTCTTAGCCAAGGCAGTTCGACAATATCTTGTATTTAGTATTATTAATTAATCTCGTTAGCTGAAATATCCCTTCAGAGAATTAAAGGAGATAGACAGATTATTATCTTAAGACGCGACGGCAAAGAGGAAACATCAAAAGGAGATCTCGTGTGTCTGAGATGGTGGAGGGTCTAATTTTGGGTTGCCTGTCGTACTTGTCTTGTACCCACGACCCACGTGTATACTCAAGTATCATTATTTGTTATAAAAATAGAATTCTTGAAGAATAAAAATGGTTATATTTTTGATAAAAGCATTTTTTATTTATTTGCGGTAAAAATAGCCTTTACGCGCAATTTTTTCCACGTGGAGGTCAGAAATTTTCACAAACCGGGTACATAGTCAACTTGTTCTACCAAATATTATCAAAATCCATTCAACCGTCAAGGCGTGAAAAGGTAACAGACAGCCCACAGAGCTACTTTCGCATTTCTATTATTTGTGAAAATAACAAGTAATTCTCCAAAAAAAGTTCTCTTAAAGTTTTAATTACTCATGTTTATAAAATTGTATTGAATTTTGTCAACGATATCGTTAAATGAGATTATCTCTTCGACCAACAGCTGCACGTTATGCCAAAGATCATTTTTTCTAGACAAACAATTTGTTCCTATCCAACGCCTGTCGCCTCAGACGGCTGATGAATTATTATCGATTTCTAATAAAGATAAACTTCCAAATCAAAAACGAAGAGACATCACAAAACTGTAGATGGTCAGCATTAATCTCCCATCTACTGATTATCATCATCATCATCATCATCTGCTTAGCCTTTCCCCAACAATGTTGGGGTCGGCATCCAGTCTAACCGGATGCAGCTGAATACCAGTATTTCACATGGAGCGACTCCCTATCTGACCCCCACAACCCAGTTGATACTGGGTAATACGAAACCGCTTGGTAAGACTGGTTGTCAGACTTTCGGGTCACTGACTACTTATAACGACCACCTATCGATCTCATTAATAAATGTTATTTTCCCTTACAAGCTCTATAAATTGCAATTAACGCACATCCGTCCGCCGTAATGTAAATTCTTTAATTTAAAATTATGCAATTAATTACACGGGCAAGCGTACATGAAACGTTTTACCAAATGCCATCACCATCATCATTCTCCTGCTCCTTATCCCAATTTATTTGGGGTCAACGCAGAATGTCTTCTTCTCCCATACTTCTCTATTAGTCGTCATCTCAGCAGTCACCTCCTCTCTAGCCATCTCATCCTTCACAGTTTTACCAAATGCCATATAAGATTAATATCAATTCGCGTCACTGATGCTTCAGTTATTCTGTCCATCAATTGCTGACGTCACACACCATGATGGGGGTCTGGGGGACCTATCGTTAACATAATTGCATAGTTTATTGATACGCTTTTCTTCTAAAAATAAAGCAATCAATAAACTGTAAACACATAGCTGACAACCAAGTACTAGGCGGTCAGTGACTCGAAGAGTAAATTGAATTTGAACGCGTTTAAAATAGTGCACCACCCTGTATGAACTTGGTCTGCACTGATTTAATTAAGATTGTGGCAGGAATTGTGATGGCCGATCTGATGTGGGGAACTATGATAAAGCTTTAAGACTTAAGATTTATCTCGTAATCCATTGCAAGAGTTGTGAGTTGTGACAGAAAGACTGTCAAAAATCTGATTTATTAATAGCGTCTAAACTAAAAACCAACCAAAATTTGCATGTTCAAATCGAAAAGCCAATGAAAACATGATTGTTTTTAAAACAATTAGACCAACAAACCTGGAACATTCACCGAACCACTCGAAGAAATTGCGTCAGAAATCAACATTTACATTCTCCTTCAAATTCATCCCTTACAAAGATCAACATGGAAGCCCAAGCTTAGGAATAGTCGTACTGATCACGTAACAATATATCGAAGACATTTAAAAGTACAATCTGGTAATCCGTGTTTCGTAAACAGTTTAAGTGGCTTAACGAGGAGATATCAAATGTATCGTGTATCGATCGGTACGGTGCATATAACACATTGTCCTGGCACAAATAGGACTAGTGATGCACGGTCCGATCCGATACTTTACAGTATCGATACAACAGGCTGCGATAATCCGATATTTCGGATCGATACAAAAAAAAACAGTATCGGAATGAAGGGTTAATTGCATGATCAGTCAATTTAAAATAATATAAAAATACTAGACTCTTGGAGGGAATTATAATTTAAGAGGAAGATGCCATATGATTCGTTATTTGGGGAATCGGATCGAAGCCATTCGAGATCCTAGAATCGTGTCGTACAACGTTGCACGATGGATCGATCCAAAGTATCGGTACAAATGCAAGTATAGTGCATCCCTAGGGCCAAAGCATAGTTTGTTCATACTTCCTGCAGAACTAACGTTGTTATAGTTCAATGCATTACTATGATCGAGTTAGAGCGCGCCGCTCGCGACAGTTTACACTCCAACGAAGCTCGATTACGAGCTGTTTGCGTAATTAATGTGAATCCTTATAACAACGCTACAGTAGAAGCAAATGATTGATTTTATGTGTCGGTGGAAAATTCTAGATGAAAATGTTACATGGGAGGCGAGTTTCCGTAATTGGAATTGAATTTATGGAGGATCGACGCATTCAATTTGGTTCAGCTCTAGCAAATGTGCAGTGAGTTTCAAACGTTAGACGATCCACGTGAACAATTTTAATTACAATTAATCTCATGACGACATTGCTGTTATTATAGCGACTGTTAATAGCTGTGGAATAACGCACAGTTACGACTAATGGTAGCCATAAAAGTGTGCATGGAAGTCTGTAAACGGAAATTTGTTTTAGACTAAAACTGTTGCAGTAGGCTCAGATTTGAAACTTATAAAATATTCTGCAACTGCAGGTCTAGCTTTGCCGCTTGGCAAAGCGGATATGCCAAACCCAGGGTCGTTCAGTTCAGTATATCTAGTGAACTGAATTTCCGTGTAAAATACTGATATTCAGCCGCATCCTTCTCCACTTACTTTACTTAAGATGACACTGACTTGGATGAAGACAAAGCTAACAGTGCAAATTAATTCAATTAGCTTCCGTAAGCTCAATGGAATTAATTTGAGCAAATAGTCAATGTCTAACAAGATATTAATGCGATTATTGACATTAAACGTAAGCACCTTGTGTAAGAGATGAATATCGTGCCGAGCGACTTTAGTGCATCTTGAATCTTGATTTGTCTACGCAGTTCTTTCGATTTCCATTTTTATAACTGGCCTTTACTAGTGCCTATAAAAATTTGAACCGTCTTTTCTGAAAATTTCTATCGGGTGATTTCACGGTTGCTTCCTTTTAGGCCAGTGCTAGCAGGAATACAACAAGCAGTTTATCGGAATGTCGCTTCTCTAAGTCCTCCAGCTATATTGGCTGCCTCCTTTGCTCTAGCAAACGCAATAATCATATTACCATTTATTTCTACGTGTACCTACCAAATGTACGGTACTCTAAGCCCCATATTAGCCGTCTCACATGCATGACGGGCTCTAATTGTGACTTACGCGATAATTTTAGGCTCAGCAGGTAATGGACAATAACCGCTAGGCCGTTATGTCGACGGTCACGGAAATGGAACGCTTTGTGGAATTATCAAAATGATTATTGATGGTAGGGTGGTATAATTTCTGACTGTGGATAATACTGTTTAGGACGAAAGTAGACGTGTAGACATACTTGTAAGAATAAGGAATACATACTGTTTAGATGACAAGACTCGATCAATGAAAGAAAGGGTCGCAGTAGACAACGTAGGAGAATAGCATAATAACTTGGATATTAAACTATGAATCGGTAAGAAGAAGCAGCACATAATTACGAGAATTGGAGGAAAAGTTTTTACCAAAATAGTGAAGGCCTTTTTCCCCAATATTGGGATTGGGGCACTAAAGGTTGTTTACAAAAATGTTAATAATGAAGACGACAAAGAAAGTCGTGAAGTAGAAGCCAGTGCATCAAAGAAACCTGAAAATATTTAACAACAAACACCTTTTGTGCTCTTTATTTTTACAAAGACTGGCATCGAATAAACAAATCCTCTGAAACCAATGAAAATTTTGTTTATATAAGTCAAGTTTCCCTCAAATTGTTTATTGGCTAAAGACCAATCAATCGTTCGGTTTGGTTTCATTAATTTCAATATTTACAATTTTATTTCTTTGAAGATCTCGGTAATCGCGACCCGCAAAGGGGCCACGGGTCACCCCTGGCCCACCCTGCAGTGGGCGGAGAATAATTAGTTTGTGTCCTACTTCAAGCTTTATGAGAGACATTTGTTTGTTTTATGTAAGCCTCGTTTTAATCAATTATCACAGAAGATTTTTCTAAGGATTCACGAGTTTCTCTCTTCCAGAGTTTTTTAGTATTTTCAGGGCTATAATTGTGTGCGGCTTATGTTTAACGAACCACCAGATCTAGTAAAATGTAACGGCAAAAAACACTTTATAATGCCAAAAATAGTAAATGATCACCAACATTCAAACCCCGTTTTAGCGTGAAATTAGAACAAAAAATTTTACAACTTGTGATCCTACTTGAAACAATCAACTCCAAATTATGATTGTCTTATCCTAAAATAGTTAATGACCACCAAAAATTTAACAGTATTTTAATATAAAATTTCATTTAAATATGTAACATCTTCTGATCCGATAAAAGTAAATTATTCCAGACAAATCATTACATAC
Source organism: Standfussiana lucernea (assembly GCA_964057025.1). Taxonomy (NCBI): domain Eukaryota; kingdom Metazoa; phylum Arthropoda; class Insecta; order Lepidoptera; family Noctuidae; genus Standfussiana; species Standfussiana lucernea. The sequence continues at coordinate 6,180,779 of OZ059809.1, forward strand.
CTAAAAATAGTAAATCAAAGTACCCCCTAAAGTTTGACACTATGATATTGTAAAATCATTACTATTCTGAGATTTTTATGACTCTAATTACTAACACTACGTTAAGAAATATACAACTCGTATAATTAAGATTATATTTAGATAATTTTCGTTTAGTCTACATTTGACAGATTCGACATATGACAGATTCTACATATGACAAATTCTATATATGACAGCTTCTACATATGATTAGGCGCAACCCATTCTACGGAGCGCCACTTCGCGGGGCTCCTATTACTGGGTGGTTTACAAAAAAATAACCACGAAGGGGATGGCGGGGTCTTAAGACCTCGAGACCCCGCCATCTCCTTCTAACCTAAGCTCTCCGAGTCGAGGTGCCTCAAGTCCCGAGATCGCTTCGCTCGCTCTTGCATCCTATGTGTATTTAGTTCCGTGTATTTAGGTAGAATTAGCGCAATAATTTGTTCATTAAAATTTGGTTGCATAGTACAATTCAAAGTGCAGTCATGACTATAATAGCTAGACCATTGTAATTTTAGGTTTCGATTTTTATGCTGATTGGTATATATTTTAGGTGATGGAGGCTATGGTCACTAAGTTATTTTTGGTGGTCATTATATTTATCCCCATTGTGTACTCCTCTCGCTACTTGAAGTCATAGATTGTTTTTTTTATCACAATCAAAATAGTCTAATCCTGCCTCTTGCACTGATCGCCATTTAACTATATGCTCAGCTGTTCTCATCCAGCTGCTACCCGTCCCCTGCTAAGATGGTCTCCATCAAACTTCTGCCTGAGGCGTCCTACACTTCGTTGTACCGATTCCCTGTCTTCATTTTAGAACACAGCGTTCATTAGTCTTCCATGAATCATTTATGGCTAATCAATATGACCCAAAGCTGCACCACACAGTTGCGCCACAACCACAACTCATAAACCGACCTGTCCTGATCGCTAAAGTCGATAAATTCTATTACAAAACACGTAATCAAGCATAAACTATTACCTGCTTCATTGATAAATCTGGCCAGAACTACTATGAGTGGATTTAAGCCGGAATTGGTAGGATTTTATGAACCGTAAAGCGATAATTGAGTGACGATGCGAACAATTATAACTATTTCCGGTTCCGTTGAGCGCACCAATTTTAAGCGCACCTGAGTATTCGACATTGCCCACCTACGGTTGCAGTAGTAGTTAGTTAGAGAGGAGCATTTACTATTGAAATTATCAATGATAAAAATATAAAAATTTAAGAAAAAGGTTACGTTACACAATTGCTTTGATATGAAGGAACTAGGAAGTCGAAAATCGTCTTTGCTAATACTAAACAAAAATTACGGGTATACAGAAGTCCAAAATTCTGACAACCAGTCTTACCAAGGAATAGACATTCGCTCCATGTAAAATACTGGTATACGGCTGCATCCAATTAGACTGGAAGCCGACCCCAAAACAGTTGGGAAAAGGCTAGGCAGATGATGACAATGATGTTGATGACCCAACAAAAAGTACTAAGCTTGCATAAATTCAAGGAGCTATTTCCGTTTAGGTCTTATAAAAAAAGACAGTACGCGAGTGACGTCATAAGGTCGTATCGATGCCACACCGCATTGCAATCTGCGGAACATTCCTAACTTATGACGTCACATGATCCGGCGCATCGACCGCGTGTTACTTTGCTTTTAATTGTTTTTTATTGGTGCGTCCGTTGTTAATTTTATAATACAGTATAAATTAATTTATTCACGCGCTATTCAGTTGATAAATTTGTCGAAAAAATGCGTACTTTTACGATGATTTAGCCCGATATCAGCTGGCTTTCACATACAAGACAAAGGAATTCGATCGTCAAAGGCACTAGCTTTGAATAAAATATTGATATTCAGCTGCATCTACGTAAGCTGGAAGCCGATCTCGATGGTTACGCTAAGATATTTTAATTGGAGGATAAGACAGATAATTGAGCCTGGATTATGTTTTGCAACTGGGAAATAAGCTGAGATGGGAGTGATGGATACAAAATTACATCCGCCTGTGGGAAGACAGAGGTATTCAGTACTCTCTCAGTTTGCTAATTATCTTCCATTTGCATACAAACTATTTAACCCCATTTAGGCGTTGAATTTTGAATCATCCTTTCTTAATGCTCATGATCCTATCATTTCACTTTATTAACTTTCGCTGCTATTTCAAATAATCCATTTTTACTAGTATGCGCGTCATTTAAAGGTACGTATAACTACGGGTTGTGCGCACACGAATGAATTATTGTTCGACCCATATTCTGGGTGCTTAGCACCGAAAGTGTAGTAGAAGGAAAATGTCATGTAATAAAAGGCTGTCATAGACTGGGTACAAATCCAGACTCCAGGCTGGTACTGAAAAATTCCGAATGGAACATTCCTGGAGGTTGAATCAAACCCCACATTTCCGTTAGCGATCACAAACTAACCAAACAGGCAACTAGCAATCCATCATGTTATTGAACAATTCAAGTAAACAGTCACTGTTGGTCTTGAACCAACATCACATAAATTAGGATCGGCATTGCACTGATAACGGAAAGGCATCAATAGTGCCAGCGTATTGATACTGTGATAAGACGTTTGATAAACACGATAGCTAGAACATCATTTAGCTGCTATTGCAATCGGGTGTTTATTGTTAAATATGAAGTATCAAATTTGGTTACTTAGAATTTCTAAGAAAAATATTCATTTCAAAATACTATAAGCCTTGACTTTGAAAATCTTAGGAAGAGTAACTGTCTCCACACTTGGCTATGGATTACGTTGAAATCTTTCAAATTCAAGGTCCTACAGAAACCGTCGTCCTTCATCCAAATCCATAGGAATTAGGAAGTAATCCAAGCTACTCCTACAAGCCGTAAACGTGGACAAAAACAAATATAAAGAACAGATTAATTCGCGTTAACTGTTTAATTATTCAAACAATAAATGTAATGTAAGACCTTTATGCCAGCCTCGGCCCAGCGAACACACGAACAACGGTACAAAATAAAATTACGTATAAAATAATTACCTTTGTTTCAGTTAATGTACACGTAAATATCAAGCTTCGGCCCGTTTGCGAACCCTTTTGATTTTACCGGGAACTTTTTATTTTTTCTTCGCAACCAAAAAGGTTTTTCACGAAGTTTGCTACCTTTGTGCCCGTTTCCTCATTATGACCGGCCAGTCGTAAAAAATCGAGCAAATATTCACTGCCATCAGTCGGATCGATGGGATCAAGCGGGGAACTTTAGACACCTCTCAGATTGCACAATCTCATTTCGGAATTCCCTACCCCCACAGGAAACTTTTAAAACCATTCCAACTTCTGTATTATACTCACATTTGAATTTGAAATGAGACAATTTTTATGTCTATGCTCTAGAGTTTTGCAGCTGTACGTACTAAGTGGAGAGAAATTATTTGTGGTCTGGTGGTAAAAGAAATGTATGTAGAATGTTTAATGTTGCTTGTTATCATCTCGTGAAAGTCGTAAAAGTTGAACGGAGGAAACGGTTATTGAACTAGCAGATAGGGCTTGGGTTACCAACCTGACATTCTACTTAAGCGTGATACTTTCAAACATCGGCCTCTGAAAGACATCTACAGTGAATTTTTTAAGGAATACTGCCAGAAACACCACGTTTTATAAGAGGTTGTCACGCTTTCAATGGAAAAATCTTTGCAGCAAGCAAATTTTCAACATTTCGTGTCCTCCCGAAATTGAAAAGGTCGTACTTGTACGATCTCCTAATTAAGCTCTGTCCACATTGAGCTAGGGAGGCCATCCCAGCCGCTTCAAGTCAACGACCTATAAAGCCTTTACAAACTGAAAGAAATTTCGCGTGGTCTTTTTAAATCTAGAATTTATATCACCCAGACTGGCTCCTAAAATAAAGGCTATATTTAAACTATTATTACACGAAGTGAACGTTGAATTTTTAATGGAATCCTTTGAGCTGAGTTAGCCACTACAATTTGACCTTTGCTTCGCCAATAATCCTTTTCTTTACGCCCCGCGTCCATACTAAACAAGCAAGGTTTTAAAAAGAGTGAGTTTTATTTCAGATTCAATAAAGATATCTTTTCTAGCCCAAGTAAACCGACGGATTATTGTTGGAAAATGCATTTTGTCGAATTCTCACGATATGCTGTGATGTAGTTTGAGTTGAAAAACCGCATAATGCATAAATCACTATTCGTTGCCAGCTGCGCCCGTAGGGACTCATTTTCTTCCATCGATTTAGAGACTTCTAGCGTTGAAGTAATCTTTGCCAGTTGACCAGCATTATTTGCCTAAGTTGAACTTAGGTATCCCTAAAAGTCAATATTTTTTATTACGTTGCTTCTAATTGATGATTTATTTGAGTAAGAAAGACGCTGCTGGCTGAATACCTAACAAGGATAGCGTTTAAAGGAGTTGCTTTTACTCAACTACGATTATTACTTCACAATCTTTTCAAGACATTAACTGTTTCCCTATCAAGCTTCTCCTAACGGTTAAGCAAATTCGCGCTCCTGTCATAAGAATCCTGTAAGCTTGCCTAATAGGTTCGTCGGATTAATGCTTATATTCTCTTCTAAGTGATGATTTACTTCTAACTTACTATCTTCCTGGTCTTTTTCCAAGTCATTTTAGTTCGGTACATCACGTTTCTCTTCTTCCTTCCTCTCGTGCATACCGTCACTATAATTCACTTTCTTTTCTTTGTAAGCATTGCCTCAGGCTATATTTTCTTTTCTTCTAACTTCGAACCCGATGAAGCACATATCTAGCACCAAGTCCTAACTAATGTATGTATGTAGGTGTAATAACATGAGCCTCATATTGCGTATTATAATGAGATGTAGATAACCCTCGGTTTAATTTAAATATTGAGTTTAGTTTCTTGTACTATGTGTAAGGTACACAGGAATTTGAATACGTAGGTTATTTGAGAAAACAATTTTGTATAAGTATGTTTTTAGTAGAATTCTACAACTTGGTAAGGGATTTTGTATGAGTAAAGATAGATATGTGGTTCGTTTTGTGGTTACTTTGTGAGTTAGTGCTTGGCTTGCTTAGCGTTGCAGACAGTAACGTCAGTAATTACTACTCCTCTCATCTCATATCCATCGTTTGACTTAAAATAAAGGGTTGAAATTTCAGTGTAGATCGTGTACGACGCGTTCTAGATCGTGTCTTAATAAACTATACCTTAAAAATATGATGAGTAAGTTAGTTATTAATCATTCACTTTTTAACATACAAAAAAAGGAGAAAAACCTCCTCGGTTTTCAAGTCACTATATTTTTTTCCATTCAGAGTAATATTGAGTAAACTTAGCCAAAGCCATGACATGAAGGCAAGACATAATTAGTCCGAAATAGCAACAAAGGAGGATTTGGGAAGACGTTGCAACTGACAGGAAACCCTTGCTTTGTGCATCTAAACGCCAGACTACAATACTGGAGGCGGGGCCAACTATTTAGCAAAGGAGAATAATAAAGCAAAGGTCAGTAATAGTAGGTGTAAAATTTCCTCTATCGTCTGTCAAAGAAATGGCAGATAATGTAGTGAAAATTGATACCTTCAAAGGTAAAAAGAATGCTGAGTAAAGAAGGGCAAAAGACAAGGAGACTAATTGAATAAGAGAGCACAGGATTTTTTGGGCACGCTCGTTCCAACGTAATTCATTGTTTTGCAACAGGCGAAATTGAAGTCAAGCGCAGGCCCGTCAGGCGATAAAAATATCTATAACTTAATTGCAGCAACTCAATCTAGATATTCCGTAAAATAAAAATGACAATATCAAGGTGCGAAACCGTACTTTAATCTTATCGCGTCGTAAAAGTATCAATGCAATATCAGTTTTATCGTGCAGAGGCAATATCATTGAAGACACGTCGCACAGAGAAATGCAGTTTACGAAAGACCTATGTATTAAATATACGGCTGAACGAAGTACTAATTAATTTACTAACACTGTAGCAAGAAATAGTAGAGTAGTGACGTACGATCCGATCCGATAACTTACAGTATCGGTACAACATTATGCGATACTCTGATATTTTGGATCGATACAAAGGTACCAGTATCGGAATGAACGCGGATCGTATCGTACTACATTGTCATAGATTGCGTACTCAGAAAATTTAAAATATCATAGTTATTTATTTCATAAAACATTTGGATGTGCAAAATGTTTACGATTTTGATATGGCGTCGGCCAGTTTTGTCAGATACGGCAACTGATGCTATTACCTGAATCAATACAAATGCAAGTATCGCGCATCTAGGATACGATCCGATATTTGGAAAACCGATCCAAAGCCATTCGATATGATCCTATAATCGTATCGTTTAGTCACGATCCGGATTGATCCAAAGTCTCGATAGAAATGCCAGTATCGTACATCCCTGTAGCAGAATATTCAGGTATCGATTGCATTCCCTCCTGCCAATTGCAAATGCGGCTCCCGTTCCAGGATTCCTATTCTATACATGCTGATTTACACCTTAACTCGATCGGTAATCCGTTTAGCTTCGAACTTAGTGTATCTCTAATTCAGACTCAATCAAATGAAAATGTGTTACGATCAATATGTACATTGTTTCAGTTTTGTAAAAAGGAGAATAGGGTGACTTGGCTGAGGCTTGGCTTTACACATTGTCGCCAAGGTTAATGCTTTTTAGGGCTGTTTGCACTGGTTAAAATAACATAAGGCAGTGGCTGTCTGGTTATTTGTTTGCATAGAAATTACTGGAAATATTAGAACCCATTGTAGTTTCCTACAGAAATTCAGGCAAGATCTTCATGGCCCAGATGTAGATCCTCACACCACAGCAAAATTTGTTCAACCGTTCAATTTCGCGGATTACCTAAATATTTCCGGAAACCGCAGAGTACACACATCAATACGATATTCTATTAGTAGTATGAGAAAAGGAGAATTTATGTGACAGCTATGTAAACACCCACAAGTAAAAGGGTGCGCCCATCAACAAGAATAGAAATATCGTGTGTGAAATTTTAAAAGGTTGGCCATGTGTTTTCCCGGGAAACGCTGAAAAACAAACAAAGATATAATTATACCAGCTCTTCTTTTTAATCCCTTGTTGAGTACCACACAGGAAACCTTGACGGTTGAGATGGCAACACAAAGCCACGTTGCCAACAGGCTTCAGACATTTGTAGAAAGGGAATAACATGATATACGGAAAGGTAAAGCCCGAAATCTGAACCACATTCTAGACTTGGATGAAATACAGTAACGGAATAAGTGAAACTATTTACGTTACCCAATCCTTATCTTTATTCAGTATTCAAATTCGATTGAAATTTATTTCTCGTTTTATGATTCCTGATTCTGAATCGATAATATGTAGGAGACAGCATAGCGTCGCGTTATTAAAATTCAGATAGAATACGCAGGGCCTTCAATATTTTAGTAAACAAAGCTGCCTTGCCGTAATCCCTGCCCAAATAACACCAACAGCATTAAATATTCATACACGATATCAATATTTGGGCTGCTTTGCCGGCACAGAAATAAAAACACGACAGCATTTCTAATTTTGTCGCACAATTCATTAGGGCGCCATCATTATCACCAATATTTATGAAAACAACAGCAAACGTAATGAAATGTTAAAAGTGATGAGAAAGTTCAGTGTCCACGACTTTTGCGTTACACAGTGCACAGTTTTTGCTACTCGGATATTATTTTGGTACACTTTCGAGCCAAGACATTGGGTACGGGATCTGATTACATAATAACCGCAAATGGGCGAACTGTCCGCGGAGGCACGAGTTTGGTCCGAGCAAACACACGCGTTGTTCCTTTAATTGTATTCGGATTACGGTAGTGTTCCGTTCTTTTTAAAGAGGATGTCCCCAATGGCCGTCTGTGCCTTGGAGTTAACCGTATTCGGAATAGAAAGACATAGAAAGTTTAAATTAAAGCAGTAGTTTACGCTGAAAGAAACACAGTCGTGGGACCACAGTTGCCGTACGTGGAATGGAATAAGTCAGTCACGATGGCAGACACACGAGCGACAAAGGTAAAATAAAAACGCAGAAATAGGCACATTTCGCACGTTAGGTGTACCGCCGCCGCCACTTGGGGTTTCATCTGTATACAACCGGGTTATTTTTAATCTTCTTGATTTCTTCATTCGTACGCCCACCGCAAAATCACGAACAGTTCCGAAGCGAACTTCTTAAAAGAACGATGTGGTAATTTTTAGATAGCTGATGTATTCTTACATAAACATTTGGAGATATCGATTGTCATTTCCAACTAATTTCGTTCGATAACGGGGAGCGGGACAACATTACACAAACAGTGAGAACGAATGAACAAAAACTTGATTACTTATATGATTACAAATTCTCGTAACATCCTCCATTTCTGTGAAATAAATCCCTGTATGGACGCTACGAATTTGGAGTGGTTAACCTTGTACTGTGGAAATGATACGATACGAAAACAAACGCGATTCTGTTACTTATTGTGATACTGTTACGTATATACGTTTTTTGTGACCTCCGAGACATATCAATTACTTAGCTTGCAAATAAAAAATAAGGCGTCGAGAAACGGGTAGAAGAGAATCAGAATTGGTCGGATGGATATGGTCTATCCCAAAGAATCCGGAGGCACTTCCTTGTATTACGTCCCAGGCACAAAGGTGACAAGAATACTAAATAGGCGTCGAAAAAACGGCGCTACAGTGCCATTTACGGAGGAAAATGTAGATCACTCAGGAAAAGTAATCTGCCATAATTAGGAGTACAAATTGTTGTGTCAAGTGCACGAAGTATTGTATAGCCAGTACTCTGAGCAAAACAAGTGTCGGCCTAATGGCGTCGTGTCGTTCATCAAGTGATATCACTAGACTAGATGGGATGGAAATGGAACACCGCCTATCTGTGCGGTCAGTTATTGTTTTTACATACACAGAGCAAACAATATAAAGGTTTCCACAATAGTCTTTTGTGGTTTGTCCTGCGAATCAATGCCAGCCTCTATTTTTAACAGCTAGTGAAAATATGTAATGGTTGGCGCTCTTGTCCCTGTAAACTCAATAGGCGTTTTGTACTGTGGGTTGAAAGATTTTCCGTTATAGGTTATTGTTGAATGTTAGATCTATTTCTGAGTATTTGGGCGAACTCGCAACCGCTTTGGGTTGCGAGTTCTCTACTGGGAATGAATACATAATTGAATAACCATTCATGTCCGACAGCCTAGCTTCCCAGAAATTGCTTCTGTGATTTACAGAAACGTTCAAACCCAAGCCAATATATCTGGGAATGGTAATTAAAAATGCAACGGCAGCCTTAGTTAGAATCGAATGAAAAGTTTCACAAATCCGCTAGACCATTGAGACGTCAATAAAAAAAGACAGCTCTAACGAATTCGGATCGGATTTCCAATAACTAACAGCTATCATTGTTTCTGACATTTTGGGAGCAGCATTGACAGATAAAAACCGTTTCGGTTCAGATATAATTTTATGAAGTAATCTTCGTTGCAGCACGATTTAACTAAAGAAACCTTGGGCATGCAGTTTTTCCTTATATGATGAATATCTCGAGTGGTACTGCGGTATAACTATTAGTAATCGATTCTGTGTCACCCAAGTTATCGAGACCGGAAATTCGCAATGACCAAATCTTACCTAACTCTGCAATATCTTACTATGCAAATCAGATCGTGAATACCTGTCTTATATCAGTTAAATCAGGATCAAAAACGAGGCAATTGTGTGGCGGGTTGCTAAACAAAATGAGAATACAGACGAACATTCAGCAAGAGCGATAACTTGCGAACTTGTTCTGAAATTCTCGAACAATGACTTTAAAATGGAGGAGGTTCTAAGCGAATTCTTTAAATTCCCCTAGCAGTAAAATACGACAACATTAACATTACTGCCGGGGTTCAACAGTAGATACAACTCCACTAAATTCCAGTTTGGAGACACTAAAGTTAGTTCCTAATTAAAACTAGATGTTAACGAACATAAACAGTAGTTATTTGGTTATAACTAGAGCTACAGTCAAGTCAATGTTCAGCTTCCGGCTAGACGGGCGGGAGCTTGTGACAATGCCGGGGAACCTACGATCTCTATTGAAACACGACAGCTTCCAGCGGTTACTATATAATTCAGGTACAACTGTATACGTTCCCAGTTATGCCATTAATATGTATTTGCGTTGATACAGAGCCAGATGCCAGACTGATGGAATTTCGACTATGTTGCTCTGTTATGCTGACAAAGGTAGATGAAAATATGATTAGGTATATTAAAGGTAATGCCAATAGAAAAGCATAGTAGGATTGATAGCTCACGTGGTTCGAACCCAAGCAGGCACTCTATCTTTCGTAGCTTTAAGTTCTCGAAATGGAGAAGAAAAACCAGGGTTCGACGTGACAATTATCATTGATAATAACATTTAACACAAAGGCATGTGCCCCAGAAGTGAGAACTTTATAGGCATGATGTCGAAAAGACACTTTTAAGTCATTAAGACTACGAGTGTTATTCGAAGTGCTACCCGTAAGTCATGAAAAAATACGAAACATGCCCGTAGTTTCGTTAATGTTCCTATTGTCTAGATCGCGGAAAAAGGCAAGAAGCTTAGCTTTTACACTGGATCTAACACATTAAGTTGATCACCAATTGAACCCTTAGAAATGAGTTTTCCTTAGTTGAAACCTAAGTTAATCGTTTTATCGTGCCCGAACGTGGTCGACCAGACGACTTTTCGTGCCAACTAAATCCAAGTTGATGGAGTAAGAATGGTTTATTATGAACTTGGTGTAATTATGAAATAACTAGCTTATGCCAGCGGCTTCGACCGCGTGGAGTTCGATAATTGACCCATGGGATCTTCCTACCGGGATGAAAAGTATCCTATGTACTATTCCAAACTATAATTTATCTTTGTGCCAAATTTCATCCAGATCCGTTCAGCCGTTCTGGCGTGATTGAGTAACAAACATCCATCCATCCATTCATCCATCCATCCATCCATCCATCCATCCATCCATACTTTCGGATTTATAATATTATATATGTAAGTATAAGTATATATAGATAGTATTGAAGTATAGATGAATCAAAAATAAGCTAGTAGTTCCCGTTTTGGGCGAGGCCGAGGTTCTGAAATGCATGACAATCGGTCCATTTCTTTTTGTTAGTATCCTCTCTAATCTGTCGCCCCACTAGTAAAATACGGTCCTTACTAAATGCTAATGCGTTTTCGGTCAAACGGATTTCGATGACATGTATTTGGCAGACAGGTAGACCATAAATGGGTTGAAACCGTTAAGACTTAGTATACTTTTTTGGAATGATTTCCGACATCCACGAAATAATGTCACTGAATCAAAAATAAAGTAAGACTACCCATTTGGATCTGAGCAAACTTCTGAGACGAATGACAAATTATTTTAACATAAAGAACCTACCATGACCAGAACTTCTTTATAGCAGATATCTTGTAAAGCTTTATACTAAATAAATAAGAAACCCGAAAAAGCCATTACCGCCATTCAATGCGAAACTTATAAGGAAAGATAGTATCTCAGGTTTCGATCCTATTCAGAAAGAAATGGTAACTCGAGCTGTTTTGGCGTTTACGTGTTCCTTATCCTTGAAATATTGCCAAACTGGGGAAGGGTTTGAAGTACGGAATAAGAGAACGTTAGAAATATCTTATGTCCTGTAATGAAGGAATATCAGATCTAAGTACGTCAGTACTCAATATTACCAAAGACAAGGAGGGAAAAGGGGTCAGATAATGCAGGGTATTGCACAGGGACATGTCCTGGATCCCTCTGTGACCCACAATTGAGACAGGGATCTCAATCTCGATATCAACGGTTCATTTACCAGATTTCGTTTAAGATTAGAAGTCACTACATAAGACTAGTGTCTACCCCTCTATCACGCCCATGTTCCTCTAAATATGTTGGACTAATTAACGTTCTTTGGTGTTCATGTTCAAGTCTAACTTGTCCGTAAGCTTAACTACATGGAAAGTCAAGTTCTAAACGACGAAGGGCTGACTTTCGACATGTACCAATATAGCCTTCCAATCTATCAGCTTATCCTAGGCCAAATGACAAGGCTACTATGTCACAAGGCCACTTTCAATGTACTTTCCTAGAATATTTAGTGGAGGAGCAATAGAAGGAAAAGGACACAGGAAAAGTTCATTATACATCTGAATAATTGATCAAATAAAGCTTCCACTCACCGATACAGTGTTCCAGAATGTATTTTCTTCACGCCGTCCATGTCTGCTGTGTTCTCCTTATCATTTCTAAACTCGACCGCTGATACCCTAATGGCTACTTAATGTGTAACGACTTAATGTCATTATGAGCTCCTCTTGATAATACTGATGTAGATTCAATTCACCTGTAACAAACAATTTTATGATCGAAACAGAGTGGAAAACTCGGAACTAGGTCTCACCACTTAGCATAGCCATTTGCACGAATAAAAATGTTATAACTTGAATAAAAGTTGGAATGTACGCGGGAAACTTTGTGGTTTTCGTACGTATTTTATGTTGGTAATGAAGAAATGTATGCTCTGCACCGAAATGTCAAATTAATGCTGTTAATTTCTTGCTAGATGCTTGTTGGGTTACTTTTTCGAGTTTTTACGTGACGATGAAGATTGTAACGAGGGTAATGTTTTTACGTAAGTGGGTCTTAATGTACTGGTTCAACGATTCGAATGTCAAGCGGAATGTCATTGCCTATCACAGAGTGTCTTACTCGTAGTTAAAAATTTAAGGAATCCAAGATGGTGGTTGTGTGGTTGATAAACCCGCATTTACTTTTGGGTTCGACGAACAATTTTTTTGCGGTTATTTGTTTATTCGTATAAAATAGCATAAATCATAATTAATTATTCTGAAGAGATTTTAGTATGTATTTGCGGTTAAGGACAGTTACAAGTATTATTCATAATTATGTAGGTAAGCATTGTGTCATTCAATAATAACAATAGGCCGATTAAACGTATATGTATTCAACAAGTGATACGAGACAAATAATTTGTCATTAATATTCTTTAATCACAATACAATAAATAAACGGTCCTTTGAGAGTGCATAAATTATTTACATACTAAGATAAATAAAGACAATGTCGAGTACTTGTTTTATTTATCGATAACATAACAATGAATACAGTTTTAAACTTCAAATGTTCGTAAAACAAAAATCCTATTCACACTCTGGTCATCAAAAGTCGAACTAAAATAAAGATCAAGGGAAATTAGCCCAAATAGTGACTCCTCGGCCCTCATAATTAAGAATAATGGAGAAGACTATAAAGGCGAAGATCGCTTGCATACGATACGTCTTTTTTTGTATGCAGAATAAAATTATCTAGAGATTACCATTGCAAAGCGAGCGAACTTTCATTGGCAGCAAAAAGTGATAGTTATTTAATCTGTCTACTGGACTAAAGCTTTTTACGTTACGTAAACTTTGGCATATTTTTTAGCAGTATTATAATTTCTTTTGTAGTAACGCAATTGATAAATCTGACACCTTTTACGAAACTGACGGGCGATCTTTGAACCTGCGTAGCTCGTTTGGCATTCGCTTTTCTATATTGTTGTTTAAAATATTCTGCAAGCATAGGCTTCCCTGTGAGGATGCCAAGAGGTACAAGGTAAGGGATTTAGTTACTAGATAAACGGGACAAAAACCCTTGTAGGCAGACAGAAACAATCAAAGAGTAACTATTGAAAAATAGTGGTGCTCAATTTCGCATTTTATGACCTGATCAAATTAATGTCTCGACTTTTAAAGAGGTGTATCTCCTCAGAGAAGTCTGTTGTAAAATACCGATCTCATCTAAATTTACGATTACTTTAGACGTGTAATGATTAATAAAAATAAATATTTTTCAACTAAATGCGGATAAAGTCCGTGGTGTTCTCTCGATCGAAGTATTCCATCCAGAGCACACTTTTAAGAGCACGAAATTTATTCCACAAAGCGCACACTTAGAGAGGCATCGACTTTGACTGAATATATCGATACTTTAAAAAAGTTTGAGGTGGTGCAGGAGAAGACTACCTGGAAGGATATAAGGTGGTACAATCTTCTATGATTAAGGTATTACGTAATCAAAACTACCTGTGATTGGGTTATTAATCCATACCAATTATAACCGAGTTCTGTAAACCAATTAGTCTAGATTTAGGTCCATCTCTTTGATGATACTAAGTCAATATTGATGACAGCTAATTCCACATGTGTTAGTTAATTGGACGATGTAACTCAGGTCACCAATTTAAAAAAAAAACCTTTCTGAACTATAAATTTTACATGATTCTGACATTCTCGTTATTTTGTGAGCTTCTAGTCTTATATTCTAGGTTCAAAGGTAATGTAATCTCAGCACAGCATGTCATTTAGCTTGTAGCGTTTGAGAAAAAATTAATTTCCTGATATTATCGATCGTCATTACTGTTATAAGTATTTTACATTATATCCTTGAAGTTTAAAAAAAGTGTCTTCAAAAAATTAAGTTTTCAAATGTCGGTATTCAGCTGCATCCGGTTAGACTGGAAGCCGACATCAATATAGTTGGTAAAAGGGGTAGGCAAATGATGATTCATAAGGCCTCGTTTTAAGAATATTCACAGTCGATACTGCTCATCTTTCTACACAAACTGTTATACTTAACTAAGGGAAAACGTCTATTGTAGCTCAGCATAACAATACAACGGAGAAAGGCACGTGAGTCCGTGAGATTACAACATAATAACTTCACGAATACATAATTATATTTTTGGCCACAACTCCCAGCACGACGTGAACACTGTGCAAAGTTTGTTAAAAGTCAGGCAAACATTCGGTACTTGTTTTCTGATACATTATACTTAAAGTCAAATATTTGCTTTAATAAACGGCTTTATGGGACGCGTCATGTTTGTTCTGGATAATTTGTTATCCCAAAATCTTTGGGTAGTTTGTAGTGCATTTGGGGGAGGCACGACCCTTTCCCTAAACCCGTATAAACCCCATAATCTTGTTAATGTTTGTTCCATTTCATTGTATGAATCTTTATTAGGAATATATTGTTAGTTATAGTTACGTTTCAAGAATAATACTAAGTTTGTCTTTTGATAGAATAACTATGAAAATTATCTATTTTTGTAACTTTTCTTTAGTTAAACATAAAATTATTCTGTTTCTAATAATAACAGAGATAATTGTGTAAAATTTTACACAATTATCTCTGTTTATTTCCTTTATTGTTTTTTCTAACATATTTAAAAATGTAAAAATAAGTTAGAAAAAACAATAAAGGAAATAAATAGAGATAATTATGTAAAATTTTATACCGTGATAACCAAAACTTTCAAACCACTTTGTTGAAGCGCGTGGACTTGAGGAACAATACTTTCGTGGGACGGTCGAATAAAAAGTGCGGCCGAATGAATTAACTTCAATTTATCAAAGAAATAAGTGTAATGTAGTAATAAAAGAAAGCTGTATAGCCCATTGTTAACCTGGCGAAGACACAGTCGCCGTTTGGTGCATTCGCAGTACACTTTGCTCATAACGGGGTTAATTGTCCAGGCAATTAGCAGAGCACGGAGGCAGCTCAAAATATTTATGATAGGACTTCCGATGCAATACGGAGTATAACGACGACGACCGTTTTTAGTTGCTAAATATTTACCAAAAAATTTTGGTTACGTAAAATTATTTATTGATCATTTTGCAGTCCCGGAAAATGTTCAATATTTTTGTCTAGAGGGAAAATTGATTTTGACCACTTGGTTTTTGAAAAGAGAATCGTGTTTACTGAAAATTATATTTAATATATTATGTCGATAATAATTAACAATAATTTATCCAGCTTCTTTTTCTAAGAAAAACAATAGATGTCTAGGTTGTCAAGTTATACGACCTGACGACATAACAATTAGGCTATTATCTCAGATTTACTAAACCATTTATCCTGCTGATTCCATTTCACGAGAGTTATAGACGCAATTTAGATAGAATTACAAATTAATTATTTTAAATTAGGCTAGAAAGATACATTTTTAATTAGAAACACCTTCTCATTTAATAAAATATATTGTGAAGAAAATGTCGTAATAATACTTTCCGCTTGTCATTTGGCACTATTTTTGCTGAGGTCTTTACAAAAAAACTTTGTGACGATATAAAATGTAGGCCGAGTTGAAAAAGGAGAGCTGATCTTTTAAGTCTGCAGTAAAGAGTTACGACAAACAGCTAAAGTATGAATTGGTCAAATGTCTTTGCTCAGTGAAAAGGTTGAAAAGGTCAAATATTATCGAATCTTGGGTTACCTAAAGTGGTAGCTTTATGGACCGCCCCTCTTTTTAGGGCCTCCTGCGACTTACGTTCTTAACAGTCTAAGATTTTATTACCGTTCAAATATGGTGTCTAGAGTTTTACGGATTGTATTTATTATCGTACTGATTTAACTTCGGAAATGATGAATAAAACAATCTTAACATGTAACGGAATAGAAGATGGCGGGATAGCTTGGATAGCATCCTCAGGAATAGTTGAGAAGAGGTATAATGTCGAAAGAAAGGGGGGAGCTCTTACCAATTTAACAATATGGTTTAAACCAGCTACAGAGCATGGACTATCTCTCTTCTATCTCCTAATATAAACTCCTTTGCAAAAAAAAAACGGGCGGTTTTGATTTTTCTACATGATTGGTAATCATTAAGTTTAACAGAGGTTTTAATAGCCAAACTATGTTACTGGCACTTAATAAAGTGTCTGGGTATGAAAAAAAGTTAATTCCAAATTCGAAACTTTTGTTTTTAAAAATAATAATCCCTTTTTCATTTTGTGAATTTAAATCGGTTAAATCTATCAGGCAACTAAAACCAACTTATCGTTATTTTTAGTAGAATAATTCAAGTTTGTCGCATAATCCTGTATTGTGGACTCAAAATCAACTCAAAGCATTTATTTCAAATAGACCCATGACAGGCACTTTTGAATAGTCATAATGGCTTAAAACAGATATCTTTACGTCGATTGTAATGGCAGAAAAAGCAATAAGAGCTAGTAAAATTATAGCGCTGCTGGGGGTGAGGGGTGTAGCCAATGTTACGTCTCACAGCGTTTAAACGTGAGTCGTTCAACCGTCCAAAGAACCTGGACTCGATACTGTACCAAGAGACAGGTTCCGTACAGAGAAGGCAAGGTTCTGGGAGAAAACGTTGCACACAACCACGAGACGACCGTTTTTTAGTGACTCAGGCGCTGAGGAACCGCAAATGCAGTTACATAGACCTCAACAGAAACCTTGAAGAGGTACGAGGAGCACAAGTTAGCCTATGGACAGTGAGGGGTAGGCTTTTAGCGGCTGATATACGCAGTCGACGACCAGCGCGGGCTCCCAAGTTACTCCGTGAGCACCGGAATCCTCGATTGAGGTTCGGTAGAAATTGCCTATCTTGGACACTAGGTAACTGGAGTAGCGTTGTCTTCTGCGATGTGGCTCGAATTTGTCTGAATGGTGAGGACCGACATCAGCGAGTGTTACGAAGACCAGGGGAACGCTATGCCGACATATTTTTTGAAGAAATCACCCCTTATGGTGGAGGGTCCGTTATGTTTTGGGCGGGCGTAACTTCCAGCTATCGTACCGAGATAGTATCCATTGAAAATGGCTCACTAAATGCGCAAAGGTACATAACAGAAATCCTTTGTCAACATGCACAATCCGTACTGACTGTAATTGGTGAAGATGCCATTTACATACGACGAAAATGCTCGGGCCCACGGTTCTGGCGACGTAGATGATATGCAAGAGTCTGATATGTATTCGTCGTTTAGATTGGCCACCGCGGAGCCCCGACCTTAATCCCATTGAGCACGTCTGGGACCTCCTAAAATTTTTTCATGTATTTATTAAAATACCATAAAAATACTCGTAGTCTTAATTTCATTATGCCCATAAAAATGTCCATTTTAACACGACTCTCTGTTTACATTGACTAAAACGCCGATTCCAGGACATAAATGTAACTATACGAGTATTCTCATTGATAATAAGAAATTTCTAGTTATTTATGCTAATGACATAATGAAAATATTAATGTTATACATAGAAAAGCCAATGACTGTAAGGTGCCCGTTTTGCAAAGGAGTTTATAAACATCACATGTCACTATGTTCGTACACGAACATCGTCATCATCCAACCGATTTCAATTAAACTTTGAGAATGTCCATGTTTGGTTCCAGCTTAAAAGATAGGTTAGTTCTGGCTGGAGCGGATAGGAGGCGACATGCGAAGCCAGGGGAAGCTCAATCTTTCCCCATGACTGATGATATTTTTTCGAGTGGGAGCTTGACATTTTACCGTAAATTACTGCATGAAGGCAGCATCGGAGTAGAACAATAATCCAGAGAGAAGAGGGCTATGTTAATTACGGCCTCAATGGCGTTCTTCAGGCATTTGGGGTACTCCAGTAAGTGGGGCATCAAGTACTCATTTATTTGCCTCTGAATTTTCTTTTGTTAGGACACCTTTATCGGTCCCATGACAACATCAGGCAATTGTTTTTGTTTAATCCAAGTTAATATAAAACATAGGCCTTCCAGATACAAAAACAAACCTAGACACATTTTCTTATTGACAGACTTACTTAAGTATAAGTAAATACAATTAGAGGTTAAAGTGTGAAATTACCGATTTATACTGCAAAATTAAAATTAGTTTTTTTCCAAGATGATATTTATTTAATCAAAATATTTACCCTCATTATCTATACATTGCCGCCATCTAATCGGAAGTTCATTTATGCCTTTGCAATAGAACTCAGAGGATCTAGATTTGACAAACTGTGTGTGTGAAAGCATTTTGTACTGCCTCCCGGGAAGAAAATTTTTTACCACGTAGGAAATTGTCCAAATCACGAAAAAAAAATGGTAGTCAGTTGGAACTAGGTCTGGCGATTACGGAGGATGACGTATGGATTCTGACTGCAGCTCCTGTAGAGTTACAACGGTGTCCCGTGCAGTATGAGGTCTTGCGTTATCATGGAGCAATAATGGTGAAGATCGATTCACGAGTCGGGGCTGTTTCACTGCCAGTTTCGCCATCATTGTTCGAAGTTCGGCACAGTAAACATCTGCTGATATTGCTTGACCACGCCTGAGAAAGCTATAATGAATAACACCATTCAGAGACCACCAAACAGTTACCATTACCTTTTTTTTGCTAAGCTTTGCTTTAGGACACTGTTGCGGCGTTCGACCTGGGGTCAACCATTGCATTTTTCGCTTACGATTTTCGTAAAGAATAAACTTTTCGTCACATGTCACAATTCGATCCAATATTCCTTTATATCTGTACCGATTCAACAAGGCAGCGCAAGTTTTAACACGCGTTTCCTTCAATGCAGCGTTATTCACCTGTGTGGGTGGTCTTCTACGTAGTTTGTTCTTCAAGTCGAAATTTCCATTACGAAAGTGTTTTTAAACCAAAAACGCATGGTGCGTTCATTAGCAGCCTCCTCTCCAAACGCAGCATTGATATTGCGAGCCGTTTCTGCCGCGTTAGTTCCGCGTCGGAACTCGTATTAAAAAATTACTCGGATTTTCGAAGTATCCATCTTTTCCGTCTAAGCTGATTGAAAAAAACAATTCAAATTCGAAAATCGAATGTTGCACATTTTTTTAAAGAAAAATCTTATAGTCTCATAGGTATAATGTAAAAAAAAGGTCATTCGAATATCTCAGTATCGTCTGGATTAATGTCAATTCAAAGTATTTATTACTATAAAACGGCAATTTCATACTTTAACCCCTATTATTTAAACATAGAAAAACATGTTTACATTGTATTTACTTTCTACAACATGTGTAGAATGACTAAACAAATGTTTGAAATGTTCAAAGAATTCAGTGAAAGTATACACACAATGGTTTTGTATGTTAATAAGTTGTGCCAAGTTTGATATTATTCACAGATGGTAATTTTATCAAACAATCATAATTATTGTTTGATAAAATTAAATTTTAGTTTAGTACATGGGAAGAATGTGAAAATAGCAGTTTTTACATTTCGACACAACATAATGAATTACACAATACAATAAATATTGATTTTAATATTGTATTAAAACACAATACAAAACACACAACACAACACAGTTCACAATACTTATGTAAGTATTGTGAAGTGGTATGTTTCTCAAATCAATAATTTTTTTTAAATAAAAATGTATTTTGTGTAAAAACAACAGCCTGTACAATAATTATTGTACTGGCTTGAGGCTTGTTTAGGCTTGTAATGTAATTACATTAAGTTTGTCAAATCAAACTGTAATAAAAGTGAAGTGTTGACTGTGTTCACCAACACTAAGTGGCGTCTAACTGAATGCCTAATGACGGTTTTCACCAACACTAAGTGGCGTCTAACTGAATGCCTAGTGACCGTTTTCACCAACACTAAGTGGAACCTAACTGAATGCCTAATGGCCGTTTTCACCAACACTAAGTGGAACCTAACTGATTGCCTAATGGCCGTTTTCACCAACACTAAGTGGCGTCTAACAGAATGCCTAATGCCCGTTTTCACCAACACTAACTGGCGTCTAACTGAATGCCTAATGACCGTTTTCACCAACACTAAGTGGAACCCAACTGAATGCCTAATGGCCGTTTTTACCAACACTAAGTGGCATCTAACTGAATGCCTGTTTTCACCAACACTAAACAACAAGAGAGAGTCCCAAACACACAACACAACAGTACAACAGTAGAGGAACAAACTCAGTCATAGTGGTTCAGTCAGTGAAAATGGTTGACACCATCATATTATGTATGTACATATTGAGAAGAATGACAAATGATTACTCACATATATTTAAATTAATCATAATACCTACACTAAGCATTAGAAAACCTTTGCACCAACCTACATGAATGAAAAGTAAACCTGATAACAATATAGGGCTAGGCTAGGATATTCTACAATTTTATTGTTCGCTCACAAATTGATTAGTCACACAGTGCTAGCAATCACAATAGGTTTACATCACAACTGTGTACGGCATTATGTGAGAGAGTAGGTGTTACAGTTACAAACACAAATATGTTTATACTTAGCAGCATTTAAGCCAGAAGGTGATGCAACAGAACTAAGAACTAAGAAGATGGGAAGAAGAGTTAGACAACAAAACCAACCACTGGTTGTCCCACATTAGCCCGGATCAAATGAACTGGAAGTCATGGGCAGAGGCTTTTGCCCAGCAGTGATGGGAGGTTAACAGTAACAACAATTTGTTTTCTGTGATTTCATGTGATAACTGCTTTTCAAAGCAATTTTGATGACATCTCTTGGGCGCAGTACCAGTCAGCAATGTGGAGGAATTTCACAGTGTAATATTTAAGATTTTTGACAGTTTTTTAATGATAATATTGTTTAACAAGTTATTTTGGAATAGGTCTTTAACACAGTTACAATCAAAGTAAGTGGACATATTGGATATTTTTGTTTGTGATTGTACTAGGGCATTATGTGTGTGAATAGGTGGTATCACCCAAGCATAGCGTTCACTATTGAAATATACGATTGAGTGTGAACTGTCACACGGTTCTACGAGGTATTTGGTGTTTAGATTAATTATTTATATTAATATGACCTATGTCACACTTTTATGGGTTTTCTTTAGATTGTGGTTGATTTCTTTTTTCTTTATAGTGCGGTTTGTACATAACCTGGTATCAAGAGTCCTATGTCATGACTGCCCATGGGCCTCTGACTTAGCTTTCATGCCGTCTAGAAATATCTCTCAGGCATGCTGGTTTTCTCACAATGTTTTATTGAGGTTGTTAATGCTTCCCCATAACTGCTGTCTACTCCTACTCATTTTTGTTCTGCTAACCACTCAAATGAAAAGCCCAGTCAGGGGGTCATTCTATGGGCGGAGTGGTCCAGCTTTTCTGCAACAGAAGAGAAGGCCAACTTGTTTCATTAAAAAGTTCAAAATATATTTACAATCCTATCTCAATCTCAAAAAAATAGGTAAACTAGAAAAGTGGAAACCATAATATTAGGGGTTAAAAAGTATGAAATCGCCGATATAAACTGCAAAATTAAAACTCGTTTTTTTTCGAAGATTTAAGTAACATATTTATCTAATCAAAATATTTACCCTCATTATCTATACATTGGTACCATCTAATTGGAAGTTCATTTATGCCTTTGTGATTTTTTTTTCTTTATTTAGGAAAATGGCTTTAATCGTGGAACGATTATGTCAGCCTCGTAGTTTTACAAAATAGATAGATGGTACATAATAACTAGGATCTAAACTTAATCCCCTTTACCTTAATCGTCTTTGTGATAGAACTCTCTTTCTGAACTCAATTTTTTTACCAGATATGAAATTGTCCAAATCACGAAAAAAATTGTGGTCGCTTGGAGCACCGTCTGGTGAGTACGGAGGATGACATGGTTTCTAACTGCAGCTCCTGAAGAGTTACAACAGTGTCCCGTGCAGTAATGGCACATGCAATTCAGTAGTGGCAATAATGGGTAATTGATTTGTGTTTCTTTCTGCAGATCAGTCAAATCAACAGGCACTTATTTTTTATATTTTTTTATCTTAATGATTTGATGTAAATGCGTCAATAATTCAGGTAAGGTAACAATTATACCATGCTGCTCATTCCTGGGTAGTTTGACTAGGATCGGCTTCCACCATCTCCTTCAATTCAGCGTTATTCACCTGTGTGGGCGGTCTTCTACGTGGTTCATTCTTCAAGTCAAAGGTTCCATTAAGAAAATGTTTAAACCAAAATTGCACGATGCGTTCATTAGCAGTCGCCTCTAAAAATGCAGCATTGATATTACGAGCCGTTTCTGCCGCGGTGGTTCTGCGTCGGAACTCGTATTCAAAAATTACTCAGATTTTCGAAGTATCCATCTTTTTCATTCAAGCTGAATAAAAAAACCATTGAAATTCGAAAATCGAATGTTGCACATTTTTTAAAAGAGAAATCTCATAAAAGTTTCACTCGAATATCTCACACCATGAGGGTTTAAACTTTGAATACTAGATACTTTGAATCAATATTAATGTCAATTCAAATTATCTATTACTATAAAACAGCAATTTCATACTTTAACCCCTATTATTATGTGGATAACCCCTCAGCTCACAGAAATATTGAGATATCAAAGATTTCTATCCAAAATAAGTAATATTGCACTTATAGGTTTATTTAATTGAAAAATATCTTTATAATTTTCATGTTTCATTAAATTAATTACTTTGAAAAAAGAACTTACCGGTGCCACACTTTAACATTTTATTCAGACTGTGTTCTTTAACATTAATCATGAGAGGCCTACAATCTAAATGTAGTATGCACTACTTCTTATCACTAACTGGCCAATCTAGGTTAAAGAAAAACAGTTGTGGAAGTACTAGATTAGCTATTCAATTTATCTACAGCATCCTCAGGCCAAATGGATATGGTAAGATTCCTTCACACTAAAGACCAGAACAATTTCTACAATAACTTGACACACTTTGCAGACGAGTTTACGGTGTCCACAACAATGTATGTTAGAAAACATGATAAAATTTCACTGTAGGCCACATCAATGAATAAGACAGAAGAATCTCAACATTTCTTCAGAATTATGACATAAATCTGCAAGGCACTGTTGTCAAATCTCACGAATCACGATATTCGCGGTCAATCTTTACGTAAAACACAATATCATCAGCATCGACACGTAAATAGCGAAATGTATGAAGACTCACCGAAAATGGCTACAAACTTTAAAAATGCACCAACACGGCAAACGCCTCATAAATGGAACGTGCGATAGTTTTTTACACCATCAGTTTCCCATACGATTGCACTTTCCAACAGCTTTTACTATTACGGCCCCCTACTAAAGCAAGTAGTACAAACAGGCATGAAAAATACTTGACGACTGACGTACTATTCTACGCCTAGGGAGCGGTCAGAATGTAATCTTTTCCGACGAACGAGTAAACCAATATGTGTTATATACGCACTTACACACAATTAAAGCACCAAATAACGTCACTTATTTCAATCCACATACGACGATCTTATCACAAATCACCATGAAATTATAATTTGGGCGACAACGAAGCGAAATCGTCCCTCCACCCTTCACCGTAAATGAATCATAGACAACTACGTTTTTTTGTAGGTTTGACTTTGTTCTGGCAACGACAATCCGATTCAGCCTTAAAACATCAAAAAAAGTTTATGTTCAGAATCATAAATTGCTAATAGATTTAACAGTATTTTAAATTATTTCCAATCTATACCAATATATTTTTGATATAATTTTAGTTTTTATCATACTAAACTTTTTTTTCCAACATGTTAAAACCACTGAGTACAGTTATAATAGAAGTTTAACAAAGGATTGATTAATAGTATAAATAAAACTCCCTGTAGTATGTACTCTAAGAACTGAATCAAATGGTTTTAAAAAAACTCACATTAAAAAAAATTGTACATCTCTTTCCTGAGCACTGGATTAAACAAGGAAAGAAACAGCAAAGCAATAAATTATCTGTAAATTACTTTTGGTACATGTATCCGATTTTTTCTATTTGTACTCAATAGTGAAGTCCAGCTTCACAAAATTAGTAAATTGATTCAAACTATAATGGAATCGATTTGCTGTAATAATACATAGTTAAAAATCGCCATGAATTTAGATTCTCCAAAATCTTGATTCAAATTAGAATGTTTATTATAAAATTATGATAAGAGCCAGAGTGTATCAAAATAATAGTGGTGAATTGACTGGGTAAAATTATAAAACAACTAGGATAAATTAATATTATCCGGAAAACTGTAATTGTGCTGCCAGTAAGTATTACTTTGGTTTGTGATGCTACCAATGCTACCAATTCAGCTTAGACTTGTTTTTCATCATTAGTTCTCATTTCCGGCACCGCTTATGCCGTTCAATGATGATAGAGAATCAAACCCTATAATACTCATTTAGGTCTTCATTAATTTGACCTATTCGCACCCGGTTTTCAAAAGCAAAGGCAACTCATCAGGTTATATTTCTTAGCTAGCAGTTGGTAAAATTATTCATGAACGTCTATTAAGTTTTAAGTGACTGAAATACTGATATTTCTGTAAAAACCAGAATTATTAGAAATTTTTGTCGAAATACTATTAATCTTTCTCATTTCCTGAATGCAAGTAAAAAAATAATGCATTCGTTTCATGTTACTCGATTTAACCCATTATATGAGTTAGTCGACTAATCAAAATCTATAATGATTATGTTAATCGGCTCATCGCACTAGTGTTGTACACATATATGTATGTTGTGTTGTGTGTGCGTGGTGATTTGTGTTAATGCTGATAGAAAGAAATTAAATAAAATCAGGTATATTTTGACGATGAAACTTACATAAATGTGAAGAAACACAGTGTTTTGTGTTATCAAGTGATAGTGAATCCGTCGGGAGGCGGTAATCGTGTACGTTCTTTCGCTATTTGTGGATTCTGGATCTCGTCGATGTACCATAAACAAAAATGTCAGCGATCCCGATTTTTTGTTTCTTGCTGCATACCCATCGTTATACCTTAATTAGATCACACGAATGATATAAAATAATGTTAGACGCTTTCTCCCGTGGTATCATCTCGTTCGAGCAGCGTTATCGAGGCAATAAATCGGCCATAGTAAACGTGCGTTTCGTGTGCTCGCGCCCGTCTACACCCGACCTATCTCATTGTTTATGTATGGAGAATAAGCCAGGAATTTTTATGGGGATTCGCGCTGTATTCTCGTTTTAATTGAATATCTGAAAACAATCAGGGTTTCTTGGCGCCTGGTAGCGACTGCGGGGTCGGTCCGCGCCATCGGCGTCCCCCCGACCGCCAAGGTTTTTCGTGATCTCTATTTATAATAATCTCTCGATCATTTGGTGCAGCATAATGACATTCTTGTAATGAAGTGCCGTTCTGTGGATTTGTGGGACATGTGCCAATTATTGTGCCCGTGACGAAACGCGTCGCGGATTAGTTTTGTATGTATACAAATGCACACCAGTACTGTTTGACTTACAGGGGATCACATGGAATTATATCACAGTGTAGATCCATGGTCATGCACTGAATTATACACTGACCGTGTTTGGATGTGGTAAACCCCTGTAAATGTGTTATTTATCACATTAGAGGACAAACAGGTACATTCATAGATTATTTTTTATTTATTTACAATCAAAACAACATGTAGTGTAACATTTACAATCATTGTTTGTTGCAAAAAATATTGTATAGAGTTTGCTAATTTCTAATAATTTATTCATGACAGGTATTGTGTCTAATGTGTAGCGCCAAGGACTTTTATCTTACATATGTTTATCAGAATTATATTTCAATATTCAATGCTTGTGATCAATGCTAGCTTTTAGAATGTTTTGGAAATGTCATGTCTCAATTCCAAATATCATATGCTTTATTTTTTAACAGTAAATTTATTACACCTCTGTTTAGGAGTGGAACAGTCCTTACCAAACAGGCTAAAATGTAATAAAAAAAAATGCAATGCATAATGCTTAATATTGTAGATATTCTGCATGTTGTGATTGATGTATTTAAAAAAAAAAACATTATTTTATTCTATTTGACCAGTTTTCTAAATACCAAAAATGTCAAGGCCCAGCCTTACCTGCTTTCTGTATTAATACAGGTAAAATAAGTACAAATACCATTTTTTTAAACAAAAACATACGCAGGAAAGGAAATTTTCAGACATTGATGAAATCTAGAATCATACCTAATTTATAAAAAAAAATATTATAAAATACTATAGTTAAAGGGAAAGTTAAGCAGGAAAATAAATGAAATCTTCTCTCAGTAGCTAACAAAGGATAATAGAAAGAAATAAAATATCAAAAATGAATTTTAAAATGGTGAATGAGGCCAGAGATTGCACAAGTTGGCGAGAGAGAGGTTTGGAACAAAAAAGGGGAGGCCTTTGCCCATCAGTGGGACACTTGCCAGACTTGAAAGAAATACTTAATATTTTTTTTTATCTTTTTAAAACCTAAAAAATCCAATGTAAAATGTAAATTCTTGAAATGGTTACAAAATGCTGACTATATCTATGTTCATAGTCATACTGCAATAATATATTTCCTAGTAACTTTATATTGTTCATATTGATTACAAACTAAATAAAATAGAACAATTAATATTAGATGTGCACAGCATTGACAGATCTGCTATGATTCACTACTTCACATTTTCTGTACTAGTGTTTATTTAGCAGCAATTCCCAAACTTGCCACCACAGACCCGGGGTTCAATAAAATATTTCAGTACCCACTGCACTGTATATTTTTATCAAAGGATCCATGAATGTTATTATGTTTTCTGGGTTTTTATAAACTTCAAGGAAGTAATTTACACAATGGATAAAACCACCCTCTAATATCCTGGAATATATTTATTTTACATAATAAAACTGTTAAATTAGATGGGGGGGTATATTCTTTACCACCTCACAGTTAAGGTAAATAGAATCAAAAATTCCAATCGATAAATCTCAAGTATCTACAATTAAACAAAGGTTGGGAAATGCTGCTTTAATTATATGTAACCGATGCATAATGGTGGTAATGTTGTGTGTACAGTCAAGTTGGCGAAGGCACGCAGGGGTATGATCAAGGAGAAGGAGAAGGGCGGAGGCGCCCGCCTCAAGGACGAGCCCAGTGATCCTGCTGAGCCCGGTAAGCTACTATTTATTTTATGTGGTTTTCTGTTGTCAAACTCTAAACATTTATTTCGTACTAGCCAACCGCAGCAGATTCGCCTGGTAATGGATTTTCACTGCTTAGAACTTGGATTTTCTGAGTGGATGCCGATGTCATAATAGCTATTTATATGGCAAATTTTACCCTAATTCGTCCAAGTGGTTTGGTCCGTGCATTGATAGCCAGTCAGGACAAACTACTTTATAATTACAAATAAATCAGTTCAGGCACTTTTGAATTGTCAAGGATTTGATAATTATTAATTTTACTGTTAAAAAGAAAAAGATGAAGCTACAGTCCGTTCACAGCCACTCAACCCTTGACAGAAGCAACGCAACAGTAACCTTATAATGAACATGACAACTAGACTGGCTAGGTGGCTTCACTGGATTTTTCTTCTTAGCCTTTCAATGGCAATCTAAATTGAATCAGCTCAGAATTTGGCAATAATATAACTGTGATTTTGACTGAGATGCCAAACCAGAGCCATAATAAATGTGAAAAGACAGTTTCAAAGCTGTTCATACTCATAAATGAATATACATAATTTAAGTTAGATAGCGAAATATTAAGAAAAAAAAAAGAAATCTGTTGTACTTTTAGGATTACCTAATTGAATTTTATATTGAAAATACTGAAAAAATAAATCATTAAAAAAATACTGTGAAGTACAGTGAAAGCCAAAGCAGTAATGCACAGTTATGCATGTAATTGATTCATCTCATTTATAATCCCGCACAGCTCTTGTTTATCATCCACAAACATAATTGGCAATCTAGATAAATATACTATAAAATCGTAAATCGACGGTTTTCACAGATAATGCATTCATTAAAGTGCCGCCATATCGCGTTCGTCGCAGAGAACTCGTAATTTTTTACACAAATTCATTCAATAACTTTACATAGTTTAACTGATG
Source organism: Standfussiana lucernea (assembly GCA_964057025.1). Taxonomy (NCBI): domain Eukaryota; kingdom Metazoa; phylum Arthropoda; class Insecta; order Lepidoptera; family Noctuidae; genus Standfussiana; species Standfussiana lucernea. The sequence continues at coordinate 6,209,537 of OZ059809.1, forward strand.
TTTATTGAGCACAAACTTATTTACTATTCAATTAATGTAACTAGCAAGAGACAAATCTTCAAAACTGAATTAATCTTTTGTTGAGTTTCTTAAAAGGATAACACGTAAAATTAATAACAAACCGCTGAAAATATTGGTTATTTTCTGTCTTAATTAATATTACGGTTAAGCACACACGCATTTATTACGGTATTACCCCATGGGAATGATTGGGGATTCATGGGAAATCCCGAAAGCTATATATAAGTAACAATATTTAAATGTTATTTTTGTGTCGTAATTCAGGACATGGGTCGCGTCCGCCATCAGCGTCGCTTCCGACTCCGGCGGCGCTGAAGAAAGAACCCGACGAGCCTCCACACAGAGTCAAGTTGGAACCCCACAGCCAATCAGGTGGCGAAGATTCTACAGCCGATCTTGGAGTGGACGGCATCAAGACTGAGATTGACGGCCTTATGGATAGTGACGGTAAGACCTCCAAGTCATGATTCATCATTAAGACCCCTATATTGTCCCACTGCAGGACCCACTCGCTTTACACTTCTCTCGATTTAAAGCGCCTAAGGACCACTTTTTGTTGAAAGAGTCCAGCTCATCCCGCCGTCTCTATCTGGGCCTGCCGCCATTTCGCTTCAGGCCTTATTTTTTATCTCTAATTTAGCAGGTGGTTTCCACAACTTCACCTGTCTTTGCCATTTCGAGTACAAACTTCTTAACACTACGTTATTTGTCTTATTAATAGAATTTCTAATATTGATTGGGCTTAGTGGCCACATTTATCACGGCATCAGTATACAGTTGTTTCTTTAGATCGCCAAAAGTGGAGAAATAAATAGATTTTACAGTAGAAAAATTTGTTGAAATTCTGTTTTGATTCAGGCGACCCCACAAAATCTCCTTCCTGCGAACTGGGCGGACCAGGCTCTCTAAAGTCGGAACGACTTTCTTCAGACTCAAATGATATATTGGATCCACAAACAGGTCTCAGGGGCCCAACAAGTAATCTTCAGGTAAGAATGCAGGTAATGAAAAGTAGAGGTTTTATTTTTAACATCTTTTTTTCTCTCTAAACATTCCATTAACAAAATTTAATTTTTCATTGTAATTTTTTTATATAAATTATGCAATTTACGCAATTTTGGATTGACTAAACATATTTCCCCTTTAAATATCTGGTTTTTTACTAAGCTAAATCATTTAGAACATCACATTTTTATTTTGTACCCACAGGATCAAAATCAAAACTGCCGCAACCCCAACGGAGCTCCAGAGAATATGGGGTCCTGTCGCATGGGGGGTGGAGGAGGTCCCATGGGCCCGGGGGGTCCGATGGGCTCTATGACGGCAAGTGAGGCGCAGACACTGCCCTCTAACGTCATCAGCAAGCAAGCTGGCAGTATGGAGGTAACAACATAGCTTAGTAAAATGGAAAAACAACAACTTGTCAAAAACTACTAAATATCAGACATATTAAATAATTTGATTCACCATCTTTGGAAATATTGTTTTTCTAAACTATGGACTCTTTCGCTTTTTCCTTGCCTGTGTAAAGCAAAACATATATTAAATACTGGATGTTTTCCCAGCAGCAAAGTCAAATCTTCGTGTTCTCGACGCTATTGGCTAACAAAGGCGCAGAATCCGTCATATCGGGACAACATCACTCGATTATAGCGTACCACTGCGCACAACCAGGCACTAAGAAATATCTCGAGGTAAATAGAACCATTACAAACTGAATTTTATGGTTACTCAGAATTAAATACTAAATAAATTGTTTGGTTTACAGAAACATCCCCTTAAAATGGGACAGTTCAACAAACAAAGCCCAGCACAATGGCTCAATAATCTCGCTATGGCCAAAACGCGCGGCGGAATGCGAGGCGGGCCTAATATGATGGGCGGGCCTAACCAAATGGGACACATGATGGGCGGGCCCATGGGTCCCAACATGGGCCCGATGGGTCACGGTGGGATGGGACACATGGGGCCTAATATGATGGGTCCCAACAGAATGGGTGGGCCGGGCGGTCAGATGATGATGATGAAGGGTGGCCCGGGACAGATGGGTCAGATGGGACCTGGGATGGGGCCTATGGATGGGTTTCCAGGGGGCACCCCGTCCTGTGGTGTCATGGACGGCCTCGGTGCTGATGGTGAAATGCCCTGGGACACCGTAAGTACACTTCAATTTTTTTAGTGACACTATGATTGGCCGCCTGAAATAAAAAACAACCAATCATATCAGTTGACAACAGCTTCACAGTTTTAGTCTATTGACTAATTTTTGAGTTGCCTTTCAAAAACAGAGTGTTACTAACAGGCAACTAATTAATTTTCATATATCTTTACAGAAAAACCCCTCTGTAATGTCAAACGGTATGTCGAATGGACCGGGCTCTATGCCTGCCTGTTCGGAGGCCGGGCCTACGCCCCAAGATGCGCCCACAAGTCAGGCCAACTCTGACTCAGGCCCAGATCAGCCTTGCCAGACTGGACCTAAAGGTAACTTAGCTATTATTTATAAGTACATGGTGGAAGGGACACCGACGCACAAACGGTTACTACGTATTCAGAACGTCATTCCGAACGGGGACATAGAAATTATTCATTGGTAGTTAAAAAAACTGCCGTTTCCTACAAAAGTACAATACCTACATGGTCAAAGGGAACGGCAGATTGTTTTTAAATTACAACAAACAAACACATAAAGATAAATAAGGAGTGAAATTTAAATTCCAACTAACTGTTTAACATTGAAACCTAATTGCATCAACAGAAAGCCCATTACATAAAATCATATCACAACTTCGATTTTATATGCATTGTTATTACCACAATGTAATTTCGAAATTCTTCTATTCTCGAGCTAATGTGTGCGCGTCATTCATCCGACGTATTTTATGACGTAAATCGTTGCATCAAAGATAAAATTGCAGTACTTATTAACCTTTGTGCAGGTGTAAAAATACCAGACGAGAATCTAACTCCACAACAACGCGCACATCGTGAGGAACAACTGGCCACAATACGCAAAATGCAACAGATGCTGTTCCCCGAGAGTGGGGGCAATAACCCCAATCAGGGCCCCAACGATGGCTCACAGGCCCCAAACGACATTAACCCACCCAACTCCAGTGCTAACATGAACATGTCTCCCTTCCCTCCTATGTCAATGGGTCCAAACGGCCCAATGGGATCTGGACCCAACGGCCCGATGGTTTCCATGTCAAATAGCATGAACTCGGGCCCGAGCTGCACAATGTCCGGCCCGATGGGCCCCAACGGTCCTATGGGCGGACCAATGGGCCCTGGGGGTCCGATGGGTCCAAACGGACCTATGGGTGGGCCAATGGGAGGTATGGGAGGGCCGGGTATGGGGATGGGTGGGCACGGGTCTATGGGCCCTAATGGTATGATGGGTCCGAATGGGCCGATGATGTCGGGTATGGGCCCTAACGGCCCGATGGGTCCAATGGGACCTTGTGGAATGAAGGGCATCAGAGGTCCGTGTGGAGGTCCAGACATGAAGACTGGAATGTGTACGGATATGCATATGGGAAGAGGGTGTGGAGGACCAATGGGGGTAAGCAGAATCAAAATAACTTTAAATTAGATTTATCCTCTTGAAATACATTTTCTGACTATTCCTCTCTCTATTCTAGCGGATGCCTAACCCCATGGGTGGTATGGGAGGGCCTAAACCATGTATGATGGGCGGACCCCACATGGGACCTAGAATGATGCCAGGACCTAATCTCAATGCTATGAACGGTAAGAAACTTTCAGTCGTGTGCTGTGTTGGTGAAAAGGTTTTGGTTTACCTACCATAAATATTCTGTGTGGAGTATACAGAAAGAATGTTCGTAAGAAACAATGCATGCAGCGCCCTCTATATCCTTAGTTTAATTTATTTTGACTAATAAGCATGTTCTTCAAACAAAAACACAAGTGGTCTACAGCACTTTGTTGAATCAAGACACTGTTTTAGTTACTTTTACTTTGAAATAACATTTCTGAACTCATCATTTAAATGTTCTAACAAATGATTCGATTGTTCCATGTTTTCGTAACTTAGGGTGTTACCATACTTATCATCGCTGGTTTCGGCTAGATAAGGCAGTCCGCACACCAGAGCAGCATAGCAAATATGCTCTAAGAATCAAATAATGCGCGATCTGTGCGACCTGCCCATGTGTGGTCCCTACCTTACAACTTTTTTCAAAGCTTGACGTCAAAATATTCTGCATGCAAAACCCGACGCTATATTATGATTTTCGCATGAACTGAAACTTGCGCTGCCAGCGCCCTCTACCTACCTGTTTATATACCCTATTCGATGGTACAAAGTGCCGCGTCTTCCAGGCGGGATCATGATGGACGGCAGTATGATGGGAGGTATGGTGCCTCATGGAGACTGCGGGCCTGATCATCATGGTATGCCGGTCAACGGACCTATGTGCGACGAGTATGGGCGTGGGAGAAACGTGAGTTGGATTCGAGTTTTTGAAGTTGGCGATGAGATTAGTGATAGGGAAAAAAACTAGATGATTCTAAAAGCCATTTATTATTTCCTAGCTAGCTTTGGTTAAAAACACGGGTTTTCAGAGTAGAATGTCATAAGTATTGCCAAAATATGATGGCTGAAGAACTGTACTGCACTCGTACAGATCCAAATTCAAAGAAAATCTTTAATAGAATTTTGATCTTTTGATGTATAGTCGACTTTGTAATTGCTCTTCTTCATTAATTTTAGAGGTGTTAGCCCACCTACCCAGCAGTAGACAAAATAGATTTAAAAAAATAATGTAATAGGGTGTAAAATTCTTCATCCACCGTAGAAAAGGAAGAATCCTCTGAGCAGACAGCTATTGTGTCTAGTGGGCTACTACTACTCGACGATTGTTGTCAAATTTTCGAATTTACTTTAATCGCACTGAAAACAAATATAGCGATTTAGGATAATTATGTCAGTTTAGTTTCTATGTGACGGTATAGATGTCGCCACTACTTGTTACTATTTGAACATTCCGCACTAGAGTGATTCTACAACATTAACAGTCTTATGTCCGCATGCAGATGGGTCCGGGCGACCCGGGCGGGTTGGGTCCGGGAGGCAGGGCTCCCGGGCCGGGGCTGCGGAGCCCCAAGAGTCCCGCCTCCGCAGACATCGACTGGCAGAAGATACACCACCAGTTCTTCGATGACCCCAAGTCTATGGATAATGATATGAGTAAGTTGAATTTATTATGTTGACAACTTGTGAGAACTACAGAGGTGATTAGTTATTCAAATGCGTGTTTTACATGGAGCCACTGCAGTTCAGACCTCCACAGACCAGTTACTGAGTAAGACGATTCCTATTTCAGTCTCCACATGTGACAACTGTCAAAAATCGTGGTTTCCAAACGTTGTTCAGGGCAGGACAAAGTTATAGCTAAGTGGTTTCGGGTATCTTCAAGTAACACAATAGATATTTTTATTGGCAAAATGTTAGTAGTTCACGAAAACGCAGTGATGGGCAACAACTAGTAATGTACAAAATATTTACAGGCACACAAGTAAAGTCGCCTTGCTCCGAAAGGGGCGGGTGCCTCCCGCCTCCGCCTTATGGAACCTCGCCCTTACATCGCTCCGCCTCTGTGCCTATTGGTAAGTTACCATACCTCATCACGTCTGCGGAGTTTTCCTAGCTAATTTAATTTGACCTTGTATTAAATTTTTGAATTTAATTGAATGTAAAGTGCTAAAGAATACTTTATACGCACTGAAAAAGTTAAACGAAGAAATCTAAGCAAAATAATATTGATATCAAAAGCTATTTATTCAAATAAGGCTGACAATTAATCAGCACTTTATGAATATATAAAATTACAAAATACAGCCCCCAAAACTCCCACACTTTACCACTTTCTAGCGTTTTAGCTGGGGAGATAAGTATAAGGTTGTCTGTTAAGTACTCTATCCTGTAAAGCCGAAGGTTAATTGTTAATTTTGATGATGGTTGAACACCGGTGGCTTTTGGGCCGTATGATGGATTATGTTCCACATCTTCACATATAGAGGAGACCTGTATCCCAGATGCGGAAACATAATAAGCCAATTATACTTCGTCTCTTTATCTACAAATATATAAACCAGCTACTTACCTTGTCTAGATGACCGTTACTCACGATCGGCAGCAACGCAATCTCCGGGCCACGGGCCACAAATGCCGATGTCGGCCGAAGCCTCTCGGGCGGGTTCGGGACTCAATAGTCCTGCGCATTGCAAGCCGGGACCTAAGAACGACGCCCCAGGTCGGTACCAACGCTTGAATATTTATTTTTGAACTAAAGTTGTAGAGGATAGTGAATTCAAAGGACATTAATTATTAGTCTTCGTAAAAAAATGGTAAATGATGGTGCTACGAGTGTTGGACGCAAAAAGTGAAAGAGAGAGATCGAAGGTAGCTCCCTTTTTATGTCTCACGTCTTAGTCGCACTCCTGCGCTGTCGTTATCATTGTTGTGTGATAGGTTGCAATTGTACAATATGGCATATCGAGTATTATTAGAAACAGTATACTTTGTTTGAAGAGCTTCGTCTCTAATAGACCTATCTGCCAATTTAATTCTTATTTTTAAACTAGATGTGCTATATTATGGGTGGGTTCTGCGAAAAGTTAACAATTTAACAGTGTCGAAATAGAGAGAGAGGAACTCCCAAATAAAGTGAGGGTTTATGGATTTAATGTCCTTTTAATTCATATCAAGGATGGTAAGTCAACAAATGTCGCATGAAAAGTTATACATAAAATCAAGCCATAGATGTAGTAGAGAGCATGCTCATATTTTTTATCTGTGTTAGACATTTTCCCAACCACGACAGAGTTTTTATTTTTACACGTTTCATCCCGACACATTGGCATGGAACATTATTTTTTCTTTATTTTTTTTTGTTTTTCTGTAGTTGTAATGCGTATTTTTTTGTTTTCCCTCCCCTCTCCCCGCAAAACGCTTGACGCTTGAAATCCCATCGTGTGATGAATAACAACGAATAACATAAAAATCCTTCAAAAATACGGAATACGCCTCTGACACCCAAAAACTGGACTAAACCCTAACTTACGTGACCATATCAAATTGGATATTGGACCAAAATATTGGATCAAACATTGGCCACAAAAGAAATACTAGAGAAACTAGACGAGGGGGTGTTTGTCCGTACTCTCCAATGTTTGGCGGCGCAACAGCAGAAGAATCAACAGGGTAGCTCGCACGGCAAGGAGCCAAGTTTGATGCCCGTGCCGTCGCCACAGCAGATATCGTATCTCAACCAGTTCGAAGGTAACTTGATTGGATGACCACAGAAATAATTAACAACTTCAAACACCCGGGGTCACACTTCTTGTTCATTTTCTATAAACAAATACGCCACTCTTCTTACAACTCTTAAACCAAACAAATGCAGTGTATTTCACTTTACATGTCTTATTTGGTAAACGAACACGGGACATACACTATCAAGTTAATTTTAAGATATGTTTTGACATAAGTATAGAGTGTAACCCCAGGCTAATTTTACTTTTGTGTTATTTCTGCTTGAGACTCTAATTAAGAATGCATATTTATTACGCTTTAAATGTTTTCTCCGTAAACACGGTAAGATTATCAAGTTCCTTTGAGACTAACTTATACACTCAGTCATTTTGCAATTTTTATTTCATACTTGAGGGTAGCTACACATTTGACTGATATAGAAAATGCGTAACTACCCTCTAATGTATGTTTTTATCGTATCATGTTTCATGGTAGTATCTGTGTGTGTTTTCTATATTTTTTATATTTTCATTTTGGTGGTGGTTGGTGAAAATGTGCTAACATAATGTACTTTCATACTCTATGGCTAATTCGTTCTTTCATTCTACATTGTTCGTCCAACACATCCTGTTTGTCTTTTATCTATGGTAGTATAATATTTTTTTTATTAAACTATGGCAGGTCAAGAGTTAACGATACAGAAACAGCCGAACACATCACTGAAAGACAACGGGCCGCCGTCAAACAGTGGAGGGCAAACGCCACAATCTAATTCGAATCAGAAATCACCTGCTGGGTATGTATTTATTGTCATTAACACTAAAAACGGGATATTTACCATGTTTACTATTCATTCTGAGTTCCCGATATTTTGGCGCTGTTGCAAGCACCGTGAGTGACCACGGATAAACTGATGGATGACGGCGATGACGGATGTATTCGTTGTTCTAATATACGTTTGTTTTAGTGATAGGTGTTCAAGTTTTATAGCTGCAACTGCATATATATAATGGCTGTTCTAAACTTTCCACTATTCCGAAGTGTATGTGTCGTAAAACTGCGAAACCTACATAGAACCCATATAGTTATAATGTCAAACTAAGAATTTACATTGTGTACTAAGGTCTAGACTGAGACTATAACACTTTATTGAACCTTCTGAAAACGGAAACTTGAAACTTCTGGCACATCAAATGCTATGGAACACTACGAAACTTGATTCAGACTGGAACATTTCTTGCGGCCTTTTGATAAAGCCAGTTTGATATCCACACCCAAAGTTTAAGGCCAAGATCTATAAACGTTACTCAGCACCGCCTTAAGCTAAACGTCATTATTGTCGTCACATAACTGTCAAACTACAAGGGCAAGATAGAGACTGGAACATGTCACGATTCACACACATTTTTAGGCCCCCAGATCATGTTACACAAATCAGAAGTCTAAATATCCTAATCTAACAATGGTTATATTCTCCATAGCATGATGCCGGGCACCCCCGAGCCTCATGGCTCGTTGTCAGAAGCGAGAGCAGGACGCTTCTCAATGGAGCAGAGCCCCGGCTTCAACAACCCACAGACACCCACCTCTGCTGCCAACACTAAGTGCCAGGGTAAGTCAATGCCGACATTATCAAGACCTAACATGACGGTAGACGCTTAATTTTTGGCTTTCTTAACAATAACTTGAAAAAGTTATCATTATGTGTTCCTTTACTTCCTTCAACTATGCTTCTTTTATTAGGCCCCTTATTCAAGGTGTCAAATTAGATGTTTATCTTAGCAAAAAAAAATTCAGGTAGTCATCATTCAGTGGATTTGTTTTCTGACAAATCGTACTAACCAATTTTTGATTTGTACAGACGAAAAATCCCGCCCAAGTCCGCAATCAAACCGGTCGAGTCAAGACAGCGCTTCAAAAACGCCGCAACGAGACACGCCGAACCTGAACCAAGGTCCCTACGCACCAGCTTCATCAGCGTCATCCTGTCCCGGTAGCGTCAAGAGTAGCTGCAGTGTCGCCAACAGCGGCACTGTAACCACAGCCAGCGGCTCCATGGATGACTCTATGGCAGGAAATAATGAAGTAAGTTGTGTTACCTACGCACTAGCATCGTCAGCGTCAAGAGTAGCTGCAGCGTCGCCAACAACGGCGCCGTCACCTGCTTCTCCATGGATGACTCTATGGCAGGGAATAATGAAGTAAGTTGGCTTGATAAGGTTACGCTCTGTACCTTTCTGTTTAAGCCTTCGGGGAATACAAGCGTGATGTTACGAGTTTTCTTGAAAAAATAATTCCAGCATTTCCTATAGACATCTGTAATACCAGAAATAAAGCAGGTGTGATGTCAAAGAGACAGAGCTAAATTGTTACATGTGATTGTTAAAACACCGGGCACCCATAACCTTCAAGCTACTATTTTGACTCGTTGTAGTAAACAAGTTAGTTGTTGAAAAGGGACTTCGTAGACTGGAATGACGCTAATGATCGCACGTCGTACGCACGTATACACGACGGCTCAGCCACTGATAACGCACAATAAATGTGTTAACACAATTGTAATGATATGCTAAACACAAATGTTATTAATCAACAGACGACACTATCCGGCGGGCCTAACAGCACGAGTCTTCCCGGACCCTTCCCCGGGCCGTGCAGTATGAACAGGCCTGACAACATTCCCATCAACCCCAACCAGGGCCCCAATGGGCCCATGACCTCCACGTCTTCCTTCGACCCCATCTCCTCACTGGCACAAATGTCGCAGCAGCTCACCAACACGGTGGGCGGTGGCGGCCCAGGGGGGCCCGGCGGGCCCATGGGACCCAACGGCGGCAACATGGGCCCCTTCGGATCTGGACCACACCATATGCAGCACCATCACTCAATGCATCCGCATGGACATCCACATATGATGATGAATGATTTAGGTAAGGAGTTGTCTTTGTTATACAGTTGTTGTTTTTTTAATGTGTCTTGTCAATTAGTTATTAACCATTTTTTTTGCCCCAGGATGCCATATGGATAACATGGGAGGCCCAGGAATGGGAGGACCCATGGAAGGCATGATGGGAGGTGGTGACTTCCCGCCAGACATGAATCTGAGTCCGAAAATGGGTGGAGGACCCATGGGCGGGCCTATGGGACCTATGGGGCCCGACGCAGCCATGATGGGGGGACCCAGGATGGGCGGCCCCGGCAAGATGCCTCCCTTCAATGGTGCCAACGTGCAAGTGAAAGCGAGCGCACCCAACACGATACAGTACCTGCCCACGAGGCCACAGATGCCTTGCAACTCGGGGCCTAGAGGTCCCCCCAGCCTGGACTTCCTGCAGCGAGTGACGAACCCACAGATGCAGATGGAGGGCGGCAAGGGCGGCGTGGCGTACTTCCCCGGCGGGCGCGGCATGGAAATGGAGCCCGGCATGCGCGGCGTCATGCGCGCGCCCGGGATGCTGCGCATGCCGCACCACTACCCCGCCGGGTTTAACTCGCCGCCCAAGATGCCCGACCCGTTCGGCGGGCCCGGGCCCAACCCCATGTGCGGGCCCAGCTTCCGCGGCGTGAAGGGTGGCATGGGCCCCGGCAACGTTCGCATGGGCTCGGCGCAGCCGTTGCCGCCCTCCATGGGTGGGCCGGGGCCGGGCTTCAAGGGCCAGGGCTTCGCCGTGCCGTCCACGGCGGACCCCACGTACGCGGCGCAGTTCCACAACTTCCAGCAGCAGCTGTACGCGACGGGCTCGCGGGCAGCGCAGCCGCACCAGGCATACCCGCCCTACCAGCCGTCCAAGTGATGCCCGCCGCGCCACGGCCCCACAGCGAGCTGTTCAGTTTTAGCGACGTTCGTTCTTTTGTATTGCAGACTGATCGGTGGTAGTTTGTGTTTCCCGGCGGCGAGAAACGCGACCGTACTTAATAAATTGTACACCAGTGAAATGAGAGATCAAATATTTTGTTAGTGATTTTCGTTAGTCCGCGTATTATTGTGAGATTTTTCGATGTTGTGAAGTTTTTCAAACTAATTTTATTATGTTTATTGTAGCGTATCGGTTTCGTTTAGGTCATTATTCTAGGTTTCTTGACTGAGCATGAATTTTATGTTAGTGAATGCAGATGCGTTTGTACAAATTGTACAAAATTTAGACGTGTTATTGTGTACTCTACATAATTTAAAGTACAGTTTTTAGACGTAATTTTTTGCTAATGGCAATAAATTAGTTTTAGATGGTTTTTTACACAGACATGCCAGAATTTCAGTGTATCGGTTCCTTTACTTAGCTATTTTTTATATATGATTCCTATGCACACAGATATCTAGTCAATTTTGAAATTAATGGAGCCCGACCCTGTGTTAAAATGTAATCTTAAACTATTGAATCCGCACTTTGGTTACTTTAATAACACAGAAGTACATAATTTTATATGTTTTGTCCATTTTAGTTTTATATTAATTAATCTAATTAGTGAAATTGGTTTATTATAATTATTTGGCTTAATGGTCAGTATAAATTGAAAATTAATGTGTCAGTTTTTTAACTGTTTCATTTGATCTGAATAGCAATGTTTTTTCTGTCTTCCAATACCTTTACTAGGCTCTTAATATAACAATACCGCTAGTGTCGAGTATATCATTATCATTTTATACTCTACTTAAAGCTAAAACTTGCGACATGCAAGTACTAGTAGTCTTTACTTTTAATAATTAAAAGTACTTAAAATCTGATGCCATATTATTTGCCACATGAATTTAATTTCGTGATATTTTTAACCGTCTTATTTAATTTATTATCGTCTGTAATTCTGTATGAACAATGCCAAGATAATCTGATCGCAACAGTTTTTGTTTTAATCATAGTACATAGGGCATATTAATATGCTAGGCTAGTAGTCGCACATTGTGGTTGACACAGTGGCCTTGGTTAAGTAATGCCTTGTTTAAAAAGCAATGAACCCCGGCGGATGCGAAGCGAGGATGAGCGTTCACACCGGACCTGCGTGCAGACTGCAACTACCGTACACACAAACTAAACTATACCAAGTTAAACATAACTTATACAAATTCCTCTCATCTTACGTATTTCTAAATGTGGCCAGCTAATTTGTGTAGCACAAATGATAACCCAAATTAGCTTCACGTTTAAAATAGTATCACTTAAGTAAAACAAGACGTGTTATTAATATCGGCATCGAAATCTATCGTAGTATTTGACAAATCGCGCAAATATGATCTCTATTTTAATTGAATAAGGTCAAGAACTGTGTCAAATGGTCTATGACACCGATGTATTAAATGGTATTTTAATGTCGCAATCACTTCGAGATTTTTTAATTACATAATTGTATTAGGACGTGGTGGATAGGTGTCTAACGTAAGGTCTAAGCTAAATTTGAGCATCATAACATCATACAAGTCCAGTACTCCCGTGATCTCATTTACTGCTTTGTGCCAATTGCCAAGTATCGTTGATGACGTAACACGTCGAATAAATAGTCTCGGAGACACGAAGCGCGTTCCAACGAAATTATTGTAAAGATTTATGCACCGCGGTGTTAGCTCAACGTAGTCACGTAGAACAGTCTGCACACAGCTCTAGATCTTGAGATTACAAAGGGCATGGAGTAATTGTGAGGAAACAGCACAACAGTCCAGTAAGAAACACCCGCTAGCAATTAGATAGTCTTAATTTAATTGTAATTATAATATAAGGTAAAGAATGGTTCTTGTTTTAGTAATAAGCGAAGAGCAATGATATAAAATAGTTTGTGTAATATTGATAAGAGATGAAATTAAGATGCAAACTATTGGTTGTGATTCTGACACAATTTGTTAAGTTGTTCGTAGATTTGTCACACGGAGAATTGTGGAAACTTTACTGATTCACGATAAGGCCCTTTTTAATTTAATTTTTTTGTTTTTGGATATTTTTTACTTGTCGTTCTCGTTTGTACATCGCTAACAATAATTGTACAGAGTACTTTTGGACTTAATTTAAGGCAATAAATGTATTTATTTTATAACTCGTGATGTAAGAATTTATTCTTAATTATTATAAAAAAATATATAATATGCTTGTAAACTCATGTTTTAATTATTATCTTGTCTAGATAAGTGGAAAACCCCAACACAATAGTTACCTAAGTACCGAGCGGGAGGACAGTACGAGGCAAATATCTATCATGACATGGAATGTTAAATCTAGGCAAAGTGGTAATAGCAGCCTTGATAGTATTGTCTACTGCGCACCTACAATCCATTGCTCGGCTTTGAACCAGCTAAGAAGAAAAGTATATTCTTAACATTGCTCATAGCTCTTTACACTGAGTGGCTGTGTCATCAAGTCCTAATAATATTTTTCATAAAATATGTTGACATGCTCTAGTTCTTTTTTCAATATAAACTCACGACTTCTTCCCATGGATTTAGGTAGAAACTACAGAACACCACTTGCTACAATCTTTATAATGGATTCCTGTCGAGTGGTCGAGTGCGACTGCTGAGCATGAGGTCCTGGGATCGATTCCCGGGTCGGGCAAAGTGTTATTGGGTTTTTCCATCAGGAATTTTTCAGTAACAGCCACGGAATCTAGATTTTCGCCCGGTTGATGATAATAGGCTCACCCCTATTACATGGGACTTAAACAAAACTGGCGAAATGTGGGTGTTAATAATTGACAAGCTTCTGCCCGCGACTTTGACTGCACAGCTGACAACTACTATAGGGATTAATGTACTCTGCAGTAGTGTAATCGGCATTAGTACTTCCAAATGACATTTTACAAACAATCAATTATTATGCCTCTTTGAAATATTAGCTTTAACCCAAAAAACGACAAGTTTCTGATTAATTCCTACTGCCCGTTGTACTAGTAATTTTCCTTTATCCTTTGGGCAGTTAGAGATGAAAATTGAGAACAGTCAAATGTCTACTACGTGAATTAATTGGGACCGTGATAGATTCTAGTTTCTACCAAACTAGTTACTGAATACTGGTGCTTTTCAGATTTTAATTACAGGACTTACAAAGTAATTAAGGTAACTATGATTAACAATAACCCCAGGCGTGTAGTGCGACGAGGTAAGTTATACATTTAAATACTAATAATCAGCTAACTATCACAAATGTATGATTAGTTAGAGGTAGTCTAGCTTACTTTAACTCCTGATGAGCCATAAATTCCAATTCACTCATTTTATGTATCCAATCAACTATTGTTTATTACCCTTCTGACCATATTTAGTTTCAAAAGCAACATAAAGTAAACTTTATGTTAGTAACTCACTTTGATTTTCCCGCAATTTTATCGTAACCCCGTCGTAACGGAAGGAAGCTAGAATCGGTATTGCAGTGTGGCACAGATAATAAATATGTTTATGTAAAAAAGTATGTTTTAAATGAAGGTTCTGAATATTACAGAATATTCTATGTAAAATCTAGGCAAAAATGTCGTAGTGCGTAATTAATCAAAAACAAAACAATGTTAGGGGTGGTGGGTCATGGATGCAGAGAGAAGATAATGGCTCGATGACTTATTGTCACAGAACATATATACCACTAAAGCGGCTTATTGTAGTGTGATAGCGACGCGACGTCAACAAAACATTTGAACGCTGTGATTGGTAAAAAAAAATAAGTTGTCTATGGTTATCAAACTTCAACCAATCGCATCTTTTACAAAACACACTGCTTCTTAGATCGCTTTGAAATGATGCTAAATGGCCCTTTGTTCATTTGTAGAGTTTTTATGAAATAAGTAGTTTTATTTAATAATAATTTAATATTTCTCACACTTTCAAGTACTTTAATAAAAATATTAAATCAAAAATATTTTGTAAGAGGGAAAGTAGCATCCTTGACAAAAGTGGAAAATTACTCATTCATTATTCGAAATTAAAAAGTATATGAATTTGTCTATGGAAATACAGAACGGAATCTTGTAAAAGATTAGGCCATTTCATAAAACAAATGTATAGTAACTCGCAGAAAATATCTTCGGGACAGTTGTATTTATTTCAGCTTTGCATTTTATTTTAAATTGATTCGTGAACCGCATTGTAGGTCTGTTGGAAAGGATTCATCGTCGACTCTAGCGGAAGGGTTAGCAGTCTCGTTCTGCAATAGAAAAGATTTGCATTGAGAGAAGACGTAAGGTAAACATCGATTTTAATTTTTTTCTCCTAAAATGGAATCGTGTAATGAAAGTAAAGATTGCATATTCCTACGCGTAAGTGGTTGTATATTGAGTGTTTATAATGTATTTTTAGTGTATCCTTGTACGAAATGAAAGTTTGACTTTTGCCACATATTCTTTTGAATGGCAGCTGACCGACGTACATCTAGTTACGAGAGTAGGTACATAATATGCAACGTAAACTGTGTTGTGAGCTTGTAAACGTATTATTTTCAAAAATATGTTGATGATTGGGTGATCAAAGTAGTTACAAGACGCTTACGAAAGCAGTAGATTGAATTGTTTTTTCTTAGGTAAAATGTCAAATAGTGAACTTGTCAACTGGGTTGAGTCATTGTTGCGATCCATATATCTCCCCAACTTATTGTTGAATACGTATTTTCACTGTTTACCTGAATAAAACATTATTTATGGAATCACGACTGTTTGTAGATGATGTTTTTTCTACAGCCCATTCAGTTGTTTTCATTCAGTTTTTGCTTAGATCTATCCTTTTTTCTTATAATTATAAAGTGTACAAGTCTTTTGTTCATTTTCTATAATTTATGAATCACTTAATCATCAACAAAAGGCTTTATAATAAACATGTCTTGTTGTCTGTTAGAGGGTCACATAAACTAGATGGTTTTCAAGTAACTGTTCTTTATCTTTCTCTAATTTTGTTGTGGCTCTCCCACAGTTGGGTGATATGCTTCTAAATGGGTTTATTATAATGCGTTACCCACTTACACAACTTTACTAAATAGGTCATTGGTTCACAATGTAATTGGTGTAATTTTTCAACGAGTTTACTGTTTAATTTTGTGTTCTTTGCCAGTGAAACAACTTACATCGGTAGTGAAATAGTATGTTAAAGTAGGATCATAGAACCAAGAAAAGACATATGGATAAAACTTCTCATAAAAGGTATAGTGATTTTGTAATCAATTTTATTATCTGAGCCCTTCACAGTGAATTTCGCACTCTTCCTTCATTACACAGATTTTTACATTTGAAGATAATCTTGTACAGTACATGAGGTTTTATCTGAGACTAATCATTACGATTCTCTTTGTATGTTTAGTCATAATTGCAATAATTGTAATATCTGGTTTGAATAGCAAACCATTGTTGTTTACTATTCAAATCAACTCAAAAGTAAAGCATGTCTATTAAAACAAGTTCTTCGGTTTTTGAATTCAAAACAATCAAATTCATTCATATTCATAATGCACTTTCAAATTAAATATGGGACAGATTTGTAAGCATACTATTTAATCTTTTATCCATATAAGAAACTATTGCAAAGTAGGTGAACACAATATTTGGAAGTAATTTAAAGTTCTGAACATAATGTTGTAATCAATAACAAAGAAACTGGTCACTGACAGGGTTATTTCCATGAAATGTCTCAATAATTATCTTTATATTGTAATTGTTGCCAATAGTTTATTAGTATCTTTACGGGGTGCATATATCTTTCATCAAGTTATGAAATATAGAACATTTTATATTAAAAACATGCTATGCTAAACACATAAATGAAATGATGTCAAAAATCCATTGAGAACAGAGAGTTTCTTGGTTATCTTGGTTACTTGTAGTTTATATAAACCTCTAAAATAGTTGTACATAGATTGTTTTAATAATCCAAACAGGAAAACCTGTAAATTATACACTTACACATTGATAATATACATATAGGTTATTGAGTAGTCTTTTTTGAGGAAATATCTATATTTACCTAATAGTATTTATGGTATATTCTACTGATTGGTTCATACAAATCAATAAGTTTTGTAAATAACCAAAGCCTCCAGCATGATGTTTATATTATGAGCCTGTGTAAAATATGATTCAGATTACCTGATAATAATAAGCGTTTGCCTGATTAATCGGTATTATTACCCACAGAAATATTATTTTGCATAGAGGGGCTATCAAAGACAATCATCCCTTTCATCTTAGTTATACTAACTCCTAATCATTGCAATCGATAAGAGGATGAGTCATATTGCAAAACTGTTTATTTTCAGATTGTTTGAATAGAAGGTTCCAGAAAATCTTTTGTATTATGGATCAAGGTCATTTTACAACATCAAAAAGATTGAAATTTATGTTACTATAAATTAAGACTAAAATAGTAATTGTTTCGAAAAGGAAATAATACAGTTCATTGTCTATTTGTTCAGAAGGTTTTCAACAACAAAACATTCTAGAAACACATGTTTTACTACAGCTTGTTGATAATAATACTTTTTTCATCAAATATTGATACCATCAAAATCCCTATCAATAAACTCTTATTTTTTTGTTGTACACATATAAACTGCAATGTACAGCATATTACAGAGAGAGATTAACTCATTATTGGGTTTGAATTATGGTGATTGCTTTTTACAAGGACAGCACAACCCATTTGAAAAAGTTGTAGTGCTGTATAGCGAACGTTTTTGGTCAGCCCTATCACCAGTCTACTTGCTTTCTGCTTCTAATAGGATTTCATAGAGGCAAAAGTAACAGTTTTCTTTATTGTAACTAATATGAAGCAACAGTCTAATGTGGCTAATATTTGATTGAATGCCACCTCGGGTGACTGATGATGTTTAGCGGTAGCATTGACACCTTACATTGTCATCACAACAAACAAAACTAGCCATTACTGTGAGGCCTAGTTACCTAAAAATTATAATAAATTAGAAATTATTCTATTAATTTATTTTGAGTTATTACTTGTGGTTGATGAGTCAAAGACTTACGTTATAAATTAACCATTTTGTAAAACCATGTTTCGTACTTAGAATATCTTGAATAAATATTTATGTATTATTTAATAGGTCAACATTGACAAATATGGCCCATTACAATTAATTTGGTGAACAGTAGACAACTTCACAGATAATAAATAATAATAAACTTGTACTCATGGTTTAGATACACTATTTTATCGTTTCTTAATTCGGGCGCGGGTTTTATCGACATATCTCGCTCGTATCAGTACGATTTGCGATAAGGTGTGTTTGCATAATAAGGGAGATGTTTATGATTTTTATAAACATTTAATTAATTGATAATTCTTAAAAACCATGTGGACAGATTTTCATCTTGTATTCTAAAGTTTAATTGAGAAGAAGCCTACCACAATTTCAATACTTTTTAATTACCTGATTATGTCAAAGCCAAAGGAAGGGAAGGGTTATTTGTTATAATTAGGTATTGTTCAATTAGTTTTTTAGGTCATCAACTTATCTAGCACTAATATTTTTATAGCCTACATACAGTATTTTTCATCCTGTAATTACATCAATACATCATTGTTTGAAGTAATGTACTTATTTATTTTGTCAAGCTCTTTTAACGTTATGTTTCATGACAATGATTAATTTACTGAGTACCAATTTCTTCAAGTAATTGGGCAATATGATTCATTACAGACTAGTTATATTTTATTTTTATATTTCAAAGTCTGTCAAGAAAGCATTTGATAAAATATTAATAAAAAAAACGAAATGCATTAGAAGATTACATTTCGTCATCACAAAAAAGAGCTTAAAATAATAAATTACACCTTACGCAAGGTGAGAGTAAGAGTGGGAATCTATGGTGGTCATAAAAGATGGGCTAGTCACCTTTCACTAAATCGGTTTTGTAATATATAAAGTATAAACTAGTTGCGCGTCTCGAGTGGCGCTTGCGCATCACTGATAAACGCGATCTAGACTCAAGGAGCGCGAAAATATGCATGCAAATGATTTTCCAATTCCGGTGGAATTTAAATGTAAATGCAGTTTCTTTACGCCAATTTCGTAGGCTTTGTTTACACTAGTATGGTAAAATTTTCGTCACTCGGTAGCAACTGAAGCGTTAATAAATTATCTCCACTATGTTAATACAATGGTATATAAAAAACGAAATGTGTTGACCGCAGTGTAAATCTGCCTTTCTAATACAGGCTTGCATAATGCTCATCATCACAGTCGATCATAGATAGCTAGCCTGTTATCAAATGCGTTCTGCATTTAATGAGGCATTATGCATTCCTGCGGTTCACAAATTAGCAACGATCAGTGTAGCATACGATTCACTGTACTACTCATATAGTTTTACCTGCAAATGTTGATAATACTACGCATAAATATTTACTTTGATTAGAATTAGCTTCCAAAAATGTCATAGAAACTGCAAATATAATAGAATAGAATAGAATAGAATATACTTTATTGTACACCAAAATAAAAAATAATCAATAATGTATAATCTGCATTTTATCGTAATCTATTCAAAACAAGATGATACTCGATAAAGTTATTTAATACAATGTATAACAAGGACGCGTGGCTACATTTTTTTTTAGTTTTTACGGAAATACAAACTTAGTTAAAAAATCATTTAGTAATTTGTGTTAAGTAATTTGTTTTTTTTTTATGTTAAGTTTTTATTCTATGTGATTAAGTAATTATAGAATTTAATTTTATCAAAATATAGTTGTTTCCCTTTGGTTTGTATTTTTATGGAGAGTAGATTTTCGTAGTATATAAAAAACGCTTTACCAATAGCTTCTGCTGCTCATACCCTTTGATAAAATAGGTATACCACCAATAGTTAATTGTCCAAATCAAGAATTTCTAGTAATAAATGAAAAAAGTATGTTAAAATTATTCTTACTTTGAAACTTAACATTGAACTTCTACATAAACCTTAAAATCCCTCTCTTTGTGCCTATTGGCCTTGTTTTGCTCTGTCTCCTGCTGATATGGAGGGAAGTGGAAATTATGTTTTTCCTACTTCTCTGCTATTCTTTTCTGTTTCACTTCGTTGCGGGATCCAAGACAGTTATATTGTTTCTCTGGGACTTCGTTGAGTTTCATTGTCTCGGCGTTTTTCTGGTGGTCGCCACTGCTGATTCTGGCTTTCAGGAGTCGCAGTGGTTTGGGGATGGTGTGGCGGGCTTGTCCCAAAATCTTAAAATCCCATACCATACTTGCACTTATACACTTTCTAACACAGTTCTCATAATTCCTTTCTCCTTGTTTCCAGGTTGCAGTAGAGTATTTTCTAGTGTACACTGAAGATCGTTTGCCATTTAGAGGAGGGTGCAGAACCATTGGCTCTTGGGGCTAGGATGTCAGTGTTGAACCAGAGTGGAGAAGAGCAGGTTAATCCTTTAAAATTACAGTTACCCCTTTTTTCCACCGAAATAATAGGTAGAGGTGTAGCTATACCTTGAAACGTCCAAATTATGTGATTTAAGTCTCATGTAAGCTTATTGCCATCAACAGATCACAAACTTAGAATCCGGGCTCCTATTGAGAAATTCCTAATAGGAGAATTCAACAACACTTTGCTCAACCTAGGAATTAAATGTAAGACCTCATGTTAAGTAATAAGAATTGTGACCGACTAACGAGGCAGTCAATTTTCTTTAACCCATCCAATAAAAAATGGCTGGGTCAGTCTGGATGCAGAAGGCGGACAGGATGTTAGGGTTCAGGTTGGGAGAGGCCAATGTGTCGCAGTGGACTGCACTAGTCTGAGTTGGTCCACCTTTTCAATAAGGCTTTGTTAGTACTAGGCCATACCTTAATCCCTAAGGGCCTGCCAACATTATACAAAAAAAGAAATTGCATGGTTTTGAATCTGTGATTAGAACCCTTAGGCTGAGGCTACATTAGGCCGCGACGCGACCTGCGACACATGAGCGATTAAAACAAATAAATGAATGCATACGTATATGGCTACACCGTGCATCAAATATTACTAGCGATCTTTGATTTATTTATGCGATAGGATCAACATTACTGTAATCATGGCATCGGCTACATCAACGTATCAGCGAAATTGAAGCCAATGAATCGCTCTTGCTAATTCGTTGTGTAGCATGTGAACTGTAGCCACGTCATCGCCTGATATACGCCGGATTTTCGCTTATAATGTAGCCACACCATGTTTATCTCGTTTCGCTCTTTCAGTAGCATCGCAAATCGCTGCCTACTGTAGCCTCAGCCTTAGGTTATACTTAAAATTCAACTGAAAGTAAAAACATAAATTGTGATTATTTTTTGAGTACTTAAATCTGTTTTTTTTTTACCAGTTATTTGAGGTTTTTATTTTCGAAATCAATATTTATAATTGCAAAAAAAACCTAAATATATAATTTTGTAATAGTTATTTACCATCCTAAGTTTGAATACATATAATGTCAAAACAATTACAATGTCAAAACAAATACAGCTAAGAGATACTAAGATTTATATAGATAATTATGCGCACACCCTGTACTTAACACAAAATCTCTTTTTTTCCAGGTGGAATGTCCCCTGTGTATGGAACCCTTGGAAGTGGACGATCTCCACTTCTACCCGTGCACATGTGGATACCAAGTATGTACAAATTTAACCATTTACCATAAATATTACATAGACTTATGCCCAGTTTAGGATATAACGTGTTGGGGCGTAGCATGATGTTGAATAACTTCCTAAAGAATTGCCCTATCATATGCAAAAATATTTTTTCAAATCCAGCAGGCAGTTACAGAGATTTAGCTCGTTCAAACAAACAAACTCTTCAACTATTATTAGTATTAATTGATAATTTGTGTGTAAAAAAAAACAGTATCTGATCTCAGAAGTTTGACTCCTTTATAAGGGCAGTTTCATGTTAATTGTACTATGGGTATCATCTTGTCTTGAGTCTAGGATCGCTTGAACCAGGGCCGAGGCTGTTCCGGACACTGGCAGGATACTTCAGTAAATTTCCTATGTATGACAGTACGCAAAATACGTGATCTGGACGTGGAGTTGTGGATACCAGCCCCAAATACAAGTATTTGTATGGAAATGTCCGTGTCCTTGTCTACAATTGGTCAGCACCAGTTTGAACGTTTCTTTAAAAGGTTACTTAGCAAGCGTACAGTCACGAGCACTAATATGTAAACACTTAGCAACTTTTAAAAGTGATTTTCTCCTACTGTTCTGATTAAATAAACATGTTGTTACGAACATAGCATTTTGGAACTCATATTTTTATGAAATAGACCCTATCTCCAAGTTACAATCGTTATTTCTCGCAAAAAATTGCTTTTAAATTTAGGAAAGTGTATACATATTGGTGCTCGTGACTGTACACCATCGTCAACAGAATACAGTTTGTCGTTTGACCCGCAGTGGTAAAACAAGCCAATCCAAGCTATGCTGATTTGTATGACGTCATCAGTGCACAACTATTAGACTACCGAGAGACAGGATGTGTGTTCAATCTCCCGACTGTTGTCTGTTAAGTGGTAGTTATTCAGATTACTAGCTATATGCAAGCCTCAATATCAGACTATACTAATGTTATGAAAAAGGTAAAAGTTTGTACGTATAGGGGGTAATCTTCGGACTTACAGATCTGATTCGGAAAAAATCTTTCTCTGATGCCCGGAAGATACATTATCTCATAGTCTATATACAGGACGTTCCTGTGGGATAATTCCCGACCATAACGCAAGCGAAGCCACGGCCAAAAGCTAGTAATGTGTAAAAAATAAACCTTCGCCTTTTTACCTACTGTTTCGTCTTAATAGCTTTTAAAGATCAAGTGACCTTTGTTGGATGATGTAGTCAGTGCTCAAAGTTGCATGTAGTAGGTAGGTACAGTAAGCGCTTTATAAACAAGAACTTAAGTTTTTCGACCTGGCCCAAGATTTTTATTGCCAATGATAAACCAGTATTTTAAATGTAATAAGAAAAACTCAACGATTGACGCTTACGCCATATTATCTTAATACTATTATAAATTCAAAAGTTTGGATGGATGGATGAATGTTTGTTTGTTATTAAATTACGCCAGAACGGCTGAACGGATCTGGATGAAATTTGGCACATAGATAGATTATAATCTGGAATAGCACAAAGGCACCTTTTTCTTTTACTCACACATAAACACTAAAATTTTCACGCGAACAAAGTCACTGGCAACAGCTAGTGTACATATAAATTAAAGTTGCTTTTCGTGTGTAACCGAGTTTTTTTCTTCTAACATACGCAACAGATGTTGATGCGGTTTTTCCATCATATAGAGAATTTATTCCGGAAAGTTTACGTGTATGTGTAGTACATTAATATTTAAGTACTGTAATAAAGAACTCAATTGATTTAAATAAGCAGATGACTGCCTCGTTATCTAGTGGCCGCAAGCGCGATTGTTGGGCAAGAGGTCCTGGGTTCGATTCCCAGGTCGGGCGAAGTGGCGCGTTCGTGTTCCACGCGCGGCCTCAAAGAGATGTCAGCATAGGGAAGGGGCCCGCAAGGGCCGATGCCTGCCGGGGCTGCAGGTTGTTCGAAAGAGATACCGCGGCCCCGGAACACAAAGGGCGATGAAGGAACATGGGTGGGTTTTAGTCAGTAAGAGTCTGACACACCCTCCCGCTCAGCCCAGAGCGGGAGAAGTCATTTGATGATTTCCCATCCGGTCAAAAAGGTCGGGCGAAGTGTTATTGGGTTCCTCCATCAGAAATTTCTCAGTAACAGCCACGAAGTCTGAATTTGTGCCCGGTTGATGGCAATAGGCTCGCCCCCTATTACATGGGACTTAAACATAACTGCCGTAATGTGGGTGTACGTAGTGGGTACGTCTCTGCCTAACCCCTTCGGGGATTACAGGCGCGATGTTATGTTTAATAAAGAAATATCATTTTAACCGAGGTCGCTAGTTTCTAAATAAAAATAAACTCCTAGTAGTTACTTGTATTTGGGTATCACTGTTTATCAATCTACGTTTCGGTAGTTAATGTCAGACAAAAGTTGATTAACATTAAGTGCATATTTATCTAACAGATAAAGAAAGTGTAAACAAACATACAGAGGATAATTTCGATCTATGCTACGCTATTACGTCACTCGATATGAATGCATTGTCAATTACTAGTTTCTCTGCTATTGCCACAAATTGAAGTAAATAATGTTTTTAGGTCAAAATATCAAAGATACAAATCTTTCGATTCACCTTACCGCGTCCAAACATAATTACTTAAGTATGGTTTTGTTTTGTTGGCAGTCTCATTTTAATAGTGTTGTCTCGGTGACACATACTAAAATTCGTTTCTATCCTTCCATGGGGGATGTGCTAGCTCACTCTTCTAAGTATCTATAATTATCACGCGACTTAAGTGCGATGAGGGCATGTACTTACCTAAAGTAACGGTATAAATCTTTGCCAAATAAGTCTATTACCATATAACAGGAATATTCCGGCTGCTATTGAGAAAATCCTATAGGAAAACCCTATTATATATATTTATTTATTATTCCAAATGTATTTATATAAAAAAAAGTATAGACAGATATTCCAATCGCTAAAGTTTAAACAATGCGATTTCCCAAGCCATTGACATTTTGACCTTTTCCGTAGAAACGACTTTTTTTTTTCATTCACAATTGAAAAACTTCCTGTCGATTTATCTTTCTGATAAAGTGATAGCGATAAAGTTAAATAAACAAATGCAGACAACAAGTATTGGGTAAATAGAAATACATGGTTCGGGTGATTTGTACCTGTTCTATACTGGTCTAACATTAATAACCTTCTATTAAAATTTGCCTTTTCATCTTTGGTACCGGCAAATGAGTAATAAAAAGTAATTTATTCAAATTGGCCTGAAATTAAGCACTTTTTGAACGTAAAATACAGGGTTTTTGTTTATCTTTTTCAACATCTATTATGAGCACGGCCAAGCTAGTACTCTCTGCCAGCGTCTGGGTTTCCTTCTACCTTCCTGCCTTTCCTGGGATGTTCTGGGTCCTGTCGTTCTATCGTAGACCAAATCGATCGGTTTCCATCAGGCGAGGTCAAGGCCCAGAGCTGGCCCATTAGGCAATAAAAAGAAAGTAAAGGCAATCCGTCTTGAGCATGCGTCGTGATTGGTGGTCATGTTTTCTCTGTATGAGAAGAGGCCTTTGACCTTTCATCTGCCTAGCCTTTTCCCAACTATTTTGGGGTCGGCTTCCAGTCTAACCGGATGCAGCTGAATACCAGTATTTTACATGGAGTGACCGCCTATCTGACCTCCACAACCCAGTTAGTACCTACTGGGTACTACGATACCCCTTGGTAAGACTGGATGTCAGACTTTCGCGCCACTGACTACCTGTAACGACTGTCAAAGATCTACAAATGACATCCGGGACCAACGGCACAACGTGCTTTCCGAGGCACGGAGGAAACTCGGTATGGGTGGTCGCCCATCCATAGACCAACCCAGGCAAGCGTGGCTTAACCTGAAGATCGACCCGAGCGGCTGATGTTATTTAACCACGAGCTCCTCTCTGGGCCTTTGACATTTGAGTGGGAGAATTTAGGCTTTAAAAAAAATTAGCTAATGACTTTAAAAAAAAAATACATGGAAGGGACACCGACGCGCAAACGGTTACCAAGTATACAGTACATCATTCTGAACCCCCCAAGAGTCTACCTACCCTGTCTTACCAGACAGCAAGTTGTTAGAGGGGGTGTCTAACCAGGGTTTGCACGTACGCATATTTAAGTATTGCCACTCATGGAGGCTATTTCCAATTAAAACCATATCAGCCTCTTCAAATAAGTCTAGGCAAGAGCGATGACCACTAATTTTCTGGCACATATGCTGTACAAATACAAAGGATAGCTTTGTGGAAGTTCTTACCAATGTAGACTTCACTGCTTCCCACTAGATCTAGAGCAAGACCAGGATTATTATAATAAAAATAAAGTTGTTAAAGGATAAGTAAATGCAGTATTCTTTGTTCCAGGGACGAAATGCACCTTCCAGTACAAAATATAAACTTATGACGTAGCGAATATGATCCTATTTTGTGTGTTTTAAAGAGGTTGTTTGCCTTTACAGATATGCCGGTTTTGCTGGAATCGAATTCGGGAAGGCGAGAACGGCCTATGTCCGGCTTGTCGGAAGGCCTACCCGGAGAACCCGGCAGACTTCACTCCGCTCAGTCAAGAGCAGGTAAATATAGAAGTTACAACAGCTCACAACTTAGGACCTATTATTAATATTTATCCGTGGTGCTAGGCAACTGGGCGTATCCCAGTCGTAAACGTCCGTTTGTGCCCATTGGCCTTGTTTTGTTCTGTCTCCTGGTGTTATAGAGGGAAGTGGAAATTATGTTTTTCCTACACATCCGCATCCTACATATTCTTTTCTAATTAAATTCGTTGCGGGATCCAAGACAGTTAAATCGTTTCTCTGGGACTTCGTCGAGCCTCATTGTCTCGGCGCTTTTCTGGTGGTCGTCACTGTTGATTCTGGCTTTCAGGAGTTGCAGTGGTTTGGGAAGAGTGGGGCGGGAATGTGCCAACAAAAAAAAATAGATGTTTTAAGCAGTTTTCATAGTTAAATTAGAAGATAGCGATCAACCGTAGGCATTTGCGGGACGTTTGGAGATACTTGTTCCAGCGGATACTCAAATATGACGCATTCTGCGCTCTTGTGTTGATGATTGACTGCTTCCTAGAACAGACACAACGGAAAAATATTAATATCACTGCTATGCAATTGTTAATATGACGCTTGGGTGTGTGCCTGTGAACTTCTTTAAGAATCTATGGTAAAAATATGTATTATAATATTATATGAGTCGAGTCTAGTGGCCCGGTGGCCTATATCATTAGATCTTCAGAAGTCCACGTATTTGGACACTAACATTTATGCTACATGGTTTGACCAGGAGAACTACATTCGCACCGTAGATTCTATGAATAATTGTTAATTTTTTACATACATATCTGGTGTTTTAGTTAACACTTCGCTGCTAAATTCAAATAATCGATTTTTACTAGTATGCGCCTTATTGTCAACGTAATAAAGGTCACTATAATTAGCTACGTATGGCGGCGACTCGGGAGGCGGGTTGTGCGCACACGAACGAATTATTGTTCGATCCATATGCTGGGTGCTTAGCAGCGAAAGTGTTAAATACTTCAGTAATAATTTATGTATTTTTTTACAGGTGGCAGCAATAAAGACGGAGAAGAAAGCGCGCGAGCAGAAAAGGCGGAACAAGACGCTGGAGTCTCGACGCGCGCTAGCAAACGTGCGCGTCGTGCAGAACAACCTCGTGTTCGTGGTAGGCCTGCCCGTGCGCCTCGCCGACCCAGAGGTAAGTGTGTCATGTCACACACGTACGCAGCATGGTTATTTTGGCGCGTGGCCCTGTCGGAGTCAAAACTGTCATCTTGTTTTTTCGCCATTCAATAGCGCCCTGCCGACAATGACATTCAGGCGCCTAAAAAATAGTTGTAGATAGATAGAATATTCTTTATTATGTATACCATACATCATCAACTTCCTGCCCTTGTCCCATTCTACTTGGGGTCGGCGCAATACATTTTGTTCTTCCATTCTCCCCTGTCAACCGTCACGGCATTATTTACTCCTTTCTCTTTCATATCATTCCTCACACAATCCATCCATCAGCACTCTTTTAGTAACATGCGTTTCATCCCTCCTCATTACACGTCCATACCAAGACAGATGACAACGATGTACACCATATAAATAAGAATATTCATTTATTCTATTGTTGTTTAATACCAATAACAATAGAATAAACAGCAGAATGGCTTTCTGGAAGCCTTTTGATAACGTTATGGCTGACGAAGCTCCCATATCCTCGCTGACTGAATTTCGACTTCGACTAGGCACACAATGAGTGATATATGACGATTCCAATCAGAATCGATGTAACTTTAGTGGAAATTTAACTTCTAGTAAATAATCATGTCTTCAATGCCAAGACGCTCTCATTGAATAGTTGTATTGTTTGATTGTTGATTTTACAAGTATGAGGAAACCACATACAGGGGTTTATTTATAAGCGATGCTTGACGATGACGACTGTTAAACCATACATTTTTGACTTTAAGCGTCTCGGAACTTTAACCATCGTTTTCAGCGACTAACCATATAAAATAATCATCAGTAATGCTAAAAAAATCAAGTTTGTTCCCTTGACTGTTACAGATCCTCAAACGGCAAGAGTACTTTGGCAAATACGGCAAAATTCACAAAGTAGTTATAAACCAGAGTACCACGTATGCAGGGTCACAGGTGAGAAATAATAAGACAAATACTAACTGCTCAGACATACTGCCTACCTTTCCGGCTAAGGGAAGGCCTGTTAAAGATGATCGAGAGGTTGTTTTGAGGTAAGTATCTCTAGAAAGTAGACGGACAAGTATTTAAGACTGCTCTAAGGAGTCTTCCCTTGTTATGATAATGGGCTAAAAAGTGCGTTAAGCGATTTGGGACCTATTCTATCACTGACCTTTTTGATGAAACCCTTTTCTTTGGAATCTAACACCAAAGTAAAACAATTACCAGATTTCATCAACATTGTGATCAATGTTCTTTTATTTCTGTATCAGAAAAGACTTATGGCCCCGCCAGGGAATTATTGCAACAGTTTTAAAACAGAATAAAACCATAAATTCATAAATATTGTGCGTCGCACATGCGCTTGGCGGCTCATATTGCACTGCTGGTTTTTAGCCAGGAGTTTGAATATTAAAGCGACTGTCAACATCTGAACTTATAATGTTCTGACATCGGCAAGTTATATGCAAACTTAGTAGCTGTCCCAAAAGGGCAAGGTCCGAGAGAATTAAATGTAATTGGCGTAGTGTAGGTGTACTATAATGTGTAGTACAAACCTTAACCTACGCCCGACCTTGATATTTTGTACGGTGTGCTACACACGTCGAACTCATCCAGCATGATTTGGTACAAGCTGGGCGGCAAAATCGAATGTATGTTTTGCGGTTTTGCCGCCCGTTATTTTGTGTCGCACGCCTTAGGGCTCATTTACGGAGACGTGGTGTGTTGCGCGTCGTAGCGTCTCGCAGCGAGTTGCGAATTTTTTTTTGGTTTACGGAGAGGGGGTGCGTGCAGCGGTCCGCTTTATCATACGCGCAAACACAAATACACATGACAGTGTGCGATGTTGGTGACGGGGACGCCGGGCGTAAAGTTGCGCGTGCGACGCCGCGTGAACAAAGTATTAAAGAAACTGTCTGGCCGCAACGCTGCGGGTTCCGCCGCAGTAACGCTTCATTTCGAGCATACGCGCGTAAAATCGCTTCTCCGTAAACGCTCTCATACATCGCCATATGTTTAATTGGAAGCGGGCCGAGTCGCACAACACGCCGTAATTACGCCCCTATTGTTACCAACGTTTATTTGACCGGCATACTTGATAAACTTAAAAGCTGTATTCCTCCCCCCAGGGTCCGTCGGCGTCAGCGTACGTGACGTACGTGTCGCCGTGCGACGCGCTGCGAGCCATCCAGGGCGTCAACAACGTCACGCTGGACGGGAGAGTCCTCAAGGGCTCGCTGGGCACCACGAAGTACTGCGCCAACTTTATGAAGAACCAGCCCTGTCCCAAGCCAGACTGCATGTATCTGCACGAGCTAGGTAAGCCTAGATTTTTATGAATGCATATTTTTCCAGTGTATTATTCGTGTGAGGCAAGAGTAAACAGGCATCTTAGGGGCACCCTCATTCCATGGAGACCCATCCATCCATCTGTTTCCATCAGGCATGGTTGAGGATAAGGGCATGCCAATAAGGCAATCTATATAAATAAATCAATTGGCTCATGTATGATGGGGTTATCACTTGATTTAGGATGGCTCGACCGATTTGCCTTTTTTTGTTGTGTTCGTAATTGTCCCCTTCGCGAGGCGCTGTCTATCTATTCCATAGGTTCCCAACCTTTATGGACTACCGCCCCATTACAAGAAAAAAAAAATCCAACGCCCCTTTCACAAAATAGTTATAAGATGCACATATTAGATGGCTAGCTAAAATGATTTTTCATGAAAATAGAGGTATTTCATAACGCCCCCATTGCCTTTGGACCCGCTACCGCCCCCTTGAAAAGCTCCAGCGCCCACTAGGGGGCGGAACCGCCCCATTGGGAACCTATGATCTGTTTCTACGCAATTTTGTTTACAAAGATGTGCTTTTGGAACGACGCCTGCGCGTAACATTTGTATGAGTTTTTCAACAATATGTACTAATCATTCTGAAATCATAATATCACACTCACAAAGTTCAAATTGGTTTCAACGGAAACAATTTAAAATTCGAAGGAAGGTTCTGAATATGGTATACAAATCTGCCAGATTTGCAACATGGCGATCATTTTATTAACAAACTTTTTTCTATGAGAAGTTGTGTACATTTCCAGGTGATCCGAAAGCGTCGTTCACGAAGGAAGAGATGCACGCGGGCCTGCACCAGGTTTACGAGCGGAAGCTTCACAACCAATTGTTGCAGGCGCAGCGGGACAAACCAGATGACAAACACAACAATAGTTCAGGTAAGTGCCTTTCCGTACTAGCGTGTTACGTGTCATACTCTACACTACTTGATTTGTGTGACACATATACACATACACTAGCTGACCCGCGCAACTTCGCCTGCGTAACATTTTTGATTAATGCTCCGCTCCTATTGGTCGCAGCGTGATGTTTTATAGCCTATAGCCTTCCTCGATAAATGGGCTATCCAACACTAAAAGAATTTTTCAATTCGAACCAGTAATTCCTGAGATTACCGCGTTCAACCAAACAAACAACCTCTTCAGCTTTATAATATTAGTATAGATTAGCTATCGTGACAAGGAATATGCCACTAAGGACGATCATTTGCTTTTTTTTAATCTGCCGACTGTTGTGCAAAGGCGTCCTCCAAATCCTTTCACAAACTCTTTTTCTATGCCACCTTGAACCAGCCCTTTGAATAAACTGGTATTTCAAAATCCCTTAAAAGTTTGAGATATTAAAAATAATGTAGCATTGAGGAACTTGTTGATATACTAGGTAACGGCAAGCAAAACACCATAATGTATAAATTCGAATTGCTGGTAAACTTTGTTGTTTCTCACCGATGCACAATTAATAGCATAACGTCGCGCGTCGTTGAAGTTCTAACATCACTCATGTCAAAATAGAAAATTACAGGAGAGTGAAAATACCGCATAATTATACCTCGGTAACGGTACAATACCATTTCATAATTTGTGTTCACTTGCAAATTAGACGAGAGACGTTGCTTATTTCTGATGCACACGGCATTTAACAATAAAATGTCAAAACCACCAAAAATTCACTTACGTGTTAGAACTTCAACGACATTAATCTTGTCCGCATATTTAGGCAAAAGCGTCACCAAATCTTTAAGTCACAAACCAAACTTGTAAAGACATATCATCACATAGATTTTCATACATGTGTTAAACAACTTTCGGCTAATACTCGTAGGCGTATTAATAAATAATACAAATGTTATCATGACATCATAATAGTTTAAATCTAACACCGTAACATAAAACTAGCTAACCAATGCTTGTTTACCGTCATAATACTGTTTTTGTTAATATACCGTTTTGATACAACTTGATAATTTATTACGAACATACAAGTTGTGAACGGACCCTTCACGAAGCCAGCAACCAACTATTCTGTGCATCGAACTAAGTAATTCTACGCAATTATTGCTGGGAAAACACTTTTTTGTTTTGGGGTGAATAATCACGTTTTAGGGTAAGATTAAATGTAACGCACTCAAAACACTTTGCTGGTGAATGCGTTGAATAGTGCGGGGGTCGTGGAGGTATTTAAAGTTAAAACAACAAAAATTTTTATTAAAAAAAAAAACTTGTGATGAAATTGGAACTTTGACCCCAACATCTCTGTAACTAGAAGGTCCCAGGTTTTGTTCTAGACCATTCTAGAACAAAAAAAAAAGATTGCAATCAAAATCAAAGCGTTTATTTCAAGTAGGCCAATTACAGGCACTTTTGAACTGTCGAAACAAAGACAGCAATAAAAAATTAAGCTACAGTCCCAGTCACAAGACATAATAACTGTGAAAGTACTGTAGTTGCCCATTCCAAAGCCAATGACGGGGAGAAGTACCTTTCGGCTTGGTTAAGGGTCTATTTACACCCTTTATTTTTGACGAAAAATCTCAAACATTTAACTAAACGCACGACGCAATTTAACTTACAGGTAATTCTAGTACGAATGCAGAAAAAAGCAGTTCAAAAGATGGTACGTATCATCATTTCCCTCAAAGAATATTAACATTACAAAGTTCCAGAAAATTCTAAAATATGCTTTTGAAAATTTCAGGTAATCAAACGAACTTTATACCAACTACAGTGGTCACATCGTCACATATAAACGTAGTCAATTCTTCTAAGTGAGTACCGTTCAGTGTAAGGTTTAACGGGCGTATACAGCTGAAAACAGTAATATATATGTAGTGGTTTACATGTTTCAGGGTTCCTTGAATATCACTTTACCTTATAAATCATTTTTCATGCACAGTTTGACTACACTTTTTTCTTTTAATATAGACACTAGCTGTATTCGTCCTTAGGGGTTAGATTTTTTTGTATGGAGTGGTTTGACGCATTGGATGATTTGATGTATGAGGCCTAGATTCGAGCCTCAGGTCTCAAGGCAGTTATTGAGAAAATACAAATAATAAAGATACATAGATATAGAGGCCTATAATAAGTGAGTTCTTTGGCTCGGTACCAATGGCAGACAGACTTAGGTATGTTTGAAAAATCGCAGTACGAACAGAATTTGAAAATAGGGCCCGCCCCAATTACCTATAAACTCACCTTTATTTCATGGGATCTCTTTCGTAGATAATTAATTTCGTATTCAAATACTATTGCTAGGCCAAATGTGGGTTTACATCAATTCATTGTACGTTATATCATTCGTTATACGTATTAATAGTAAAAAAATATAAATACGATAAATAACAAAAACAAATAGGAAGTAAAAGGCGTGATAAATGACATAATGTTGCAAAGTCATTTATCAAAAAATCAACTTTCTCTTGTCTGATGTTGTAACCCATACGCTCAATTAGTGGTAGCTATATTTGGTTACACCTACACTCAGACAGTACAGTAACAGTAAATTGTGGTGAAAATATAAAACACAAAAATTGTTTCTACCTATGTCCGTTATAGACTTTGAAACCATCCACCCATGTGCCCCAACCGGTTTCATTAGAAAGGCAATAATGTGAAGATGGTTTAATTAAGACCACTAAAACATGCACTAGGCAAAATAGCGTAGTAGCACACGCCGGGTATCCGCTGGTTGTAGTGAATAAAATAGAAACCGCGATTATTTCTGCCTCAGCAGCTTGACTTAACTGTGTTCGGACAGGCTTGAAGGTTATATCAATGACGATTTAATTATAGACACATGACTTACCCAGCGCTGCCAACATAGCTAGAGGTTAAGATGCCTTAGCTATTACAGATTTAAACACATTCATTTTTCATTTATTCAAATTAAGCTGATTATTAGCACTTTTTCAAACATATATCCACCACATCGTAGTGTTTTAGCTAAGGAGAAGTGGCGAATCAAGCTCCCCAACAACACGTCTGTCTGTCTGTCTTACGGTTGAGGCGCCAGTTAATGTTCCACATATATATAATTTGTATCACTACTGTACATGAACATTAAACAAATAAGAAACTATCGTTCCAAAGCCAGCCACTCCCTACAAAATCGCCCTTAGCGTTAAACCTAACACCCCAAATCCGATAGTTGAATACATGATACCGCTTGCAGATCTAATAAAAAAGAATGTATAAACGGCAACAGTGGTTCGAGCAGTGCAGGCAGCAGTAACGGCGCGGGCAGCAATGGCAGCGGCAAGGAAGCGTGGCCCAGTCTCGGATCGTCGCCGCCCTCAGATAGTCCCGCCAGAAAACAGCCCAGTCCCAAACCACAACAGTCTACGGGTACGTAGCTTTGCATTCTTATTATAAATTTAATATTTAAGAAATGATCATCGTTTAACTTTTCGTCCTGATCCCAAATCTCAATATGTCCACTTCCATCTCTATGTGCCTTCATCTTAGTAGTCGTCCTATGTTTAGTTTCAATCATTTACACAATCCTTCCAGTAATAATTTAAGTTTCCCTATCAGTTCCACTTCCAACCCAAAACATGCTCATACCTCCGGCATCACATTCCAAATACCAGATCAATAATTAATTTGCGCTATAAATGATTTCTCACATTTACCCTCTTTCGGCACATTTCACTTCACGCCGCTGAAATCCTTATCGAGTGACCCACTTTTAGTTATAGGAAATTACTGCAGTTTTCCCATAACAATGGTAAATGTAACTTATGATGTAAATATTGCGTCTTTTGTAATGCGTAGCTCCCTCATCATTCCACGTATCAAAATCAGTTTCTAATACGCGAATTATTATAATTCCAGTTAAGTCACAAGAAAACGGCACATCAGAATCTTCCAGTCCCACGCAACAGATACAACAGCAACAGGCTCAAACAAAACAGAGTAAAGACACACACACAGACAGCAACATCAAAAGAAGCAAGGAATCAAATAGCACAAACGGCCAAAGTAGCAAGAAAAGTAAAACCGACAAATCTAAACAAAAGTCTAGCAATAGTATTAATAATGATAATAATAACGATACCGAAACATTAGATACCAAACAATTTAGTAACACGCAGACGAATCACGCGTCAGTGTTCGACAACGACTCGCAGAGTTTCCTATCCAGCGAGCTAGACGAGCTGGAGTCAGAAAGACACTCGTTGCTAGAAAAGCATTCTCTCCTAGACAGTTCTTCTCACTCGTTACTGGATGACGAGCAGCATGGCTTGCTCGAGCCAGATCAAAACCCTCGCCGCTTGCTGCCAGGCCTCGACCATCTCCACCAAATTCACAAGAGCCCCATGCTCAACGGCTATGGCATTCTAGACAGAGATCCCCTCACATACTTAGCCAACGACAGACAAATTAGCCAAATTAACCAAGGCCTCATGGATCAAAAAGAGCTCTTGCTAAGGGAACGCAGCCAAAGTGAAATGCTTATGAGACAAAACGAATTATTGGCGAGGCAACACAATGTTATGGTCGAGCCGAAACATTATATGCAATCTAGTATAGGACTCGAGTCAGCTAGTGAAATATTAGGTAAGGTTCAATACAGAGGCTTTCTGAATTCATTGGTGAAATTTTACAGACTGCAAAACTTATTCCCTAAAATCATGATTTCAAAGTAAATACACGTGACACGTGGGCTTCGACCTTGTGATCAGCTGTTAAGAAATTATGATTGCATATTTTCTTCTTTTCTTTTTTTTGTTACGATACCATAACGTTTGCGAAGTTTTGCCAAGTTATTACAAAAGTCGTTGTTTATCTTTTCTCGATGTTTCACTTATATTGTTGGTGGCGGATGTAATAGACAAAATCTTTGTGCAGGTGCTAATTTTCATCAAAATCCCAATATGCTTCCACCGTTCGGTATGCGCGTAGACAATTCCATGGGCGGTAGCTCAATGTCGGCGAGTTCTCTGGCGGGCAACTCTATGGGGAACACAATGGGCAATTCTATGGGAAACACAATGGGCAACTCGATGGGCGGGTTCATGATGCACAATCAACAGTTACTGCAACAAAACCAACAACAACAAATGCAACAGTCTGGCCTTGTCAATGGATTCGATACACCACAGTCGGCGGTAAGTACTTACTGTATCATTTCAAGAATTTTTCAAATGCTTCGCTCATATGCTAGGCAATCTGACGAGAAAGATATTATAAGCCTATCACACAATGTTACTAAGCTTGCTGGAGGTACACAATATCTTATGAGAAATTGTACCAATGTCTAGTAGATTGTCAAAGCAAATCACTTCTAAAATTTGTCTAGTGTTTATGTTCGTCGTAGATTTAACATAACGTAGATAAAAAGTTCCCCGAGGTCTGAAGTTCCGACTTCAAGAATCAAATTTCCTCCATAAAAAAGTTTTGTGACATTATGTCCCATTTCTTTCTTTCTCGTTTTAATATTTCCTACCATGTCAACAGAACGAAGTGCGGTATCTAGCAGAGAACATGGACAAGTTCTTCACTGACTTCCACAAGGCACAACAGATGAGGTTACAGCTGCAGCGAGGCACAGACGACAGACGCCTAGACCACTCGCACTATCCACAGAACATGCTCAGCGCAGAGAGTCTGGAGATGCAACACAAACAAAGGTACTCATCTTCTCTTGTCTGGCGACTTAGAAAATACACTGCCTGGAAAGTTTACTCTACAAATTAGTAGCCCAAAGCAGTTTTTCCCGACCACTGCTCCCATTCCATCAAGGAGTCCCTGAATTTGAAGTTTTTTGTATAAAATACACTATGCCCTACCCTAGGGTGGTCCTAGGGTAGGGCGAAAGAAACCACTGGCCAGCAGAATACCATTTTTCAGTTGTATTTAGCGTTCTAAACCTTCGTTTATGTTACAGTATGTCAGTATTTAAATTCAGGATTAATGTTTCTGAGTTTTAGAATGACAAAATTGTTATTTTGATTCTAAATGAGGGAACTTTCTGGGCACGCAGGTGACAATGACCTAAGAAAAGCTTACGCCAAGAGCATTTTTGACTGGCAATTCGGTTGTTCTTCGATTTAGTCCCAAGATTAACATACTATCTATCCATCTTTATTTTGACTAGCGAGCCGCGTCTTTGCACGGCGCCACTATCGGGTCCAAAACTAACCTGTGTTTCAGGCAGGAAACAACCATACAAATTCACGACATTTCATTGAATCGGCAGATTCATTAATGACGCTGCCCTGGAGTGTAACTGTGGTGCTGTTCCACAAACGATGAGGCACTTAATATCGTGTCCTGCGTGTCCTGTTGTTTGTTCATTACAGAAACTGATGGACTCTACTGAAAGCGCCAAACTAGTGGCTGAGTTCTGGGCCGACACAATTTAGATTGCCATCGACACGCTAAGAAGAAGATTGAAATCAGTTGGGTGGTTTCGTAAATTAGCGTGTACGAACATAGTGACAAGTAATTTTATATTAAGATGTTAATCTATAACAAAACCTGTTGCAGAATGAACAATATACGCGGTAATGAAGGCAATGGGGGTCGCGCGGCCGGCGACGGCGACGACGACCTAGACTTCGACCCCTTCAAGGAAACACAGAAGGCGTTCGCAGAACTTATGGAGACAGAAATGATGCAAAACACAGTTTCTAGCGGGTAAGTCTATCTAAACTACCGCAACAAAATAGATTTTCGTGTGTTCTGTCGCACCATAGATACAGCCCTGCTCAACACTTCGGGTTTATGTGAACACACTTTGCCAAGTGATTTTCTATAAGGAGAAGTGTTGAAAAGGTATATACATACATAGTTCCTTTTACCCACAACAATATAAATGAATCCCTAAAAAGGTGGCCTTGGATTGTGTTTTTTTTTCATGTAACTTCGATTGCAACTGCCACTGGTGGTCAGATATGCCAAAGTTAGACAAAGCATAAGCCATATTGATATGCAAATTCAGTTAACTTTTACCACGAAAGTGCGATACTAATAAAAACAAGGCTCAAAATATAGACCACAAAATCACTTCGCGCGTTAAAAATCTATACAAGGTGTTGCTTTGCATCCTCGTCTAATTCAAGGAGGTAACTATGCCAATGATTCGCGACCCGAATCAATACTAAAATGGGTACGTATTTTTTTATATTTTTTTTCTTATTATCGGAAATCGATAAATGTACACCACCCGTATTAAAACGCGGCCCGTCTAATACTAGCCCTATAACCGCGCTTCCACACACACAAACAAACGCAGACGTTAATTCGATAAACGGGTGATTCTCGTCATTTGAAAAGGGCTTCTTCCTGAAATAGTGTCAAATTAAAACAACTATAAAAAGTAGCGTTTATTATTATTGGCCAGGTACCGAAATTTATATTGATTATATAAATTCTTCTTAATTCTCTTTAATTTATATTGATTATATAATTTTATAAATTCTTTGTCTTCTACGAAAACCTCCTGAATTTTGACGAGGTTGCAAAACTACACCTTGTATACATAATATACGGGGTGCAAGGGTCGGGACACCTATGAGGAAACGGTATTTTTTCATAACCAACGAAAAATGTCTATGTATGTAGTATGTGGTTTCACCCCGAATAAAACACAAAAATTGATTCTACCTATGTCCGTTATAGACTGTGAAACCATCTAACTGATGTGCTCCAAACCGGATTTCATTAGACGGGCAGTCATGCGAAGATGATTGATGATGATTTTAGACCACTAAAACCATGCATTAGGCATTATAGCGTAGTATCCGCTAGTGTTTAATAAAATACCGTTTTCCTTATTTCCAGTGACAACATGGACCGTGTGCGCCGCTCCCGCCTCGCCCCGCCCGGCTTCAGTCATATGAACGCGTTCGGTTTAGGACAGCCCCGCCCACAACAGCAGCAGCAGACACACCATCAAAGTAATTGCCATTTCTTATTATAGTACAGTCATATTACCTCTAAAAGCATCCTTATTGCAATGTGTAGAAAGATCACTGTGCTTTGGACAGACGTGTCAGTCGTAATAATCCAATTGATACCTTAGTGTATAGAGAAAAAAGAACACTGGTTGTGACGACGATGCTTAGTCTGCGAAAGGACTGTAGATATTCTGTAAGACACGAGCATTTCTGCTAAATGCTGTATCGCTGGCAAGATTGTGATCGCAGTAACAGTTATGTGTTGATTGAACAGCAGCTGTTCTGTTTATTTATTTTTAATTTGTTGATGATGATGAATCATTTTACTGCCAACACTTTAATGTTGGTGAGAAAATAACTAATCAATTCGTTGTTATCAGCTCCATGGTGTATGTTGCCACCCAAATTTTAATATTACTTTTGATGTTTTATCCTTATTAATTACCCCTACGAGCCACAATGCTCGACGATGACTTAGTTAGAACTAGTCAGGACATTTCTGTTATACAGTTGTCCTTACGTCGCATTGTGTCGTTTTCAGGTTTTAACTCAAATAGCGCCATGTTCTCAGACTGGACTCAGATGGACCCCGCGATAATGTCGACCTCGGTGAACTTCGGGAAGAACGTGGCCGTCAGCAACAACGCGACGAACAGCAACAGCAACGCGTCGCTCAGCCAGCAACAGCAGGAACTGTTCGCGCGCTTCAACGGGCTCAGCGTGCAGCCCAACGGCGTGAAGTTGCACAACAACGGCGCCATGGGGCTGGGCAGCATGGGCAGCATGGGCAGCGTGGGCAGCATGGGCGGCGGCGCGGGCTGGGGACAGAAGCTGGGCTGGGGCGTGGGCTACGCCGGCATCCCGCTGCCGCCCGGCTTCGCGCCCGCCAAGCCGGCGCAGCACCCCGCAGAGTGCATCGACGCGAAGTAGACCCCACACACTTGTGCAATTCGACTGGTCCTCAACGGCGGATATTATATTTTCTATTCAGTAATATTATTGTTTCTTTCCGTTGGTGATGTGATCGAAAAATCTTTGTATTAAGAAAGAGCATATTTTAACGAGAGAAATATGATAACAAAGGAATTTGTAAAATAAATTAACCTATTTGTTTTATTTAAAAAAGTTTGATTTATTTATTTACGTTCGGTCTCGTCTCGCCCCCCTGTGATGATTTATCATATTTCTTAGAGTGAATTCTTTTTTCGTTCTTTACTGCGTCTCGCTGAGCGTACTATATGTATATTCGTTATATATTATATATATTTACTAGAATCATATCCCTGTTATGACAGATTATATTTTCTATATTAAAATGAGATGCCAATAACTCGCTGTTCCATTTGTACCTTATTGAGCCATTAACCATGAGAAAGATCATTAAAATTATAGCAACAAATTATACATTCACTCTTTTAATACCATACCTTATCATTCAAAACAAAACAAAACAAAACAAAATACACGAGAGTTGCATCGACGACGTTAAATACTCTGTAACATTCATCAGGTGTTCGATAAAGATAAATATAGACTTCGACCAGATTTTTTCGTTATTGACTAGACGAACAGGTGTTTTTTAATCGATTAAGCCAAGATTACATCTAAGAAAATTACAGGTAAACGACTGAAGTTACAAGATTAAAAAAATAATGTTCTGCAGATATCTGTCACTATCCTATACCCTTTGAATGAATTATGAACGACTAGCTGTTGCAACGACTTCGTTAGCGTGAAAACTTTTGATGGGTAAGTGCGAAAAAATCCCATGTGCTATTCCAGACAATAATCTATCTCTGTGCCAAATTTCATCCAGATCCGTTCTGCCGCGATTGAGTAACAAACATCCATCCAAATTTTTGCATTTATTATTCCTTTATTAATTTTTCTAACTTATTGATTACATTTTTAAATATTCCTATATAGCATTTATTATATTATTATAGTAGATTAGTAGATGACCTTGTTCGAACCACTTCATTGTCTATTCTGGGGGAAGTCTAACCTCCAGTTTAGCCTTTAAACTTATGCTCTGTTTTTCGGCCTATGCCTTTCGCCCATCAATATACACCCGAGGATCCGGCCCGTCCCAAGGCACCTCGTTCCCGTTGTGCCACACGTATAGGCCTTCGCCCCACGGTTCTAGGGCTAGTTTCGTAGGTATGGCGGCTGCATCTTCAGCGGTCACTGACCCGCCACCTCGGGTCATGTCGGACATCACATAGCCGGGATGTACGCAATTTACTGTTATGCCTGAAATAAAAAAAATATAAAAAAATCATTACTTGTTTTCTTATTCCTAAAGTCGGTTAGATTTTCTAGCGTGGGATCTAAAACTGACAAGTGTAAAATCTAGTCAGCCGTGTATACGCAGCAATATAAACTTCTGCCTGCGAATTCGTCCGTCTCGAACAAACATTCTAAGACATTCGGTAAAAGTGTAGAATCGGCGGATGCGAATCGGAGATTACCACCTATATTATATCCAATGTTAGTTACAATCTTTACCTCTTTATTATTAGTATGGTATAGATAGATGAAGCTTTACCTTTTGGCGACAATCTTCTAACCAACATAAAAGTATAAGCGTTGACTGCAACTTTCGATACAACATACGGCGAATCACCCCATCCCTTGCTAATTTCTTGGTCCAGTTTCACATCTTCAATATATCTGCTGACCAAACTCTTCAGTTCTTCCAAGCTCAAACTTTCAGAACTGAACTTCTCTCTCAACTCTTCAGAAGGTATTCTAGACAGATGGGCAGAAGAACTTGTGATGTTCACGATTTTCCCGCCTTTTTTCACCAATGGTAAGATTGCTTCAGTAAAATCAACCAATGCTGTAAAGTTTACGGATATTGTCTGTTCTGCTTGTATGATTTTTGGTTCTGGTGCGTCTTTCAAAAATAGAATTCCAGCGTTGTTGATAAGAATTTCCACTTGTTCACTTTCATCATGGACGTGGGTCACAAAGAGTTTGATACTTTCTTGATCAGTGACATCAAGCTGATGAAAAATTGCATTTAATCTTAATTTTCTTAATTCTTCACAAGCTTTTCTTCCTCTATTTTCGTCTCTTGATGTTAAATAAACTTTCCCATCATATATTTCGCAAAGATTTTTAACTATTGAGAATCCTAGTCCTTTATTTGATCCAGTAACCACTGCTACTTCCTTCGTCGACATCTTTGAGGAAACTATAAAAATTAAACCATAGTTATCAGTCATGCATGACATTAATTATGAAATAAGTTCACGGATATCAGCAGTTATCTGTTATCATAAACAAATGACAACTGTTGTAGGTATTGTTGCATCTGTTGAATTGTTAAATTAATAATTAGCAAATAAATTTGAATTTGCTTTAAAAAATCTGTAGTCTAATGGGATGTGTGGGTGTCTCGTCTTCGTGGTTGATTTAGAAAGTTCTGGCGGGATAACATTCTTTAGATTGGGCATTGGCAAAAGGAGGCGAAGAAAAATGTGGCCATCAATGGGGAAGACCTATATCGTCGCCCAGCAGTGAAAACCACGTAAGTGTTTATAACAAAATTTTACAGGAGGAAGAAAAAACTGTGTGTATATCGTGTGCCTAAATAAGTTTGATGTGACTTACAAGGTTTTCATCACAACTTAATATTTTTTTTGTAAGATTATGTAAGGTTTTCAAATTAAAACAATGTACAGTTTTGGGTTACCAACACAAATTGGGCACTTTGTACACACTTTCTTCAATTTTAAATCCGGAATAACGCTATTATCAA
The DNA here is from genome assembly GCA_964057025.1 of Standfussiana lucernea. Lineage (NCBI taxonomy): Eukaryota > Metazoa > Arthropoda > Insecta > Lepidoptera > Noctuidae > Standfussiana > Standfussiana lucernea. Next base: position 6,252,152 of record OZ059809.1, read on the forward strand.
CCGCACTGGCGAGTTTCTCAGACGAAAATGGCGGATCCTATTTTGATACAAGGTTCTCATAGCACGTCATAGATGGCGCTAGGAGTAGCTGATTCGAAAGTTTGCTAGAGTAATCTGTGCTTACCGAGTTTATCAATCCAAAGAACAAATAATATTTTTTTTGAGGAAATGAGACATCCGAGGTTTTCACTGCTGGGCGACGATATGCAGTCTGTAAGTATTTTTTCCTACTACCTATCTACCAGCAAAATAGCAATTACAAATTATAGAATCTCAAGGTACTTTTCGCAATCTTTCTGTGGGAAAGATAGTATCAGACTACAGGGCAACTGCAGTCCGTTCACAGTTATTAGGCCCGTGACTGGACTGTAGGTAGCTTAATTTTGACCAAAAGTGCCACGGGTCTATTTGAAATTAATGCTTTGAGTTTGAGTTGTCGATGGTGCTTTCGGCATAATAATGAAAAAGCAAGCCGATAGGAGTCATTTGAGGATGGCAAGATGTAAAACGGAAGCAAAACAAAAACACAACCAGTACCTACTCTTTGAAAACAATGAAGCTAAATGTTTTAACAAACAATAAACCATTACAGAAACAGTAATGGTTATAAAATTATATGAATAGGTATTACACAATTGCATGATTTTAATCTACCTGTATTATGGGATTTATTCCACTGTCTCACTGAGTGGTCTCGAAACTGAAGAAAAATAATAGTACATACAAGTTCAGTGTGATTGACAATCCATCCGAAAGCGACATCTGGGATTAACTTTCACGAACTAAGTAACAGAATGGAGTGTACCCGACGGTCGATAAGAAAAGTGGGCTAATGGAGCAACTGACCTATTTATCACGATCTCTTATCCTCTTGTTATGAGAAACCATTCTCAAGCAAAACCATCACCCCACGTAAACAATTCAAGAGCACAATTTTTTCGAATCTGGGAGTCGAACCCAGTACTTATCTTATGCTTAGTAATTGTGAGGTCATGCTAACATTCTATGAGGCGGAAAGAGTCCAAATTAATTGCCAATAGTACCTACCAGGAAGATCTACAATTTATTCATCATCATGATTATTAATGCTGGCGGTAACTACTTGCGGCAAAATTTTATCATTAAAAGTAATAAGAAGCTGATCATTACCTTAGTAGTAATCACTTGGTGTGATGTCTTGAATAGGCGACAGGAAGCTTGGAATTAGTCAAGTGGAAATCTGCAGGTCTCATTTAGTTTTCGCGCCTAAAATCACGTTTTGTCCATAGAGCATCAAAATTAGATAACACAAAGGCAAAGGCAACAGGTTGTTTACAAACATTCACAAAGCGCCATCTACATTTTATATTGACAAACTAACTAACAAAACAGGTTTAGTCACAATCGGAAATTGGGCACGCGTGTTAGCGTAACGTAACACAAACGTAGTGAACGGAGTGTTAATTCATATTTCATGATAATTCTAGAATTATCTAAATTCTAGACGTAATGCTGCAACTACCGACGATCCCACCTCCAATATTTGGAGACGACACGTTGCTACGATCAATAGATTGGTTGGAAGGTTTTCCGTGGAAACAAGAAAATGTCGTGAAAAAACAAGATGATAGTTATGAAATATGTATACAGGTGAAGGACTATGCCCCTGAGGAGATATCGGTGAAGACCGCTGATGGGTTCATTGTGGTTGAGGCTAAACATGAAGAAAAGCAAGACGATTATGGTTATATTGCGCGTCAGTTCATGAGGAGGTTTCAAGTTCCTGAAGGGTGCAAGATTGAAGAGGTTCAGTCAAGGTTGACTCCTGATGGTTTGCTTGTTGTCTCGGTTCCAAGAGTGCCAGTTATTAAGAAAGATACTGTGATACCTGTAAAGCACGAGGCTACATCTAAAAGTAAATTGTAATTATTGTTTGTGACACAAATTGGCGACTTGATTTTGTTTATCTTCTTCCTAGTCAACATTCAACTTGGTTGTTTTTTCTGTTGATTATTTCCAAAGTAAACTGGTGATATGTGTACCTAAATGTTTTTATTAAACATGTTTTAATTCATTAATTGACTATTGAATTGTGTGATATTAAATTAATTCATAACCAAAATGACGTAGTTTCATTTTATTCCGTCCCAAAACCAAAATCTCAATAAAATTGATAAGTAGGTACGATATTTCTAGTATCTTCTAAGATTATAACGTACCGTCGACAATAAGCTGAGATTGGGTTAGGTTAGTTAAATATCTTATCACTAATACTGACAGCAAAATCAATTTATCAAAATATCTTTTCTTTTTGGGTGCTAAGCAGTGATAGCCTAGTGGTTTGACCGTCGGACTGCCAAGTTACAGGTCTCAAGTTCAAACCCAAGACACGCACCTCTGACTTTTCGGATTCATGTGCGTAATGTATAATTATCTTTGGTTTCGGTGAAGGAATTATTATATAAAAGGAGAGATATTTCTCGACGGCATGTAAAGCCAAGCCAGAGGCACATGGGCGGCATAAAAACCACCCAACCCAACAACCAGTGGTCAGCAACCGGCCCACTGCAACCTAGGTATTTATGACAATACCACTTATCTTAGGAAGGGGGGGGGGGGGTTCGGAGGACAGTGCACCTTCCTAGGATAACTGACAGGATGACAGACAGGAACAATATAAGGATTGATGACAAAGCTGAAATGTTTCATGATTAGCCTGAAATGCTCCTAGACTCTATCCAAATTATAACCAGTTATGCAGCGTATTAAAGTGTCTGGAAGAAACTGGCTAGCCATGACACAAAACCGCCAATAATAGAGGCATTAATTGTTAGAGAGCTACACTCTGCATTAGGTGAACAAAGGTTGAAGAAGAAGATGCAACTAGGTGGTTGAGTTGGTATTATTTCTCCCGAAGTGCTTCATCACGAAGACCTCTCGGCTCAGAAAGAAGTTTTACAAAGTACAATCAACGACAACAGCTTGTTCATTTGCCCGAATGAGACATGAATGAGACTTGTCATCGACAAAAAACACAACCTTTTGACACTCACTAGTTTACCCTTACACGGGATGATTTTGCAAAGATCCTTTCTTAGTACCTACCCACTTTTATTATTCAGGAAACTCTTGCGCATTTCAAGATTATCTATTAGAAGCATGGACATACGTTTAGGATGTGCGTTAAAATTTTTGTCTATGTGCAGAAAAAAAAGCAAAGCCCAGACTACATTAATTTTAATTGTGTATTCTGTAATATGTCGTAGGTACCTAACTGTTAAATTTTTTGGTCGAAAACCAATGAATAGTAATGATGACTGTACAAGTACATACATGCCATTGTTAAATTCGTCTGTTACATTATATCAATGTAAGCTTAGCAACAATATCAATATATCATTTACGTATAACCGGCTTATTGTATTAAAAGATAAAAAGAACATAATCTTTGTTAACATTTTTCTTGATAAATTTTCATTTATATTTCAAATCAAATAAAGTATATGTTCCAATGATATGACCGACATAATTCAAATTCCAGTAGCTGTATATAAGCGTTACTTCCTTGTTGTAAGGTAGTAAGATTTATTTTCGCTTGTTGTGGAGTTGGTTCGTTGTCCTGCTGTTAAGAAATCTCTGCCCTTGAATTCAGTTTGCCGGCAGAGCCGAAGTGATGCAGACTCCGCGCTGTGATAAAAAAAATAATTAATTCAAAGGTGTGTACGAAGGTTAATTTTTAAATTAAAAGTGGTTCACATTTAAGAGTTCAGATTTTTTATGTATCTGTGATAGACCTTATTAGGCTCAGGGAAGGTTTAATTTATAAAACCGATTTTAGGGGTGAATACGTAACCGGGTGGTCGTTTGTAGTGTGTAAACAGCTAGGAATTGACGCAGGTTTGTTAAAAAAATAGCTCAAGATAATATTTTACGTTTATTCGGCGTGGCATTTTAATAGCTAATACTCATGCCAATTAAAAACCAGTTAAGTACCTTCTTACAAAACTTGTTTAAAAAAACTGATCATCTGCCATTCTCGTGTTCGTTTTGTGCTGCTAACGATACTGCGAAGTTTATTGTTTTGTTTATTTATTAAAAACTTCTATTTATTTATTGCATCGAGAGAATATTATCAGCCAGTCCTCAGTTGAGGACCATGGCGTCAAGGTGACAAGTGGCGATCGATTTCAAAGCGATTCGTATTTTTACATGAGTAACATACAATTTTCGGTAACGTTTGCCAAACTTACATTTTTTATTTTTCCGTTATTGTTATAGCTAATAGAATCGTCACTTTAATCCCACAAAAGTGTTCTTGAGTGCACAATTTGAATTTGGCAAACGCAGTGTCAGATGCACCTCTCATTACGAAGAGCGACATTCTTAGTAGAGCGAGTAGTCACAATTTTATGTCTAGCTATGTTCTGATATTAGCTGATTGTGAGGAGGTCCCAGAATTTTGTCATAACTAGTATATACAACTCCTGGCTCCTTCTTTGTGTCTCGATGGCAATCTAAATTAAATCGGCCCAAAATTTGACGACGTGTTTTGGACTTTCAGTAGCGTCCATCAGCTCCTGTAATGTGCTAACAACAGGATATGCAGGACACGATATTAAGTGCCCATAATTTGTGCAACCACATCGCAATTACGCTTCTTACCTTTGTATTAGCAGTAAAGGTCATCGCACACTAACCAGAAACATATCCATTGACAAATGTATAATGAACTCGACTAAAATAGAGGTGATGAAAATAGATTAGCTACCTATGTGGGCACAAGCTACAGAAAATAGTCTTTTGCACGCTATTTTCAACTCCGTATTCCTCCCTTTTCTACATTGTTTTGTGTGAGAGCGGAGATGATTAAAACAAAATAAGTAGAAAGTCCTAATTTCTAAATAAACTCTTTGACGCAGCTAGAGCACTTTACAGACTAGCTATGCTAAGATTTAGTTAAACTTTGTATTTTTTGTTAAAATTTGTAAAACTAACCAGGGCGGCATAATCGCATGTGCGACAAAGCCCTTTTGCTAGAATAAAAAAAAAATAAAAAATAAATAAACTCTTTATATGTACACGTAGTGAGAAATAACCGAACTCAAGCAAAGGTGATCTCCAAAAAATGTGTGTTAAAGCCAACAGTATTTTAAAAGCTCTTGGGAATGGTCCTTCTTAGCCGGCAGAGTTCTGAGGTTTCCGTCTCCGCCAAACCTCCATGAGAAAAAAGCGTGAGTTTTGAATGTTCTTGGAGTTCATATAGAACTCTAAGAACGATTAATACTTTTTGTAGAGACGTCTACCACCAAGCCACAAGTCCTCTGATTTCAACTGTTGGCACCCTGTATGGGCACCACATAATTATTGTTACTGTCAATCTGCATTATCCGACTGCTGGGCAAAGGCCTCCCTCATCCCCTGACTTTCTTAAGGGGGCTAATGGACCATTGTTCGTAGAATTTGATCCAAGTCAACCCGCCATCTTCGACGAGGTGTACAGACACACCTTACTTAGTTGATTTCATTTAAAAAAACATACAGTGCATAAGACGCAGACAAGGATTATCATTTTATAATCAGACGAAACACGGCAAAATTACCTGAGTATTATGACATTGTTTTAGTAGACTTTAATTTTTTTAAACGACTTGACCTATACAAAACCTGTCTAAAACCCGAATAAGAACATGAATATTTAAGTCTGCGAATGTTTGGCCTCTAAGCTTAAGTTTGTAGATTGTTTCGTTCCACTCTTATTGTTAACATCAATATTCATTATCTTCCTGCCTTGATCCTAATAATTTATTTAAGTCGATGCAGCATGTCACTCCCAAAAAGTGTCATAACGTTTATCGATATCGGAAGCATGAGATTGGATGTACAAAACTCTCTGCTTATTTCTACATCCCACCTATGCTTCTGATGTTGAGACATGTTATAACACTTTTTTTGCTGGTGAGCGTCTCTTTTGAAGTCTCCTTATAACCTACAGAACCAAACACCTGCAAAAATTAAATTAAGGCATTAGTGCAAATGAATGAATCAATCTACACAGCCTATTGCAATCCACTGCTCGACATAGGCCTCTCCCAAACTGTTCCACGGCGGACACCCTGTCTTCCACCTTCGGTACGCTTGCTGATAGATTTTGCTCACGGCCACGGCCAGTCGTCTGCTACTTCAGCCCACACCTGCTCTGGTTGCAAGACATGTCGACTACTTTTCTGCATAATTTCATTATGAATCTTGTTCTACAAATAAACTCCGAGGGCATAGCCCCCTCCATGGCGACTAACCGCGCCATTGTCTTTCATTTGAATTTCTTTTGTAGTCATAACTATTTGGGTAGGAATAAAGAATAGATAGGTACTACGTGTATTCTATAATAATGATAATATTCTATAATGATTGATGACTGACGCGCTAATTAATTCCTGAAAAGATAACTGGTAGATGAACACCTGCAGAATTGATAGGAATTATCGTCATTACGTAATCTAAAACGTCTTACATGACCGATACGAGTTTGTGTCACTGTAATTATAAGTATTTGACATTAATTACTTAAAAATGCATCCTTTAGTGTCGGTTTCACGACCTCCAAATGTGTGGAGGACGTTGACGGACAGATACTTTTGAAACAATGATTTTTAATTTTTTGGTTACCTCATGCTGATGGATAATGCCTGTCCTGGACTGATATGGACTCTGAAGTAAACCTTTGTTATTTTAAGTTATCAAAATTCGTGTAGGTATAGATAGGTTTCATTTTCGCGTTTGAGCGGAATGAGTCTGTTTCTTTTTTCTGTAATACTCCTTTTTGGTAGCATAGAGATAGATCGGCAGTCTTATGATTGTCTGGGAGTCGCTCTCCCAAAGATTCAGATTGACAAAGATTGTTGATTAGTAAACAAAGACCGGGATCAAGGTTGGTAATGAGGTACCTATTGTACATGATTGATTTCGGCTATAAGTCAATTAACCCGTCCGCCATCTAGTCATTGGTCTTCCCCAACAAGCAAAAGATTTCAAAAGACTGATTTAATATTGTTGTGTATGTTCTACGAAAAGTCCGAGTCATTGTTGATCTGACGACACGGTTGGCGCTGTGGTATGTGAGTTTAAATGTTTGTAAACGGACCCACGATACAGGAGAAATTCCAAGAGTGGGGCAAAGTTATTTAAAAAAACAGCTAAATACCCAATAATGGCTCAGTGACGATATCCCCCGATCATAGCTCTTGCAGCAGCTTTAAAATTATTGGATTTTCTATATTCCCCAGGGTCTTCTCAAATCCTCAAAATGACTGTGATAGAAACGGAGTCGTTTGCGGAGTACATCCTGGTGGAACACCGATGGATCGTGGTGATGACGGCTCTGCTGCCCATCTCTGCGCTGTGGAAGCTGTGGTCTATCATCAGGAACTATGTAGTGTTCAAGATGAACAGTGCACCTAAGATGCACGATAGGAAGGTCAAGGATGTTCAGAAGCAGGTTAGTTTTGGTGTTGGCTACTGGTTATTTTAATGTCTTGATCTATTCACAAATATTATAGGTCAAACAGACAATACAAACTCAATTGGTAAATAATATAATTAAATGCGAAGTCGGGGAACAGGAGAGGTTTTGTGTTGTCAGATCGATCCAGAAACAGATATTGATCCGCCCAGAAAACGTTAGGAAATCCTTGATATATTCTACCACCATAATGAGGACACCAACTGAGGTACAACCGCGCTCACTGTCGTTCGACCACTTTTCACCCATATGTTCTGAGTAATAAGGTTGAAAAGTTGGCGAACATCAGTAAGCGCGTTAGTACCTACGACCAACCTCTTCTTCGTGTGGACATTTTCTACTTTATTACCCTCCCACCTGGAACTACACCGTTGATTGTAGTCGTCTTCAGCAGAATTAGAGGAATCAAAGCCTCTTATGTTATGAGTATCTTGCAGGTCGCCTACTTTTTTCCCAAACCTTCCACCAACCATAATCACACCAGACTTATGTACACCTGCATAGCGTGAAATCTCAACTACAAGCATCGATCAGCATTTTCTTACATCTTCTTTTCTGAGACTTAGAATTGCAACTCACTAAAGTGGTCCAATCGCATGTTAAAGTGCTTCCGATATGTGAATGGATGTAGGTAGAGGTACCTACGAGAACTTTTGGAGTTCTCGTTCCACCAAATGACGACTTTACGTGACAGAAACAGAATGAGACACAGATAACATAGCATCACGCCTGTATTCCCCGAAGGGTTAGGCAGAGGTGAATATAATAGTACACCCACATTTCGCCGGTTATGTTGAAGTCCTCTTGCAATAAGGGGCGAGCCTATTGCCATCAACCGGGCACAAATCCAGACTCCATGGCTGCTTCTGAGAAATTCCTGAAGGAATAACCCAATAATAGGTACTTTGACCGAACTAGGAATCGAACCCAGGACTTCATGCTCAGCAGTCGTGCTTGCGACCACAACTAACGAGGCAGTTAAATGAGTATGAGATGAGATATTCGAAAACGGTAATAGTGATTTCACTCCACCCCCCTCTCTTGCAGGTAAAGGCCTGGCTCTCAGGCGACCGAAGCACCCGCCTCTGCACAGCTCGCCCCGCCTGGCAGGCCATGTCCTTCCGCCAGGGCATCTACAAGAAGACCTTCACCAATATCAAGGTCAATCTCGTCGATGTGCTGGAAGTTGATATGGAGAATATGGTGAGTTTGTTTTACATATTGTTTTAAACAAAATGTTTGAGATAACAAGTGCCTCGGAAAGAACGTTAAGCCGTTGGTCCCAGCGGGAGGAAACGTCCGGGTGTCGCCATTGCGGGGATCGCCCGGAGGACACGGTGGAGGTCTGCCCGGCTTGGGCGGAGCACCGCCGTGTCCTCATGCAGGCGATCGGCGGTGGCGATCTCTCGCGTCCGGCCCTGGTCCAGGCCATGGTACGGAGCGAGAGGGCATGGGAAGCCATCACCTCCTTCTGCGAAGCAGTAATGCTCGCGAAGGAGGAGGCGGAACGCGTGAGGGAGAGGCAATCTTTGCGCCCTCACGCCCTTAGCCGCCGCAGGAGACGCCCCGGGCGTCGGGAATCTCAGGATTTCCGGCCATCGCAGGCGCGGGCTTGCGGACGGCGAACAATGGTTGCGGCGTTGTGTTTCACGCTCGCCTCAAAGAGATGTCAGCACAACTGACGGGATCCGCTAGGACCGTTGCTTACCAGGGTTGCGGGTTTGCTCGAAAGAGTTACCGTGGCCTTTGGCACAGGCAACTGAAGGAACACGGGTGGGTTTTGGTCAGTAAGAGTCTGACACGCCCTCCCGCTCCACCCAGAGCGGGAGAGGTCATTTGACGATTTCCCACCAAAAAAAAAAAGCTGTTGGTCCCGGCTGTCATTTGTAGATCTTTGACAGTCGTTACAGGTTGTCACTGGCCCTAAAGTCTGGCAACCAGTCTTACCAAGAGGTACCGTACTAACCAGTACTAACTGGGTTGTGGGCGTCAGGGCAGACGCTCCATGTAAAACTGGTATTCAGCTGCATCCGGTTAGACTGGAAGCCGACCCCAACATAGTTGGGAAAAGGCTAGCTAGATGATGACAGAGCATTCAGTAAGTATATTTTCTTAGCAAAATTTCGGAAAATGCACATAGCACTTAGGTACCTAATCGCATACGTTGTCTTTCTACGGATAGACATAAAAACATACAAAATGTATGCAAAACCGCATTTTATTCAGTACCAGAGAAAATCTGCATCACAATACGATCTGAAATGATGTCCCCAAGTTTATTTACTGTTATCGAAGCAATAAAAATACAAAACAAGTTTAGTGCGTCAAACCAAATCGGTTTGGGATTGTGAATAAAACAACACCGAATGATAACGAGACTGTATTGAATATGACCAGACCACGGCCAGGATATTGTTGACCATAAAGCATTTGAAGTGTGGTGTTCATTACTGGATACAGAAGTGATAACCTTTCGATAATTATCCAAAGACCACGCTTTTTGAAAGGAATAGCAGCCTTGAGCTTAGGCCATAAAACCTCTTACAAGGTCTTTTTTCACCTTCCCCGGAACATCGCCGAATTATGTATTTCACGAAATGACTTCCATATGAGCTTCTAATTTAATTGCAGGACATTATCGACATCACGTGGCCTACCATCACCTCTTAAACTTCTTGACCTCTCGAAATAGAACTAAACATTCCTGCACTAAGATTAACATTCCTCGCAGGACATTAAATTATGCCAGACTTTCGGAATTATTTTATTATACAGAAAAAATCTGACGATTTTAACTTACGAGGCACAGATAGAGCCATTGAACATGCCCAAAACAGCAGCAAGTGCAAATCAATCTATCCGATATCTACGGCGATCATCTTCTCTACTACAACATGACCTGTTAGTAGACCCACTCTCGGAATAGTCCTAAAACATCCCTGCACTAACAGATCATGATAAAGATAAGATAAAGATATATTTATTTTGTAAAAACATGAGTAGTATGTATACAGGTCTTATAAATAAATTAGATGTAGCTACATGTTTTGCCATTTAGGAGTGGCGAACAAAATTTTTTTTGGCCTTAAGCCATAGGATGAACTTAATTAGTAGGTATAAAATTTAAAAAAGTTGAGGCAATTACCTAGTTATATTAGATGAAGAAATGTCGTAATTGAATGGCCGATAGTTTCGTTTTTTAATCGTTTAAGAATTCTGATAGGCTGTAATAGCATTTAGTTAAAAGAAATCGTTTAAGCTGTTTTTTAAAGAGTCTAGTTACCCACCAGTTTACGATCCTCTCCTTTTCGGAGAAAGGGGGCCCGTGACCCAGCGGCGGTGGCAACCACAGATATAGATATATATAGATAACGCAAGTATCACGATCCGTATGAAAACCAAGCGTGCCATTTTAAGACTACCTACTACGGCGTCATAAGCACTATTTAGTTATTCAATATGCAAAATAGACTACATTCTTGTTCTTACGACATTTCTTCATCTAATATTTCTAGGTAATAATAACCTCTACTTTTAGTACTTTATTATTTTATACTAACATTATTACAACATTTATATCCTTTATTTATTTTTGTTCCTTATTTTTACATTTTTAAATATTTTAATATAAAATAATAAAAAAAAAACATTTAAAAATATTAAAAAAAAAATTGTAGCCCACCGGTATCGGAAACAGGGTCCAAGCTACCGGTGCGGTCAGGGCTCCAGAGAGAGCAACCTCCTAACAATACGAGCCGTGTCCAGGAGTACCGTTTTCTGAATCAAGCCCTTGATCCAACTGCCTAACGAGAGCCTCGTCAGGTATTGGTCGAGGCTCTTGGCAATTAAGCCATTGGCTGAAACAACTATCGGCACAATGATCGCCGAGTCCACTTCCCACATGTCGACAACCTCGCGAGCCAAGTCAAGATACTTGATTTTACAACATTGTATTATTACTACATAATAAATGGCAAAACATGTACCTAGCTACATTTTGGTTATTTATAAGAACCTGTATACTTAACTACTCATGTTTTTACAAAATAAATATATAATCTAAGTAAATAAATATCTTAAAATGTCTAGTTGTAACGTTGTTTTAAACAAATTAGCTTGCTGCCACAGTAGGAGTGCGTATCATTTGCTATAATAACAAAAGTTCTAATGATCACATGATCTAATTTTTTTTTTTTTAGTATAACGATGAAATGATATAATGAATTATTATTGATATAATTTCAGTTTACCTAATTTTGAATGGTTTAATAAACATTTTCTATAATATACATTTGAACTAATATTCAGTTAGTGTGGTATTTACTTAGTATAATATTAAAATTCTATAGTAACATTTAATATAATTTTGAAACGTCTACTTTGTTTTGTATATTTTTGCAAAAACTACGAATTAATATGATTTTTTGTGTATTTTTATTCTTCTCATATATGCCTGCGTCAGGTCCCTTCTATTGTTGGTGAATCATTTGGGTTAGATGAGGTTATAACAGTATGATGTTTCCTGATATTTACTTATTCATTACAGAATTTTGGCTGAAAATGAGTAAGTTTGAAAATTCGATCAACTGAACGTTATATAAAAAGAGCATTATACAAATAGAAAATTATATGAAATGAACGTTATACTAAATTTAATTAAAGCAAAAGAAGTTTATATGAAATGTAACGTTAGATCACATGAAATTAGGTTATTTGTTTTTATAGCATATGAAAATTATATCATGTGAACGTTATTTCAAGCGATAATATATTATCTATTATTATGCCATATATTACACACCCCCACAGTAGCCACGTTAAGCATAAAATGCTTAAGCCGGGCACGCGAAGTAGGTGCTCTTGCGTTATCTAGGCATATCTATATCTGAGGTGACAACATTATAAGCCGATTCATTTACTATACCAAGAAACACTGATCTTTCCAGACAGTTCGCTGCGAGCCTCTGGTCACCATGGGCCAGCTCTCCCGCACCCTGGAGCCCCTCGGCTTAGCTCTAGCAGTAGTACCAGAACTAGACCAGCTGACAGTAGGCGGACTGGTCATGGGCACCGGTGTGGAGTCTTCTTCTCACATCTACGGGCTGTTCCAGCACTTCTGTCTTCAGTATGAGCTGGTGTTGGCTGATGGATCTGTTGTTACTTGTAGCAAGGTATGGTATAACTGTAATCATAAGTTCATCTTCTCGCCTTTATTCAAATGTATGTGGAGTTGGAGCAGAATGTCTGGGGTGATTGGGGTGATTGTGGAGATTGAAAATGGGTACCCGCACCCCACCTAGAAGTGTCAAGCAGGAACTCCGTGTGGTTTTAGTCAGTAAAAGCCTGGCAGAGCCTCACCCTATGGTGGAAGATTTCCATGCTGCATGCGGATTTCCACACATGAAAAAAAAAAGATGTCTTCTCCTTCTTCTCCCAAATCTACTCTATTGGTTGACATGCCAAAAGATATCTCACAACACGCGTCTTTCGAACTGGCGAGAAAAACAACAAAAAAAAAACAAACACAAAGAACAAAGTTCTATAGAGCATAGATGCGCGACGGACGGAAACCGCCGATGTGCGTGCTTGTCGTTTGGTACGGGGCCTTAGGCATATTTGGGGTCGGGCTTAGAAAATATCACAATGGACGAAGAAAAATCCATAATTAACTCAATTGTATGTTACCTACGGTGTGCCTAACTATTGTGTTGTGATCCGCCATTACACACCTATAAAAATCGTTGTTATAATCTTGGAAATTACATATTTCCCATACATATTGTTAGTAATTTAAAAACTATCCTGTTTGCTCAGGACAATACCTACCTATAATACCATTGTATGGTTACTTACTATCTTTTTATTCGTATTTCTTTTACAAAAACAAGATAGATGATTTTCTAATGTATGTTATATTACATTTTCCAGGATGAGAACCCAGACCTGTTCTACGCAGTTCCATGGTCTTACGGTACGCTTGGGTTCCTGACATCGGCAGTCATCAAAGTTGTTCCCGCAAAAAAGTAATTATGTCAATAATGTGTGAAATTTATTATTCCTTTATTTATTTACCACCAATTACAGCAACATTACAGACTTGTCCAATACGATGCTATGGGCTACAGAAGAATTATGAACGATCTACAAATACTGACAACTAGTCTTGCCACAGGGTATCGTGTTATCCAGTAAGTAGGTCGTGGAAATGTGGAGGTTAGATAGGAAGACCACCGTGGACCCAGTTGCACTGGAAGCTGGTCCCAACATAGGCGGGAAAAGGTTAGGCAGATGATGAGCTATCGTCTGCGGAGTAACACTAGCTAATTTAATTTGAACCATTTTCTGTTTGTTTTCTCTTTTTCTTAACATTATTAAAATCGCTGAAAGAATCGGTAATTAAGTACTACTAGCGGATACCCGGCGTCTGCTACTACACTGTAGTGCCTAATGCATTGTTTTAGTGGTCTAAAACCATCCTCGCATTATGGTTTATTTAGGGCACATCGATTGGATGGTTTCAAAGCTATAACGGACATACGAGTAGGTAGAATTCTTTTTTGTGTTTTATACGTGGGGAACGTACGTATAACAGTCGACAGAGTAGGTATTTCCTTTTGTAGATTAGCCGACGAAAGTTAATTAAGTCGAAGCATTGGTAGAAAAATGTTTGCGTCTTTTTTCGCGACAAATCAGGACATTACACTACAGTATCGCTTGAAGATCAAACGACTGTGACTGCAGATTGGTACGTGAACACTTATTTGCCCAGATTCTTAGATAAAGTTCGCAAAAAGCGTCCTCGAAACAATGTCGTCCTTCACGCATGCTCACACCCCGCAAAGGTAACGGAAGCGTATTTGATAGCTTCAAATGTAGAATTGATGACGCACCCGCTTTACAACCCGGACCTCGTACCCTGCGACTTCATTTTGATTCCAAAAATTAAAGACAAACTTAGAGGCACACGTTTTACGAGCCCTGATTTGGCGGTGAATGCGTTCCGTGAAGCCATTGAAGAGGTCCCTAAGAAAGACTGGCCCAACTGCTTTGTACAATGATATTAGCGAATGCAAAAATGCATTAATTGCGAGGGAATATACTTTGAAAAACTATAAAAGTATCGTAAGTCTTATTTATCAGAATACAGAAATTTTCAGTATGCCCTAAGTACCTATATAGATTACTAGCGACCCGCCCCGGCTTCGCACTGGTGCAATGTAGATACTAATGTTTTCTCTACTATAATTAATGCATGTATTATACATATAAACCTTCCTCTTGAATCACTCTATCTATTAAAAAAAAACCGCATCAAAATCCGATGCGTAGTTTTAAAGATCTAAGCATACATAGGGACAGACAGCGGGAAGCGACTTTGTTTTATACTATGTAGTGATACTCATGGCCATTTGAAAAGAAAATCAATATGTTAAGTTATTTTTGACTCTTTTCTTTTACCATGTGTACTGTGGTCTCGACCTCGACCTCAGTTCCCTTCGTGACCTTGGACTTCCAAAACACTTCTGCCTGAATCATGCCTATAAAATATTTAACTCAGTGGTACGTACACGCAACCGTTATCGCTATATCGCTGGGAAATCGTATGGGGCTTAAAGCTTATGGCGGTGGTTTGGGAGTTTGGGAAATAATAATATACCTACTACGAGTATACCTAAATCACGCTTCTATACTTCGAAGGGTTAGACAGATAAGTGTTTTGTACATGCACGGTGTGGGAGTGATATGAAGTTTCGAATGACGTTATTGCGACGCATGCCATTTCGAAAAACTTTACGAGTGGTACACCAGTTCGAAAACACATTGAGCCGTAAACCGCTATATCGAATGATGTTGTCCCGAACACGCTGATCCGAAAAACTGTTTTAATGGTACGCTAGTACGAAAGTCTTGGTATCGAATTCCACTGTTGCGAATAGCATAATATTCCAATCTGAATTTGTCTGCTCGTCATTTGTCTAGACCCCAAACCAAAGAGTAGAAAGTTTTAGCCCACTATTGAAGTTCAATTCCTAAACGATTAAATTGTTTGAAAAGCTGTAACAAAACAATAAATCACTGATGGTCTAGCTATAATCATGAACTTCTTCTTCTTATTCGTGTGGTTAGTGCCTAACCTGGTGTCAGAGTTTTTATGTCGCCCGTGGGTCTCTGATTTAGCTTTTCATGCCGTGGAGAAATATATCTCAGTCATGCTGGTTTGTTTTCACCGCAGCAAGTGATAATTTTGTCTAGGGTTCGAACTCGACACCTATGACTTGGCAGTCCGATGGTAAAACCACTGGCCTATCACTGTTGCCATGTACTGAATTCATGATAATAATTTGCGCGTCGATAAGTCTGACAACCAGTCTTACCGAGGGGTATCGTATTACCCAATACTAACTGGGTTGTGGAGGTCAGATTGTCGCTCTTTTTCAAAGTAGCGGTGAGGAAAGACTAGGTAGATGACGATGATAATGCGTTTGCGCATAGATATCTGTCATACCCCGGTTTTGTAGTAATCTCATTTTAAGTCACAGCGTCATCTAATTTTCTTCTCCTTTCTCCCTCCACAGATACATCCGTCTCGAATACAACCCGTACACGAAAATGTCAGAGCTGTCGGACCAGTTCAGGGAAGAGTCTCTGAAGGACAACCCTCATCAGTTCATCGAAGCGTTACTGTACACCAAGGAGTCCGGGGTTCTTATGACTGGAGATATGGTGGATGAGATCGGAGATGATGGGAAGGTAGAATAGACTTATAACAATTAAGACTTAGACTGATATTCGCCTTAGTAAAAACTCGACACGCCCCACATTAGACACATTGACAGCTATCATTTTTTTTTTTAAATTGACTTAAACGCCCACGACTAGAGTTTTCATATGGAATCATCTGTCGATTTCGGAGAACCGCCAATTGCAGCTCAGAATACGATTGAGTTGGCGTTTTGAACCGTTGCCACGACGACTCCTGTCTAGCTGAGTTGAGCATTTGACTCCAAACGGATCTTGGAATATGAGCAGTGGAGGCCCAGTAGTAATGGCGCAGAATTAAGAGTTGCAGGTCGTTGGTTCGAAGCCAAGCAGACACCTTACTTTGAGCAGTTCTTCTATCGTCGCTTCTATCAAAACGGTTAAAGAAAACATGGTAAAATAAAAACAAAAAATCGCAGACATGTTCCCCACGCGAGATCGTTGCGGATTGGTTCAACTGGGTCCGCGTGGTAGATTGTAGCCCACTCTCATCGAGGGGAGGCGTGTGTTTTCCAGCAGTACGAATGTTACTTTTCCAGCAGTACGAATGTTACAAGCTGGGTATGCTTGATGGTATGCTGTACAGAACCAGTTCCAAAACCTTTATTTCCTAACTTCCAGTTCAACCCCATCGGCAAGTGGTACTCAAAGTGGTTCTTCACCCAAGTGGAGCGTCACCTGATCAACAACCGCTCAGCTGTCGAGTACATCCCACTGAGGGACTACTACCACAGGCATACTAAGAGCTTCTTCTGGGAGTTGCAGGTAGGCTTCATAACATAACATAATATATCATCACGAATTTTCTTCCCTGAAGGGTTAGGCAGAGGTGTACCTAGGGGAAAAAAATACTAACTAGGAACTAGTTAGTTTTTCAGATGAGCATTTACCGAAAAACACAGCATGGGCAGATCGCTCGCTATGTAGACCAGCGGTTTGGAGATGGCAATCCGAAATAGCGAAAGATGCGTTGCTTTTGGGAAGTTTGAATCCAGTAATGATAACTGTCAGTTGGATAATTAAATGCACGAGATGATTAAGACCTCTATCTAGATCAAATGTTGACGCAACAGCAATGATTATAATTGTGCACGCCATAGTGTGCACGCCGCACTATTACTAAAAACGTACCGCACGCGACACATCACTATATCGGCGGTCATCTGGCAACACTGCGCGCCGTGTGTCATATTTGAACTTCGGCGAGAACCGGCGCAAGCGACGAGGCACGACGATATAAATGTACGCGTGTCAAGAAGCTTATATATCTAATACTTACTTGTAAATGCAAGAATATCAAATAAAAGTTGATCAAAGAAGAGGACTTTAATATCAAGCCCCTTCAATAATATTAGATCTGCCCCCGTATTCATAACGCTTCGATTCGATTTCGATTTCGGAAAGTCGTATGTCTATCTCGCCCGTTTTCGTAGTGGCAGAAAAAGATAGACATACGATTTTCCGAAATTGAAATAGAATCGAAGCGTTTTGAATACGGGGGAAGCACAGCTTTTACTTGCTTTGCCGGTACGCGGTCACCAGTGTCACCACATGGTATTTTTATGGTTTACATGTTTTTTTTTATAGTGTACATAATAAAGAATATTCTATCTATCTATTTCTTCGCCATTCGCTCCGAGAACAAAGTGCTCGGCTGCTTCTTAATTTAAGTTTAGCAATTGTTCGAGTTATGCTCTCTGCTTTTGATAACTCAAGTAGCTTAGTAAAATAATAATTATGAATTTTTCAAATAATTAAATTATGTTTTTTTTTTACTCCAGGACATTATCCCATTCGGTAACCACCCGATCTTCCGCTACCTGCTGGGCTGGCTGATGCCCCCAGAGGTGGCCCTGCTCAAGCTTACGCAGCCCGAAGCTGTAACCAAGCTGTATGACAAGGCACACGTCATCCAAGACATGCTCGTGCCTGTGGAACACCTGGAGAAGAGCATCGATGTGTTTCATAAGGAGTTTGAGGTAAGGAAACAATTGAAAGGTTCTACTTTTATTACTACAGTAATGGAGCTTCTAAAGTTATGGACTATACTCTCGATGTTTAAACTATTCTGCAAAATTTTGTGCACGATGCGTTATCTCGTAAAGGTGCTCCTGCCGTGCCGTTGTGTACCTTAATCACTGTCTCTTGGATGCTATCCACCACCATGGTTGTGCACGGCAACATGACTGAGTGCTGCAGCCCCTTCAAAGTTAACCGATGTTTCTCATCAGTCCCAGTTACACCATTCCATTTACCAGTCTCCGTTTCGTTCAGTTGTCGTCGTTCCATAAATTTTTCGCGAAATCGCGTTACCCGTTTAACACAATTTTGAAATCTTTTTAATCACAAACATACGATTGGATAAATTATCAGCACATCGCGCTCACGACTGGTTGCATTTCAACTCCCAACTCTAGCCAATCTAATAAGTTTTTATCCATTCTTTGAAATTCATGATTAGATAGATATATATAAAAAATATATATATATTGACATAAAACATTGTACACATATGCAATGGAATTCCCTGACTCCTGCGATAGTTAAAACTGTGTTGCAGGAGCCAGTGTCCTCCCCTAATAAAAAGAAACATTTGTTTTATGACAAAAAAAAGCAAACAAACGAAAACTTCTACTTTGCTTTGAAAAGAGAGAAAAAATATATATATAATATACAAAATAAAAAATAAAAGAGAAAAAAAAAATTAAAAAACTAAATTAATATTAATTACATTCTACTAGAGCGCGTGTTTTTGTTTATGTACGGGTGTGTGTGTGTGAGAGTATGTACCTATGTGTGCGTGTGTGAGTATGTATGTGTGTATTAGTGGGTGTCGGTGAGTGTGTTCAGGCTTGAATAAGTTCTTAGGGAGAGATTCACTCCCTTGTGAACAATGAACAATATGTATGAAGTATTCTTTGTTGCACGCCAAAAAGGGATGCGCAGTTATTTCCGATTGATTAATTGTTTTCTTTGTCCAGGTATACCCAATCTGGCTGTGCCCGTTCAAGGTGTTCAATCACCCGGGACAGCTGAAGATCAAGACTCAAGCGGACTGGCAGATGTTCGTCGATATTGGCGTCTATGGCGTGCCTAAGGCCAAGGGATATGAAACTGTAAGGACTTTGTAATACGTTCGCTAACAGCTTGAGATTAGATTAGACTTTTAGATCTCCAAGACAAAATTGAAATGCTTCATGGTTCTGTAGTTTTACCGGCCTCTGTTTTGACCAAAAGTAGTTTTGAGTGCTCTACATCTTTATTAAGGATATATATATATAGACCTTTGGTCTATAGTTTAAACGGTACGGACGGCGACCTATCGATCTATACAAATCCAGTTTATGCGGATCTCTCATAGTATTGGAAATCTATTCAAAGCGAGGCCATGTTATACTGGATATGTATAGCTTGATGTGCCGTGTGTACCACGGCCGGGTATCAGGTAATCATAATTGGGGACAAATGTAACAGATAAGTTGCTGGGGAACTGTTTACGCCGCTTCTTCTTCCGAGGTAAAACACTTGGCAGACTAGACGAAGGACATGCTTTTGGGGGCCTGTCCTATGTAACTTTAAAAATGCTGCAAATCATCATC
The DNA here is from genome assembly GCA_964057025.1 of Standfussiana lucernea. Taxonomy (NCBI): domain Eukaryota; kingdom Metazoa; phylum Arthropoda; class Insecta; order Lepidoptera; family Noctuidae; genus Standfussiana; species Standfussiana lucernea. The sequence goes on from OZ059809.1 coordinate 6,272,009, forward strand.
CTTTGGAATAAAGGATTTTCGATTTTGAACTTTAAGTGATGCATGCATTCAATCTCTCCTTGGGACTCCGGGAATCTCTTGGGACACAGCCCAAATGGTCCAGAGCCAGAAAGAACTCCCCCTCAACCCTAATCTCAACAAAACATTCACCCACAGATCCCGTCAACCCGTCGCATCGAGTCCTTCGTCTCCCAACATGATGGCTTCCAGATGCTGTACGCAGACACGTATACTACCTGCGAGGAGTTCCGCCTCATGTTTGACCACACCTTGTACGACAGAGTGAGGGCCACCCTGCCGCACTGCCAAGAGGCCTTCCCGGAGATTTACGGGAAGGTCAATAGGAAAGTCAGAAAGTAAAAATAAATGTTTTAAAATATGGTAGTGAAATTGCATTAAAAAAGTTTTTAGGCATTTTTTTATAATTTTCGATAGGAATATAACCTGGGGGTTACAAAGATTCTCAAAAACCACTAATACCACGTTCTAACCAAAGCGATTTATTTGTTCATATTTGAAAACGAAAGGCGCCCTCTGCCAGTACGACGAAGCGTTCGGGTTCACCGAATAAAATACATGCGACGGCCACATGATCGCACAAGGATCGCTTTGATTAGGACGCGGCCTTATTCATATCACAATAAAATATTTTTCTACAACGAAATGGTTTTATTTATTACACCTAGAATGTCCCAATCGTCGCAAAAATTCTTAACTTTGATGAAAACTTCACTTTTAAAACGATTCAATCAAAATTACTCAATAGATAGAGCGATTTAAAAGTAACGCTATGGATATGCACTAGATAGGCTATAGATGCACAATAGCCAATGCATGGAGGCCAAATGCAATAGACAGTGGATGGATCAAAAAATGCAAAGGAATAGACACAAGGCATACAAGGCGACACAGCAATACAGAATCATATTCGTCTTCTAGCACGACGGCTTACAGATGATATACGCACACCCTGCCACACGGCAAGCGGGGATGCAGGTGGGGGGCATAACACCCCCTATTTGCTCATCAATAAAATAATATGAGGAAATGGTGGTTAGAAATGTTTTAATTAACACTAAGGCCACACCTAAAAGATTTCCTACATATCAGGGTTCGAAATGAACAAGATAATTATTTGGTTAGCTTATACTTAGTTTGTTTATTTTATATAAATTATGTGTCCTTGCGCACGCCTCATAACGCGAAGCGTTTGAGATAGGTAGTGATCTACTCTTAACACGTCAAGACCAAGCTATTTTCTGGACTTAAAAAAAAAACAATTTTGCAAAAAGAAGTCAAATTCCATAATTTTTTTTGCCACCAACTTCCGAGAGTAGTTATTTTAGACTTTTTTTGTGTCTATTTGTCGTTCTTTATTACATTTTACCCTTTTTAGTTGTATATACCACATAAATTCTTGTCATGAAACAATTTTGCCTTATTCGTCTTGGTGTTAAAACGGGCATTCATGTCTAACCTACAAGTATTAACTCGGCGACTATAAATCTGCTTTAGAATGTGCTCTACATAAGTGGCGATCAAAAGAAACCATAATTTAATCCACTCAGCACTTCGCACTTCAGTTTTCAAGATTAACCTGCTCGCAACTAAGTAATACAGATAAAATATAGAAGCAAGAAGTTAAGGTATACAACATTACGCTTGTCTATTTCTAAAAGGGCATCAAATGAAGGCAGGCAAAGGTCATCTACATTTCGTTTCTTTAGTAAGTATTGTGCCAACAACAATCGGAAAGAAATCAAATCTCTGAGCTGCTACTCTGAATTGTCTTACGTAAAATCCCAATATAAGTAATAACAGTTTGCTCGACCTGGAAATCGAACACCACATTTAGCAGTTTCGTTCGCAAACTTGCGACCACTAAACGTACGAGACAGTCTTGGTTAGGTAAATAGGTAATAAATGCAATTTACCATACAAACGATTCTCTTGGCATTTCCACTGCCAATGTAGGCACATTAACATTCAGCAAACAGACATCATGTTACGGTTACTGCCTACAATAACGACCAGAACATTCTGAAGGCTGCAGAATATTTCTTACAGCCCAATATTTGTACTATAAGCAATCGTCTTCCTAGCCTTTTCCCAACCATGTTGAAGTCGGCTTCTACACTGACCGGATGCAGCTGAATACCACAATTTTACATGGAGCCGTTGCATATTTGACCTCTACAACACAGTTACTGGGTAACACGATGAGGTAAGACTGGCAGTCAGACTTTCGGTGTTCTTACTACCCGTAACGACTACCAAAGATCTACGAATGACAGCCGGGACGAACTCCTTAATTGGATTGTCCCAATTAAAGAGTTAAAAACAAATGTTAGGAAACGAGTATTAAACTTTACAAAACGGAGCTGGCTGGCTAGGATATTGGCTAGTCATTAAATAAGGCTATGGCTGAGTTACGAACAAGAGCTGTACAATAAGTAAAGTCGACCAGTGGCGAGATGGACCGACACAGATGATTTTGCAAGTATCTAGATCCTGAACTACACATAGGTACAAGGGTATGAGCGTGGGTAGTGGAACCAAATGGAGGCTATGTCACGCGATAAAAAGGAATAAAAATCTTCATTCAGAAACAAAAACGAGTACCTACTTATAATACAAAATTAATCTTAATTAAACATTGTAGATCTTACAATATTAGATGCTTGTATATACTACGATAATCCAGTATCATAGGCGGAATGAGCTCGAACAATATCCACTCACACACATGTGAGATGCCAGGCTGTGGACGGTGATAATGAACTTCACAGTTACCGGAAAGTTAATCCTTCACTTTTTGTTAAATCTTAATTAGTCATGTGTTCATGACTCGTTTCATTTACGATCTATCTATCTAATAATGTGGTCAGTTTTTTGTACTTAAGTAATGACTGTATGACTGATGAACTCTTGCGCAACATTTATCACCTTGTTAATTCCTCGAAGATCACAATCCTGCACTTTAGGATCTCAGTTCATAATGTGATTCAGTGCGTCATGTCAACACTTTTTTCGGCTAACGTGAGCATTATCTTTGAGTCAGATCCTTTGCGGTTTAAGAGCGAAAAAACCATTTCACAGAATCACGAGCTCAAGGCTCAAGGATTCATTGCTAAAGTCGATGATCGATACCATTAGGTAAAGGTTTTTCCAACATTGGATGAAATTTTGACGGGCAGACTCATCAGAAAACACTAACTATTAGACTTATAATTGAAAGAACTATTGAAGAGAGCTCTTTGTAACTGAAATACGAAATGAGGTGTTAAAGAAACATCCGTTCTTCACCAACGCTTAAGAATTTTGATGACATTATGACAATATAGGGGACGTTTCCCATACCAGTCTCCCTGAGAATCATCAGCGTCGCCAGTTCGCTACCCGCCTGAGGGACGCTGAACCGAAGTTCAGTCACAGAATACATAATACTTGGCTTAGGCTATTTAGATTCTACATAATTAAATTCCACCTTAGACCCCGAAGACAGTCTCAAAATTAGTTGATAATAAACTTCGAGAAACTATATATCTACTTACTGAGATTATGTTGTGCTAGATAAGTTATTCAGAATGCGATGCGATTGCGCGATCATTATAGTTTATCATATGGACATGGTCGACTATGTACTTGCTTCGACTATTAATAAATAAACTGTCTCACCTTATGTACAGATCCGGGAAATGCGCGTCTTAGATTAGTCATATGTAGGTACATTTATTAACTTGATTGTAAATTGACCTAGTTAGTCGTTTTAGATAGTTTACACGCTTATCTTAGTTCTAAATAGCTTTAAAAATATCTTTTCTTTCGTAGAATATTATGCCAGTTATGTTTAAGTCCCATGTAATAGGGGGTGAGCTAGTTGCCATCAACTGGGTACAAATCCAGACCCCGTTTCTGCTTCTGGAAAAACCCAGTACTAATTTGTCCGACCTGGGAATTGAAACCAGGACCTCGAGCAGTCGCGTTTGCTAATACTAGACCAACTCGGCAGTCAGCCTAGCTAATGTCCGGGGTTCTTCATGCATCCCAGGAAAATTACTTCATGTTCTCATCAATCTCCTGCCCTTATCCCAGTTTACTTGGGTTCGGCGCAGCATGTCTTCTTCTTCTATACTTCTCTATTACTCGTCATCTTAGCAGTCACATCCTTTCTAACCATATTATCCTTCACACAGTTCATCCATCGTTTCTTTGGACTTCCTCTACTCTTTTAGCCTCTACATTCATACTCAACATTTTCCTCATTCCTCCGACACAATGTCCATACCACGATGATCGATTACCGCACAACTTTTCAGTCACCGGCGCCACTTTCAGACTTCCTCTTATATACTCATTCCTTATTTTATCCATTCGCGTTACACCACACACCCCCTTAGCATTCTCATCTCAGTCACTTGCAAATGCCTTTCATTCATGCCTTTTGTGGCCCAAAAATCTGATCCATACAGGACAGCAGGTCTAACCATGGTTTTATAAATATTCCCCTTTAAAGGGAATGCGGGAATCGCAGGAAAATTACTTCATGTATTCGGATAAAATAGTATCCCTTATGCTCTTTTAGTTGTCTAGGTCATAAGTCATAGTAGAGTAGATTTTAATTAAGACAATTAAAAAAAAATAAGAGTAGGTAAATGAGATCTCTCAAATATGTGGTTGGGTAACCGCCTGTTATCGCTCGCACTTGACCCATTGGCCGTGCCCAATTTCCTCGCCGCACCGCGCGCCGGGCCGAGCTTCGGTCGGCGGACTGCGATGCGTATGAGCACGTTTTCATGTGTTGTCTTGTGTACTTTCCTCTAATTGTCTTGTTAATTGATGGTTACGTAACTTAAATAGAAGTCTGATTTTCATTTATGACGAAATATAGATAACAATTAATTTGATGTGGGAAGTGTCTGTGGGAATATCTACATAATTTATAGCGACTCGCCCATGGGTATTTTGTGGGTCCCTAGCGCGCACAAATGTATGTATTAGCTAGGTCATTTCACTTTACTGTGGAAAGCAGTTTTGAATGTGGATGGCTCTAAGTAGGCCACAGAAACGATGATGGATATGGCTATATATCATTCTTCACACGGTCCATCCATCGTTTTTAGCCGGAAAGGAGGTGATTTCTGAGATGACGAGTAATATAGAAGTAAGTAAGAAGATGACATGCTGCGCCGGCCCCAAATAAATTTGGTTAGCGGCAACTCTTTTCTTTGAAGAGGTACCGTACAGCCCAAGTTAATTTTTATGTAGGAAATTTAACCAAAGATTTGTGATTGAAATGGAAGCAAAAAGTTATGTTTCATTCTTGAAAAATCACTGTTTCTATTGGCTAATTTAGTACTAAATTGTTTGTGTTTGATAACATGGGGTTATTGAACAGAATATGATAAACTTATTTAATAATTTTAGCATTACGAAATACCATTCAGCCAATGATATCTCAGTACCTACTTCGGTAGCTAATTACTGAAGATTCATTAAGTTCAGTTTCAACTAGAGAACAGAGAATGTATTGTTTAGCAATTTAAATCAATATTCTTTTCAAGCTTTGATATCAACAAGTTTTTACATAAAATGAAAACAACATCCTGTGTGTTATTTATTTGTTTTTACTAAAATGTTATTGTAACATAGCATATCTTTACAAAAGTGGAAATTTTGGGTCCCTAATATCGAACCGTAGGTAGGAAACTTTCTTTAGCCTAAATTTTTCGGTCCTTCGGCACGCATACTGTATTATTTCTTAAATCAATAAATGTAGTTCATGTTACTGTTAAATAAGTAAAGAGATTTGATATTTTTAACAGCGAGATTAAACTCGCTACTTTAAAAAGGATTACAGGCCCGTCAAATTAAAGATTCACATGCGGGCCTACCTGGGGTTTATAGCTTCTCAAAAACAAACACAATTAAAACGGCGGCTCTGCCTAACTGCGGTAAACTCGTTAATTGTAATTAGTGCAGAATGCACGTTGCCTTTTACCACAGAAGACAAAAGTAACATACAGTATTTCAATTATCCTGCTTCATTGGTTTAGAGAGTTTCGATTCCCAGATTATTTTGATGTATAGTCTCATTTAGAGTATACATTGAATAATAGACGGTATTAAGAAGCTTTGAATGATTGTGTGATTACATTTTGAGACAAATGCCTAACATATACGTGGTTTCATGGGAATGTCACAGACCTGGGAGTATTAACAATTTTATAATAATTTTACTTAATCAATTACTATAAGTTTCTATTTAGTTATTTGACACCGGTAACTGAAGATTGCTTGCTTTTCAGCATAAGCCTCCGCTAGAACTTTCTACTGTATGTATGTATACGGTTATGCGCTTGTGTCATCCAAGTAGGTAGTAACTTAATGTTATCTTCCGTCAGGCTCCATGTTTGTAATCCATGCGTCAAGACTGGTAAAATACACGAATCAAACATTTTCTTCTTAGCTTAGGTTAGGTACGTACCTACTACCTGGGTTGTGGAGGTCAGATAAGCAGAGCAGACGCTCCATTTAAAACACTGGTGTTTAGCTGCATCCGGTTAGACTGGAAGCCGATCCCAACATAGTTGGAAAAAGGCTACGCAGATGATGTTAGTTGGTTTACTGCTTACCTTTACACTGTGCTTTTGTTCCAAGTTTGTGTGCTCTTACAATGTGCATACACGAGCGTGTCTGAGCACTCGCTGGTATTAATTAGTAAGTAAAATATTAGCCGAAGTACCTGCAGAAGAGAGTACGTTACATAGTGTGAATACTTAATTACTTATTAATTAATATTAAGTATACATTGCTCACATTATGTAACGTACTTACTCTCTTCTGCGGGTACTGAAGCTAATATTTGGTGTAACTTACATGACTTTGTTGTAGTCTAAGAGAAATAGTTATTGTAGTTGTAAGCTACTTATAAATTATTTAGTCTGCAGTTTCTAAGACCTGTGGCTGAGATGGTCAAAAAGCTAAGTTCTGGGTGGTACTTAATTTGTTAATACAACTTTGCGAAACTTAGGTAGGTTGTAGGTAGGACTTATATCTATATATAGCTGACTTCATTACATCAGAAGGCCTATGCCCGAAATCTCATCTTAGCGACAATAAAAGCCAAAAACTTGTCCAAAGTATTAAGTACTTTGTTTTTTATTTTTTAGATCGATTATTCGCTCCCGTAAACCCCCATATTGCAACCTTCATCCAAATCGTTAGAGCCGTTTTCGAGAACGTGACTACAAACAAATATTCAACATAGGATACCTATAGATAGGATAAAAAACCCACTTCCAAAAAAAACACAAAAAAAGTGGAAAATAACATTACTTTCGGAAGTCGGTGACTATGGTTTGTTTCATTGACTTTTTTGGCACCGACTTCCGAAAGTAATGTTATTTTCCACTTTTTTTGTGTTTTTTTTGGAAGTCGGTTTTTTTTTGCAAAAAAAGTTTTTATTTTACCCTTTTCAGTTATAGTATCACATACAAATCCTTGTCAAGTATCAATTTCGCAATTTCTTTTACTTGGATGAAAATTTTTCCAGCTATTTTGATTTCAAAACCAAACTGCTGAACCGATTTTGATGAAATTTCTATGGGACCAATCGAGAAGTAGATCCATTCAGATAAAAGAAGAATTTTTCAAATCGGTTCATAAATGATAGATATGAGGTAACAAACACAAAAAAAAAAAAAAAAAACAACCGAATTGAGAACCTCCTCCTTTTTTAGAAGTCGGTTAAAAAGTACCTACTCGACTCTATTTTATGGGATAATATTCGCCATTTAGTCTTCAGTTCGTACAATCAATCCTATTCCTAACTTTACTCTCAAGTTCTTCCACAGTCCTTTTGAAACAATCACATCCTGTTTTACAAAAAAAGCAGATTGTTTTCAAAAGTTTTCCCCTTTGAACTAGGTATAACCCAAGTCGTAGCCGCGTGTCATGCGCAGAAATCTTATCAACGGAGCTGACCTGTGTGCTCCTATCATTACACAGTAAGTCGGCGCCAAAGCAGCGCGGAATTGCTGCTCCACACTTCACCGAACAACAAAACTTGTGTCAAATACATTCGCTTGCATCTTTCCTTTTTAACTAAATACCGAACTATGATTGCAAGAAACTCTAGAAATATCACAGTGAAAACCTTTTCTGTTTAGTTCGTGTGTGTTTTTTTTGGATTTTGTAAAAATGAAGACTTTACTTGTGTTTAATTTTGTGCTTTGTTTAATTTCTGCGGGTTTTGTTGGAGGTGAGTCTAGATATTTTGTTGCAGAATATTTGTTTTAATATTGTCTCTCTGTAACCTACTTACGTGTATTTTTTTTAGTGTAATTGCCAGTTGTTCGTGAAAATTCAATTTCTTTCATGAGAAAAAAATATAAAAACCGTAATTGTATCAAGTATTTTTAATTCCAATTTAAGCAGAAGTTAAGTAGGAGTTGTAAATGCTTACTTACTTCTTATTTGGTTTACTGAATCATTTAAAAAAAAGTTTTATTTATTCCAGTGAACCATAATAATTTTGATCCAAATCATCTCATTTACGAAACTTTACTTACATACATAAGTCACTATTTTTCAAACTACATATATACATAACTATTATTTATGAAACTTTGCTTACTTAAGTAACCACAGATCCATAGTTGTGAGGTCGATTAATAAACAATGAAGTTACTCTAATACTAACTTGATTGCAAACTGTAGTCTTGATTTCGAAGCCTCCCTAGTCTTAGTTTGATGTTTGTCAATAACTTATGCATAAATTAGGTCAAGAGTTCGACTTAAACTTAACTCGAACTTATTAAAAAAACTTATCTCCTTAGATCTAAGTTTTTTAGCGTTCATTATAGAGAATTGTTTGTTCAGTTACTGAGTAGGGTTGGTACATAGTTTTCTCATATCAATCGTGTGTGTAGTCCAAAGTGGCAATTGCCACACAACTTAAAAAAATGAACATTTAGTTCTTTGAAGTGTTCCATTCCAGGATCTTCATAGATGTCCGAAGTACCATTGTCTTTAGATACTCTAACTGTTTTTTGTCTGACTCCCTAACTAACTTTTGAGAAAATTCTGATCTAGTTTTCCGAATGTTTTGTTTGCATTATTATAATAAGTCGTACTCTATGCTCCTTATTAATGTACTAAGTGATTAAGTATTTCCGTTTTCGCGTGTCCTTTCCACCCCGTATATACCAACAACGGCCAGTAAAAACATTAAAAAAAACAAACATGCATTTAAATGCTCTATGAAGAAAATAAACTTTGAATTAAATCAAACCCATCAATTTATTACATTTTACAATTTATAAGGTACTACTTACTAGCGACCCGCCCGGCTCCGCACGGGTAGTAGAGCATATTAGGCGGCATATTTGACTTTTTTCGACACTTCCAACAATTATCGTCATATTTCAACTAATTTACACAAAACCGTGACAAATTGCACACCGAAACCTTCCTCTTGAATCACTCTATCTATTAAAAAAAACGCATCAAAATCCGTTGCGTCGTTTTAAGGATGTAAGCATACATAGGGACAGACAGACAGCGGGAAGTGACTTTGTTTTATATTATGTAGTGATAAAAGCTTTTTGCGAGTTTTACCTACCCTGTGTACCTTTGTGTAATCTCGCTATCGCTCGTTTCGTGTTTTTCTCAGCAAGCCCTTTTAATTGACACCCTTAACATAGGGTGCATTAAAATAATTAGTCCGCCATGTGTGGGAGTCCGCCATATTAGATTTAGTATTACATCACTTAGCTACCCATGCATTGTCAACATACATTACGAAGTTCACGCTTCGCCAATAAAGATCGAATTCTTAAAACAACCAAGTAATTATTGCCGTCTAATCAGAGCGTTTACTTGAAACTTACGAAACTTTATCTGATGACGTCACAGGTGGATAACCCGGTCATATGAACCCATAGTAGCTCGGGACGTGGCCGTGTCGCATTTCAACTAATCTCTGTTTGTCAGTCTGTTAACGCTTAAACAACAAACAATTATCTTGTACTTATCTGTTCGGAGAAGTGATGATGGCGATCGTTATATTCGCAAGTGGGTGGGTGTTTTGGTGATCGAAAAGTTATACAAATCAGTTTGAGTTGGCATAACATTTTAGTATAAGACGCACATAAACCCAATTGTAGTCTGAACTGATTCATCAAAATATTAAAGAATACAAGGTGTAAAAGTACCCTTAACGAAGCTGAAAGACCTCTTCTTCCTGTCATGGCGATATTTTTTTTTGTTCTAGACCAGGGTTTCTCAAACTTCTGGCTCCACGAATACTGAATTTCATTACTGCCCGCTAGGCAATAATGTGATTTGAATTTGGAACCTTAAATAACAAATTGCATGAAAACTTTTACCAAAGAGTTTTCGCTGCGCAGGTTTCGGTTGCCGTCGATGAACAAAATAATTAAATTACGCAACTTAATAGTTAAAGTAATAAGAAACAATAATGTAAATTAATTAAATAAATGAAAAAAAAAATAGTTTCAACATTAAACAATTGTTTTTTGCAAATGGTCGAGGCCAAAGTGATTAAATAATTGACTCGCCCTATTTTTTTTTTAATCGGTAGCGGTAATGGCGGCAAGTCATCACAACAACAGGCTGATCGAAGGCTGTGGTGCGCAGGGTTGCTAGGTCGAGTTTTTTAATTTCCCACATATTCAATCTATGCAAATCTTTTTTTCTCCATGTTATTTTTCAAACAGGAAATGAAACAGAGAGATATCAAACTATTTTCAGTCACAAAAAGTACCACTTAGTTTCGAATTTTATTTCAGTGTATGTATTGCCTGATCCCGTTCACGCACGACACCCTGCAATCAGCTTATCAAACGCAAGTTATTGTTACAAATTAGTAATTCGGCTGTAAAATGTCTCATGAATTGTTAAATTTTACCTTATTTTATAGTGCTGTAACTTTCTCCAATAATTTAATTTTCCCAAATTTTCCGGAAAGGGAAATATATCCTTAATCTCCCAACACTGGCGCTCCGCCGCGGTAGAATATTGTTGCACAACGCCATTTTTCAAAAATCGAATTGGTTTTTATTTCCTCGCAGTAGGTGTGAAAAGTAGAGTATGCTGCTCGGGGATAAAGGAGTCTTCGTCTTGGGCTAGCTTAAATCTCTCATTTCTCTCAGGATTCCAGTCTCAGGAGTTAACTCAAAGCTCCCTCGTTCCGCTCGGGAGCCCTAGAATCCCTCGTTGCATTCGGGATTCAAAATAGTGCCCATGACGTAAGACACTGCTTTATACCCTTGGTGCATATTCTACTATTAAATAAGTAGGCCAGCCTAAAATATTTTTCAATACCCTTACAGCCCGTTCACACGACGACTTTTGGCGTATCGACTTTTTCATGATCTGTTATTCTTTTTGACGGCGGCAATGCTTTTTAAATGCCCGTGTTCACACGCATCTCGAATCGTGAAAAATGACGGACACGTCTTAAATCACGTAACGTCTTTTAAAAATTAGGTACATGAAAAGGATCGTGATTTTTTTCTGACGGATTCGCCGATGCGTTCGCGGTTTTTTGGCCGGATCGTGATAAAACACGATTCCGTATGCAATGTGAACGTCCATACGTCATGACTTATCATGTTATAAGACAGATCGTCAATGACGGAAGCCGTGTGAACGGGCTGTTCCAGTGTCAATAATTATTTGTGGCCCATCAGACATTGAAGTAAACATTGGTCCAATTTATGGATGGAACCATCTACCATTAAGAAGGTACCTTACGTACTGAAGGACCAAAACTTCTTACTACACTTCACATCTGCGTAATTAGGTACCTACTTAAAAAGTAAATGTAAAAGTACTCAAGTTAGGAAAGTACCTACCTAATTAAATAAACCTAATAGATTCTTTGCTTCAGACAAAATCGATCAATGACGATACCTTTAGTTAATCCAATCAATTATAAATTGTAGCCTGTTCAATTAATTTGAAACTGGTAGGCAATAATACACTCACACACTTCACGAATAATTACAATTATTTATTAATGGATAATATCGTTTTTCACAAATTACATACTTAGAAGTATGAGAGCTGTGGTGGAACCAAACACTTTTCTTTTTATGTTATTTTTACGGATGTTTCGGCGACATGATTATTAAGATACCTACCAACCTAAGTAAGTACTGTAATACCCGGGATAGGGAAACACGTATTTGATATTAATACCTATAAGATTATTATAATTATGTGCAAATAACTAGTTTTTAAAACGAACGGTGGCTGTCAGCTATCCAAACTGACTCTCTAATTTATTTTCTTCTAACATAACATCATGCCTGTAATCCCCAAAGGGTTATGCAGAGGTGTACCTAATATTACACCCACATTTCGCCAGTTAACTTTAAGTCCCATGTAATAGGGGGCGAGCCTATTGCCATCAGCTAGGCACAAATACAGACTCCGTGTAGGGAGGGCATCGAAAACCGGCCATTGTTTGGGACCGGTTTTTTAGGGTGTTTTATTAATTTACAATAAACTTTTGCTTTATTGATTAATTAACAGTCACGAGAGTTGTAGTATGATACTAACAAGGAAATTGAATCAAGTTATTATTTACGGATAGTCAGAAAGGGTAAAAAAGAAACTGTAGAATTCGGAATCACAGCTACTTATATTTTTTTCTATCAATACTTTTAATAATCAGTTCTTTTATAATAATGATAATTAAAATTGTCGTTATGGCCAATAGCCTGATGGTTAAAAGCCTCGACGAACATCTGTCCAGGTTCTCGCTTAGCAATTGGATCAAGGGCCAAGGGTTGATTCAGAAGGCAGTACTCCTCGACACAGCCCGCACTGTGAGGAGGTTCCTGTATTTCGAGCCCTAACCACCGGTAGCTTGGACCCTGCCACCGAAACCGACGAACCATACTTTTCCAATTTTAAATGTATTTTTCATATGTTTTTTTTTAAAGGAATATTTGGATGAAAAATGTAATGGATGTGCAGAAAAGATGAATAAAGTAAAAATAAAACTTATAACACAAGGTGCCGAAATTTTTAAGAAAGTCACCTCAAGTCAATACAGACGGCTTGTTTTTGTTATTCATAATTATTGCCTAGAACACGTTTGCCATTGCCTCGGATTGCATTGTCTCTGTTACTAAACACACTAGGCACCTATCGTATTTAGAACAATGTAATTAGCAGCTTTTTGATCCAAATATTCAAAAATATTGTCACGTGACATCTGTGTAGTTTCCTCTCTTCATAAAAATTGAAATGTTACGTAATTATTATCGCTCGCAGTTAACTTCCAAGCCGCCATTAAGCTTGAATCGAATTGTTCCTAAGTAACAAGGTTTGTCCATAACCCAAGAATCCCTGTAGGTAAGTTATTATTGGGAATAAAACAAATAAATGATTATGATTTGAATTTACTTACCTACTCATGTTTTTACATACTTTAAACGACCTAAATTACGAATTAAAAAAAAAAAACAAGAGAACCGAAGAACCCGAACCCGACCTCGGAAACGTCGATACACGACACCCTTCGGCCAAAATCCTGTTTCAAGAAGGTCTGTAGCTGGTGGGTTGGAACTCGTACCACAAACGACTTAAAGTTGATGGTGTGGCGCGATTCCAACCATTCAACCCTCAGAGTCCAGTCGGTCTTCACTCTCAAAAAAGGGTTAAAAAAACCAACAAAAAATATATATTACTATACAAAGTCTACTACTACTGTTTATTACTTTACTAAATTACTATTATTTATTTGTTTTTTTTTTTTATTTTATTTTTATTTCTTTATTGGATAAAGATGCAATTTGGCAGGGAGGTAATTTATAGGTAGCAGACGTTCGATAAGAATGAATTTTGCGACAGGGCCGGATTATAGAGGTCTAAGCACTCTCACAAATTTGTATGAAAGTTCTGATTTTTAACCGACTTCAAAAAAAGGAGGAGGTTCTCAATTCGGTTGTGTTTTTTTTTGTGTTTGTTACCGCATTTCTCCGTCATTTATGAACCGATTTGTATAGGAGACGTTAGCTAAGAAAGAATTTTGTGACACCTTGGACTCGGGGCTCTCGCAAGTTTATATGAAATCCTTGGCTTTTTAACCGACTTCAAAAAAAGGAGGAGGTTCTCAATTCGGTTGTATGTTTTTTTCGTGTTTGTTACCTCATATCTCCGTCATTTATTAACCGATTTGAAAAATTCTTCTTTTATCTGAATGGATCTACTTCCCGATTGGTCCCATAGAAATTTCATCAAAATCGGTTCAGCAGTTTGGTTTTGAAATCAAAATAGCTGGAAAAAATGTCATCCAAGTAAAAGAAATTGCGAAATTGATACTTGACAAGGATTTGTGTGTGATACTATAACTAAAAAAGGTAAAATAAAAACTTTTTTGCAAAAAAAACCGACTTCCAAAAAAAACACTAAAAAAAGTGGAAAATAACATTACTTTCGGAAGTCGGTGACTATGGTTTGTTTCATTGACTTTTTTGGCACCGACTTCCGAAAGTAATGTTATTTTCCACTTTTTTTAGTGTTTTTGTTGGAAGTCGGTTTTTTTTTGCAAAAAAGTTTTTTAGTGTTTTTTTGGAAGTCGGTTTTTTTTTGTACCTGAAAATTAATATTTACCTCGTTTTTATTTAATTAGTAGGAAGGTAAACTTCCTGACTTTGATATCAGTTTAAATATTCAAGCAGATAATTTAGGTGTTCTATAAACTGTTCGATTAGAAGAGAACAACTTTACTTTGAGTGGTTTTCGTGACATTTTGCCTACTACACTATACTAGCAATAAAACTGGTTGACTCGCGAAGATTTCTATCTGTTTGTCCTAGATAGAATCCAAGCAAAACTTGGACAGCTTTGAATTGTTTTTGTTGTATTTTATGATGATTGATGAAACAATATCCTAAGTGGTCGCTTACCCCGTTCCAGAAAAGTTTTGTGAACTTATAAGTTAATTTATTGCGAAGAGTACGAAGTTATAACAGTTGGTACCTATTGTTAGCAGTTATTTCTGTGGACACAAAAAAAAATAAAAGATTCACGGTGAAAACACAACTTCCTCATTTTTTTTTTCAAGTCGGTTATGTTTTCATTTTCATAAACCATTTTGAACTACCGCTGGGCAAAAGGTCCCCAAAATGACTTTCTGCCTCGTATTGCCATTTCGGGCTAAAGTCATCACTATAAATAGTCTTTATTTCTTTTCGGCTGTTTAACCTCTGCGAAGATGGCGACTTAAATTGAAAATTATGACCTCTCATTTTCCCCGAAAGACACAACAATAACCTTTATAACACAAAAAGATTAAACTTTTTCCTGGGGATGTTCAACTAACCGCTTGCCCACGGCCTACATGCTGATGCGACACGCGTTAGTGACTGCAGGGCAAACAAATGCAACAAAACGGTGAAGGAAAACATCATGAGGTTCTAGAACGAAAAATTCGAAAACATGTGACATCGACCTTTCTGCACTTGGCCCGCGTGGTACATTTTATTCATAATCATTTTATTGTCAGGCAACTGAGGCTCATAGATAAAATACACGAAATAAACGAATACATATTAAAACCTTATTTAACCTATCCTCATACTTTTTTTTCATACATGAGAGGGTCATAGAGAGAAGGCCTGTGTCTTCCCTGAAGTGGAAATATTATAGGCTGATTATGGGATGATATGCTACGCTTACAGCAGGCCCTGTCACCGCATCGTGACGGTAGTCGTGCGAAGGAAACAAGTGACGCACGCGCGTCTCTTGTCTCATCGCCTGAAGTCGTGAACTAGTCATTAAAACTCAAAAGGATTAAACTTTTACCTCGAAATCTCCAAGTAAAGCAGGAAAATGGTGCCATTTTGACGTAAACTAGCGTCTGGCAGAATTATTTAACTTTGTAGTAGACAGCTTAGAGGAGCTGTGTGAAGGCAAGATGGGAATTATTAAATATTTAATTAAACGCCCCGTGTCGGGAGTGCCGCGGATTCGCAACGAAATGGGATGTAGCGTAAACCAACGTGCTCTATATTAATAAGATTTTTGTACTAAACTATGATAAGATTACTTTTCGTGGTTGTGGAACTTATGACCAAAAAGTGTTCATGAGGTTACGCTTCGACTTTTGCGTTAGTTACCAATTTTTAGGTAACGTTACCTAAACTATTCACGTTATAAATCAACACAATCATACAATTATCGTGGGTCAGATAAATCAGCTAGCGAAATTCGAAAGCCGTGTTGGGTATTGAAGGGTTAATGACGCTTGATGAACAACATACATTGCGAATGACCTAACTCCATCTAACAAGTTGCGAAGAAGACACAATTAATTATTGAGTTTTATAAGCTTGAGTTTATCAAACAAGTCACGGGACCCTGAAAAGAGGAAACTTAACGACTCGCACGCTATCCTCATTAAAAAGGACCTATGTTATTATGAGAATCATGTGAGAATATAATAGCTGACAGTGGCGTGCCTAGGGGCCAATGATACGGCAAGCCCCCAGGATAAGCAGGCTGGTCAAAAACCCGAA
Organism: Standfussiana lucernea; assembly: GCA_964057025.1. NCBI lineage: Eukaryota > Metazoa > Arthropoda > Insecta > Lepidoptera > Noctuidae > Standfussiana > Standfussiana lucernea. The sequence continues at coordinate 6,288,568 of OZ059809.1, forward strand.
CATCACGAAGAGTAGTAGGTGATAAGGGCAAGCCAAGCTTGTATGAAAGTACCGCCACTAATAACTAAGCGATCAAACCAGTGGCTATAATTGTCACAACGTTTTGTAACTCCACAGTGACTTTCAACAGGATTGACTTACCTATGCTTATCATCAGCATCATTATCTTGCCCTTATCGCAATTTATTTGGGATCAGGCCAGCATGTCTTCTTCTTCCATACTTCTCTATTACTCGTCATCTCAGCAGGCACCTCCTTTCTAGCCATATCATCCGATAGATACATTTTTAAACATTTCTATCATTACCGTCTATCGTTAGTGTAAGTAGTGTCCAATGATCCTACTGTCAAAAAATATCAAATCAATTAAATAGACAAAAATAGAGGAGCCCGTGGCTAAATAATAACAGCCGCTCGGATCAATCTTCAGGTTAAGCCGCACTTGCCTAGGTTGGTCTGTGGATGGGTGACCACCCATTACATACCGAGTTTCCTCCGTGCCTCGGCAAGCACGTTAAGCCGTTGGTCCCGGCTGTCATTTGTAGATCTTTGACAGTCGTTACAGGTGGTCAGTGGCTCGAAAGTCTGACAACCAGTCTTACGAAGGGGTATCGTATTACCCAGTACTAACTGGGTTGTGGAGATCAGATGGGCAGTCGCTCCATGTAAAATACTGGTATTAAGCTGCATCTGGTTAGAATGGCAGCCGGCCCCAACATAGAACTTGGGAAAAGGCTAGGCAGATGATGTGAGTTAAGTATACAAATAAGGATTAGAACTAGAACTTTTTGAACGTCAAAATAACATAATACAGCGCCCCCAAACGGCCACCACTTCCTCGTGTTTTAGCTGGTAAGAAGAACTCCTCGTCAAAATCAGACAGTTTAATTAAGCAACATTTAAGTACTTCTCACCTACTTACGAACGTACTTGTTGAATTTATCGGTCATATTCGATAATAGACTAGGTTGACGTGGAAGCCCTTTCAAAAGTATGTTAAGGTCGCTCAGGAAGTAAGTAGTTCAAACAGATGCATAGGCAGTGCTTTTTTTCTTTTTTCGAAGAACGACCATAATATACAGGGTGGAGTGGAATGGACACCGACGCAGAAACCGTTACCACGTATTCCTTACGTCATTCTGAAGTCCCTCCCCCACATAGAAATTTTTCATCTGTAATTAAAAAAAAAAAAAAAACAGCTGTTTCCTACAAAATTCCTACATCCACACGATCAAATATAGATATGGAACAGCTGTTTTACATGATTGGGTATCAATAGTAAAACATTATATTCATGCGACTATTATAAGTACGAAAGTAATTCCGTCTGTCTGTTTCGTTTCAATGGGCCGATAGGTACACCATGACCCAGATTAGGACACAAGATACACTTTATATCCTGACAGTACGTAAGTTATCCCATGGGAAGGCTGGTGAAGTCGCGGTCAAAACCGAGTATTAAGTCAATGAACTCACATAATAAAGATTCTTGATATATTAATTCCCTATTAAGTTTTCCACGTAAAGCCACCGTTGATAATTCCAACTCATCTTAATTTCGTGTTTATCCAAACAGCTGATGTATGTTTACTAATTGTCTGATTAGGATAATGTCAAGTCCAGTTTATGATGCACCTGTCTCATAAATAGTCGCGTGAATGGGCCGTCATCCGGCATAATCACAATATTTCTGATTGAGGCAAAGTTGCACTGTGAGCGAAATTTTCGCTGGTTCAAACTTTTTAAGCTAAAGCTAGTGCTTTTCCAGACTATAGTCTATCTCTGTGCCAAATTTCATCCAGATCCGTTCAGCCGTTCTAGTGTGATTCAGTAACAAACACCCATCCATCCAAACGTTCGCATTTATAGTTCGTAGGATAGTATAAGATGCTTGATCAAAATTCTCTGGTCGTTTTCAGCACACATACAGGATCTCCAAGATCTTTGAAATCCATAAGATTGATGAAGCAATCATGATATATATTCTAAGTAATTAAGGTCAAAAGCTTACCCTCATCAATCGTTGTACTCTCCAAGAACATACTCCTAAATGGTTTCTATATTTAGTTTTATCCCATTCCCTGGACCAAATCTGCGTTATCTTACCGCTTAGCTATGTAGGGAAAAACTGGGAAATATAGAAAAGATACTTTGAAATTAATTGAATGATAATATGGTTAGAAAGAGGTTGAAATTGAATAATGAGATTACGGCTGATAGAAGAACTGAATGTATGGAAGAAGACATGATGACAAAAATGACATGACAAAATCGGATAGGTGTGGATAGGATGTTATATTTGGGAATCAAATGATTGTCGCCTTGTAGTTTAGACCCGGACGAGGCTCATTCAGACCAGGGAAGCATGGCACAAAGCCACAAAGAGAATGGAAATATGCTCCGAATAATCATAATTCTCCTGCCCTCATCCCAATTTATTTGGGGCCGGCTCAGCATGATGTCTAATCAGACACCTCTTTCTTGCCATATCATCTTTCACACAGTCCACCCATCGTTTCTATGGTCTCCCTCTTCTCTTATACCCATCCAAATTCAAGTCATTCTCAAAACTATCCCCACGACATTTTCCTCATTCCCACCGCATCATATGCCCATACCAAGCCAACCGATAATAATGATGAATTACTAAAATGTAAGAAGTAAGTACCTAGGTACCTATTTACGAAATCAATCTCCGCGCGTCCAATCGCTATCATCATGTCCTATGTTTATAATTCGTGTCCAGCGATAATCCCGGTGACCCCACGCTGATCACCGATGCAATGCCAACCATGTTTGTATTTCTAAGCGAACTATAACCGCTTTGTCACGAGCCACACGCTCGCAAGTATTTATTGGGACTCACGCAGGACACAAACAGAAAAAATATTATTCAAAACAAAGTGTAAAAAAACACTTTTCAAACATTTTTCTTAAAACGAAAAGAAGAAAATTTGCTTTATCATTCTATCAACATTGAATGCGTTTACAAAGTTTTGTGTCCGTGGTATTAACCGTTCAGGAGTTCTCTCGTGAGGAGGCGATCCTGGCTGCAGGGTCAAGTCATGTCTGTCATAAAAATGTAATTCACCAGAACCAAAGGTGTATCAACATTTTAGCTCAATCGGTTGGGGGCAACTAGTTTGAAATTCAGTTGCTAGATTTGCTCAATACTAACCAACTAACTAACAAGGCAAGTTAAATAAAAGCTTATAAAAATAATAATTTAAAACAAAGTATAAGAAAAAAAAAACAAAGCGACTGACGAAAAACCAATGAATGAAATTGCTTCCACACTAACCGCGAGTATCCTCGACGCGACCGTATTCATGCGAATGAAGCAAGTGACGAACGCGCATGTTGACTCAAGTGGCATCGCCCGAGGTCGTGTATGTGGCATTAAACATGCTAGAAGCTTAAATGATGATTTTATTACACTGAGCTGCTGAGTGAAATAGCTAGTGTTTTAATATTTATGTTTGGTTTAATTAGTAGGTACTTAGTTTAAGTTGTGTTTTATTAAATTTGTTGAAATGATAATTAAGTTACCTATACATAAATTGATATTTTTATGAGCCTATAGTATAATCTACTGTTTATAAAAATAACATAATCGAATAAAAGCTTATGTCTAATAAAATAAATAATAAGTAGGTAATGGCGTTTTGTTGTAAAATTATCTTGTATTTAACATAAACTTATTTTCGGCCTATATTATATTTCCACGGCTGGGACGAGCCGAGAAGAGAGTCTCCGTAAATGGCTGTAATCCAAAACGCGTACCCAGTGCGGGTTGGTTTACAAATTGTGTTAACTACTTGCGAAACAATAACCAACAGTCCTGAAAGCTATCGAGTTTTTAATCGTTCCCGCTTTTCATTCAATTAAACAAGCCACAATACTATTTTAACTTTTTCCACAGAATTGTGGAAAAGTATAATAAGGTGGGGCAAAAATAATCGCAGTTTTACAAAAAGTTGTTTTTTTTCGATGCTGGTGGAGCAGCAATATGGAATAGTACATGTAAGCCAATGATTTCCACCTCCTTCAAATAACTAATCTTAGGCTAGCCAACACAGTAACCATGCATATTGTCGATCGCGATAACACATCGTTCTCGCCCCCGCATATATTCGCGCTGATTCCTCTGAATTGGATAATACTGCTTACCTCCTGCAGTCTGTATGAAATGCACTTAAATAACGATTTGTTCATCACAAGCAAACTGTCTTTGCCTGGTCTAGTTCGTGGCACAAGAGCTTTAAATTGGGAATAGCTCAGTCTTGCGTCTCATATCTAGGCGCCAAATATGTGCTCGGGTCGGCACACTCGATTCGGCATTATCTGTTGAACAAAACAACCAACCCAAAGCAATCACCACATATTCGGTTTAAATTCGGCTCTGCCAATCGATAAAATCCGTTTGAAACTCTATCGGCACAATTCGAGCTAAGACGGACTGATTTTGTCCGGCCATATATTTACATGTTACACCACTTCAATCGCACGCCATTCTATTTTCATTCAGTTGCCCAGTTACCCTGAGAGGATCATCGCTCCACTGAGCCTAAAAGGACATCTTACCTTACTTTTGCCGATTCGTGGTCTCTTGGCCGATTCGTGTTCTACAGTCAAAAAAACTCGACGGTCATCGATTCTACGGCTAATATGGCCGGCGCATTGCAACTACAGGTTATTTATTCTGCAAGATATACCGTCAACTTTGGGTCTCTGCTGGATCACCTGGTTCCGGATTCGATCCCTCAGAGTGATGTGCGATACCGCACTTCCCGCAAAGATAACTTATCAATGTTAACATTCTAATAATTCTCTCCACAGCCCTAACATCCTCCGAAGAAGTGGAAGTAACAGAAACATGCTGCACGCACGGCGAGGGCGCGGCAGTGACCGCGGCGACATGCGCAGACGTAGCCCCCCCGGAGGACATCGAGCCCGAGCAGATGGACGTGTGTATCGCTGCCGTGGCCAGCTGCTGCGAGAAGCACATGAAGTACGAAAATAAACCTTGTTATGACATCTTTGAGGGTCAATTTTGATTTTTTACTGAATTTCTTTATACACTTATTTCATATCTTGGACAGAAAAAAATTAGGGTTTCTCATTTGGATTCAGCATCGTTCTTTCTCCTTTATTTTTAGAAGATATCGGTTTAAATTATCTTCAAGTCTCTTTTAGATGAGTGCTATGTCCCTAACTCCCTACCGACTACCTTCAAAAGCAGACATTAAAATATTTACGAGCGCTAGACGGGACAAGACGAAGTATTTCTTCGTCGTAATCCAATACTTGTTACTACTTAGTAACAGGTCTCTGTCTAATGTCATGCGCTCGTTTGTCTGGTAGCATTCGTGTGTGAAAAACGAAAATGTTCGGATCAAAATTTTTGTATGAAAATATTTCCAATGTCCAATTTATGAATCTTTTAAATCTCTTTGTTCAAAAGTAATAATTTCTGATTTCAGATCTAAAGATTTGTGTTCAGCGGGAATGAAGTTAGCCGCTGCGAAAAAATGTAGTACAGCGGATTCAGACATTGCTAAGGTTAATATCTTTAATAAAACAACATTAAACATTAAATTAATTAATTTGTTAAGACTACCACACCACTGGTTTTAGAAGTTTGAAATGCACAAAATTTTCTGAACAATGAAGATGAGCACCAAAAAATGATTAAAAGAAACTAAAAACTGCTAACGGGTTTATTATGGAAGTTTATCATTTTTGCCGATACGAAATCCCATATTTTCTACATGTCTCTAGAATTGGTTGCGGTCCGGCTGGGGTGACAGATAATTCAGTATAGTTTCTACCAGAGTCCGCTGTCCGGAGTCGTCGGAACTTTTAGAGTGGCTCTTAATATTGTTCTCTATTCCAGACGTGTTGTGACGAGTGTTCCTTTGGAAGATGGACGGGAGAAGCTCAAGGCAAAGGAGCGTGTGGCGCAGCACCATCTCCTGAGGACGTCAGCCCTTCCACTGCGCTCAGGCAGGGTGCTTTCCACTCATGTTGTTTGGTAAATGAAATTGATTTATCCAAATAAAACTTATTTAGGAATAATATCCGAATACATAAAGATACTTGTAAAGTGAACTGGACTTCTGGAGAAATCAATATCAAGATGCTGAGATTACTGATATTACGAGTCTAAGGGCTCATTCAAACGGGTTCCGTCATTGACGATTCGTCAAAAAACACGATACGTCATGACGGATGGACGTTCACATTCCTTACGGAATCGTGTTTTATCACTTTTCGGAAAAACATCCGAATTGATGTTCACATTAGTTTTGTGATTTTTCAAAAAAAAAAAAAAAAACCGAATCGTGAAAAAAGACGATTCGTAAAAAAAAACACGAATCGTTCTCGTGTGAATGAGCCGTAAATGTATAATAGTAAGCCATAGAACTCCATCCTATGTTTTCCAATTCCATTTATAACTTCATTTTATTACAGTATCAAAATCTCATAACATAATTCTTGAAAGAATACAAACAGCTTTATCATCAAATAAGTCATGATGAGGAGCAGCAGCAGTAGGTAGAACAAGGCTATCAATGATGTTGATGAAGAAGAAGTTATGGTTGATCCTTTTGCAACATTTCAGAAAGCAGCAGAAACTCCAGAAACAACAACAACAGAGAAACCAGAGACAACCACAGAGAAGAAGATAGAGACGACGACGGAAAAGAAAGTGGAGAAGAAGAAATGTGAGAACGATTCCTGTGATCATGAGTGTAGTGATGAGGATGGAGTCGTGAGGTGTTCTTGTCGTGAAGGGTACAGGCTACAGGGAGACAAGAAGTCCTGCAAAGGTAAGGGGTCATAGGAATAAGTAGTTTAAGATAAAGGAAGCGTTTTGTATCTTGTGTGTGCTTCAAAGACATTATTTCAAGTCTTCTTGGTTCTTGTGGGATCTAGAGCAATAACATGTACCTACGAATATATCCGTTTAGTATAAATATCTATACATGTATCTACAAAAGCTGGTGGTTCCTTGAAACTCTATTTATATTCACTGTTTCCACAGAATTCCTTTCTCTTTCTTTCTAAAAACTTGTCAGTATCCACATTGTTATCTAGCGTCCTATAATTCATTATTCATGTAACAAATCCTTTCTTCTCTATCTTACTATTGTAACTAAGTATATGTATTTATTTTCTCTACATATCTATGTATTTATTCTATCTATCTATCATATCCATCTAGATATAAATGAGTGTGCAGAAGCAACAGATGATTTGTGTACAGCGGAAGACACTGTCTGCCACAATACGCCTGGTGCGTTCAAGTGTGTCTCCCTGAAGAAGAGGGACTTGGGGGCGCTGAGCTGTCCGCCTGGCTTCAAGAGGAACCTCGTCAATCAAGTCTGCGATGGTGAGTTGATTTTAAATTTTTGTTTCATTCATTAGTCAATCGTTATCGTTCTTGAGATTATTTTGATATTCAATAAAATGGTTTCCAGCCTGGATCTTTTTCGCGGATATAAAACTAAATTTTTGTATAACATATTATGGCAAAGTAACGGCTGATTCTATAACTTATCCTAATTAAATGGCTTGTCAAACACTCAGCTTGAACAACATCTCTACTAATTACATGTACATAATCTTGGGTACGTGATGAAAGTTCTTTAACTAGGAAATGAACCTGTAATATTAATTGAAAGAAACAGTATATGGAATGAAAAGAAACCAACATTTATTTTTGTTAATCGAACAGATGTTGTCAAATACCGGTTCGTATTTGTATAAGAAAGTATTTACTTAGCACAGTATACTCAAGTGCGGTCTGCAAACCTCGCCCTTAGTGACAATTCAAGTATTTTCTCATTTTTCGTTACATTCACAGACATCAACGAATGCCAGCTACCCCGTCCACCCTGCCCCAAATACTTGTGTGAGAACTCGATAGGAGGATACAAGTGTGCCGGGAAGGCTGGCAAGCCGTTCACCGAAGCTCTGCCCGGAGCACCCACCGAACCCACTATAAGCACCACTGCTTCTCCCAGGAACGATATTTGCCCACCTGGCTTTAGGGCTGGACCTGATGATGAGTGTATTGGTAAGTATATTGGCTGAAAGTCTAGTAAATCTTGAGCACTTACACATACTTGTGATCTTATGAATTCTTCAACTCTTTGCCTACTGACAATAATACGATGTTCTTATAAATAGCAGCCATCTAATTTAAATTTTATTGAGTTACATCTGATAGATAAAATGAGCTACGCAGAAATGGTGCTGGAGCAAATGTTAATTCAATAACTGCTTCGAAGACCAGTTCCTAATTTGACTGTCTTTTCACAGCTAAGCAGTGAGATAGGTAAAATAATAAATTGTGTGACTCTTTCATTAAACTCACTTTCAACGAGTAAATAATTATCAAAATCTTCTTAGAGACCAAGAAACCTGTGAATCTCACAACTTCATCCATGATTATCCACGGTTTGTAGTGATATTGTTTATTTCCCTATTTACCTTTTACGGTAATGACTGTTGTCTCAGACATCGACGAGTGTGGCGAGCGCCTGGACGACTGCCAGCGCCTGTCCCAGCACTGCATCAACACGCACGGCAGCTTCTTCTGCCAGGACCACGTCTCCAAGCGCTGTGCTCCGGGGTTCAAGGTCAACAGCCGCACTGGCATATGTGAAGGTAAGATTATTTCTACAAAATGAAATATAGTCACGCTGAAAAAAAATGCACGGTTAGCATTTGAAGACTGACTGAGTCAGTCAGGAAGAGGCAGTGTTAGTCTGACCATCATTATCTGCCTAGCCTTTTCGAAACTATGTTGGGGTCGGCTTCCAGTCTAACCGAAAACAGCTGCATACTAGTATTTTACATGGAGCGACTGACTACTGACCTCCACAACCCAATTAGTATTGAGCAACACGATACCCCTTGGTAACAGTGTCAGTCTGACCAAATGTCTAAATATAAAATAATATATAGTTTCTCGACAGACTTTTCGGGTGTGATAATAATCTTAACCGACGGACTGACTGATCTCCGCTATGATGCCACGCCGCGTGTCTACCTAAGATCCTAAGAGAAAGAATAGGAATTCATGAGGATTGTATAGAGCAGGCTTCTTCTTTGTGAGAGAGTGTGTGTTTGTGTGTCAGCACGGTTGGCGCAGTGGTTGAGCAATAATTGGCTGCTGCGATGCGTGTCGCGGGTTCGTTTCCGGCACGGAAAAAATATATATGGCCTACAAGTAGTTGTTTCAGGTTTGGCTGTTTGTTTATGTGACTTTAAATGTTTGTGAACGCAGCCACGATATAGGAGTAATTCCTAGTGTGGGGCAAAGCGTACCACCGTAAAATCTTCAAATGAAGAGACCCTTTTAAATATTCTCATATTCCCCTTCCTCTCGGACCGCGCTAGCGAACAGTCGTGTGCCACATCGTTTTGCATTATTCTATTTAGTAAATAAAAATAAAAGTATAAATTAAAATTCCGCCATAGTACTAGGAGCTCACATCAGTAAGGAGCTGTGGAGTGTTGAGCCGCAAGCCGTGCGCCGTGCGCAAGAAGGACAGAAACAAGGTGACAAATACTGATATCTCACTCACTTCGTAAACCGGTCGCCTGATTCCGCGTGCACTACCTAAACTGCGGACTTAAGCATATTAAGAAATGTCAATACACAGATCTCCACCTGGTAAAAATGTTCAACATGTGCAGTCAGAAAATGACATTTGCAATCTTAGTCCAGATAGTCCCGTTATCTATACGGGGAGGTCACATAAGCGTTTCCGCAGAGACGGTCAAGAACAATCGGGCTATGAAGTTCTTAAAGACGAACTAGCCGCCATGCTCACCACTATGCTATCCAGTTGGAAAAAGGACCAGGACGTAATTCTAAACAAACTGCTCACTGATTTGACTGAGCTCAAATCGCAAAACTTAAGCATCCAATCGACTAACGACGCTTTGGAAAAATCACTCAAATTCATGTCTTCGCAATATGAAGATATAAAGCAAAAACTCGTTGACACGGAATGCGAACGAAAAGAAAACTTGAAGTACATATCCACCTTAGAAAACAACATCCACGAGTTGCAAAAAAGATCCAAGTTCACAGTCATCGAATTCAAAAACTTAACTTCGCCACTTGAACAGATAAAGTCCGAGTCACAACAAGACCTATGCGAACTTGTAAAAAAAACATGTAACGCGGTTAAAACCCAAATACATTCATCTGAGATAAAGGATATTTACAGGATCAAAACAAAAACTGGCGTATCCACCATTGTAACAGAGCTAACCACAGTTCTATCCAAAAACAGGATCCTGAATGGAGTGAAGGAATTCAACAAGCTGAATCCTCTCAATAAACTCTCCTCCTTAACCATTGGCCACCCGGGAACCAAAATTCCCATTTATGTAGCTGAAAGCCTCACTAGCAAAGACAGAAAATTGTTTGGAATGACTCGCGATAAAGCAAAATTTCTGGAATATAAATACTGTTGGATTAATAACGGCCGCGTATTCATCAAGAAAGCGGATGGCGACACTCGAATTCAAATTAAAAATGAAGCGGATTTGGCAACTCTAAAGAAAATGATATGACTAGGTACTTTATTTACTTTTTACGTTATTCTTTTTGTTGAATGTATTAATAGTTGTCTCATCAAATTTACTTGTTGTACTCTTTGTGTCACCTGCCTAATAAGGTATGTCACAAATGTTATCATGTATTATTTTTTAAGTCTACCTACTTACCATAATTATAAATCATATCCATATCTTAAGAACAAAACGTATCTATCTACCTCACACTCACAATTATACTATTATAACACACAAGTTTTATTTAAAACTATCGCACATCTACACACAACACACAACAAATACGACACACTTAGCACATCCTCTCACAAAAACACCTGGGAGTCTAGCCTACTAACAACACTGTTTTTACATATACATTTGTATGATCATTATTTATTGTATTATGTACTTTACGTTGGGATAATTATATTAGAACGCAGAAGAGCCTTTCATGACTCAAAGAACTGCCCCGTTATATTATATCAACACAACATTATCGTAGTTATTATCAAATCAATGCGTGTTTTGTCTATGAAATCTCAAATCTGCCAACTTAGACTATTCTTAGTTATAATTCGCAGCCCTTAATGACGTGCTATCCGACTTAGATAATATTTCTTTTTGTGAATCCGTTTTGTGTGACCCTCACGAATGTTCCTTACTGCTTCCTGAAAATAATAACATTCGTGTGCTATGTCAAAACATTCGTAGTATAAAAGCTAATTTCTCCGGGTTACTAACACTATTAGAACGAATCAACACAGATTGCGACATATTAGTGCTCTCGGAATGCTGGCTTTCCTGCAATCCTATTATACCAATCCTTAATGGTTACAACTCTTTTTCTACTTTAAACAATCATAACCAAAATGATGGAGTAATTGTGTTTATTAAATCAAAGTTATCTAATATAAAAATAAAGGAACCCGGGATACTTGAATCAAGTTGCTTAGTGATCACCATAGGTTCTGACTTGGCTATTATTGCACTGTATAGACCTTATGCGTTTAAAGACCCATCCAACTTCATACACTCCTTAGACAAAGTCCTCAGCGAACTTAAATCGTATAAAAATATATTCCTGGTGGGTGACATAAATATTGATATTGGTCAAGAAAATAAATCTACATATACTCTAGACTACCTAGATCTTCTCATGCACTACGGTTTATATCCGGGGCATACCCTTCCAACACACGGGTCCACATGTTTGGATCACGTTAATATTAAGACCTCTTTGCCTACTAAGGTTTTGGTATTGCAGACTACTATCACAGACCATTATGCAGTCCTGGTAGCTATATCGTTGAGGAAGCCAACTACTGCTCAGCGCTCTTTTATTACTAAGGTAGATGAAGATAACTTAAAAATTGATATGGAAAAATTGAATTTTGATAACGTCTTCATGACACATGACCCCAATATTGCTGCTAAATTGTTAATAGAGCCTATTATTTTTGCTTTATCTGCAAATACCTCCACTATCGCATTATCTCGAAGACGTAGGCCAATTAAAGCGTGGATTACCCCGGGATTACTAAAATGTATGCGCCATAGAGATAATCTTAATAAGTTATTTCTAAAAAACCCCAAAAATGATATTATCAAGGTATCTTACAAAAGGTATAATAACTACTGCATTTCTCTTTTACGAAAGGCCAAAAATAATTATGAAAAGAAGGAATTTCTAAAGGCAGGCAAAAACTCCAAACAGTTATGGAAAGTCATTAAATCTGTTACAAACACTAGTAAAACAAAGGACACTGCGTCTGCTTTATTAGAATCCAACGTGGATAAACAGGACTCAGTGAATAACATTAACTCGTACTTTGCAAATGTGGGAAAACAGCTAGCTGAAAAGATAAATGAAACTCCGTGTCTCCCTGTTTCGGTAGATTCAGTGACGGATTCCTTTGTAATGCTCGAAACAGATGACACGGAGGTAAATGCGCTGTTGATGTCACTAAAAAACGACTGTGCAGTTGGTTATGACGGCATCTCTTCAGGGTTCCTAAAGAAGTATAGCACGACTATTGTGCCCCCGCTCACCTATATATGCAATTTAAGTTTGAGAACTGGCATCTTCCCCGACTTATTTAAAAAAGCCCTCCTTCACCCTATCTTTAAATCAGGGGATCGCAACTGTGTTGAAAATTATAGACCTATTTCGGTGTTACCAGCTTTTTCAAAAATTTTGGAAAATGTTATTAAAACAAGACTTGTAGATTATTTAGAATCACACAAACTCTTATCAACTCATCAATTTGGCTTCCGTAAAAAAACATCAACGGCTGATGCAGTGCATCACCTGGTGGACCATATAGTCAGAAAGCTTGATAAAAACAAAAAATGTGTCGCTCTATTCCTGGATCTAGCAAAGGCATTCGACACGGTTTCGATCCAAATCCTGTTAAAAAAGTTGGAGAATATGGGGATTAGGGGCACTCAGTTGTCCCTTTTCCAGAGCTATCTCAGCAAAAGAACTCAATGCGTAAAAATAGGGCCGCACATTAGTTCTGAGATGCCAGTTGATTACGGGGTTCCTCAGGGCAGCATCCTTGGACCGAGCCTCTTTTTATGCTATATAAATGATTTGTGTGATCTTATCATTGAAAACGGAACGATATTTTCATATGCGGATGATACAGTACTTGTTTTCTCCTCGAACAATTGGGCAGAAACGTATCGCCTTGCACAGAGAGGTTTTGATACCGTTAGTGACTGGCTTAACAAAAATCTACTCACTCTGAACGTTTCCAAGACCAAGTTGCTAAACTTTTCCATCCGCAGTACCGCAATTTCATCTGATGAACTCCTTCAAATTACTACTTCTGATAATACTAACAGTATAGATAAAGTCACACACGTAAAGTATCTCGGCGTCGTGATAGACAGTAATCTCAATTTCAAAAAAATATATTGATCACCTCTCAAACCGTGTACGCAAGCTCATTTATATATTTAATAAATTGCGCGAATCTGCAGATGCACACATTATGAAGATGGTCTATCAGGCCCTGTGTCAATCGATTCTGAACTATTGCAACACGACCTGGGGAGGTGCTGCCAAATCTAACCTGATAAAAGTCGAGCGCGCCCAAAGAGCGGTCCTTAAGGTTTGCTGCTTCAAACCCCGCCTGTTTCCCACAGTTGAACTGTACGAATACTGCCAAGTACTGACTGTAAGGCAATTATTTATCCTGGCCACAGTTATAAAGCAACACTCTCTGTCACCGTACACTCCTGGGCCAATGCGTCGAAGCCGCCTTGTTGCCACATCTGTCCCAACCAAAACATCATTCAGCCGTCGCTTCTTTATTTTCCTCGGACCATATCTTTATAATAAAATTCACAAAATTCTATCTGTGCACCAACTAAACCAATACGATCTCAAAGTAACTGTCCAAGATTGGCTACAACATCAGTCATATACTGCAACAGAGGGTCTGTTGCAGGTTTTAGCTTAACTAACCTTATCACTTACAGGCACATTATCATACACACATACATACTTACAAACACTCATGTACATGAACACACATGCACAAGCACATGCACACATTCATACACACACACACACACACAGACACACACTCACACACACACACACACACACACTACCACACACCTTCACCATGAAAGTAATTCGTAAGTCGTTTTGTTTTTTTGTGTTATTTCTTATTTTTAAATCTTTTAGTTTGTTAGCCAACTTCTAATATTGGTACATAACAATGATAATTGTAAAATGACTTCTGAGTGGAAGCCTGGTGACCTGTAATACAGGTGTTTCACTACCTACCACAGGCACCAGTGATTCACAATCATGTAAACTTGTTTATGCCAATAAATAAAATTTATTATTATTATTTATTATTCATTTGTTACAGATATTGACGAATGTGAAGAGAGTTCAGAAGAAGTGTGCAAACGCAATGAGGTGTGCATCAATTTGCCGGGAGCATACAACTGCAAGTCCAAAATAAGCACCCTTCCAAAGTAAGTTATTCTGCCAAACGAGAAAAGATGGATGGATTGTGTGAGGAATGATATGAAAGAGAAAGGAGTAAATGATGCCGTGACGTCTTACAGGGGAGAATGGAAAAAGAAAACGTGTTGCGCCGACCCTAAGTAGAATGCGACAATGGCAGGAAGATGATGATTATATTTTAAACGTATTTATTAAACCTTGTAAAAAGAGAAGAAGCATTGCAATTTTTTTTTTAAATCTTTTTCAGACTATCCACTAAAACATGTCAAGAGGGAACAAGGGTTCGTCCAGGTGGATCAATTTGTGAAGGTCAGTTGAAAATTATGTTAATGGCGAGAATACACTACCTACTTAGATCCTTAATTAAAATCACATACAAGAGATTCTCGAAAGGTTGTGACTCTACCAAAAGTTATTATTTGTTGCAGATATCGATGAATGCCGCGAAGGCACGCACCTTTGTGACCAGTTCCAGAACTGCATCAATACCTACGGTGGACACGAGTGCCGCTGCAAGAATGGATTCGAGCTGGACTCCTCATCTGGATCCTGTGTCGGTAAGTGTACATAATAACAATTATTACTGTAGGTAAGGTGCAGCTGTAGGTAGTTTGTAGACTTTGACAGTCGTTACATGCCCGATGCAATGCAACTGCTTGCGATGTCGATGCATGTGTCGTGCCCGAAAGTCTGACTCTGTTTCTCTCTCTGGCTACCCAGTACTAACTGGGTTGTGGAGGTCAGATAGGCAGTAGCTTCATGGAAAATACTGGCATTCAGCTGCATCCGGTTAGACTGGAAGCCGACCCCAACAACATTGGGAAAAGGCTTGGCGGATGGTGATGATTACAGTAGGTAAGTATACCGAAAAATCGTTTGGATATGCTTTCTTAAAGAATGTCATGCTTCTAGAAATAAGAAATGGAAACACGGCTCTAATATGAAAGTTTTTAAAATTTCAATCAATTTTGTGCTAGCATGCATGACGCCACATCCGTTTTATCCTAGCAATAGGTGCTACCACTACTCTCTACATCTATCTTCTTCATTCTTCTTCAAATCTTCTTCATTATCATCGTTCATCGGGACAAGTGCAAGAAGAATGGTGATAAATATAGGTTTTTGACAAGACTACATCCCAAGAATATTATGGGATACTTCTTCAATGTATCGCTGTTATACTTTCATCTTCTTTTGTCCAATGATCAAACCTATTAACCTTACCAGATGTCGACGAGTGTGCACTGAAGCTGGACAACTGCGCCAACGGACAACATTGCCTCAACCTGCTGGGCACGTTCACCTGCACCCGAAAATCTGTCACCACCAGCACCACCAACCCACCGCTCTACGAGTACGAGTACTATGATTCTGAGTAAGTTCTCCATAGTCACACCCCCACCCCTCCCCTCTGTGCTTCCGGAGGCAAATTGAAATGTTGGTCCTGGTACTGGACGAGAGCATGTCACAGGGAACGAATGAGTTAAAGCTAAGCCCAGGCTAGAAACGCCATTTTTGATGAATTGGACAGTTCAACCATTAGAATGCCTTATATGTTAAAGGCAAGTTTGGAGTAAGTGTTTCATATTTTTCAGATATTTAAGATCCCTCAACTTTCAATTAATTTAACCTCCTATCTTCTTTTAAAGCGAAGACAACACAACCACAGACAGCGGCTACCCAGAAACAGTGCCAACAGTCCCCACCACCAGTACCACCACAAGTACCACCACACAGAAACCCACCATCACTTCGACTACCACCACGACCACGACCACAACACCCCAACCCACCACCACATCTACCCTCAAACCTAGAAGGAATAATTACCCCTACCCTCCTTATGTCAACATCACTACCGCACCACGGAGACCGGACTACCCGAGAAGGCCTGATTACTATCCTCGAAGACCTGAAAATCCAACTAGAAGACCTTCTGCACCATTACCACCGTACAGACCTGTTGAACCAGTTGAGCCTACTCCTGAAACTCCAGGATCCTTACCTTCGTATAGACCTGATAACAGGCCTGTATCAAGGCCCTTAACTCCACCGCCAATGCCAGAGCTCCCAAGTAAGCCAACTCCAGAAGTGCCAGATGATAGAAGAACGAATGAGATCGGTGGAGAGAAACCTGGTGATGGCAATCCCGACTTTGATATCAATGATTTGCACTGTTTGGATGGGTACGAGAAAGATGCAGAGGGTAATTGTGTTGGTGAGTAGAAATCAAGTTGTTCTTATGAGAATTGTCCCACGGCTGGAATGGGTTCATCCAAAAAAATACAAGATGGTCTTAGTTCGGACTATGGCTACATTGGCTACGTGCCAAATTTTCAACATTGTAGTTCAATCTGTGTTGCTTTTTGTTTAAAACTTATATCTACTCTTCCAAGTTATCACTTAAGCGTTACCAGACCAAGCTTGACTTAATAATATGCAAGTTTTACGGAGTGCAAAGCCGTCATTGATCTATTGAGTAAAACGGATACTTTAATTCGCCATGTTAAGACCATCTTCTCATGTTTAAGAGTCATTACATGCCTCTGATCATCATCATTTTCATGTCCTTATCCCAATTTATTTGGAATCGGCGCAGCATGTCTTCTTCTTCCATACTTCTCTATTACTTGTCATGTTTCTAGGCCTCTGATCATTCAGTAAAGGAATGAGAAAATAATCTCCTTACCTTAATTCACCTTATCTTTTAGACTCCAACGAGTGTGCCTCAGGCCAGCACGCGTGCAAGAACACGGAGGTGTGCGTGAACAAGCCCGGCGGGTACATCTGCGAATGCATGGCCGGGTTCCGCCGGGATGCGTCAGGGTACTGCAATGTGATGACCACCCCGACTACCAGTAGGACGACTAGTACCAGTACCTCGACC
Source organism: Standfussiana lucernea (assembly GCA_964057025.1). NCBI lineage: Eukaryota > Metazoa > Arthropoda > Insecta > Lepidoptera > Noctuidae > Standfussiana > Standfussiana lucernea. The sequence goes on from OZ059809.1 coordinate 6,306,024, forward strand.
AGTACGACCACTACGACTGAGAGGAATGCTTGTGAGTAAACCTTAAATTACTGCATCCGTCCAGGAGCTGATTCTACCGTCATACTAAACAACTGTCGCTATGAAACTCATATCTCATGACCTGCCTAGCCTTTTTCCCAACTTTATTGGGGTCGGCTTCCAGTCTTACCGGATGCAGCTGAATACCAGTATTTTACATGGAGCAACTGCCTATCTCACCTCCACAACCCAGTTAGGACTGGGTAATACTGTACCCGTTAGTAAGACTGGTTGTCAAGAGTTTCGGGCCACTGACTACCTGTAACGACTGTCAAAGATCTACAATTGACAGAAGGGACCAACGGCTTAACGCGCTTCCCGAGACACGGAGGAAACTCGGTATGTAATGATGGTCACCCACCCACAGACCGACCTTGGCAAGCGCGGCTTAAACTTGACCCGTGCGGCTGTTATTATTTAAGAATATAATAATATTTAAGAATTTGTGAAAAAAAAACCGATACCCGTATATCTATCTATCAAGCAATATATACTATAGTTGGGCCCTTGAGATTAACATAAGTAGTGAGAGTCCTTTGCGCAAAGGTGGTTTAAGTCGGTCAGAAGCATAGGTCAGAAGATGTATAATGATTATAATGGAATTTTTGCCTGTATACATCGTGATATAAAAAAAAAATCTTCAGGTATCTGAGCGTATCACACAGTTCGGAGCCCGTATGTTATTTTAATGTCGTTCCACATTGAACTAAAATTATGACACGTAAAAAGTTATGGTAGGCCACATGATTGTCTATATTTCCATCTAAATTAACAATATAAAACAAATTTTCAGTGGTGACTCCCGAATGGGCGTACACTCCTGTACGACCAGGTCGCAGGTATCCACCACAAGACTGCGAGCTGGGATATAGCTACGACACCACTGCCGGAAAATGTGTCGGTAAGATATTATTTTAAACAAGCTGATTAAACCGCATATTGAATGAGGAAAGTACACAAATTATCTTTTTGCTAACAAATCGGGAGATGATTCGAGATTACCGCAAGATAAGTAATTACTTTATTCTCTTCTTCTTCTTTCACATGGATATGTGTATTCGTCTATCAGGACTGGACACTTTTGATGAATGAAGGTCGCAGGAATCCGCTAGATTGGGGAACAAATAGCTGTGCTTCTTGAGGCAATTCTTGAATAGGCAATGGCCTATTCAAGAATTGGCTGGGAATGCCCAGCACTGGACTTTGAGCTGAATCATAATGCTGTGCATCGCCATTTAAGCCCTTACAACCAAACTATTTTCTGCAGACATAGACGAGTGTGCAACAAACAAAGCCACGTGCTCAGCGCGTGAGGACTGCGTCAACGTGGAGGGAGGGTACCGCTGCGAGTGTGGCAGGAGGTGCAGAGGAGAGGTCGACAACAAGCCGACATACAGTAAGTTCAGTAGCAATACGAGGAAGTAAACTAAGTAGGTCCTACAAGCTGTGAAATTTTTACTAAAGGGTCAATTAAACCGGTACTGAAAATATATTGGACACAGTTCCAGATATGGACATCTCCATACTTAGGTATGAAGTTTCTGTCAGCGGCTGGTGTCCGCAGCCGGTCCACAATTCATCCGTATCAGTTTGGCTGATCTTTTAAGAAGGAGCTCGTGGATAAATAATAGCAGCCGGTCGGGGCGATCAGATTAAGCCACACTTGCCTAGGTTGTTCCGTGGATGAGTGACCACCCATTACATACCGAGTTTCCTCCGTGCTTCGGAAAATACGTTAAGCCGTTGGTCCCGGTTGTCATGTGATCCATATTTTCTTTCCTACAAAGATCAACTAATTTTATTTGCCTTACCTTTTTATTTACCTTAACATAATATTAGCAGCCCCAACTCCTGCAAACACAACACCCCGACCATCGACAGCAGTAGCCCCGTCTTCGAACGAGGGTCGCAACGTGATCACAGTGGGAGCTCAGTACGGACAGCGAGGACGTTACTCCCCAAGACCTACCTACACCAGGGTGCCTGATGTAGGCGCTATGATAGCTTCGTGCCCATGGGGATACAAGCTGACGCCTGATAAGAGATGCTATGGTAAGAATGAGCATGAGATCTATAAATGTCCTTAGCACGTATTTTGGCTTGGTGTTATTTTTGGCACTTTAGCACGTACTGGATTTTATTACGTTATTAATTTTCATAAATCAAGATCAAAATGACGAATTCGCCAATCTAATCTTTACAGACATTGACGAGTGCGCCCGCAACATATCGGAGTGTGGGCCCGACCAGCGCTGCGAGAACTTCTACGGAGGGTACTCGTGTCAGTGTCCGGCCGGACACCGCCTCGTCGGACAGAACCAGTGCGAGGACATCAATGAGTGCATGCATGGCAATGTAAGTTGAGCAAACTTTTAGATTTAGATTGCTCTTTGCATTTGATAGGCTGACAATAGTCATCATTTGAATTTTAGACACATTGGGCTGCATTTTTTGCGGAAGCTGGGGGTTTTGATCGTAATAAGGGCCTAGAATCTGGTAATTTTGATTTTAAATACATTGGACTTGGGGTTTGATGGGGAGCGAATCTCGGGTTTGATTTTTATGTATACTGTAAAGCAAAGGTTTTAGAACTGTCTCGAAGATTGTCTTTTCGACTCTTCTTTCTTTACGTGTTAACCCCTTCGCATACCTACTTTATAAACTTCATCGTCACTCGTGTATTTGATAATTTCTCAAAATCTACTGATCCGATTTTGCATTGATCCACTGCTATAATACTTTCTTTTACCATGAATACATTTTACGTTCCAGCCTTGCGCATACAATGCCGAATGCCTGAACACCTGGGGGTCCTACCGCTGCACTTGCCGCGAAGGGTTCCGCAACGCTCCCTCCAACGACAAGGTCTGTGTGGACGTTGACGAGTGCTCCGAGAACCCTGGGACCTGCAGCCAGGGATGCTCGAACACCTGGGGCAGTTACAGGTGCTACTGCAAGAGGGGGTACAGGCTTGATGATGATAACAAGTAAGTTGGATGTTTGTTACTCCTGGGTTGAATGAAGAATAGAAGTTCCTAAGAATAAAGAAAGAGATTTCGGAATCCAAACATTGTTTCAAATAGCATTTCGCAGTCGCCTACCAATTTTAGGCTTCCGGTTACTCGATAATGATGATTTGTAATCCCGCTCACGGAGAAAAGTCTTGTGGTCCAGCATTTTTCTTCGTGTTAAGCCAATAAATAAAGACATATGAAATAAAAATCTGATTATGCCTCCATCATTTGAAACAGTCAAAATTTTTATTTGTTACACCTATGTAACAAATAATAATGTGTAAATAAATAAGTTCATAGATCTCTATATTTTGTCATTAATGACGTTCAAATATTAAAACGAAAACAACGAAATATTGTAACAGGCACTTAATATTAAGAAAAAATATGGTGGCTGATGATGATTCTGCGTGTTTCCTGTTATCTACAATACAAAATCTTTTCTCCACAGGACCTGTGTCGACGTGAACGAATGTGAGGAGTTCTCATCGTCGCGGCTGCGCGGCAAACTTTGTGGAGGCGAGTGCGTCAATGAGCCTGGAAGCTACCGTTGCTCATGTCCAGCTGGATACAGGCTGTCGGAAGACAGCAGGAGTTGTATCGGTACGTAGCTACACTTTTTATACTATATAGGCTTGCGTTTGGCCGCAATTCGCCTGATGTGAAGCAATGATGCGGCCTGAAGTGGAGCACGCTTGCCTAGAAGAAACCGATTCACTCGAACCTTGAATAGATCCAGATTATAATTATCAGGGAACAGGGAAGCCGGCAGTGAATTCCACAGACAGGCAATTCGCACAATAAATGTGGAAGTACCTATAGCGCTTTGTTCGGGTCCGCGGAATTAGATTGTGTAATTCCAAAGCACACTCCGAAATGTAACTGAAAAAAACTAGCTCCCAAAACTCCCAGATTCCTAATTCAACCGGTTTAGTAGTTTTCAATGAGTACGAAGCAGGAGTTGTATCCTTCTTTGTTTGAAAGGGTCTAGCATTGAGGCAAAGGCTCAAGTGGGCTAGTTTGAAATATTTTTTTTTAATTTATCGATATTATAAAATTGATCTATCTAACTGAGGCCAGGCTAGGCTTATCGAAAAACGAGCGAAGTTTCATGATCCTTCCAACTTCTATTATGTCAGGATCGGAGAGGGCACGTTGGACTGTACTCTATTCAATTTATTTATCTATTTAGTTTAATTGGAATACTTAAAAACCAATTACAATAATGAAAGACAGAAACAGAACGATGTTACAAATGCGTTTACCGCTAAAAATTTTAAGTGATTAATGTGTATTTTTTTTGTTACAAGAGATGGAAGATGATATGAATTTTATGGTGCAAGTGACAAATCTAATTTAAATCATATTTGTACTTTCCAGACATAGACGAATGTGAGACCGGCGAGGCGCGCTGCGCACACACAACCGACGCGGGCTACGTCTGCCAGAACACGCGCGGCAGCTACCACTGTCACCACATCGACTGCCCGCCGGGGTACAGGATCGAGTCTAAACAGTAAGTTAAAACGAAAGCAAATAATGTTCAATGCACACAAATAAAAACAAAGAAAACTAACTTTAATCTAAAACAAAACAAGAAAATATTGTGTTCCACGGCTGCGCCAGATAAGATTAGTAAGGTACTGCTTTTTAGGGTTCGGTAAGTAATAAGAAAACAGAAATTATTTATTCTGTAAACAGGTTAACGGAATCACTTCTTTTTCATGTCATGTTCATGTCTATTGGTCGGAAAAGTGTGCCCAGTAGTGCCCGGTTCATGAATTAACATAACTATGTGGGTGTACTATGGTAAGGGTTAGGCAGAGCACTTCGGGGAAATATGGACGTGATGTTATGTTATCGCTTTTTTCTAAGCAAAATGGCGTCTAAATTTTATACTACCTAAATTCTATAATACCTTAGAAAAAATGGCTCAAAATTAATTCGCAATAAAGAAGTTCGGGTTAATTTTGAGCCATTTATAATGTTTTGTAGTATCCGACCAAATGTCACAGCCTTATTACTCGGAGAATAGCACTATCTAAACCTATCAATTTTTGGATATTTTGTTTGGTTTGACGATTAGTGGTGGCATTCCCCGGTAACTAAATGTAACGGAAGAAACAAAAAATCAATGCTCTTTAAGCATGTGGAGTATCGTAGGCTTCCGTAAATTAAAATTCTTGTGATACTTATTTTTAACAGACTGACCTGGAACGATAATACGTGGTTCTAAAATGAGTCTAATGTGTAACTTTGGTTTTTATAGTTTTTTTGAGAAATATAGAATGCAAACTAATTTTTGCTTTCAATAAAATCATTAATGCACACGTCTGTATTATAATTACCTATTCATCCCGACTACGGAACCCTTCACTCTGCGTGGTCTGACACGCAGTTGGTCGCTTTATTAAGGCATTCTGAAGGAGCTGACCGAACGAAAGTCCGATCAACTCCTATACTCGTAAATTTAATGTGGAAACGCCCAAGCACAACGTGTGGTGACGATAATGTACATAAGTGGGGAAACTGAACGGCGTACTTATAATTATAGCTCGCGGTAACGAAACCATAGTGCAACCAAATTATTTCTGTGCTGCCATCTATCGAGGCTTCATGTAAACTTTACTTCGTAAAGAATTTATTTATTTCTAGTTCATACAGTCATAATACTGCTCATAAATTGCAACGTTTTGTTGGATAAAAGTCGTAGACTACTGAAAAGAGTGAGATTCTTACAAAAACTATGAAACGTGAAAACCAATGAAGTAGTCTGATTTGAAACACAAAGACACACATTTTTTTTGTCAGTCATAAAAAGTAAAAACTAAGAAGATTGAATTCGCTTCAAACAACTTCTGACATTAAGGGAAATGTACTTGTGAAAATTTCTCATTTCATAAAATTCTTTTACCTCTTATTTTGCAGTCTACCTACTGCTAAATTAGAGGTATATAGATTTTGATTTATGAGTGACAATATAAATACTTACAGCCGCTGCGCCCGAGTGCAGCGCTCGTGTCAGGTCGGCGACTGGACCTGTCTGCAACAGCCCAGCACCTACAGCTACAACTTTATCACCTTCGTCGCCAACATCTACCTAGCTTCGGGCAGTGTAAGTATAAAGAAGATTAGTTATCTCTACTGACCTATAAGTAGGCGGTTCATGTGAGCCGCATGCATAACGGCCGCTGGGGACACTGGAGACTTGCTCCACGCAATGGGTGCCTAACGATGACGTAGCCGACGTAGGCCGGCCAAGAAAGCGCACACTGCCATCGGTGCGTGGTTTGAAATGGTGCACGAAAGAGTTCTTGGAGGATATAGGGTAGGGCTGGCGGATGGGTCAAGAAATGACCCACGTCATTCATGGATAAAAAATAAAGAAAAAAAAATGGATTTTGATAAATTGTCTCATATCTGACCGTAACATCAAATAAGAGAAAATTTATTCTGCTGTTTAGCCCTTTACCTGTTGTCTTGTAGAGATTCTCATGGATATCCAACATCTCGGGAAGACGGAGGGTCCCATACACTAAACTAGTACCACGATGATGTGATGACTACAGTATCACAAGCGGATAGCGTCTGGGATATCTTCCTGGCAGGCTGGCACCAGTGCGACATAATTCCACGCCGATGGTACATATCTGGTCATCTTCGCGGAGTAAAATTTCAGCATACCTACATCATCATCTTCTCCTGCCGCTATCACAAATTATTTGGCGCAGAGTCATCTCAACGTGAATATACAGTCTTCCTTATCGTTTTTATATCTATGCCCTCATCTTCCAGGTGGACCTGTTCACGATGCACGGCCCCACGTGGCGGGAGTCTATCGTGAGCTTCGAAATGCGTATGATCGCTGTGCAAGCCTCCCCAGGAGTCAAGCCTGCTGATCTGAGGTGTTTCGAGTAAGTAAAGGCATAATTGCTTACTGTCTTCGTAAGGTCCTGGTGGTCTAGCTGGACAGTTTTCATTGCAGTGTTGAGGGAATGATAGTATACACCACTAAATTGGTTGATAATGCTGCATCAGCTTATACAGCTAAAGCCACCTTCGATCAGAATCCCTTTTTTTATTCATGGGCTGAAATTGTGAGAAAATTAAGTGTAAGCATATTCTACCATATGCAGTGCAAGTATTCCCATTACTTGCGCTGCACGAGCCCGGGTATGTAAAGGTAAATCTTTGATAGGCGTTAGGGGTTATCAAACAATTACTCTTACCAAGAGGTATCGTGTCACCCAGTAACTGAGTAGTGGGAGCCAGAAAGGAAGAAGAAAACATCCATTCAGTTGCAACCCATTAGACTCAGTGCCGAATTTAGACCACTTGATGCCATAAGCAATCCACGCCTGAGGGCCCCTTATCCTTATGCAGATTCGGTCTTTAAAAAAAAAATATGTATATTATTTAACGTATTAGATAGTTAAATAATTGACCTTAGAATAATGTATAAAGGATTTTCAAACGGAAAATTTTTTTTTGGTGTTGTTTCTGGTGGCTCTCCAAGACGTGATGCCCTAAGTAATTGCTTATGAGCCGCCATATAGACGGGAATTGACGAAGCAGATGATGAAACTTAACTCTTCTTTCCTCCATTCCAGTATGCGTCCTTCAGGCAACATCTGCGTGATCTCACTCCTGTGCTCGCTCCAAGGGCCTCAGGTGGTGGAACTGGAGCTCACCATGTCTTTGTACCAGCGCACCATGTTCGCTGGCAGCGCGGTGGCCAGGCTGGTGGTTATCGTGTCCCAGTATGAGTTCTAGTAGCTCTCAGTACTGAAGTGTGTAGTGTTCTGTACCCCTGGTACGATTTTGGAACAATCTTTGTAATTAATACGAGGAAAAAAAAAACATTGCTTGTAGACCTTTTTAAGCATAACGCGAACTAAACAATGAAAAACATGAAAATTTGAATGAATTATAGTCGATTTTCGAACAATAGGCCAATCTTGAATTTTGGTCCTGCTAATTGGAACCTTGATAAAAGTATATTTGTTTGGTTATATGGAGTGGCAAAAACTTATTTTTATTTTGTGCCAACTGAAGTTTGAAGAATCCACTTGCTCGTGCTAGGGGTACAGGGCCAGGTCAGAGATAAATAAAACAGGTTAACGCTGAGTTTGCATTGCATTGAACAAGACAAATCGTGCAACTGCCTCACTGCAGACAGTGCAGCGAACTGCTCTAGCGTATGCTGAAATATTTTCAACTCTATTACAGTTGTGCTTTAGCTTCATTATCATTTCATCAATGAAAAAATGCTCGAGAATTTTGCTGCCGTCTGTGTTGAAATTTAGCCTGTTTTACTGATTTTATGGCATAAAAAAGATAATGCTTTTGGTTAGTGTCATGATTGCTCGATTTGAGAACGTTGATTTGTACTAAGAATGAACTATTTGCTTGTAAAAATATTGTTTTGTAAGGCATTAGTTCGGCGTTAGGCGTTTCTGTTGCAACTTTAACGACATACGTATATTAAAATGTAGTGAATACTTAATATTTATGTTACTGGTATTAAATACCTATAAATTAGGATACCCCGCCTTCGCCTTATTTGTGCCATTTCACCTTCTATTATTATATAAATTGTAAATAAAACAAGAAAAAATAAATTGGAATATATCTTTTTAATTTTTATTAAGCACAAGCATTTGTACACCATGAAACGTTGGTGTTACCTCGGTTATATACATATATACCTATAGGTAAATAGTGCATTACATTAGTAACTGATTAGATCCCATGATCACAACATAATTAATATTTTAAAACTATATCTAGACAACAGCTGCAAAACAATGACAATACATTTGTATTACTACAACGCTCTGGTCCCTTGATCCGATCCACTCCTGCGCACCAACATATCTTTATAAAAATATCCTCAATAATAAAAATACAACTCTTACAAATTATAATATTTCGTCTATTTGATGAAAAACTTGGATTAATAGATGCCATTTTGAATGCATTGTTGTGATTTATGAATAATAAAATAGAAACAAGAATAAACAAATAATACAAGAACAGTAATACTTTTAAAAGAAGCGATAATGTAATTAAGTTACACTCTACAGAATATCAGAAAACGTGCGTCTATTAATCTAAGTTTATTGTCATTAATTGTGATTTAAAAAATAACGATTGTTAAAAACAAATTGCACCACAGCACTATTTTCTGTCATAAGATCACAAAAAATCATTACTATTATACATGATATTAAAGAAGGGCGGCCTATAGTTTAGAACCCAGAATAAGATCCTTCTTATTTTGCTAATACTTTATCTTACGAATCTAGACTAAGTATTGTTGTAAACAAAGGCATTTAAAAAATAATTTGTTTTGAATTGAAAGCTAACGCCTCTAATAATAAATCTTCCATCAGTCGGCTTAAAATGATTATATTAGTCAAATAAAGGAACAATTTATATAGATAAAGATGACATTTTGGACCTTATGACATTAATAAATTTTGATTCATAAAATTAATATCAAATAAATGTAAAATAACTTTCAAATATACAAAAAAAAAACAATACAATTAATATACAATACAGCAAGGAAACAAAATGCTTTTTAAAATTCAGTTCAGAAAAATTATATTTTTTTTATAATTAATTTCAAAAATTATTATGATACTTATAAGATATTAAACTTAGATAGCAGTACAACAAAATATCGAGTCATAGACTAATAGTTGATTATTAAAATTCACCTTTCATAGCTGCCGCACCACAAAAGCGTATTGATATTACAGTGTTTACTGTACTTACAATTTAATTGCAATATTTATAATTTTACTAAAATTAATGGCACAGAAAAGCGACACAACAATGTATGACAAATGAAGGGAATAACTTGGAGAAATAACAAGTCGACATAAGTGAGTAAGACCACACTATCAAAATGGAGCCGGATTAAACCGATCAGCATGTCAAACAATAAAAGTGAAAATGAGCTCCAAATGATGAAAGTGAATACAATACGTAATTCACCTCGTTTCGGTTCGGATAAAGCGACTGGACACCGCGTCCAAATACATACATACATAAACTGACACCTTTTCCCCATGGGGGTAGGTAGAAACCACAAAACGCCAGGTGCTACGATCCTTACATACTCCTTGGGCTCGCCCACGTTCATCCACGCACGCCGGTTGCGAGTACACCTGATCTTTCTGAAGAACCTCACCAATATGGCCAGTGTATGTCCTTCTAGGGCGTCTCCTCCAGGTGTTCCCCTTCACATCTGCCTTGTAAATATCTTTTGTTGGTCGCCTTTCACTCATCCTCTCCACATGACCAAACCAAAATATTCGCGTCGAAATAAATTAAATAAATTTACCGTTTGGACATAATATAATAAAGCTCTTTCTGATCGACTGAAGTCGATTCCACTTCAATAACTGTGGTAACTTCCTAACAAGTCAACAATAAAGGGGAAAATAAAATAAATAAATAAAATAATGGGAAATATATGGGAATCGAACTGTAAGTACAGATTATATTAAATAATACTATTACGACAAATGGCATAGACAACAGTCTTCACAATATTCAACAGTAATGAATTATACTATCAACACTTTGTGCCTACAAATCGACTCCATACTTACTTAGATCATACTAATATCATTTTATTGATAATTTAATATATTCGAGATCCCTCCGTGCCGCGATATCAGGTTGGCTATATTATAGGCTATATTATATGTATGGGCTGTCATTTGTAGATATTTGACAGTCGTTACAGGTAGTCAGTGGCCCGAAAGTCTGACAACCAGTCTTACCAAGGGTATCGTTTTAAAGAGCTAACTGGGTTGTGGAGGTCAGATAGGCAGTCGCTCCATGTAAAATACTAGTATTTAGCTGCATCTGGTTAGATTGGTAGCCGACCCCGATGATTTAGTCGTTTAAAATCACCTTATCATAAATTTTGCAAAACGAATTATCACGAATCGACTTGAACAGTAATTCAGAGAAAATCGAAAAAAAAAAATATTCGAATAATCGACTAAGTAACGAATCGAGTTGTAGGCACTAATATGTAACGAAAAAAGCTTACACTTTGAGCACAACATACAAGCATGTACAAATCTGATATGACACTGTAAATTCGTACAGTTTCACGGAACTTCTGATAGGCTCTGTTACACATATAGTACAGTCCCGGTCAATATATAATACGAAAAGAATAATAATAAATATGTTCCATTACAGTTTCAAAAAAAAAGATTCGATATAATAAGGAAATGATGATAAAAACAGTAACAGACATATAACAAGCAATATATAAATAAACTGTATGTCACATATTTAATTTTACTCTCAAAAAATAAATAGTATAAGGAACACACAAGTAAGTAATTACACTTGTCCGAGTCAGTAACAACCAACCCGAAGCAATTTCAACACATATTCGGCTTCCATTCGTCTTGATCGGTCGGCAAATTCCGTTCGGCATATAGCACCGCTAATGAGTCAGCGATGGTATATTATGCCGAACGGAATTTCTTCGAGGAGCTGCACAATTTGAAATAAACCGAGCGGCTTTTTTCCTACATACAGTCGATTTTTCTAATCCGAAGATTTGTGTAGCACCACTAAAAAACAATTTTCAAGTAACAAAAAAAAAACATCAAATGTTTTGTGATTTCACACCGTAACATTTACTAAAGAAAAGGTAGGGTGAAAAAGTAGTATATTTTGACCGCAACTGCAAATCTTTGTGACTATTATACAATCGCTATGATATTATAGTTAGTTTCATCTAAAGACAACAGCAACACTGCCGTCGAAGAAGCGAGTAGCCATCGACTATTTTACTCGTCCAAAAACTAACACCAAAAGTTGAATCTGCTCATTTTTAAGACAAAATCCCGTGCAGACGATGAACACATCTGTTTACCGTGCGGACCAATAGTAGTAAAAACAAAAAAAAATAACATTTTGTGAGGACCAATAGTAGTGGACCGAAAGATATGCTTTTTTATTATATTAATATTTTGTTTAAAAAAAATCTCAGGCTCTGTTAATGATCACAGATATTTGGCCACCCTTTTTTTCGACCAATAACAATACAATAAAAAACAGACCAAGGAAGAGAGAAAAAAAGAAGTTTTTAAGTGTTTGTAGCGGCCGGGCGCTGCAAGCAGGAATAGTCTTTACGGTGGTCAGACTCAAGTTTTGGTGAACGTACGGTTCCGTGGTCCGGAGGTTCCGTGTCAGAAAAAGAGATACATATACAGTGTGTATCAGTAACGTGTGGTTCATATTTAAAGGTGCAGTACTGACTATCAAACTGAACCTCTGCCACTATGGAACTAGGGCATCAAAACCCGGTTTCGGACCGAAACCCGGTTTCGGACCGAAACCGGGTTTCCCATTCTCTATATGGGACCAACATCGCAATCGCGAAAAAGTAATCAGCTGTTCTATACAAACCAAATGTATGGGACAGCTTTGCCTTTAGATATGACCATGCATTTCTGATACTCGCTGTAAAGCTGATTTGAGACTGTTCATACCGACAAACAATTCGTTTTTAACCGACTTCAAAAAAGGACGAGGTTATGTATTCGGCCAATGTCTTTGTAGCTGCTAACTCTACTCGCTTCACGTCAGTGGTGCAGGTACCAAAAACATATTAACATTTTACACATTTTATTACAACTAAGATTAAACTGATATCAATGTTAACATGAAGCTACCCTCTTTGTGACAAGTATCAAACATAACCTATACATATAGTTTACTCAATGCACACTAAGAAACTATAGTTTTTACATTTCACGAAAGCGTATCAATCGTGGCAATTTATACCTTATTTTGGTGGCATAAGAGTTGCATGACGCGCGCTCGTGAATTGCAAGGACTATACGACGCTGTATAAAATTATACAGGGTAAAATTAAATAACATAGCGGAACTTCACAGATGGGTATCAGTATCTAATACGAAAACAAAAAAAAAACTGGTCTTCAAAACTTTCAAAGAAAGCAATGATCTTTTTTGTTTTATAATGTTTATATACCGATATCCTCTGCAGAGTTTCGCTTATTTATTTAATTTTAACATATATATACCGTTTTAATATACTATTTCAATAAAAACTATCAAGTGTATATGCCTAAGACTCGTCGCGGTATATGTAGTAGTAAATATATCCAAGGCAATATCAGCTCGTTTGACCACTAGTTTATATAAAATACTTTATATTGCACAAACCAAATCTCAGTGTACATTAAGCATTAATAATAAAATAAATTGCGAGTCATAGCAAGACTATTTAAAATTATCTACATTACAATATGTATTATACAGGGTGATTTAAATTCATAAGCGGTTTGTTTGGTGGTCGAAACTATTCATGAATTTGAGTTATTTTAAAAGAGACTAAAAAAATCATGAAAATATAACTGTTGTTTTAAAATTACATCAACAAATTATTTCCAATGGATGAAGGAGCCTTTTCCGCTTTTGGAGACGTTTCCATGTTAAAAATTGTTCCTATTCATAAATACTTCTGCTCCCTAATTTCGCCAATGAATTTAAAATCACCCTGTATAAACAAATAATGCTCACTCGCCAATAACAAAATGTAACACATTCAACCGATTGATAAATCTAAACAACAAGAGGCTCAATAAAAGCTAAAGAAAATGGCATTTTGTAATCACTTATTAATTTACAAACTACAAAAATATTTCTTCTTACAATTACGCCGATCAACTGATTGTCTAATGTCATAGTTTTCAAGCTTATTTTAATCTGTATGTCGTTGTAATAGTCTATGTAAATGCAATATATAACAAAGCCATATTTAACATAAATACATAGTAAACTATTGATATTTATGCATAGTAAATATATATTTTCAACTACGATATATTTCACTGAACACTATTCCACATACAGAGCGTATGTTAAGACGGACGCAAAATGCCATAAACAAAAAAATATAACGCAAGTATATCAACAAATATATATCTTCAGCCACATCACTAGTCAATCAATCGACCACAGATAACTGTACTATAGTAGTTAGTACTAATGAGATTATATAGTAGGCTCGTTTACCGCGGGGTCAAGTAGCATAAACAACTAGACATCAAAAACATTGATAAATTTGTTTAGATATAAGTGTCTTTTATAGCAGAGATTATTTTAAACTTGATATGAGTATAATAAAAAAGTTCAGTCGATTGTTAAAAATTTTTTAGGAAGCATCTAAACAAATTCATCAAAAGTAAAAATTACACAGATTACAACATCACCGTGTGCTATGCACATCGTTAAAAACTCTAGTCTACACACGAACTACTCGCTAGTTGTCGGGGTTATTCACCGAGATCATTTCTTCTTGACGGTTGAACTACTGGCACAACTACTCGACCGCGTCTGAACGCCGTCTTTCTTCAGCAAACTGACTCCGAATGCGGGGCATTTCTTCCGCAACGCTTTAATCTTATATAACTTATTCCCTTGAGAATTATTAGTCTCTTCAAAGTTGTCTGGGGTAACATCAGCTGTGATCACTGAATTGGTGATGCAGTCCATAGGTTCTGGACTGTTCGACTTGTCCCGTTTCCGCCTGAACCTGAACGGAGCTTCAAGAGAGTCCGCGGAGATATTGGTGACGTTAGTATCACTAGAAGACAGATCTTGTGTAGATTCGAGACCAGTTTTAGATAAATTATTTTTAGGAAGCTTCTTGCGTGAGCTAGAGTTAGATCTGACTATGAGTTTCTTTCGAGAATTCAGGTTCGAGTTAGCAGGTTTAGCCGCGATGACCGATTTGAGATTTGGCTCAGACGGGAGACGGTTCTTGCCATTCAAATGGCAGTTTTCTGTCAGCGCTGATAAGGTAGAAGTTACATTGTTGAGAGTAGTGACGACAGCGCTGTCATTGTTGCCAATTTTGCTGACGGTTACAGTTTTTCTTGTGAAGGTTTTGAGGGGACTTGCGCCGTGTGTGTAACCTAAGGTTGGGCGGGCGAGGTTTGCCCTTTGGCCATGAAAGCTGCTCTTACCAGTAAAAGGTTTAACACCGCTTGATAGCTTATTGGCTGTAGAATTGGCACTTCTAGTTGGGGGAAAGGTGGAAGTTTTGGACGCGTAGTGAGATTTTAACGTAGAATTAATGATTCGTGGTTGCTGTTTCAGGTTTGTATTGTTTGCGTTGCGTATGTTGTTTGTGGGCATCATGTAGTTCATTTTGGGCGCGAATACTGTCTTAGTAGGTAGCATGGGTGTAGGGGTGGTCTTGTACTTGCCGATCACTGAGGTCACGTTGTTTTCTGAGTCGGTCTCGTTCGCGTTTAGCACGTGGGCGTTGTCCAACTGTAATGGAAATTGTAATCGTGTCCGTCATTTCCGAAGATAGACGATGTTAGCCGAAGCAAATACTTTTCCTGGTACGACTGTTTGAATTTTCATTAACAAAAACTATTTTTATCATTACCTTGTTGTTGGCAATCTTGCTAGTATGCAGTATGGTCTGCAGCGAGACGGGCTTGTTGTCGATGGGCGCGTCGGTAGTATCTTCTGGCTCCGGTAGTTCCGCGTAGATTCCTCGCTCGAACACGGGGAGGGAGGTGATGTTGTGGCGGCGGCGGTACGACTCGCCTTCTGCGTGCATTCGGGGCTGGACGCTGGAAGAAGACAGAAAGGTTTTAGTATGACATTTCTATGTTATTGGGCACTGAACAATAAACAAGGAATATTTATAATATAACACAAAACATCACGCCTTTAATCTTTAAAGGGTTAGGCAAAATCTATAAGTACACCCTCAATTCACCAGATTTGTTCCAAATCTCATGTGGGTGAACCTATGCTGCATGCATTCAACCAGACACAAATCCATATCCTACTAAGATACTTCTGATAGAAAAACTCAATAATCAATTTACCCAACCAGGGAATTGAACCCATGTTTACGTGAACTCAACTAGGTAGAGAACTTTAAAAGAGATAAATTACTCTTTAGTGTGGACTTACTTCTCAAGGAACCACTGCTGGTGACCAATGACAGAGCCGGGACGACAGATGCGCAGCCACGCGATCGACTCCCGCGCAGTGAACGCGTGGTGTTTCATCAGGTAGCACGCTATTAGTGTGCCAGTACGACCTAGACCCGCTGGAAATAATAGTGTTTAAATAAGTATTTTCCAAATCACAAAAACTAAAGATTCTTAAATCAAATAACACTGACACTCGTATCTATAGTCAAGTTAAAGTAATTAGTTTAGCTTAAGCAATTACTTGTGCAAAAATTTTTATGCAATAGACAAGATTTTCAGAGAAGTAAGAACCGTCAAAGAAAGCAAAGCTAAGAATTCCAACTTTTCACAATTCTAACTTCAACCAATTACTAAACTACATAATAAAAATTGTATCTTAAAAAATAACATTTACTCAAGTAAACACTAACTCAGTAACTCACTAACTTCAGGTTGGAAGAACTTTGATATTATAAAATAGTATGCAAAGTAAATTAACGTCTACCTACAATAACATTATACGACTAAAGAGGTAAGTTTGGATGTAGGGTGGTACTCTTCGGAGCTATTAATCAGATTCTTTCACTAATGAGAAGCTACATTATTCCCGAGCGTCAAAGGCTATAATAAAAAATAATCCGACCATAATGCGAGCGAAACCGCGGGCAATACCTAGTCAGAAAATAAAGAAAACGTAACTTCTCACCTTTACAATGCACAGCAACAGCCCCCTTCGCGGCTTCAGTGATCCTTATAAACCGGTTCACAATCAAGTCCGAAGGTACGGAACCATCCACGAAGAACAGCTCCCGATGTTCGAAGCCATGCGCGGTGAACTGACGGGCGTCGTACGACTTCTTGTTGAGTCGTACGATCGTCGTGACGTGGTGGGTTCGGAAGTAATCGTGGTAGTGTTCGGGGCTGTGGAGGGGGTAGCCGCGATCTAGGCGGGAGCGGTGGTGAGGGCCGGAGAACGCTAGCATTTTGCCTGGAATTATCCAGTTTAGGTCGCCGTTTTCGACTTTCTGAAATGGAGTAATATGGAATTATTTAATAGGAAATTACAAAAAAAAATACATTTATTTAAGAGATCAAGGCAGATAATTTTAATAATTTTGTTAGTAAAAAAATTAAAAGTGCGATTACTGGTATTTGCCGAAAGAGTAAACAGTTCTGCGAAATGTGAAAGATACACCCACATGTCAGATCCATGTAGCATAAGAGTTGGCATCAAACGTGCGCGATTAAAGTATTTGAGCCGATTTTAAGAAAATCCTAAAAAGACACTTCCCGTCCTGTGGATCATCAAAATCAGGGCCCACATTGATTTGTTCTGGATCCACAATTGCGACCACTAAAATTTAAGATGGACAACGCAGTTTAAAACAGATACAGTTTGTAAGATGCCCATGTCCAGCTTTGGACCATGATAGGCTGGGTTGATGGGGTGTAATACAGATTATATACCAGTCTCCTTTGTTGATTGTACGTAAGATATAACTGCAGTAAATAAATGAATGTAATTTTTATTAGCTGTGTAGGATGTGTGTGTGTGTAGGATGTCCGATTTGTGTCGCAGAAACACAGCCCCTCTCAGTGCGTAAAAGGTCGACGACATTCTCTGAACTGGGCAGTAATTTCGCCAAGGTTCAGTTGCAAGTTGTTTAAAGCTGAAAACTTTACTTTTTCCGAAAACATGATCACATCAAATAGACAATATATAATTTTCAAGTCAGTAAAGTTGAAACTGTTCTCGATACTCAGAGTTGTTGCTTAAAATAACTAAGTTGCTTAAAATTAATTAAAATAAATAAGTTAAATTGGATTTGAAATACAATCAGTCCAAATATGAAAGATTGAGAAAATTTCAATTGTTGTTTGTTTATGATTGATTATTTTTAAGTGATGTCTTGGAGTGAGGCATAAACTCTTTCTCATTATAGAGTTCCGTACTCGGTGCCAACTAGACCCTATTACTAAGACTGCATTCTGTTGGTCCATCTGTCACATGTCTGTTTTTTTAACCATAATAGTTCCAAGGACCATGACAGGTAGGGCTGGCCCCAGCCCACCAAGGGGTATCGAGTTACCGAGTACTAACTGGGTTGTGGAGGTCAGATAGGCAGTCGCTCCATGTAAACTACTGGTATTTAACTGCATCCGGTTAGACTGAAAGCCGACCTCAAAATAGTTGGGAAAAGGCTAGGAAGATGATGATGAGATAGGCACTGGCAGATCTGTCTTTCCTGGAAATGGTCATTCTATCCTGTCCGACTGTAGCATCTTTCTTTCACCTATCACAAATCATGTTCCAGGCGTTAAGTTCCAAGTCACCTCATAAAACAGATACTGCTCCGCATCAAAGTTATCGAAGTCGAAGAAGCGAGCGTCGTGAGCCACCTTCACTCCATGCAGGACATCCAGGAGAGATATGTCGAAGAGTGGAGGCCCGCCCGAAGCATCTCGGAAGTTCAGCAGGGACCATTCTGATCCGTCTGTTAGCTGCTTGTATACGGCTGCTGGGCTGGAGTCTAGGTAGATTATCTGGGGGTGGAAACGAAGAAATTTGGTATAAGAAGTTTTTATATCAGTCTAGATAAATCGATGTTTTAGATCCATTAAAATCTACTCTATATCTATAGCTTTTCAAAGAAAGCTTATAAGCTGTAATCTGTCCTATGCAGTGAAAACAGCTTTTGTTGCTGACAGCGCTAAAACCGGGAGCAAGTTTTATGACGAGAATGAGGCAGCATCTACAACACCTTATACGAACTACGCATGTTATCTGACAAAACGTAGAATCCTACATCGCACATAGTTTTCAGCGCGATTAAAATTTATATATAATATACAGAAACCTGTAAACAACCGTCGAGCATGGGCCCATCAAACACAACCTTTCTGATCAGAGGAACCCTACACCTGCACATTAGAGGACTTAAAAAATGCTACGATTAATGTGGCCATTTACTGGACCCAAGAGATTAAATAAGTCGTACCATCGATACGAAAGGAGAAGAAGAGGAATCTTCCTTTTCTATGGATAATACGGTAGCACAAATTTAAGTTTAAGAAACACAACAGCTGCTATAATTGGTTGGCGAAGATCCCCAACAACCAATCATATTTTTCAGTAGCGACAGACCGTTCTAAAAACCGACGGTAAATATATTTTTTAAACTAAAAAACCTACTTCGGAACCGAAACGGCAACACACCTATAGTTCGAAGACAGTTAAACTTAACATATTAAATCCAACCACATCAATGAATAATAGTCTTCAAACATTCCATAAAAAAAAATGTCAGCCAGCCAAACTCATAGCTATTTGTAACCTAACGATACTGTTAATCTTTGATACGACTCCCATATGAAAGCTTTATCGAAAACGGAAACAACCTTCATAAAGTTTACGTCTCTCGCGGGATAGGGTAACATGCTCAGTCATGTATGAATATGAGGGCATTCATGTGGAATTAATTCGTGGCTGAGTTGACAGGTGGTAGATAGATATAGGTATAACTTTAGTATTGTTCAATGGTGGCGAAAGTCATGCAGCCTTGGACGCCCTAGTGGTCAGTATATTTTGGGGGTACGTAATCTGATTAATACAAATGTTTCTTTCATTTGCATAGGCGCTTTCTTAGACGTGAAGGAATCGTTTTGACGAAACTTAGGACTTAATGGACCAAGCCACCAATGTGCAAAAAGCAAGCGTGGTGATCGAAGCTCCTGCCTGATCCGTACTTAATAATCAAGTCACTTTAAACTTCTACTGTGTGTTTTCATGTAGTTTCACTGATCTGAATGCCTCATCCCACTACTATCCATCAACAAGGGAAACCAAATCAGGATGAACGAAATCCTGTAATAAAATCCTGCAATCTACTATAGCTAGCCATGAGAATGGCCTTAGGGTACATCCCGCAAACAATTTCCACCAGCTACAACGTATCGTACAGTCAATCACAAGTCCATGGTGAATCCTTTACATTGTCCGAGCCTTTATCCCGTAACAGTAAGGCGGGTTTTTGTAGTCCAAGTGTTTTTCTGCGGTTACCAGTACCTGCCTCTCATTGAATAATTGTGAGCGCGTGGGAACAGCCCGGTTACCCCTAATTACATGGCGGGTTATATTCCCACCGAGGATTGCGTATCAGATGTATTTTTAACTGATTAAATGATGGTTGTGTAACTCACGTAGGCGAGGTATTAATGTTACAGTTACGTAACTTATCCATCAGTCATGTAATCCTATAACGCTGGTGTAAATGTTAAACCCTTACAATTTATTAATAGCGGTATGAGGGTCTTTGTAGTTGAAGATTAGATCGCCAAATTGAAGACCTACAATGACAAATTTGGGAGAGTGCCATTTTTGGTCATGCCATCCATTAGAGGATCCAAATAAGAACAGCTGTGGAAAAAAAACTGAATCGTAATGAAATGGACACAGAACTCAGGATGCCTGATGATGGCTCGGCAGCCATTTTCTCGTGCAATAGATCAATTTATTCTCAAAACAAAATTAAAAACACAGCTGAGTCGCAAAGCTCCTCTCTGTGAATGACGGTGAACTGTTCTCCACCACGAGGGCCCAATGCAGTTTGGTGGATGTCCCATGGCTTCTATTTCTTGTTTCTAGCTACAACAAGCAGTCATCATTTCCTCTCGATGGTTTCCTTCACATGTTTGAAAACGACAGCCTTAGTTCCGATACATTGGAACTTTTTTCTTAAAGGACAGCATTGCTAATTAGGTCTTAAACACCACAACAAGTATATTGTACATACACGTGTAGACTACCCACACCGACTAGTTATGCAACCCAGAACCTTGACTTTCTAAGTCTTCCTGATATTGCAAGACGGATGTATATATTTTTCCGCGAATTGTGGTAATCCTATCGGGACTTAATATACCGTATGATTTGGCGTCTGCGTATCGTCCTCGGTTTGCCCAAGGGATCGTATTTTTCCGGAGGGGTGAACAGCGAAATCCATCTTAATATTTAAAACGGTTTTGGGGCAAGCTGATCATTTTGAGGAATTCGTAATATCCTAGCGGTTAAAAATAAGCAGATTTTCCTATTAGACTGCACAAATGCCAGGATAAGGAATTGGAGAACAACCAATTTAACGTCTTAATCCGAGGCCTGATCCCATTTTGATTCTTGTTAGTTTTCGAAGAAGATTTGATGAAACGTAAGTAGGAACATATATAGTGATATATCCTGCAGCAAAACGAACTGACGATCCAGATAATGACCCGGGTGCAACTTGAAAGACACTCTCAAACCATAACAGATAAAAAAACCAAAGTAGAAAAATATAAGAATGCACAATACCTGATAGCTCCCAATAAGATAGGCCGCATTGAGTCGGAGGGTCTCATTGTTACTAGTGTAGAAGACGATCTTCTTCTTCGGATTCTTCTCCAACTCCTCATTGAGCTTGTTGCAGAACTGGTACAAGTGGCACAGGTGGTAGGGCCCGAAGTCGAAATAGAAGTTCTCGTAGACGATCTCATCTTCTATGTGGAAGTACTTGCTGTTCCGAGTCGGTTTCGGTTTATACCCGGTCTTCAGAGTAGCGAAGTAGAGTCTGTCTGGAAGAATTAGATCTGGTTAGTGACAGTTTAAGAGAGGAAAATTGAAAATAAAGGATGAAAATCATCGTGTGGTTACCGGCATGTACTGGAACCAGAAATTCAGAAACATGTGACACCCTAACCGCGCTGGGGAACATGTGGTTGGTTACAGCCCTATCTCTTTCAATCAGAGGAAGCCTGAATCCCAACAGTGAGAACATTACAGAATGACTAATTCTGTCAATAAATATCGAAGTTGCCAAGGGTTGAATGCTGGTTCTGCCCGGTTAACTTCTGTATTGCATGCTTGGAAACTGTTGGCATGGATAAATTGTTGTTGTCTGCAACAACGATTTTGCCGTATTGGTTGTTGCTAAATGCGCTTCTTCTCTTTAGATATTTTGGCTTTTTCCTGGACTATGAGCATTGTCACTTGGGCCAAAACCACTATAAGTAACTGAATGCCATCAACACATCTTCACGAGTTTAAGAGCCACCAGTGTCAATATTCCACAGCAATGATGACACCTAATAACTCAAACAAACTCAAACTCAAAGCATTTATTTCAATTAGACCATTACAGGCACTTTTGAATGTCAAAACACAAAAAAATAAACTAAGCTACAGTCCCAGTCACAGGGCATAATAACTTGTGAAAGTACTGTAGTTGCCCATTCGAAAGCGTAGATCTCTATGGAGAAGAATGGGCAAGAAACTCCATGGACACTCTTTTAAATCATTATGTTGTTACAAAGTCTCGGTTACATCATTCATGTCGAGATTAAACATACATGTGAGAACGATGTAGAAAGACGTGCGAGTAAGAGCGTCCAGAATAAAAAAAGATAAAATTAACAATTCAAAAATACAATAATCCATGGCAGCTGCGAGATGACCAGTCACAACTGACAGCGCCCGTTCACGAACATGACGCATGGATCAGCCATCATTCAACTCAACCATTTTGGAGGGAACTAAACGACCCGACACACGCGCCACCATCAGCGAGACATTTGAGTGAGCATGACATTTCTCAACCGCCAGGGCAAATTCGAGTCAGTAAAAGATGTAAATGGTAGCTTTATCGTACATAGAACTCACACATGTGCTATGCAATTATATAATACTAAGAGACTGAATCTATACAATGCAAAGATATGTTTACAATCTTCTGCAGCTTCCACAATAACTTCACAAAGTAATCAATTAGTTTGCCCCTATGGTTGTGGAGCAGGACCAGCATTGAGCCAAGCATTTTTATCATCAATGTAATCTCCCAACTTATAGTATGCTTGCCTACATAGTGTGCGTTTTATACAAGATTTAAATTTCGTCTCATTCAGTTGTAGAATGCCGGGAGGAATTTTATTGTAACATTTTAAACAGTACCCCATGAAAGATGAGTCTACTTTAGCTAGCCTGAAACCTGGCTGAACTAGATGGTCCCTGGTTCTAGTATTATAGTGGTGTCTGTCGCCTCTTTTACTAAATAAATGCAGATTTTTCCTAACGTACATGATGTTTTCATAGATGTATTGGCAAGGTACTGTCATGATGTTAATTTCCTTAAACAGTTCTCTTAGAGAATCGCGCCTACATAGATTATATATGGCTCTGATGGCTCTTTTCTGCAGAATAAATATAGACTCGATGTCTGCAGCCCGTCCCCATAGTAAAATACCGTAAGACATAATACTATGAAAATAACTAAAATAGACTAGCCTCGCGGTATCTACATCAGTAAATTGACGGATTTTCCTAACAGCATATGCTGCTGAACTCAGCCGTCCTGCAAGAGATGTTAAATGAGGACCCCATTGTAGCCTTGAGTCGAGCGTGATCCCTAAGAAAACAGTTTCATCGACGAATTCTAGTTGCTCTTGATTCAATACTATGTCACAATCACTAGTTTTGACATTTGGTAGGGCAAATCTTATGCACTTAGTTTTTTTCCCATTTAATACTAAATTATTCGCGGTAAACCAATTATGGACTTGCAGTAGGGCGCTATTTACGTCGTCAAGAATTGTAGCACGTCTGTTTATCTTAAATATTAAAGAAGTATCGTCGGCAAACAACACCATTTGTGGTTGGTTTTTAAATAAATGGGGTAGATCATTAATATAGACTAGAAAGAGGAAAGGACCCAATATAGAGCCTTGTGGTACACCCATCCTTACTTTTAAACCCATTGAATTGACACCATTTATTTGTACTTGCTGATGTCTATCGTTTAAATACGATTTCACTAAACTGAGTGCAAGTTTCCCCAAACCATAATGCTCAAGTTTAAAGAGAAGGGTTTCGTGGCTTACGCAATCGAATGCTTTCGAGAGGTCACAGAAGATTCCTATGGCATCTTGTGCCTCTTCCCACGCAGTGAATATGTGTTTTAATAATGTGACACCGGCGTCAGTCGTACAACGTCCTTTGGTGAAACCATACTGTTTCTCATGTAAGATCTTATTGGTATTAAAGTGGTTAAGCATCTGATTAAGCATTACCTTTTCAAACACCTTGCTGAAAACCGGCAATACGGATACGGGTCTATAATTATTCGTATCTTTACTGTCCCCGGATTTGAAAAGTGGTATTACCTTGCTGTATTTCATAAGGTCCGGGAAGACTCCTTGGTCTACACACAAATTAAATATTAAGGCTAAGTACGGTGCTATAGTCTCAATAATAGCTTGACAAACTTTAATAGACATTCCCCATAGATCTTCCGTTAATTTGATTTTGATTTCCTTAAAGGCTTTAATGACTGCTATGGGGTTTATATGCTTGAATTGAAACTCAACCGGACAGGCTGAAACGTTCGCTCTTAATAAATCAATAGAAAGCGAGGGTGAGGAATTTAAGGTTTCGGTAGTTTTAAGTGGGATACC
Source organism: Standfussiana lucernea (assembly GCA_964057025.1). Lineage (NCBI taxonomy): Eukaryota > Metazoa > Arthropoda > Insecta > Lepidoptera > Noctuidae > Standfussiana > Standfussiana lucernea. Next base: position 6,330,567 of record OZ059809.1, read on the forward strand.
GGTAAAGAAATCTACAAATTCTTGAGCAACTTCGCTTTTAGAGCTTAGAAGACCACGTGAGGTCTCTAGTGTGATATCATTATTATATTTTTTATTTCTATTAGTTTCACTATTGATAATTTTCCAAACCGTCTTTATTTTATTATCGGCTGATTTGATCTTGTTGCTAATGAATAAGGCTTTAGCTACCTTGCAAGTGTTTTTAAAAATTTTGGAGTATGTCGCTACATATTTATTAAAAGTTTCTGAGTTGATATAAGGCTTAAGGCCGTACAGCTCAAACAATCGCTCCCTACTTTTCCTGATACCCTTAGTTGCCCAGTCACTGAACAAAAACTTTGGGCAAATAGATTTAGTTTTCATTTTTATTGTATTATTAAACTCTGTGTAAACTACCGAAAAGAATTCCTCATAAAATTTATTTACATTTTCTAAAATATATCCCGGAATGCCTAAATTACCAATTAAGTTATTATTAAAATTATTCAAATTGCTGAGTGTTATTTGTCTAGATTTTATCTGGATTTTTTGTAATGGTGTGTACGACTCGAAAACAACGGTTTGACCGCTGTGATCAGAAGGAAGGTAATTTACAATGGATTTATCTAAGTAGTCGCAACAACAAAAAACATTATCAATACATGTAGCAGTATTTTTAGTAATTCGGGTTGGTTCCGAAAACACGTTTAACAAATTAAATGATTTAAAAAGATGTAATAATCTACTGCTATTTGAATTTTTCTCTAAAATATTAATATTAAAGTCACCACAGATAACTAGTGATTTATTACCAGTTGCAAGTTTTGCTAAAGCATCCTCCATTACTGACTCAAATAAAGAGTAGTTCTGATAATTTGGGGGTCTGTAAACGCACACTATTACATGCTTGTCTAGCTCAACACAAGACAGTTCAATATTATGCTCAACCGATAGATCAACAATATCATTACGAGACTTAAATTTAATACAATTTTTAACTAAGATTAATGAACCCCCACGCATCTTAGATTTCCGGTTAAAGCAACTGCCCACACTGTAATTTGCGTAATTAATTAGCATTTCAAAGTCTTTTAACCAATGTTCAGTGAAACAAACAATTTCAAACTTAGTTTTTTCTAGAAACAATTCAATTTCTAATTGCTTTGAAGAGAAGCCTTGAATATTTTGGTGAAATAATTGCATAGAATTCTGCTTAGCCCCTTTTTTACATTTAGCTATTTGAGAGCAAGAAGGTACCTGTGTGTTGTCAGTTAGCGTAACATTTATGTTACTGGTATCTTCTGTTGTCTTACTAACTAGTTTAAATGAGCATCCGGAGTGAGCTCCAAGACTCCTATGCCCTCACAAGACAATGAGACCCTACTACTAGTGGACCCTACTGGAGAATCTTGTACACATGGATCCTCCTTTGTAAAAAAATTGTAAAAATGAATATTAGTATTATTACTAATAGTCGCAGTGTTAATAATGGAACTAAACATAGACATACTACTTATGTCTGAGTGAATATTATATGCTAATAGCCGAGCTATTTTGTGTCTACAACTAACAGGTAGAAACACATTACCCCGTGTCGACCTAAGTTTATCAACAAAACTGTTGACATCAAGATACATAAGTTTGTCACTATAGTGACCTACTAAGAAATCTACATGCTTATTCAGCATGTGAATATAATTGTTTTTCCTATTTGACAATTTTTCAAAATATGGGAAAGCACACAATATTATTTTACGACAATTCAACTTTAACAACTCAGTTACACTGTCCGTGATGTCTTCTTTTTTAATTTTTAAACTATTTCCTATAAATATAGTTATGTCGGTATTACTATTATAAACATTTCTAATTACTGATGCCATTATCTGTTTGTATGTTGCCCCTGGCATACAATGATTTTGATTGGGAAAACTCAGGTTATTACTAACTAATTTACCTACACCTCTTCCTATACTATCTGAGAACATTACTGAACAAGAACAATTATGACTATCATATATCTCTGGCTGTACCACTTGTAAATAATCTATTTCTTGGTTGAGTACACAGTCCTGAGATAAATTCTCAGCCTGGGATGGGTCCTCCATTACCTCAGGCAAGATAGTATCATGGTTGTTAACTGACTGACAGCTGCATTGACACATTACTAACTCATTTGCTGCAAGAATGTGTTCCCTAATTTGGTTCTGAGAACTCACATACCTACTGGAAAGGGAACTAAGTGAGTTCTGAAGTACCTGTATTTCAGCCTGCAAATGCTGGGTATCAATTTCATAAATTTTAATACTGTCTTCTAATTTTATTTGATAATTATTTAACTTACTAACTAAATCAACACGCTCTTTCCTCAGTGGAATATATTTGGAAAAGTGTTTATGTTGTTTCCTAAATTGATTACATTTTTTAATTATTCTGTTCAGCTTAGCATATTTTTTTATTTTCTTATTGCTAACTGTATGTAATAGCTCATGAACGCGATCAGCACATTTGAACTGCGTTCAAGAGTTATCAGTGTATGACCTACGGTATCAATATTATGGAAAGATTTTGTAAATACCATCACGCCTGTAATCCTCGAAGGATTAGGCAGAGAGGTTAGGTACCTAAAAGTACACCCACATTTTGCAATTTATGTTTGAGTTCCATGCAATAGGGGGCGAGTCTATTGACATCAACTGGGTACAAATCCATACTCCGTCGCTGCTAATGATATATTCCTGATGGAAAATCCCAATAACACTGCCTGGAACCCAGGGTTTCGCGCTTGCGATAACTAGATTAACAACCAATTTTTTAAATACTACAGCACAACTTGGGCAAAGACAATTAATTCCCATTAAATTTATTTCTGTTCACTTGTAGTAAATGAAATGGTAAAGAGACAGCTTTAATCGAACGTCTCGATGGCTAGACATATATTTTACGATAGTACATTATACCTATTTTGTTATGCAGTTTTTGTCGGAAAGTAATAAACATAGTGTTTGCGTGATTGGAAATCTAATTTCATGTTAGTTACTAAGCAAAGTTTGTTTTGTAGTTCAATCGGAGCAATAATAATATTGAATCGAAGATATACCGTTACAAGAATACAGAGCCTCGTTTTGAAGCATGTTTTAAAAAGTAAAAACGGAATCTCCCTTAGAGAAATGAAGCCCAAGAAAATGTTAAGTAAATAACGATTAACACGCAATGTTGGCCATTTTCTCCTACTTCTAACAAACGCTAAAAGAAATTTAAGTAATACGAGTAGTCCTCCTAATGTCGTCAAAGTTAATACGATAACCGGCTTTCGTGTAACCAAACAAGACGTCACAAAGTAATTTAGTAACATTACACAACTTGGAAACGTTTTGATAACTTCAACAACATTTACTTATTTTTTGTTGGTTGGAATTGTGGGTTACCTCAACCTACAGTGCTCCCACAGCTTCTTCTTATTGCTAGTGATCCAGCAACTTCTTCTCACACGGAGGAGTCCGTGTGAGGTGAAGAAGTGGGTTATAATTCACCACGCGGATCTAGTGTGGGATGGTTGATCATAAATTCTGGGATCCTTCGTCCGAATCAGGACTCTTGGACCTATAACCGATAAATAAAGAAACTTCTTTCCAACGTGCTAATGGATAAGCTCCTGTCCTACATTTGGCGGAGCTTTATTGAGCGAAACTGCTCCGTGATTTTTCTAGGAAAGGTGTAGCGATCAGAGCCCCCAAAAATACCGCTTCGATGTGGAATCCGTAGAAGACTGATATTATGACATGAGTTCTTGTATTTAGTTTTGTTATTTGGTTTCTAGTTATGTATTTAGTTTCTAGTTCTTGCATTGTATAGATTCAGTCTCTTAGTATTATATAATTGCATAGCACATGTGTGAGTTCTATGTACGATAAGCTACCATTTACATCTTTTACTGACTCGAATTTGCCCTGGCGGTTGAGAGAATGTCATGCTCACTAAAATGTCTCGCTGATGGTGGCGCGTGTGTCGGGTCGTTTAGTTCCCTCCAAAATGGTTGAGTTGAATGATGGCTGATCCATGCGTCATGTTCGTGAACGGGCGCTGTCAGTTGTGACTGGTCATCTCGCAGGTGCCATGGATTATTGTATTTTTGAATTGTTAATTTTATCTTTTTATTCTGGACGCTCTTACTCGCACGTCTTTCTACATCGTTCTCACATGTATGTTTAAGAGCGTGTTAGCATTTTTCAACCGTAAATCGAGATCTTGGGAGATTTTGAAGTGATTTTGGTCATATAATTTATTGTTTTAGCTTCTTTTGACTTCAAACATCGTAATTATCATAGATTTTTGTTTAAAATCTATTAACAAAATCTCGTTCAAATTGGATTATTGACTATGAAAATAGCGGATTTCGAAGGTGCGATTTCCAGATGACGCGCGAGGGCACAACTTTGAAGTAATCTTACACCAAATATTATTACTAAGTAAGAAGGTAAAAGGTATTCATTCGAAGAGGCATACCCTGAAATTTAAATTGCATTGAGAAAAAATCGATTTTTAATTCATGAACTTGTAGTTTTATCACGTCAAAAAAAAATTAAAAATCGAGAAATCGACTACAAAAAAACACGTCATATCTCATAATCTAAAAGTCATTTGGCAACATAAATAATTTTATACGTAAGAAGAAAGATTGCACCATAAATGTGTAAAAAAGAAAAAATATATGTCTTCAATCATTTATGAAAATAATTTTTCAAAGTAAGTATAAAATCGGTTGTATCTTACGGCCTAAATCAGTCGCGCTCTGGCGCTCGTCGACGTGGGATCTATGTCGGTTTACCTCCCGCCGCTGCGCAAGCGCCACGCGTGATATATACGTAAATTATAGTGCGACCAAATATTTTTGATCCGTAAGTATTATTTATTTTATTTGTGAATCTGAATGAGGTTGTTCATTTAAGTAATATTTTAATAAGTAGGTAAAGTGGAACTATGTACATAAAACTATTTTCTCTACAAACTTGTTATTATTTTACTTACAGAACATGGGTAGAATAAACAAAACATATTATTTTGGATCAAAGAAATCTATTAAGTCACGAAAAAGTAAAATGATTAATAATTTGTAGAAGGCAAGAGAAGCTGCGTAAGTACCTATTTAATTTTTTAACAGGGGGTCAATACATTTAATTAAATTATTGTTTTTCTACCAACACAACACTCGTAGTCAGGTAAATGGCAAATCCACTAGCGGTGACCCATCAACCGTAACCGTTTCTTTTGAACACACTTATGTATACATGTATAACCTTCACTTCTAACTAACTATGAAAGCAAATCTTAGAAGTAAAATTTGACCCACTTCTCGGTTTTCTATTAAGTTGAAATGTTGCGTACTTACATGTTTAGTTTGGATGAAAATGTATGGTAAGCTATGTGAAGTAATTCTGAATCCAATATGGCGGACTCCCAAAGATGGCAGACTAGTTATTTTGTATGCATTCCCATGATATGGGTATCAAATGAAGGGTTTTGCTAAGAAGAACACGAAAAATAAAAATTAAAGTGTGTTTTTAACCGACTTCAAAAAAAGGAGGAGGTTTTCAATTCAGTTGTGTTTTTTTTTTGTGTTTGTTACCTCATATCTCCGTCATTTATGAACCGATTTGAAAAATTCTTCTTTTATCTGAATGGATCTACTTCCCGGTTGGTCCCATAGAAATTTCATCAAAATCGGTCAAAATCATCCAAGTAAAAGAAATTGTGAAATTGATACTTGGCAAGGATTTGTGTGTGATACTATAACTAAGTCGGTTTTTTTTTTTGCAAAAAAGTTGTTTTATTTATGCATCGTCAACTGTAACTGCTGTCTCCCTTCCTACTGTATCACCAGTAAATTTAACTCTTGGCTCATTCAAAAATGTAGCTTCCGACTCGCTCCCAACTTTTGACTCATCCACGGATATAATAGAAGAACCTGATATCAGTTATGTTAATGATCAAATATCGTAAGTTGAAACTAGTTTGTTTTTATTCTAGTAGATGAACTTTTGTTTTGTTTTCTTTAATATCAGCAATTTTATATGTAGGACTGAAAACATGGACCTTAGTTTAATTGAAGGACGAAACCCAAACGTGACTTTTGATTTACCCAGAAAAACACCTAGTACCAATAACTTCAATAATCAAACATCGTTGGTAGAAAATTGTTATTATTATATTAGTGATTTCAGTACAGATATTTCAGTGTGTTTGTTTGCTGTGTAGACTGGCTGTAAATTTAACATAAAAGTCGTCAAAGTTTTCAGAGATGATAATTTCTGGGAACAAAAGATGGCTCCACGATTAACAACATTTTATTTTGATTGTGTTCTCCCAGAAATTATAGATCCAAGGAAAAGTCGAGCTATGCCCATTAGACAAATAGTTTTAAAAACTTCAATTAAGTAGGTACTTATACATACTTATGTAGGTTATTATAAGTAGCTATATAATGTTATTTTCTTCATCCATATCTGTATACATTTAATTAAAATACAATAATAATCTATTGTGGACAGTCTTTTTATTTTCTTCGAAAACCTCTAGCTTTTTACTTCAATAAAATATAGGTACGCCATAGCTACAGATCAAGACCGTTTAGTCGTCGCAGCGTCGCAACTGTGTGCCGTGCATGAGGAAAAACGCACACTAAGCCGTCTCGAGCGATAGAAACCTAAAACCCGAGCGCGTAGATTTGGAACAACGCTCTTAATCTCGACATGAATGATGTAACCGAGACTTTGTAACAACATAATGATTTAAAAGAGTGTCCATGGAGTTTCTTGCCCATTCTTCTCCATAGAGATCTACGCTTTCGAATGGGCAACTACAGTACTTTCACAAGTTATTATGCCCTGTGACTGGGACTGTAGCTTAGTTTATTTTTTTGTGTTTTGACATTCAAAAGTGCCTATAATGGTCTAATTGAAATAAATGCTTTGAGTTTGAGTTTGAGTTTCCAAACGGTATCGATAATTGCTTGTGAAACTCTTTCATTGGGACTTCAAAATTTTTAAATACTGTTTTCTAAGCCAACCCCTTTACAAACTACAAAGTTCAAGTGAAAAATGAATCGTAAAACATCAAGTCGTGAGAATGAAAATTAAATTTCCTATAAGCTAGGGTGACAAAGGGGTTGGTTGCATGTTAAGGAGCAGTTGTAAGTTACTATACCTATCGAACCGCCGTAACAACTAGCAACCACGTTTTTTCTATCAACTACAATATCAACTTTAGTGTAAATCTATTTAGTTTTATGGGCAATTGTTTTGTCATTTGATCGCGTTTCTTCGTTAGTAGCTATTCTGTTTAGGCGAAAAATATAGTAAGTGGTTCTATGCGTAGTTTTTTTTGTCTAGGCTGTCTTTATCTTTATTATTAAACTCTAATTTCTCTAATTTCTGGCGTCAGAAAATAGAATTTGTAGTGGATGGTCTACAAAAGAAGCGGGTCTATCTAACAAAATAATGTAGCAAAATCCAGCAGATATTTTAGCTACAGCGCTCGCAATACAACCAGTATTTCATTAGAAAAATCCCTAGCTAAAAATAGACGAGGGACATTCACTTCAAAATAGAAAACTCAATAACAAGATAAAAGCAATATTGTTCGGAAATACACTAGAAAAACATCGTTATTTATATACAAAGTCCTCGAGGGATACCCACACAAGTTATCAAGTTAATTTCAGTACATAATACAGTTCTACGTATTCTGTAGTCAGTCAGTAATAGTAGTTTCAGGAACTGGCGGTCCATGGAGAGGTAAAGTTACAGATACGCGAGCTGCTACTGTAATGACTTTAGTTATAATTATGATGATAATATTATATTCTCTGCCAACAACATCGTGATGAAACCAGCATGCCTGAGAGATATTTCTCGACGGCATGTGGGGTGGGGGGGGTGTGGAGGTTGAGTATGTCCATGAGTATATATACCTCGGCCAAATAGTCTCCTTCCAGGCGAGACAAGATAAAGAAGTGGCTCGACGCACCAAAAACGCCTGGAAGAGCTATTGGTCGATGAAACACTTCATGAAAGGACCACTTTCACTCTCCCTCAAAAGGAAACTCATGGACACATGCATCCTTCCCACCCTCACCTATGGAGCGCAAACGTGATCATTAACGAAGCGTCAAAAGTCCGCACTCGGGGTCTGCCAGCGAGCCATGGAGCGAAGTATGCTAGGGGTCAAAATTTCTGACCGTATAAGGAACAGTATACTTCGATCCAAGACCCAAATCGCAGACGTTTGCAACACAGCCGCCAAATTAAAATGGAACTGGGCTGGCCACATATGCCGCATGTCGCATCAAAATTGGGCCAAAGTGGCAACAGATTGGGTTCCAAACAACAGAACCCGCCGACGCGGTAGGCCCAGAAGGAGATGGCGTGACGAGCTGGACTCTTGGACGCTGGATTGGGCCCAAATAGCCCAAGATAGAGAAGAATGGAAAGAGGGAAGGGAGGCCTTTGCCCTGCACTGGGACACATGAGGCTAAAAAAAAAAAAAATGTAAAGCCGAGTCAGAGGCCCATGGGCAACATAAAAACTCTGACACCAGGTTACGTACTAACCACACGATAAAGGAAAAATCTCTGCCTTCCTTCTATTTTGAAGCTTGCTTTGGTCTAGGGGCCGACAATGAAGATCGCGGATCTAGCGGTGTTATTACATGTTTTCTTGAAGCAATTTTAGTCTGGGAACTGCAAATTGGAACTGGGCTGCGGATTCGCATGTCGAAGCAGCAATGGATAAAAATATCACTTAGTCGATCCCATACGCTAGAAAAACACAAAGCGACAGCCCCAGAAATGGTTAGACGATCGAGTCTTCTGCCAAAGAACTTGCAGAAGACTAAGAAAAAGAGAAGGGCGGCCGGATAAGGAAGAAGAAGAAGAGAAAAGTGGAGAAGTTAGGGATGATTTTGTTGCCTTGCAGTGCGACAGCACAGGGAAAAAATGATAATTTCGGGTAACAGCCTATAGTCAAGACTTTTTGCTCAGTTAATGAAATCAGGCTAGGAATCTAGATGCACCTCTGCCCACCAAAATAATACAAATAATCAACATATTTGACAATTCCTAAACCCTAAGAAAGGCCCGATATATTCTAGAACACCTACATAGAACATAAACTTTGATATTTAGCTCCGAAGGCAACTCAGACATCCACAAATTATTCCCTCGGGTAGAAATAACATTTATCGCAAATGTCCCAGCAGAAAGCGAATAAAAAAATCTATTTTATAGACGCAGACAGAAAGAGAATTCAATGTTTAATTATTAATGATCCAGACTTTAGGGTTTCGCGCTAAAACAGTAGGCGTGTCATTTTCATGAACTTTGCTAAGGTCACCGGTTGAAATCTCTTGACCTTGAAATCTGTGAGGTTAAATAAGGGAGTCCAATAATACACAAATGTCCCTTCTTTGAGCTCCTTGAGTTATGAGTCGAGCTACACGATAAATGACAAATGCTTGCACTGGCTGGACAGGTCCACTCAAATCTGTGTGGTTCTTTCTTCAAACGACCACCTCAGACACTCATCTGCATAATCCTCATGTGAGTTGACCAAGATTATGTCTGTCTTAAATTTAAAAGAGACTATGTCCTCTGAGGTTGTTTCGGCTGTTTCTTCTCAGGATAGTCAAGTACGAAACACCGGCCTCATCTAGTTTTAAAAAAGACGTGTAAAAGTGTTTGTAAAAACCTATTTGCAAAATAAACATCATTTAACATTTCATGTTTGCAGACGATGGCTAAATTAGTTGACAATTAGATTTATAGTATTTATAGTCCTTGTCTTCTTCTTGTCCTTGTCGAAGGAGACTAGTCTCCACGTCACAGGGAATCCTAGTGTGGAGGCTAGTGATATTCACCTTGTGTAATGCTCTCCAGATCAATAAAGCTTTTTAATTTAATTTTTTAATTTATTAGTTCTGGCCGAGTTTCCAGAATTAAAGCCAATTTCATGAGAGGAATGTTGTTGACAGTTCGTACCTATACGTAGTTATGGAAAGGGACGCAAGGTAAAGACAAAACATTATTTAGCTCGAGTAGTTTATGTTCAGTTTTATTCAGGCTGAGATTTAGAGAAACGATGGATGGACTGGGTGAAAGATGATAGGAAGGGGGTGACTAGAGCTACTGAGATGACGAACGACTAATAGGGAATAACATCATCTTCATGTTATTCGACGAAAAAAGACTGAAGAAGACATGCTGAGCCCTCATAACGTCGAAGAGAATGACGACGGTGACAATTCAAGCTGAGACCGATGACAGAATCAAATGATTTTTTTACTAAAAGGCCCTGAATCGAAGACGTCAATCTTGGTATTAACAGTAAATAGAACTACTACTAGTCATACATCTTTTCCTATTTTCGAATACTTTTAAAAGATCACAATGAAAAATCAGCCATTAAATAGAACGACTTCTCTACAATCTTCCACTTATAAAGACTTATGAGGACTTTGAAGAAAGACCTTTTCAAACCCGAGGAAAGTTTGATTAAACAAATAAATCTGGGTGAAGATCTCGTCCCCATCATGCGGGCTACGTGGGAGTCATAAAGCTTCGTGAGCTTTTGTAAACGAAAATGGGACTTAGCTTTTCTCATATATGAACAGATAACTTTAATATTTAAGCTCAAGAAAATCCTTTCTAGGTATTACTAAGTTAGTCTTACGAAGAAATTGACGAGACCTAATCCGCCTCCTAAAATTTCTATTAAATATTTAGGTGTCGCCTAGCCGTCTAAGAATAGATCACAATTAGCGGTTATAATGAACGCGGATCTAAACGATTATGGACATGGTTATTAAAGATCGGTGTCATTTTTCACTTTTAAACATATAACGTTTTGTTCATAAAAATGCCATTGGCAGAAAAACAAGAAAAAGTGAAAAATAAAATGGCGGTCCTAAGTCTGTGCCTTATCTAACAGTTCGTTTAAAAATTAAATAAAACAAGGGACCCGACCATCCAGAAGGCAATTCAAAAGATATTTTAATTTTATTCAGTAAATGAAGCGAAGGACGCAACGGAAACAGCAAAGACGGAAGCCTCGCAGCCGTTATAAAAATACCTTCTAAGGAAGACACCTCCAATTAAAACAATCTAATTTTTTACAATTTACAGCGGGCCTTTGCGCTGTAAAACATTACTTTCAGGAGAAGGACGAGCTAGCCTTAAGTTTAGAAAAAAGCGTTTTTATTTTATTTTCTGCAGCGCTTTAAAACATGGATAGACGGTCACGTCAAGTGGATAATTGCCTCCAGCACTAAACGTGCCAGTTTTTGTAGCCCAAGACAAGGGAAGTCGAAGATTTGATTTCGTTCCATGCAATGATTCTTAATGATGATGTGCCCCTGACCATCCGTAAGGTTATAAACGGTTTTGATGTCATCAACCAATCAATTTGTATGAAAATTGTTCCGTGTCCAAGGTTGCATGATGTAGACATTGTCCGGTCCTTGTCAACATGGCACAATTATATTATTTAGTTCACTATGAATGATGTATCACGTCAGCATGTATAAGCGGACGTCCACGGGTTTTACGATAACCCGTAAGCCTTTGAAAGGGTTCGTCAAAAACAAATTACATTGAAATTTTCTGGGAAACCACGAATGCGTGGAGAAGAAAAATCTTGTGCTGGAGATTTGAAAAGACCTACTACTGCTCTACTATGCCTAGCAGACTATGCTTATTTATTTAATGCTGTTGAAGTCACTACTTCACGCCTAATAGATGACAGCAGAGAAAATAACAGCAGAATTGTTTATTGCAAAATTCCAGAAATGACAAACGAAATCACTGATCAATTAACGTCGCAATATCGCAACACTATCAAGAGTTTTCCAATACGCAGAACGTCTTTGTCAACCGGAAAAAAAACAAAACGGACATCCATTCATAAGCCAACGCCTACAAAAAATCATAAATACTCCGATGCTAATGAAAGGAATCGCGCACGCTCGCCCTTGGGGCACACCTCAAGTTTGCATACATTTACGTAACCTAGCACCAAGGTCAGACTGACACTCGTACCGCACTTATATTGCATGTGTAGCATTTGAAAAGGAAATTACAGCTATTTCAGTGGTCTAGCCAACCTGCCTTCTTGCCTAGGTCGTCTGCACTTCTACTCACCCACTTGAAACTGAGCGATGAGAGACCTTGGAACTTCAGCGTTCTATTGCGTCAAACTGTCGGTTTGTTGGGGCAAAAAAGTAATGGAAGTTACGACTTTTAATGAGTTTTCAAACACGGAATTCTAAGTCGTGATGAAAAGGCTTTTTGAACTTTTTTCGACTTGGCAGCTGAGCCTGATTTGATAGGATTGTTAAAAGCAGTAGGTTGTTGCGATGTCCCTAACTGTTTGATTGATAGTGAATAAATCTACCAACATTCCATATTAAGATCGCATAAAAGTTAATAGGATTAGTAAACTAGAACCAATAGACACAAAAAAGGCAAAAGGAGACTTCATTAAAAGACAGGATTATGCAAAAACCTTCCGTCGTAGTTTCCGAGGATTAGGCGGTGATAAAGTGAAAATTTATTGGTTTAATCAAGCAAGGTTGCTTTCAGTTGGCGTTTCAACAAAATAGACCCGTTAGGTCTTAAAGTGCTTTCTAAATTGACATGGAACGCGTTAAGTAGAACCTAAGGAGCAGGTAAATTTTAGGTTCAAGGAAACTTACAGGGACGTCGTGAAAGTTGATGTCCCCCGTTGATCCAATTTGTTAGTAAAGGTGACAGGTTGGAAGTGTTTTTGACAATGAAAGTGAAGGACTTTTGAGTAAAGCAACTGGGCAGATATTTTCATAATGACAGATCAGCAATTTTTCAAATTCAAAGAAACATCATATATCGTTAAGTTTGCTCAGCCGGGGAGCCGATTTACGAAATTAAAGGATGTTTTATTTCATCAGACATTGTCGTGAACAGATAAATTTTGAAAAAGTCAAAACAACTAAAAAAAAGGGCAAAGAAGCGGACAAAAACCAAGTGCCACCACAAAATTGCAAACTGCACCATAACAATAGAGCACGTGAAAAACAAAACATTTAACTACCCATCTAAATTCACGCGAAGGCCGAAATAATCAACAAAGCTCTAACAAAATACTGAAGTGTGCTGAAATTTATTGGTTTTCAAGAAATCCTGTGAAGTGTCCCGGTTTATAGCGGAGTGAGACGTGCACGTAAATCATTATATAACGACTTCAGCGATTATTACGACCGTCACCATTGTTTTATGTTACTAGTTTAGTTTCAGGAAGTAAAATTAATACAACTGTGATAACTTCTATTTATGGTTTTGCACTAACTCAAAGGCATTCCGTATTCAAACTCAGACAGTGGGACAATATGATTTGGTTATACTTTCTTGTGTTTTGGGGATTTGAAATTCTGTCTGAATGTGGTTCTGCAAGGAAACAGGCTGAACAAATAGACTCTGCAGACCTTTTAGAAGTGAATTATTGTGGGTACACTGAATCGTCAATCCATCATACAAGAGTTAGTAATGAAGAGAGCAGACCAGAAGAAATTGGAATTCATAATGAGAGCGACCGAACGAGCCATGAACCATGAAAAAGCCTGTCGCTGAAGGAAAATAACGACACAACCAACTTTGCAGCACACAACAATGAACTCACGTGAATACATAAATAACTAAGCAACACTTATATAGGGTTGAAAATGCACGTTAAACACATATTAATATACCAAGTCGAGCAGCGAGCGTGCAAAACAACGTTACAATTCATGCAAACGATGAAATATGCAGATTTTGCTTAACACATTCACGTAGACCGTCTGTTGAAGCAAGATTGATATGTTTCATATCGCTGCACTGTGACAATATTTTCATACGAACGAAAGAACGCTAGTTTATTGCTTTGTATATTTTTGATGTAATACCACTCTCGCTGCAGATGGATTTTAGATGAAGATACTCTTTCTTGAGTGAAAAATAATACTGCTATATTTTTTGCGAAGAGATTGCCAGGACTCGCGAGTCATTGTTTTCTTTTACTGTAATAATCCGGCTTTCCGTGGGGAAATAAATGATTAAGAGGAAATCGCATTTCGCGTTATCAGACAGTCGCCGCTGCCAAAGTGCCAATGAAAATTCTGTTGTTGTTTTCTTAAGCGATGCAATTAAAGACATAACATTTAGCAGATTTGATAGCCTCCTTTCTCCTCATTTCCTTCTTGAGTTACGGCCTTGTCATAAGCCACTCGGTCCGAAAAGTATTTTAATCAAAATAAAAACGATGTACGCAAATCCGCTTGTCAATTTATCGAGATTCTTTCAGCTCTATTTTTATTCTCGACTCTAAAATGAATATGTCTCCCAAAACTTTGGACCGCATTCAATTGGGCATCCGAACCCAACTATTAATGGTAAGTTTTATTGTCAATCTGTCCATATAGAACGTCAAACCGATAACTCATTCCATGTGAACCAAACGTAGATTCCCATAAATCAGCAAATCGTATGGAATCGTTTAAATTTATGTTTATGAGTCTGAAAACCTTCTGATTACAATCAAACGCGAAGGTTACCCGAGACATATTCGTATCGTAATCAATGCAAGAGAACTTATGTTTCAAGAAAGCACATTTACATGATTTTGGCTGATAATAAAATTGTAGTTTATGGGTATGTAAGATAGGTGTCGCTGTCGTACAAGGGTTAAAGTTCTAAAACCTAATGGAACGCCACGATATGATTGACTTGAACTTTGAAGTAACTTTTCAACGCGGTGCTGGGGTTTTCATCGTATTAGATGCGGCTATGAGTTAACTTTAAGCAAACACCAGATTTCTAAGCATATCCAATTTACAAACTTGTTTGCCTTTGACTTAAGAGAAATCCAAAAACTTTTTTGCCAGGCTACCTCAGGGGACGTCTGTCTGGCCTAAATGCAACTTCGTTGGAGTAATGTGATTTCGATGGTAATTGGTAATGACCCTAGTCCCTACCTAACCTCTGGAATCCAGAGACCTTTGAATCATGCAAATCTAAATTCTAATTTATCTGGTATAGAATTGGAATCAGATTACCTTTGTTTGCTACAGCTCTGATTAGAAACAGAGCTGATGAGAATTAGGTTTGAAATGTCAATTCTCAAGTTTCAAGACCCCATTTCTGATTTCAAAATTTGAAGTTTTAAACCTTGTCAACCTATTTTTCTATAATGCTGAAGTAGAGTGACAAGTTCACAACAAGCCAACAGGAAGACATATCCCTTCTCTATTCGGCACATGTAGTTCGACATCTGTGCGATAGTGACAGACAGTAGTAACTTTTATAGATCTCGGTCTGATAAATCACTTAGATCTATGGGCAAACCTGTTTTATTCAAGCCCTTGTGCTGACAAGTTTTTCGCTTAAACTTTAAGAATGATAATTTGATTAATGTCATGGTAGAATCATGATAAGACACACTCTAACAGCGACCAAGCTGACACCAATATTACATTTACAATCAAAGCCGACATGTGACAACCAAGTGAGTTCCATATAAGGATCGCCATGCCAAGCCAAATACGGAGTTTAACGCTACATGTAAAACAGTGATTAAAAAAGAGTAATTTAAGTTTTTATGTCAAACTAATTCTCAGATACGACTGTGGATTGGCAAAAACGACTGATAAATGGCGAAAGGCAATATTGGAAAACCATTATCAAGAGTAATGTGGGTAATGTGGATCGTCTGGCAAGTTTTTACTACTAGCTTAAAAGTGTGATCTTTAATCGCGGTCTCACAATCCTGCTTTTCCTTTTACGGGCTGAGACGGCAAATGCACTTAGCTGAGCGAAAATAGAAAGTAGATAAACACTTGTGGCGGTCAACAAAGACCAAAATTGATTCAGTGAGGCCCACGTGCGTACTATCGTTTACACTAGGATCAAATCGATAGCCCAGGTCTTAACTAAATAAATTATAGTCTTATTATCCCGGGCCCCGGGATAAGAAGATTATTCATGTCTTTGGTTAGTTACCCCGGGACCCGGGGTAACTAACCAAAGACATGAACTACGCGCAAATCACTTCAAACTCCAATAATTTCATAGCACACTTGAGGCACTATCTAGTAATATAGCTGACAGAAATAGTAACACTGTACGTGCATTTTAGACTAAATGCCTTAGTTAGGAAAACCACTCAAGGAGTGCAGTATGCAACCATAAAGGAAAATGGGTACGCCCCCACTCCGAAACTTTCAACCCCCACGCTTTTCAAATATGGTAGATACATTTTTCTTCAACTTAAGCGTGTTTTAATGTCTTTCTTCGTTTGTCAGGTTAATGTCCTTATTTGAGTAGGTTGTTATGTATTGAATGTGAGTTTTGGCGGGATAATGGGGCCTCGTTTTAAGTTACTGAAAGGCGATCTTTAAATGGAGAAATGGCAAATTTGTTTTGTGATGGGGACCTCATGTCGGATGTTTTTACCGATGTGTGTTTTGAAATGAAATTACTTTTATGCGGGACAATCGGATTCGATTAGAATTACTTACAATCGTTCCAGTACAT
Organism: Standfussiana lucernea; assembly: GCA_964057025.1. Classification (NCBI taxonomy): domain Eukaryota; kingdom Metazoa; phylum Arthropoda; class Insecta; order Lepidoptera; family Noctuidae; genus Standfussiana; species Standfussiana lucernea. The sequence continues at coordinate 6,347,140 of OZ059809.1, forward strand.
ATTTTCTTCAACCTTAAGACTTAAACTTCACACACAAATTGTAAACATTTTTATCGCTGCTGCGTAAATGACTAACAAACAACTTTAACAAAGGCAGCTAACGTAATAAAACAGTAAAATAAATTTTCCGTGCAAGTATTCCATAAGGTAATTACCCTAGGGGCATGAAATACGAAACATTGGGTACATAACTCCCTTCGAGGGTTGTCGAAGGGGTTAACCTCGCATTTCTTTCACTTTCCATCGAAGGGTTAAGTTTAATGGCATTTCAATGGCGCCTGCTTGGAGCCGTTATGGCGATTCCTGAAATTGCTTTGACGTTTCTTAATTACGAGGTATTAATGAATGAGTGGAAGTTAAGGAATTTGAAGGGCATTCAAAAGGGTGATGGATTTTTTTGCCGCAGTATAAAAAAGTATTTTTTGGTAAATACTTCTTTATTAATAATTTTAAGAAGCTTTTCAATTAATACTTAGAAAGCTTCTTAATAAATTAATTTCATACAATTTTATTACATATAATAATTAAATATGTTTTGGCAGGTCTTTGTTTTCGAAGTTTTGGTTTTTTATAAGCTTGTTTATTCCACTGAATTATAATGAACTTGGGTTTTCATTGCATTTATAACTGACTGCCAGTTTGCAGCTTGCAGCGGTAGTTGTAAGAAGATTAATAAAATAAAAGTATTGCGAAATATGGGGGTGGGGGACTGCCTAACCTTTCGGGGCAACAGACGTCAACGTCATGCTACGTTATCTTATTGATGCCTGTCCAATTTCAACAGCAGCTGAATAGGCTAGAAAACTTCTACCAAAAATTGGTTTTTAAACTGATATGATCAGTAACACTATCATAAACATTGAAAACGGCATATTATATCGGGAACTCAAACCAAAATGTGTAAACATTGTAAAAATTAAATATCCCGTTTTCAGTGTTCTACAAAATAAATCATTATCTATTGCTAATAACAAACAAATGTGACTTATATACTTTTCGAGCAGATTTCTTAAACCTGCAGATAAGTTAGAGCTTCCAATATAATGAAAGTTACAAACGAACAAATGCTCAATTTAGACTAGAGAATGATAAGTGGGCTCTCCCGGTCTTAAGACATCCTTTGTTTCTTGGTGTGATAACCATTTATCAGATCTTCGGACAAAAAATGTAATTCGTCGCTCGCTGTTTCTTTGTTGATACGTTATTTTTAAGAAGTCAGACTTTAGACTAGTTTGATCTTGGGAAAAAGGCGAACAAACTAACTTATGGAGCAACTACACTTGCTCATTTGCCCGAATTCGATTGCCTCTGGAATAACGAGCAAGTGTCGAACGGGGTCGAGTGAGCCCGTCTTCGGGCAATCTTGTTCGACTTCATTCAAACTACTCGTAGCGTAATAAATGCATCGGGTGCCCGAATTCGACTACAGTGTTTCGAGCAACCGAACAGGGCTAACGACCAAGTGTAACAACGCCTTTATAGCCCAAATCCTCCATGATTTCAAACAGACAATTTTGACTGATTTGATAATACACAACTAAAATCGTTTCTAGTAATTATTTCTAGCCAATTTAACTGCTAAAATACCGACACAAAAACTCGAGTTTTTTAGTTCAAACTGATTAACTACTAGAAAACGTTAACAATATGTTCAATTAAGTGTTTTAACACTTAAAGCAGGTATCTACAGATTATTATTAATACCTTTGTGAAACAGCACATGTACAAAATAATTCAATTAAAACATAATATTTTAGTATGTTTACGTTTAGACTTTCATGTCTGTTATCAAGAACTTAATCAAGAATTCAAAACTACTGCCCTTGATTTCAGCAGGCCATAAATAACTTTTATATTACTTAAAGGGCCTTTTTCAAGGCTAAATCTTGGAATTTCATAATCTACTTAGAAATTCGTTCATAATTCAGTGTTTTCTTTCGAGGCTAAGTAACTCTTGATTTTAATAACGCGGCTCTTCAGAAATTCTCCAGAAGCTCCGACTTGATGCTTTTCTTTCTCGATGTTAAGTAAATTTTGATAAAGAAAACCATTTTTAAATTAGTTCTACGCTAATTTTTTATTAAAATATATATATAAAAAATATTTTTCAGATTTTGCTCACAATTACGAGTTGAGATGAAGAAAAATGAAGAATTACACAGCTATAAGTTAACTTGCAGACAACCAGTCGTACCAAATCGTATTGTGTTAGACAGTGACTGGGTTTTGGATGTCAGCTAGGCAGTCGCTGCATGTAAAATACTGGTACCCTGACTGGCAGCCGACCGAAAAGGATAAACGGATGATGAAACTGACTTGCAGAATAGTGATTTAAATTGTAGTTGCAGCCACAATACCGGAAGTATCTACTAAACTGACTCAATGTTTGTTTACACCACAACATAGTAAAATCGAATTAGCACTCAATACGTAATATATCATCGTAATTCGTTTCAATCACTTTGTGAAGGTCAGACTTGACGGAGCCTGCAATAGTACACTCGGCGAAAAAGATAACTATGCTAAAAAATAGGTGTAACTTCCGCTGCCGGAAAACTCAAACTCAAAGCATTTATTTATTTCAAATAAACCAGTCATAGGCACTTATGAATTTACAAAGAATCGGTCAGTCATAATTAAAAAGATAAAGGTGCAGTCCCTTTAAAGCACGCAGAATCGCAGATGTACCCGGAAGTGTAACCGCCCAGGAAGACCTAGGAATGACTAACGTGGTAACTTAATTCATGACGGACAATCTGTCGGCAAAAGGCAACACATAGGATACGGCGAAAAGATACGACGAACGTTATAGGTTTACTTATACTCAGCACACGCACAAAACAGATTTAAAAAAAAAGTACTTGCAACATTGCAAGTCAGTTGCCTGTTAACTTATCTCTTTCGGTGACTGTACTTGCATAACGTAATGTACAACAAAGTGCGCAGACGTCATGCTGGTCAACGGCGACGCCCACGACGCGACACTTACCATTATGCGCCTTATTTACAACTTAATAAGCTGTAGCATAAGGGTAATGGGAATCCGGTACTTTGACGACGATCAAAGTATACGGATCCATGCAAACATTATAAATACGAACGTGACTGTCTGTTACTCTGCGCTAGGTGGATTTGGATGAAAGGCAGGTAGACCATAACTTGAGTCGGAACTAAGGATACTTTTTATCCCGGTACTACGTTTTCGTGGGACAATTCTTAATAAATACGGTAAGGAACCTTAGAAAGTCAGCACTATTACCTGCTATCTCCGTTAATTGCTTAATTTTGGCACTACGACCTGAAGTCTTAACACAAGGGAAGAAGGTAATCATCACTGAATGTTTTTTGATGACACAACATACTGTTATAAACTTATAATCCACTATTGAAGATTCTAACGACGTTCAATGACGCGAAAATCTGCGATACACTGTTTACAAACACTTGAACTTTCAAGGAGTCAGAATGATTAAAAGTTGTTGGTGCATTTGACGGGACTGTCCAAATATGACTGCCATTGAACTACTAAACGCTACAGCAGTTCTGTTGACTGGAACTCGGAATTCGATATACTTTATCAACATTGTTATCAAACACGCTGTAAGACGGATTAAGCCTGATTCGTGTCGGTAATGTTATCAGTTCAGAAATTAATACTGCTTCTTATGGCCTGATAGGAATAATATCTTATCTTACTGTTAAGGAAAAACGTATATATAGTAAAATACCCATTTTATAGGAGGGTAGACAGGATTCAGAACTTCTCGGCGTCGTGCGTAGTTCCGCTGATCGTGGACAAGTCGCAGACGCATTTTCTGTGCTCAGATTTGGCACAAGACTTTGACTTTTTCCTCATCATTTCAGCCGAAAGATGTCCAGTCGTCCACTGCTGGACATAGACCTCCCCATCCCCATGCCTTTCTCGTCCAGGTTATCGGTCCACCTCGTGGTAGACCTTCCAAGGCTGTGCCTCCCAGTACGTGGTTGTTCACTCTAGAACCTATTGGCCCATCGGCCATGCTATCTGCGAGTAACGTGTCCTGCTCACTGTACGTCAGTTTGACTTTCTATGAAAGAACTAAATTATACCTGCACCAAATGTTGCCACGTTTTTTCGGTCATTCCAAACTAGATACGCAGATGATATGAAATTACGTCTTTCTTCAAGGAGATTGGTATCCAAAAATAGTACAGAAAGGCCAGTTACTTTGCGAAGGTTAGGTTTAATTTTAGGTAATCTCAGACCCAACCTTTTTGAAGGACTTCAAGTAATAAAGCATAAGGTCAGTGTATATCCCTGTAAGTCGACCTTAGCATTTCTAATTAAGTATTCACGAAAATGTGAGTTATGGAAATAATTTGACATGAAATAACGCCTGAATTTCTCGAAGGAGTTCGCAAGTTATGTTTTAAATACCATGTAATAGAAGGTGGGAATCGGCTGGATGCGAGAAGCCAAGGACCGGTCAACGTGGCGACACTTGGGAGAGGTCTATACCCAATGCCAAGTTGTAGACGTCTTTCTGATGACATGATGATGATGAGGATGAATGATAAAAAAGGGACAGTTGTAAAGTACTATGGCTGAGTCCAATAGAGGCTTTTAACCAGCTGTGGACTACGATAGACTGAATTCATTTGAGATCTGCCTAGCCATTTCCCAACCATGTTTCTATTGTTTCTATGTTCTTCGTGAAATATTCTCTAATAACTACAAAAACACTCTTTCCAACCTGCCGTGTTACACCAGATGGTCAGTGCTGCTGTATTTGGTAGCGAAAAGTATCAAATACATATTTATTATTCAATTATTTAAATGAGTCAAGTGGGAGCCGGCTCACGAGTCGCGACAGTCCTCTGGTAACTTTAATCCGCCGGAGCGGGTATACGGCTGCCTCTAGCGATTTTAATTACGAACTTTCTGTTTCACTGATTGTGCAAAACCCTAGTTAGCGCAAATTTTTGACATGGGACGTTGGACTAAAAAAGATTACGTTAACAATTTTTTTTTTTTTGACAGAAAAAGTATTTTTGGCGTTGTAAGTAGGCACTAGATACATGTGTGCGAACAACAACACAAAATACTTGATGAATGATGCAAAGAAAATGTAGCTGTAGACACAGCTTAGTTACCATCGTGTTAAATCGCAATTGAATGAAGAACTACCGGAGCTGGCAAAATCATGACACCTATTTGTCATTAATCACAATTACAGCTCAATAAATCATTCAATGATCAATTGATTTTATGAAATATGATGATATTGTGATATAGATGCAAAGTTAAGTTCTTGAAAAATGTATCCCATTACATAATCTCACAGAATATGTTTTGTGCCTGAAGTAAGGAATCACTTCCATACCAGTGAAGCCACAAGGCGCAGTCAGTTTTTAAATAATAACAATTTAGACCAACCTTTGATGATCTCCGTGGATGATATGATGACGTCACCCTCATCCATCCTCCCTTTGTAGCACAGCAGTCCTGCTGACTTCCGTATTTTGAATGATTTTGCTTAACACAGTAGAAACATATCTTCTCTGTGGTATCTTTTGATTTATCTTATGGTTTTTCCCGCCATTTTGGGGGAATAATGGCCTAGAGTATCGTAGCTTGTGATTCGCTGACGAATTGCATCTGAAAAATAAAAATTAAGTTATTGTTTTTTTAAGATCACAATCAGGCACTGACTTTCTAAAGTCTAAAAAGTATTTATTAAATGAGATTATTTTGAAGGTGTTCTTTGCAAAAATTCATTGGGCAGTTAAAAAAAAAAGTGCATGATTCAAAACCTTTGCAATTTAATATATCAAAATAGTTCAACATTAATTCGGTATATAATTCTCTAAAAAAATATGTTCCGTATTTAAGTTTAAAAAAGGTCCAAGCCAGTTTCAATACTGGTACTTTGGTCCCTTTATTAAATACAGTCCACCAGGACAACTAGAATGGATGAATCCATTACTCCTGATCTTCGTCAAAGAAGAAGATTAAAACATAACTTTATTGCTCTGATGCTGAAATATTACTGTATGCCATTTTATTGAAAAGCAAAGTAAATTAAGTAAGCAGTGATAGCCTAGTGGTGTGACCGTTGGACTGAAAAGTCATAGGTCTCGAGTCCGAACCCAGGACACGCACCTCTGATTTTTCGGAATCATGTGCATATAGAATAATTATCACTTGCTTCGGTGAAAGAAAACATCGTGAGGAAACCAGCATACCTGAGAGATATTTCTCGACGGTATGTAAAGCCAAGTCAGAGGCCCATGGGCGGCATAAAAACTCTGACACCAGGTTAGGCACTAACCACACGATAAAGAAGAAGATTTTATTGAGAGAATAAATTAATTAATTTTGAAAAGATTTTTTCCAACTGTTGCAGCAACTGTTAGAGTTCATAAAAACATTTATAATCTTATCCGATCTCTTTACTTATGTCAGCAATGAGTAGGTATTCAATACATAAACAAACAATAACATACCTATTACATTAAAATTTAATAAAAAATATTACACAATGCAATCAGGTGAATTCCAATGTCACCTTGGAAATATTCTCAGAAACTGAACGCTTCATTTAACAACTTTAGCGCTGACCTAAGAACACACCGTTATTCATCTTTTATTATGAACTAATACAAGGTATTACTGAGTTACATAATTGTGTACTGTTCTAAGATGAATTGCTAGACGATTCCGCAATAAACTATGGTCATTATTTAAATGGGAAAATTCTGAATTTATTTATTTTATATTTTAGTTTGGTAGTGCCATTACTATTCAACGGAGATGTATGGCATGCCATTGGAGGCCATTGTCCAGCTATGGAATGCTGTAAGCTAATGACTACCATTCAAATGGTTTTCTAAATTCACATTGTTATCACATAAACATTATTATGCTCCTATTAAAGAGTAATTACACTATTTTTAAATACAACCATTGAGTTTCTTGTCTGTTCCTTCCTTGATAGAAAACAACCAACCCGGACTAGGCACATTTCTTTTGATATTTTACGAGTGATTTTTCGATGAATCTGACATAGTTTGACAGAAAGGATCTATTTCGAGTTTTATAAATTCTTAAAGTATAATAATATGTCAACAGATTTATTCTTCTATGACAGATTAACAGATTATGGGATTCCATGGAAATGATCATTGCCTTGCAGGGATACAGCAACACTGTCCGTCTAGCTGCTACAACATAGCTGAGAAATATAACACTCCTTTATAAAGCTAGGTAGCTGTTAAACTGTCAGGCTTCTCATTACCTGTAACAACTGCTGTCAAAGAGCTATTGTGGTACATCGTGGGAGGGGCCTATGACCATTAATGGACCATTACAGGTGAGTTGAAGTCTGACAACCAGTCTTGCCAAGGGGCCAGGATCATATTACCCAGTACAAACTGGGTTGAGGAGGTCAGACGGGCAGTCGCTCCATGTAGACTACTGGTATTCAGCTGCATATTGTTAGACTGGAAGCCTACCCCAACTTAGTTGGGAAAAGGATTAGCAGATGATGATAGGCTGAGTTGATTGATTTAAATACATAGCATGGTAACTCAAACTAAATAATAACATTGAAATAATAGAAACCAATTGCTCAAACTCCATTTCCCTGTTTGGATAAAGTGGGAGTAAGTTAAACACAAGTTTTTAGAGCTCAATCATTCCATATACCGGTGCATAGTTAACTTTCCTTAAATGACTTCAAGTTAGAAAGTGACCCAATCAACTAATTACCAATCATGGTTACTGGTTGTTTAATGTGTTTCCTGACTCTATGATCTGTATCTAGATTTATATTACTGGCAGTTTTCATTTGGTAATAAAAGAACCTGATTAGGTATCAAATGGTGAGTGGAGAATAATCTTAATTGGGTTTTAATTGTGGTAGTTAAAAGTTTGTGAGGATGGATGTTTGTTTCTCTTTCATGCAAAAACTACTGTATGGATTTTGATGTATTTACAGTAATAATATAGCTTGGATAACACATTGGCTATAATTTATAAAGACATTGTGTGAAGAATTTATATGGGTGAAGTCAAGACTGCAAGCTTTTACATGTTATGAACTAGGAACAGCTTCAATTTAAATTTCAATCTAAAGGTTTTGATGAAAATCATCTAGATGTATCAGTTCATAACTAAAAATAACTACATATGATTTAAGAAACTTCTGTCTTATTAAACCCATGGTCAAGGTAATAAAAGGTACCTGCAACTGCCCAAATAAGCAAGTACACAGATTGGCAAGGTCTACAAAAGTAAATGTTCATTTGTGCATGTTTGTAAGCATACAGTGTAAAAAATTGTGAATGATGGATCATGATTCTGAGGTCAATATTTATGTTCCCAAATGTTTGATATTATGTACCTATTGGAACTGGTTCCAATAGTAAACATATTGGAAGAAGTGTTCACTGAGTTAGATGTGTTTTGTAACACATGCAGGTTAAGCAAATGTTTTGTTGAAATTTTGGAAATAACAAAGCTCATTCTTATTCAAAATTTAGGATAACTTTGTAGGCATTTACCTGTTATCTTAGTAACACGACGAAAAAAAAAACAACAAAGGAATATTTAAAAAAAACGCATATCGAATGTTACCTCAAGAAATCTACAAAATACTCAGTCACATTGAGATACAATAATAATTTATAAATACAATGTTACGCACCAGTTTGCACAGTTGAAGAACATCAGGTTTGTGTGCACAGTAGCCTTGATTGTTGACGGAATTCGCTAGTTTGGCCAGCAAACACTCGATGTACGACGACGCCTTCCCACTGACTCATACACGCACAATATATGCACAGATTTCGTACAAATAAACACTTTAACTTATAATTAAACTTGCACAGAAGTTACGGGGCTAGTATTTCTCATAATTTCGCTCATTGTAATGTTTAGACAACGCAGTGCGAAACGCTGGCTGCCGCGTAGGAGTCTCTTTATTAGTTGGCGTGGGTCGATGTCTTTACTCAGATGTAAGGTCAGCTCAGCTCACACAGAATCCATGGAGCCTTCACATCACAACACGACGTCTGCAATTGCATTCTATTTTTGTAGTTCTAATAAGCATACGCCGACAACCGCGGTACTCGAGGACTGAATTGTAGTCTATTTGGGTGATAAGATGTAAACAGAAGCACCGGCCGTAACACAACAGATCACTGTGCTATTGGTTAAGGCGACACAAGGTCGCGAATTCACGTTAGGCCTGAATGCAATTTAATTCAATTCAGTCCTCTCCATTTAGAGAGTGACGTTTCATTTTATTTTATTCAATGCACTGGCCGTTGGGAACAAAACGGAAGACAATAAACTCGTTTTCAACTTTGCACAGATGATAAATGGAAAATCCTGTCAAACGAACAGCGCCATCTTGTGTGCTTATTATGAAAACTTCTGCAACGACGTTATGGGAGACCTAATTGTCTATGATTTTATTTTATAATTTTGAAACTAGATGACTCTACAAGCGCACCAGTTATATTAAATATTTAAATGGGGTAGTCAGAGCTGCCGAGCATTTTACAAGTCTGGTCGCTGCCATATGACTTTTCAGATCTCGCGCAGTTCTGTGTAATTTTTCAACTCCTGGCTTCTGAAGTGAACGGCATGACCGCTATTTTAAAACGGGACTAGTGACTACAAATCATTACTTACGCAAATATCAAAGTAGTACCAGCTGGTACATTAACATTATTGTTTTTAACTTACTGCGAAGCTTCAAATTAAGATAGGTGTAGGTACCCTAATTAATAAAAAAGCAGATTTACGAAAGCCATTTAATTTTACGGAAGCCATTTTACGAAAATATAATTTCACAATTCACATATTCTTATGATAACATAATTGGCGCTAATTACATTACAAAATAAGTGGGCTGTTTTCAAATAACACTATGGCGTATTATTGAGTTGGCTGTTGACAACTTTACATCTGTCTGCGGCTGCTGCCACGGCACCGATGACCGCAGATCGGAAACCTGGTGGAACGAAGAAAAGATTATTAAAATAACTAAACATCATCGTTCACGTTTGTATTCCTTCCTCGAAGAGGTCATATGGAAGAAGGAAGTGTTGGTTAATTTAGTGCTGATACCCAGGCAAGTTCGAACCCAAGCTGACACTTCCATCATCATCATCTAGGAATCAGCTAGTGCTGGGTTTAGGTCTCCACTATACTTTATGTTATTTATACCATTTCCACTGCTGAAAACTGTGAAGAAAACGTTTTGGGGCTATCCATAAATTACGTCACACGAATTTCATGATTATTTCCCCCCCCCCCCCCCGTCCTTGTCAGAGCTGGTCACATTTCTGAGACTGTCCCTAGTGTGACGTCTCAGAATTTGCAATTTTGCATGTTCATACAGATGGAGTTGGAAATATTGTAGAGGTTTTCGTTGATAGTTCAAATTAACCTTTTTTAATACTTAAATTTTTTGATTTTTTAAATGTGACTTCACGAAATTTAGGAACCACCTACCCCTTGTCACACAATGTCTCACTTCGTCGACCCCCTCCTTCCCCCTTAACGTGTGACGTAATTTATAGATGGCCCCTTTGAGGAAACCGGAAACCCTCAAAACCTCTCCTTTCCTAGAGTACACTTACCGTGTCCGCGAGAATGTTTATATAGTATGGGATGATTATGCCAAATTGCATGTCCTATTATACCGTTCTGTTCCAAATGATAAGTTCCATCCGCAGTAGACCCAGCAGGACTGGTAACGTTATCCTTCAGCACCGCCGGATGGGTGCCAGTCTTCACCATGGCAGCGGAACCGAGGGTCGTCTGCGCAGCCAGACGGAGGGCCAGGTCTCGGGGCAGGCCACATCGGACCCCGCCGTCTGCTAGGGACTCGATCATCATGTAGATCTAGAAAGGGAATCGGGTTTTGGATTATATAGGTCTGGTAAGAAATGAGCACCTACACGTATACAATTTTCAACTCTTGGAGTTGTGGGGAGCATTGAAATTTCAACAGTGCAATCGTATTTAGGCATTAATTTAAGTTTTAAAGAAAACGGGCTTGAGTTTGTCCTGTAAGAGCTACTTGACATTTATACTCCGAAATTCTTAATAATACTAAGGTGAATAACCTAAAAGCCGTTCTTTCGTCCTTATCTTTTCACAAACGCATTTTAACATAATGGCTCAATTTTCGATAAGATTTATTCACTTCAATACCTCATTCCAATGCCCTGTCACAGCTTATCTTTTGTATGTTCTGCTACCACATCTGTCCTGTGCGATTAATTTCAGAATCAAACAAAACCCCGCCCCTAAGATGACTCCCTCATCAAAAACCCAGCAATTGATCCTACGTAAACATATTATTCTACTAATTTTGCTTTCTTATTGTCCCTTTCAGAACCTAGTGGAGCCCGAAATACTATCTAGCTATATGGAAATTAATAATACATCAATTTTATTATACCTACCTGTAGGTAATAGGTATCTACCGACAGTTCTCCAACTCTCAACTTCTACTACCTCAGACTTTAAAATCTCATCACTCCATCAAATCAAAAGTCATTTAAATGACTAATGCTGTTAATCAGCAGTTTTTGAACTACAAAATTCTCGAGAGAGTTCCCAAACCGCCCACCATTGACTACATTCCTGGTGTTTTAGCAGCGATGAAGGAAAAAATGGCGCAATTAACTCGTCAGAAACACACATAGGTACATAAACTCACGCCAATTTTCCCAAGGGGATGGGCAGAAACTACAGAACGCCACGTCCTTTTGACATAAGACTCCACTCCATAACATAACATCACGCCTGTAATCCCCGAAGGGTTAGGCAGAGGTGTACCTAATAGTACACCTACATTTCGCCAGTTATGTTTAAGTCCCATGTAACAAGGGGCGAGCCATTGCCACCAACCGGGCACAAATTCAGAATCCGTGGCTGCCACTGAGAAATTCCTGATGGAACCACCCAATAACAATTTGCCCGACCCAGAAATCGAAACTCAGGACCTCATGATCAACAGTCGCGTTCGTGATCACTAGACCAACAAGACAGTCTACTGCCTATCAGGCTGTACTTACATAAGCCGGCCCACTGCCACTCAACGCCGTCACAGCATCCATCTGATACTCCGGCACCTCGTCACAGGTGCCCACGGCCTGGAACAGCTGCGACGTCAGCTTGGCGTCGTCAGCAGTGGCGCGGGTGCCCCGGCTTAGGGCTGCGGCCCCTTGCTGGACCAGGGCTGGCGTGTTCGGCATCACTCGGATCACGCGGGCTTCTGAGGGTAGCGCCTGGAATTGGGGAGGTTGTATGAGTTTGGTGCGGCCATTTATATTTTAGGTGGGTTGGTATCTTTGGCCCTACCATGACGTCTTAATGCAGGAATGTTTTAGTTATATTCCAGCGTGGAAAAGAGATGGCGCTAGATATCCTGTATGGCTCTGTCTCTTACCCACACACAGATTGACAATAGAAATCTGTCATTTTGTCGATTCTTCCGTCGATAAAACCCGTTTCTACGGTGGTCATGCTACGCGTGCTAGAATAGAACTAAGACATTCCTGCATTAAGACGTCATGGTAGGGCCACTGATATTAATTCTTTTTTTGCAAAGAACATTGTAGATGGTTATAAAATAAAATTTTGTTACGTACCGAGAACTCGAAATCAAAGTAAGAAGTATATAATGTTTCATTCGCCAGGTAGTTCGCTTCGAGAAATGATGAGGAGCATAGGTATGTAGTATACCTACCGTCTAGTTATACAGCGTGTTTTTTTTATATCTTATAACTTTAGGGTTAGATTCTATAAGAAAAATACAAATACTTACAAAAAGTCCGGGAATATGGGGTCCAAAAATGCATAGTTTCGAAGATATCATCAATCTAACATTAGATTCTCGATGTGTGTAGGGATCTAAGTTTCGTTGATAAATACGAATAATTGAAATATCAATTTTCTACAAAAACCATAAATGGTGCATGTTGTGTTAGCCTGTAAGTGATTGTTGCACTTGTAAAAGTATTAATAAGGTATTGATTGTAAATGTTTAGTGTAAACAATTGTTGTCTAACCGAAACAAATAAATAAATAAATAATTCATTTTCATTCAAACCAATCATTCATATTTAAAGTTAAGAAAATGCGACGTTGTCATATTCCACGTAATGGTGTTTTACATTAATAATCGAGACTGTCGAATTATTTTGCATGAAAAATTAAAACAACAAAAAAATATACTTAATTGAAAAATAATTAATATGCCAGTTGATTCTTTTAATGTGGTCTCATTCATACCCTAGAGTTATGGGATATCAAAAAAAAAAACCTTATTTAGTAAGTTTCACAAGCTTATTTAATTTGATCCTGTATATTCTGACCATAGACTACTATATGTATGTATTATAATACTGTTTCTGACAGCAGATAGCTAGAGACTCAAAATCTACACGTCATGATAAAGTTCGTGTCATCAATGACGCTGTGACGTAACGACCCCTAGACTTTGATGATCCACAATTCAGTTGTAAAACAAATCTATGTAAGTACCTAAATACTATTAATAGGACTTAAAAACTTGGAATAATTAATCTTTAAAGAAGTTGAGATAAAATCTAATCCCTTAATTATAATTAGGTAAGTAAAAAACCCAAAACGTAATTCGCATCACTCGCATCAGCTGTTACTGCAAATCATTAACAAATGTTATGAAAGACGAAAATCCCTCCTACACAAGTACGTAATTGGTAGATAGTAACGACCGTATCTATAAACAAGTCATAGTGTTTACTTGAATAAATGACATTTTTTAAGACGGTTCTTACTTCGTTTAAATTTTCTTGTCTATTGCATAATAAAAAAATTGCAATTTTTAATTACTTTAACTTGAATACGGGTGTAAGAATTTACCCAACATTAACCCAACATCATCATCATCTATCATGCTACTGCCCTTACTAAAATTTATTTGGGGGTCGCCGCAGCATGTCTTCTTCTCTTTTAATCGTCATCTCATAGTCATCATACACCTCCTTACTAGCCATAATATCAAACTAACCCAACGTAATAAACCTTTTTTTGCCTAGAAGAAAGTAAAGAACGAATGGCCTGTGGGGTTACCGTGATCTCTTAGCGCAGGAATGTTTTAGTACTATTGCGAGAGTGGGAAAGAGATGGCGCTAGAGAGATGCCTAACGCCTGGTGTTCTACTCTTTATCATACTCGTAGAAGAAAGTTACTAATACAAAGGGTGTAAAAGTACCCTTAATGAAGCAGAAAGGCACTTTTTCTCCCCGTCATTGCGATTTTTTTTTTCTAGCTAGACCATACCTGGGATCCTTCTAGTTACGGAGATATTCGGTATCAAAGTTCCAACATTTTCACAAGTTTTAAAATAGCCTATTGAAAAGGTACTTAACATAACTTGTCGACATTGTTTTGATTTTAATCACATCCATTGATCAGCGATCCTCTCGTTTCAAGTGTGTCGATCACTTATCAACAACCGATCGTCTGATATATACATTATTAAGTAAATAAGATTACAATAATCTTAAATAAGCTTTCTACGTACACGCATTGATAAGAAGGCTGGCAGCTATTGTTTTGATAAATAAGACAATCAAATCGATGTTGACGATGCTAAAGAATCAAAAACCGTGTCAAGTGGTGAAAGTGGAATGCAGAATCTGACGGATCAGTTTAACCACACAAAGCACCATCATCTTTTTTCTACCCTTAACTATTATACTATCTACTACTTGTAATAATTTGGAGTCAGAGCAACTTCTTTCGTTCATCTCTATCTGTTATCAAGTCTTCATAATATATCGACGCATTTCTTTCTGAAAATCTCTCCCATAATCCATTGAAGTTTCTATATGGTATTAGTCCATATATCTACATTCATTCACTGTCTCTAATTCAAGTAAATACTCATAAATCCTAAGCAGAATTTAGAGTTGTACGAATTACGATAAGATACTGTCTCGATTTGGATTAAAGTACACTTAGTAGTAAAGTTAAGGATAAGTTATTTAGCTGCACGTTACCTACACGTGTTACTGTCAGGTTTATTATTATCCATCAAACCGCAATATCGTTTCACAGTTTTGTTATTCGGCAGACTCATCAGTCATCAGGGTTTATAATCACGTCTAGACACCGTGATATATTAAAGCTTGGCTGCTAGTTTTTATATCATCTGGAGCTTACAGGTTTTACCGTTGGGCTGGAGCAATGTGGTTATTTTTATGTCCCACGTAGTAGGGGCGAGCCTATTGCCATCAACTGGGCACTTAACCAGACTTCGGAATTTGATCAGGATTATATTCCCAAACCACTGCAACTCCTGAAAGCCAGAATCAACAGTGGCGAGCACCAGAAAAGCGCCGATACAATGAAGTTCGACAAAGTCCCGGAGGAACAATTTAACGGTCTTGGATCCCGTAACGAAATTAATCAGAAAAGAATAGCGGGCGAGTAGGAAAAACATAATTTCTATTTCTATTTCTTCCCTTCATGTAGTATTACGAAAACTCTTACCTTCTCAATAGCAGCAGTACTAACTCCCATCGCCACTGATATGAACAGCTTATTCTTCGAAGCCTGCAGGTCCTTGACCTCCTTCAGAACAGGCACCACCACATCCGGCTTGACTGACACGATCACCACTTCTGATCTCTCCACCACTGGCTTGTTCTCGAACACTGCTGTCGCTCCCAGTTTCTGGGGATGGTGAATGATTATGGATGAATTTTTGGAATCTTTGTTGTAGTGCTCCAATATTTTTTGAGTAGGAATCACCATTGACGAATTTCAAACTATACAACATATAGCTGCCGATTTAGCAATTTTTTATCTTTTGTGAACCAATTGTCTAGTTGATATATAGGCTAGAAAGGGTTCTAGGCAAGCAGGGGTAGAAAGGGGTAGGGGTACTATGATAGCTGCTGAGATGAAGACTTATTGAAAAGTATGGAGCAAGATGAAACGCTAAAACGCAAATAAACCAGGGTCAACGTAAATCATGACTATACTGTATAATAAACCTAACGATCAATTCATTTAAACATTTTTTAAGCCAATGATGAGTTTACAATATCATACCAAATTGACATCACCGTTATCTTCTCCTTTATAGATACGTTCTCTTACATCGTCTAAGACGTTATATTTTCTTATCTACATAACAATAAAATACAAAGTCAAGGTGAAATGACTCTCAATGAGTTTCGATAGCCTTAGGTTGGCATTCATTCACGTGGTTCATAATGCTTCGGACTATGTTTTAATGCTCCTTCATTATCAATCATTCATTTCACATTTGAATAATGAATGCATTATAAGAATGACTAATTATCCGGCTTTTTCTCTTGCTATGCAGAATAGATGCATCTACAGCAACCAACTTATTTACCTATTTAAAGTCGTCATCTTCCTGCCCTTGTCCCATGTTACTTGGGTCGGCGCAACACGTTTCTTTCTTCCATTCACCTCTGTCAACCGTCACGCTGTCGTTTACTCCTTTTTCTTTCATTTCACTCCTCACACAATCCATCCATCGTTCGCTTCTTGTCTTCTTCTCTCTTTTACTTTGACGTGGCCACAAGCAGTCCAACTCTATAAGATTGTGATACAGCTCAATCGCAGTCTTCCTCTCTCTCTCCGCCATCAACATTTATCACTCATTTATTGACCTTTTTGAAGTATATTCTAGTTATTTCTTTTCTTCTTAGTGTGGTTTTGGCTTATCACCATCAGTAATGTAGAAAGAGAAATTTTATCGTCGTTTTAAAACGAGCGAGTAGGTACCAGTCCCTTGTTTTCACAATTGTTCTCAGCGTCAATGTCTTCCAAAGTTCCAAATGGCAAATTATATTCCAGGCGACTAACAACTACCATTTGCTTCTAAAAAAATAGCTTGGCATAATTTGAAGTTGCACAAATTTTCTTGCTTAGCCAAGTAGCGGAACATAGGGCACAGGGGGCTTAGAGCACCCCGACACGGTGTGCCCTATGGTTGCTTTAAACCCTGCAGACAGAAATAGGAGCCCCGCGCAGTGGGGCTCCGTCGTCGAGGCGAATAAATTCATTTACCAAAACAAAATCTCGATGGCAGTTCAAATTAAAACAAAGCTAACAGCTGATTATTAAGCTGCTACTTTCTACTTAAAATTATCCTTCGCTGTAGCTGCCAACCTACTATTTTTGCTACCGGCTTTAATTATTTCATAATCCCAAAATTCAGATTAATTTGTCGCCGCGTTAATTTACATGCTGTTCCAAATGTTGTAAGTTAATCTGTCAGAACCCTGCTGGTTTTTGTAAAGTACAGAAACTGTAAAATTTTCCCTGAATATTTCCTAAATTAGATACGTGTTGTCTCCTGATATGAGTAAATTAATCGTCTTCTTCTTAGAGTGTCGATGACAATTTATTTAAATTGTGTCAGCCCAATATTTGGCGACGAGTTTAGCACTTTCAGTAGCGTCCATCAGCTCCTGTGATGTGCAAACAACAGGACAGGCAGGACACAATATCAAGTGTCCCATCGTTTGTGGGGCAACACCACATTTACACTCCAGGGCAGAGTCATCTATGAATCTCCACCTGAACAGGTTTTCCTTGCTTCGGCCAACCTGTGTCCGGAGTCTATTTAGAGACTTCCAGGTCGGCCATGGCAACTCGTTAATAACATCAGTCATAGGAAGTTCATTCATAGGAATGTTTTATGAATTCATGCTGAGTATTTTCTTGAGTACTTAAGTACATCGTAACAACTAGATTACTCCATGATATGAAACGATAGCACTATCTCTCTAATCATAGAGAACAAGTTAACTTAACTGGCAACTAAGCAATTTGTATGATCATGGACATAGCCATCGTCTGCCTAGCCTTTTCCCAAATTCATTGGAGGCGGCATCCAGTCTTACCGGATGCAGCTGAATACCAGTATTTTACATGGAGCGACTGCATATCTGACCTCCACAAACCAGTTTATAATGGGTAATGATCATGGACATAGTGTAAGAGTTAAAAGTAATGTAATTCTTCTTTTGTAGTTACAAACACCCTGGGTATGAGCACAGAACAGCTTCCAGAGGCGTGCAAAGCATTAAGTACTGACAATGTATCACTGGGAATGATCCAGTGGCTAAAAAATAAGTACAATTTTAAAATGATCCTTAATAAATTGCATGATCAATGGAATTATTTGAAATCTGGGTAATTTTTTGGTCAACTTTTTGATGATTTTCCCTGTTTAAAACATGATTATAACCGGCGAAACATAGTTTGTAGGCACGATGAATTAATGATACATCCGCACTGGGTTGCAACGTAATGGGAGGAAAAGAGCTACTATGACTCTCCTGCCTACAGTTATATGTGTTACCCAAACCATAGACTGCCAAAACAATAGGTTTTAATGATTTAGTTACGTTTATATTTACCTTAAACGCCTCAGCACTGATGAGATCATTTGGATGGACGCTCGCTGTGATTTCATCGGGTTTTGCCAAACCTGCGAAAATTAGGTTACAAGTTATAGGTATGCGTTATGACATGTCATGTGATTTGTTTACCTAGGCCTGCCTGACCTACTGTCTTAATAGTGATTAAACAGAAACAGTTTATATGTAAAATATTAAGGTTGCGTTTAAGTTCTGTGTCAAAAGAATCTGTTGTCTATGCCCTGAATTGCCCTTATTAAGTACTTATTAGGGTAAATGTCCTGTACTGTAATTGTAGGTATACTTAGTATTCATCACCCACCTAACTTACCCACAACTGGACATAGGCTGTAGGCATCTCTTTGCTTGGTTAATCCTCACTCTCCTGTCTCCAGACTTGAGATTCATGTCTAGGTTCTGTACCTAGCTGCGGGTTGTTCGAAAGAGATACCACGGCCCCGGAACCCAAAGGGCGATGAAGGAACATGGGTGGGTTTTAGTCAGTAAAATTCTGACACTCCCTCCCGCTCAGCCCAGAGCGGGAGAAGTCATTTGATGATTTCCCAACCGAAAAAAGGTTCTGTACCTACATCAAACTAAGTAACTCTACGCAAAAAATATTTTTGGGAAACGACTTTTTCTTTGGGGTGAAACATCACGGTTACGTATTCCAAACATTGTGCTGATGGATGCATAGAATAGTACAGGGGTCATCTCTAGGTATTTAAAGAAAAGTTATTGCATTAAAAACTTGTATTTTTAAAAGAACTTGTTCAAAAGTCGGAACTTTAATCTCCAATATTTCTGTAAATAGAAGGTTCCCAGGTATGGCCCAGAACAAAAAATTAAAATCGAAACGACAGGAAGAAAAAGTGCGTTTCGGCATCGTTATGGGACTTATGGGTGTTTTTATCCCTCCGGAGAAACTGGACAGATTCACAACTGGACAGATTCTCAGCTGGACAGATTAGCAACTGGGCAGAACGTGTACAGTCCATGACATAATTAAAGTAGATGAGTTGGGAATATGAACGTTATGAAAAAATGATCAAGACGGGAAAGTGGATGACTTGCTCCAGAGGGCAAGGGCTGACACATTTTTATCTACTGTAAATGGCCGGAAATTGATACAATTGTGTACGCAATTAGCATTTTTGCCAAACACATTAATACCTAAGGGGTATACCCCATATTTGTACTGTTTTATCATCGAACTCCTGTCTTCTTGGTAAGCATGTTTTAGGGGTTCGTAGGACAGAATATATAATATTACTTAAGTGCCTACCTTGCCAATGATTAGTAAACTTCTACTTTTTAACCATAGACTATCATTTGTTGACATAAATGTCTACGTAATTTCATGAAAAATTCCATCCATAAGGAGGGCAACTTCGTTCGTATAATCATAAACTATACAAAATAATATTATTTTTTTAGTTAATTCATTATCTCGTCACCAAAATAGACAATGTTGCGTCACTTCATCATTTGAAGTGTTGTGAAATATCGTCATTTAAGAGTAAATAGATAAAGATCATATGAGACTGAAAATATACCTACAGCTGACTTTAATAGGTAGTTAAGTGTTATGTATGTGTTTCTGAAGTCATTAATAATCTAGATGCGATTGCGGCGCAATGATTCGTTAACATTTTCGCTGTGACATACTGAAATTGCTCCTAACTTTTAAAGAGATCTTCTAGGAACGGATCCTAAACTCTTCTGTGTTTTATCTTCTTTGGTTCTACTCTAATACCAAGCATCATCAATCATCATCATTTTCCTGCCCTTACCCCTATTTTTTTTTGTCGTGGCAGCATGCCTTCTTCTTCCATACTTCTCTGTTACTTGCCATCCCATCAGACACCTCGTTTCATACCGTGCATCCATCGTTTCTTTGGTCTTCCTTTACTCTTATAGCCATCCACATTCATACTCAAAACTTTCCTAACGACATTTTCCTCATTCCTCCGCATCACATGCCCATACCAAGAACCAACGCAGAGCTGAGAAGCTCATTGGCAACGTAAAACTGGTGGATGCCAAGCTTCACAGTTTGGCTCATCGCCGCAAGGTTGCCTATTTGTCGGTCTTTTACAGATTGTACTTCGGTGAGTATGCCCATGAACTCCACAACCTCATCCCACCGGCCCCCTTCTACCATCGGACATCTAGACGAACTGCAGGTTACCATCCCTACCTTGTTGATATTCCGCCAATTCGCACTAAGCGTTTCCAAACGTCTTTTATTATGCGCACAGCAAAGGAGTGGAACTCTCTGCCTGCGTCTGTGTTTCCGAACGCATTTAACCCTAATCTCTTCAAATTTAGAGTAAAAAGGCTTCTTCTGGGTAAGTTCGTTCCATCGTCGACTCTGTTTCTGTCACCTCTGACCTAGACTAGAGTCAAGAGCAAACCCACCTTAAATTTAAAAAAAATACCACAACTGATTACAACACAACTTTTCAGTCACCGGCGTCACTTTCAGACTTCCTCTTATGTACTCATACCAAGAGAATTATAAGTATATTGATAGGTAATTAGTACTCCACAGACTACCTGCAGTATTGTCTTTCCCTCTTCCTATAATCCATCCAACGGTTGTCTTGCAAAAATCGCTTTTAGCGATAAGATCCCCCATTGTGTCACCCGATGTGAAGTCATTTTCTTCTATGAATGTTACTTGTGTGGTGTCCATAATAAAGCATATTTTATTCTAGTTTTTATCATTATAGTAATAGTCTCGTAATTGTCCTATAATATTACCTAACCTTGTAGGTACCTTAGACCTAACAATTCAGTAACAGCTAGCTAGTTTTGCCTCTACATCACCCTTAGGTAGACTGGTACAGAAAACGCACAAGGCATTAAATACGCCTTTGAAGGGTTGATATAACTAATTTTGCATAAAGTTTTAATAAATAAATAAATTGTTTTGAACTATAGTTACCGGCTGAGATGAAACCATTGGCCAAAGCAAAGGCCAACCTGCCCCCGCCGATGAAGCCAATCTTCATGATTTCGCTAACTGAAACAAAAAATTGCGATAGTTATTAAAAAGCTAGTGATATGTAATTTTAGAGATCGATTAAGTTTTGGACGTCTTAAGATCAATACAGCTAGCACATCCTCAGTATTTTATTGTGATTTACTTCTCAGAGACAATGCGGGTCAAAGTATGAAAAAGAACAATTTCTTTTTCGAATAATAATTTACCGAATTCAACAATTTCTTATCTGCCGCCTACAAAACTTGTTTGCCCATTTCTAGTCATGGGAACCAGTACGAAAAATCTCAATTAAAACAACTTGAAACTTGGCACAAAAACATAGTTAAATTATTAAGGTTTAAGTACTTAAACGATTATTTTTCCAAAATCGCATCTTAAAGGGATTAGAGGAGTCTAGGAACTGGAAGTACTAAATCCATGCGGACGAAGTCGTGGGTGACCAAGTGACCAGTGATATTTGTAATTGGAAACGTTTTTGGGGCAAAATAACAAATGGTTGACCTTTCTTAAAAAACTCATAAAGAGCGGTTGTTAATGATAACGATGATCAATGCGACAGAGCAACAAGCAAGAAGAGAAAAGTATTTCTAAAAAACGAAAGATATGATGAATTATCTTTCTGATTGATGTATAGTACCGAGGAATCGTCCATTAACCATAACATCCTAGTATGTACATGTAACTCAAATAACAGAAAAAACTCATAAAGTTTTATTGTTTTTGTTATAAACCAACATTTAACATTATAGAATTGGTTTCCATTGAAAGCAATCTAAGTAAACAAATAGGATTTACAACTACATTATTAAACTGCCAAAACCCTGATTGAATTAGTTTGCAAGAAAGTAACAAATAATTAAAACTCCAATATTGAAAAACAATAATTCTTCAATAACCTAATCCAATCAAAATATTGGCGAAACCAGCCAAAAGAAGCAAAAGACGGAAACAAAAATAGAACTTATTACGAAACTCACGTAACAAAAAACTGGCAAGAATATGAAAATCTTCCGTCCACGTGTGTCAGTTGTGAGGCATGGATGCCGACTGAGCTCCGAGCTAAGGGGTTACGTGTTATCAGTCTTATCTCATCACTTATCGACACAAACACTGCGATCAATACATGGACACAGCACTTCATACTTCACTATTATGCTATTGTGATATAAATTGGAGTTTGTTGTTCACAAATTCGTTCCTTTAAAGTATTTTCTTCACATAGTTAGATTCACAGTTCCGAGGAGCTCGTGGCGTGTAACAGCCGCTAGGATAGATCTTCAGGTTAAGCCGCGCTTGCCGAGGTTGGTCCGTGGATGGGTGACCATCTTTAAATACCGAGTTTTTCTCCGTGCCTCGGAAAGCACGGGCTGACATTTGTGATTTTTGACAGTCGTTACAAGTAGTCAGAAGCCGAAAGTCACATCGTCTTACCAAGGGGTATCGTATTACCCAATTACTGGGTTCACTGGGTTGTGGAGGTCAGATAGGCAGTCGCTCCATTTAAAATACTGGTATTCAGCTGCATCCGGTTAGACTGGAAGCCGACCCCCAACATAGTTTGGGAAAAGGCTCGGTAGATGATGAATTAGATTCACAGTTCCCACTGCTGAGAAATGGCCTCCTCTTTGTTACAAAGAGTGGGTCATAATCCACCACGCTTCGAATTTTTGGCTCTGGGGCATGCCAGTTTCCTTAACATGTTTTTGTTTACCGTTTTGAGAACAGTGGTGATGAGATAAATTACATAAAGTAATGCTCGAACCCCCGATCTCGTAACACATCTCGTAGATCGGGACTGTCGAGGCTTCTTCCTTTCTTCACGATCCTTACAAATTCTTTTTTGGGAACTTGAACAGATGGATGTGCCACTTGATGATCTTATGACTGCGTCAGTACTCAGTGACCGGAATTCACCTAGCTGATTTCGGGCCAAACATATTACATCATTTTGCCATCGATACATACGGTAAGAAGAAAAATGGATAAAAAAAACAACCAAATTGAGAACCTCCTCCTTTTTTTAAGTCGGTTAAAAAGTAATCTTTCTTATCGCACCGAAGTACCTAATCGTGACCGTGACCATGACCCGAAACTAGCACTCACTCAAAAACATAACTCTGTAGCCAGAAGTTCAGGAGACAATGACCTCAATGCCTTACCATAGCTACAACTTACGATCCACGACTTCGTAAAGTAAATCCAAACCTTTTTGATAGATTTTGGGTTGAACCATTAACAGCTGTAGAAGAGAGACTGATATTGCTCATCAGATTGCTAAACAGATCATCAAAGCAAAGTTAGGTGAAGGCAAAAAAGCTAAACAAATATGGAACAGCAGTTCAGCAGCTGAACTGCTGTGCTATTGGTTGAAGTTGCTGCTGATGCTGCAAAGATTATAGAGCCAGAGACTAATGATGCGATAGGTACTTACTGTATTTTAGACAGCGAAGCTTATTTATGTAACCTTTGATCTGGGAAATATGACAATTGAAGAGCACCAGTCAGAATAAAATTGTGTCCTTACAGATACAGGGGATTAAAATACAAAGGAACTATGAAGGGTTTCCGGAGGATTTCTTCCGGGAAGACGAGAAGAAAAAACTTCGGAAGTGATCACATGATCCGCAATTAAATGTTGATGATGATAATTGTTCCTTCTATAAAGTAAAGCCAAGTTTTATGCCCTTTACCGTGACCTTTGAACAGTTTGAACCCCGTTCAACAGTGAGTTCATAGAAAATTCATGTTGTGCATATAGAAAATTTAGTGTCTAGAATGTTTCTATCAATTGGCAGTAATTTATTAGTTTCCAAGCTTGATGCGTCACGAGTGGGAACCATTGGTAAATGAGTTCAATTGCTTGTTAACTCTGGTTTTCTAAAGGACTGTTTAAGTGTAGATGACCTTCGATTGGAATCGATGCAAGGTGTTAGGGACGTTTTCATTATGGACTGTGCATCGTTTATTTTCCCCGTATGGCGCGAGCCGCAAGAATTATTAATATTATGACGGTATCGGAAGATGAAATTGCCGGTTTATACTGCAAAATTAAAAATCGTTTTTTTTCCAAGATGTATAATATATTTGTTTAATCAAAATATTTACCCTCATTATCCATACGTTGCTGCCATCTAATCGGAAGTTCATTTATGCCTTTGCGATAGAACTCTGGGGATCTAGATTCGACAAACTGTGTGAAAGCATTTTGTACTGCCTCCTGGGATGAAAGTTTTTTATCACGTAGAAAATTGTCCAAATCACGAAAAAAAAGGTATTGAGTTGGAACAAGGTCTGGCGAGTACGGAGCATGACGTATGGTTTCTAACTGCAACTCCTGTAGAGTTACAACGGTGTCCCGTGCAGTGTGAGGTCTTGCGTTATCATGCAGCTATAACGGTGAAGATCGATTCACGAGTCAGGGCTGTTTCACTGCCAGTTTCGCCATCATTGTTCGAAGTTCGGCACAGTAAACATCTGCTGATATTGCTTGACCAGACCTGAGAAAGCTATAGGTAGTGAATAACACCATGAAGAGACCACCTAACAGTTACCATTACCCTTTTCGTGGTAAGCTTTGCTTTAGGGCACTGTTGCGGCGTTTGACCTGGGTTCAACCATTGCATTTTTCGCTTACGGTTATCCTAAAGAATCCACTTTTCGTCACATGTCATAATTCGATCAAATATTCCTTCATTTCTGTACCGATTCATCAAGACAGCGCAAGTTTCAACACGCGTTTCTTTCTGCAGATCAGTCAAATCATGAGGCACCCATAATTATCTTATTGATTTGATGCAAATGAGTCAATATTGTAGGCAAGGTAACGTTAAACCATGCTGCTAATTCGTGAGTAGTTTGACTCGGATCGGCTTCCACCATCTCCTTCAATTCAGTGTTATTCACCTGTGTGGCCGGGCGGTCTGCCACGTGGTTCGTTTATCAAGTCGAAGTTTAGCTTTAGCTAAAGCTTTAGCTTAAGCTAACTAAAGCGAAAACGAAAAAAGCACGGTGCGTTCATTAGCCGTCTCCTCTCCAAACGCAGCATTGATATTGCGAGCCGTTTCTGCCGCGTTAGTTCCGCGTCGGAACTCGTATTCAAATATTACTCGGATTTTCGAAGTATCCATCTTTTCCGTCTAAGCTGAATAAAAAAAAAATTGAAATTCGAAAATCGAATGGTGCATATTTTCTAAAAGAAAAATCCCATTGGTATAATGTATAAAAAAGTTTCACTCCTATGTCTCACACCATGAATATTGAATGTCAATTGAAAGTATCTATAACTATAAAAAGGCAATTTCATACTTTAACTCCTATTATTTGGGCAAAACCTGGCGAGATTTGTTGAAAGGCCACAAATCATAATTGAAAGAGGTGTCAGACTGTCCGTTTTAGAATACTGGTAACGAATACTATTAGGATACATTCACCCAATTTCTTTGGTTAAGGTGATCGCTTCTTTATAGCCTGTAAAATTCATTTCTGCGTCAAGTGTTAACTTTCAAAGGATTCTGAATTCATTAACAGGATAAGAAGCATTTACAGCTAGGTGATATTATCGTCCTGCCTGTTATATATATACCTTACGTATAGTGATCAGAACCAACTCAAATCTGCATGGCAAGTTATTCAGTTGGCCGGTGTTAAAGATCACGAACCGACCATTGACTGTTAGAGGCCGCTAATACTACAGTATAGAGAACTACAGTGCAACTACTTATATCCTATAGATAGTAAGTACTAAGTGGATATTATTAAGTACATACATATTATAAGACCTCCTTTGTATACTAGTCATGCTAAACTTATAGTTTTGTAGGGGTACCTATATTACGATACCAAGCTAGGCGAGGCGTAGGTACAGTAGGAGACAAAATCAAAGCATTTATTTCAAATAGGCCAGTTACAGGCACTTTTGAATTGTCAAAACAAAGACAACAATAAAATGAAGCTACAGTCCCAGTCACAAGGCATAATAACTGTGAAAGTATTGCAGTTGCCCATTCCAAAGCGTAGTTCTCTATGGAGAAGAAAGGGCCAGAAACTCCATAGACACCCTTTTAAAGACCTTTTAAGAGACTCTTTTAGCTACCATTATGATATTACTCAGGCGCATAGATTACTTTGGTGTTCTACCAAACTTATTTCTTTGCTACAGTTCCTAACCTACATGCCTATGTCCTTGCGCAACCCCCGAATCTTTCATACAACAATAAACATTTCAGAGAAAAAAAGTAAAAGTAGGTATACATAATTTGAATGAAGAATACAGAATTTGGGCCCTAAAATGTTACATCTACTTTTTGTAATCTATTCTCTACACTTATGAATATTACGTTGATTTTTACCGCTTCAAACGATTACAATATTGGCAATAGCGTCTATAACTATCAAACAGTACATAGTATATGGTAA
Organism: Standfussiana lucernea; assembly: GCA_964057025.1. Taxonomy (NCBI): domain Eukaryota; kingdom Metazoa; phylum Arthropoda; class Insecta; order Lepidoptera; family Noctuidae; genus Standfussiana; species Standfussiana lucernea. The sequence goes on from OZ059809.1 coordinate 6,374,021, forward strand.
ATATTGTCTATTGGCTCAATTAGCCCGTCACATTCAGCCTTGTGGATAGTTTACCGTGCAACTGATGATATGTATAAACGACAGCAAACGACTTATTTGTTCTATTCCATATTTTAAGTATGTTTCTTTCATGGTTATAATGGTAAATTATAAGAAAAATCGTAATCGCCATAATCAACTGAAGAAAGTAAATCGTTGATGCAATGCAACATGTCACATGATTTAATTCTCTGAAACTCAAATTTTTAAATCTATAAATGAAGGAGTTGGTCAGTCAAAAATAAAAGGATGATGTTAATTGCCCATTCCATAGCGTAGATCTGAGACAGATATATAGAGATGAAAAAGTACAAGCAAGGCAAGAAACTAACTCTACCTCAAATAATGGAGTAAGGAGGTAAACGTCTATTAGGTACTAAAGAGCTTCAAAGTTTCCAAGCATACCGACTAGCCGAGGCAGTACTCTGAAAGTTTACTGACCTTGTTTGGGAAAACTTCCAGTGAACATGGATAGGGGCCGTAAAAATACAGATTGATGAAAACATTTAAGATTATAATTATATTTAAAGAGCACTAAAAAAGAAAAAAAAAGAAATGCAATGGTAAAAAAGAGCACTTTAAATATTCGACTTCGTTATCGGGTCAAAATTGTTGCAAATTAACCCTAGTATCACGCGTATCAAGGAATACACCGAATTACCAATCACCCTGAATACTAATTTCATTGTCAGTCCATTATTTTAGAATCTATTTTGTGTGCAAAACTGTACCTACTCAGCGTGCTGACTTATTGCAATCCAAACACGCCTGAGTATTTAAACAAAAGAGCATCAATCTAATTATAAGACATTCAAGGGCTTGAGACGGAACGGTTACATTTGATTTTCTTTCGTTTTTATCTTCAATGTATTTCTATCTTAAGCCCTGTTGATAATGTTATTTGTACGAGACTGCTACTTGCCTCTTCTCTAACTACATGGACAACTATTACGAAATACTTTTACTAATATTATAAACTGGTAAGGTTTGGATGTATGTAGGAACTAAAATAGAAGGTAGTCTCCGAAACTACTCATCCAATTTTAAAAATTCTTTCACTGATTGCATGCTGGCTGTACCTACTACTGCCGAGTGTCATAGAATATGTTTTTCACGTGGGCGGAGTCGCGGGCAGATGCAGCCTTGTCTTGTGTGCCTGTAGGACCGCATTTTCCTTCTAAACTGCACAACCGATTTTGGTGCATGATGATTTATTCCGAAATATTATATGTACAAGATATTAAACTACATATTATAGTTAATAAATACATTTACCTCGATGTTTTGTCAAATTGTAAGAAGCACGGGAAAGGTCGCTAGTAATAATTAATATAATTTGCTCGTATCTCGTCGCCACTGGACCTTGATCGAGCGTCATCTAAGAGCAACATGCACTGTTCTGACATAATATCAGGTAGGTAGTATAAACAACATGCATATTGTATCGATTTACATAACGTATTATTAGATTGTCGTAAACAAAGAGGTATTTTGTAGGTATATTTATTAGTTTGAACCCGATTTATGGTTCTATGGAGGAATACCAAATTAAAGTAGGTCTGCATACTGGTTCCTAAATAAATAAATTGTGAAATTGAGTTATAGCTTTCGTAGTATTTAATCTATCTTAGTAAGTTGGGAATGTTCCGTCATTATGGAACACAAACCCTGTCAAAAATATTTAAACAACATGTAACGTTGTAATTTTCCATACTTATCTAATTTTCTTAGAACGATTAAATATGTACGAGTAAACCCATTTCCAATTTCAAATAGTAAGGTGCGTAACGGTGGTAGGCAGTATTTTATTTTGTATTACAAAAAGTTTTACGTGTAAAAATTGCAATAAGATCGAACATTTTAGCGCTCTCTGTTCCTGGTCCGTCAAATAACTGTTCCATTGCAATATAATTATAAACAGAACTTACCTTTAATCATTTTCACTGATTTTTCAAATTAACAATTAAGAAAACGAGTGCCTTTATGAGCAGACACTACTCTCCAAACCCGTTCACACCGAAATTACTAATTAACACTGCACTTATTACTAAACAATTTAAAATGTAAAATAATAACAATAAATAAACGTTGTATTTACGAGCAGGCGTTGATATCAACTCGCGTGCATTTGTAACTAAACACACGCAATAGCCCGGACGAACCTAATGCGATACTAAGTACAGGCAGGGTAAATATCGTTTGAGGATAAATAAATTAGTTATTAATGATGTATTTGTCAGGTTTTAATTTAGGATTTATGGTAAACAATTGTTTGGTTGTCCCTGTCTGCTAGGAATTCTATTTTGTTGTGTTGAAAGTTTACACAACGAAACGACTTTAAAATTGAGGCTGATTTAGATCTGTCTGACTTCAACTGAACGACGTGTCTGACTGTCTTTAATGTACTGATTTGTTGATTCAAGTACTTAACGAGTTCATTTGAATACTTACTTACAAGTTATTTAATGTATATTATGTGGCTAGGAGCTTAACCCATTGCGGGACACTTGAATATTTTGCAAATGTCATGATATGACACTTCAAAATCCCATACATTTTATCATACCGTCTACAGCCGTACTATCATATTACATAATATTTTTAAATTTTTGATACGACAAATACGGCCTTAGACGTTGACGTTTATAGGTATAAATCATGTGCTTCATAGGAATGTTATGGGCAAGCAACGGTTATCGACGGTTTGTTCACCGCCCTTAGCCGTACTGTCACGTAACGATATACCTAGATAACGTCAAGAGGCGGTCTGTCCCGCAACGTGTTAATGTTGTTGTTATTTACTTGTAGTACACACAGACCTCGGGACCTCATTGGTCTAGTCTCATTGCTTTAGTCGCAAGCGCTACTGCTGAGCATGATGTTTTGGGTTCGATTCCCAGGTCGGGCAAAGTGTTATTGGGTTTTTCCATCAGGAAATTCTCAGTAGCAGCCACGGAGTCTGGATTTGTGCCCGGTTGATGTACTTAATAGTACTATTAAGTACGCCTCTGCATAACTCCTCGGGGATTACTGACAGTCGTGATGTTATTTATTAGTACAGACAGATTAATTCTGCAGTTTTGAGGACTAAATAAAATTATAATGATAGTCTTATGATACCTACTTACCTACCTCCTTTCATCACGCATTCCTGTGCTCGATTATTCACCAAGAGTCCAAAACTCAATCTGCCGAAAGTGACATAGAGGTACATAGAATTACGTCTTTACCGTCTTTTTTCGATTTGCTGCAGCTGGCCATACAAAAAATAGAGTTCCACATGGCCTTATTCTCCTGCCCCAAGTCTCCTGGAACAAAGGATATCAAAAAATTATGGTGATGCCAGGAAAAGCATCTTGGCTAACCTCACATATTGTTACAGCAACTGGAGTGCTAATGAGGAGCTCGTGGCCCAATAATAACAGCTGCTCGGGTCGATCTTTAGGTTAAACCGTGCTTACATACCTAGGTTGGTCCGTGGACGGGTGACCACCCATTACATACCGAGTTTCCTCCGTGCCTCAGAAAGCACGTTAAGCCGTTGGTCCCGGCTGCCATTTGTAGATCTTTGACAGTCGTTACAGGTAGTCAGTGGCCGAAAGTCTGACAAGCAGTCTTACCAAGGGGTATCGTATTACCCAGTAATAACTGGGTTGTGGAGGTCAGATAGGAAGTCGCTCCATGCTCAATACTGGTATTAAGCTGCATCTGGTTAGACTGGAAGCCGACCCCAACATAGTTGGGAAAAGTCTAGGCAGTTGTTGAACTGGTGTGCTAATTACCGTGGAAAGTATTCAAGACATTCGTTATTAACACAGATAACCTCCGATGAGGTTATCTGTGGTTATTCATCAAACAGTAGGTTCCTATGTTCTATTTTAAGACTCCACTTTTTGGCAACTTTTAGAAACAACATGTTTGCACCTGAAAATTCCTTTCTGAAATAAGCAGTAGATAGTAATATCTCTTGATCGAAATAATAAACGTGGTACCTTCCTATCTAAATATAAAATCTCTGTATTTAAACGTCCTACCTTCTGCTCAGAATCATAATTAAGCTTAGGTAGATGTACCTACAAACTCTCTGTTTTGGTACATTTGACTTAATGGTTCTGATGTCGAGTCTTGTTACCTTAACATATAAAAACATTTGTTCATGTATTCATACCCAACATATTAATTGAAACAGCGATTGTCTCAGCGACTGTACTGATAGGCACTGATAGTGTTATCTGGTATCTGTCCTGTGTCCTGCTGATGTGACCTTTATCAGCCCGACGGCTAGTTACAATACCTAATGATAACGTGGACTTTCACCTGTATTCGTTAATATTGCCTAACTATAACTATGGCTAAAACCTCTTTGATTACATTTTAGCCGCCTGTTGTACCTACGTAGTAAAACTTGGAGTTTGATCTGGCCTAGCGTAGGTAGTACCTACCTCAGTATAGAGAGTTCCAATAGATTGAAAGAAGCCAAAGAGAACCAGAGAGAGTAGAGGGGTGGTACCTGTACCTTGCCTATCGCTTTTTTAGTGACCTCTGCGCTGCCACCGACGACGCGCTGGAAGTGGCAAAATTCTGGGCTAACAAAATATAAAAAATGTCGTGCCGGCGCCGCGGCGACTCGAAAAAGGACAATTTCATTTTACGAATTCTACGTCTCTCAAATCATAAACAAACGAGCTAGGAGAAGTTGCTGACAAGCTGTTGAAAACCTTTCATACCTACCTTTCAAAATGGCGACGGAGTGCCTTTGCCAGCCTCCAAGGAAAAAAGTGCAAACCCTTTTCAATATCTTGACATCAGGAGAGACATATCTTACATTTGGTACAATGATTTGATTTGAGATCGCTGTTCGTATAGGTATATCTGTCCGTGGTTGTCTGTCCCAGTCGTCCCGGACGTGACCTCTAACAGTCGTCTGTTTTGTGGAAGTTCGTTACAGCCAGAGATAACTTAATTAAATTTTAACCATCGCGACGTTGAGTCGAACTGAGCACGTTTTCGTTCAAATGATTTCTAAGAAAGAAGACCACTTTATAAATCTTTGAAAGTGTCGCAACCTGTTTAGGCTCTCTTTAAAAAAAACATCTGTTAAAATGTTTAAAAATTGGAAAGAGTAACGGCCAAGTTAGGCAATTTAAAAGCCTCTAAGTAGGTACCAAAATATGCAGATAACAAAACAATAGAGAGAAGAAGTCACAACTCAAATCAAGTGGCTGATTTGCAAGGAGTCCCATTTAATACTAGTAAAGTACTAATGCCCGTTTTGACTAGAACTAGGCACCTTTGATTATATAATGTCCTAGGCACCTATGGACGCTCGACTCAGCACAAAGCGTTGCGATTTCAATAGTGCCATTTAGTGTTAGGTACTGAAAACGGGTAAAATAATATAATAATAATATTTACTTTGTTTGTTTGGTAGAGTCGAAGGTGGTAGGTAATTGAATAATAATTACCTACCACCTTCGACTCTACCTAATATTTTTATCGAGACGTGGAGATGCAAGAGGAGAAGAATGAATTCCTTGTTTTATTTGCCTCGAACGTCATGATTGGGCTTCGTTCAGTCACGTGCCAGACTGCCCCAGTAATGTTTATGAAGAAGCCAGCTACTATTTAATGTTACTGATATGTAAACGTGTCTACAAACAATTAAATCCATAAAACAATAACACGTGTACTGATAGTGATAGTAGGCAAATGCCAAATTATGTCGTGAGCCTAAAAAATGTTATCTTTACTTAATGGAACATGAACACAAATTTAAAAAATGTATAATAATGGAAATAATGGAATATCTACATCCACTTTTTTGTAGGTACTTATAGTTAGTACATAGGCAGCTTCTTCGTGTGTACAAGACTTCTAATACTGTGAACGACGCAGCTAACGCCATCTATAGTTAAGTGATGAAAAATAGTGCTGCCTATGGTACGCTACTACGTGTCTAGATGGCGCCAGTAGCGGAGTTTAAGGTCCTCCATAATACTCTGCCAATCTTTTTAATTTTCCGTATCTCACATTTATGAAAATAATTATCAGTAATTATATACTTGCATTCATAATTGTGTTATTAGTTGATCAAATGTTTTTTTTATTAGAAAGAAACTCATTTTGTTACGTTTTGTTATGATGCTTTGCTTCCACAAATTGTCTATGCTTCGATTAAATGTCAATGGTGAATTAGTGATTATAAAATGACTCGAAAGCGGGAAAATTTAACTCAATCACTGTGCGAAACATAATAAAAAATAAACATACATACAGCCAGCCACACATGCATACAGCCAGCCATACGTGCAGCAGCCTTGCTTTTTTGAGGCTGATATGACAATAATCAATAATTTGGTAAACAAGGGTAAGTAACATTATGTAAATAGCTACAAAAATTGATCATCATTTCATTCGCTCTACATCCATATTTTCGTTTGAATTATATTAAAACATCAGCTAATTTAGTACTTTTGCATGTTTATGTGGTTACTCCCTATAATTAAATTCCACAAAGGTAGATATTTAATTTAAAAAACTTATTATTACGGAATATTGTATGATTAATAAAACGATTCCTCACTCCTTTTATTTTTTAGAAGCCCCATGTTATCACACAAATATAATGCATAATTTAATCTTCATTCAGGATATTTTTCATGCCTTTCTTTATTTCGATTCTAGTCCCAGTTTGGCGAAATGCGTCGGTTGGTCGCCTCCGCAGCTCTACGATTGGTTCGCTCTCTCTCTCCCGTAGCGAATCCGTTTCATTTTTCATTCGCGCTCAATGCGTCCGCTACTGCGACGCGTTGTGGGTTGTGACAGCCCTTGTCTATGGGAGTGTTTGCTCGTATTGAATTTGTGACAAAATATTTCATGTACGGTGATCTAAGGGAAATTATTACATTTCTCGCATGACAGTGAATAAAATAAGCGTTTGAATATGGCGTTGGAGGGTGTGAAAAGTGAAAAAAGTGAGGAAAACAACGGCAACGTACCAGACGGCAAGGCGAACGGGATCGACAACAAAAGTAAACAGGTACCGATATGACTTTTTAATTTATTTTTTTCACTGCAATTTTTCGCATCCTCTGACCTCAGAGCTTCACCGTAAACTCGTAAAGACCTATAGAGTTATCTTTATATTTTTTGGAGTTTCCACAACGCTGGCATTAAGTAATAATACCGGTTAATCGAAGCGGTGCGTACAGCAGGGTGTTTTCGCGCATCATGTATGTCCGGGGAACTCAGGATAGGTGGTCACTCTAAACGGGGATATGACCTATTTCAGGCGCAACTATGCGGCGCTTTTTTCTGGGTTACTGCCGATTTTCGGTCAAATATGATGTCATTGGGGATCGTAGCTAAATATATTTTTGTGTCCGGTTGTTGCGTCCGACCTACATGGTATCTTCGTACATTTTTCAGGCAAACGGCGTTGAAAAATCCTTTTTTTATGTTTTTACTCGTCATTCATAAATATGTCATTGGTGCATAGTTCCTACAAGTACCTGAGTTGATTATTCAGCTGTTCAATTGTCTATCACATGTCAATGATAATACTTCTCATTGATAACATCAACTTTGTATGGGTTGTTTGACCTTGTATGTTTATTAAATCTGCTTGAGAAATCAAGGCAGCTGCTGTTATGTGTACTATGTAGTTTCTTAGATAGTTGTAAACAATTTGATACAGAATTTGAATTGACAAAAAAAAAACTGTTAATAAGTAATATGTTTCTTAATCATTTTTCTCTTCAGAGACCATACTTTTCAAGGCAATCTTCAAAGCTTGTACTGATGTACCTAATATCTAAAATATAAATAAATTCAATCAAGATCATTAAGCCCAATCTTGAAAATCATGGCCGTCAAATCATATTTGGTAGAGCCATTAAAAAATCAGTGTAGGCGTACAAATTAAAGCTAATGGTATTTCCCTCCTATTACATTATAGCTAGCATGTTGTGAAGAATATTTCTGAAGCATGTGCTAAAAAGGCCAGTCTAATTGACCCAGTCTGCCGACCCAATTAGAACTATGGACCATCGCAATGAGATGTCAAACTGTCATCACCCACTCAATATTCTACAAGTTCATTATAATAAATAGCTCATTTTTTAAATGGCCATGGGCTCAGTTTTAAGTTAGTCAACAAAGTCACAATGGGTTAAAATATAAATTGAATTGTGTACCTGCATCAATAAAATGTAGAGACTGTATTTTAAAAAACCTAGATAAAATTGCTGTGCACAGAAAACTCATTTAAAGCATGCAAATACTACAGAGATTTATCAAAGAGATTTTATCAAGCAAGGAAGGAACTTGTCTAGTCAATAGAATATTAACTACTTTTCACAAAATTTTGGCCATCACTTTGCTACAGAAAAGATTAAAATACTCAAAGAAACAAAATTATAACAGGCAACATAACACTTTTAAAGTAAACAACCACTGATCTAAAATGAAAGAACTGGAATAAATGATAAATAAATCCGATCAACTATTCGAATTGAACACCACATGGATCATAATTATTTAGAAATGTTACAATCAAATCACTTAACAGGTGCATCTTAACTTGTGACTGCAAAAATCAGTCAAAAAATATTTTTTATGAATGGTGTTTGTTTGTTTAGATTTTTTTTTTAACATAATAAAAAGGGTTTTGTCTATATCAGGCAAAAGTATTTACAACAGGTTCAGTGTTTTGGTTGTAACAGAGCCATTGTTTATGTCATACCAGTAAGTAGGACATAGCTACAAACAGAAATAGCTATAAAGATTCATACTTTTATAACTAACATGACATCACTCACAAGTCTTGCCAGCAGTCATGGTCTAGTCCTTGCTATTATTGCAACTAATAATACTTAATTATAGCCACTTCGTCATCAGCTACGATTTCACTCATTCTTGTTTCTGAAACGCAATCAGTAGGTATTTAGAATAATCTTGTATCGAAAAAGAACCGATTAAGTGCGTGTCAGACAACAGAAAAAAAGGGTCCGTAGTCGAGACGTCTTTACCTACATGAAATTGAACACAAAATTGATGTATTTCTCCATTCCCTTTCCACCTTCCTTCACTCATTCTGATGGATGGATGGATGGACCGGCTATCGAATAAACAAAAATAATACAAAAGAACGCAATAAGTTACCTTGTTTCGGTCGACGCAATGGCACAAAAACAAAAGTTCCGATAATGGTGATTGTCGACGCAAGCGTAGTTTTCGAGTGAAAAGTCCACAAATCCTTGATTGTTGAGAGCTTCGTGGTACTTGCGATGCTGTAGGAACCGAAAGTACCTACCACCTACTTCAGATTCGCTCCCTTTGTTGGTGAAATACCTTCATCGGAAGTTTCCGTCGTGCGAGCGTTCGTATTGTTTCAATGCCTTCAATGAACGGTCCTTTCAGAAAATATGAGAAGGAAGGAGACTTCTTCGAAGGTAGTGAAATCATGAAACTAAAGAAAACTCGCTTAAGCTTCCGCAGCTTTATTACAAAACAGGAAATTTTGATATTGCAATAAGTAAATTACTCAGTAAAAACTAGAATGGCTTTCTTGTACATATTTTTTCAGATTTTTTTCTTTACATTACAATAACATAATGAATTAGGCCACAGATTAAGCGACGCCATAAAAAATACCGTACAATGAACTATGGTCTTCCACGACAAAAGAGGAACAAGACTGACGGATGACGCAAAAAGGCGGCATAAAGATTTTTTTGTAAGAAGCCACATCTGCTGCAGTATTACACAATTCGAGTAACGTCACAATCTGGGTAGAGTTGCCCTAAATTCACTCATTCATTCATCCATTTTTTTATGAACTATGGCCGTATTTATATTGCATGGGTAGGTCACGGGCCTTGCTAATATCCTGTAACCTTGTGTTTGGATTTATATGGCCACTAAAAGATGTGATTCTGTTACGTTGAATGAAGCCGAAATTGGGACAGATGATTAATACCACAGAAATGTGGAGCTATCCTGACAAATACTCGTATTAACAAATGATGTAATGATTGCGACTGGTTTTAATGAACTACACAATTCTGGCAGCTTCGAACAGTTTCATTAGATGCCGTTACCTGTTTCTTTAACGATTTGCGGATGTTTTATAGGCAGCCAATATCTAGATCAGTCGCCGTGAGTCAGACATCCAGCCGATACGAGATTAAATTTTCCTTTTACAATTTTACGCTAGTGTCTAGTAAACACCTTATTATCTAAATAGAGCATATCCTTAATTTCCACAACGGTTGTTATGATTCAACCTCTGCGGTCAAGGTCGTCGCAGATCCATGACGTTATGATAGTATAGCAGATACTGTGGGTACCCACAGGGCGTGGCCGACCCACCTTGCGGTTAATTTACTAGAAAAATCGTTATTCCAGCCATAATGGAACCATGAAGTTGGTAACTAAATGGCAATCCAATAACTTTAGTCACAAAACAGTTGGGAGTAGACAGAACCGTAAAGAACATTGCTGTAAAAGACTTTTTTAAAGGTAAAAGGTAAACCCAAAGTAATTTTAGATTTCAGCAAACGTGACCGATTTTTTCTCCCCCAACAATTGCAAGATGTTTATCGAATCAAAACAGTTTGGGCGACCTTGAGAGGTTTCTCCGCCTGGCATGACGTCATCCTTAGAGAGGGTGGAGGGTCCGGAGGGATCGAATTTATAACGTAAGTACCATCCCCGAGCTCTGTTACCGACAACCGAAGAGCTGTCATAATTGATTATGGATAGTATCGTTGGTGAATATTTTATATGGATCCGACAATGCCCCCTGCATTGTCGGCTCCATATAGGAGGCCACGAAAGAATGGTTGCCAAAAACACAAATTGCCTACCAGCCTGAAAAAGATTAATGCAGTTAACGGTTGGGGTGAACTCGCTAGTTTCGTGTTTTCTTTGTCATAATTACCATACAGCAACAGTACCTATTATAGCTACTCTTTTAAAGTGGATTTTTTATAGCCAAATTGTGTTCGCATGTGCTTACCCTGGAAAGGAAATTAAAGTTCGTTCTAAGAAATTCGAAGCCATGAAGAAGCCTTACTTACCACGCAGTAAATAATAGTACGGTAGTTAAATTTTCACAGAAAGGAACAATAACATTATTATCCTTTCTATCGTGAAAGTGCTGTTTACCAAACAAACTGAGTAGCGTAGAGTATTGGCGAGGTTATAAATAAATACGCCACAGCGAAGAGGAAGAGTGTAGCGTAAATTAATTGGATTATTCCACTAGAGCTCACGACACCCCTCTGTGATGTGCCAATGAAGTTCACCTTATCATCTATGCAGTTACCATTAGTAACACCTTAGCGATAAAAAAATGTCTGAGATATTTTAATTGAATAACTAGCTTCCGCTTGCATCTCATTCAGGGATGTTTTTTTTTAAATTCCTTTGTTTGTTTTTTCAAATGAAATAAACTAAGCAATGAAAACTAAGCTTAATAATGGGCCAGCACAGTAAATCAAATATTCTTCAAAAGATTTGAATTAGAGACTGCGACAGATAAAGAAGAAAAGTTTCACTTGAATGAAGAAGTCAACAATGTATGGCCGAGATGCAGAGCAGTTATGCATAGCAATTGATCCATTGAAGCCGTAACGAGTATGTAACACTCTCATCAATAGTAGAGCCATTGTTGACAAACTACTACATTGAACTGCGCGAGCGCATCCGATGTTATCTGTCATCTGGCGGTTAATGAATTTGTTGACACCTTATCTGATACCTGTGAATGTACACAAGTCATTAAAATTATCTTTTATGATTAAAAGATAAAAATATAACTGAGACTTTTTGTTTCATTAACTTTCTCTTGTTACTGTCGAGTGCGGGTTAATGCTTTTATTATATCAGTCAATAAAGCCTTCTATTCAAGTGTACCCTTTGTCTGAGCCTTTTAATCTATTTTGTTTTCGTATACTCTGTCCGATGCTCTAACATGTTTCGCTTCGAGTGAAAGTGTTCTCTGACATTTTGTTATTGTCGGCCGGCAGTTTATTTTAGTACTAAATGAAAGTAAAAAGGTAGAGCAGATTATCAAATGACATTTATGAAATGCCGAGACAGTTGCCCACTTAGTGGAACTATTCAATGGTATTCTGATTGAAGTCTAAATGAAGGTAGATATCAATAACGGGAAATTTAACTTGATACAACTTTCCTAATACAATTTCCTTAACAGTGAATCAGACGGTTGGTTTCCATGCAAAATTGTAACGAAGGAAAAATTCCATGACGTACCATAAAGTACGTTGAAAATAATCGATCGGTTACCAATAGCCGTACGCGTGCACAACAAGTGGAGGGTTATTTCGGTAGTGTTATCTAAACATGCCGCCGTTTCAGATATAACTTAATCTTAATCACCTGCTGCTTGTATCTGTCATCGCACACCCATATATGAAGATGAAAAAAAAGACCTAAATATACCCAACCCAACCTCTCTAACAATATCTAGCAATTTGTGTAATAGCGTGTCGTGATATAACTGTATGCGTGTCTACGAAAGATACATTCAAGTGACCGAGTGCTCAACCAAAAGAACTATTATGTCTACCAACAACCGTAATCCGGTTTCCTTAAATTCACATTTGTTTTCACGACTCTTCACGAGTCATTTGGGTTAGCAAGTTGAAAACTTGGTCTCGTCTGTAATGGCATGGCGGTGCCTGCCTGGCTAATTTCGTTTCTTTTACGACCGTTTTGTTTACATTTTTACACGAAGGAAATAGTTTGTCTACTGACCTAGTATCGATTTAACGTGTTCTTTGTGCAGTTGGATAACGTTATTAATTGCTACTGAGAACTGTATTTCAGGCTATTTTAGACGTGACTAATATGGGCCAAATATTAATTGGTGAGGCGATGAAATCGTTAGACCATCATTTATTTTATGTAACTTTATACGTGTGCGAGCAAGTACTTTCTTTATTGCGATATAAATAAACGTTAACTGCTCGAACTATTGGAAGTGACATTTAATGCACGATCCCAATTTCGTAGTTCTACCTATATCAAGTTTACTCTGCTATTAATGTATCTATCAAATCCACCTAGTTTCGTCTCGAATTGGGCAGACAATAAAAGTAATGAAAAGTAATGGAGAGAGAAAATGAACTCGGACAAAGTTATAGTTTTAATATTTGCCAACCTGCTCGCGTTAGGTCTAGACTCAGACCAATATAGAGCCGAGCGTCCTTTGCTAGACAGATGGTTGCTATTTGCGCGAGCAATGCCAAATGAGGGCGTTAGCTCGCCGGATCGTTCATGGCTAACTTCTCAATTATACCTTTTGAGGTAGGGAAAGAGTGCTAAAAGACTAAATTAGTTAATGTTGTAAGCTTCAAAGCTCATTGTAGAAATGTAAACCACTAACAAGTGTATTTTCTTTAGTAAACAAAGACTAGTAAATCACTATTACAAATCCCTAATGTAAAACCATGCTCCGCCTGTTACTGACCGCATCCGTGGTCTCCACTTTATCCAGCGGAAGGTGGCAGCGCGTGACGTCATCTGATGGCCAGCCAAGTGGAAATAAAACAATACACCATGGTTACCGGCCCCATGGTATTACAGCTCTAGATTGTTTTTTTTTTTGTATAACCACTGAGTTTTTAACATCCTAAGTGAAGCGACTTGTTCCATTTTATTGTTTTATGTTTTTCATGCCAGTTTTGTGCTTGTGACTTAGTTATAACAGTGCCAAGAATTATTTCCGTTCAGGAGTAATATGCACTTGAATATACCAGTCGTCATACTGACCAAATTCATGTCTTGGCGATGGCGATAAAATTTTATGATATTTAGGTATTTACACAATACTGAGATCATATATGACCTTTAATCTTTGCCAAAATTGGTTTAACAGATCCTCCAATGTTCACGAGGAAGTTGAAAATAATTTGAATAGGAATTCGCAAGCTGACGGATAATTTCAAGGCGAGAACTGAAGTAATCAATTCTTACCCATCATAAAATTTAACATAAATATGAGCTCGTATCCTTTGCATCAAAGATGAGGAATTTTGTTACCCGCTTTAATGGCATCTGAGCAAATAACGGACGCAGTTTTAAAACTGTTTGTTAGTTTCAGCAGCGATGGCGTTTTCATTTGAGTCCCATTTCACAGCATTGCGGAAGTGCCGCTCTGCGACGGTGTAAGCTAATATTGCAAGCCAAGTCATCCTCAGAGAGTGCATTGAGACGGCTACTGGTAGCACCGGTCACGTAATGTTTTCCGGCCTCCGCTAATAGAACTTTACCGTTGCCGCGCACTTGATTTCACTCTGTTTGTTTTCTTAGCGGAGCTAATTGTTATTATGAGCGTTTACGTCTATCGCGCGAAGTCAAGTTTAGGTAATTCAATGCATTTTTTACGCACACAGAAGTGCGCGTGCCTGTGTGCATAGCGCTGGCGCGTTCTCTTGCGCTATAGTCAAACCAACCCACTATGATCCGTTCGAGTGCAATTGTTGTAGTAAAATTTAATTTGAATATGAATTTGAACGTACTCGAATTACGAAACTACGAGTGCATAAAATAAGTATTTAATAATATATTGCAAGTATAGCTATAATTATGATTAATATTAAAGTCGTTTTTTAGTTATTCAAACATGAATTTGTTTATCTAAACTTTAGAAAGAAACCGAACTTCGTTAATTATTATTGATTTGTGATTGATTAATAAATATATCTTATTTTATTCAAATAAATCACTTTATACGGATTTACTTATGTTTATTTTATATTATATTTTAACCTGACGTGATGTTCCTCTTAGTGACACCTCTTATGAGGGAAATACAATAGGTTGGCGTTAACTTTAAAAACAATTTATGTTCTTATTTACAAAAAAATAAAAAAAATAAGTAAAAGTTTTCATAAATAAAATTCGTAGGTCAATAATAGGGTAAATATTTGTTGTCACTAAAAATATTGTCAGTCATCAAAAATAATAATAAAAAAATTTAATCATCAAAGTACCAAGATTTTTCAATCACACTATAAACGTCCGCTATCCTTCCAAGTACGACTAAGGTCAACTCAGGTCAGTCAGAGCGCCGAGCGACGTGTCCTCTCTCTAGAAAGCCTCGCGGCGGACTGATTTGAAATTGCTCGCGCGCAATGATTTTTTTTTTTTTGTGTATGGCATCTCGCAGTTCAACCTAGGAGGTTGTCGTCTGCTTAACCGGACAACACAATGATTTATAGTAGTTTTCAAATATTTATAGAAAAATAATCACTGTAAATTAGTTGAAATTTTAAATTGGATGTTTTAAAGCATATGTTCTTCTATTATATTAAGCTATTATTATATTAAATTAAGTAAGATATATCGGTGAAAAAATCATTTTAATTCCTTAATATTTCACATTATTTGAACTTTAATTTCTTATAGAAAGATACCTAAATCAAAACATGTTTTTCTCCAACTATTTTCCTTAGGATCTTAGCAATTGGTTAAAAATAAAAACTAATTAGGTTTACCAGTGGTTTCCTATAATAAGAGCTTCGAAACTGACGCTGAAAGGGAAATCAAGAAAACTCTGTTGACTTATCTTGATAGAATTTACCAATACTCTATTAATTGAAATATTTTTTTCTCCAACTATTGAGACAGCGAAATTTCCTAAAGTTATTAGTAATTATCATCTTTGTAAAATAAAGGGTTGATGGTATTAAAGGGTTTGAAAAGTACTGTTTTGGAGTCAAACAGCGCATGGACGGCGTAAACGCTCTTAAGCCACGTTCAGAAAATGACTTTATTCTAAAATATAATATTTCAAATCCCATACTTTAGATTAAATTTCATTGTTATGTTGGCGGCAAAAGTTGGCGACAGTGCTATCAGCTGGCAAAAATATGTACATAGATTAGTAACTTGAAACTACAGGAAAGCTAAGATTTTGACCAGCAATTGTCACCGTTTATTTTAATATCGCTAGTTGCGTATTAAATTTTATGGAAGACACTCCATTTTGCACACCAAAACGGAAAATCAAAATTTGTAACAGCATTGTCACCGTTCAACAACATTATCAAGGTATACCATAAAGTCAAGATGACACGAGATTCAAGCGATCAAGTTTGTGAACGACAAAAACTGTTCATGCTATGCCCAAAATTACATCGTTAGTAAATTCGGCCATGACGCCGTCATATCGTCTTCATTATAATATTTTGCCTTGGACGAGGCGTTTTATAGAAGCCATCATGATGAGGCTCGCCTATTCTTCACTGATTGGCTGATTTTTACACCCTTCGCTACTGTTCACATAATCACCTGTGCTGCTTACTGTATTTAAATGTAGAGAAATGGTCCGTAAATAAAGATCCAGTAAGGTGAAATTACAAAACATTGTTGGTGTGCTGCAAGGGTCGACCTTGAGCTTTGTTTTTATTTAAATGATTGTGTTTTTGATTCTGCATGATAAATAAGATCGCTTATCGTTATTGACGTCTTGAATTCCGCATTATTGATATAAATGCTGATTGTGTGTCATGGTCGGTATTATGTATGTGCGATATTTTAACTAGATATGGACCGAATGCGTATTGTGCCGAATGTCGAGTTCGGCCGAACATTCAGTTGAAACATGAGCCGAAGCCGAAATTCGGCCGAATTTCGCACGCCTTTAGACGGCGACAGGTTCAATCACGTTATTTACATAATTAGTAAAGGGTCCCAAAATTTCATCATCCATCCATTTGTAGATGATGAAATTTTGTTTAAGAGTTTGACTGCCAAAATTTCATCAAATTCGAATCTAGCGTTTAGGATCAGTTCAGTGACACACATGTACAGAAGAATTATATATAATTTTGTATTTTCTACAGATTTCTTTAACTAGCAGTGAGTTCAGTTGGCAATATGCAGGATATAGACTACTTGTCTGCCCTATATATTCATAAAGGTTTATTCAACTGAATGTTCGGTCCATGAGCCGAACTTCGGCCGAATAGCGAAATTCGGTAAAAGCAGCCGAATTTCAGTATTACCGAATGTGAAACGAATTTCGGTCCATCCCTAATTTTAACACATACGCGTTCGTGACCGTGCATGAAATTTGTAGTTTAGTGTGAAGATTGACTGTGACACCACTAATAATAGGAAATCATGTCCGGACACGAAGCCCAAAAGCTACTGCATTCAGATAGTATAGTATCGTGGCAATCTCGAATAGAATTAAAGCTCCGGGACTCAATTTGCATAACAATGAAGCAGAATGCATTTTAATTTGAAAAAATCTCACTGCGGTGAGCCGTCACCATTAACAATGCAGTCATTGAAACGAGTAAGGGGTAACTCGCTGGGAATGCAATAAATTGCTCTAGATTTGGCCGGAAATTAACGAAAAGCACCGGAGTGGGAGGACAATAACTCGACCCCATCGCGTGCTCGATCATAAGAAAAATTATTTCATCCTGTTACCAGGACCTCGTGCACTGCACAATTTTGTCATTTGTTTTATTACTCGTAAGTCCGTCTCCGAATCAGATCTCGGCTTTCATATCGCTACCTATAAAATTTTATGAACCGTAACCTAGCAGTAACACGTTGTCGCTTCTCTGAAAACAGATTAGTTTCAGTTTCACACTACCTATTCAGTGACTATCTATACATAGAAACTAGTATCATTTTCTTCTAAAGCATCATTTATGAGCATCTTCCCTGTACGGATAATTATTATCCGATATTAATTCAGTTCCTCATACATAAGCAATAAAAGCAAGTTGTCTGACGCCGCATACCATCAGAGTTTAATCAACCAACGGATATTATGGTTCTGAGATGCTGTTAGTTGGTTTATGTCCTCACAGATGCCTATCAAATCGATTTTCGCTGTATTAGAGCTAATTATACCATAATACCTGTTACCGCCATATTTTTTCATAATTGGAATATTACAAACTTTTTCGTTGTTATTTGCAACGATAACATTTTTAATTTTAAAAGACGATTAGTGGAATGGTAAGGTTTGGTCATAAACTGTTTTCAAGGTTGCCATGTGCCATTAATCATTTTTTATTTATTTCCTATATTCCTATCCTATAAACAGTGACGTCATTGATGCAGCGTCCGCGCAGCCCAATCAGTAACATTTCGGCCGTGTCAAATCCGCAAATAAACTTGTGATGCAATACACATTTAGAACTTATAAATGCTTGCCTACCAAATAGATGAACTTGTGAAATATTTTTGGCATAGTATTGAATGTAAATAACATATTATATTGTGGGTCACGCTGGAGATATTGTATGCGATGTGTCAACTGTGCAAAGAGAATATTCTGGCTTGTTAAAAGAATTTGATCAGTTCGTCAGACTCAGTTTATCGAACACGTTTTTTTTTTGTCCTGTTGACTACGAATGCATATTTGAATAAATTAAGATAATCGACAAGGTTGCCCACTTGTCCTTTAGACACAATCGAACCGCTCTATCGGCGTACAATTTCCAAGTAGATTTCTCAAGCTTGTAAACACACAAGAGCAAAACAGAATTTCACGATGGTTGTATTAAAGAAAAGCGCAATGAACACATATACTTTTGTGTGGCATAACAATAAATGTATTTCGAGCAAATGATGTAAACAGTTTAGCATAACCGGTTGTTTCGGCGGACACCGTAACATAATGCCATTATGATACGGGTTTTACATGTTTAAGTAGTCAGTAGTACTGGCTGACAGAAGATTTTTCCATGTGAACTAGTGTATGGATCAAATAACGGGTGCGAAACAAGTATCAACTGGAAAGATATAACTTGTCTCTATTTCTGATTTGATATCAATTTGCTGTAAATTGTAAGCTTTATATTTTCTGTTCAGCTATATGATAGCATAAATTGATGGAAAACTCAGACTTAATAAACCTCACTAGTATCAATAAATCTTTTAAATACCACATCACATTGGGAAAAGCCAAGTTCATCATTCCGCTGCCCTTATCCCAATTTATTTGGGGTCGGCGCAGCATGTTTTCTTCTTCCATACTTCTTTATTACTCGTCATCTCAGCAGTTACCTCCTTTCTAGCCATATTATCCATCGCTTCTTTGGCCTTCCTCTATTCTTATAGGTTAGGGGCTTTTTAATTTACCATTACTTGCTTTATACAGAATGCGACTTTTTCAATTCCACGCGGAGAAACATTTAATTCGCATGTGCCAAACTTGGATTTATTACCATAATATGCAGCATAGGGAAATTAAATATTAATATGCAACACCGCATCATCTATGACGGTAGTTTTAATTTCACATATGTGGCGCACCGTAGCGTGACAGCTGCGACAATTGCATTCAGTCTTCATTGTTCCATGGTCCATGCAAAAGAATCGAATATTGAATATATGTCGTCACGGTCTATTGGTCGCACGCTATTATTTACCGAACGTTTGTCATGGGATTTATTGGGTCAAATGACATCTTGTACAACTGGGGCGATGAAAGCAACGTGTGAATTCGGAAACTCCATATATTTTTCCGTATCGATATTGTTACTGCCATTCAAATTGATCAAACTTTATCTGCCAAAAATTGTATAGCTCCTAAACTGACTACCATTATCCCTTACCACTATTACCACATTGCACTTTCTTTATAGAAAATTAGTTAAAATACTGAATTGCAGCACTAATGCACACATTTCTCAATAGATCCCACACAATATGTTAGCACAACCATTATTTGAACTTTCTCGTCTAGTCTTGAATTTGTGTTACATTGTATTGGGTACCCGCGTCCGGCAGGTCTGGTCTTAGTCAGAATACTTCAGTTCTAACAATAGAGAGTAAATGTAGGCTCACCGCAGCGTTTACCTCATCTAGATGAATTTTCGCTTCCGAGATACACACACGCAAGAATGTGAGTTTTCTTAGTTAGACGATGTTGTAGTCATTGAATATTTATTTCCTTTCTTAATACAATTTCAACACGAGCCAGTTTAATTATAGCTGTGTGGAACATCAGATATGTATGCATATCTAAAATTAAAACCGCTCCCAATTCCCATTGTAATTGGCGGGGTCACTTAAGGGGAATGGACGACAGCCGTGGGAAGACCCAGACAATTATTGGTCTTTCTATGAATGCTTAAACATGTTGTAAGCGTGTACTGATGATACGAGTACTATCGATGCATTCTAGTTTGAAATGTTTCCAGAGATAGATGGAAAGATATAAAACTACTTTTAAGTTTTAACCTACATTTTCATCTGGGCCTCCGAAGAAGGCAGCTGCGCTCAACCGCTTTGTAGCTAGACTAGGCCTAATTTTCAAGAGGCCTGAGGCCTGCAGTCGATAGCACTCAAGAAAGCTGCAGATTTGATTTATGTTGTCTGTCAACCGTCTGTCGGCTAGTTTTCAATTTCCGCAGCTTGTTTGGCGGAGTTTATATCATAGACTTTGATTAATGGTTTTTGCGAAATTTTGCAACACTATTTCGTTGATTGATAGGTCGAGCTAAAGCATTCCTGAAAACTTTAATTGTTACATCCAAAACGTTGAATACTAATAACATAGAGCCGTCAGCACTATGAAAAGCAATAATAACCCTCTGGATATCCTATGAACCCATTATGTTACTGTATCCTTGTCTAAAGGTAAAATCAATACCCATTGCTTTCTATTCATGCTATTTGGTCGTTCAGAACGGGAATTCGGAATATTGTAGTAGATACTTGGAAAAATACTTTTATTTTTCCTCTTGTTATGATATGTAGGTCAAGTAATCATTACAGAACGCGTAGAATGCAAATAAATTTTGATTAGATAGCTCCAGCTTTTCGTATTTTGGGGCCAGGAAGGACCAGAAATTTTGCTCCGAAACTTCTAATTAAATTGCTTGAACTGTCGAATTTCTGAGAGACGTTAAATTAATACAGCAGTGGAATTCCTACCTTCATTAAAAATATATCATGTTTTCAGACGGAATTAGGTCAAACACGGCACGTGTTGTCAACTGTCTATTGTGGGGACTTAACACTCCCTTCCTTTATCTATAAATTAAAAAACTAGGATTATGTTAAGCTTCCTTGCGTATGATAAAGCGTTACTAAAGATAATTTATTGTTTAGGAAAATAGCGTGCACGAGACAAAAGGAGGGGCATATTTTTCTCATAATTAATAGTCTGGCTTGTTCTTTGTAATTTGCCCATCAGTCACAAAACACCACGTGCGTTTTTTCCTATTTTTATTTCCCACACGTTGTGCTGGAAATATTCCTTTGGACATATGGCCGTCATTATGTGACATTACTCGAGCACTCAATTCGTTTCCAAAACAAAAGGTTGGTACTTACTCTACATTTCGGGGTACATATAAAACAATTTTACTGCCACTAAAAGTCTAGACTGAGATAAATCCTTGTTGGAGAGCAAGAGCTAAAAGCACAAGTGTCAAGGCCCTGAACTAAGTCAATTTTGCCATAAATTTCGTCGAATCGATCGTTACTCAGCATTTAAAACGAAGTCCTCCAAACCGCCATTAAACGCATATACTTTAAATTTCTGGCGAAAATCCGAGAGGATTTGATACAATTTCCACGACCATTTTAGGTGTTTAAATTCCCCGAATCAGCCGGCTGACCACTAGGGAATTATTAATAAGGATTTACGATTAATTCGGAATGAACAACACTTCGGATATCTAATAACGTTCAGTTTGAGTAACATGGTACTTATGTACGTATATTTTGTTGTGTCTGCAGCATTTTGTTTATGGTGGGTGAAAGAAACTGCCTCGGCTTTGGCAGTTCGGAGTTATTTATTGCTATTTGTGTTTTTGCCAGAGTGTTTTTCTGTTCCTAAAGTTAGGGTTAGGTCACCTTTTCGTGAGCATTAACGTAGTATTAGTGTGTTATTTTGACGTTTCTTTTTTATACATGTATAATTGTTGTATGGTATGTATTGTTTTTATTACCTATTCACGATTTGGAATTATACATGTTCTGTTTCGTCTACTTTATGCTCGCCTGTTTGTCACATGTCTTTTGGTTGTGTTCTTTGAGCATTTCATGGTCTGTGTTAAGTTCTTAGTTTTTAAATTATAACGTTCTGCAGTTATACAGTTCCGTTGTCAGCTAGTTCACCAGCTGTTGACCATTTTTACTAATGCGTGTTGAAACGAAACGGTACGATCAACGATCTTTTATGGCAATGCTCACAGAACACGCGCGTCGACTCGCGAATGTAGGACGATGCGCACACGCAGGCCATGCGCGTTTTCTTCAAGAAATTGCTCGTTCAAAATGTTTATAGGTTAACGTAACTCATAAACCGCATACAGGTAAAAACTGCCTAGGTCATTCCTTTTACTGGTCTCTGTGAAATCGATGTCAGCAGATAATTTTATAGTTTCAACCCCGTAACGACTTCGAGTATTGCATCTGTTTGGCCGAAAATTCTCACAATTCCCACGAAAGGCATTTCGACCAAACATGTTCTCCGGATCTGTGTGCTCGTTAATCCCTGACGTCACAAACTAACCCTGTTATTAAGTGACGTTCACGGTTGCAGTGCGGGTGGTACATTGTCATGCAAACTGCATCTGCGATCGCTTTCCACTGCATATTGATAAGAAGCTTGCCATTTATAAGCAAAGGGACAGGATGTTCTGGGTTCGGTCAAAATTGTTTATGGATCTGGGATTACAGGAAGTTTGTATGCTAATTATTAAGTACGGAAAAATTACGCGCATTAAGACATGAATGGTATTGTAATAACTTAATTATCTAATTGGTCGTAAAAAAGTTTTTAAGGAGTTACTAGCTACTGGATAATTGTGGTACCTATAGTTGTATTGCTATAATAAATCATTTTTAGCCTTTAGTTTTTTCTCCCCCGAAATTAACTTCAACAAGACTGACAGGATAATCATGGCAATTATAATTTACAAAACGACATAACAATTCAAGCTGAACTGACGTCGGTAACTTACTTTCTCCGTAACACCATGTTTCATTAACAAGGAGTTGTCTAGCCATCAGATAGACATGATAAATTGTTATTGCGATCCCTGGTTTGCACTTTCATGTTGATCATTAGGTCCTTTCTCTTTATTGTCTAACATTGGATTATCTAAACCAGAAATCAGCTGTCAACAGTGAACTACTATCTCTTACTTATGGACAATACGTTTTCGTTTCCTTTGTTGGAGGTAGAAAGAAGGCAGTCTGAAAATCTGGAGTTAAAACAAAATGTAGTTGCCTTATCTCTCGGTTCGTGTCGTAAATGTCATTGTATGTGTTTACCGTTCTAGTAGCTGAAAGACAGAATTTATGTTGGTGTCCTGTAAGATTTCTAGAAACTTCTCTGTATCTTATCCAGTATATTTGCACCAGTTCACAAGTACTTTGCCGATGTGAATTGGTGTGAAATGTAATTACAAAAACATGTTTAACCTAATGGAAACGTGAAACAAATGTAATTAATCCATTAGGACTGTCAGTGACAGTTTCACGTGGCACGCTGTCCTGGCATGCGTGACAACAAAATGTTTCAAAGAATCACATACTTGCACATCGCAGTACTGTTTACCACCATAAATAAAAACCAACAAATTACTTTTGAACGGGCAGTAAATATTAAAATGTATGAACCTCAACGTACGGTGTATTTCAAAGAAATGTCAGTGAAATTCGACCTTTTCATAATTTGTCAGTCGGGCGCTTGGAATCTTGTACTGCACAAAAAAGGTGAAGCACTTTCGCTGATCACTTTCGCCTTTACAAAGTATAATAACAGTGCGTGATTCACTTCACTAGACATTACGTTGTAGTCTAGTCTACCATCGGCTGATCGGCAGGGCATTTAACATAGCTAGTCAAGAGTTATTTTTCTTGCCAGTCTTCAATCAATCAATCAGCTTTTCCAAAAAAGGAGATAATGCTTGCAGTTGCGAGTCGGCGACCGCAGAATTGATGACGATATTAGTTCCTGGTTTTATCCTTCAAATCTATAGTTGAACTCTACATAGCTTGTCCTTTGTAATCAAGCTAATGGCAGATACGTGTAAAATATCTTAATTGAATTCTAATTAGTTACCGCAGACGTTGGAAGGACTAATTGTTACTAATCACTCTTGTGGGTTCCACTGCATAATTTATCACCATAATGGTTTATTGTAATCCAATCAGCTAGTCCCGGAATGGGAAAACTTTCTCGCTTCGGGAAAACCTTTGTTGATATTCAGTTTGTGAGTTCACGAAAAATAATACTTAAAAACAATCACACCCGCTGGCTTCGAAAATAAACATTTATGTTCACGACCGTATTGTAAATAAAGAAACCAGAAGCATTGTCAATAAAAGGTAAAACGGAGTAAATAACCCCCAGGAGATTGAAGTGGGTTCTTTATGTCGTGAATAAGAAACGTATGCAAATACTTAGAATCATCCTCGAAAGTTCATATATCGCGTTGACGAGACAGATTTATTGAAATTAAGAAAAACTCATGAATTATTCTCAGCGTGGCATCGCTCTCGCACCTTAGACGCAGCGTTATTGCAGAATTATACCACCATATTAGGTGACAAGCCATCCGTGCGACTGTTCTCGACCACTATCATTGTAAGGAAAGGTATGGAGTACAGTTACCGACATAAGTGACATGTGACAGTGCCGTACCGTATCGTAGACTACCTACAGTTTACATGACATTTCCTCTTCAATACCCTCGTGCCCATTGTTTGTTTTATCGGAGAGTAACTGTACGCAAGCGTTGGTTGTACATTAATTAAAGATTTTATATTTAATTGAAGTTGTAAAAGTGAAAGTTACGTAAGTAGTTGTAATATTGTTGTGTGGGCTTGAAAGTGATTGTTTTCGTTAAGAGCTTTAAGTGCTTCTCTGACGTTTACGACGGATTTGACGTGGATGATTAAGATTCCTTTTAATTTGAAACTTCACAGGTACTGGTTTAGTCGGTGAGTAACTTCACGGTGGCTCACTGACTAAACCAGTACCTGCGCAAAAAAATCATAGCCAAGTTACGCAAATATTGGAATATTTATAGTAGCTGGTAAAATTGAGGATACGATGAAGTGTGACTTCGTCTGGGCAGTATGTATGGAAGCAACACTTCGCACCAAGCTAGCGGACACAGACCGATCGGTTCGACAGCTCTTCAATTACCTGCATTCGGGATTGAGAGTTAAAGGCTTCGAAGCCACTGGATAAAAGCGATGAAACTGCAATCATACATAGATCTCTGTGGCTTATAATTGGAGATTGATTCATGTTTCCAAACAATTTCCTTCGTGACGTCTACATAAAATTCACAATTTCAATTAGGTACGCTTTTATGGTGAAATTAATGCACGCTAAAATGAATAACATTCATTAGAACATGGACATTAATTATAATTACAGTTTGCGTGACTCATATACCTACCGTGTATTAATTTTGTGACATACACAACGGGTCAAGGTTTCCCATTAAAATATGCATAGCTATTTACAGAAAGTACAATCGTGGTAGGGAATCGATAGGCATCGAGGATGCTGAAGAAACCTGCGTAATTTGCACCTGTTGTATGTTGGCGGCAGATTAAGTATAAAAACAACAAGCAATTACGTACAGTTACTTCTAACAGGCCCCAAGTGATCCCTTCGTAGAAAAAGAAACACATTTTCTTATCTGTTCTTCTAAGGCTTGTCACCCAAATAAATTATTCATAACTATGTATGAATGATGTGTTTGTAATTGAATTACGAGTTGTAATGTATTGATGTCGCGTGTCACACGATCAAAACATAACTTGTCTCTCTATTATCGGTTGGTTTAGTTTTGATGTGGAATAAACTAAAGTAATAAAGCTTATATGGTAGATATGATGTCATAACTCAACTAGTTCTTCGAGTATTATGATTATGCTCATTGCGGTTGCAGATATAAATTGTAAGCGTTTAATTTGGACAAATAAATGATTTATATGTACATATGTATTACGAGAGTTTCATTTCATGGAAGCATTTAAATATTACATGTGGTTTGTAGTTGTACCAAAGTCCATTGTAAATGAATATGATGCTGCACCTTACTGGGTGTGTCCAGAAGTGGATCTATGGCTCGAAAAGGACCAGTTGAAACTAGATCTCCGGATTATGGCGTAAATGGAGCTGGGCTAGGACATCGAGCATCCGTCCGTATATAACGTTATGTGAAACTTTGAAACGAACTTCTTTTTCTCTTCCATGCTAGTATTCAGAGAGAAAATACATTATGTACTGTTTTATTTGCATATTAACAAGCACCTTTGCGTGGTGCACACTACGTAGAAGACACAATAACCGTTATAAATTAAAACTATACGTAAACATGCTTTAACTGGGAGTGGGGTGGTATTGATAAGCGGGGAGGAATTTAAACTTGCAAAAGCGACCTCTATAGTCTATCTCTATAGTTGACGCCTTTACCCATTAAGCTACCGCACAACACATTAGAATACTCCTCAGTGGTTTATATTGATTGAGCACAAAGGTTTTTTTGCTAACTGCTATGAAGGTTGAAAACCAAGGTCGTCTGACATCACATTTGTTTACTGTTGTGGCGAAGTAATGTGGTGATTTGACATCTTGATTTTGCAACCGCTTTAAAAGTGTTAATTCCGTGTTTTTAAGAAACGATTAATGGGTGGGTGGTATGCCTACATACTTACTTACGACCTGTTTTACGAAGTACCGGCCTTTTGTTTCAAAAAAATCATTCTGAAGAATGTTTATGAAAGTACTTTAAATACATTTTTTAACTGTTTATTTAGGTATATATACGCGCGAGTCCCATTCTGTTTGTAGAAAAGTTTTCTACATCGGTATGAAACAGAATTCCAAAAATTTCCAAGAATTTTCCCGTTGTTACATTTTGTAGGAATGGTTCTGTTAGCGCGTCTTTCTGACATTTACAGCTTTTCGCGAGCCCGTTTAATCTTTCGACTCATTTGTTAATTTTAATTAACAAGAAACACGAAACTATTCCGTTTAGTTCACACTCGACTCGACCCAGTTAATTTGATTCCAAATGGGAACCATTATGGGCTTATGGTGGATGTCCGTGACGCGTCATCGTCAAGCACTTTCGTTTTAAGGGCTATTGGATGTGTGCAGTCACGTCACTGATCATGGAGTAGAAAGCAAATGGAGTGCTCATAGACATTTATATCGACAATGAGATAAATGCGTATCATTTATCTTATTGTTGTATTTAGGAGCTACACCAAGGAAATAAAAGTTTTATTCCAGTTGGGGATGATCACGTAAATTTTCGCAAATGTCTTCCGGAGCATTCACCGGCACCAGAGCACTTCATTTCCTAACGCCTCTGTGTCACCGATAGTTGTAGCACGTCGGCTGTCATGTTGACGAAGTGTGTGTCAACAATCTAAGTTATGCAGACGACATGGTTCTGCTGAGCGCGTCAATTTGTGGCCTAAGAAGGTTGATGGCGACATGTGAGGATTACGCTGCTAAACATGGACTTATTTATAATATTAAGAAAAGTCAGTACATGGTCTTTGAGGCCGGTTGTGCTAAATGCCCGGACTATGTACCACCTATACGTCTAAATAGTATACCCTTAGAGAGGGTGAATCAGTTTAAATACCTAGGGCACATAGTCACGGCTGACCTCAGGGATTATGCGGACTTGGAACGGGAGCGGAGGGCTTTAGCTAAAAGAGCTAATATGCTGGCCCGTAGGTTCGCGCGTTGCTCTGATAGAGTGAAAATAACTCTTTTCCGTGCATATTGCACGTCCATGTACACCTGCAGCTTGTGGGCTAATTACACGCAGAAAAGCTACAGCACTCTCCGCATCCAGTTTAACAACGCTTTCAGAGCGGTTTTGGGTCTGCCTCGCTACTGCAGCGCTTCAGGTATGTTCGCTTGGGCGCGCACAGACTGTTTCCATGCGATCATGCGGAAGCGCTGCGCGTCTCTTGTGCGCAGAGTGCGAGCCAGCTCCAATACCGTTCTGAGAATGATAGCAAATAGGTTGGACTGTCCTTACGTGCGACACTGCTGTGACAGACAAGTTACATATAGTGTCGCATGTAAGGGACTACTGTAATAAATATGGATTGATTTTGATTGGGCATAAATATTGTATTAATTGAAATTATTTTAATTTGTTTTTATTTTTTATTTTTATTTTATTGGTCTAATTTGATTGTTTGATGTATTTAAAGTTGATTATTTCCGATGTATTTATTTGTGTGTTTTTGTATTTATTATTGAATAATTTAAGATGCTTTTTAATATGGGTTATGAAACCTGAAATAAATGAAATTTGAAATATTTGATAGTGTCCCTATTTTATTTTATGGTTTCATCCCGATGATTGACCGTAGCCTTTAGCCGGGAACAATAAAATTGGATTGGAATGTCACGTTGCAGACTAAGTGGTTTATTTATTGGGAGTTTTTTTCATTCTGGGCCCCTGTTTTTGTTGTTGCGAGAGTTCGAACGGATTTAGAATGGAATTTAGTGGTACAGTACGATGACAGCTTTTATCTGCTATAAGTACAATGTTTGACGTTTTTCTGCTAATCTGCTAAGTACCTAGATTATTCAGAAATAAATTCTTCTTTCTTTCTCTGTCGTCATTGCTTCTTTAAATGTTTACATCAACAATCTACAAATAAGACAACAAAAGAAAGCATACACAAATACAGAAAGTCGGTCTTCCTAATCTTATTTACAAAATGTCCATCCGTTTGCTAGAAAAGGATTTGACGAACATTACAAGTACTAAGCAAATAGCCATCAGACATCTTAGCAACAGCGCGTGGGTAGGCAGGTCTTGGGACTGTAGGCTGTGAGTCAGGTAAGCGCCGACTAATCACGACGAATAATATGTAATTTCATACAACTAGTTTACGAGATGACGCTGGCTTTAAATTAGCTATAAACTTACATTTGTCTTTTTATAAATCTTGTGTGGGAATGTGTGAGTTCTATTTCTGCACTCGTAATAGGATCGTGTCGTAAAAGGCGGCCAAGGGATTATGTCACAAGGATGGTGTATAGTGGCATCGTTTGTTGCAAGCTATCGCAGCAAACTGCGGTTACCAAACTATTTTTCAAGTGGGTTTGTTATCACAAAGCTTTAGGACTATAAAATAAGGCTGTTCTATCTACATATACCTACTTACATAATTATATCAATACCAACTCAAGTGGAATAGCTGAGCCTCACAGTAATAAAGTAGAACCAATGTCCAATCTCCATTAGTGGAGCAAAAGCACTAAAAGTAAGTCGACTCAGTACAAGACATCACGATACTAAAGAAGTTATATAAAATCACAGACCACGACTAAGAATTTAAACCCGTTCGCCCCAGAACAATCAAACCCAATTTAACGCTAACCGACTCAAATCTCGAAAAGGCATCAAAGTTAAACCACATGAATGGTAACTTTGTAAGTGTAAGCATCAAAAGCTTTATAAGTAACGTCCAACGTAGGCGGACTAGGCGGGTGAAATGCTCATAAGAACCGGTTCCGGTTGTTGGGACGCCGATGCGCGTGCACAGCTAGGACGAAAGTTCAGTGCAAGTGGTGGCTTGCCGCGAAACGATGTTGGTAGCGTGATACTCCAAAGTTTTGCGTGAGTCCAAGCCTCGGAAAGTGCTAAATGCTGTCAACTAAGTTTGGTTGACTTGTTTAGCACTAGCTTTTGTCATTTAGAATTGAAGCCGCCCCCCGAGTGCAAGTTTCGAGCTGTGCGGTAGGCAGTTTCTCTAAACTAAACTATTCGAATAGCTCGAATTAATTTAATGGTTAATTACAGTTAAAACCAGAACATTAAGATACTAAATCAAATAATCTCTACGTATCCCGATTTTAAAATGTAAACGGTAACATTAAATAACTTTATAGATCCGTCCATAAATTGAGTTCGATGCCGAAGTACATCGTTTAGGAACTCCCAAATGTTTATACTTTTTGGGACGCGTGGGGCGGGAACTTAATACCCTCCAAATGTCCGTAACAAATTATAAAAAAATTAAAGAGCCGCCATGTATATTTACGGAATTAAAGTCTATTATGGAACTCCCAGTAATTGTACTTTGTAGGGCAATTAAAATGATTCTTTTGAAAACTCTCTACCATATTGTTCGTAGCGGGAATGAGGCTCGGGACTACTATTAACTCGGACAAAAAAGAATAATGAATTCCTGACTCTTTTTAATCCTTTTCCGTAGCTGTTATGCGCCAGGAATCTGAACCAGTTAGCGAGACAATGCGTTTTAATTCGTTCAGTTTCGAGTTTAAAACCAAGTCAGAGTTGAATTCTGCCGTCATACTGCCGAGGCAGCTTAAATAGTTAATAGGGTCCTATTGTTGTGAATAAATAATAAAATGTTGTGGATTAATTCTTTGTGAACGTAAAAAATCGAAGATCATCATACTGCAAAACGATGTCTTGAATTATTCCGCAACTTTGGAAGGGACCGAAATATAAGTCAGACCTCCGTTAAAGCTACACTGAGCTTCAAATGTCTTCTTTCTAATTAGTATTCCAACCTTTATGAATTCATCAAAGCGAGTGCTACATTTCTCGTGGGTCCGTGAATAAATAGTACGTACAAAGAGGAATGTTCCGTATTGAGGAGCCAGTCTCGACGTTACACTGTTGTTATGTATGGCAGATATTTTTTGTTCTAGAGCAAACTACTACAGCTTCTGAATCAACAAAAACATGTTCTTTCAGTTCGCCCAGGGAATGGTTTTGTTGTTTTGGCTTCAGTTCTCGGTTGAGGAAACTTGGAAAGGCGGAATCATGAATATTGATAGCAGAATTTCTCATAACAAATAACAAAGTCCTACTTTATCCTAATAAGTAGTGAAATGTTGAGTTCTAGATGTAAGAAAATGGTGATATCAGGAGATGAGGAGTGAAGTGTCCTTAAGTACAATAATTATGGAGGTGCCAAGATCATTGCTAATGTTCAATAGATTCTTTGTGACTGTTTATGATCATCAAAAGGGTCTTAAAATTAAATTTCTATATCAATATGTTCTGATTTCTTGGCAGAATAAGTTGCCAACATAGATACTAATTCTGCTAGTATTTATTAGAAAACTCATTACTCACACAGTTAGATAATAAAGAACTGTTTCAGGTTTAATTAGAACATTGTTGGGTTCGCAGAAAATAGTATTAACATTTTCGCTTTTCCTTTAGATCCAAGTAGGCACTGGTTTTATTGTTTATTTTTTCGTCCAGTATAAAAGCGGTTATTATATTTCACGAATCCACGATGTTTTGTTCCTGTAAAACAAAATGTAGGCCGACCGTATTTTCACTGCGGTTGGTAGAAAAGTAGGAATAAAGTATTAGGGGTTAAAGTATGAAATTGCCGATTTATACTGCAAAATTAAAGCTCGTTTTTTCCATGATGTAACATATTAATTTATTCAAAATATTTACCCTCATTATCTATACATTGCTGCCATCTAATCGGAAGTTCATTTATGCTTTTGCGATAGAACTCTGGGGATCTAGATTCGAAAAACGGTGTGAAATCATTTTATACTGCCTCCTGGGAAGAATTTTTTTTACCACGTAGAAAATTGACCAAATCACGAAGAAAATGGTAGTCAGTTGGAGCAAGGTCTGGCGAGTACGGAGGATGACGTATGGCCTCTAACTGCAGCTCCTGTAGAGTTACAACGGTGTCCCGTGCAGTGTGAGGTCTTGCGTTATCATGGAGTAATAACCAGACCAGACCTGAGAAAGCTATAGTGAATAACACCATGTAGAGACCACCAAACAGTTACCATTACCTTTCTATTGGTAAGATTTGCTTTAAGTTACTGTTGCGGCGTTTGCCCTGGGGTCAACCATTGCATTTTTCGCTTACGGTTATCTTAAAGAATCCATTTTTCGTCACATGTCACAATTCGATCCAATATTCCTTCATTTCTGTACCGATTCAACAAGGCAGCGCAAATTTCAACACCCGTTTTTATGCAGATCAGTCAAATCATGAGATCATATCTTATTGATTTGATGCAAATGAGTCAATATTGTAGGTAAGGTAACGTTAAACCATGCTGCCAATTCCTGGGTAGTTTGATTCGGATCGGCTACCACCATCTCCTTCAATTCAGTATTATTCACCTGTGTGGGCGGTCTTCCACGTGGTTCGTTCTTCAAGTCGAAGTTTCCATTACGAAAGCGTTTAAACCAAAAACGCACGGTGCGTTCATTAGCAGTCTCCTCTCCAAACGCAGCATTGATATTGCGAGCCGTTTCTGCCGCGTTAGTTCCGCGTCAGAACTCGTATTCAAAAATTACTCGGATTTTCGAAGTATCCATTTTATCCGTCTAAACTGAATAAAAAAAAAATGAAAATCAAAAGTTGCACATTTTTTAAAAGAAAAATCTCATAGGTAAAAAAAGTTCACTCTAATATCTCACACCATGAAGGTTTATAACTATAAAACGACAATTTCATACTTTAACCCCTTATTATTAAATGGTAGCGTTTAATTGATAGTGCTGAACAAGCAAAGTGCTTATAGCTAGCTAGAATATGGTACAATCTGTGGTTCATCACCGCAATTCAAAACTACGTCTTGCCTTGCCCCAGTTTCCTGCAGTTTCTAATCATTCGTCCAACTTCTGTGGAATAGTATGTAAGTTCCTATCTCCAACAAGCCTACGAGTGGGTTGAATGTAGGAAGGCTAGCAAATGGGCGTAGGCGTTCCTCCATTGTCTTATTTTTTCCATGTTTCTTTCAGGTATCGGTGATTGTTGTATACCACGAAACTGGCTGGGAAACCATGAGTTATTGTTACTGCAATATTAAAACGTTCTGTATGAATAAGTGATGTTTTATTCCGTGCGTCTCTAAACCGGTTCTAACGTTAAGTTACTATGCAATATCTAATAATAAGACGATAGGTGTCAATAATAGCATTCTACTAGTAATTTTTGCTATCCTTGGTTCCCAGCGTGGAGGGATTAAAAGGTGTGTAATGTCTATGGCTCGTTTTATGGTTTACGTTTGCAATCAGCGTCATGCGTTTATTATCTGCACTTGCTCTATGTAAGGAAATCGTTAAATAAATATGTATAACGATTCTGGGAAATCTAATAAACGAATGTACACGCCTGCGATTTTGCGCGGGTATTTATAGATAGCAGAAAACTTCCGCGAAAACTGTTCTCAGTTTTGGATGGGTGACCACGACCATTATTTACACAGTTTACACATCGA
The DNA here is from genome assembly GCA_964057025.1 of Standfussiana lucernea. NCBI lineage: Eukaryota > Metazoa > Arthropoda > Insecta > Lepidoptera > Noctuidae > Standfussiana > Standfussiana lucernea. The sequence continues at coordinate 6,407,328 of OZ059809.1, forward strand.
GACCCGTCCATGCCTCAGTGAGTTCGGGTATGGCATTTTCAGAAGCCCACGGTACATGTTTCAAGCGATGGCTTAAGAATATGGGAGTCAACCTACTTGTGGGTCTGGCAGATAGTTTTTCAGACTCGGGAGTAAAATGGGGTCCTACTGAAATGACGCGAGACAACTTGACGAAAATTCTTTCGAAGTAGACTAAGTGACTTGGGAAGTTTGCAGGCTACTTTCAAGCTACTTAGTTTGAAGATTAATCCAGACTATAAGTAGGAAGGAAATCCATATATCCAAACATTGCAACGTTGCGACTGCGACAGACCTTCGTGGTTACATAAGATCGCAATGAAAAAGTATACCGTCAGAATGACGCACCACTTAAAATGTATATAATATAACCTGAAAACATACTTAACGAAGGACACAACATGAATATTGATCAGCTAAAACTGCAATAGAGTGTTATTGTTGTCTAAAATTATCATAATCATGTATACTACTCGCGGCGCGTCGCAGTAATGACGGCAAACATTCAGACATGACATATACGTGCCTCCACTTAATTACTAATAGTTATCAATCTTGTATTCTATGCTATACATTATGGATGACACGGAACGCGACAGATTTGCATACATTCAGGGTTCTGTAAGTGTAGGAATTGAAAGTCACTTTCTTGCTGTTGCTGGTGTGATTTTAAATCCCCTGTAGCCTACTTCTTTTTTCAAGCTTTTGATTGTTTAAACCATTGGTTGATTTTACTTACCTAGATCTTTTATAGTATATGGGCATTATGATAAACTAACCAAATAAAGGTGTGTTATCAAATGTTACTATTTTACGATCTAGCACCATAGATCATGGATCTTTGGGTTTATCAAGTGATCATCTCCATACCCTAATTAGCCTTTAACGTTCCCACTTCTGAGACAGAGGCCTCAATTCTGTGAGAGGGAGTGAACCGTAATCCACCACGCGAGGCCAGTGGAAGTTTGAGGGTTGTCACATGTTTTCCGAGTTTTTGGTTATAAGACGTGCCTGTTTCCTCACGATGTTTTCCTTCATCGTTTTTTAAGAGCGGATAACACCACTTATTTCTTAAACGCGCTATGTAATAAGTAGTAAAACAACAGCCTTACATAACGTGTAGTCTGCTGAATCATTATCTAATTGCGCTTACCTAACGCATCGTAATGACTCGATCAACAAACGCAATCGTGTCACTGCCAAGGACGCCGATCAGATTGCGGAGACAATGTCCTATTACGTACCTACGATTATTATGTTTACTATGTAACTAGAAACATAACACTAACAACAACATAACCACACATACATAACTTTGTCTTGGCAATAGACTTGCAAGGAACTTTTAGGAATGCGGACTCTATTTAAGCAATTGTTTTCGTATGTTTATTGAAATCTTGGTGATTCATCTTCTCAACGTAATGGTGAATAAATGAGTTCTTATTAAAACTCGAGAATATCTCTAGATGGATTAGAGCTAGACTGAAAAATACGTTCAGTATTTATTTGACTACTTATCAACAATGTTGGCAGTAGAAAGAATAGCTTTGTGATTGTGCTTGTGCTGATGAGCTTAGACAAGAAAATCTTTTAAAACCTGGTAAAGAGACTTCAAAATCAGGTTTCATTAGATTACTTAGTCATGAAGAGTCCTAGGTCTGAGTCAAGTTTTTGAATCTCTTTTAAGCGCCCTGTTTTTCCGCAACGCTCTTGTGTCAAAGCCAAGTAGAAATTTCGTAGATTTATTCATCAATTCAAATAAATTATGTATGGCAAGGTTCTACCTATTTGATTAAATAATACTCCTTTATCCAGAGGCACGTTTCCTTGAAGTATTTGACGTCAATGATGCATGAACTGTAAGTGCCAACTTCGTTATAAACTCCAGCTGAAGTGCTAAGGCTATTTCCAGAGCAGATCTATATCGAGCCGTGCTGGTCAAGCGGCTTGAACTCTTAAAGGATTAACTTTATGAGTACTACATACGTACAATACCATGCTCTTACACAATTCATGATTTTCAAGCTATTTTGGTGCATTAAGTGCTTCTGGACCTACTTCCTAATGGTTTTTTGAGTGTTTAAGAGCTTGTGTTTATGTATCATACGGTACAAGCGTATGATATTAAATAATATCAAATGATATTCGAAAAGAAAATATTTTTAATTGCATTTTTATGCGCACTACAATCGCACAGAAAAGCTATAAAATCCTTTCAATGCTGTTTATGCCATATAAAATGAACGCAATCACCTTGCGAAGGACTAGTTAAAACTTTATCCATGCAGCTACACAAAAGCTTTAGTACTGTTTCGTGTCAAATAAAAACGCAAAATTTCCTTGTAAAGGACTTATTGAAGCCAGAAATAAAGAACAACCTAACCGAGTGACGTAATCGCCGCCTACAAGGACCCTGCTCTGTTTAGAAAACCAAAACACGTCCGCCGTGTATTGTGATTGCAATAGAAATGGTAATATAAAGGTTAAAATACGAGCTGTGGGATACAAATGTGCTGAGAAATGGCGAGGTGCAAACTTGCTGAGTAAACTGTTGTTTTATGAACACGAAATGGATGTTGGAACACGATATCGGCGTAGTCATGCAAAAGTTTGTCTTTGTTTGTGGTTTTCTCGACTGTAGTCTGGGAAACCCCGTGATTAAGGAAAATAATTGTGGAGATAAGTACCTACTTACACGCAGTCGGTACGTAATCACATGAACATCAATGTTTGTGTTCAGCATATTGATCTACTGTTATGAGGGGATTCATTTATACAAAACCCTTTTGTGTTTATTCGTAGAATGTGACCTTCGACCTATTATATAAAGGATCTTTAGTACCCCTTATCTAACATTTACGTAAAAATACATTGTACTCAGCAAAGTACTTACAGAAAAACATCACGCAATTTGGCAACATAATTCGTGGTAACTCGTAGACCACAAGAGATAGTAATCAGCTCAAAAACACGTCTATGTGTTTGTTGACTGTTAAGCCTAATCTCGGCGTATAATTGCGATGTCTAATCTCTCTGTAAATTGCGGATGAAAGTCGACAAACGGGCGAATGGGCAAGCTCTAAGTCTAAAGCAATAAATCCCAGCGTTCTGTCTGCATGACCTGACCCAATTACACAGCTTTCTGAGCACCGCGAGCTGAGCTAACACTGGATAGGTACACTTGAGATAGGTATAAGATTTATGTTTTTCAGTACGGTGTGAAATATTTTAACGGGGTGAATCAGTCGGGGATGTGGTTATGGATATGATCAACATGGCCCAACCCTGAGAGAGTGAAAAAAACCATGTTTTCACACATTTTAATGCAAAATAGCACTTTCTTTTTCGACGTTCAGGTCAGGTTTGGCCCCTTACAAAATATTTTCATATTCAAGAGTGTACCGATCTACCAATTCCTACTTCTTATTTCTTTTAACACTTACCTATGCGGTTTCAGACTTATATTCCCAAAACATGTCTTAACTGTATCTAGCTAATCGACAATAGCCGATCTCTGATAATAATTCCATGGAATTTCCCATGGCTAATAATACCTTAGGTAAATGCATCATAAATACCGGTTGGAGCTCCTGCAATCAAAGATTGATGCTCACTTGTATCATCTGCATGCTATGATTGTCTGAATTAATAAAATCAATGTACAACCTATAAGGAAAGACGAGCGTATGAAACTTGCAAGAAAAATGTAGGTACGTGATTGTAATAAAATGCAGATAAATCGACCAAAAGAATTCAATTGATATGGCACAATTAAAATAAGTGCTTTTTTCTTTATCGTGTGGTTAGTGCCTAACCTGATGCCAGAGTTTTTATGCCGCACAAAAGTGCCTCTGACTTGGCTTTACATGCCGTCGAAAAATATCTCTCGGGCGTGCTGGTTTCCTCACGATATTTCACTTCACCGAAGCAAGTGATAATTTTACAATACGCACATGAATCCGAAAAGTCAGAGGTGCGCGTCTTGGGTTCGAACTTGAGACCTATGCCTTGGCAGTCCGACGGTCACACCACTGCTGTATAAATAAGTGCTGAATATTAGCTTTCGGAAATTCTCTGAATCTCTCCGGTCCGATAAAGCCTGGAATGTATAAACGTGGTCGATGCCGCATCGGAAAGCTGAAAATACAATCGAAAAGTGTTGGAAGTGGGATAAATGTTTCCCAGTTTCTGTATAAAATCGAAGCTTTGTATTCGAAAATCCGAAAGAGGAGGAGGGGAGAGGAAATTCAGTACTTACTTAAGTACGACGCCAGTGCATCAAATAAAACTTTCACGACGGCGCCATTGATGCAGGGGTACCCTAGTTCTGCTGCCCTTGAATAGCAATAATACTAATTTATTTCTATCATTATACGCCGCTATTTCTTCGCTCATAATGTATTTAAATCGCCTTACATTTATCGAACTGCAATCATGAATAAACTGAAACTCGGGCATTTAAACCCAGTGCCTTCTTAGATGGGTGGACCAATATGAGAAGAGGTTTCCACAACTAAATTGATTTCTCGTCTTTTCTAAACTCCCGGAGAATTCAAAGTCCAACAATAAGGGGCTTTAACAGAGTTTCAATAAACGAATTAGCTTCGTTATCAAGCGCCTGGGAAAATATTACTAGCAACGAGATTCAGCCGCACTGCACCACTGGTGATATTCCACAGGCTGTTGGTGTTCGATCGAATTGAATTAGAATTGCTCGAACGTATGTTACAGGAGCATAGAAACGATGTGATGAGAGCTGTGTACCTAGAGGGAATACGCAAAAATACCTGTTATATTTTGGATACCTGGTTCCATTTGTTTAATGGTCTCTCTTTGAAGATGGTACGTTTCAGCTACTTGGAATGAAAATATGGGCTGCAAAAACGTCTACATTATAATGATACCTATAATGTTGTATGTCTGTGAGAGTATTTAAGTAGTTAGCTTTTTTACGATCTTTAGTAACAAAGAAATACATGGTTTTCCTTAAATAAAACAGTTTGTTTTTACTTTTTAAAACTTTTGGTCATCGAATCATTACCAAATCCTTGGTTGTTATTGTTGTAAGCACTACGCAATCACTAATATATGCATAACCAGATTGGAACGTAAACAATGAAATTTAGCAAAAATATGTTTTTGACAAATTTGAAAATCTGTCTCAATTCTAATTCCACTTATCCAATACTGATGATACTGTTTAATAAATGAAAGATACACGAGTTCTTTGAAACGAATTCAAAACAATGACATAATGATGTTTGAGCCAAAACATTTTCCCGTATTGTATAGACAGAGGAATTTCTAATCAATTGCGAAAAGAGAGGAAATTAACTTCGTTTTGTTATTTCATTCACTCCAAACTCAGATCCTGGTAAAATCAATATCTAACGTGAAAATTGTAAGCTCGGAATTTATTCAGCGCAATGTTGCAGTTGCAGCTTGGAAAAGGAAGAAGTAGAATGTTAGTCTATAAATTATTTTGAAGTGATCTGCCGACTTAGAAATAATTTGATGCCAGCTGCTCTATACCATCTAGAAAGAGGCGAACAAAGTGAATCGATAAAAAGCTAAGAACTGCAAACGCTTTTGCTGATAGATTAGGTTCCACCCTAATGGTTTGTTTTAGTAGTTTCAAGGGCAGCAAGGTCATGGTTGAACCTTTCCCATTACTTATTCAAACTTGCAATCATCGATTTACGCCATTAACCCACCACATAACCACACTCGCTACCCTCGTTATTTGCCCATATTTCATGGCCATCGAAGGTAAGGCTGATATATGAAAAGTAAGTAGATTTTAATTAAGGGCCAAATATATCGAGTTTCATTAGGCCCCAACGTCCTGCCCTCAGGCATCCCAATTTATTTGGGGTCGGCACAATTTGTTTTCATTAGTATGAGATGTAAAAAGCGTGTTAAATTACCAGAGATCGGAATAAGTTGATTATACACATTTGTATAAATTCCAAGGAAGTATGAAATATGTGGAATATTTTTAAGTTAGAAAGAGGTATTATCCACTAATTAATGACTTCCGTGAGCTAAGGCAAATATAGTCACCTCTTTCGATCTCTGTAAATTACCTTCTCTCGATATCGCACAAGCGGTATTTTTTCTCCCAACTTGGCGACTCGCAAGATATCGATTGCGAAATGCAATTGGTCCGTAGAAGCCAAACGTTACCGGATACCAGCAGGTGGGTATCGATACCCATGGGAGGTAACTCAATGCTGACACGACCACGTCGACCCCGCTACTGAGCCGTATCCTTAGGTTACGAGTTTGCAGGTATATCTAATTATCTAGTTTTACAGCATAAGCCGGTACCATATTATCTGCTAATTCAATCTACTGTTTCGTAGGCCTAGTGGTCGCAAGTGCTACTGCTTAGCATGAGATTAGGCAAAAATTCAGGCAAATGTTGTGCAGATAGACGAGAATCCCTGTTAAGTAACAAATTAGTAGAAAGTAAGAATTTATCTAACCAAATCCCATCATCACACTCCACTCAGTAAAATGAAGTACAACAAGGTACCCGGTGAGGATGGCATAAGTACCGAAATTTTTGAAATAGGCGATCCTCCTCATTTCTGCCTGTAATAACTAATCTGTTCAATTTCATTCTTAAATCAGGTAAATTCCCGGATAGTTTCTGCTACTCCAATATAATTCTGTTGCATAAAAAGGTAGATAAGTCAGACTTGACGGTCTCAACAACCAAGAAGTTGATCCCACCTTCATCAGTCTACTCCGCACCGTGTGTTGAAAGAGCACTGCTTTTAGGTTACAAACAGCCGGACCATCATTCTTCATAGAAAAAGATGTAAAGCAAGGAGACCCGCTTTCACCTAACCTTTTTGTTAGCGCTCTTGAAGAAGTGTTCAAAAAGCTAACGGCTAGTTTGGAAAGGAGCGGAATTGAAATCGGTGGGGCGTGGTTAACAAACCTTCGCTTCGCTAACGACATTGTCGTATTCTCTTCCACGGCGGCAGAACTAGACCAACTCAGTAATGCAAGCCTTGAGGTTGAACTGGTGATGAACATATCGAAGACCAAACTGATGTCAAACACAACTAAGCATAGGATCAGAGTGAATGGCGAAAAATTGCAATATGTCCATGATACATCTACTTGGGCCAGTTAGTCTCTTTCCAAGACAGACAAGGAACTCGCAAGGCGAACCGAAAATGCCCGGAATAGCTACTGGTCCATGAAGGAGCTTATGAAGGGAAACCTTCCTTTGTCACTTGAAAAATCATGGACATGTGCATTCTTCCTATTTAGACCTATGGATCCCAGAATTGGTCTTTGACAAACATTCAATAGTCCAAGCTCAAGGTCTGCCATCGTGCAATGGAGCGCAGCATTCTGGGCGTCAAACTAATCGACCATGTACGTAAACACCACACTACGCTCCAAAACACAAATTACTGACGTTGCTCAAAAAGCCGCTAAGCTGAAGTGGGACTGGACTGGCCACGTCTGCTGCCGCATGCCCAATGCTGTGGGCCAAAATAACCACTTTCTGGAGCCCTGATACAGCCAGAAGGCCTCGCGGTAGACCTCGTAGAAGATGGCGGGACGAGCTAGACAAGACTATCGACCAGTGGTCCACATTGGCCTTGGATCGAAACAACTGGAAGTCATGGGGAGAAGCCTGCCCATCAGTGCGATGATGCAGGCTAACAGAAACACCTTAGCCAGGTCTGGCATAGTGTTTTTGGGTTTTCTATCAGGATTTTTTCAGTGACAGCCCTGTTGATGGAATTAGGCTCACCCCTTATAACCCAATAAAACTATAAATAGGCAAAACGCGGGTGTACTTACCTGCTATTAGGTCACCTCTGCCTAACCCTTTAGGAATAACAGGCGTGATGTTATGTTATGTATCTTTAGTATTACAGCATATAGCAGTACCATAGAACTTGCAATATTCTATATAATAATAATTTAGAGAAGGTAGCAAAATTTTATTTAGACAGGTTATGAGTGCTAACATTCGATTCAATTGGGGAAAGGGTTGTCCCTAAATTGGCGGTGACAGAATTGTGAGGGATGTTCAGTAGAAATTGGACAGGTGTCCGATATTCTGTTATTGTTGCCACCTATTCTATTTTTAACCGACTTCAAAAAAAGGAGGAGGTTCTCAATTCGGTTGTATGTTTTTTTTTTGTGTTTGTTACCTCATATCTCCGTCATTTATGAACCAATTTGAAAAATTCTTCTTTTATCTGAATGGATCTACTTCCCGATTGGTCCCATAGAAATTTCATCAAAATCGGTACAGCAGTTTGGTTTTGAAATCAAAATAGCTGGAAAAAATGTCATCCAAGTAAAATAAATTGCGAAATTGATACTTGACAAGGATTTGTGTGTGATACGATAACTAAAAAGGGTAAAAAAAAAGTTTTATCGTTGGGCGATATTCCAATTTTATAAAGGATTAAAATATAAGCTAACTGCATAACAACTGGGTCCGTTGCTAACGAGGCCCTCAGGTTTCAGCAAAGCTAATTTAAAATGATTCTGTAAAAAAATTGGCGCAGCGCTAATTTTCTCGTGGTCGTATCAGATTCAACCACATATTTCTTAATTCTCAAAACGAGAGGTTTTAATATTCGTAGGTTTCGTTTTAGTTAAGTGTTAGAAATGAAAACTTTTTCCATTATGAAATTAGTGTATGATAGAATGGCCACAAAAATCTCTGCCACAACTTTGTTTTTGACCACACATGAAACTATAAACTATTTGCTTTGCTTTGAATTTTCATGTATCAAACCACATACCGTGTCTGTGGGAGAGAATAGAATTTGCATCGAATTAATTCTGAACCACAAATCGCTAGGTTGGCCATACATTTTGAATCTGGGACACATTGGTACTCAGGGCATATGCATCCGATATTGTTGCATCTGGCTTGTTTCTGGTACCTTTGCTCTTTAAAACGGTCGTTTATTTGAGGTTTTAAGTACTGGCAAAAGAAAAGCAGTAAAATCCTTGATTAATGATCCGAAGCTCTTAGCCGTCGTAACTCGTCTTGTCAGGTCCTCCCCGTTCCGTGAGAACGCGAGAGTTTGATCGATAACGTCTCGGTACGATTAGTTTTTTCCGACAGTACTTTTCAGAATTCCGATAGAGATGAAACACGTGCCAGATTCACATTTTTTCGCACAAATTCTCAAATCTTTTAGATCTTTCCCATACCGTCGGGACGGATTCTTATAATAGTCTCCGAGGATCATATTTTCTAGCTTAATGCTTGGAGCATAGTAGTTGTTAATCTACTTTAATTCTTACTATGAGATTTCATTACACGTTTTTCGTCTTATTGTTGCTTGTCATGAATATTGTAGTGTATGAGCTAATAACTTGTCTGAAGTCATTAAAATCAACACGCTAGTGCGGTGCATAGTTTCTGCCACTGGTATTAAGCCACTTATGGATTGGTACGATTGGAATTTTATTTATGCAAAAGTGCATGCCTGTAAGCTATAGATTACTCCATTAAATATCTTCCATCTATTCTGCTCATTGAAAAGATTTCATTGAGGGCTTTATGTAATGGTGGATCCACACAGCCCTGCGGCACTGCCGGTGGCTTGACCACAAGCAAAGCCGCCAAAAAGCCGCCGGCAAACGCGGCAAGCGCGGCTGTGAATCGTACAAGTCATATAATTCAGTATTGTTTTGCTTGCCGTGGTTGATGCGAATTGTAACTTTTTATATGTAGATATCGGTTGCCAAGGGCGCATATCTGATGGTGGAGTTCTACGTAACACTCGTTTGTTTCATATGATATTAGATGAATCTACATACCTTACCACACTACAAACATTAGAAGGAAGACATACGCCAGTGCCTCTTTATTTCATCGGTGGTGCTGATGACGCATTCTCCATCAAAGAATACGAAACGATACCACTCTCATCGAAACCCGTGATCGAACTGTTCCCCTGCTGCCAGCGGCAGGCCGCGGGGGCCTCGCCGGCAAAATTCCGCCGGATTTGTTGCGAATGCCGCAAATAAAGCCAGGCCGCCGGCCGCTGTGTGGATCCACCATAACAAGGCAAACATTGATCATAAGTACAACAGAAAAATCTGTAGTATTCTGTAACAGTAAATTGTGATGACAATGTGGTAGACGATGATAAAGTATGATATAACACTCGTCATACGGGAAGTTGAATAACAGTAAACGACATTAAAACTGAAAAGAGCAAGAAGATTCACGCGTAATGATTTCTTAAGATAAGAACAAGTGACATACATTAGTAGGTCAACTGGTCAATTGTCGCTTTAGCGTATTTATCCAATTGGCTGATTGTTTCCTTGAACCGTGGTTCACTGCAGAATCTATTGTACATTCGTACGAATCTCAGATTGGAAGCGTAGGAGTTACGTTTGTCACGTAATTATGCGTACTTGCAAAACACGTTGGGGGGGCCAAATTACTCCTTTATGAGTGTTTTTGAATCGTTGCAGCAAATGGCTTTATCCGGCGACAGTTTATTTAAGTCCATTCAAAATATAGAATGGTGTTTAGAAACAGATTTTCGTCGAACATTCAAGCATTTTAATGATTGTGAATTTAACTCTGTGTAAGTTCAGGACAATATCTAGACAGTTCGACACATATTTCATGTTAAGAAAAACACAATTCGTTTGATAATTAATTCGTATGTAAAGTATATGATAAACAATACTAATTTGCCAATACAATCGCAGAAAGATTTTTCTTTTTCATTCAAATCTCAATCTTGCTCAGATTTCGGGCTAAAGACCTGCGTAAACACAGTACAGCCCACTCGATCCAATTTAGCGTTAATTGAAGACAGTAATAACAGTTCAGGCAGTGAAACCAAAGATTTAATTAACTTTGTAATCAGTTTGTAATGAGCGCTCAATGATTCCGCTCCGCTTCACTTTTAATTTCGAATAGCAATGCTTTACCGGCTCATTTCACCCGATGATCATGTTTGAACAATTGATAATAATTAATTATAATCATCATATGAGCCCATAAAGACACTCGCTTCATGTAAAAGACTGGTATTCAGCTGCATCCCGTTAGACTGGAAGCCGATCCTAACATATCTATGCGAACAGCGCTAGGTATATGATGATAATATGACCCCGGAAAAGTATCTATGGCTGCACGTAAGCCCCACCATAAACAGTCGTAGCGAATTATGATATAATAACTACCCTTTACATTAGTGATAGTAGCTCTTTGTATGGAAACAAGAGGACTTGTGTATATCCACGAGGCGCATTTTCAGCAGGGGACGTGTCTCGACTAAGACGATGATGATGAAGACAAATCTGCTGCCCATCATTTGATTTAATCAATAACCGTACAAATAGTCCAGAATTTTTTATTAATTAAAATAATAATACAAATATGCACAGATAAAAGAAGAAAAGTATTAAAGGGCGTCAAAAAATTCGTCCACATCGCTGTCAATAGGAATAGTGGCCAGAAGGCTGGCAGCATAGCCAGGTAAAAATTAATTAGCGGGAACCAGAGACGTTATTTATTACAGAGATAATATTAATTACGATCAATCGTCTGTAATGACCTTTTCCCGGATGACTAACTGTCGGATCAATTAAATTGCAAATGGAAATCTAGCATCAATTCAATTAAACAGGCGGAATTGTGTATATTACGCGTTATTGATCTTGTGCTGAGATTGATAGGACTCGTTTGTTCAGTGACTTCTCTTAAATTACTCCTTTTGTAGGTTCTTGATTGGTCTCAGAAAATATTGCTTGATGTAATTAGCTTTAACCTTTGTAATTGAGGTTCATAATACATTTGGGAACTGCGGAAGTAATCAGTGCAAATGATTCGTTCTTTGAAGAAATAAGGTGTAACTTGCGCTTGGCAATTACTTATTGGAACTAAATAAAACTTATACTCGTAGTCTCGTGGTCACATGTTATGTCGAAAACTATGTGAATGACAGTATTGGAACGAAAACGTTGCGTTGGACATTCAATTTCGCGTTCAAAACCTATTTAATACGGAACTTCAGACCTTCAAAAGTGTCAGAAACAAGTGTGTTTCGGTCATGTTGTTATATTAACTTTTCCAATAGCCAATTCAATTACAGTTTTGTATATTATTGATGGTAATAATAACTTAAGCTTTGCATAATGTAGTCTTTTGATTATTTTGGTTAACTTAATCCATCGGATCTACCGAACCGTGTTATTCACTAAATCTCGTCTAATTTAAGCGATCGGAAGCCTGTTTGTTCCATGTATGTCCGTAGACAGGCTTGACTCCTTACAATTTTCAGAATATCAACAGAGCCAAACATTTTAGGTTGGCTCATCATCGGCGAACTGAGGGCGGAGTACTCGCCCGACCAGCCAGGCCCAAAGAAGTGGCGCTCAGTGGTTCCTGCGCGCTTTCATAGAGAACGTGCGGCCACTAAATATGCCGCACATGGTGATGGGGCCCGACTGGAATGGCGGGCTGATACCAGTCGGTGGTGCGCGCGCATGTACTTGTATCTCCTGGGCCCCCGCCACATGGTAGTAGTAGGAGCAGTGGGTTTTTAGTCGGTTAGTGTCCGACATAACCCTCCGTTCGGCCCCAGACGGAGGGTATACATGAGGCTTTTCCCACTCAAAAAAAAAAGCTTGGCTCATCATAGGCCATCTCACTACCGTGGGTGTTATAAGCCCTAACTAATTTACCATATGAATTGAATTGAATGAAAAACTTAATTAAATTAACAAAACGACGGAATTTATATAACTTAAGTACAATTTCAATTAAAGCTATAATCAAAGTTGGACCCATTCTTGTGCGTAGGTCGCATAAAAACGAATCAATTTTATAACAAAATGGAATTGAAGGTACAAACGAGAGGCAAACACCGTGCCCCCTTTAAAGTGTAGCAAACAATGACAAAGCAAAGTACACTGAAGTATGAACAACTGCACGCCCTACATATTGACAAGGGCCGAGATTGCATTTGAGATTCTATAGCTTTTTTTTGTACTACAATATGGCTTAGTTAACGGTAGCGTATGTATTCAGCTGCTCTCACTTGCAAGTCTCTTCAAGATAATATTTTTCGTAAAATTTTACTTGAAGAGCCTGCTTCAAAGAAGGAAGGGGACATGCTTTTGATTCAATGATATTATAATGACACTTCTGGTCGAATATCGAAGTTTTCTGGTTTGTTATTTCGAATTTAAATTCATCTTCGATTGGGATGAATGTTTGTATTTGCCTAAAGACAGATTTTTGTTGTAGATGTGTATGTCGGCAGGCATTGCGAAGAGAGGGATAGATTTTAGCCAGGTCAGCCAAAAAAGGCGAGACACGGTTATTTCTAAGATCAGAGGTTTTAAAAAACTGACAAAGAGCCTCGACAGCAAATGCTTACTTAAAAAAAATACCTACTTTTGTGTTCCTGGGCAATCGCAACAAAAGAAATCGTCACACTTAATTAATCACTGCCACTAAAAACATTTTTTACTCAGTACAATCCTTTAATAGGCGAATCGAATCAGAGCCGTGCGAAATAACGAGAAAAACATTGTCATTTCGCTTTGTGAAATAAATTCCCATGATTTATTTTTTAATCAAAGCGATATTTTGATTGGATCCGAATCCCGGGTATTCTCAAATCATGATTGGACAAGATTCTTGATAATTTCGCCCTGTACATCCATCATCCATTCAATTCTCGTCGTCAGCGACCCGTGGCCCTTATTACACTGCTTTCTAACGGTATACACTATTCTCTTGCAATAATCACACTAATTGTATCAAATTACATATTTTTCTTTTACCTCCATTAATTCGGACCCGCTCAGTTACAATGTGAACATGCAATCATTTGTAAATAGGAAGAAGTAATTGAAAATGGATATAAGACTTGCCTCTCTGTGACGAATTTGAAATTACTTTTGTTTTGGCAGTTTCTGAGATGTATTTTTTTCGGATTCAGTGGCAAAAAGTGAGTAAACAGAACTCCGTATCTAAGATGGCTTGTAATTTTCGGTGTTTTACTTCGGAACAGATCTTGGAGTGTATGATAAAGTTGTGATTCATGTCCTCCCAGATTTTTTCGCATAGTAAATTCTGTAGAAATAAATTAAGATTATAAATAGTTAAAGTTTGTTTCATTAGTGGGAAGCGACTTTATACCCGTGTGTCAAAAGTTATATTTAACACGTTCCCATGGGATAATTTCCGACCATAACGCGAGCGAAGCCGGGACAAAAGCTACATAGTTTGCTTATAAATATTTGCCTATCATAACAAATAGACCTATGAATTCAATCAGAATTGGAATCAGATAACGCTTAACTCACGTTGTAAGGTAAACATATCACAGCACGATCGCCGGGTACTGGAATTTGATCTAATCCTCTACACGTGCCTCCTGTGACATAAAGGCAACGGTAAAATAAATAATACATAGAATTCAGAATCCATTCCTGAAACACAAATATCGTTTGGGTTACAAATCACGGTGGCACAACCTTCAAGTTTTGCCGAACAAGTTTCGCTCCCTCGCTTCAATTTTCTCGTATAAGTATATCTGAAGAGGCAGATGCGCAGACATACGTTACATAAAACGGACCGTCCCGTTAATTCGTCCCGTTGCAGTTAGCCGCTTAGCTGTGCACATTGCACAAAACGATGGGATGTCCGTTATAGCGCCAGGACTGATATAGATCACACTATTATACCACCGTTTCAGCCTTGAGTTTTTGCCACTGTACTAAGTTACTAACAATTTGTATGTGCATGAATTGCATGTTCTTTTGTGCGTAGCTTGTGAGAACGTAGATTTCAGCTCATGCTTTTTTGTCTGGATATTGAAATTGATATTATAGTTTTTTTGTGCGACTATAAATTAATAGTTCCTTATAGTTTAATTCAAATTATTCTCACCAAAGTGTTTCTATTGATTTGAGTGGTTTTTTTTGGGACATGTCTGGGTTCACGAGTTTTTAAACTGACTACCTACAACTTTTTTCTCTTTTTCTCGAGACTCTTTTATTTTACCATCAGTTTCTATTGTCATCTTGATATTTTGAACAACCATTTCCTGCGTCGTTTGTGCGCTTCTGACACCTGAAAGGAACACGCAATTACTGTTATTGTTTGCCTCTGGGTCTCGGAACTTAGATCACGACCCTACTTGGTCTACTGTTGGCCGTCACTCCGTCAGTGGCCCGTGCGCATTGTCGTTGTCACCTGGTGTGGTCGGTGGCGCATGACGCCTGCGCCGGCGCAGTGCCGCCATGGCGGTGTGGTGCGGCGCGCGCATTCGTCCGCTCGAACGACGCGTCTATTCCATCACTCTTGTGGTGCGTTTATGTCAATTATTATTTATTGACCAATTTACGTCAGCTGCGTTGCGTGCGTGTTATTTTGTGTGTGTATTTTGTCGTCTAGGACCTGTGTGCTTGGTTCTGGGTTTATATTTCGGGCAGGAAACGCTGAAAGAGTTTGTTTTTAGAGTTAATTTATGGATGTTATCTTAATCCTTATGTTTTTCAAAAGGTTGAAAGAAATATTCTAGAAAATTACAGAAAAAATCTAATTACTATTTTATTCAAAGAGTTCTTTTTTAAGTTTAGGTTGTATGTAATATAGAATTGTAAAACCACGGTGCCTGTTTGTCTACGCCGTTTTCAAGGATCTTTTCTCCATAAATCGATTTTAATAGCCGTCAAAACGCCATAAACATTATTGACATGACATCTAAATTATAATGGGAGTGTTTGTTTCTTCATGTCCACTTAAAACACGAGAAACAAGATATTTCTCAAGTTTTATACTGAAAGATGATACGGTAATATTTCTATTAGAAGACTAACTTAAGTTAGTATAAAAGACAAATAACTAACGGATCTGATGATCTTCATTTCTTGGCAAGTTACCCGCCAAGTCTCAGGATTCGATTATATCTATTCCCAAGTTACGGTCACGAAGCAAATTATCTCAGTATCTTGAAGCTGCCATACGGAAGTTTCTTCATTTATAAATTGTGTTTTATCTCCATTCAAATCGCGTTGATTGAAATATTATCCAGGTATCGGATTTGGAATCCTATTGTGTATTATTGATGATTTATTCTCTTGGGTTAAAGAAACTTTGATGTCCGTAGCGGCTTTCTACTAACTTTTCGCTTTATATTTTCGTCTAAATTCTCGATAGTAATGTTGGTTTCTATGATATTATAAGTTGTTTTCAGTAATTATTTCCTCACTAGTATTATTACTTCTATCATCCAAGAAATTTTAAACTTCTGTTTCTTGGTTGTTGGTTTTAGTAGAGGTAGCGGGTATATCTATTCCTATTTAATTTACTATAACAGTTACCCTTTCCCTTGGTTGAGTTTAACGTTCTATGAACTTCAATGCCAGTTGTTTTTGAATAATAACATATTTGATGTTTCTTTTATAGCTGAATCTGCTTTACCGTTGGGGAGTACCTAATGCAACTCATCATTATGACGTGCATAATGTCTAGTATGAGGTTCATAAAGAACACTTCGTTTCTTTTATAATCTCTCCCGTAGTTTCATATTCCATGAATGGAACGTAATGAGATGCTACCAGATTGATGAAAATAAAAAATTGTATCAGTGTAATAGTTAGAATTCATACGATTGTTATCTGTAGTCATCGCAGCATACGTATCGTAGGTTGTCACGGCATGCGAAAATACAATCATATCATCGTATTTTTCTTCGAGGTTATTACCCTTGTACCGTTTCTGTTCGTTCATTGAATTCCGTCCAGTATTTTAATTTCTTTAAGTGAGGTGAAGCGGTGAAATGATTTCTCCATTCTCTCTGGTGTCCTTTGAAGCACTAAGCTTTTAAGTAAATTGCTTGTAAAGCGTTCATTGCCTTTGCCTGTTTATAATTTTATTGTGTTTGTTTCATCTACTAGAGGTAAATGAATATGTGATTTTGTTGTACCTTGTGTTAAATGTGTGAAATGTCCTTCGCGTTCATTGCTTTTTGCATTGTTTTGTTCATGACCAATTTAAGTAAAGTTGTTCTTGCGATTAGCGGATTAGACTTTAATATTATCATTACCTTCATATTAGTCTACCCACTGCTTATGGTACTAGGTTTCAAACAGACATTATTATAGTAAAAAAAACCGAACATGGTCATCATTAAGTCTAAGCTTCCAATAATTACTGATCTTAACTGGCATGAGAAAGACTACATAAAATTATCATTAATTTTGCACCCATTAAGATAGATAACCTGAAAAACTAACGATTTTATCGGGCCACCATTTACGGATAAAAGCTTAAAGGAAAGTCTCCATTTTGCTTATAAAAACTACGTTCTTATTGAGCTGGTATTGGGTCCATCAGCGTACCATTATCGATAAGTAGATTTGTCGGCCCTTCGTGTGAACGAAATAGAGCGCAAAATTAGTTTTTTTTTCCGTCTGTTGACGGATAAGCTGGCGGGTCGCCGATCGAGGCGTGAAATCTTAGGGCACGAACACGACTGTCGACAAATCTGCGGTATTAATCCCCATTGGTTTTTTAATACCATGAAATAGATTTTCGTATGGGAATAGTGATGGCAAAAACACAACTCATGTCGTTGGATGTCAATGACGGCGATACATTTATTAGTACGAATATTTTTGGCAACCCTGCTTGAGTAGACCTTTAAAATTATAATTGTTTCAGTGCATATACTTGCATGAATAATACGAATAAAGCAAACGCTCTCGAAAGTAGATAGAACGATTTAAACAAGACTTCAAACGGGAACATAAAATACTGAACTGTTACTATTGAGAAAAGCGGCACTTAATTTATTTAGTTCACGTACTCCCACTTTTCTCATAAGTATCTATTCAATTCTAAAGAGCTTTATTTATTTGCTTTCGCTGGTAGACGTTTTATCAGGCATTTACGATACACGAGCTGAAAAGGTCCCAGGCCCTAAACATCTGGTTAATCGTTAGTGAAATCGGCAATCCAATACTTAGCTGTAATCGTAGTAGAGTCTTCGAATGTTTCAATGGTGAATTAGCATCAGTAGAAAGCTTAAAACGAGTCCTAAGGTCCAGTCACGACAACAGTTTACTAACATAATTTAGTTAAAGATAATGGTGCGGTACCGGCTTTGGGATTCTTGTATGGACTGTAATGTAATGCGTGGGCTGGTAGTGGGCGTTTGTGAAACTGAGAAACGTTGATGGGGCGACAATGTTGGGGCTGTCTCCTTGGCAGTTTAGTTTCCCTATTGTTGAAATATCCGTTTCTTAATATGAGAAAATAGGCCTAAAGTAAGCTGATCGTCTGCACAAGATAAATAATTACACCAACTCGTATTTTGTTCAATCAAATGTCTTCAGCGTCAAGTTTACCTTTCATTCATGAATGTAAACGTAAAATATTCATTTGTAGTTGTAGTGGCCAGTCAGTCAGTAGTCACGCAATGTGGATTTAATGAATATTTGATCGTCTTCCAATATTCAATGTTTATATTGCTTAAAGTTCAAGTAGCTAATGGTTTAATCAAGTAATCAATCTTCTCTGGGTTGTTGTTTGATTCAGGTGGGTTACAATGATCTGTTAGTGCAGGAATGTTCTAGTACTATTCCGAGAGTGGGTAAGAGATGGCCATAGCACAACACAGATCCATAACACAGATCATGGTAACCCCCCAGGGCTTTTTTTGGCAAAGTTACTTCCTGTTTTTTTTTCCTTCCGCATCCAATAACATGGTTTGGAGGACAATTGGCCCAAACATCGGCCCCTGAGGCATTCCTCCCAAAATTGTTATAATAGTCTTTGGTCGTCGAAACGAAGGATTTCTTTCTATCTATTCTAATTTTAATTTCGTACTGACATTTTTTCAGCTCTATTTCAAGCTACCTAAAGGCCAATTACTAATTAAATCCTTTTGCTACTTCCAGATAGAGCCAAACACAGCATTCTTACGAGCGGCGCGCGCCGGTCAGCTCGACACAGTAGTCGATCTTCTCGACTCAGGCGCCGTCAAGGATATAAACACATGCAATTCGGTAAGTTTACAATACTTTCTCTACAGTTATAATAAGATCAGTCCGTAAACGTCCATTGTTAGAGATGAGTACGCGCATGCCACCAGCATCTTCATTCTATTCATCTTCTTAATGAAATCCACAGATCTGCAGTTATTATTCTATGTTGAGGTCGAATCTTTGTTTGGTCGGGAAGCGTATAAATCTGTCCCAAACGGAATCTTACTGCTTTCTCTGTCTATAATAGCTTACTTTCGTCTCAAGCTTCTGAAGGTGGTTTCTGATGGGGTCGATTATCAGTCGGTATTTTAACACGACTGCTACTTATCTGGGTTTCCTTAAACTTCTTAACTGGACGAACACTGAAAATATTTGTCTTCTCAGTTACTTAAAATCGAGATTTGTCATGTACAGATGGACAAAGACGGTTATTATTTACTCGCTTTAACAACATGAATTACATCTAGAAATTTACCATACCGTGTAGCATAACATTATTTACTAAATGTAACACCGTTTAGTATAAAGTAAGCAATCCTATAGATTTATCTTCCGTTTCCTCTAAGTAGATCATTGATCGTAATTATCACTGCGCACTGTCAGGTACCGCTTTTAGTATTTCTAGTTTATGGTTTATGGCCACAGTCGTGGTAACCTGACCTAATAGGCTCTTAGTGTCTAATTCTTGGCCATTTACTGGCAATCAAACTCGAGTAATGGACCCGTAAACACTGTTTGACTCCTTCATATTTTTCTCAATTGTAGGTACTTGTATTCTTAGTTTCGAAAGGTTAATCTTGGGTATTATTAAAGGTTCTTTGTTGAACATTTTGTTTTCGGATACCTTTGACCTCTTCTGTAAGTATTTCATTAAATATTAGGCTATTGTTGAATAGAGCTTTCTTGTTAAACATATTTTCAGTGAAGATCAAATCTCTGCCATTCTCGATCTTTTTTAATTCCATTCTGTTATCTTAATTGTTTGTATTGTTATAACATCTTCCAGTAAAGTAATTGCTTTGATAACTAACTTCCTTTCATAAAGGATTTTCATATTATCTTCAGATTAATCTCAATCCAATCTCGGGATAAAACCTGGGATTAGTCCTATAAACGGAGCAGAAAATAAATGGGACTAGAAACAAGCTATCAAGTGATAAAACGGCTTTATGAAATTATTTTACTGTAGAAATATGGATTTCTAACAAAGTTAATTGTGTGGCCGTTTCTAGACATATCACAATTAATATAAAATCCGGTTTCCACGGTAAACAAAAGTTCTACACACAATGCGAAATAGTTGTTAAACATTTTAACCCACTCATAAAATAAAACAATGTTTTGAAACCCTGAAGGGGGGGAGGTAACGTTTTGTCAGTCATGACTAGAGATTTGATACGAGTAACATGTTGCTAGTTTTATCAACCTGTTGTGATGTTCTCACTGCTGGAAATGAGAGGGAGTGGAACATAATTCATTAAGTCTTCGAATTGTCGGTTTTAGGACGTACCGGTTTCTTCGTGATGTTGTCGTTCACCGTTTTGAGAACCTTGGTAATTAAATATTACAAACTATTACGACACGTAAGTTGCCACCGTTGCTAATGTTGACAGCGACACTGCAACACTCCATGTTGTTCTGAATAAATTATTTTTCATTCTGAATCTGTCTGAATTTCCTTACGGCTGTACAAACATGTTGTACAACAATGTTTTGCAACTTTTGTTCCCACGTACACGGACCTCAGGTCCTACATTACGGAACGCAGTGTTCTTGGCCCCAAGTGATTCAAAAACCGTGTTACCCTCACTCCCTGAGTTTAATCTCTTGGGAGTTGATTATTGCAACGGTAACGACGCAAATTGAATGAAATGCGCACACGCATAAACGTCGTACTGTTACAGATAGTAGGTAAGTACCCGCGTTTAGGGCTGGCGGAAGCTTTCAATAAATGACCATTATAATGGGAAACGTAATTAGAAAAGTAAGTAGTAGTAGTATAGAAAAGTAATTTAGTTGCTAATTTGTTGTAATTACAAAGGATTGATGGTAACTGACGGAAAACATTTATAACTAAAACTCAAAGCATTTATTTCAATTAGACCATTACAGGCACTTTTGAATGTCAAAAAACACAAAAAAAAAACTAAGCTACAGTCCCAGTCACAGGGCATAATAACTTGTGAAAGTACTGTAGTTAGGAGTATCTTTCAATTATAAGATATATCAGAGTTCCCGGAAAACCTGCCAGTTCTTTCCGTCTTCTGCTAATTGTTTCAAAAATATAAAATAAATAAACATTTGCTAGGTACCGATTTAAAATTCGACGCGACTTAAATAAAATGACTTTATTTAAAATGTTGGTCAAGCTAGTAAACCTGTCAAGGAAAGATTTAAGATGCAAGCTCTCGTCTTATTCTCCAATTGCATAGTAATAGTAGCTCTTGCCAACCCTGGCCACCGTCCACGCCATCAGATACCCGCTGATACATTGAGGACATCCCGGCAGGTGGGTAATCATCATCATAAAAATAGATAACAACTATTCGTTGCATCTATTCGCATTATACATTTCATGGTCGACATTTACAATGAAATAGGGTTTTTGTTGTTGACTTATGTCATAGGCTAACAATACACTTGTCTGTGGTCGGCTTTCATGGAATTCATGGTTTTATTGTGTGAGAACGAGGTACTGAAACTGAATACATGTTTGTTTTCATGTAGGTTTGTACTGGACTTAATTTGTAGAGCAATATGATCGTAATTTTAATGAAGGGTAACGCAATTAACGGGTCATGGTGTTTTTAATTCTCATGTCATGAGCATTCAGATCCTTTAGGATAATGTTGTATCGGTTTGTTGCTGTGGGATTGGACAGCAAAGTTCTCTTCTTTGAAGATTCGGTCGAACCGGTCGAGCTGCGGACAATTTACTCTGACAGAGAATATACTGAAATAGCTGACAGAGGTCGGTGTCCGCAGCTTGTCCTTACTAGCCTAACGGAACGAAGCAATCATTGATAATTTTAGGTAGCTAACTGCCAATCAGGGAAATAGAAATTATGTTCTCTTCTATAAAAAAAAGAAAGAAAAAGTATTTATTTGACTCGCATAGGACAAAACAATAATAGAAAATTAAATAAAAAGAAACACAAACAAAAAAGGACATAAAATGAACTGGTCCTGCACGTGGCCAAAAGGCCCGAATGTCATATAACGTTAGTTGATAAAATCTCCCTGCTCAAAATCACCCGTCGATGGATCAATTTTATCTATATTTTTTCAATAAAAAATAAAGTAAACAAAACGAAATACGAAGGTAGTTTATACTAGGTAGTTAGTTAACTTAGTACGCACCTAATCGAGTCGATAAATTAAATTTTCTCTCGGTACACTGAGCGATAAACGTTCGACATCGTAGTCGACATATTCTAGATTTTCATTATCGGAGTAGAAACTCGATATTAAACCTAAGTAATGAAATTGTATTTATTACTTGCTACTAATTAGTGGTGCGGCTGAGCTTTCATTTTCTGGTTGTTAGATCGAAAGTTATGTGTTGAAATGGCTATAAATATTAAGCTCAAGTGTGGAAAATCTCAATTGCATTGATTTAAAATAATAAAGTCACTTTTTCGACATTACTATATTCATAACTAGTAAAACATATGTTAGCTAGGCTATTAAGCATGATATAATTATAATTTATAGCCTATAGCACCCACGAATTATGTAACTTCCTGTTCCTACCAGTGAAAAAATGTTTTGAATCGGATCAGTAGTTATGAAGATTAACCCCTACATACAAACTTACAAAAAAAAAATTACCTCTTTATAATATTAGTATAGATTAGAAAGCACATAATGTTAAGTCTGCTATATTATGCTATATGTTCGTCATATTATATTTTTTTTTTGTCTTGGTGTGGACATGTAATGAGGAGGAATGATCGCATCTTACTAAAAGAGTGATGGATATAAATGCTGATGGATGGAGAGGTAGAGGAAGGCTAAAGAAAAGATGGATGGTGTAAGGAATGATATGAAAGAGAAAGGAGTAAATGATGCCGTGACGGTTGACAGGGGAAAATGGAAGAAGAAAACGTGTTGCGCCGACCCCGAGTAGAATGGGACAAGGGCAGGAAGAAGATGATGTTGAGTATGCAATGGCTAGATATAATTGTATGTTCTTGCAATACAAACAAGGCAAGAACATTCATTGTGTTATTTACATTGCCAAGCAGTTGAATTTTTCAGACGCATGAAGCAAATCATTGAGATCGTGAGTGGTACTCTATTATTGATGTGCTAAATGATAGTCAATTGCTCGACGTAAGTAGTTTTTGTTCGTTTCTATAAGCATTTCCCTTCCGCATACGCCTAAAACGAACTTAAACACAACTCAAATGTACAACCGCACAGAAGCAAATAGCAAACATTAAACATTACAAAAAAAAAAAAAAACTTATTAAAGAATATTAATAACAAAATACAAGACCTAAATAAATGAACCGTAACGATCATCGACCTGTAATTAAAAAAAAAAAAAAAACAATATTATCCATTGTGTGTAAACGGGCTTCGTTTCAGGCAGTGTTCCGCTTCAGTAGAGAGTTAGGATCGGTTTACACTAGCGACTGCCATCCGCGTCAGATGATCTTGTCGCAAGATCGATTATGTAATCGATGCGTGGAGAGGTGATTTGATATTGCTGTTTATTTTGCAACTTGTTGAATAGCCTCGACTGCAACGTTGGTCTAGTGAACTCTAGTGGTAGCGCGACTGCTGAGCAGGAGCGTTTGATTTCCAGGTCGGGGAAGTGATATTGGGTTTTTAAGTCATATTGGTCAGTTATGGTCGCTCAACCGATTGTAACTTTTAAATGGAAATATACAGAAAACTTAACAGTTTCACTGTCTGCGAAGTAGACACAATAGTTAAACAATTGCAGTGACCCATATGTGGGTCATAAAAGGGATCTATACCTACTAATATTATAAAGCTGAAGAGTTTGTTTGTTTGGTTGAACGCGCTAATCTCAGGAACTACTGGTTCGAATTGAAAAAATATTTTAGTGTTTAATATCTCATTTATCGAGAAAGGCTATAGGGTATATAACATCACGCTACGACCAATAGGAGCGAAGCATCAATCAAAAATGTTACGCAGACGAAGTTGCGCGGGTCAGCTAGTTTTGTAAAAGAATGAATAGATTGGTGGGGTTTACATACTATAATCTCGCTAAATCGTCGGTCTTGAAGACTTGATCGCAGTAATTTATCTTCCATATCTCAGTGCCATGTCATCACTCATCACACAGGTACCACTAACGTTTTGTTGCCGTGTTTATGTGAACAACTTACATAACATCGTCATGATTTTCATACAAATTTTCATTCTGTAAAAGGTATGAATATAAATGAGCTGTGTAGGCTGGGTTTTGAGGTTATTATTAAAGGAACAAGGTGTCGCGTGTATGTAACGTGTTTATCCGGGATCCAGGTCACAAAATGTGTCTTAGAATGTCGTTTTGAAATGGGATTGTATTATATTTGATATTTTATTTGAAATGAAGCAGTGTTTTGGTTTTCAACAACCTGTATTGTCCCAATGCTTGACAAAGATATCCCCCATAGCCTTCGACTCATAGTTATGTGCGTTTTTCTTCGGCCAATCTCGTAGAAAGTCATCCGTGGTTATTTAATAACTTTGGTTTTCCGTAAAAAGAGGTATTTAAGCGGAATGTGTATGAATGTAAAGGCACAAAACAAAATCTTAGCAGGTTCTTGTCTCCGAAAAAATGATCATTTAATAATCAATCATTTTCATCAAATTCGTAAAAAAATACGAGGCCATAAGATCGAACACACTTTACACGTACACTACGTCATAATAAATGTTTCAATGTATGTATAACATTTCCATAAATAGTCCAAGTCTAGATATCTGAAACGCACGTCCATACATTTGAATAAATTCTCTTCTTTGCACCAATGCAATGTTCGCTCGCTACGTTTGTAATGGCATTTTAATTGTTCGGCACAATTGCTATGGTCTTTAGCTTATTTTCTGATAGAATTGTAACATAGAAGACGTGTAGAATTGTATTGTTATTTTAGATATTTACTTTGCCACGATGTTAAGATAGTTTGTAGCGAAATTGTGGTGAAATATTAATGGCGGGCAAGCTCCGCAAAATGAGATTTAGCAAGAAATACTAATACAAATGGAAAAAAATACTAATGGTAATTTATGTTAAGTAGTCCTAGTCTGTAGGAAATAAATTATTAACAATTTTTTAACCGATTTAAAAAAAAAGGAGGGAGTTCTCAATTCGGTTGTATTTTTTTCGTGTTTTTTACCTCATATTTTCGTCATTTATGAACCGATATGATAAATTCTTCTTTTATCTGAAAGGATATATTATACTTCATTGAAATATCATCAAAATCGTTTCATTAGTTTGGTTTTTAAATCAAAATAGCTGGAAAAAATATGTCATCCAAGTAAAAGAAATTGCGAAATTGATACTTGACAAGGATTTTTGTGTGATACGATAACTAATAAAAAGGGTAAAACAAAAACTTTTTTGCAAACAAATAACCGACTACCGAAAAAAACACAAAATGGTGGAAAATAACTTTTGGAAGTCGATGGCAAAAAAGTCAATGAAACTAACAATAGTCACCAACTTCCGAAAGTAAATTTATTTTCCACAATTTTTTTAAGGAGTCTGTTATTTTTTTGCAAAAAAGTTTTATATTACAGAATTTAACAAAAAGAGTAGATTTTAGAAGATTTTTGTGACTGTGCTAGTTAGCTTTTGAAACGAGGAAATCCTGGTGGTGTTTTGGTTGTTGAGTTAAGACATCATTATTTTTCTCCATACTTATCTGTATTTCATCATCATCTGCCTAGCCTTTTCCCAACTATGTTGTGGTCGGCTTCCGGTCTAACCAGATGCAGCTGAATACCAGTGTTTTACATGGAGCGACTGCCTATCTGACTTCCACAACCCAATTAGTACTGGGTAATCCGATACCCCTTGGTAAGACTGGTTGTTAGACTTTTGGGCCATTGACAACCTGTAACGACTGCCAAAGATCTACAAATGACAGCCGGGACCAATGGCTTAACGTCCGAGGCACAGAGGAAACTCGGTATGTAATGGGTGGTCACCCATCCACAGACCAACCTGGGCAAGCGCGGCTTAATCTGAAGATTGATCCGAGCGGCTGTTATAACTTAGCCACGAGCTCCTCAATATCTGTATATATCTCTATTTACAGCAGTAAATATATTTTGAAAAGCTCAAACATAAAGACTTACCGCTTATACAACGAGAACTTGTAGCGATAATAGTTCGGAGTCTTCCGTCTATCCGGAAATTGGCCTGCAACCCGTTACTCCTCATCACACAGTTAATTGAGACAGACCGAGGCTTAGCTGCTAACAGTTTTGCTGAGCCAAACCCAAACGTAGACCATTTATTACAATTAAACCATTTAAGGGGACTTTAAAATGGTCATGGGGTAAATTAAATCTGTTACTCAGTTCAAGCACAGAATACATAATAGTACAGGTTCAAGGCAGTGTCAAAGTGTCCTGAATTTGGCCCAGAACTGAAACTATTGGGTTATTGAGTTTTCTCAGTAGCAGCCCTGGGTCTGAGAATTGTCCCCGTTGATGGTAATAGGGTCGTACTTCATTACATGCTGATACAATGTGGGTATACCTACCTTCTCCACCTCTGTATAAACCCACTGGGGAGTAAATGTCTGCGTTTATTATGTTCTCACTGTTTACAAACACCAATAACTTGACTCAATTTGTTCCTAAGTGCTCAGACAGACAGTTTTATTAAATGGTTCAAGTGCAACCTGTATGCGGAACTGTCAGCCGGTCGCGTCATCCAATCAGAATGGCTGGCTGGTGACATAAGGGGGCCACGTTCAAGGTCCATGGATATTTCTGTCAATTGTAAAAGTGTTGGTCATGGATGTAATAGGTATTGTTATTGTTTCTATTTGTTCCATGGTGTGCTGCTTAAGATATTTTACATAAATTACGAATTACCACAACATCAAAAATAAGATTTATCAACCATCATTGACTTAGTCCTTTCTTTAATAACTTGTAGGCGGTTTCAAGTCTAACCGGATACAGCTGAACTAGTATTTTACATAAAACAGAGCGACTGCCTATCTGAACTCCTCACACAACCCGGTTGCTGAGTACGTAATCCTAAGACTGATATCGACCAAAAACAAGAAAATTTAGAATAGGTGTTTTTTAATGGAATTGTGTTCGTGATTATTTGTGTGTGCACGTTTTAGTTAAACATCGTTTTTATTACTTAGATATACATCAAACTATTTATGGATGTTAAATCATAATCATTTTATTCGCTCTGTTTCACTTTTGATGCTGTGTGAATTTCAATAGAGTGCTATTATTTGGAGCGAGACGTTTGAGACAATGTAGTAAAAATTACCAAAACATAACATAATGTCACGCTTGTAATCTCTGAAGGATTAGGCAGAGCTGTATCTGTCTGTAGTACGCCCACATTTCGCAGTATATCATTGAATATCTATGGAATTTGGAGCGAGCATAGGCTTGCCCATGGCAATAGTGCTATCGCCCGGGCATGAATCCAGACTCCGGGCCGGGACTCCTTGTGAGATCAAGTAACTGGTCGACATTGGAAATCAAAGAACCCAACTAAAACTTCGTGCTCATCAGTAGCGCTTGCAACCACTAACGAGCTCAAAACATCTACGCAAAAACGTTTTTAGGACGAAACCTTCCAAATCGCCTTTCACATTTTATCTAGCAACAATCTCTTTGTTAATTACCTATTGTGCTCCCAGTTCAGCATCCATCGTAAGCTATTGTTCCTATCAGTCTGAAAACCTGTTCTGTTTTTCATCATTTCCGATACCTACAACTTAGGCTCAATCTACACAGCCGCGTAATGGAATGGAAGCGACATTTTGCAACGAAATTGTACATAGCATAATGAACTTTATGTCAATTGTATAACATACAAACTAAATACGAGCCGAAAAAAGGTCGCGCGTCTTCCGGGGAATCCTCGCGCATTCTCGAGAATTCCCCTAGCTACTGTCGGTGCCGTCTGTAGAATCCGCGGGAAGTGGCCAGAACGGAACAACTAGGAATCAAGTGGAGTATGCAAAAAAAAATACTGTGGTTTAGTAAGGCCTTGTCTTTAACCCTTTATAGGACGGCTCATACAAAGTGGCCAGTAAACTGGACAGTCACTTGAAGGTCGTTATCTCATAGTTTTTTATTTTAATATTGAATCTTATGAACATTTACGACCCGCGTTAGAGCACACTGGCCCGTCAACTGGCCAGCGTTCAAGTTCGTCGCGCGAAATCACAGATTCGCGATTTTTTTCAAGATGGCCTGTGTACTGGCCACCGTACACCCGCGCATGAACATTTGCTGTCATCGCGTGTATACGTTCCGTGTTTTCAAGTGTTACGGTAATAAAAAATCATGTCTTCTTGGAAAAAGTAAGTGAAACAATTATTTTATAGTATATACCTTGACGTTATGTGCAAACGTAATTGAAGACAATAAGAAAAACATGTATTTTTGGAGATTGAATACAAACCGGTCTGGTGAAAAAATATAACCCAAAATTTGCCAACCTAACTTTGAGCTATTGTTTTGAGTTTTTATTTTCGAGTAATAACTATGAACCTTATCGTTTTGCAACAAGTATATAAGCATTTGTTATGATATAATAATACATTTACCATAAACAATCTTGTTCGGTAGTTATAATCTATTACTATGAATTTTTGGTAAATTTTTTCGCCATTTTTTGCATGGGTGCAGGTACTAACGAAAATCGTTGTGTAATAGTTTTGCATTGTAATTTCCTCATTGTTTTAGACACTCGTACACTTATCGGGAGTTGGAGTCACTAGATGAGGACCAATGGAATCAGTTCGTGGGTATAGCAGATGACCAGGCCACACAATCAGACGTCGGTGGTGATTCTGATGCTGATGATTGTTTCGACGACAGTGTTACTTTGAATTGCATCTTGAGCACACGTAGTCGAAATAATAGATCAGGTCGTGGACATCGGCTTCATCACAACCTCCACAGGAATTTTTGTTTCTGCCACCACCACCTATCCCACCATCGCCACATTCACAGCCGCCGCTATCACTGAACCCGACAAAGTATTACGAGTTAATTTCTCCCGAAGATACAGGTCCTCAGGAAAATTTAGTAAATGAAGATCTAAATAAGTGGAGTAATAAAAGATTTCGAGATCCACCAGTGTACAAGAATTGTACCTTCAATAATTACGTACTCATATAAACCGAAGCTGATCTAAATTCACCGTTGAAAATATTAACCCTAGTCTTGACACCTTTCTTTTTCAATCTCATGATTACAGAAAGTAATAGATATGCCACACAGTGCCAGCAGACTCTAAATATAACTGAAGAGGAGTAAAACCTTTTATAGGAATTCTGATAATTTTGGGATTCTATAATTTACCTTCAATGCGGCATTATTGGTCGCAAGATAAAAACTTTCATATCGCACCCCCGGTGCGACACTGTCACTTTTGCAAAAAATGCAAAAATGAGTTAAATATCTAAAAATGATCCTAAAGCACCCCTTTACTCGGTGCGATAACGTTACTTTTGTAGTACGCATAGTTTCCGTATGAGGGCGTGAGTGTCATTGCCGTTTTGGCGCGAATCACGCGTCGCTAGGAGCAACATCGTTTTATTGGTCAGTAGTGCGCGGTCCCCCCGCCAGTGAAAGTGCGTCTTGGAGCTACACTGTTACTAAGGTAATTGTGACATAATATTTTTTTGATTCTGGAGCAGTAGTGACCTAAGATACAGTTGTGACATTATTTCCCCAATATTTAACTATCTTTAAATGTTTAGTTTTGTACTACAAAGACCTTTGTTGATAAATGACTTTGTTTCTCCAATCCTTGCGTTTTTAAATAAATGTGCCACATAATTCACAAAAATCACCTGGTCTTAAACTAAGGTTTTTCTTTGTACTACGAGAGCCATTTTGACAAGTAGGTAATAATATTGCTTGTAATAATGTCGTATATTTATTTATTAAAGCTCGAATTAGTTTTGGGTTAACTAGCTGTGGTGATTGTATGAACAATTTATTTATTTCGATCTTTTTTACTTGTTTTCAGTTGTTTCTTGAATTGAATAAGATGTTGTCTCGGGGTAAAAAACTAGTATTACT
Source organism: Standfussiana lucernea (assembly GCA_964057025.1). NCBI lineage: Eukaryota > Metazoa > Arthropoda > Insecta > Lepidoptera > Noctuidae > Standfussiana > Standfussiana lucernea. The sequence continues at coordinate 6,437,654 of OZ059809.1, forward strand.
GACACATCTAACATCATCCGTTGAAAGAAATGAATCCGTCGAATCTTCAGTTCCACCTTCTGAAATCAATCAAGATGGCAGTAACTCTGTTTTACCAACTGTAAACTTCCCACCTAGTAATGCTGTTATTGACGTCGAAAATTCAACAGAAGAACAAGAACCTGGATGTCCAACTGGTGACTACTCTGGTACCGATTCAGGTGACGATTTCAAGCCTTCATCTAGTTCGTCTTCATCCTCAAATAGTTCCTCCAGTTCAAGTAGTTCATCTAGTTCATCTAGTGATAGTAGCTCTGAGAATGAGGCTGTTGATGACCAAGAATCAACAACATCACCAAAGAAAAGGGGTAGAAAACGTACTCGTAATCCTAATAGCTGGAAAAAAAATATTGCAAAAAAATTAAGGAATTCCGGTAATGAATATCGATCAATTAAAACTGGCAAAACAGTTCAGGCTAGAAAAATTGGTCCCTCTTGTTCAGATAAGTGTCGGCTGGCTTGCTCATCTAATTTTACCCAAGAAAAAAGAATTCAAATTTTCAATTCTTATTGGGAGCTAGGCAGCATAGAAAGACACCGTGATTTTTTGAATTCTTGCATTAGACCACTCGAAATTGCAAGCCGGCGTATTAACACGAATCGTCGGTATCCGAGACAAGGTAACTCTGCATTTTATTTACTCAATGATGGTCGGTCAGTCCGGGTTTGCAAATCATTTTTAATCAACACCTTGGGTATTTCACCAAGAACTATACGAACTGTCATTGATTCTAAAAAACTCAATGACGGTATCATTCCCGAAGACCAACGAGGCAAACACGGAAAGCATTGCAAATTGGACAATGACATGATAAAAGCCGTCAAAGACCACATTGAATCTATTCCGAAAGTAGAAAGCCATTATCTGAGGGCAAACACTAGTAGGCTTTTTATTGACGGTGGCTTGACCATTGCAGAATTGCACAGAAACTATAAGGAAGTACAGCAACAAAATAATAAGCCAGCTGTTAATTACGACGCCTATCAGCGCATTTTTAATCATGATTTTAATATTGGCTTTTTTAGGCCGAAGAAAGACCTTTGTGACCAATGCGTTGCATACGAAAATGCACCAGAACAAGAAAAAGTTAAATTATACGACAGCTACAAGGTTCACCAAGAAGAAAAGAGCTTGAGTAGGATTGAAAAAGATAGAGACATGAAAGAATGTCAAGATCCTCAAAGCACAAAGATCGTATGTACCTACGACTTACAAGCTGTCTTGCCATGCCCTTTAGGAAATTCATCAGCTTTTTTTTATAAATCAAGGCTAAATTGCTACAATTTTACTATTTCCAATGCAAAATATAAAGAAACTACATGCTATTTTTGGCATGAAGGCTTAGGCAACAGGGGATCTATAGAAATAGGATCTTGTGTGTACTCATATTTGTTAGAAGTTGCTAATAAGTATCCTGGCTGTGACATAATTTTTTATTCAGACAATTGCTGCGGGCAGCAAAAAAACCGATTCGTATTTGCAATGTACCATTTCGCAGTTACAAAATTAAACATAAATTCCATACAACATAACTTTTTGATACGTGGGCACACACAGAACGAAGGCGACACTGCGCATTCAGTGATCGAAAAAGCCGTCACTAGAGCCAAAAAATCTGGGCCCATCTATGTTCCTGAACAATACATAGCCATAATACGAGGAGCGAAGAAGACAGGGAAACCATTTTTGGTGAGAGAAATGAACTACAGTGATTTCGTCGATCTTAAGGCTTTGACAGATAACATAAACTTTAACATGAGCAAAAATATTAACGGGGATGCAATTAAAATTGGCGAGATTATGAGTATAAAGTTTATTAAAAATTGCGCCAATTATCAATATCGAACAACCTACAAGACTGAAAACTGGGAAGAGGCCAAAGCTATAATAGAACCAAATAGAAATAACTTACGTCGAGTTCGAGGCAATGTTACAAGCATTAACGAGGTCTGTTTGAAACCAGCGTATACCTCGAAGATTCCTATTACAGCCCGCAAGAAGCACGACCTTTTGAGTTTGGTAGAGACAAACATAGTACCAAGATACTATGAAAAGTTCTTTAGAGATCTCATTTAATTTTATTAAACTATTAAATATTATACGTGTTGAAAACGAATTCAATATTTTGTTATGTTACAAATTTATGTTTAATTGATGCTACTTGTTTTGAAGAATTTAGTAAGTGATTCCTAATACTACACTGATAACAATTATTAAAGATATAGGTGATTAACTCGCTGTGATGTCATAAGTCTGATTAAACTTAGAATTCAGATAGTAACTAGATCTAAGAGCATTGGTTCTGAAACCAAAGTTATTTTTGATTTTAATTGTAAGTAAATATTAAATTAAGTTGTAACCGACTCTAAGATAAAAAGGGTATACGTACTTACGTAAAATTCTCATTTAGTTCTAATATGATTGTTGATTGAAAGACTTTCTTACACTATTTACTTTTCATTGCTTGATTTTTTTGTTCTTTTTGTACTACACTTATGTAGAAATGTTAAGAAGTACAAAGTTTCTTATGTTTATTTTGAAGAGTTTTGACTTATTTTATTTCTTTCGTTAATAACAGTGCGCATTTATGATTTAAAATAAAACTTAGTAAACAATTTGTTCTTGTTTTCTTTTAACTCATTGTGACATAACTACAGTTATAATTTTTCGTTAGAGCCACAACGTCACTTCTGTGGGGGTTGGAAGGCTTAAACAATGGTATAGTATATTTTTTACAATATAAAATGATTAATATTTACCCAAAAGTATAGTTAAAGGTTGACGTTGTAATATAGGTTTTTCATCTCATCTATATATTCTTAAGTCATTGTTTTGTGAGGTGTCAAAGTTTTAAATGCTTCTCCTGAAAAACTACATTTTTGCATAAGTGACAGTGTCGCACCGGAGGTGCGATATATCTCGAATTAGCGGCGTAATGAGTATGCGTATATTTTTCACGTCAAAGCCCAAGAGAAATGTCTATGAATGCGTCCAATGTGTAGAATGTTTTGTACCATTCCATAACTAAGGAAAAAAAAACGTAGTTGATCAATTGATAATACGATTGTGATTGTGATAAGAAAAAATAAAAAGTTATGTTTTAGAAGAAATTTTTTATGTTAATTCTATTTGTACGTAATTGATGACTATGTAGCATAATAATTATGTTCTATTATTAAAGGCTGATTAGGAAATTCATAATTGAAGTCTTTTTTTTGTATCCCTTCAAAAAAATAATATAGATTTCTTAAGTGTCCAGTTTACTGGCCAGTGATCTTGCAGTGATGGTTAGTGACGCAGAACGTTCAATGTCCAGCTTACTGGCCACATGTTTTTTGTGATTTTCTCGAAAAATAACGATTTTTGGGTTTTTTTTCAAAAACATGTCATTATGATTTACGGCACAGAATATATATGTATCACAAAATATTAGAAATTCCAAAAAAAGTTTGGGTGTGCGTTAAAGGGAATGTAGTTTTTTCAAAGTTCTAACAATTATTGTTTCTCATCATGTACTATTGTTTGAAGCCTTATCTAAGATCCTCTTTTGTTATTTTTTATTGATATGTGCCGGAAACCGGACCTCAGATAGATCCGAGGTTCGGTTTCATTCAAAGTAAAGACGAGTGGAGTGCGAAAGAATACATGCTAATAATAAAAGATCATAGGAGAGCCGATAAAAGCGTTGTGGATTTCTACCAATGTGATTGGTCGGATTTCCGTATGCCTCCTTACAGCTCCGCTCGTCTACGCTTTGGTGGAAACCGAACGTCACCTTAGGTGCTACGCATTTTCTTTCTGGCAAACGATTTCCCTTTTATCAGTTTCCTAAAATTTGTCTTACGGTTTATTAGTCTCGGCAATGATAGCGAAGCCCCATCCTATTTTAATTATTTATCCAGTAATAATGTTAATGTGTCTGTTTTTCCTCAGAACGGGCTGAATGCGCTTCACCTGGCCGCTAAAGATGGACACATCTCCGTGGTCGAGGAGCTACTGAAGCGAGGCGCCACCGTCGACGCCGCTACTAAAAAAGGTAAGAAGTCGTTGGTATGGTCACGGTATACATAATAGTACAAGGTATGGTCCACCTGCTGAGCGAAACCTATTGCAGTCATAGTGGTACGTATGCTTAACCACCCACTGAGTTTATTGCAAGAGTGTAGTTTTTTCTGCAGCTCACATCTTAAATGGTGTAGAATGATTACCTAAATGGTAAAATTGTGGCTGGACCGGTAGAGGGATGTAACCAGTTATGTTATAGACTTGTTGGAGTATCTTATTAGTGATCAGATTAATGGCTACTTATTAGTTGTACTAATAAGCATTTTAATATCAGTATCTTCTTCGAGTCTTATTAGCAGTATGGGTTAGATCAACGTGTGCCTTACGCCAGCTATGCAATCAAATCCCATGTAATTGGGGGCGAGTCTATTGTCATCAACCGGGCACTAATCCAGACTCCGAGCTACTACTAAGAAATTCCAATATTATACAGAATACTCTTTGTATCAAAAGGCAAGTTTATCTAACAAACCACCGCCTTTCGTCCTTTCCAGGCAACACAGCACTCCACATAGCATGTCTCGCGGGCCAAGAGTCGGTTGCGCAGGCGCTGCTAGCGGCGGGGGCGAAGGCCGACGCGCAGTCGGCGGCAGGGTTCACTCCGCTGTACATGGCGGCACAGGAGAATCATGCGGGGTGCGTCAAGATGCTGCTCGCTGCCGGAGCCAGCCAGACTCTTGCTACAGAGGTGAGAGAAATAGTCCTTCACTACCTTAAAACCATCTTGTCTTTGTAGTGTCGATGGTAATCTAAATTGTGGCCCTGAACTGAGCCACGAGTTTGGCGCCTTCAGTAGCGTTCATCAGTTCTTGTAATGAACAAACAACAGGACACGCAGGACCCGATATTAAGTGCCCCATCGTTTGTAGAACATAAATGTATCTCCACCTGAGCAGGTTCAAAAGCCATCAGGCCTTATCTAGCTTCTGTTGAAGTCATAACTCTCTAATGCACCACTCAATGATTGAAAACTTAAGGGTCATTTTTCAATCTAAGCCGACAGAAAATGACAGAATGGAATGGACTGAAGGCCGAAATTAGTTTCGGCCTAGTATTAGTAGTAGGATGATATGGACTGAAGCGAATTAAAGTTTCTTGTGCTAAGGTATATTAAGGCTTTTTATTCTAGAACTCGAAATGAATATAGTTATATTCATAATATTATTTGTACAACAACTACAATTTCAGTTCCACAATATGTAGCTATGAACTGCCAAAGCCAAAGCTGAAGCAACCTGAAGATACCTTTTTGAAGTCAGGAAAGAGTCTCCGCTGAGTAGTATTAAGTATTTGCACTGCAAGTTGTGGTCCAAAAAGCGGCTACTATATTCTTTCCTTTAGATATAAACTAGTTTCTCCGCGGCTTTGCCCGCTTGCAGTTCGGTAATTGTCCCGCGGGATCGTTCTGCCGGGATAAAAAGTAACCTATGTGTTAATCCAGGTTATAAACTATCTGTGTGCCAAACTTCATTCAAAACCGTTCTGTAGTTTTTGCGCGAAAGACTAACAAACATCCATCCATCCGTCCATCTTCACGAACTTTTGCACTTTAAAATAGTATATGAGAAAAATAAGATAAGATTGGAATAGTTTCGAGCGGTCTAATAGTATTTATAATATTTATTATCTACCTTTCCAGGACGGCTTCACTCCCTTAGCAGTGGCGATGCAGCAGGGACATGATCGAGTGGTGGCTGAACTGCTGGAATCAGACACAAGGGGCAAGGTGCGACTGCCGGCCCTGCACATCGCTGCCAAGAAGAATGACGTCAAAGCTGCCACGCTGCTGCTTGAGGTAACTTCCTTGTCACACCGTAATCTGCTGAATTTGGCGGTACTGAAAGAATAGCTCAAGCCGTGGGGTTAAGTTAGGAAGACAGAATGATAGAGCTGAATGCTCAGACAGGGCGACGAATGAATAGTACTTGAGCTTTATTATAGCTTTATCTGAGGCATGTCTTAACAATGTAGTAACATTAAATAAAAACATTAAAAATGTATAGTGAAATTAGAACAGTTTTGGAAATTCAATGTTATATTCTTGACAGCACGTTTTATTTATTTCTTGTACATAATTCGTATAATTCATGTTTTTTCAAAATGTATTTATTTACTCAGTGACTAAAACAGAGGCATATTCACTGTTATCGATGAATCAAATGCCTAATGCCTGTTTTTTTGAATCGCAGTGGTAAAAAAACCTAAACTCATAAGAGAACTAACGGACCTCACGCAATACGCGGCCACCGGCCGGCCGATATCTTGAACAAAACGGATCGGTGGGCCAGTTGTACGACCAAACTTTCTTCCTGCCCCAGTATCCGCAACGCTTCGATTCGATGTCGGAAAGTAGTATGTGTATCTTTTTTTGGCACTACGAAAACGAGCGAGATAGACATACGAATTTCCGAAATCGAATCGAAGCATTGTGATTACGGGGGCAGGTCGAAGCTTCTGCGGTCAAAAATCGTGATCGTGGCGTAGTGCGCGAGGTCCCTCAAAGTTCTTAATGTCAGTTAATTGAACAAATCTTTTAAACCTTGTTTTATTTTGTCTCCAGAACGAACACAACCCCGACGCATGCTCCAAGTCCGGGTTCACTCCGCTGCACATCGCGGCGCACTACGGCAACGTGGGCGTGGCGCGCGCGCTGCTGCAGGCGGGAGCCGACGCGGGCCGCGCCGCCAAGCACAACATCACGCCGCTGCACGTGGCCAGCAAGTGGGGGCAGCTGGCCATGCTGGACCTGCTGGTGGAGAATGGTCGGTATACTTAGCAGCCATATTGTCTTAAGCCGACTGCCGAAAATGGGCTTGTTTGATCTTCTCTCAGACAGGCAGTCGCTCCATGTCGAATACTAATATCCAGCTGCATCTGGTTATACTAGAAGCCGACCCCAAAATAGTCGGGAGAAGGCTAGGCAGATGATGATAGCTCTTATTCACGTTTCTGCCCACCCCGGCGCAGACCGGTCGATAGTAATGCACCCTGGGTTATGTAAGTAACTTAGGGGCCATTCTTTAATCACATAAGGGAACAGGTAGCTTTAGAACCACGATTTAGTAAAAACAAAAAAATATCAGATTTTTAGACACAAATTCGCTTGCATAGTTTGTTAAAAATATGTAACATGTAAAACATGTTTTATTTCGTCCCACGATAAAATACGCCCCCGAGGTCAGGGAGGGTCACAAAAATCAGTCCGGATCTCACGTGATTAGAGGACGGCCCCTTATGTAGATAATCAACATCACACCAGTTACCTGCCAACAACCGGGTTCGTGTACAAGCTGAACCCAGCGTCGCACCATTTTGATACAAATCTTTAAAAAAAAACCTGAGAGTCACTTAAAGGACTTTAGTTTTTGGAGCTTTGTTTAAGGTTCTCAGCCTATGATGACCTAAATCGTTTGAAAGCGAGATTTCGTACAGTAAATCGACTGTCTTACGACGTTTAAAAAAATTTGGAACTTGAAATATTTGATGCGAATGTTTCAATAATGGACAGGTATTTTTTCTCGTGTTGTAAACCATTAAATGCACCCAGAATAAATGATTGACGCGTGTAGGTATCCTCTGCAATTCAGCAGATATCTAAAGATTCTCTCGATATGCAACGGACAATTAAAACTAAGGAACGAAAACACATTTGTATTAAACAAATCTAATAAATCAAACGTAATATTTTCATCGGTATGCCTCAATAATTACATATGTTCACATTTTTTAAGTAAACACGCAAACTAATTATGTTGCGTATATGATTGAAATATCATATTGTAGGAATTTTCGTTTTAATTGGGCGTTCTTCACGATATGCTGTCAATCAAACATCATTCGCAGTCCGGTTTGACAGCCGTAGACACTGACAGATATAAAATAAAGTGGAATTTCATACAGTTTCGGTAATAATTCGGCAATTTGTCTCGCTACTGTCGTGAATATGAGGTTGAAAAATTGGTCTGTGCGTTGTTTTTGTAATGAAAGTTCCGAGTTTTTTTCCCTCATTAATTTCAGCATCATTAAATCATTTAGTAGTGTATGAAAGTTTGGTAGGTCACACGCAGACTGACTTTCGCTAGCTTCACGATCATTAGGCATAAACTTGACGTAGACATGTTAATTGCCGTAGCATATTTTAGGACAGTTACTTACCGCTTTTTAGGGTTGCAATTAAATATTTAAACTAAATGGAGAAGGTCGATCAAACCTCATTGTAGATGGCGTGACTATAGCTAAGTTCGAATCTGACCAATGAGGTCAAGCTATATTTAAATGTCCGATTTTTAACCTATGACTATAGTTGGAACTAGCTATGACAGCGCCATTAGTTCCAGTTACCTTTCTTATCAAAGTTCAAGGACAGTTCTTTAAAACAAAAAGAGTAGAATTATTATCCAAAGGGTTCTTTGTTAAAAACACGCTTTGAGCGTGAACATTATATAAGCCTGAATATTTAAGCCTGTTAATTTGAGGGTTTCACGTTCATCTCTATTCTCTACGTCGGTTCTATGCACGAATAGTCAAATAATATTCTCTATAAATTTTTCAACTGCAGGTGCTAACATAGCCGCAGTAACGCGCGACGGGCTGACGCCGCTGCACTGCGCGGCGCGCTCGGGACACAGCAACGTCGTGTCGCGGCTGCTGCAGCATGGCGCGCCCATCACCAGTAAAACTAAGGTAACTGTCTCCTACTGTTCATACTCTTAGCCGAGATAAATAAACGTTACCTATTTATTTTTTTACCACCAATTATAGCAACATTACAGACGATGCTACAAGTCACAAGATACAAGAACATAAAATTTAAAACAAGTAAAATTACACTCAATAAAATTGAGTGTATTAGTACCTATATTAATTAAACAAGACAACGTTTATAGTTGCACACCTCTCTATGTCACAATTATGATTTCGTACTTTAGAACGTGTACTATCAAATTGTGCAGAAAGTACGTACAAAATTACGTTTCTTAGTTTCGGCCTAGGAGTCTAGTGAGTCGTCTCCCAAACAAACTGAGTTAGCACTAAGGTTTACCAGGTAGAAAAAGCCCTTGTTGGGATCGCTTTTACTTTTGATGATACTGAACTATAGGAAGCAGTAAATTAAAATGCTAAAATAAAAATGGAGTTTCATGCCCATTCTTCTCCATAGGATCTACGCTTTCGAATGGGTGAAAGTGCCTGTAATGGCCTAATTGAAATAAATGCTTTGAGTTTAAAAACATTGGTGATTTAGCTCTCAAACACGGAATATTTCATTGTCGTACAAATTCACAATTCTGGCAGTAGTGCGATCGATGCCTGCAGTGCCAAACTCGTTACTTTTGAACAAAAAAGATGTGGTAAAAAAAGCCGAAATGGAAGCAAAATTATTGGCATATTTACATTGTTTTCTTTTTTTTAATTTAAATAGTGTCCCATTTGCAAATCAAAATTAACTAAATTATTCTAATCAAAATCTTTTACGTGTCCAGAACGGTCTGACCCCTCTCCACATGTCCGTGCAAGGCGAACACGTGGAGACAGCTAAAGTTCTACTGGCAGAGGGCGCTCCTATCGATGACGTCACTGTGGATTACCTGACGGCATTACATGTCGCTGCACACTGCGGACATGTCAAGGTAAAGTCAACCTTATGTGCTACTAAATAGAGTTGAGTCTAGACGAATACGTGGAGACGGCTAGGCTATACTGGCAGAGGGAGCTTCTATCCATGACGTCATCGTCTACTATCTGACGGCATTACACGTCGTTGCACACAGCGTAAACACAAGGTAAAGTCAAGTTTATTTCATACCACATATAGTCGAGTAAAGGCGGAGACGGCCGAAGTTTTACTAGCAAAATTATGAGTCGAGAACTAATTCAGATATTCAGAACGTACCCACGAATAATGATGTCAAAGGAATATAAACCAAATCTCACGTAACTTAAAGTTGCTTTTAGATTGACAATTCAAATAACAGTTTTTTTGGTTACAGGTCGCAAAACTCTTACTAGACAGGAACGCAGACGCGAACGCTCGCGCACTCAACGGGTTTACTCCTTTACACATCGCTTGCAAGAAAAACAGGCTCAAAGTCGTCGAGTTGCTGCTCAAATATGGCGCCAGTGAGTTTACCTGAATAAAATAAATAAATGCCATGATAAAGCGTCATCCGGACACAACATCGATGGGAAAAAGCAAGGCAGATAATGATCTGAGATCGTGGAGCCTATCTGACCTCCATAACTTACTGGGTAATAGTATACCCAGTAAGTGGGTAAAGAAACATTTAGCCAAAAATCGACAAAACTGGTCTGGGTGTAGAACATAATAAATGAACCCCTGTTTTTTTTTAATTGTAAGGCATACTGATTTGTTAATAATTTAATGACTGTTTAACGAGCGTACAGTGACATTTTCGTAATAAAGTCTCACTATGTTTGTCACGAAACTTAGAGTCGATATTGAGGTGCTGAGTCAATTAAACAACAACAGTGAATAAAGCAAATGCAAGCAATTTTCGAATCTTAGATTTAGTATGTGCATATTAATTTGAACTTTTTGAAACTAGGGAAAATGAAGGCTTGACTCCGGACTCGCACACTTGAAGCTTCTAAATACTCCATTAATTTATTTACCACAGGCAAATCAGCAACAACAGAATCAGGGCTGACGCCGCTGCACGTAGCGTCGTTCATGGGCTGCATGAACATCGCGCTGGTGCTGCTGGGCGCGGGCGCCGCCGCCGACGCCGCCACCGCGCGCGGCGAGACGCCGCTGCACCTGGCCGCGCGCGCGCACCAGACCGACCTGGTCAGGGTGCTGCTCAGGAATAATGCCAAGGTAACATGCGCTGGGGACTCTGCTCACCCACCCTAACCACTTGCCAACTAAATAAATTAGGGTTCGAAGTTATCATTGATAAACCTTGAATCTTCAATCAATGACTACCTAACGTTATCTTTATAATCATCTAACACATTTTTTCGTATATTTGTGATTCGTTTTGACCAGAATAATAAATTTGACGAAAATGCCGAAAAATAAAGACGTCGTTCGAACTGAATTACAGTGCCTTAAAACAAGAAAAAAACAGTTAGCGTTTAATACAATTATTTACAGATGAACTCAAAACAGTAATAATATCAGTCTATAATTCCCTCTAGAACAAAAAATCTGATCTATGACATTTCTTCGTTCCCAACAGGTAGACGCCCGCGCTCGTGAAGAACAAACTCCCCTCCACGTGGCCGCACGACTGGGACATGCCGACATTGCTGCGTTATTGTTACAACACGGCGCTGATGTTGCTGCCACTACTAAAGACAGATATACACCACTGCATATTGCTGCTAAAGAAGGTAAGAATATGATTATCGACATGGACAACACGACACATTTACGGTTCTTATTTACGCAGACCGCAGGCGTACAAAGGCGTGCCGTCTGCCTATACTTGGGGCCTATGCCCTAAGTCTTCCCTTTTTGATTGTGCAATGTTACAGAGTCTATATTTATACATGTCAAACCATATAAATCGTAATCAAATTAGCCACATATCTATATTTTCGTTTGAGACACGTACACGTCACTTTATTAGGCTCTTCGACCGTCTCGAAGCGACAAGTGACTTACACTGATAGCTACACGTGCAACAGACACGCTCCTTGTTATAGCGACTGCGAAGACAACAAATGAAATAAGATGGTACTACTTACTCGAAGGAAACAAGTGACTCGCTCGCATGTCGCGTGTGAATGAGTTCTAGGTGTATAAGTCTCAAAATAATACCAAAAAATTGTAACTAAATATTTCTACAACAGGCAAAGAAGAAGTAGCCTCAATCCTCCTCGACAACAACGCGCCCATAGAAGCGGAAACCCGCAAAGGTTTCACTCCCCTCCACCTCGCCGCCAAGTACGGCGACACGGGCGTGGCGCGGCTGCTGCTGGCGAGAGGTGCCAGCGCCGACGCGCCCGGCCGCAGCCACATCACGCCGCTGCACATGGCCACGTACTACGGACATCCGGATATAGCACTCACACTCCTAGACAAAGGTATTTAAGATCTAATTACATCTAGTTTCCTAGACCGAGGAAACGGGAAGATGCGAGAAAAGTTGTAGCTCTGCTCGTGATATCGGCTTTAAACCGTCACTGTACGCAGTAGTTTAAATTTATTTATCCCTTGAACCCTTTTAATAAATATAAAGTAGACAATATATTTTGTATCTCAGAATTTCGTTTAGTTAGAGCTATGATCACAAATATGTAAGTTACACATTTATTTATTTTTATTCAAAATCTCCCTTACAACTATCATTACAGGTAACACTTAAACCTAATGCGATAGTGCGGCTTTTGTTGAAATCTACATCTAGACATACATTACTAACAATAAAAAATAAAAATATTACTTTAGGAACACAATACATTAAAATTAAAATTAAAAGTTACACAAAACTTATACAAGCTAACATAGATATATACGTGAATGGTCTACCTACACACTATAAATTATAACATAAAATAAATAAAAGTATCTTTGAGAATTCACTCCAAAGACATGTATAAATATATCAATTTTTAAATGAAGTTCGTTAAGTACACGGATTGCTCGAGTAAGAGGTGTCTTAGCAAGTAAGTTGGTCCTAGCTGTTGGCAGAGCCAGCAGTGGCGGACGCCGCCGCCTCCACACATAGCGGTCAGGAACACACAAATTCAAGCGCTGCAGCACTCCTGATTACTCCTGGAAATGTTAAGACTTAACTTTACAAAAGATACTTGAAAGCATCCCAACTTATTCAACAGATTTGACACGCTAATTCATCCCTCATTTTACCATGTAGTTGGGCCAGTATCAGTAAGCTAGAGTATATTATCTTCTAGGTGCGTCTCCACACTCGCTGGCGAAGAACGGCCACTCAGCGCTTCACATCGCCTGCCGACACAACCATCCGGACATCGCCTTCGCATTGCTTGAACACGGTGAGTCTGATTGAAGTATTTGCTTGTTTATGTTGCCATTTAAATAAGTAGTAGAGGTCAGATATGGGAAAATGTTCACGGTCGCAGCAACCCAATTGATACTTTATTTATTTATAAAGTAAAATGTTATAATATATATCACTCTGTACAGTTGAATATCCATCAGTTAAAATGCATATTTATTACAATAGTTATTCTGTAGACTATATCTGTACTAAGAAATTCTATTGCATATCTTAAAAAAGCTGTCATTTTTTTTTCACTGAATTCCTCCTTCTTTATTAACCGACTTCAAAAAAAGGAGGAGGTTCTCAATTCGGTTGTATGTTTTTTTTTGTGTTTGTTACCTCATATCTTCGTCATTTATGAACCGATTTGAAAAATTCTTCTTTTATCTGAATGGATCTGCTTCACGATTGGTCCCATAGAAATGTCATCAAAATCGGTTGAGCAGTTTGGTTTTTAAATCAAAATAGCTGTAAAAATATGTCATCCAAATAAAAGAAATTGCGAAATTGATACTTGACAAGGATTTGTGTGTGATGTAATAACTAAAAAGGGTAAAATAAAAACGTTTTTGCAAAAAAAATAACCGACTTCCAAAAAAAACGCAAAAAAAAAAATGGAAAATAACTTTACTTTCGGAAGTTTTTGTGTTTTTTTTGGAAGTCGGTTATTTTTTAGTGTCTTTTTTGGAAGTCGGTTATTTTTTTGCAAAAATGTTTTTTTTTCCGATAAAGTTTCAACCGGTTTCAATTCAGTTTCTGAAGGGACTTCAACACAACTCCAAAAGTCTACGAACCGCTTTGCATCTTACACGTGTACCTTTCACACCTTTGGGGGTATATTCGTAAACGCTGCAGCTGTTTAAAGCCAAACAGCGAGGATAAACTACTTTTATGAATAAACCCCTTGTTGTCGCTGTCTTAACATATTTTCTAATACAGATGCGGATCCCAGCGTGAAATCGAAGGCAGGCTTCACACCGCTGCACATGGCGGCGCAGGAGGGACACGAGGATTGCGTCGAGATGCTCATCGAACGAGGGGCTGATGTCAATGTACCAGCTAACAATGGTAGGAGAAGTTGTAGTAGTATAGCTATTAGAGTAAGCAGCTATCGATTGTTGACTTAAAGGACTTAAACAATCTTATGGAAATATCAAAGCGAACTGTTGACTGACAGAAGACAAATCTAAATAAACTTCAAGGGTTCCAAATAATTTGCCTGATCTACACAGTGGATATCTGCTCATTAGTTCAATCTTACTAAAACTCCCTGTGGGTTTTTACCAAACCTTTGTTAAAAAATTACCAACAACTTTACTAGCTGGCAATTTTGTTTAACATATCGTGATTTAGCCTAATACTCACAAGATTATATTAGAAGAAAAATAGATAGATTATTATTATTATGTCCTTTATTTATTTTTCTAACTTACTAATTACATTTTTAAATATTCCTATATAAAATTCAAAATAAAAAAACATTTAAAAATATAAAAAATAGTAGCCCACCGGTATCGGGAACAGGGTCTAAGCTACGTATTATTATATATTTTTTTAATTATTATTCTAGATTTTGATTATTGATTAGAAGATATTCGCCATTTCTTGTTGGTGATCGTTGTAGATTCCAGCTGGAGAAGATCAAGGGTTTTGTCCCAATACTAAAATCCTCCATGACGAAGTGGACCCTATAAATACCATTCTATTATACTATCAACTATTTCTTTCTCTGTCAGGTCTAACCCCAGTCCACCTAGCAGCATCAGAAGGGCGCACCGGGGTCCTGAAGGCGCTCATGTCAGCGGGCGGGCAGGTGAACGCGCGCACGCGCGACGGGTACAGCCCGCTGCACGCGGCCGCGCACCACGGCCACCACGCCGCCGCGCGCGCGCTGCTCGCGGCCCACGCTGATGTCACCGCCCGGGCTGCTCATGGGTCAGTGGGACGTAATCATCACACCTGGCATTGGCACCCAAGGGCCTCTGACTTAGCTTTACATGGCGTCAAAAAATATCTCTCAGGCATGCTGATTTCCTCACGATGTTTTCCTTCACCGAAACAAAAGATAATTATACAATACGAACATGAGAGAGAGGTGGTTGTCTTGGGTTCAAATTCGAGACCTTGGCCTTCCAACGGTCACAGCACTAAGCTATCACTGCTTTAACACGTTGGCTGCGGCCGAACAATAGCCGCGCGATACCCGTAGTAAAAACACAACAGGTGTGTTTTGCCGCAGCGAACGTGTTAATACACGTTCGCTGCGGCAATGTGCGACTATTGCCTTCAACCGAACACGGGCTGCTACTGAGTGAGTATAAAATCCTCCACATCGAGTCGAGACGGCCAATTTCAACGGAGACTAGTCCAACACTCACGGGATATTACAGAGCACAATTGTGTGCGCAGACATAGTTTCATTCTTTGTTCCTTCTACTCTCATATTACAATGGGACGGCAATCTGACAATCGCGGGGAGAGATCAGGCGCGATACCAACGGCTTACCGAGTTTTCCGAAACATGGTGGTTACCGGCCATCACGCTACCAACTTCAAAACTCCGGCTACTGAAATATTCCTGATGGAAAACCTCAATAAAATAGCTCGACCTGGGAATCAACAACCACTGGTGGCTAGACTAACGAAGCAGTGACCATTATTGACACCAGATGGCGTTTTACTACAAAACGCAATGTTACAATAACTGTGATCAATTTCAAAGGACTATGTATGAGTTCGGAATCTGTATCAATTTGTATATCATTTTCCTGATGTGAACAACAATAATTAAACCCATATATATAAACCGCGTCTCACCATACGCAGTCAATTACGGCTTGAATATTAACCATACCTTTACATGAACAGGTTCACTCCACTGCACCAGGCGGCACAGCAAGGGCATACGCTGATCATCCAGCTTCTGTTGAAGCAAAGTGCTGATCCTAACGCTCTGTCTGCTGTAAGTATCGATAGGGTACCAGATCTCTTCAAGGTTCGAGTGAATCGGTTCCTTCTTGGCAAGCGTGCTCCACGGCCGCATCATCGCGGCGAGTTGCGACCAAACGCAAGCCTGTTTCGTGTAAAAAAAAAAAATTTTAGCTTGACAGATAAATTAAAATTATGTGAAAGAAAATCTAAAGGTTAAACCAACCAACGGTGCGGTTAAAACCAAATTGATTGTTGTATCGAGTAATCAACAAATTCTACTAGATTTTATTAAGGTATCGAGAGTAAGACAGCTCTTAATGACTCAAGAACAGTTATAAATAAGATAAAAATAATTAATTTCACACTACAACAAAGTGAATTATATCCCTAGAGCTATCTGTATCAATACATTAAACGACGTACCTATCAAGTACCTCGATACACGCGTCAATTCCATACGTCATTCCACTCAGGAATTACCACTTAATTTACTAGCTAAGGCCCGTGTCCCACCAGAATATTGAATTGATAGCTCATGAACGAATAAATCCTTCGAAAACCAATTTGGCCAAAAAGTACATCTGCCTTTTGAAATAAGCGCCATGAAGGTCATATTTTGATATTTTCTTGAAACTTCCCTTGTTTTTCAAGTCAGTTTTCTGAAACTAAATGTATGACACTTGTCGTGCAACATAACTGGCGTAATGTGGGTGTACTATTAGGTACACCTCTGTCTCCTTTTGGGATTACAGGTGTGATCTTTGTGGGTATGTAGTTGATCGCTGACTATAAATACCACCACTGAGAACTCTGTCAAACAAACAGATCGTTTTAAGTTGCAAGCCTTACCCGCTTCTCGCTAATCGCCGTAGATCGAACAGGTCCGATGCCTAACATGAGGAAAACACTTTGATTGCGAATCAATTTACTTGATTTATAATCATTGCATCGTACAGGCTGCAATTCTGCCATGTTCAGTCCACTTCTGAGGGCTTTAAGTCCATCTTTTTATAAGAAGAAGAGTGTTAAGAAGTCTTCTGGTCTACAGAATGGGCAGACGGCGTGTGCGATCGCTGACCGTTTGGGATACATCAGTGCTGTGGAGGCGTTGCGACCGGTGACGGAGAATACGCTCAGCCAAGCTGTTGGTGATACCGGTAAGTGGCTTATTTTACTTGGCCATTGTATATTTGACGTATTTACTGTTATATTTGACAGCACGCTGAAAATTGCTTACTCTCAAGTGATTTTTTTATCAATTTCATTGCGTGAAAACTACAGGTTTAAGAGAGACAAAAAGAAAACGCTGTATATTTGCTGGGGAATTTGTTCCGCCAGTTCTTCGTTGCAGCCTCAAATACTAATAAGTGACGGAGGACGGGCGATTTGGGGGACTGTCTTATGTATTTTTTGGCGTTCAAGAGTATTCTCAGCATATTTTAAGTTGATTTGATTTTGTTTACTACAAACTTTTTTTGGCGGGTCAAGTATACTCTATCATGCAACCTAGTTCAACAAATCGCAAGTATACCCACTTAATCAGTGCAACACTCCAGTGACACATTGCAACTGCAGATCTTTGATCTAAATGCGTGCGCCTACGCACGGCAGTTCACGGCACCGTCGCTTGCGCAGCGGATTATGACGATCATACGATATCCGTCAAAATTTGCGTTTTCCAGACTTGGCAGCGAGCCAATTGGGTGCAAGCGTCAAGCTGCATAAACATTTGTTTTTAAAACTGCCACTTTGATTATTAATATTTTGTTGCATCAAAATTAATGAATGATAAAGGACTGGTGGTTGTTTCTTTGTTTTGTGAAAAAAAAAACAAAAACGCCCGCAGGTTGGTTCTCCCATGGTCTTTCCCATTGGTACCGCGCATTTGACTTTGACAGGAACTTAATATGTTTATATTTTTTTGGGATCTCATCTTGTTTATACTTTATTTCTTAGTACCATATTACATTGACCATACCTATTATGAGGCGACGAATAAGTTGGTAAATATTAACACAAAATAATATTTTTGACGCAAAATATTTAAAACTGAAAACAATCACACACCTAGGTAAATATTATTTAGAAATCTAAAGTTGTCGAAAACACAGCAATATCCGCGGAACTAACGACTACTCGACACCATAACCCGTTTCTGCGTACCTATTACATCATCGACATAAGTTCGCGAAGTATTTGGGTAAGGTCAGCAACATTCGGTTACGTCGTTTTTAATTTTAATATTCGTGTAGGAATTGTATCGTACGATTGTATTATATGTAAATATTTATGTCGTATCAGCGCTTTATTGAATTCCTTTAAAAAACGTTGTGTGTGTTTTTTGACAATGCCAAGAATTTTATTGGCTATTTCCGATCGTACATTGTTTGCACAAAATTTCCCATGAATCGTCGATCTTAATCCTAACTAATATTATAAATATGAGAGTCGGTTTGTTTGTTTGCGACAGAACGGATTTTGATGAATTTTGACATACTTACGGATAGACCTGAGATATTTTTATCCACGTAGTTCCCGTGGTATAATTTCCGAATAAAACGCGGGCGAAGCCGCGTGCAACAGATTTTTGCTTTGTGTGGAAGTCGACCCCGCGACCCATAGCGTAGAATCCAATCGTTCACCCGCTGAACGAACTATTATTTGAATTAAAATGTTGACAAAATTTGTCTTAAGTTTAAATTAATGATTGAAACGTTTGTTTTGCTGACTTTCCGGGTACATGAACTTGAATTTATTAAGACTGCTTATGTCAGAAAAATAAGTAAAACCATTTGATGTTTTTGGAATCTTATTGATGTTGTTAAAAGTACTGAGTCAATTAGTGTAAAGTATTTTTGAGTCAACATCCTTTGATTCCAATTCCTTTGATTTTCCATTCAATTTATTATTTGTTTACAAATTGAGGCATTAATAACCCTGATCCCAAAAATACCCCATTCAATCTTAATTAGTGGCAAAATATTGCTTCAAGTCAACTTTTTGGATAAATAGTAATACTCTTCTAAAGCGAATAAAAGCTTGTACACATTAGCAGATTGCGAAGTGTAGTTTAAATGGTATCTTGTTAGAATTAACATAGCTTCACGCTTGTAATCACTGAAAGGTTAGGCAGAGGTGTACCGTATAGTCCACCCACGCATTTTAGTTATGCCAAAATTGTCACCAGTAACACCACTTCTATTGGCTTAATCAAGTCCTGCGCAAGTAATAGTAGCCGATACGTTTATGTCGGTTTTCACTTACTAAGCGATAACCGTGACAGCCTTATATTATTATTGATATGTCGACTCTAGGCGCTTAGCCGAGCGTTGAAAATCCAACAAAGCACTTTTCTTTAGACATTAATTCAGGTACAGCTTAGTCATAGGTCTCCAGTTCGAAAGTTCGAACCACACCTCTGATTTTTCGGAATCATGTGCGTATTGTATAATTATCACTTGATGAAAACATCGTGAGGAGATCAGCATGCCTGAGAGATATTTCTCGACGGCATGTAAAGCCAAGTCAGAGGCCCATGGGCGGCATAAAAACTCTGACACCAAGTTACGCACTAACCACACGATAAAGAAAGAGAAGGTATAGCTTAGTCTTACTGAAAACTAGAATAACTTTATTTATTTACTCCCACATCGAAGCGTATAATACAAATTATGACACACTTCAAGATTATTACACGAATAACTACAAAGGCATACAAAATAGGAATACGATGAAGTCACAGTAAACAAAGTACTTATTTAATTGCACCATTCAGTACATAATAATAATCATGGTACTTTATGGACAGTTATCTGTTCTCATTCATAGTTATGTATGGACTATTGTTAGAGTATGTAAAAAAGCATAAATAAGTATGTAGTAAACTTTATATGGCACAATTATATATAATTGTGTCGATGACAAATGTTACATTTATTGTACAATGACTATAAAAGTTTACTGAGAATCCACGATAGGTAGATTTATATTATAATGTCTAAAAATATATTTT
Source organism: Standfussiana lucernea (assembly GCA_964057025.1). Taxonomy (NCBI): domain Eukaryota; kingdom Metazoa; phylum Arthropoda; class Insecta; order Lepidoptera; family Noctuidae; genus Standfussiana; species Standfussiana lucernea. The sequence continues at coordinate 6,457,689 of OZ059809.1, forward strand.
TGTTTTATCTTTTAGCATGAGTTTATCTTTTTTGACCTTTTGTGTGGCGGGTTATGTCATCAACTTAATTTGAATGCGTGATAAGTTCATCGAGTTTTATACTACAGATTGAGCACTGAGAATATTTTTTTTAAATATAACCTGCCTACAAGACTTCACTAGATGAGTCGATTCTTCTTTGAATACTGATAGTTTTAAGTTATCTTGCTGCGCCCTAACAGGGTCATGTACTCACTAGTTTTAAGCCTAGCTGTAACTATGCTTGTGTAAATTGTGCATTAAATAAATAAACTTTCTCTAAAAGAGTTTTATTAGGAGATTCTATAATTTGTCAAGCAAACTTCAGTTGATCAGTTAGGTAGCGTTTTCTCAGCACTAGATTTTGCTAGTATTAACAAATAAGTACTAGTAATATCAGACTATTATTGCCCATTGCAGAGCAGATCTCTCTTCGCACAGAGAAGGAATTTTTAACATAACTGACCCAAAATCTTGCTTGTTTTATGAATATTTTGATGAAAATCTAAACATATAGGTGAAAAAACTTAACTGTCGACACCAATTTGATGTGTGTGCCGCTTACAAATTTAGCGCTTTCGTTTTATTATTTAGATATTACCTACTATGTTTAATTTTGTTACTTCAAACGTAAATAAACCATGTGTTAATGGTATTCTTTACATACTCCTCTACGGTCTCTTTTCAAAGCTGCATCATTAAAAGATAACATCACGTGTTCCCAAGGTCCTGGCTTAGTCATAGTCTCAAACGTATGGTGACTACTTCGACTAGACGAATTACATTAAAATCATTACCTTACCTTCCTACATACATACAATACTAACAAAAGTACATAATGTTATGACTAATACATAACCGGTATCTTGTTTCTGTTAATAAACAGATATGTATAAGTCATCTGTCTGTTATTCGATGATTATTAATAATGTATTATTGATAAAATAAAATAAATAAATTTGTTTCTTTGCATTGCAGGAAAATGTGTTTGTAAATCACGGTTTTGGGCAAACACATCCTGAAATCATGTTTATTTTGATTAATTCCGCAGTTAGCGGTATATATATATATACTGAGACCGCTATGCTATTTACAAATGACTAATAAGTTCAACAATAATATCGTATTTTTCTCTGCCAAATTTTCAGTTGTTTGGGGTAAATATAAATCACAAACGTTGTTTTCTTTAATAGATTGACCACAGAATACTGTGATAACTATAAACCCTAGGGCATCTGCCCACACAAATCACACAATTAGGCACAAAGATTTGTGCCCAATTAATTTGCATTTCCAAGCGAAACAGTGAAGGAAAACATCGTAAAATCCACATGTGTTAGAACCAACATAGGTATGGAAGACATGTGACATCTACCATTTACCAACTACACTGGGCCATGCTATGCTCTCTTAGAACATTGCAGCCTGCTTGAAGCTTTTGTATGGAAACTAGCTCCATCTATCCCCCATGGTGAAAACTATTTACTAGTTGGGTTACCACTATAAAACTGTGATTGGATTTAATCTAAAATAACATTAACAATAAACCATATTAATTTAATTTACATTAATCTCAATAAGTAATAAAGGAATTAATTCATTCAATTACAAAAACGTATTTTAGTCATATGGTTACACTGTCAACCGTCTGTCACTATGAAAAATGCGTTATTTTGATGAAATCGAGATTTTGGATTTCGGATGAGATTGTTTGTTTGAATGATAAATTTTGCCCTGGATTTTGATTTCGAGTTGAGCCGCTGCTCCTCCGTTTTGGCGTGGCGAGGTCACATCACAAGTGCTTTGTTCATTTGTTGTGAGATAGGACTCTGTGTGAGAAATTGACTCTGGTTTGAGACAGGACTCGTAGTTAGTGTTAAGTGTGAGAAATTGACTCTTCTGTTCATAATTTTGTGGTGTTGAACTTGATTAAGTATTTACACAATTAATTAAATAAGTTGTAAACACTAGCCTTGACCAAGTTCGAAAATAAAAGTATGGTCATTTTAAAACGTTTTTTATTCCGTTTGTATTGTATTATTTCCATCTAGATTTTACTTGCCACACCATGTTTTGTCACACGTTCTAGTACATTTTTATGTAAAACAATCTTAATACATGTGAATGACAATATTATGGTACCAAGCACAAGTAACAAAATGTATTGATTCATTGGCCGTTCCCAATAATCGATATATCGGCTCTTTATCCTACTAGAGATATATTTTTGATATTACTTCTAAAGACTTCAGTCAAAAATCTTATCTCTAAAGGGAAAGAGCTGATAAATCGGTTATGGGTTGGGAACGGCCTTATATGTATAAATTCACAGGTACTATAATGCTGTAGGTACCTATAAATTATGGATTTAGTTCGTCACCACCACGGATAGATGGCGCTGCTTGTATGATGACGGAAATACGGTTGAGAGTGCCGTCTATCTCCATATATATATAGTAGTCTTTGCACTGGGCCCGCGTGGTAGATTACAGCCCACTCCCTCTCACAGAAGATGCCTGTATCTCAAAGGTTGGAAGTTTGTAGGCTGATTATATTCCTCGTAAATACGCATTATATAATAATGTAAAAAAAAAGGCAAAATATGGTTTGTGCCTAAACCGCCAATTTTAACAACTGGCAACACCTGTATTTTGAGCAAATAAAGTATTCTCGTTCTTATTGTGATTATGCTATGAGGCATTACAGGCTAATTTGAAGTAATTTTTATTTTGCAACTTTAGCCAAGGGCTTCTCGACTTACTTTCCAATCTCATATCAATAATTGGCATTCAATTTAAAACAATTATGTCTGACCTTGACAAGTGCAATTGACCTTTTATTTACACTGCACTTGAACGAGACATTCGATGCCTACCCAACGCAACGTCAAGTACATTTAAAAAGCATCAATTTGTTTACTTTCTGTTTATAAATGACAACGTTTAAGATGGAACCTTGAAATGTTTTGAAATTAATTTATTTATAGCGTAACAGCTGGCTTTTCATTTGATCGCAGTGAGTTCAATTGCTTTGATCTTTGCTCTTGATCAAGGTCAATAACGGTATAAAAACCAAGTATAGATCTTCGACTTATCGTGTTATTCATAGCTGTTTCAGAGTGGGGTTCTGAAAAAACCCCTATTTTGTCGTAGTCGTCAGTTCATGTTATATGAGCTAGCGAAGTACGGTATTTTTAACTTATCGCGCTCATCATGCCAGTTTGATCGTCGGGTTCTAAGGAAACCCTTATGTTCTTTCGTAGTTATCATAATATGAGGCCACTATAGCATTGTCATTTTTCTGTGTGCAATAAATACTAGAAATCATTCTGTGTCCTCCTCTTTGAACATTCATCATCATCACCCGTCTAGCCTTTTCCTATGTTGGGATCGGCTTCCAGTCTAACCAGATGTAGTTGAATACCAGTATGGAGCGACTAGCTACTTGACTTCTCCCGCTCTGGGCTGAGCGGGAGGGTGTGTCAGACTCTTACTGACTAAAACCCACCCATGTTCCTTCATCGCCCTTTGTGTTCCGGGGAGCGACTAGCTACCTGACCTGGTGTTTCTGGTCTGGTGTCTTACTCTGAACATGAATTGAAAAGGTAAGAGGTCCATGCCTAGTTTGTTGGCTGCAACAAACATGCATTAAAGACGTCATTAAACCACCAAGTACATCCCATAAATATATCTACCTCACGTTACCATATAAACAGACAACAATACCGATATTAGTACAGTTTAGCTGGCCTATGGGTGCATCCATTGTAAGCAAATCATCCGATATTTGCCCACAATGATCTGCCCACTATTCCATACATTATTCATACGTGTCCAATCTTTTATTGCAGCTGAATGATGCACCGTATGGGCCGTGTACTCATTTTGTCATTGTGGTACGGCCATGAGTTTGGGTCCCGATTGAATACTTACAATAGTTGGGACACTTGGGTACTCAAAGCAAAGTAAACTATTGTTGGATACATTTAATTGAATTGCTAGACTGTATGGCTTGCAGTCTAGCAATCTTGTATCGAGTTGAGTGGCGTGCGATTGAGGAGGCCTATTATTTATATTGTTGCTGTAGGCTGATGATGATGGCTTGCAGATACTAGCTTGTTCAGCTCAATAATAATAATCAAACTAAACACTTACAATACGGCTAAGCATTAGTATTAAAATAAAAACATCGATTCGGCTTTTCGACAACATAACCAAATAATGCTGAAGTGGCGAAGTCAAAATTACTGCTATTGTCTTTCTCACTCCTCTGAAACGAAGACTAATTAAAGTAGAGCGACTATAAATCTATAGTAAACCTCCTGCATTCTGCACTCTAAAGTCAGTCGAGCCCTAGATCTTACTCCGGTTGTGTCGGATTGCCGTTCCATAACATGTAAGAGAAAGGGAATTGAGGGTGCTACCCGGTGCATCTCCCGCTTCAATGGATAATCTCCGCCGAGATTGTTCACCATGTTGATTCGGGATTCAGGAAGACCATTATAATCTTCTAAGTCTTCTCTCGGAACAATGAAATCGCTAAGGCATCAATAAATTCTAATGAAATCTATTCAAATAAATAAATCACAGATTTCTCTAGCGTGAGCAAGGAAGCCGTTCCCCTCTAGGTCAGCTATCAGTTAGATGATTCGATGAAGGTTTGCGCTTGCGGCTAAGCCGAGTTCATGCAATTGTATTGCTACCGCATTCGTGTAGGCCTAACCTTACGTCATTGCCTGTTATAGTGCTATAGTGTGACCACTTTAAACTTGCAGCTCAAGGTGGCACTGCTTGTCAAGAAAAATTGCATCGATATGTCAAACTTGGAGCATTTATTTTAATTCTGTGTTTTCCCGCCTGTACAAATAAGTTGGTTGCAGTGTAAACATTGGTGAAAATGTCTATGGAAATTGTATTAAACATATATAACTAGTTCTTATTAAAGAACTATGCAGCATTGTATATTCATTTAAGTATGGTTTTATCGTGTCGCAATGTTAGGTTATCAATTGTCACTATCAGTATAACCCGTTCATCCGTTGCTGACAGAATTAAAACAATATAGTTCTATTTCTGTTGTATAATCGCAGTTTTGGTGGGAAAAATTACAAAGACCGAACACAACCGCAGATACACCTATACTAACAATGGATAAAGCCCAATTTAAAATCAAATAAAGTGACTTAAAACTACTGTTAATGTTTATATTTTGTTGCACATTTTGTACCCATGTTTTGCAGCATTGCTGTAAAGCGTGATTCGGCAATATATTTATATAAAAATACTGTTGAAGTCAGGGTCAATGTATCTCTATTGTTCAGAACGCATTACATCTAATGCAACACGGAATTAAATAAAATTAGTATATTATATTTCAAATCGCTATTTCGTTATACTTATAATGATCATTGTCTAAAAATATACTATTCTTAAATGATAAATGATAAATGATAAATGATGTTTATTTTGCAAATAGGTTTTTACAAACACTTTTACACGTCTTCTTTTTTAAAACTAGATGAGGCCGGTGTTTCGTATCTGACTACTCTGAGAAGAAACAACCGAAACAAACTCAGAGGTCATAGTCTCTTTTAAGGTCCAGACATAATCTTGATAAACTCACATGAGGACTATGCAGATGAGTGTCTGAGATGGTCTTTTGAAGAAAGAACCACACAGATTTGAGTGGACCTGTCCAGCCAGTGCAAGCATTTGTCAGTTATCATGTAGCTCGACTCATAACTCAAGGAGCTCAACGAAACGACGAACAATGCCAAAGAAAGGACATTTGTGTAGGTCGCTTATAGTACTCAAACTGCCAGACAATAGTAAAAACAAACAAAAAACGTAAAAATTACCCACATTGTCCTCACATTAACACTAATCAAATAAAATCAATAATACTTACAAATTAAATGTTCATAAAAATAATTAAAAGTCACACATAAAAAAAATAATAATAAGAATAAAAAAAAGTAAATAAGTATTCATGTCAAATCATTAAATGTCAAAGTGTATAAAAGAAAGGAATAAACAATAAACAAATGAAAAACTTGAAATCTCGACATTCATTGAGCAAATATAATTGGAGCAGCTTAATCCCAAGCCTTTTTATCTTCGAGATAGTGATTAACATTATAGTAGGCTTTTAGGCATAGTTTCCGTTTTATAATGTTTAATGTATTAAATTTAAATGTCACCTGTTTCAAGGTTTACGACGTATACGACGTAATGATTAATATTAAGAATTTTATTTCTACGAATAACTAGGTAGCCTTCTATGGGTATCAGAAATTTAAAAAATCGGCGTCCTCACGAACATCACTAGTCAACAAGTCGAGCATCAAAATTTCTGTCCGTTGTTGTAAGCCTGTGTCATCAACACTCGGTTGGGCCTCCACTGCCTCTCCTCATGACTTCCAGGTCCAGGGCCAATGAGGACCACTGGTAATTATTTTTGTCTAACAACTGTCTGCCTGCTATAAAACCCGTATTTACGTAGCTGACTCAGTCTGTCAGTATTTCGTAAAATTGAATATCAGGTGCCAAAATCATAAAATAATATAATGGTTTTAGGACTCGCACGCGTTATTTTGCCATGAAAATGAGAGCAGTAAATGTCAGGCAGTAATAAAATTCAATAATGTTGAGTTAATAGAAATACTATTTGGAGCGTGGCCTATGGCTTAAGAAACCAACACAAAATGATAGTCAACCCAGTTGCTCCCATTCATTGGTCCCTATATTTTGTAGTCTTCATAACGTAAAACTAACCTACAATCCCCTCACAGTTAATCAACCCCTGACAGCAATCCACCAGCAACCTCATCACAACGAAAATTAAGATGACTTCCATTTTGACAGTGATGTGCTTCTTCTCGCCGATTTGCGAGGAACCCATCCAAGGCGTCCCGTCATCTTCTCTTCGGTCTACCACGACCCCGTCTACCTGTCTCAAGGCACCAGTTTTGTGATATTCGGGCCCACAGCTGTGCCGGTTTTGGTTTATGGTCTCAAAATGTCTAGTACAAATGCTATACGTATGCATAATACAGATTACATAATTATGCTCACATAAAACGTGGGCGTCTTTGCATTTTTTCATAGCGTTTGGGGGTGCGTGTGATGACTAGTGATCGGAATAGGTAGAGCTAATGTACCTAAAGTTCTCCTTGTTGTCAAAGTCGGTTAAAAAGGAAAAATAATGAATTCAATTAGTTTACTGTACTGATTAATAAATAACATTATTATACTTAACTGATTTCGAGACATTACAGAGTTTCAGAAAAAAATATTCGGAAAATAAAAAATTGTCGTAAGGAAGTCCCCACTTTTCGTTTCTGTTCCTTGAACTTTAGACACATTAGCTCTACCTATTCCGATCACTGGTAATGACTTAGGGTGAAATTCACCGATTTTGTTACAAACCGCGTTTTCAGAAACTAGATTCTGCATAAACCCAGATCTCATGTCGATATTAATATCGGATTACTATTAACTGACTTCAAAAACTACACTTGGATCGCATACGCGTTTTTGCATGGCATAGAACGTAATGTTGTCAAAAAAACGCAATGCGTTTAGATTTGTAACATCCAAAAGCGACCTACTGCGACTTTAATAACGAAATATGTCAGCATCTCAAAACGCAGCTAGTTGTCAAAACTGTATTTACAGTTGTGTCAATTTCTATTTCGTTTCGCCGTATGTGTTGCGTGCTTATTTCTATTCATTTTTGTAAATGGTATGTCTTGGAAATGAAAAAGGGACTCTAAATTCGCTTCCGGCGAAAATGAGACGCTTACTATTAAAGTTGGTGGATGAACATTTTGACGTGGTTGACTGGTTGAACGGGGAGGACTAAAAGAAGATTTCACATGAATCAATGTGATCTAATCAAACGATGTGATAGCGCTTGTGTTTTATTAGGAATTATTATATGTTTTAAAATAAAAAGTTTAAAATAAATAGCGTATTTTATTCAGACAAATATGTATATTATTTTCTAGTTTTCAGCCATCTAGTAGCACAACGTTGAACTAACTCCCAACTATCCCTGATTTTACAATTTTTGACAAAGGGGGCTTCAAAAAGTTTGTAAAATAGTTAATAGATGGAGTTGTTTTAAAATTTGGGGTGGATTTCACCAATTGAATGACAACGCGATTATGTCGAGTGGAATCCGAGTTTAATTTTTGAAAATTGATTTCACCAACACAACGTAAACCTGTTTTGAGATAAAACGAGGTTGTCATGCGAACGCCCGAATGTGGGCGTTTAGGAGCCAAAACCGACATTATGAGCTGTCAGTGTCATCATTATTGTATTGATTTTATTGGGTTTCAACAATATTTAGCTTATTTATACACAATGAAAGGACTTTTATCTCTTTTTTGACGAAAGCTGTGACGACGATGAGTGAGAGGAACATTTTCAAACCCTGGATGGCCATGACTTTTTCAAAATATTTCGACTCAAGAAACCAACTGTTTTATCTGTGTTGGAGTCTATTGAGGACAACCTACTACCAAGAATGCTGAGCCTGCAAAGTGCGCTCCTCGTGCGTCCCGGTGCTCCGCTCCCGTCCCGCTGGCGCCTCCCATCGCCGCCGCAACACCACACGACTTGCTGCCTGTTTCTGCAGCTTCTACAAAATATCGACATGTTCCTGGACATTTCGCTAGCGTAGTCGCGGGCATAACTGCTCCTGCTGGGAAGCCCGTGCCTGAAAAGGCACCGATTCGGGCTGATGATGGCTTCGTGACAGTTTTGAGGAGGAAGCGTGCTGCGAAGCCGAACTTTCCGGTGTATATCTCCCGCCTTCATTACACCACTACAGCGGAGGACATCGTGAAAAACGTGCGTCAGAAGGCTAAGTACGTGGTGAGAGTGCAGCTACTTGAGTCGCGCGGCAACGTCAACTTTAAGGCGTTTGTGGTGCTAATACCAACGTATTATCTGCACCTCGTCTTGGAAGAGGACTTTTGGCTGCAGGGAGTGGTGTTCCGTCGCTTCCACGGACAAGTGCCACATGAACACACAGTGACATACTGCAAAAGTGAAGTGTTACTAACTTAGTTTTGAGGTTCTATTTACCAACACAAGTTGTATATTTTTATATGTATGTTAGTCTGTAAGGTATATATATATCTATGGGCCAAATTTGCCTGAAAATAAATGAATGTTATGTTATGTTTAAAACAACTACTCAGGTCTAATTCATTATAATTTGTATTTAAGCAACAACAGCGCATCTCCAATAAATCAACTTCTATGTGCGCTACGTTTCTACGTGGGTGCTATCAGATGACTGCTGCAGATTTATGTGGATTTAGCACCTTTACTGCACATACAATTGTACACAAAGTCAATGCTGCTATTGCTTCACTCAGACCACGCCACATCTACTTTCATGAGTTACCACATGATATCCACCAAACTCAAATTGGATTCCGTAGGAGAGCTAAAGAAGATCGGTCTTTTGGGGCTCTCTTAATTTCAGAAGCGTTCACCAATGAAAGTATGTACATTATATGAATCTATTACGGGGTTTTTCTTTCCATGTAATATCTTGTTTTAATCAAGCTGCACAACTAAAAAAAGTAGAAACAAATATTTGGAATTTGGGAGAAAACAGATCTTTGCTAGGTGCCCTAGTTTTTGATATATAAATGTGGTCAAGCTGGGGAGATTCTCTACAGAACGGCCGCCTATAAACCCTTATAACTTTTGAACCAATGACCGAAAAATTCTGATATTTGGCGACAAATTTCTACAAATTACCAACAATTTTTTTGTGTAATCAAAATTAAAATCCCTGATGGTGGCCATGCCAGTGTCAGTCACACTCCAGGACGGTCCATTAAGGTTGACAGGAGAGTGTGATCCTATTTTGCAATACATTTGTCAAATGTATTACAAAATAGGATGGCGGCGTTAGTTCTTATTTTGCCCACGCGACAAGTATTTTATAAATTATGTTATTCTAACCAAATCCAAAATTAGAAAAAAATATGCTGTGATTACCTTTCATCTTAATTTGACCGAGACCTATCTTTTGAGTGTATTTTTAAGAATGTACGCGAGCTCTAAATGTGGTCCCCAGATTGTGTGGCAAGCTGCCTTTCTTCATTCCGTATGTCATAGATGCTATAGATTGCACTCATGTAAATTACACCAAATCACCAGGTAAAATATTGATGTTATTACAGATCTTACCGTTTAATATAAAAGTGTATAAACCAGCTGGGGAGGGGTTCATACAAGATATTGTGGATACAGATTTAATACAATATTTTGGACACAATTTAACACAAACATATTTTAGGTCTGGAGGATCCTGAGATTTATCGTAATAGAAATTACTATTTTTCAATCAGTGTTCACACGATAAAGATCCTTATCTACTTATTTTGTGGTTTAGCGCAGTAGGTCGCTGTCGCATGTTATAATACTAAACGAAATGCGTTTTAGTGAAAACATTTACATTGTATGCTAGGATGAATGCTATGGGATCTTGGTTTTCGAAAACCCTGTCCAAATGTAGCTGGTGAAATCAGTTTGACGTGAATGGAGATTAATATGGATATGAAAACTGGGCTATGCAGAACCTCGGTCGTGAAAACGCTTTCTGTACCAATGTCGCACGGTGGTACCGCCTTAGTTCATAAATGCAATAATTTTATCATCAATTACCCCCAATTTAATTACCTAATAATGATATAATAATGATTTACCGATAAATAAGCTACCCAAAAGTATAAATATGTCACCATTTTACCTAATTATCAGGTCTTCTCCTGGGATCACTTCATCGACCGACTCACCAGCCATGGTTCACCTGATGTGGGTTTACCGGGTTGGCCTCGGATGTTAAATTTCTTCTCTAATTCTGCAGTTTCAGCTGAAATTACTGGCTTAAATAAAGATTTCATTGAACGTTGTTCCACAATTTGACAAGCCTTGTCCTCGGGTTTTAATATTGATTCGGATAAAATTAATGAATATGCTTTGGAAACCGCGCGACTTTTAATTCAAGAATATCTGTGGTATAATCTCCCAGCTTCCGTTCACAAAGTTCTTATATATGATGCTGAAATGGCACAGTATGCTTAATTATCTATCGGGGAATTATCAACGAACATTATAAGGCCTTCAGACGGGATCACACGAGAAAAATGTCGGAAGTACTTACGAATACGGACTTACCTAACAGATTTTTACTCAGCTCAGGCCCATTCATTACTAGTCTTCGGAAACTTCCCCGTAAGAAAAAGAGCATTATGTCGACGCAGGTTTTAGATTTATTACGAATTTAGTTTAAATTGAAATTAGATTGGTGGTCAAGTACTATTTTAACTTAGTTGTGGTTGTGATGACGTTTGTAAATAAATTGTAGAATTTTGCTTTTTGTTGTATATAATATGTTTAATATTTAAAAGAATACATATTTAATAATAACCCCTTCATGAATAGCGTTAATATCATATTCAGGTGTATTTCCGAACGAAGGACAATAAATCTCAAATATTGACTATTTAAATTTGTATATAAACAGTACATATTGTACAGTTTATTGTATATTATGTATTGAATTATGTAAATAAAGCATTAATGTACATTTGTGAAGTATTTTTTATTATTTACCCTTCAGAAAAAAATCCCATTTAACAAATTTAATAAAGTAAGGTATTTATGACCGCACTTGTAGGGCGCTTATACCACCGTGTGTCGGTGACATTTTATTTGAAATGACAATAACATACACATATACATTCACGCATTTTCCCATGGAGGTAGGCAGAAAACACAGAACGCCGAACGCTGAACGCCGTCTGCTTCGATCCTTACATACTCCTTCTGCCTCGTCCACGTTCATACATCTGGTTATAGACGCACAGGTTGCGAGTGCTACGCACCTGACCTGTCTGAAGAACCTCACCATTAAGGTCAGTGTATGTCCTTCTAGGGCGTTCCCTCTTGGCGTTGCCACTCACATCTGCCCTGTAAATACCTTTTGATAGTCGCCTTTCACTCATCCTCTCATCATGACCAAATTATCTAAGCATACTCTTTCAAATTGTTGCCACTACATCTTCTTTTAAACCGCACGTTCTCCTAAGATTAAACTAATAAACTCATATTTCGAAATAAAAATCACTGTTACAGAGAAAATCTTTAATAATACATGACATAGGTACACATAACATCACGCCGGTTGTTCCTGAAGAGTTGGGTAAACCTAAGTAAGTACATCCACATTTCGCCAGTTATATAATTTTAAATTAGCCGGTGACAAGAGACGAATCCAAGTACCTCGGTAGGTACCATTCTTACGTGGCCAAAATTCCTTCCATGCCACTCAAATACAGTCTGTAGTTTGATGTAAATTATCTTGCTAATCTGAAAAGATACAATAATACAGTCTGTATTTATTGTTATATTACTAAAAATGATTCTTTGCTATTAAAATAATGGACTGTTACTGATTCATTGTTATCAATATTGCTCAGATCCTCGAGGGCAAAATACCATTAGTTGGAGTGATGCGATAGCAGCACTGACTCTGTACATAATACTATGTGCAAAAGAGGTACTTAATTCTACGCAAATCTGCAGCAGACATCTGCTATCGCTCAGTCGCGTAGAAACGGGGAGCACAAATAATAATGGTTTAGGCTGTCCTTTTGTGCACCAGGTAGGTACATATAATTAAAATAAATAATCGTTTGGTAGGTACTTACATATTTGTTGGAAACTATTTTGTCGTCAACAGACTCCAATACAGACAGAACTGTTGCTTTCGTGAGATGAAACCGTGTAATAAATTCCTGGTCATCAAGGGTAACAAAGTGTTCCTTTCTCTCGCGTATCGATCTTGGGCGACGAATGTCCTGATCCTAACATTCATGTAACATTAACAGTGTTCTTATTTTGCATAGCCAAATACCAACAAAATCAATATTTTTAGTAAAATACATAAAACAATATGATTCACAACAATGATGACACCTGTGGATGACACTGACAGCAAAAATCGGGCGTTTACATGACAAACTCCTTTACGGTCAAACGGGTTTACGTTGTGTTGGTGAAATCAAAATTATAAATTAATCCTCGATTAAGCGCAAAAACGCGATCTCATTCAATTGGTGAAATCCACCCTTAATATGACATGGTGTGAAATACATGGCAATAATTTGAATAAGTTAACCAGTAACTAGTTAGTGAGCTGGACAAGTGCCCAATATCTGATATGCTAGCATTAATCATCAACATCCCTAATACGATGCTAATTGGATAGTTGAGATTCGTGCTAAATGATGTGCATAGCTCGCTGTAGTATGTACTAGTTTGGTCGTAGTTTTCTTTCTCAACAACTTTTGGGCTGAAAAAAATTACCCATAAAGCACATGCCTGTTGCGAAAAAACTCTGTCTGCCTCTCTGTAACCTTTCTTTCGGGTACTGCTGGGCATACATGTAGAGATGACCTGGGTTAGGATATAGGATTCTTTTTATCTCGGTAGTACATTCCACTAGGATAATTTTCGGGCTCCAAGCAGGTGAAGCCATAGAGGAAATAGTTATTATAACCCGAAAACCAAGTCATAAATAGTTTACTCGATTGCTAAGCGACTTTGCAGGAATTCAAAAGCTGCCTTATTCGACTAAACCATCACAAAAGCCAGTAGCTTCAATTCTGCAAAAGGACTTTTAGAAAACACATTGCTTTCTTCATAATTATACCCAACACACTTTTGGCCAACAAATCATAAGAGACTAATTAACTGAAAACTTTAAAAAAATAAAGCAAACTATACCACAAAATGGCGTGACGAGGCGGACTTGGAAGGATTGAGCCCAAATAGCCAAAGAGAGAGAAAAATCGATAAGGGATGAGAGGCCTTTGCCCTGCAGTGGGACACATAAGACTCATAATAAATAATAATAAAATCCCACAAAATCCAACAAGTTGGTAACCGTATATCTATTAACTCTCGTCCCTCGTATGAGTCGTATGCTCATGCGCATCTGCGAGCCACGGCACAATCGTTATCTAATCAATGCACAATGCCTGTCACAAGTCAGTGTGCCACTCCGGCTCGCTGGGAACCAGTTCCATTTATAACACTCTCCCTATTTAGTATGTATGTTTGTGTTGAGCTAATAATATTATAGGTACAGTCAAGTGTAGTTTGATTGTGGGTTTATACGCAAATGCTTGCAACGCCCCCAGCTTGATAGAATACTTGAAATAAACAGGTACAGCCTACTATTCTAGTTCTTATATTTGATCTAAGTGTGGATCAGTGTAGCATTTCGCTCTCGAAAAAGCGCTGATCACTACGCTTGTTCATTTTTGACGCTATTTACCATTATTTACTGTCCATATCCGTCTATGGGTGCTCTAAGCTCTGTCACGTTATTGTGAGACTAAATTGTCAAAAAGGTTGAGGTTCCAACCTAGTCAGGATCATTCTGACTATTTAAAGCTCTTCGGCTGTTGTGGAAACCCTGAAAAGGTGGCTAGAAAGTTTTAGGCATCATCGCTCTTCCCATCAACAATGCCATAAACAAATCCTCGTTCACAACTAAACTTGTAAACAGACAGTAACAGATTCTCTTCGCCAGATTATCTCAGTGCACAATAATATATCAACTGAATGTACGGCAAACTAAACCCGATTCCCGCCTACATTGAAGACGTTCCACTTCCGCTTGCGCCTGTACACAGACACATGCCTAACTTTATGATTCTAACTCGTGCCAAGCTTCGGACTTTCTTCAAAGTTAGTGTTCACTAGTTGCGCTTTTCACTTTAAGAGATAGTGTGAAACACAGTGGTAACTTGAGCTGTCGTACTCCATTTCTGTGGGCTTAGACAAAATGTCATTTTCACGATAAGTCAAAAATTTGGCATAAGCTATCGAAAAAAACTACGTGAATCCGGTTGAAAGACGTTGTAGAAATACGGTACGCTTTGAAAGCGTTTGCTCTTGTCTAAGCCCTCCGGACGTCATAATGTCATTCTTTTTTTTTACGGGACTGTTTTTATACTATTGAATGTCCTCCATCGGTTCCATGTTTTATCCCAGGGCTGTCAGACTCTTCCTGACTAATCCACTCGTTGTTCTTCCGACTACATCTGACCATGGAATAACGGCGTTTTGGCGTACAGTTGCCATTTGGCGAAACCCAAGGGCCACATTATGCTCATATGCATTATAAAATTAGCGCACATTATGTTCGCAAGCATTTAAAAATATTGGCCGTCGTCGTAGTAAGCCGTTACTATTAAAAGCCAAAGAGAATGTTTTACCCACTGTCTGTTCTCTGGACAAACCTTTATTGACATTTTGCGACACCCACCTTAAAGAGGGGGTGGCCATTTTTACATTACAAAATCGCACTGCTCCTACACCCAAGCCTGTTGAAAGGTAACTACTCCAACGCCTTCCGTATTTATCTACTCTACTGGTTTCCTTTAGGTCAACGCATTGGTACACCTCGCATGAATGCATCCTCTAATCTCCTAATATTTCTCTATGTAGGCAGATAATATGGGTGCATTTTATTGATATGTAGATCTAAATTCCTGATCTAGTATTTATGATTGGGCAACATCACGTGGCGGTGCCTTGACACCACATGACCCAATAACGGTTCAACACACGATTGAATTTTGGACTGATAACTGTTTCTAATTTTGGTTGGCGCCTGAATTAGAATGGATAAATAGGTTTCGTACCGACATCTTTTAGAGCCCGTAGAAGTCCCTTGCCTCCTAATAGTCAGCATGAAGAGTCTTTACGAAATATTGGTTCAATCAACACAAAATACAATAACAGTGACCAATACGCAAACACTGGACATCAGTTTCTCCAAAACAACTGCGCCTATAAATTACTCTATGCTAGTTCTAATATGTTTCCGACTAATCTCCGTAATACTTCGAAAACAAAAGAAGTACAATTGGATAATTACGGCACATGCGTCATGCGTCCGCAACGTAACTCATTCATTTATTTCGGTATGTTTTCAAAGCGGTTCGCGCCACCCGTCAATTCTAATAACACCATCGATTAAACTGGGTGTTTGTTTGTCTGAGAAATAGTTTTATGGCAGCGCTTGTCGAAGTCAGTCCGTGGATGGGTGGCCATCCAATACATACCGAGACCCCTTTGTGCCCGGAAAACACGTCAAGCCGTTGGTCCCGGCTGTCGTTTGTAGATCTTTGACAGTCGTTGCGGGTAGTCAGAAGAGCGTAAGTCTAACCACTAGGCTTATCCAGCTTAGCCAAGGAGTAACCAGTAACTGGGTTGTGGAAGTTAGATGGGCTGTTCTCCATAGCATTTAGCTGCATTCGTATAGACTAGAAGCCGACCCCATCATAGTTGGGAAAAGGCTAGGCAGATGATGATGATGTTACAGTTTTAGATATTCGTAATGATCCCAGAAAAATGAAAGCTTTATATTCTCTAATTCTCCTCTATCTTATCTACTATATTGTATTTGCATCTAATCTGCTAGAGATTACAGTTTGGACTTGACCGATATTAGAAATGGTATGGCTTATGATTTATGTCTGGTTTTTAGTAGTAACAAGTTGACGTTAATAATAATTCAGTAAAATCCAGCCCTTTCTATATATTTGCTTAGTTTCTTGTCCTGTGCCCAGAATTTAGCAACGAGTTTGGCGCTGCCACTAGCGTCTATCAATTCCCCTGTAGCTTTCAATGACTTTCACGATGATATTGGATATTCACTCGGAGAAAGGCACACATAGATAGACGTCTCATCCTAGACCATTAAATCCTTTTCAGTCACAGACGCTACTGGCCATAAATCATGGACTTTGACACCAACATGGAAAACAAAGTAGAAATATCCGGCTTTTATTTGTTTTTAAAATAGCCGTATAGCCGTGGGGCTATCAAAGTACGCCGATACCGATGGTATAGCCGTTACACGTCATAGCTTACTTGGCGAAATGCCATTGTTTTCACATTCTATCGCACGGGTCGAGGTGGGAACCGGCATGTGGATATTTATGAAAATTACTCTCTCGAGGGTATTTTTAGAATGTCCTATGACAGGGTGAAGGACTTTTTTCAAGTCTGTTTTTGGATTGTTGTCGTTATTTTCATTTTGGTAGAGTCAGATTTTGTTTGTGGATACCGATAGCATAGTAAAAGTCTATGATTTCACTGCTTGAACACAAGCCTCCTTACTATCCTGGGCCATAATGCAACACGCGGGCCCACTGCGAGTTGGTAGATGTAACACATCTTCAAAATTTTGTATTTAGGACATGCTGGTTTTACGGATCGATATTAATCTTACGTTCCAAAAACGAAATTTGCGTCCGTATCAGCCTGTCTTTCAGTCAATCTAACAAGATGGAGCATAACTTTTGATCTTGTCTGTCTGTATGTACACTTAGACTTGATGCAGTATTGCTTTTCGTAAGGTTTCCAGTATCACTTTTCTCACGATTCATTGATTCATTTGCTGTCTCCTTTCTCAGAACTTTTATAATTCTTATACCATCGACAATCATATTATTATGGCTTTCTTCGAATTCAAATATGTCATTCACAAGTATGACTCTTGACCCAGAGATGACTCTTCCATTAAGATATTATTGAACACTTCACTTCTCTTGTTATTTAAGTATAGGTTTCCATGAATTATAGGTGCTATTAGATCATTTGACGAAAATACTACGACACGTGTTTTGTATCAATGAATAACTACACCAACTGCTCGCGAAATATCTTCTGATGACGTCACTGGCCATAAATTCAGCCAATACTTTTTGGAACCTATAATGTTGCGTTGTATTTTTTTTTGTTTTTACCATAGAGCAAAGAAGTTTTTACTGTACCATAGATTCGCCTTTCTTTCTCGTGGGAATTGAAAACTTTCCCATCATGTCATTGTGTCCAATAGAAATGGAATTTTATCGTTGTATGGATTCCTCAAACTCGTTGACAACTTGAAACATCATTGTTGTTTAATTCATTAACTTCAAGGTTGCTTATTATTCTTTAGTTGTAATAAAAAGAAGATATGTCTGGTTTAGTACGTGACTTATTCATTAAACTATACTAGACCATAGTTTTAATGGTTTACCTGTCGACTCTCCGTACCTAACTACAAACTTTGTCCCGCGACTTCGCCCGCCTTATTGTCGGAAAGTGTCCCATGGGAACGTCCTTTTTTTTAAACATAGCCTAGCCTGTGACATTTGGGGATAATGTAGCTTGCCATTAGTGAAAGAATTTTCGAAATCGGATCAGTAGTTTTGAAGATTTACCCCTACATCCAGACTTTACCTCTTTTTAATATTAGTGTAGTAACTCCGCTGAACCTCTCTTATAGATTAACCTGGTGAAGTGTAGACTGAAAATTATTAATGTGTTGCACCCAAAATTAGATACACATCCCGAAATACCCCAACTCGCAGTCATGATCGAACAATTTACGTAGGAATAGTAGTCTGTGAGAGAGTCGGTGTGCTATGTCTGTTTTTGCATGCAAACGCACGTGAGGCGGCGTCAATGATACAGCGAGCGAACAGTCAACGCGCGACCTCTCGACGCTTATCACGACGCACAACACTACAGTATTCAATTAACCAATCAAGTTAATTCGATTCACATACGACCGGGGGACGGCACTAGTCGTACAGCTGGCCGAAAATTAAAAAGGAACTTAAAAAACCCGCGAACTTAACTCAGTTCTCTTTTCAAAATTCGAGTGCTCATGCTAATTTATCGTGTTTAGTGTTACCCTAAGTTGTTAATTTCCGCGGATATTTGATGATGTAACTGTGAACTGTATGGTTCCTTTGTTTCGTGATCAAGCTCGGTATACAGTGATTTCTGAGAAAACTGAAAGTGATACAGTGAAACGTTAATTGCTGGATCATTTCCTGCTGGTTATAGGTACGTCTGATTACAAATTTTTGTCTCATAATCCTTAATTGTTGATAATTTTGTGTGTATATGCAGTGCCGGTGCGTTTGTGGCGTAAAGCCAACATTTATTATTAAACTCGCAACAGAAACTGAAGTTTTACTCAGTACGAGAAAACGAAGGTTATTTTCGCGACAGATACACACGATTTTTTGTTTAATGAGCGTGTCAATTAAACTGATACGATATGACGTTATGAGTCTGTTCTATTTTTATATAGATCAATAATAACCGGTTTGATTAATACCTAGACTTAATTATCTGTGGGTCTAAGCAGAAAATGATTCACGGATGAATCGATATACAGCATGTATCCGAAAGGTGTGGTCATATTTAAGGATGTTTATAAGACCATCAACCTTAACAACTTTATCTATGGAACTAACACCATAATCGCGAAAAAAAAAAACAACTGTCCCGTACTTTTACCACACTTCTCTGATAAACCCAACATTTAGAACAAACAAATAAATAAATTAGGTAAAGTTTAATTGATTAATTTTTTGTGTCAACGGTTTTAATTAA
The DNA here is from genome assembly GCA_964057025.1 of Standfussiana lucernea. Lineage (NCBI taxonomy): Eukaryota > Metazoa > Arthropoda > Insecta > Lepidoptera > Noctuidae > Standfussiana > Standfussiana lucernea. Next base: position 6,477,212 of record OZ059809.1, read on the forward strand.
CACATTTTCCTACACCCACTAAGTATGTCTAATTATCTATGCAATGCTAAATTTAGTATTTCACACTTAGGTATTAGATCGAATATTTAAAGTAAACCAGTTTTTATAGAAAGCCTAGATTGAACGAGCAACTAAAAGAGTTGTTTACCTAAAAACTATACGAGATCGACCTTGATCTAACGCAGTCTATGAAGCAGAAAATGGTGTTGTTTGTAATATTTTTTATTATTTATTGCACAACATGAAGTTAAATTAGAAACTAATTATGGCTAAATTAAGTATGGCATGTGCTACAAAATCACGAAAAAGTTGTAAAAACTATGATTGGCTAGCTACAACTTAAGACTTGTAAAATAGAAACGTTCTTCTTTAAAATTATTTCAATAAATCAATTTAAAATTATTACAATTTGATACAAATTTTGAGAGCAGTTTCCTTTCAAATTGTCCTCATCAAGATCTGTATTATGGTTTCCCTGATTTACAACTTCCCGTATGGTATTTTAACGACCGAAGTTTATAATATTCCGATTTAAATGTTAATACTCGGCATACTGTATTTCCTCTTGTTCAACAATGCAAAACAGCACAAGTCGACTATTCTATAAGGTTACTAACGATAGGTAACCAGGGAAAATACAAAATGTGCCTGTTACTGTGGCCTACATTATCCCATTGCTGGGTAAAGGCCTCTCCCCATGACTTTCAGTTCGATCCAGGGCTAATGTGGACCACTGGTCGCTGGTTTTGAAATCATTTGTCCAAACTTAAAAAAAATCCACAGACAAAAAAAAAACACTAAAAAGTGGAAAATAACTTTACCTTCGGAAAGTGGTGGCAAAAAGTCAATGAAAAAAACAACATTCACACTTTTTAGTTGTGGTATCTCACAAATCCTTGTCAAGTATCAACTTTACATTGTAACAAGAAGTTATTAACACATCATCCACATAGAGTCATAGACGAAGAAGAAAAAATGCATCTGGTGACTAAATGACCTCTTTAGAAGTCGGCTATTAATATATAACATCGATTTTCAGAAAGAAACTGCCACCCATGTATAATTGACAAAGACGAGGAGACGACGCACATCAAAGCCAAACTTTTTCAAAAACTCGATTGACCAGAAAATTGAAACATGTGGCCAAACTTAAAAATATCGGCCTTCACTTAGCTACTATGGTTATCATAGCTATTTGATGATGTAATACGGCTAAATTGACCTCCGTCTGTATGAGTTTGAGTTATCTCGCGATATGTAGGAACCAGTTTCCAATGTAGGTTGTACTTGGAGCATAGAATAAAGCGGATATGACAAGCTATGGCAATATAGTGATGCAGGTTTATTTTGGCGCGTCGAAACCAACGCCACCATCTTTAAAATAACTCCTCATAACATCGGCTAATGTTATAGGATTAGGGTTCCGTGTAAAAAACATTAAAACCTATGAAATTGTTAACAAAATCCGATTCAAATAGGGAAGTAACATTTTATAACAATTTCACGCCGACGAAGGTCGCCTTAGCCTCAACCAAATGTAATCTTCATCATTCACGCTGTTACTGTATTGACCGTGTTCTGGAAATTGGTCATAAACATTATACAAGGGACCCGACATAAAATTAATCGATTTTCAACAATAATTTACAGTTCGATGACCGTAATAAAATCACCACTTTGGACTCTCCAATTAATGGATGACATCGGACCAGTATTTTGATTTGCAAAGATAACACCTCGTTTTTCTATCATCCAAGCTTCCAGTCTACCTTTATAAATTAAATATAATATCTTGCTGTATCCAGTACAGGTTAGAAATTACCATACCCATTGCTCGCTGGAGTATCAATATCGTTTTAAGTTATTTTTAGTTCACCGTTATCGCATTTTCTCCCAGTTTTAACCCTCAATCCGTTTAGGCTCTAATAATTTTATTTGTTTATAATTCTTTATGAAATTCGAAGGTACTGTTTGTTGGAGAGTTGTGTTGTGGATTTTGGCTTGATCAACGGGTTGGCGGTGAATTTGGAAAGATATGCATGGAAATATTTTTGGAAAGTCACTCGGAATTCGGACTAGCTTCGAAGCTTTTTGACACCTGTAACTATTGTTATGCTTGACTGACCTACTGGTGTGACTGACAAGTTGTGTGGTAATCGGAGCTCATGGCATGGGTTTGTGATGCGAAGGTATGAGAAAATGTCGTGAGGAAAGTTTTGAGTATGAATTTGGATAGCTATAAGTTTAGGGGAAAACTAAAGAAACGATGGATGGACTGCTTGAAGAATGATATGGCTGGAAAGGATGTGACGAGTAATAGAGAAATATGAAAGAAAAAGACATGCTGCCCCGACCCTTAATAAATTGGAATAAACTCAAGAGAATGATGAATAACTGATGTGGCTCTAGAAATCATCAAAGCTTCCTAAAAGGTACAGTCATAGGAAAAAACTGTAGCGTCCTATTCCGTGTGTACGCTTTCAAATTCTTAATGTTCATTATGGTCAACTTCTCACAAATCATTATAGCGGTCTGCAATGAGGATCGTGTTCAGCCAATGTACATTGACGGGCTAACGGTTTCACAACATGACCCTGGTGGTCATATTATAAAACTTAAATAACTTTGTAGGTACATTATAATAATATACATACGTGCCACATAGCATGGCGTACTGTTTACAATAATTTAACAAACAACCACAAGGCTTCGCATTGATGACTCAATACGCAACTGGGTTTGACGAATGCACCGTGAATACAAAGCGAAGAAAATCGTATCTAATGTTATGTAAAACATGGTCCTTTTGTTACTGTAACAGGGTGCACTGGATAAGGAAACCTTATCGGCATTCCTTTAATCTCTTCGCCAGTTAACGCAGGCTTTTACTTGCGTTAGAAAATTGTGCTCATTTTTTTTTATGATGTTGTTTTTACGTTGCTGTTTTAAACGGCGTTCGAAAAAGAGGAGGTTCTTCAAGCGTGTGTATATTTTATTTAATTTTCGTGTCTTTTCGTCTATTATTTTTTTTGTTCGTATCATGACATGTGTCTCAAAAACTCCGAAATATTGCACCGTTTTGGATATTTTTGTTTGATTGGATGATAATCGAGTTTAGACATTCGAAGAATTTTTTTTTTGGTGTCTTGTGAATGACGTTTTAAAAAAAAATGAACAATGTTTGTCGATTGGTTGAACATTATGTGTAATTAGTGGCATTTTTATGATCAATGATGATTGGGTCAATGAGTGTAAAAAACTGGTTGATAATTAGGCAATTTTTAAAACAAACCATATTATCATTGTTTCAATTGAGATTTTAGTGTACCAAGCTGAGCCTATAATTTACTTATTTCTTATATTTTGTCGTCGACTTTATTAGTACCTAGCTGTAACATAAAATGTGCTCTCATAAATACTTGTACATTAATAACAACATTTACTCTCGACTAAAGCCTCTTTAAAACGGTTAATAACCTTATTTTAATTTCATATTCCATTTTCATCCAATGGCATGCTCTGTCGAGTGGCAGGGTAGTGTGAAGCCAACAAAATTGCTCCCGTAATTATTGTAATAGAGAACAATTTTATTTTTTTCATCTACGTAGTTAATCATCTGTTTGGACATAATGGTTTGGCCTGAGGTTCGTTTTTTGCCATGAAATGAATCATGGCAATGTTAAGCCTTGAAAAAATGTCTGAATAGTTTTGAATATAAAAATTGTTTATGTAACTAACTAACTAAGAATACCAAGATTTCCGTAAGTAATTGTTTTATTATTCAAATTTTTATCTGAAGATCTGGTGGCTTGACTTCTAAAGACCAAAACCTTCAAAATAAACAACATAAAATCACCGATGTCTGTAATCCCAGAATGGTTAGGTAGAAGTACCTTACATCTACATTTCACCGACGTAATAGGTGAACCTATTGCCATCACCTGGGCAGAAATACAGACTCCGGGCTGCTCCTGGTTGAAGAACCTAATTCCTCTTTGCCCGACCTGGGAATCGAAACCAGGACCTCGGCAGTAGCACTTGAAGCACGAGGCTGTCAGCGGACTACAAAGTTAAATACTCTAAGTTATGTTTAGTGTCAATTCTGCTAACCGGGACATTGTTCTAGGTTTGCGTAAACGAATGTTTTGCGGTCACAAAACCGCTTGCCACTGTGACTTTAGGAAATAGGTACCTAGGTTAGGTCACGGGTGCTTCCGTTTCCAGTTTGTCAAACGGCTATATGCTGCTATATATATATATATCCCCTTTGGGGGTTGATGCAATATATCTCATTTTTTCACAAAGAGTTTCTCTTTCACCAGTCGTTGGAGTATGCATCATCTGCTTAGCCTTCTCCCATCAAAGTTGGGATTGGCTTCCCGTCTAACTAGCTAATGCGAGTTTTTTACAAGGAGCGATTGACTCTATCTAACTGAGGAGCTCGTTGCTAAATAATAACAGCCGCTCGGGTCGATCGTCAGTTTAAGCCGCTCTGGCCTGGGATGGTGTGTGGATGAGTGACCACCCATTACATATCGAATTTCCTCCGTGCCTTGGAAAGCACGTTAAGCCGTTGGTCGCGGTTGTCAATTGTAGACCTTTGACAGTCGTTACAGGTAGTCAGTGGCCCGAAAGTCTGACAACCAGTCTTACCAAAGGGTACCGTATTACTAAGCACTAACTGGGTTGTGTAGGTCAGATAGGCAGTCGCTCCATGTAAAATACTGGTATTCAGCTGCATCCGGGTGGACTGGAAGCCGACCCCAACATGGTTGAGAACAGGCTTGGCAGATGATGATGATTCACTCTATCTACCTCCTGACCATAACCCAGTCACGAAATCCCATGGCCCTTAGTTCAGTGTACGTTCTTTCTAAAACAAAGGTACCTACATAATAAATTGTATAGCATATTGCCATCTGCCTAGCCTGTTCTCAACTAGGTTAGGGTCGCCTTCTAATCTACCCAGATACGTTTTAATATAAATCCTATACATATAAAATCAGCGAACATCTGATCTCCACAATTTTCAAAATTTAGGGCTAAACGACACTGATGCTAAACTGGGACTGACGATTTAACCTGGAATACGATTTAATCCAAAATTTTGACAGCCTATCAGACTCTCAGATCGACTAGTCCACGTAACTGTGACTTGGCTTGCACAAGCCCGTCATCATATGCCCTATCTCCTTTCCTGGCTATACGCGCAACCACCAGCGTCTTCCAGGATTTAAACGAAGCCTATGTTAGAGCTGTGCAGGTGGCTAGATTTGGTCAGACATAATTTGAATATAATCGACACGTAAACAAGGACAATGAACATAGGGCTCTCGCTTAAAAGAAACACTAAATCTGAATGTCTAAAGCTACCTCCTTTTTCCAATCCATTTAGTTATATCACCGAATAGCCGATCCGCACTATCGCGCTTATATCAGGATGCATTTTTAATAAAAATGGCTTCCAAAAAGTATTCGGCTTATCATATGCAAACACGCCGGCTACCCATTCCCCGTCGGTTGAGTTTCCAATTAGAGCGTGATAGATAAACACGTAATATACAGCCTGTGCCCTTAGCATAACGGTATGGAAATAAAACGTGGCTACATAAATAGTCACTGAAGTTTATAATTGAAACGTCATAGGATTTAATTGATTTAAATTATCATACATCACGTCAGTGTAAGACATAAACCTCGAGACACACCTGCCTCTACAATAATTTCTTCTTTTAATTGAGAATGGTTTGCACTCTTCTATTTACCCGACTATGCAAAGCCAAAAGAAAGGGTTATGATTTTTTAGCAAAGGACACTAGGCCACTGGCCGTCCTGCTTGCTCACTTGTTTTTAGTAACTAAATCGTGACCTGTATTGTATTGCAGAAAAGAATATGTTAGACATCTTTGATAAAATTATGTTAAGTCTTTGTTATACCAAAGCTTGGTAAATCCGAACGAGAGACCTTCAAAAGTAGGTACTGGACCAAGGTAGATCTTGGTCTATCATCGAAAGATAATCAGCATCTGTTCAACTATCTTTTTTTCTAATCTGATCTGTCCCACTCCTGGGCAAAGGCGTCCCTGCACTCCCTCCACTTGTCGCGAACCCACGCGTCCTCTTTCCAGTTCCGACTGATGATCTGTCCTATCCTTGACAATATAGTATTCATGTACTATTAAACAGCATGCCCGAGAGATATTTCTCGACGGTATGCAAAGCCAAGTTAGAGGCCCATGGGCGGCATAAAAACTCTGACACCAGGTTTATAGCTACTAACCACACGAAAAAGTAGAATAAACTTTTATTACGAACACACACGCCCTCTGTCGTCCACGCACTGAACCTCGCAACAAACATTACGCTTCGCCAACTACCTGGAAGGTCGCCAGAAGATGAACTCACCGCTATACACGCGACCCCAAAATAATCGCATATCATTTAACTATTATTATAATTATTTATTTTTCCGCCATTACGATTGATTTGATGGCTTTTGTGATTAATTTCGTGTTTTATGAGTTGATGTTTATGTTAGGGGTTTTAGTTTATTGGTAGGTGAAGTGAAAATTACTTTCTTTACGCTTAGCAACTTGTAGAAATGTTGGATTTATAACCTATACCAGCCATGGACTGTGGTGTGAGTAAGAGTAAACACTAAATACATACATATTCAGCATCAATGATTTTTGCAGACAGATCTAGTCTTGAATGAATATTTATTGAATAGTTAGTTTAATTGCTATTGTTCTATTTATAGACATGAAAAAAGCGAATATGTGCTAATGTGAACAAGGTATTAAAATTATATGCAATTAAAAATTTCAAGTTTATTTTATTTTAGTTCTTTGATCTCGCAACAGATGGCGTTGCTAGTATGTTAGGTGGCTTGACCTGTAAAACTGCCTTAGTTCCTCTGGTTATATTATTTTAACTAAACGTTATATTTTACTATTAGATTCACAATTAAATTTAAATAAACCTAATTACAATTAATTCATAGAATTCCTGCTAATTTCAATAAATTTTGAAAAATCTGTTGGATTTGGTTTTGGAATAGAAATTAGAAATATCTATATTTCTGATTTCCTCCCGCTCTATTTGATTTTTTCCTAGTGATTTTAGCTAATGGATATTATGTAGTTTTTAGTCATGCCCAAATGTTGTTTTAAAATTCTGATTATTTAAGTTTGTCGTATTGTTAACCTCCAGCGATGTTTAACCACGTAGATAAATATGTATTACTAGCTGACCGGCGCAACTTCGTCTGCGTAACATTTTTGATTAATGCTCCGCTCCTATTGGTCGCAGCGTGATGTTTTATAGCCTATATATAGCCTTCCTCGATAAATGGGCTATCCAACACTAAAATAATTTTTCAATTCAAACCAAACCAAACAAACAATAAAATATAATAATATATTATATTATATTTATTTTTTTATTTCCTTTATTTATTATTCTTTCTTATTTTTTACATTTTTAAATATTCGCATATAAAGTAATAAAAAAAAATATTATTATTATAATATTTGTATAGATTACTAGAGTAATATCCGTCTTAATATAACCTTAGTCTTTATTTCCGTCCTTTCATGTTTGCCCTTAGCTTAGCTCACCTATTTACATACTGATTGATCACCACTAGGTCTGCGTATGAAATATTAATAGTTTTCCTGTTATTGCTTCTATTATTAGCCATATTTTCCTTGTTAGATACTTAGGTATTTCTTTTACAAAAATAAATACCTAGGTAATAAACACATTATTTGTGAGTACTATCTCTGCCTAGCTTTTTCCCAACTATTTTGGGGTCGGCTTCCAGTCTAACCTGATGCAGCTGAATACCAGTATTTTACATGGAGCGACTGCCTGATCTGACCTCAACAGCCCAGTTCGTACTGGGTAATACGATACCCCTTGGTAAGACTGGTTGTCAGACTTTCGGGCCACTGACTACCTGTAACGACTGTCAAAGATCTACAAATGAGAGCCGGGACCAACGGCTTAACGTGCTTTCCGAGGCACGGAGGAAACTTGGTATGTAATGGGTGGTCACCCATCCACGGACCAACCCAGGCAAGCGCGGCTTAACCTGACGATCGACCCGAGCGGCTGTTATTATTTAGCCACGAGCTCCTCTCTGAGTATATTTTCATAAAAAATAATAAATTAGATGCCTTATTTATCGATCTCCATCTCACCTGGTGGAAATAAATTGATCAGCTCTAAAAATAACCTTGTATTAAGGACTGCAAAGGTCAAATGATTGTTCCTTATTATACTTATGTACTTACAACGCCTGTATTGCCCCATCGGTTGGGTTAGAAGTACATAGTGCACCTAGATTTCACCAGTAATGTTGAAGTCCCATTTAATAGAGACTAGATACAAATCCTGACTCCGGGATAATACAAAGTTCCATGTACCTTGTATATTATAATTGTTGAATAAAATAAAAATAAAACTAGTAGGGTCAGCTAATGTAATTAAAAAACTATGTTGGGACAGCTGATGTAATTAGCCTGCTCTATTTCCTGCCTAGCTAGACAGGCAAGCAAGGGCAGAGAGTTGCAGAAGGACGCCCCCTTGTGCAAGCTTTAGGTACCTTAGTTTGATCGAGAAGTTGGTAGAATTTAGACTTCTCTTGTATTATCTGATAGATTTTTTTTGAGTTGGAAAAAAAAATCGGCGTAGTAGCACGTGGCAAAATTGGGAACTACACTTCATTGGTAGTTCTTGCTCGGCGCTACAGGTGGCGCTACTTGTTCGTTCGCTTGAGGTTTGTTATGTGATTTTGCTGAAGTAATTAAATTGAATAATAGACACGAAAAATGCAAGTATCCTTAATTAAATTAAATTTTATAATGTTAAGTTAATCCTAACATGCATGTTTCGTATATTATATTATGTATCTCCATTCCATCTTAATCTTATCTTAGAAAATAGCAGGCGTTGCACTTATTTCTATTATAAAGATTAAATCGACCGTATCCACTATACCTTACAGAAGGCCACGTCCATTATTGTTAAACATAAACATTGTACTTAACAACAATATATTGATAATTTCATACATTACGGCGTTTCGCAACGGTTGCTCCAGTCTACGATACGATTGTTTATTTACTTTGGTAGATATTTTTAACACCGCCACCTACTTGTGCTACCCTCTAGCGGCGTTTGTAGGTACTTGCTTTACTATGAGGAATTTTGTTATTGTGTGTGATGAACTGATGATTCATCGGCTGAGTAATTACAGTACAGTTTTGTAGTTTAATATAGCATCTACCTTAGAAACCCCAAAGTTCCTTAGGGTTAAACCTCATCTGGCAGCACAGAATCGCACTTTTCCATGCTTCTATTATTTTTTCTTAGAACCGTCATTTGCTAGAGAAAGAAACAGAGCGTGCTGCCGATGGCATCGTCGATGCTGCCGGGAGCGATAGCAATCCCGCTCTGTTAATAGCAACCAACACATCGACATACCAGCGGAGTTTGAACCCGCGACCTCAGTAGTAGCGCTACAGAGCTCCTAGTACCTACTTTACCTCATGTCAATGCACTCACTGGAAAAACCTAGATGGCACTCGCACAGACCAAAGAAGCAGGGATGGTGTTATCATGCCAGTTTTGTCCAACTTCAGTTAATGAATGATACATAGAAGAAAGAAAGAAAGAAAAATTATTTATTAGTGTCGCACTGGACAAAACAAAATGGTAACTTGATAATAAAACAAGATTTAAAAAAAGTAAACTTAGAACAAATTAAAATAAAACTAACTAAACTGGTCTTGTACGAGGCCAAAAGGCCCCTATCTCAGCATGGTGCTGTAACATTAAAAAAGTCACAGCGCTGGTATTCTGATAGGGTCCAAAGTGAAGAAGAAGCGAAGATCTCGATGGTCTACCGCGCTAACTACCACTAGACCCTGTAACCACAATTTATGTTTTTCCTACTCCTCCGCTAATATTTTCTGATTAATTTCGTTGCGGAATCCAAGACAGTTACATTGTTTCTCTGGGAATTCGTCGAGCTTCATTGTGTCGGCGCTTTTCCGGTTGGTTGATTCTGGCTTTCAGGAGTTGCAGTGGTGTGAGAATAGAATGGCGGACTTGTCCTAAAAATAGACCCTCTAACCGATTGTTCCAGCTGATGACAACGCGTCGGTAGATACATACTTATTATAAAATAATTAAACATGGCATCACGTCAGTAATTACTTTGTACACTTTTAATAATTGATGTTTTCTTTAATACACGTGCTATTGGTGTTGAGTTGACGTACGATACGAATGAGTCATAGTTCTAAACTTAGAGGTTACCTAGATAGGAATTAATCTATACATAGTATAATAAAATTGTAAAAGGCCGATGTCTGTACATTGAAGATATTGAAAAAAGAATTATATGGGGTGGCTTTATTAGATAGAGGAACAGAAGCCAAAACAGATTTTAGAATTTTTGTCTGTCTTTCTGTCTGTATGTTTGTACGCGCATCACGCAAAAACTAGTGCATGGATTTGAACGCAGTTTTCACCGCTGTACTGCTATACAAGGTGTAGTTTTGCAACCTCGTCAAAATTCAGGAGGTTGTATAGAAGACGTAAATAATAAATATAAATTACGGTACCTGGTCAATAATAATAAACGCTGTTTTTTTCAGTTGTTTTAATTTGACACTATTTCAGAATGAAGCCCTTTACAAAAGAAGAGAATCACCCGTTTATCGAATAAACGTCTGGGTTTGTTTGTGTGTGTAAAAACGCGGTTATAGTGCTAGTATTAAACGGGCCGCGTTTTAATACGGGTGGTATAAACTTATCGATTTCCGATATTAAGAAAAAAATTACCTACCCAATACCCATTTCATTTTTGATTCGGGTCGAGAATCATTAACATAGTTACCTCCTTGAATTTGACGAGGATGCAAAGCAACACCCTGTGTAGATGCCTAACTTAAAATATAGGCTACATTTTACCTTTTTTTTCAGATTCTAATATCCACGCGCACGAAATCGTTGGCAAAAGCTAGTTTATATAGGTATATAAAATATTGAAGATAAATCCCTTTTTTAATTATCAGAACTGACTAAGCAAAATTCAATCTCTCTCATATCCGGTATAGAAGACCGAGTGAAAGGATTACTTACTTAATTTAATTTAGTATTAATGGCTTATGCTGTACTAAATGTAATAAATAAATATCAGTTTCCTCTATGGATCTTCGATAAAATCCGTAGTGAAGACACTTATGCCACTCTTCAGTGACATTAAGCAATACCTTAATGAATGCCTAAATGTTTTTTATACAATTGGATTTTCTACTCTCAGCCCTGTGATAAGCGTTGAAAATCCAACTGTGCTTTTATTTCGGTGTCACCTAATACAAGTGAAAACCATTATTAGCTCATATTAGAAACGCGCTAGCCACTTTAGTGCCTCTAAATAAGTATGTAGACCTATGTATTTTGTGAATAATTTGGTACTCCAGTAAAAATGGTACTAGCCGAAAAGTCAATGAAAGATGACACATCTTTAACTACAGAGATAAAACTCCCAAAAAAAAAACACAAAATAAAAACTCAACATCACCGAATATAAAATCCCCCATTTTACACACGAACGTCCTTGCCTGTACAAATATAAACACAATAAAGCAAATATACAAGTAGGTGCGATGATACACGGGTGACGTCAGCGGCCCCAGTGGTACGGATCAATGTACAGTAGCGGACGGAAATATGTATTCACTTAGTTAATTTCATAAGCGAGTCTTGGGAAAGTATTGGTAACAATTTTGAAAAGCCATCTTTCTGCTTAGCTCTTTCCCAACTACGTTGGGGTCGGTTTCCAGTCTATCCGGAATCCGGATGCAGCTGAATACCGGTATTTTACATGGAGCGACTGCCTACCTGATCTTCACAACCCCTTTTTAATCTGTTTTATAAATTGATTTGTCCATTGCTATTCCTCTCCTGTACAAAGTCTTCGTTACTATTCTTTCTTGTGCTTCCTGACACCAATTCCTAAAGCCATGCAAGTCCAGTCTTCTTCTCTTCGTTCTGCCTTGGCGTTTGTCTAGGGTGTCAGGGATCTCCCCTTAAAGCCTTTAACAAGACGAGCCGAGAGTCTTTTAATATACATTCGAAGATGCTGCCAAAATGCACAACACCGCCTTATCAATGCGATCAATACTTTTTACTAAAATCGCTATAGAATTTCACACACATACTTACGCACACATATTTGTTCCCTAAACTGTACATAATATAGCCGTGACATTGAGCGTGGATCTGACTACATAACAGACTTTAAGTGACCGTGACAAATATGCTTTTAAACGTGCGCCTACGCAGCGCTGTCCTGCGGGTATACTGAGTGGGATTTGCATAGCGCATAATGTATGGGTGGATTCTCTCTGCTCGTGTAAAGGGGGTTACAGATTTGCGGGTGAGTTGCGTTTGCTATGCGTAGGATTTGGCAGGCAGCCATCTTACTCTAATTAGTCTAGTTCTTTTCTGTCTCCTGCTTGCATATGACATGTAAGTCGGAAATGTATTTTCCTTACTCCGAGTTCCGTTTCCTCCGCTGTTCATTAACTTCGTTGCGGGATCCCAGAGAGTTGATTCGTTTTTCCAGAACTCGTTGAGCTTAAAAACTGGATGCTGATGGTTCGGAGACTACACAAGGTCTTTCTAGGGTAGTATTATCCTAAACTAGAGTCCCATTGATGGATCTAGGAGTAATAAGAAGTGACAAATAAGCGGCCAGAGTCACAGTTGCGTAGGAGTTTTTTCTGCAGTCACCAGTCTAGAGATTCTGCGTCTTTTCTTGATATTTCTGGTAGACCTATCTTTTCAGTTGAGTCTTATTCATCTTGTCTTGGATCATTGACGCAGCTGAAATAATAATATAGGTCTAGTCGATCGTGCGGCTTAATTCTCCAGTCTGAAAGGAATCTTACGTAACTTCCTCCGCATGTAATATTAGCATAACACAAACATAAATCTAAGCTAGACTCGCGTAATGTCAATCAGAATAACTTCCCTGTGATTACTACGTATTTCGAGTAATCGCATTTTCCATCTGAGCCTTGAATAGGTGCTCGCGTTTGTCCAATTTCCTACATTTGTGTCCTTGACTGTAATAATAAATAAGCATGGTTTTGATGGTTGGTTGGTAACAAACCATAATGACACAATCATTTTCTTGTAGCATAATTTCGTTACCATTGTTCGAAAAAAACATGGGACGACCAATATTTTCGAACAAATGAAACATTACTCAAACATTCTATTTTCATTGTTGTTTCATACATTTATTTGAATGTTTCTGCCATTGTTTTGTTTATTTTATGTTCCAAAGTCATGACTTAGGTGATCTTGAACAGCTTAGTGCAAATGAAAAAACTTCGCCTCGAAATGTGTTCAAATTAATCTTGCTATAACAGTATTCAGTAGTGACCTAACGGCGTCAAGTCACGAATCTCCTTGACTTTCATAGCTACGTACTTATATACTAGGTAAATCAGATGATATCGCCCTTGATACAAAAGCAATAGACCGCTCTATAATTATAAACACGCCTTGGAAAACTATTGATTACCCAATGTTCCGGATATAGATTCTTTGAACTGTAACACTTCAGAACGTAAAAAAAACTGATTAACAGCTATTTTAAGAGCATTCCTATACGCTGACCATACCATGAACGCCCTTTTATTTAAGCTCAAGTGGTTACATAAACCATGCTAAATTAAAAAGATTTTATCGGCAACCAATTTAAATATGAACACAGAACAACTTGATGGTAACTGTCACTATAATTTCATGTTAGGGACACATACCCGAAATATTAATTAGGTGAAATTAACATTGTGTTTAGGAAGTGGCCACACACGGAATATTAATCCATGAATTGGCCTTGATTCCCAATCGGGATGGTCGATTTGGCGTGAGCTCACGGACCGCACCTCTAGACAAGCATCGTGCTACGGACTGCCGTACTCTGCTACTGCTGCGCGGCGCGAATGGTGTTCATTAGAAAGACTCATTGTAAGCTGCCAGTGTTTCCTTGCCCGCACGCGTATGCAGTTAGCGTTGCTAGTCCCGCACTAGTTTCTGAACGCGCATCTGTACAAAGCGCGCCCTCGCCTGATTAAAAAAAAAAGAAAAGCGCGCGCTTTTCACGCTCGTGAAAAAAAATGGGTGTCGTTAAACAACAGAAGAATAAAACGAAAAAAGATGTGAAGAAAGACTTGGCTAACGGAAAGCCAAATGATGTTGGTAAAAAAGTGAAAAAGAAAAAGTTTGTGTCATGTTTACAGTGCATCAAGCCCGGCAAAGAGGATGGTATATAATTTTATTTTTATTTTTGTGTGAAAATTTCCGTGAATCGTGTTTATTGAACGGAAAATCGTGGTTGCTAAATTCGGATTGTTTATGTTGTTGTAATCCATTTGGTAAGCAGTCAATATTCATGATCCTGTATCCGGTGACTGACAGATATCTAGTCTATTCGATAGTCTGGTCTATATTTGTGTAATTTTACGATGATACTCACACCCGTATCTATAGGCAAGTTAAAGTAATTACTTGAGTTTTAGTAATTACATAAGTAAAAATTTTTATTCAATAGACAGTAAATTTTAATCGAAGTAGGAACTGTCAAATAGAGCAAAGTTGAGAATTCTAACTTTTGATAGTTCTAACTTCAAGTAAATAATAAACTATAGTCTAAAAATGGTACTTATCTTAAATAATGACTTTTACTCACATATACACTTTGAGTTGTTTATAGATACGGGTGTTTGAATTACACGATTTCTTTCTCAATATATCCAAAATATAGAAACACATTTTCAATGTTTCAGGACGTATTCACAACTCGCTTAATATATAAAAAAAATACCAAACAAACTTACACCATCGCAAAAAAAAAGTAAATAAACAACGAAAAAAGAAACAGCGATGCCGTGTGTAATATTAAATATTACGATAATGATCGCCAAAGCAGACTTGACGATTACCGTCATTGCGACCCACATACAACTGTTTACGTTCCACATAACCCAAGATTTCGTAACACTGGTACACTGGGGAATCAATCTTTTTAAAACATGTTTTGTTAACCCAACTGACATCATCTTAGGTACTTGAAAAACGTTAACACATAACATACTTCACGCCTGTGTTCCTCGAAGGGTAGAGCAGACGTGTGCCTGTAATTCAACCTCATTTCGTCAGTTATGTTTGAGTCCCACGGTGGCGAGCCTATA
The DNA here is from genome assembly GCA_964057025.1 of Standfussiana lucernea. Taxonomy (NCBI): domain Eukaryota; kingdom Metazoa; phylum Arthropoda; class Insecta; order Lepidoptera; family Noctuidae; genus Standfussiana; species Standfussiana lucernea. The sequence continues at coordinate 6,492,493 of OZ059809.1, forward strand.
ACCACAAAATCGAGTTAACTTTGGCTTTGATAAACCTTTTAAGATCTTCTTTAGTATGTAATGTTTTGGTAAACACATACCGCACTAAGAATGTTGACTAACACAATTTTGAAATAATAATGCTGAAAAGCGTAATTACACAATAGACTCGTAACCATAACAGCTATCATTTTGACAGACAAACAGTGTTGATTTCGCAGAATGTCTTTGAAATCCGTATTTTCTGAAACGAGACAAATAAGATTTATATAGTTTTCCATTGCCAAAACCTTCATCAAAAACATCATTAAAGTTTTACAGTCGGTTTTCAACCAGATGCAGAGTCATCATAACTTTCATACATTACTGAAACATAGTTTTAATGGCATATCATAAAGCGGAGGCCCCAAATGTGTCTGTCAAGGTCGCTATAGTGTTTTGGTTTGCATCATCATTGCCGGCTTAGGTCACAGATGACTGACTATGACCGCAGTTACCATAGACAAAAAGCCGTCTCGTTAGAGGATTTACAACAAAGGTTTTTACTGCTGAAATTGTCTGTGCAAAAAAAAAAGCTGTTGAATCTTTATAGCTTAATTTTTCGCAGTGTTCCGTTTGAACTGTGAGAGCAGGTTACTAGCTATCTTAAAATCTTGAAAATTGCCGAAAAAAGTGTTAACAGATCTGCGAATAAATTGGAATAATTAACATGGTCTGTTGCCTAGCTTCATCCAAAAATCATGACATTAAACGAGCTAGGTACTGTTTGCATATAAAATAAGCCAAGTTTAAAGCTAGGATACAATTTTGTAATGAATACAAAATACTAACTTCGCAACAGTATGAAATCATACTGCACCGCAGCGTGAAAAATCTGAAATTTTAATCTCCATAAAAAAATGGCCTCTCTGAATCATGCGCAGAAATAGTTCTATCCATGTACCTACATTAACTCCACTGTAAGGATGTCTAGTTTAACGCTCATTTACGCAGTTACATAAGTCCATTTGCGATGAGATCATTCCGTATGTAAATGTATTAATCAAACATGATTTCGTTGTGTTTTCAGTCCTAATTACGATGTTAAGACAGCACACACCTATTTGTACTTATAGTGTATTTTTCCTGCGTATCCTATTTGGTAAACAAATACGGAACGAATAACACGAGTTTTTCCATCAATTTGTGTTAAGAAAACATAAGAAACACCTACCTATATGAAATAATTCAAGTGCTTCTTCAAATCTCCCTACCCACGTCCGTCATATTTGTTTACCAAAATAGACACTTGAAGATAAACACACTTTACTCGTAGTTAAACCTTCAAAATACTAATGTTAGGCCATAAAGTTAATAATTTGCATGTCGAAAGTCATCATTGTGAGGTTTTTGTCATTACTCTAATAGTTACTGCATAAAGAAACCATGATTTTGTCAAATTCAGTATACATTGACGAATTTCTAAATACGTTGACATAGTTCGTCTGTGCTTATAGAGCGATGAACGCAAGAGTGAGGTCATTGCCTAAAACGGACCGACCATAGAGTAATTTTCTGGCATTGTAGCAAAACCAAAAATGTTTTTTTTTTTTTGGTAAATGAGTCAAGTTTTGCGGTTTTTCTTTTATTGTTCTGAATGATGTAAGTTTTATATTTGCTCTTGCATACGAGTTTTATAGTGGTGTTTAAAGATTATAAATATTTTATCTTGAAAAGTATTTAATATGTCTACTTTTATGTAAAATTATGGTTCTCTATGTGATCTAGTCATAATTTAAGGCGTGGTAAACCTTCATAATGTTCAATAAGCCATGGTATGGGATAATCCACTTAGCTTTTGCTAATTGACCTCCTAAATTAAATGGGTCTACGACCGCTCTAATTCGTTTTAAGAATTTAGTTTTTAACCTTTCTTATTTGACACCAGGCATATAAACATACAGCCCGTATCTACTAGTTAGTGACAAATATCAACGCGGTCTTTTTTCATAGTCTTTTGGGACATCTGTATTTTTATTATGGTGAGATTTAAACCTGAATCTTATCACAGTACACATAATTATTAATTCTCTTTAAATCTTGGGAACAAAAGTTACTTAAACCTAAGCATACTTCCACTTGACCTGTCACAGTAGCCTGGAAGTCAGGTTAATATGCTGGTCATAGTCGACAGCTAACATCCTGTGACCATTAGGATGCGTCCAATGAAAGGGCATATGATATACTATAGGTTCTTATAGCTGAACGGAATAAAGACCGGAACTTCGCTGTAGTTCACAACAATTAGGCGATGCTATTGACACTTACTAAAAATGATCAAAATTCCACTTTAGGTGAAAAATAAATCTATATCTATAATACTCTATACTAATATTATAAATGTGAAAGTTTGGATGGATGGATGGATGTTTGTTACTCAATCACGCCAGAACGGCTGAACGGATCTGGATGAAATTTGGCACAGAGATAGATTATAGTTTGGAATAGCACATAGGCTACTTTTCATCCCGGTGGGACGATTGCGTGGGTCAATTATCGAACTCCACGCGGGCGAAGCCGCTCGCATAAGCTAGTACTTTATATTATGTATATGGATAAGTAATTCGTTAAGCTAGGCCGTAATAGAGCCAGTTCGACTAGTGCCGGACAAAGCCTTTTAGGAACTCCAAATATGTATATCATAGACACAAAATATCAACACCATCAATCATTTGTGGAATTCCCTTTGAGCTGCCTCTTCAGGAAATGGGTATTGGCATATTTTGATAGAAACGTTTCGATTTTCGATGAACATTGTGAATGTGTATCATTCTCATGAAATTAGGTGCTCTAATTTTTGGTTATCGTTCAATATGTACAACCAATGAACCTTAGAAAATTCATATGGTTTTATCAATAGGTAACCTGCATGTAGAAAGAAGAAATAATTTTTTTTTCTATCATCGCATCTGCCTAGCCTTTTTCCAACTATGTTGGGATCGGACGAAATGTGTAGGATGTGCTCTATTTTTCATTTGGAACCATTAAGCAGGTAAATCTAGTCCCAGTTACATGAGAATTCATTAAAACATTACAAAAATAGAAGCCTGTCCTTTAAAAAAAAAACCTGCAATGATCACCGCCTCATTAATTTAATGACAGTCCTTTTCTGATAACACACAGATCACAATCAGATGTGACAATGGAATAATTTGTACAATGAAAGGCTATACACATGTCCATCAAATCCATATGTGTTTTACGATGTAAACAATATAATGCTTTATATACACGACTATTATGTGTCATTATCGTGTATTTGTGTTATCTCTTCGTCTATCTCTGTTGCAATCAGGAGGGTATACAAATCTATTGAATGGTTTTAGGTAAATTTTTGTTTGACAGCCGTGATACAGAGCTGTCAACGTAGATTTTATTGTGTTTTTGTTTAGACTGTTACGTAGGGTCGTTGCCTGAACAAGTCATTTTGGTTCCTCATAAACTCATAGTGGATAATACTGTGAAAAGTTTCATAAGTGTTTTTAGTGTTTGGTCGGTGGAAATACTAAAAAGTTACAGACACATAACAACCTTTTTCTGCAATAGTTGGAAACGATTTATTCCGTCGAAATTTTGCAACATAGTTGGTGTTATAATTATGTACTACATTGATAATATTCTGCTTTAATTGCGTACCATAATTTGAATATTGGCTAGATGGACAGTTCACACGTTTTTAATCATCCAAGGAGTGCTGTATTATTTGTTTATTTAGACAAACAACTGTTATTGTCCCGTGAGGGGACCTGCAATGATACTCTACGATATAAACTATTATAACCATCTTCGTCGTCCATCACATCAGATCAACGGGTTATGCCATAGCAAGAATACCAGCCAATAGCTTCAATAGCTAGCTATACCACGAATTGCTTCACACAAGCACGATAGTTTTTTTTTTACCGCGAATACTTAGAGTAAAATACTGTTATAATATCTTCGTAAGTACGTTGTATTTACGGTGCTGCACACGTATAAAAATAACTACTGACTGATGCTTATTATAATTAGCCACAAGGTACTTGGAAAAATGGATGAAAACATACCTAATTATGCTTGGATGATGATTGAAACAAAGACATTAAGACAATTACAAGACATTAATTTTGAATAAAATTTAAGCAAGATTGAGTTCTGCTTTCAAGCGTGTCGATGACAATCTAAATCGAGTCGGCCCAGAATTTGTATACGAATTTGGTACCTTCAGTAGTGTCCATCAGTTCTTGTAACGAGCAAACAACGGGACACGCGGAGTTATCTTCAAATCTGCACCTAATAAAGCAAGTTTCCTTCCTTCGGCCAACCTTCGCAAAATCAACATCATCATGCAAATGTAAAACCGTATGTGTATATGTGCATTCATTACATTTGCATACTGCACGCTCTTGACAAATATTTTTCATCCAGAGTTGACTGATCCCCTACGGCCATTCCCGTCGCTTTAATTAATGTTTCCTAACCTAAATAGATGTTAATTAGTCGCTGTACGGCTCATTACAGTTGCATACACCTGATGTTATGGAAGAAATGCTGTTGTTTCATGTTGAGATGAAGTAATATTGAGAAACCTCAGGATTCTGGCTCGATTTTTTTAAAAGCAAACAGTCAATTGGAATTTTAAATACTGCTTCGCCGTCGTGTCGACAATTCCCATAATTATTTACTTAAGTTAAATTAGCTACGACCAAAACTTGGCCACATCGATGACGTTGGAAGTCAGTTCGTAGTCTCGTATACTCACTAATAATTGTTTAGTAGATATACACAAAGACAAACTAAATTGATCGAAATTATAGGCAAATGATGACCTGTCTAAATTAGTGTTAATTAATACAATCATTAATATTCGGTGACATGAATCGAAAATCGTCACAATTTACGTAAAACAGATATAACGTTTATTTTCAAGAGTTTTGCGTTTCGAGTTTATTTTGAGAAACCAATCGATAGTACTTATGAAGGTACTGTTTATGTAACACCCATTGTAAAAATAACTTCTTGTTAACCCATTATTTTAATGGAAGTTCGTGTACTTCGTGAAAACTTCCGGATTGCGTCCTACAAAGCTGTATAGCACACTTTCTTCGTTAATAAAGAAACAGCTTTACCTTCATTGCTTGCACGCAAACCTCAGATTATTTAATAGCTATTCAGATGACCCTGGACCCTGGGGTAAATAACATTACTGCTCGACTTTTCTAAGGAGTTAGCAGAGGTGCATATATATATCGACAGGAGGCTGGTCCTTTTTCAAACAATGGGGAAATGGAATGAAATCTCTTATTCTGTAAATAAAATATCTCTTAATCACTTTTACACGTCACAGTTAACATTAGCTAGCCATATGATGAGAGGAATCGAGCCATATGATGAAAGTAAAGCAGGAGAAGTGGTGTAAACAGACTGGTATCCCAAAAACAGGGGAGAACAACAAAAGGAGATGGGAAAACGAGCTAAAACTAACTGCAGGTCTTAACTGGAGAAGTGTAGCTCGTGATAGAGTACAATGGTCAGCTAGAGCTAGAAGAGTTTACCAAAAGGTTCACTACTATGCCTCTTAGCGATTGAGAGATTTACCATAGTCAGGGTTGGGCAGTATTTGAATTACTTGTAATTAAAATACGTAATTGAAATACAAAAACGTATTTGGTTTTTGTATTTCAATTACTTGCTTAAAATGTAATTCGTATTTCAAATACCTGACGCCGATGTATTTTGTAGTTAGTATTTCAAATACTTATGGCTTCAAAATACATATTTTAACATAAATACATTTAACTAAAACAATAAATAAATATCAAATATCCAAATATAAAAAATGTGCTCATCGGGACCTGTGGAAAGATTGTTTTCTTTAGCAGGTTTTATTCATTCTCCAACAAGAGGCTGTTTGTCTGACAGTACATTTAAAAATCTAGTATACATGAAAGAAAACTTTAGTTTTACAGATTAATCTTCTTTTACTCTGCTTTTTAGCCCATGTTGGGCTAGATTACTTTTTATTCTTAATAGTATTTTGTATTTCAAATGAAATAGCTAAAATACGGGATTTTGTATTTCAAATATATTACTTAAAGATATTTTGTATTTCGTATTTTAAATACTTGCTAGATTTATTTTATTATAATTTTGTAATTTGTATTTCAATTAAAGCAAAGCATGTATTTTGCCCAGCCTAACTATAGTAACTCACAACAAGAGTAACCAATTCAGAATAACAGGCTGATAAATAAGTAACATGGAGTCGACCTGTCTGAATACCAGAAGAATTGTCCACTCTCAGAAACCTACTACATTATAATAAGATTTTCTTATAGAAAATCCTACATCAGAATCGAACTCAGAACCTCGTATAAATCAAACTGCATTAAAGAAACCTGTGACATTGTAAAACCATCAGATCTATGCAAACTGCACACCGACCTTTTTTATCCAGCGATGATGTCAACTACAGCCGCTCCTTATGTATATAACGTCACTATGTACTATGTATGTACGTCTATGTTACTCCCACATCGCTGCTTACCCTTATTAGCTGAATGGGTTCTTTTAACGAGAATATTACACTGATTTGGACGTGGGTAATGATTGTGGTTGCCGGTTGCTGAATTGTCTTGTATACTGGGGCGACGTATGATGTAAGTAGGTGTTGAGTATGGAGTTAGTGAACCCTGAAAAAATAGATAATAGTATCTTTTCCCAGCGTGGAGGTCAGAAATAATCCCAGGGGAAAGTCATCATCATTATCTTCCTGCCCTTGTCCCATTCTACTTGGGGTCCATTCTCCCCTGTCAGACGTAAAAAATACTACCGTGTACCGGGATACAAAAAATAATAATATGTCTAAGCCCAAATTATGGTCTGCTCTACCCGTGTGCCATTCAGCCAGGCGTAAAAAAAGGTACAGACAGATCCACAGATTACATGATATATTAACTTTTGTATTAGAAAAATTAATATGATTTAGCGATTCCTTAGACCTAAAGAAGTATTGGGAGCATCTCATGTTCTACTCGCAACTATTTCGGTAACTGACCTTCGACTTTTTGGAAGGGATAAGAAACCCTACATACGAACTTCAATATTGTGTTACACGATCAAAATAACTTCCATTTTCTTAAATGGAAAATCATGTAGAATACAATAGAATAGAATAATAATTTATTGTTGTTGGAGGTGGGTCGCAAAGGTGGTAAAAATTGAATGAGTATCTCTCCACAACAACCGAGGGTGACAGCTGACTTTAAGAACGAGGCACTTAACAGCTATTTTGATTATGAGTGTGTTACACCATCCATGGTTTCTGTTTAGTTGTCTTATGCCATCTGTAAGTCAGTTCTTTGACTGCCATTGAGTTGCCCCTATTTAGCACTACATGCTAACAAGATATCACGCTGATTCACTTTTAGCTCAGACTCCTGTCCGTTGTTCACATTAATGCTGAATGTACTATTGTTCCTTTTGCGGCAATGACGCCAATTAACAGTTGTGTCGTAATTAAATTCTCAGTTTCTTAGCCATAACAACTGTAGCTACTATCGAGCTAACATTAGATTCCAAGGTGGGCAATGTAGCTGTTGCTTCCATTAAAATAATAAACAATAGGTGTGTAAAAACTTTAAACCGAGTTCGCGATTTAGTTTCCAAACTTGTAAACACATAAGTGTTTTCGGAAAAACAGCTTTACTAATCTCGTATAAAATTCAATTTGCGCTACATCTTCAATCATTTTTGTGTATTGTACAATAAGGCATTTCATTTGAAAATCAACTTAATTAATAATGCATTTTAGCATGAAGTTGATATTCATCTATGTAGTAATAACATCAATTGGAAACAAGGATTTGAATAGACTTTAGTTTACATGATCAGTACAATCAACTGTTTCCCAAAATAAACTCAATAAAAAGGTAACACCGTAAATGTTACAGCAGCATCTGCTTTTCACCTACTTTTGTTTAAAAACTATCCAAAACAGTGCAGTCATTAACAGTGATTAAAACACTCTATTAATAGACCTAAATCATTATGTTTTGGCGTGATAAACATTCAAAGTGACTCCAACTTTCATGCAAGAACTGTTGCCAGAAAATGTGTCATCAACACTTTCAGACACCATTCAAATGCAAGGAACCACCTCAATGTCATTTCTGATTATATCTTTAGATCAACACTATTCTCGTTTTGTGATTCATAAATATAAGAATCGAGATATACCTGCAGCACTTACTTGTAATTGCGTCGTAAATACGTATAGAAGCGTAATGGGTGCTTCACATTATATGTTCGGGTCGGCATTTTCAACTCAATCGTGCGGCAAAATTGATCGGTATTAAGCCGATCGCCTTAACTCAAAATTATGGCGAGCCGGTCCCAACATGATTCAATGTTGGTAGGTAGAGGCCCACCAGCACGAGTCGAATTAAAGACGAATACATGTAGTATTCAATTCAGATCGGCATTTTTGTCCAACAAATTCTATGTGCCGACACGAAGTCATGTGCATCACCTCTAAAAGCGTCCATTCTAATTATTACTTTGCCGCTTCACTACTTACAGGCTTTTAAAAACAATGATCGCTCTATATTGAAGTGGTGACCTTGTGTTACGATTATCGACAAAACAGCTACCGTTTCTTACATTTTATACCATTCAGTTGATTACTCACATCGACCATTATTTTCTATCGACTTCTGGGTAGGGCCCAGAAGTCGGTGATTTCAACGACAGGGCGGGGCGATCACGAAACCATTTTATTTTTACTTAGCCATCGATAAATCTTTGATTACAAATTGCTTTCATTCCGATGATGGATAGAACTTTTGAAAATGGATTGCTCGATAATTCACCATTGACCTTAACACTCCTTACGAATACCTAACCTCAACCTGAAACATCGCCAGACAACATTATGCTAACTATGATGATCTAATCAAATCTATGCAAGATCACCTACAGCCATCCGAAACTGATTAATGGCCAATCATTGTCAATTGTCCCATAAAGGGTAATAGTTTCGTCATGATGGCCCATCAAAATGTGAAGAGTCAGAAGTCAGGTTTGGAGGAGTCACGGAGTCAATTAATTGGCCCTTGCGCGCTCCCACGCATGCGCAGGAGTCGGTGACATCACATGCGCGTGCGCTGTCGCGTGCGAGCAATTGACGGGTTGTGTAATCATCATCTAATGAGTTATACCTTGTAGACACGCGTGGTTCATCTTTGGTCCATTGAGATCGAAGTCTGTGTGAAAATACTATCTTAATCGATACAGTTACACAGTTGAATCTTCTCCGGTATTCGTCAAGCTTCATTGCCTCGGCGGTTTTCTGATGGTTCTGTTGATTCTAAATTTTAGGATTAGCAGTAGAGGGAAATATTGTGGCGGGCTTGTCTCTATCTTAATCGGTGGTCAATCGGATCTAACTGAACTATAAACTTATGCTACCAATGCATTTCGATGATTTATTTAATACTTGACGTATTTAGACGGTGATTTACGAGACATTTATTGCTATTTAATGTGACTTTCGTTGATAGTATGAAAGGAAACATTAAGATAAAGAAAACACAGAATTAATGCACTCTGCCCTTTTTAATTACTACACAATTACAACTGACATTACAATTAATTAATTAAGACTGTTAATTACAATCTTACAACTTCCAAGTCACTGAATTAATCCTTTCTTTTTTTAAATTGACTTCTATTATTTATTTACTTTTGTGCGTGTATAACACAAAAAAACTGAACTATGTGAGGATCGTAGCTCTGAGGTTTTGAGGTTCCGCCTACCATAATTTTCCTGCCCCATCCCAGTTAACTTGGGATCGGTGCAGTTTGTTTCCTCCGTGCCTCGGAAAGCACGTTAAGCCGTTGGTACCGGCTGTCATTTGTAGATCTTTGACAGTCGTTACAGGTAGTCAGTGGCCCGAAAGTCTGACAACCAGTCTTGCCAAGGGGTATCGTATTACCCACTACTAACGGGGTTATGGAGGTCAGATAGGCAGTCGCTCCATGTAAAATACTGGTATTCAGCTGCATCCGGCTAGACTGGAAGCCGACCCCAACATAGTTGGGAAAAGGCTAGGCAGATGATGGTGCAGTTTGTCTTCTGCCATTACTCACCCACACATCATCTTTTCACACATTCCATCCATCGTTTCTTTGGTCTTTCCTTACTATTATAGCCATTCACAATCAAAACTGACCTCACTACATTTTCCTCATCCCCCGCATCACATGCTTACCTCCGTGGAGAAAAGGCATGAGTTTATCTAAGTATTTACCTTCAATGACATCACCATAATCAGTTCCGAAGGTCAATTACATTGTTTTATCAGTAGTAAAAAGATGGAAAACATACAACGACGCAGAACGTAGTTTTAATCTAATTAGTGCATGCAACACGACACCACATCGCGTCAGCTTCTGGTATGTTAGTGCAAGCGTGCTACGACTTCTTATTACATCTCAAGGTCACTGAAGGATGATGATGCTCATTAGGTTTTCCGTAGTCATCTCAATTGGGAAGGTAACTGTGAAACTAATAGCGCCAGCATAGCTGGTACCACGCAACGTCATTGGCTGAAAATCTGTGACGTCATGTTATATTTCAAAAGAGCTTGTTTGGAGGCGCTCCTTTCAAACTGAATTCCATTTACTGAAGGAAGAAGATATATTAAAACCGATTGCAAATTAAAGATAGTGTCTTCGAACTGATGACTGATGATGTCACCACTAATCTCAGAACGGTGAAGGTTAACATCGTAAAGTAAACAGCATATCTTATTAAAATAATGATAGAAACATTTGAAGATAAGACCAGCGTATATTGAGCTCGTCTGTTGGTTTTTTTAGTTCCAGCTTGGGGAGCGTTATAGGCTGAGCATGCAGGAGGATGAATCAGAATGTTGATGAAGATGGTTGATGCACATTGAAAATGTGCTCTCCATAACTTAGATTTTAGATTGAAACTTGAAAAGAAGACTCACCTATTTGTGAGAGTGCCATAATCTTGGTAAGTTATTACATGCCAAGATTATGGCACTATCGTCCAAGCGTGGAAAATAAATGCCAAATATGTATGGCAGTTGATATTATTGGACTTTATAGACTGATGATATATTATGATGTGTATAGAAACACGTGCCAATCATTCATGAATCAAGGCTAGACTAGTGGGAACCGCTTTTAAAACGTTTGGTATTTCTATAATACCTAGCTTTCAACAGCATTTTTTTCGGTAGCTTATGTCAGTCCCATGGATACGTTTCTGACTTTTCCGATCACCTTTATCGCTGATAAAAATGTAAATTTGTCTATCTACGCCTTCTTTTCCTGTTTAATTAAAAACTCAATTCTGGCGATTAGATGGATTGTTTTGCTTGACTGTGGTTTTCAGGATTATCACATACTCAGCCTGTCTAGTGTTCGCAAAATTCACAGCTGAACATGAGTCCTGGGTTCGTTTCACTTGGGCAAAATGTTTTTTAGTTTTTCCTCTAGAAATTTATCAGTAGCTGCCACGGAGTCTAGATTCGTGCACGATTTATGGTAATAGGCTCACCCCCTATTACATGGGACTTAAACATAACTGGCGATACGAGGCTGTACTATCAGATACACCTCAGTTTAATCAGGGTTTACAGGTGTGATGTTATGTTATCACATACTAAGCAAAATATTCATGAACTGATCGTCGCATGAAAGTACTAAAAGCAATAGTATATTAGGTACTTAAACAGCCAACAAAGCCTATAAAATATACGTCGTAAGGCTCGCATGAATGGACTGTGACCGATGAAATATCACACAGCCCAACATCGCCATAATGATTTATGTAAAACTACCATTTGCTTGCTCATAAAACTCATTTGACCTAAAATACAAGTTTTCAGGTCGATTTTTATGTTCGTACTAGTTTTTCTAATCGAAATTACAGTGAGGAGAATCGATCGTGAAATCTTCTTTGGAAATTATGGGTTTCAACTGTGTTGTAATTGTATTATTTATTAAGTGATACACACTGCTAATATTTTAGCAGGTGTTTTATATTGGGCCCAATTCATCTCTTATCTAGTTACCTACTATTGGGTTTACGCATCAATGTAGCAAGAATATTTGGGTTGGATAAGCAGCTGAAAATATATCACTGCAACTGTAAATTTCCGCGATAAACCAATAAACACTTGAAACAAACACTCGAGTCACTGAGTAACTCTAGCTGTACGTACTAGACGGAAACTCAATCATAAACTCACACCTTTTCCCCATGGGTGTAGGTAGAAACCACAGAACGCCACTTGCTACGATCCTTACATACTCCTTTAGCCTGGTCCACGTTCGTACATCTTGTCATAAGCGAGTACCTTCTACGCACCATGACTTGTAAACGAGGAACTCTATAAGAAAGCTAGTCCAAATAGTGTGGTGCTCCTGACAAGACATTAATGGTCCGTTTATTGGAGTATCCAATATATTTGTTGACTACATAACGATACTGAAGCCATTATCAAGCCGAAATAATCTAGACAACCGGACTAATGTATCGTCGATACGAAAAAAGGAAGCAGATGGTTTACAATGAATTAGCCTCTTGCTGACGACTTCAACAATTAAAGGGATCTCTTAGTCCATAGCCATTATGTCCGCACTTTCACCTGCAATGAAGTCACCAGTCAAACCACGGGTCAGCATTCAGTAATAACCCAACAGTCACTGACCTTAACTGTAAACCTCTGACCAAATGCAAAACTGTGCACCGACACGCATTCGATTGTCACCCAACAAACGATAAAGAGAAACACCGTTGTACATATAAATTGTCCATTATATTTGGACATAAAAATATTTCTAATCGGTTATATCCTATTGTCATGCCACAACACACTACATTTAGGCCATCTATTAGGTAGGAATGAAATATAGATGGAGCTTCGAGTCTCTAAAACCCACCCAAAAGAGATACATGTACTTTCTGATCTGCTTAGACCAGATATAGTTTTTGTAAGGGATTCATTCTAAGATCCAACGCAGGCAGGCATGTTGTATCCAAGGACAAACATGTAGTGTCAACTTTGCTACCATACTTGATTGTAATTGGCTAATCTTTTTGCGAAGACATGCACCATTCTCGTTTACGTGACAACATGAGACATCAATAAGCTTTCATAATCAGACGATGTTGCTAAAAAAACCTCGAATATTTCCAGGCATCAAAATCAAAATTATTTTTTTCAAATTAGCCTGAAGATCAGCACTTTTTGAACGTCAATCACACAAAACGGTCTCCCAAAACGCCCTTCGCCACTGGGAACAAGTGGCGGAACAAACTCCCCAGCAACAACATCTTAGGCCTGGCTAAATTCCTCTCTCTATCTACATACTTCAAAATAATATTATTGTCCTTTGCAATATAGGCACGGAACCGAATCCTGACCAGGATACACTCCCGCAGCGGGTATACTCCCTAGAATACCTAAACAATAACAAACATTACCCATCCGATCACTAATATACATAGACCTAATGTCGTTTCCAATGATTAAGTATGCAAGCAAGCATATTCGACTCCTGCGCCGAAACCATACATCTATTCTAATGTGGCTACTTCCTCACTCCGGTGCACTTTCTTTGGAAAGTTCTTTGTCCTTTATTTTCCTATACACGTGTCCGAAGTGAAGATATTATATTGTTGTTATGTTATGCTCCGGTTTTTGTAAGCTTTGAGTAGATTATCTCCGTGAGAACTAATGTTTTGTATTGTTTTTGAAGCCGATGTATGCCTACATACATCAGCTTCAAACGAAAACCTAGGCAGACAGAAATATGTACACTTTCTCATAAAATTCGTTATAGAATTTTGTACCTTAAGCTGTACTACATTTGAATTATAGTGTGTAAGGTGTAGTTTTGCATCCTCGTCAAATTCAAGGAGGTAACTATGCTTATGATTCTCGACCCGAATTAATAATAAAATGGGTAGGTGTTTTTTTTTTCTTAATTTTGGAAATCGGTACCTAAGTGTACAACACCATCCGTATTAAAACGCGGCCCATCTATTACTATTACTGCGCTTTCACACACACAAATAAACACAGACGTTTTTTCGATAAACGGGTGATTCTCCTCTTTTGAGAAGGGCTTTGTTCTGAAATAGTGTCAAATTAAAACAACTAAAAAACCAACGTTTATTATTGACCAGGTACCGTAATTTATATAGAGTCTATCTGTTCATACACTAAATCTCTTAATTCACTGTACTCATCATTATGAACAATTTTTACTATGGGACCAAGCCTGAATCTGAAAAAAAATCTGCTGTTCCCCACAATTATGTTAAAAGTCAAAAGTCAAAGTCAAAATTATTTATTTGCGTTAAATGTGGTACAAAAGATGGTAAATATAAGATGTTGTTGTTTAATGTTCGCATAACTCGTCAAATTGTATGGAACAGCAAGGTTGGTCCCATAATAAAAGTTGTTCATAATGATGAGTACAATGTCCCCTTAAAAGATTTCGTGTATGAATAGATAGTCCTTATATTGCTCATTAAGTTACGTCTTCTATGACAATCTCTTGAATTTTGGCGAGGATGCAAAACTACACCTTGTATTAGTAAAAATCTCAAATTCATTCACTGATACGTATCCGAAACCGCTGGATCTTGAAGCTTAAAATGTAGACAAAGAATTCCTTTTATTGGAAGTTCAGTCATTTTTGACTATGGGAAATCAATGTATAAGCAGAAAAATAAATGTCAATTCATCTTCAATACAAGTGATTGTTCTTTAGTCAACATTCCTTTAAAATACAAATAATAACCCTTTGCAAAATAGTGAATAGGCTACCAAACAATAGAAATATGATATCAATTCCGGATACTTTTATTAAAACTGCTCATTTACAAAATATGACAACCATTCAAATCCGTGTCATGACCAGATCTGTTAAAACCAGACGGCCTTATAAACAATTTAGTTCAACGCATATTAGGATTACTCAATTCGCATATTTTTGCCATATGTCTGCGTTGAACACCTACATACAATATGTTGCGGTTATAAAAACAAACGAATAACGACTCTGGCGTAATCATAGATAGAAGCTAGAGTGCTTTGGAATCGTCATCTCTTTTGCGAGAACGCCATGAATGCAAAGGTGATGGTGCATATGCTCTTTACATTTTGTAAAGTCCTCAGATATCTATTGACTAGAAGACTAAAGCAACGTATAGCCAACTACCAAAAGAGATCGTTCAGAAACCTAATATCCAACCGTATGTTATGGAACCTCCAGAAGTCTGGCACAAGACATACGCAGCTACAGCCACCTCTGCATTATCGTGATCCCGTAAATAGACAGGTTGTGAGAAAAAGACTCCCTTTATAAGTATTGGTCACCAGATATCAAAACTAAGGCAGTCTACCATTCTAAGATGTGTCCTTAGACAATCTGGGAGTATTGGGCCTTGATTGATAACTTTACTAAAAAAACACGCCTTTAATCGCTGTGGTGTTGGGCGGTATACACCCATATCTTGCTAGCTTTAGTTTAATAAAAATATTGATCTAGTCAATGACCGTCGAATTAAAACAATCAGACACAATATAAATCTCACCGTTACTTTCTTTACACCTCATAAAACCATCTGAACGCAATGAATGAATTGTAAAAATCAGCTGAACGAAACGGTTGACAATGCTTGTATGCGTCCTGCCGCGGCTGCTTTTATAGTGCCATTGTGTTCGGTTAACTGGTCTCGATGTAGGAACATAGGGTTCCAAACGGTACTTTAATGCAGTAGCATTTTGGTACTAGTTAGTGCTGTTCTTCGTATTTATAAGTGCTGGAGTTTTTCTACGTAACAACGCTGCGCTAGCGCTCGTTGGTCTATCAGGAAGTGACCTCCCATTTCGTCGCTAAATCGGCTTGATCTGATCAGATACCTACAGCTTTAAGTCCCCGTAATAAAAGCGAAAATGATAACGTCATTTTCGCTAAGTTTTTTTCGGTTCGGATGACGCGACTTGACATTGACATCGCGCCGAGCCAAATGCGACAAATATATATGGAGATAGGTCTTTGGCGAATGCGCCATGTCTGAGCCCTAAACTAACTGCCCTACTGCAGGGTAAAAATCGCTTTTCATATAGGGAAGGAGCGACCATAGATCCACATCCTTACTTCGAGCGCACTGTTGAATTCAGAACATCAAGTTTCAACTATTCCCAGGTTCCAAAAAAGTCTTTAGGGATCTGAACCTGATATCGTTAAGTTATTCACCATGACTTGTATATAACTTCTAACTATAAATATCTTGATCTACTATATGAAAAATATGCTAACATTCTTTTCTCCTTGTTACAGGTGGCGTGGAAGGCAAATACAGAGTGGCGGCACCCGAACTAATGCAGGATACATTCATGAGCGACTCGGAAGACGAGGGAGGTGAGTTACACCTGTCTGGCTACTTACTATCTAGTCTAGACTGAGTAGGACACGGAGTAATGAGCTAATGGAATGATAATGTGCTGGCCAATAGAGCGAAAGAAGACTAAACAGCTGTAGTTAGCGTTGGGTACCCGATCTGTCGAAATGGTAATTGTCTAGAGGGCCTAGGAACTTGTCTAGACAAATAACGATTGCTTTCAATTTCACGTTTCGTATATTACAACGACTTTCAACAAGAATGAAAACAAGCTGGGGTGCTTAGATATATCAATCCAATACATTTTTGTATCATTGTTATTGCTAATAGAATGTCATTTCGTCTAGGCCCTCAGTCACCAAGTTGCGCGGACCGATGGTCAAAGTGTGTGAAAGGCACACCGCACAAATACGAAAATATACTGTAGACTTTCTCTGGACAAGTAGTAAAAGGAGTACTCCATTTACGTTTTACTCCATGGTCCGCACATCATCCAACTAAACCCACGCGGAGAATCAAGATGATTGCACAAAAAGGTGGGCTACAATACCTACCTGATGTAATAACATACTCAAATACTCATATCTTACAGAATCTGTTTATTCAACCGCAAAAACTTTTTGATGTTTACTTTCGTAAAGTTCTTGTGAATTTTGATTCCTGCGGTTGTTATTGTAAACAGATGTGATGATGTGATCTTGATCTCTCAGCATGTTTGCATCGGTTTGAGTACGATTATAAATAATGTCGGTGCTACTTAATCCTGTTTATCGATGCTACTCTGACGCGTGACGGCTGAAACTTAGTTTCGAAGTTATTACGGGATTCAAGGACTTCGTTTACGTCGGTCCGACGTCACATAAAGAGGTCATGTCGAATTCGTTGGCCTAATTTTACATGTTGTTTCTGTAATCGTGTAATTCTTTGATAGTTTGGGATTTTAATGTGGTTCTACATGTCTAGCTATGGACGTGTTTTGCATGAAATTATTAAGCCGAAAGACACCTGATGCTGTATATAGGGTGTCTTTTGGCCAAATCATTTCAGGTAAAACTCATTACCACAGTAGAACTGGACATGGGGCGTCTCCCAAGTATCAGCACTTTGACCTGTCCTGTTTTTGTCTCATCGAATACTTGCAAACTTCACCGGGTCATCAGTAGTAATAGATATCGATAAGAAGTTGGAAAAAATTGTATGGGTTTGCAACAGCTCACCAAATCCCTCCTTTTCTACAATAACATCCTTAACCGTTTCTCATGTCTATCTTCATCGTCCATTACAGGCGAGGTGGAGTGTCCAATTCAACAGCAGCAACAATACCGCTACATGAACAGCGAAGCAGGCACGTTGCACCGAGCCAAGCCGTTGGAGGACACGGTCACCGATGGACACCTGTGGCCCAGCAACAACGACCGAAAGGTGGCTACCATCGACCGGCAGCCGCTTGATATCGGGTAAGATTTTTAGAAGTACAGCTGCTTCTATTTCACCAAGAAATGCATAGTTTAACTGCTACTTAGTTTGACTGCCTTGGCTGCTGAGCAAGAGGTACTGGGTTCGATTACCGGATCGGGCAAATTGTTATAGGGTTTTTCCATCAGTAATTTCTCAGTCCACGGCGTCTGGATTTGTGCCCGGTTGATGGCAATAGACTCGCCCCCTATCACATGGGACTGAAATATAACCGGCGACATGTGGATGTACTATTAGGTAAACCTCTGCCTAACCCTTCGAGGATTTCGGGCGTGATATGTTATCCATAGTTTAAAGATCCCTATAGAAAAGTGCGGATGATTATTGCCTTCGCAGAGATCAGCTATGCTATGGATAAGGAGATTGTCAAATCCAAAATGTTGACAAAGTTTTTAACGCGGATGATTATTGCCTTCGCAGAGATCAGCCATGCTATGGATAAGGAGATTGTCAAATCCAAAATGTTGACAAAGTTTTTAACGAACCAATCGATATGAAGTCATTGGTGGTGATACTAGACTTCTCGTCTATACTTCAACAAAGCAAAAAGAGAGTTGGAAAGGCCAAAACTGTCTTTCTGGCTTAATGCCATCATATTATACATTTGTCACCAGGCAATCGCACCGATCCAGTTTGGAACTCATTCAAGAGTAATTATTTTTTTATGATAGTATGTGGATCTCAAGTACGAGTACATTCAAATGCTACACGTCCTTTCAGAGTTATTGTACCCCCGACTTTGATCAGGGTCGAAATCAAAGTGGTCATTATTTTCTTAAAAATAAGGTTGGTGTTAGATTGCTATGGTTGATAAGTATTGGTATCAATAAGGTTGCATTTGGGCTGCTGGTCTTTTAGAAATGTCACGTTTTGGTTATGTTTACTTTCCACACCTGACATATAACATAACATCACGCCTATAATCCTTGAAGTGTTAGGCAGAGGTGTACCTAATAGTGCACCCACATTTCGCCAGTTATGTCCTAGTACCATGTAATAGGGGGCGAACCTATTGCCATCAATGGAGCACAAATCCAAACTCTGTGGCTGCTACTGAGAAATTCCTAAAACCCAATAACACTTTGCCCGATCTGGGAATCGAACCCAGTACCTCATCCTCAGCAGTCGCGCATACGACCACTAAACCGACTACGTAGTCTATACATGAAATATTGTGATCTTGTTCTCTTCCAGATTCCTGGTATCATTCGTGGTGGACGCTCGCGGCGGCGCCATGAAGGCCAAGCGGCGCGGCGGCGTGCGCATCATCGTGCCGGCGGCGGCGTGCGGCGCGCCCACGCGCGTCACGTGCCGCGCCGCGCCGCGCCGCGCGCCCGCCGCCGCGCCGCCGCCGCTCATGGAGGGCGAGGCGCTCGCCTCCCGCCTGCTGGAGCTGCAGCCGCAGGGCGCTAAGTTTTTGGCGTGAGTAGTTTTTCATGAATTGTCTGTCAATCTCATACAGTATTTCTGTTCTTTTTATCTATGGTAACCAAACTTAGATTTCGGCTTTGGTTCGGCCCAAAATTCGATTACGAGTTTAGCGTCAACAGTAGCGACCATCAATTCCTATAACGAGCAGACAACAGGACATGAAATTAAAGTGACCCATCGTTTGCGAAACAACACACACATCACACACATCGTTTGTGAATCCGGCTCGAAGGACCAAAATAAATGATGACGAAGGGTCGATTTTTAGGGTATGATGATGAAATAAAACCGACCACCGCGAATGTCCGTTGAACACTGATTTATTGAATTAATTTACTTATACAAATTACTTTTAATAATAGGTATAAAATGCTGAGATCACAGAATGCACGGCGGCGCGGCGGCGTGAGTCTGCAAAATAATGTGCGGTTCCGTACAAATACTGTCCAGGGCAGAATCATCTATCAGCATTGCTGTACTCTGGCCAACTTCCTATAACAAAACTTGCTCATTTGAATATAATTATCTGTACCGCATCTGCAATTCTACAGGCATGTCTCAATAGTTTTAAAACTAATATTTGAGATACTGTATTCAATCAAATGTTGCACTCAATTTCTCGTGCCATAATTATCAGTTCTTAGTCAAGTCGCTTCTATCATGAGCTGTAAATAATCAACTGTACTTTTTTCCTTACAGTCCAGTAATAATCGAGGTGCCAATCTTCACGTCATCATGCCGCGAACGTGAGATAGTCATTCTACGCTCCGACACCGGCGAGACCTGGCAGGACCACTATCTACACAACAACGATAACCCGCTTATACAAGTTAGTAGCTGTTATCATAAAACTAACCTTGTTATAAGATTCATAAGTTTAGTTTTCACCTACACTGGAATTTATTAAGGCACATAAGACAATTGGGACAGACTGGATTATTGGGCAGGGGTTGGAGAGCCGGTGGTGCAGGTTCGAGTCATTAAATTTTCATTACCAGTAATTGGGTCTTAAAAAACAGTACACATGGACATGTGCTGAGGACGGGTGAACCGCATGTTACTAAAAGAGTGATGGATATAAATGTTGATGGATGGAGAAGGAGAGGAAGGCCAAAGAAAAGATGGATGGATTGTGTGAGGCATGATATGAAAGAGAAAGGAGTAAATGATGCCGTGACGTCTGACAGGGGAGAATGGAAGAAGAAAACGTGTTGCGCCGACCCCGAGTAGAATGGGACCAGGGCAGTAATATTATGATGGGTCTAAAAAAAACAGATAACGTCGAATATTTTACTGTTAATCAAGTCGATTAGTCGTCCGATTAAGATTCTAAAGATCTTATCTTAAATTCTAAGGATCTTATAAACCAATTCACCGCATTATGTGCAAGTTTGAACCACATAATGTGACGTCAGTGATTTCGTAGGGTCATAAATAAGCTAAGAAAAAGTGTTTCTTAAAAATGTTTGTTTTGTTTTTCCAGGAGGCCCTCCAACGCGAGCGCCAAGAATACGGCGGCAATGAGACAGTCGGCGAGAACGGAGAACGCGTCACCCGCATCATAACATGCGACTTTCCGCACTACCTGGCGTGCGTGTCGCGCGTGCGACAGGAGGTGCACATCATCGGCCCAGAGGGCGGCACTATCTCCAGCGCTCATATACCGCAGGTATTATAAAATCACTTATTTGATGTCAGCTCCAATAGTTGACCAAGATTATGCCTGGACCTTAAAAGAGACTATAACCTCTCAGTTAGTTTCGGTTGTTTCTTCTCAGAGTAGTCAGGTACGAAACACCGGGTTCATCTAGATTAAAAAAATGACTTGTAAAGTGTTTGTTAAAACCTATTTGCAAATAAATATTATTTATCTTTTAGCTATCTTAGATTCTAATTTTGACCACATTTTCGGCATTGTCTAAAAAAAGTTGTAAAACATCTTGAAAGTCATCACTGATGATTTTTCATTAGATTTAGTTGCCATCTTAAATTTTGATTTCTAATCTTTGTAAATCAACCTCTATCATCTACATTTCCAGCATAGCAACTGATATGTTGAAAATGACACTTATAACAATTTTTGATGGTCGCCATCTTGCATTATGATTTCAACACATCATTTTTACTTTACAAACCAATCTTTGCCGCTAAAACAACTTTCACGAAACGAAACTTTCTGTCACGAAACTATTAATAATAAACTAATTACGTTCTGGTCAGGTGCAAGCGCAGTTCCCAGCAGCGGCACTGACAAAGCGCATCCGCGTGGGGCTGCAGGCGCACGCGGCGGGCGCGGAGCTGTGCCGCCGCGTGCTGCCGCGCCATGCCGCCGTGTCGCCCGTGCTCACTGTGGAGCCCAGGCGACGCAAGTTCCACCGCTCTATCACACTGACTGCTCCTCTGCCTGCTATACATGTAAGAACCTTTATAATGTAGCAACTAAGATAATTAAATAAAAATGGCGGCTCTTGACTCGCGCGACTTCGAACTGGTCGGTCACGGTACGCCCCTAGGTCGTCCCGCCACCTCTTTTTGAGCCAATCTCATCGCATTCCATTTTTCAGCACACTCAGTTCACAGTTCAATAACGAATGCTAAATGACGCAAGCAAAACAAGACAAGAAATCTTCAATTCTGCATACATAAGTGTCAGTCTTCCACCAGTAAAATGACCAGCCTAGAAAAAAATCGTCTCTTAGATCTATACCTCCATTCCTCAAAGCAAAAAAGAAAACAATTAAGTCGTTCGTCATTTCTCCAAGCAACAAACAACAGAGTCGTTTTACACTCATACAGTTTGAAATTTCGCATCTGAATAGTCCGTCACAAGGCCTTATAAATTTAGTTTCAATAATCAACAACCAGTAATCCCATAATAAGTAAAGTGGTGTGTGGGTCAGGGCGGCACGGAGAAGCCGCCGACGTCGTGCGTGCGGCTGCTGTGCAGCATCATGGGCGGCCAGGCGCGCGCCGTCTGGGAGGACGTCACGGGCTCCACGCCGCTCACCGTCACCGACGACTGCGCCTCCTTCACCACCACTGTTTCTGCCAGGTAATAAGCGAACCTATTGTCCTTACTCATATTTTCTGGTAAAATCTCCCTAGGAAGAAGGTTTGTGTATTTGAAGTAGGAAGCTTCTAGCTCTCCACCAACTCGAGGTGCATCAATACCACAAGATATGCTATGGAAAACATTGCTAACAACCGCTCAGGTCGACCGTCAGGTTAAGCCGCGATTGCCCATTACATGCCGAGTCCTCGGAAAGCACGTTAAGCCGTTGGTACCAGCTGTCATTTCTATATCTTTGACAGTCGTTACAAGTAGTCAGTGGCCCGAAAGTCGGACACCAGTCTTGCCAAGGGGTAATTATTTATGTAAACACAAGAGAGAACAAAAGAAAACATGATAACATAACTTTGAGTACAAAGACACAGCTTATTCTGCTTACCCAGTACTAACTGAGTTGTGGAGGTCAGATAGGCAGTCGCTCCATGTAAAATACTGGTATTCAGTTTACTCCGGTTAGACTGGAAGCCGACCCCAACATAGTTGGGAAAGGCTACGCAGATGATCTTGTGCTATGGAAAACATGGATGACTCAAAAACAACTCATTGAGCTGGAAGCACCAGGGTAGCCCGCGAAATTCAAATTTTCTTACGTTTTTTTGCAATTTGCCGGTCATTGTCAGGCTGTACATTGAACAAAATTCGCGGCTGTAATAGGTATTTAGTTACAGAATTATAATCCCAAAAATCATTAATACAACCCTCAAAGTTCATACAAGCCCATTGAATAACTATTTCATGAATATGTCATTCGACGGGGTTGTATGAACTTTGAATTTCGCGGGCTGCCCTGGCGCTTCCACCTTAATAAACGGTTAAATACGGTTACCGCTTCGACAGTAACGATATCATTTTTCTTCAGATTCTGGATGATGAACTGCCAAAACGTCAGTGACGCCACCAAATTGGCGACGGAACTTTACAGGTAAACATCACTTTAAATTATTTTGTCCTGTATAGAAACAAATCGGCGCGACTGCTGAGCATGAGGACCTGGGATTCCCGGGTCGGGCAAAGTATTACTGGGTTTTTCCATCAGTTATTTCTCAGTAGCAGCCACGGAGTCTGGATTTGTATAATTTCGACATGAATGATGTAACCAAGACTTTGTAACAACATAATGATTTAAAAGAGTGTCCATGGAGTTTCTTGCCCATTCTTCTCCATAGAGATCTACGCTTTCGAATGGGCAACTACAGTACTTTCACAGTTATGCCCTGTGACTGGGACTGTAGCTTAGTTTTTTTTTCGTGTTTTGACATTCAAAAGTGCCTGTAATGGTCTAATTGAAATAAATGCTTTGAGTTTGAGTTCCCGGTTGATGGCAATAGGCTCGCCCCCTATTACATGGGACTTAAACATAACTGGCGACATGTGTATGTACTATTAAGTACACCTCTGCCTAACCCTTCGGACATTACAGGCGTGATGTTATGCTATGTGTTAAAGAAACTAAGAAGGAGCCATCTTTCTTTCTCTCTCACACGCACTAAAACATTAATTCTAAAAATATCTCCTAAGTCATAACCACGTCTTGTTATTATTGGAAAATCAAGTCATAAGAATGTTTAACGAAGTTACTAATTTCTTTGTTTCATTAACTTTATTGAACAGAGAGATGCTGCTGGTACCGTTCGAGGTGCGCATCGTAGTGCTGGGCAAGCGCCTGGACGCGCTCGAGGGACGTCTGCTCGTCATGTACATCACCGACAGATACGCCTACGAGACGCTCTTGCAACAGGTAATACTTTATATTTTACCAAATTATACCCCCGCACATGCAAAACTGATCATTGTCCACTTGACAAAATGATGCAAGAGTATCTCCAAGATGCAAAAAAAAAATATTCAAAATTTATTCGGTTTTACTCCCTGCTTTTTGTTGTAAGTTTACCAAATCTAATGAACATTTTTCAAAGCTTGATTCATAAACTAATGTACAGTCACTGGAAATCACCAAATGGTATTTTGTTTACAGGAGCACTACACAGAGGTTGCGCACTCGACGTCGGTCCGGTTCCTGGACAGCAAGGACGTGTACCTGGAGTTCTCCGGCAACCTGGTGCCCGTCACCAAGTCCGGCAGCCAGCCCATGCTTACTTTCGAGGTACTGTTTACGATAGTTTTCACTATCCTTTTTACTAACCAACAAAATATCTTACACCCCAAAGCTGTTCACTAATAACACGATTTTCAACAGAATCGGAACGTTTTTATAGTGTTTTTTTTAGGATAAACTAGATGTGTATTCTGAGGTCTTTGGTCATTGTGATGACGCCGACGGTCTGCTCCTTAATAGTTAAGTTTTCAACCAAAGCGTCAGAAGACTCATGAGATTAGGTAATTGGGTCGATAGCTGGACTGATGTATAAAATAGTACTCCTGAGACGGCGCACACCAAGAGGAGACCTTGGTGTGCGCCCTCCTTTCCACGTAATTTTGAGCGTGCCGTTCTGTGCAGGAAAACATATTAAGAGTTGAGATCGTTTCAGGCCTTCAAAGACAACCGAGTTGAGTTCACAGTGCGGGTGAAGCATCATGAAGAGAGTCCATCTGGCAGGATCTACTTCATGAATGAACCTAAGGTAACATAATATTTTTCATTAAGTAATCTAGATTTTCTGCTTACTATTTCCGTTTTAAGTTTAATCCATAAATTCGAAGCGATTGTGATATAAATTTTATTCCTCCGTAATTATCTAATTCTGCCCAATCCCGCCACCAATGAAACATCTGCATGTCATTGCTTTGTTTTACTAAAGATGCGTGTTATGTCGCAGGTACCCAAAGGCGAACAGTCACAAACCCCCGCCTGTGTGCTGGACGTGGAACTGCCCGAGCGGATCGCACCGCGCGCCGGCAAGAGTCAAGTTGACTACCTGAACTTGGACCAGTCTGGTAAGGATTTGTTGTGATAGCAAATACAGATACAGATTTTATGCGCTAACAAGTGATCAAGGACTAAACTGCTGATTTTTAACCTACGATAAACGTCACATTAGGCCTGGATGGGGAACAAATTGGCCATGGTTTCTTACACGGGAACAAATTGACCTGGGTTTAAGAAACCAGAAGCCATAATCTTGACAAACTTATAGAATCTAAAATAATATTAGTTTTTAGTAAAAGTTAATTATGAACTATAATCCATAGGATTCGACGCACTGAAGGATGAGCTGAGCTTCCACTGGGGCGGCGACCACAACAACAGTCTGGGACCTGCCTCCCTGCCATACGCACATGACCGACAACTTAATGGACATGTAAGTATAACATTAATCTTAAGTACACGTGCGATACTTCAGAAAACATACTATTTCGTCTACGTAAAAAAAAATTAGTTGGACTTTGTTGGTAGAGCTTTGTCTCTGCCACTCATATACCTTTGTGTCAGCATCTTTCTGAAGTTCCATATGTCATACTCTCACCCGAGATGTAATTTTGCTTTATTAATTTCTTTGAGACGTAATATAAGGTATTCAATAAATTTTCCTTTGTATAGGACAAGATTATCACAAATGGCGACGTGAAATACCCGACAAAAGAAACCGAAGACGGCAAGGATACTAAACCTCAAGGTAAACTCCATTAACTAAATAAATAAACTCATATAACCAACATGGCGAAGTAAAGAAAAATAAAACATAAGTACGGTACTTAATTTTTATGTTATTTACAGTAAACGGTGACACTCTTCACGTAGACTCAAACAAGACTAAAGCAACCTTCGATTCTGACGAAGACAAGACTCCGATGAACACCCTCGAGAAAGGCAAGAAGAAGCCAGAAGGAGGAGTAGGCTTCCTCGGAGGTCTGGCTGACAAAGTCAAGAATGTATTCGGACATAGTGAGGATAAGGAGGAGGAAAAAGAATCCTCTCCTAAGCCCCAGCCTAAACCTAGAGAGTCTAAAGAGAAAGACTTGAAAGAAAAGGACTCTCCAGAAAAAGACCCCAAAGAAAAAGAAAAGTCGCCCCCAAAACCCGCCCCCAGGCTCATCACTGAAGACCTACTAGGCAAAGTCGATGACATGTTCAAAGATCTTAAAACCAGGCCCCATTCGAAAGAAGATGATGAAATAAGCAGCCAGGTTTACACAACCAAATTAGTTGTCGATGAAGACAACCGTAAACCAGTCGGAGAAAATCTTTACGAGCAATATGAGATGATGCAACCAGTAGATACTCCTTTGTGCAATCAGAAAACTGATCCCTTCCAATTCTATGTTGGATGCTGCGAAGGAAAGTACAGGAAGGGTCAAAAGCACCGACATGACGAAACTTCCAACTTAGTTGATAGGATAGAAACTGTCCATTTTGCAGCCCATGAAATATCTGACAACGTTCATGGAGATTTGTCAGACGGCTTATGTATTATTGAAGATGAGAAGGATAAACTTAAACTGAAGACTGGCGCAGTAGCTGATGATTTAATTGGTGATTATGAAAAGGCGAAATCTGGTGCCGAAGATAAGGTAAAAGAATTTGAGGATGGAGCCCGTGGCAAGTTAAATGACATTACAGAGTCTGCTGAAAAAGTTAAAGATGATGTAAATGACAAAGCTAACAATTTAAAGAATAATATCGCCTCAGAAGTTGATGATGCTAAGTCATCAGCCAATGACACTGTTGAAAACTTGATTCATAAAGCAGGAATTGTTAAAGATGACATGAACAGTAAAGCGATGGCGCTTAATTTCGCTGCCATGGAAAGAGCTGAAGAATTAAAGCTCAGAGGAGATGACAAAGTAATCCAAGTTGGAAACGCAGCCGATAATGCCGCTAAAAACATTAAGCATAAGGCGCAAGATGGCGCGAATGCAGTCTCAGAGGCAGTACATGATGCTAAAGAGAATCTTAGCAATAAGGCTCAAGATGCTAAAGCAGGAGCTAAGGAATCATTAGATGACGCTAAAGCAACAGCCAATGAGAAACTTCAATCCATGGGTGATTCTCTTGAAGATGCTAAGGAAAAGTCAAAGAAACAACTGAAAAAGGAAGCTAAAGAAGCCAAAAAGAAGGCCAAGGAAGGCAAGAGTTTCTTCACTGGTTTAGTTCAGAATATTTTCGGAGAAAAAGAAAAACTAGAAGATGAGGCAAAGAACAAACTCGCTGAAGAAAAGGAAGCCGTTAACCAGGCATTAAACAAAGCTTCGGCTAAGAAGGATGAGCTCCAAGATGCAGTTGACAAGAAACAAGATGAACTTAAAGATGGAGCCGACCAATTAGCACAGAGCGTAGATGACAAGAAAAAGCAAGCAGAAAAGGCTGTTCATGACAAGAAAAATGAAATTGAAAAGTCCATTCAGGATAAGACCGCTGAAGCCAAACAAGCCGTTGAAACCAAAACTGGTGAAATCAAAACTTCAGTTGAAGGCAAAGTGTCTGAAGTTAAAGATGCAGTAAATGAGACTGCAACCGCTGCCCAAGAAAAGGCTAGCGAAACTAAATACGCCATCAAGAACAAGGCTAACGAAGTCGGTAACGCCATTCATGATACCGCTTCAGAAGTTGGACAAGCTATCCAAGATAAGACAAGTGAAGCCAAAGACGCTGTTACAGAAAAATCAAAACAGGTCAAGGATTCTATCCAGGATACGGCTTCAGATGTAGGTCACGCCATCCACGATAAAACCGTAACTTTCAAAGACAATATAACTGAAGAAGCGTCAAAACTAGGTGACGCTATTCAGGACAAAACAAACCAAGCTAAGAATAAGGCTAGTGAAGTAGGACAAACAATTAATGATGAAACAAACAAATTCGGACAAACGTTACAGGAAAAAACTTCGGATGCTAAGGATAAGGCAAGCGAATTTGGACAAGCTATACAAGATAAGACATCTGAGGCGAAAGATAAAGCAAGTGAATTCGGACATTCAATTCAAGATGGCGCTAACCAGGTCGGACAATCAATCCAGGGCAAAGCCAGCGAAGCTAAAGACAAAGCTAGTGACTTCGGTAATGCAATTCATGACAAATTCACTGGTTTTGGAAGCGCAGTGCACGAAACAGCTAGCAATGTAGGAAATAACATTCATGATACGGCAAACAATGTTGGAAAATCAGTTCATGAAAAGACCAGTGAAGCGAAAGGCAAGGCTAGTGAATTAGGACACAACATCCAAGATCAAGCAGTAAATGCCGGTCATGCTATCCAAGATAAGTCTTCAGAAGCTAAAGACGCCATTCACGATAAAGCTAGAGAAATTAGTCATGAAGTTCACGAGAAGTCACATGGATTCTTCAGTGGAATCGGACATGCTATCAGTGACACATTCAGCTTCGGACATCATCACGATAAGGTCGAAGAAGCTAAGGATACTGTTACGGAAAAGGCATCAGAAATCAAGGATTCTGTTGAAAGCACAGCCAGTGAACTGAAAGACGCTGCTCACGGAAAAGCTACTGAAGTAAAAAAAGTTATACACGATTCCGAAATCGTTTTCGGTACCGCGGTACAAAGCAAAACAGACGAATTCGGACAAGCCATTCATGACAAGAAAGATGCTGCAAATAGCGAACTAGACAGGATAAGGCATGAAGCGGAAATAACGACAGAAGAAATCAGCAAATCTGCTGAAGACGCAATAAACGCAGCATCAAATAAAAAAGGAGAAATCCAAACTAGTCTTAACAACAAATTCGATGACCTTAAACATTCAGGGAAGGAAGAATTCGAATACTTACAGCAATCAGCTACTGACAAATCAAACGACCTAAAGAGGTCATCAAAACAGGCGTTCGGTCACGTACAAGACTCAACCTTGAGTACTTTCGATACGGTCGAAAGTTCGGCGAAGGACAAAGTGAGCGATGCCAAGGACAAATGGGATGAGATGCAGAGCTCGACAAGAGACACGTTCGCGTCTATGAGGGATGACGCGCATAGTTTGGGCAGTTCTGCGGAAGACACTCTTCATTCCTTCCAAAGTTCGGCGGGGAATACCTTCGACAGTCTGGATGATTCTGCTAAGATGGCTCTGTCGGATACACAGCGAAATGTTGATGAAAGTTCCAAGCAATTGTTTGGAGATGCAAAGGGTTATTTCGAAGGGTTCCAAGTATCGGCTGATAATAAGCTTGAGGAAATAAAGGGGGCGGGTAAGGACGGTGTTGAGGCGGCTGGAGATAGGCTCGGGGAGGTCGCGGAGGGAGTGCGGGGGGCGGAACAGGCGGCGGCAGACGCAGTTGCCAGGGAAGCGGATACTTTTACCAGCAGTTTGAACAATTTGGGCAGTTCTGTCTTCGGTTCTTCAGGCAAAGGTAAATTCATTTGTTTATTAACTCCTTTACCATAATAAATATCAGTATCCACAGGATATTTAATAATTATATCACATTGCACATTGAATTAGGCAAATGCTACTATAGTATTGCTCCTATTTGGTTGAATTGGGATCCCAAATATGTTTTTAAAACCTAGCATCCCATACACACAACATACAAACGTGAACTTCGCCCATATCCATAACATAAGTAACTAGTAAACTCAAACAATTAATTCGTTCTTCCGAAATAAAAATAATGTCTAAACTAAAAATAACAATATTTTTTCAACAGGTTTTATGAAGGATTCGAGCACCAAGTTATTGGAGTCGGAAAAGTCTCAGTCTTCTCCTTCACCCCACAAGAAGAGTTCCGGGTAAGAATACCTTTTTACATTCACATTGCGTAGTTCCCTAGAAACACATGAAACTATTTAAAATGTAAATAATAGCACGCCAGCAAACACTTGACTAATAAACACGGTAAATAGATAATTCCACAATGGCATTCTGACGTATATAATTTGAAGAATATGTTACTATACCCACTGCATTTTTTCCATTTGTTGAGTAAGACTGTGAAACGGGAGAAAAATTGATTTGATTGTAGTTAAGAGTCAAGTACAGTCTAATACAAAAGAATTAAACGTGTTACGTACTGATATTTGTCTTTTAGTTAAATAATTGTTTAGATTATCATAGAACGATCTATAATAGATAGATTAAGATTACCACAGTTAAAAGAAGATTACCTAGTTTAGCAATTAGTTTTCTCAGTATAACTATCTATACTTGATTAAACAATATAGCTTTCAAAATGAGATTAATTGTATATTATGTAAATTATTGGCTATGGGATTTAATTTTAAGGGTTATTGGGTATTGGGTCATTTAAGAGCGGGATTTGCCAATGAAACTGAACTCAACTCGTACAGGTCTTGAACGCAGTTTAAATGGGCTGATCGTGTTCAGTTTCATGGTATAAATCAGCTCTTCGTATAATAGACGCAAACAGTTTCACAGTTTTCATCTAAATATAATCCACATGACACATGTGCCTGCTCCTAACTCACATGCACGCATTACAGAATACCGAAGTTAAAGAGGAAGAAATAATCGGCGAACGAACGGCGAACTTCACGATGTATGATATAGTTGTTTAATTTTATTATTTATTGCGATTGCGCCTCGACCTGCGGCCGTTTCCCACAACCGACATACATTGATCTCTTATTTATTTATTAGCAATTTTTAATGTTAATGTGAAATCAATATTAAAAAAAAAAACTATTCGAATCTGTACAGACTTACACAAATATTCTATAACGGTGTTTAAAAGAAACGGTCGACTTGTCGCTTAGCACTGTACATTTAAGAACAATGTTCCACGATTTAATTTGATTATAATATTAAGAGATTGTATTTCAATAATTTGTATGTTTCAACGTACCCTAGAGTACAATTTAGTTTTCCGTCAAACTTTAATAATTTACACTTTTGACTAACAATCACGGTTTCAAAGAAATCACTTTTATATTCTATGTTACTTTACGAATTAACTTTTGAGAATGATTACTAGTATCTTAGAATCGAGATTTATAAAATGTTTAACAATTTATAAAAGAATAATTTATGTAAACTATAATCATGTCTTGCCTAAATCAATATATTTTTAATAATTAATTTCTAATGAATTTATTTAATAATTCGACTACAGATCTGTTTCATTTTAATTGAATATTGTTATCTTTTTAAAAATGTGACATTTTGCATTTTATTATAAATGTTTAAGTATTTATAACTTAGAGAGTAGACACTTATCAGTGTTTCGTGTTGCATAATTTATTTTATTTTAATTGTGTTTTATTTTGTAGAGTTTACACTGCTTTGTACAGTCCAACATATAGGTACATTATGAGCATGTTTCTACACGCTTTTTTTATTTAGAAACTACGACTACGCTGTAGTATTGAACCTGAATAGATCTGCTAGTTATGTTTTGTCGTATCCGCCAGCGGCTGAAACACCATGCTTGGTTTTATATTTTTATCATTCAAGTTTAGTGCTAACTGCCTTGTCCGCGTCACAAATGGACATTTTAGTAATTAAAAAATGTTATATCGTTCTAAAAGTATATACTAAAGTCAGAAATCTCCATGTAAATCAGTTGCTATATACATAGTAAAGTTCTGAGTATCGTCACGCTGAGTAAAGGTGTAAAGACGGGAGATATAATTTACAGCATATAGCTTGTTGCTTGTGATGCATCTCTGTAAGTTGTTATACATGTATAAGATATTATATGAGATCATTCTCGAACAATGTGCAGTCTTTTTATTTGCATTTATATTTTAATTGCCGATTTATACAGAAGAATAAAAATCTGGAAAAAAAGGATACAACTATATTTTGTACTATAAATTAATCCAATACAAACTACTGTGTACCATACCCCACCAACTCAATGTTGTAATAATTTATAATAGCACTGCAAAAGGCCTATCACACCTCTAAAAAAAGTATTTTCTTTATGTTACCTCACTGTTGGAACGAGGTCGAGCTATAGATCCTGTATATCTCCATCTCTCTCACACTGAAGTCATATTAAAATAATACTGCTTTCAGAGGTGGGTCGCAGAAATCCCTTTGTATATTTGTTTGAACATAGCATTAGTAGTTAATGCCTCATTGGTTTGTAATCCACTCTGTACACAACACGCACCACGGCACCCATATGGCTGAACATTATCACCTATGTTGGACCATTTTCAACGACTATTATAAGAAATAACTTGTTACTTTGACTACGGAGTAGATAGCAAATGAAATGTCATGTTGAATGACTTGATGTCTCTAGGAACACGTCTAAAGACTCATTGCAAGTGGCGAGAAATATTGTAAGCTACAAATAATTGCTTCAATATAATCTTGAGTAAAATAAATTTGCCTATTGTAACTTGTACTTAAGCATGCGATGATGAGCGTTAATAAGTGTCCAATAAAGGCCATAGTGTACAGAGCCACTACCCACTTGTATGCCCATTCATAAGCCATCGTTTATGTTGCACTGCACAGCCACTTTGGTAAGTTATGTTCGCTACAGTTATTTTGTTTTGCGTTGCTGGTTTCATAAGCTCTTTCTTGACAATTTTTATTAGAAATATGTTTTCTCTGTATTTCAAGTCTGCCATCAAGACTTTCAACGCTTCGAAAAATATTTTGAAAGTATGAATATTGAAACGCGAAGTAATCAGTGTAGGATTAGAACCTTCGGGACAACGTTCTACCGCTATATATGACAGAAATTTTAGAAAAATACACTTTTTCTTTTTTCCTGTTGGCATTTCTAGATTTATTGAAAATAAAAAGAGCTTGTGAAACACCTTTTTTACCGTGTTAGTTTGATAAATACTTTACCATTTTTCTAAATGTTACAGCTTCTTCGCAAAACTTCGGCGCAATCCATGAAGAAAACGGCGATGAAGCATCGCACCGCTTCGTTAACACTTTATACTCGTACATAGCATTAACATAAAGTATGTATAAGTACAGAAGAAACACTGTTTACAATAAAGGTCACAAGAAAACCGACATATTTAATTTTATATACTAAAATTAGCCTCTGCAACGGTTGAGAAATGCTGTGACTTGCCGCCATAACTTTTATGGAGAAGTGAGCCTTCTGTACATTTATTATTCTGTGACATTAATCTTAAGATGGCGGAATGCGCTGCAAAGAACGCATCATGTAATGTTGACTCAATATTTAAAATTATCGCTGTAGATCTAAAGGAGGACCGCATTTGTCAGGTGTATGCTAAACTTAGGCTGACTGTAAAAGAACTTAGTATATTGCCATGCCATTGCTTGTAAAAACATCGATGTTAGGACTTTAAAATAAATGTCAATTCCTTAAGCAATGGACTTAGAAAATATTATTCAGTGTCGCATTAAACCCCTAAATGATCTAGAAAATATCTAGTAAATCATAATGAACTATTGTGCGATGTATCGAGCCTCTTGTTTCAATAGGTAGGCGAAAGAATTCCAGAAAATGTGTTCCATTTTGTATTACTTTGCTTATAGCATCGATGAAGGAGGCTGTAGAGGACATCGAGTTTCTAAAACTTCATAAAATTCTGATTTTAGAGTAACGGATTTTTAGGTAGCTAACCCGTTGTGTGGTTGACGAATGTCGAGATATTGAGTGTTGAAAAAAAGCCGTTGTTAAAATGTCTATGTGTTAAGTTGAGAACGTATTTCTAAATAAATGTTAGAATTACAGCTACAGTCTAGAGGTGCTTTTATAAAGGAGGCCGCGACTATGTTTAATGTTTAAGTACAATGTCAATGCCCACCGCCAGAGAGCGCTACTAGTGCCGAAAAACAGGAATAGTCCTCTAATCAGAAGCTAGATTCTTCAACAGCTATTAAAAATAGCTTGAGATAAAACCGTGTATGGTAACGTAACTGTTTTAAATCTTAAAATATTTCAAGATAATATAAGAATGATTTGCGATTTGCTGGATTATCGATTGTCACAAAAGTGTTTAACCTTTTGAACGCCAGAGCATAAAAACACGCGCGTGCCCTCCACGCCAAGCCACAATTTCACCGTAACCAAATTAGACGTGTTATGCCGTCCGTGGCGGTCAAAAGGTTAAGGATATAAGCAAAACGGCTACTCTGTGCTTCAATACCCAAATCGGTATATCTTCCTAAATAAAACTTAAATATAAAGCTTATATTGGTTCTTGACGATAAAATACTATCGATAATATAGTGGTGCTGGTTCTGACGAAGTTAAATGAAATTTATCGATACATGTATTGTTACATTTTTGTCATACTTCACTACGATATTACGTGCACCGTTTATGTAAGTTTTACCAATTTATAGTGTAACAATCATAGATAAATTACCTTTAATATTTTAGGTATTGTGCTATGCATAAGCACGTATATGCGTGCGACAATAGAGAATAGAATTCAGAATTCATTTGAAAATATACAATATTAAAACTAGTGTTTAAATATACAAATTGTTTTATTTATGTTTAGATATATTAAATATGTCAAAGTAAGTTTCCAATGATTAATTAATATCGAAAAGCCTTTATGAAAGTTTGATAAAATAAATTCAAATATCGTGCCCGCTTGCTATCGGTGTGTACATGGCTTCGAACTAAAATGTTTCAAAATACTAAATATATACCATTTAAGGTTTTTTTATGGATTCGATTTATTAATGTTACTTGCATTTTATATACATTTGTGTATGTTATTAATCGTTTGAAATTTTATCTATGTGTAGTGTAACTTCTTGAAATGGTAAAGAAATAATGATGTCTTCGATTGAAGTAGGTATGTATATAATTGTTAGTTTTATGAATAAAACCTGTACCTAAAGTTTTGTTCGATTCAAAAGTGTATTTATGCTCCAATGAAAGAAATGCACATCTTTGAACTGAAATCGTAACTTCGCCTATCGGGTTTAATAAGTTAAAAAGCAAAATGATCGAAATCAATAATTCTTCATTCAATATGTAACGTCCAAAGGATATATTATTATCAAATAAATAAATATTAATTTGTTTGTGTGTTCCTGCATACCTACATAACATTTCGAAAGTACTGTGATGCCAAATATGAAGATTATGTGTAAAGTTAACATAAATTTTGTTAATTTATTGATAGAGTCTATGTTCGATATATTTATTGCTTTTTAGTAAATAATAAAATTATTTAAAAAACGTTGCCTTTTATTTTGATTGTAAAGTTTTTCCTTGAGCTGTCAAAATTTAGGCATATCTAGGTCTACCGTACCAGCTGTGATCAGCATTCCGACTACTGTCTCTATACTTAAGCTCTAGCCGTTCTGTACCTGAGTGTGTTACCCTAAGTCAATGACTCAATTAGGGTAATGACTAATGATCGGAATAGGTAGTGCTATTCGCGGAATTTAGAGACCGTTATGATAACATGGACATGCCTTCTGAATCCAGATAAATATATTATTTACTTACTTATTTTACTAAGCCGTTTTTTTGTTGATAACTATTTTAGGAATTCGTTTTTTACGTTTTTCGTTTTTTGTTTTTTTATTCAGCTGAATTTATAAGGGTGTTTTTTTTTATTAAATCTGATAATCAAAAAACACAACATTTTTAAGGAACATTTCCTGTTTCATTCACAACGAATTTAATTTTTTTTAAATAAAAAGTGTAAAAACGAAGCGAACTGTCTCATGCCGCATTAAAGAGCACATAAAGGCAATGCAAAACAATGATGTGCAAAAAATCTGCCATAGCGGAACATCTACTGCAGTCAGGGCCCAATCACTGGATCGAGTTTCACAAGCCACGTATCTTGTCAACGAGCATTACATACCAAGGCTGGCAAGAGCAGCTATTGAAATATCAAAACACAAAAATTGCAATCGAGAGGAGGGCTTCAAATTGTCAGTACGTGGAATCCAGTGTAGATATGCTCAAAAGTAACAGCCGGCGTCGGGATCAGGACTCCACAAAACCTAGCGATATTGTGAGTGTATTTTGCCGTGACTTTGTACCGAGTTCCAGTAGTGCGCGTAGCAAAAGACAATGAAAGAGGGTAGACAGATTTGTCTGCTTCTAACAAGTTTTTACCATCCACCCGCATTCTCCAGTCATCTCGTGATCATGACGCTTGCAACAGCGTCGAAATATCGGGAGCTCAATATAAACATTAATTTATTAATTTAAATAACATGGGAGACTTACAGCTAAAACAAACAGATCAAGGACAGTACAATAGTTTGAAAGCCAATTACAGGTCTCCACTTATAAAATACAGAGAAGAAAAAAGTAGATTCTACGGACATTCACACCAAGTTACTAAATACTACAGCATAATTACTATGTCGCTCACACTGCATAACAACCATCATAACAAAATTAACAACATAAAAAAGCTTCGACTTAAGCACTTCCTGGCTATTATACTGTTTACAAAGCTTGTTTAAATTTCTGCTTGCACGCACAATGTACGAATTCTGCCTATAATTAGTTGAAGCAAATGGCATACAAAACGGTGGATTGTATCGTTTAGACTTCAAGGGAATGTTGAAATAAAATTTTGACAAAATATCGCTACAGTTTATGGTGTTGTTAAAAATTTTCAACAAACATACACAGTCAGAAATCTCGCGGCGGTTGAGTAAAGGTAATATATGATATTGTTTACAAAGGTTATGGTAGTTTCCCGAATGATACGGTACTTTTTGATGGTAACATCAACTTTATGAACCTTCTTTGGATGCTCTCAATGCGGTCGATGTATTTGTGGTAACATGGGTTCCATATTTCGAAATATATCCCGTAAGTGATAGTGTAAGTTCAGTTATAAACCGTGAAAGCTTAAAACAGTGTTTAAAAAGTATAATATTTACAATCATAAAACTAGAAAGAAACTCAAGTACCTAGGTAGATGAAATTAAAATACTGTGGGCAGCCCTATCGTATGTTTACGTACCGTGCGGCATTATTTCAAGGATAGGGCCGAGTCACAATACTGATAGATATCTATACTGTGGTTTAACTTCATCAGTACATCGAAATTCAGAAAATATTTCCGGGAATCCCGAGGCATGTCCATATTAACATTATCATTCAGGTTCAATGACCCAAAATAGCACTACCTATTCCGATTGCTAGTCATGACACATTGATCGACGACGTTCGCCGATGCGTATGGTATCCCATACGTTGTGCTCTTTTTTATCCCTGAATCTGTGGGCTTGCACCCGGGGGGGGCATAAACAAACGTGAGATGAAAGTTTCATTATTTTTGTCCTAGGTGGATAGACGTCCTCGGAAGAAAACTAGAGTTCTCGTGATAATTGCGAAAAACTAAGGGTTAAACCTCCCCTGGTAGCACGAAATCGCACTTTTCTATGATCCTATCCCTTTTATCAGAACCGTCATTTGCTAGAGCGAGAAGCGGGGCAGGAATGCTATCGCACGTGGCAGCTTCGAAGATGCGATCGGCAGCACGCCCTGTTTCCAGATGTGCTGCCAGATGATGTTCCACCCTAAAAGGGAATTCCAATTTTTTCTTTTAAGGATGGAACTCACGATAACACCTTGTCTGAATTTACACACGATGTATTGCATACAAGCCTGAAAGCTTGGCTTGCCCTTCTAACCTATTGATTCATGATGTTAGGGTTTCTGAACAGTTTGTTTTGCCCTAGGAGCTTGCCGCATTGTTGGCCCCTAGGCACGCTACTGAATGTACCTAGTCTATCTGTAGCCTAAAAAATAAACTTATTAAACTTTACTTATCTGTAGCCTAGTTAGAGTCCACCTGTATGTGGTCTACCCTAAGGTTTACTAAGTGGAAAATGCTTTTAAACCTTTTCGTATGTCGACAAATTTCAACAGGATTGATATAAGATTTTTAGCTACCCTCAGAATCATCAGTCAATACATTCTTGATTTTTCCATCATCGCATACCGCTGTTAGGATTTCACGGCTGTCAATGTCTTGACGGCACGGTTGGCGCAGTGGCTGCGTATCGCGTGTTCGATTCCCACATGTTACCAATATTTGTATGGCCTACAGGTGGTTGTTCTGGGTCTGGCTGTTTGTGTATGTGAGTTTAAATGTTTGTAAACGCTCCCACGATACAGGAGAAATTTCTAGTGTGATGAAGCTTATAAAAATAAAAACAAACCGTCTAGGCACTAAGTACAGAAGGCGCTGAATGTCGGCAAAAATACAGCAGTATCTTTTAGTTGGCAATGATGGTTTCAGGCCTCACTTGATGCCTTTTGAGAAAAGCATGCAAAAACGTGTTATTTAAAAGAAAACACAAAATAAATAAAAATGATTTATTTAAACATTCCCTCATAAATTCATTGGTACATATAAATCTAATATTGATTTGTAAATTAACTACTACATAGGTACTGATGAATACTACGGATTCTGACACAATTTGATTCAAGTTTTGACATCTAGAGGGCGCTATCACCACCTCTTAAAGCCGTGTTATTTTAATTTTACTAGAGCGCGGAAAAGAGATGGCGATGGAGATGTAAAGTCCCTGAATTATCCTAATGATACTAGTTGAGAAACTCAATTCATAAGTCGAATAAACAACTGATATTGAATACAAAATGTATTTATTTTTGACAGATATGTAACAGGAACATTATAATAAGTGTAAATAGATTAAAATATACAATTCACTGAATGATATAATGAATAGTTTGAAGATTCTTGTGAGGTAACTTTCAAAAGAGTAGTCGATCTCATAATTGCTTTACCACTTTTGACGAAAATAAGAAAAAAAAAAGAACCTAAGATTGAAACATCAACTACAACATAACATCACACCTGTATTTTCCGTAGAGTAAGGCAGAGATGTACGTTTGGTGGTACACACATTTCACCATGTTCCATATACCCATGGAGAGCCTTCCAACGACAATTGAAACTTGTCGTTTTATGACGTTCAATATTCAACCTTAAGGTGATAAAGCAATCTCAAGGGCGACTATACGAAACTATACATGTTATAAAATTTCATAAAATACTACAATTATCAATTAATATGTTTCTTTGAAAATTCGGTAACTATTAAACTCACTTGCATAACACTACTACTAAACGTAAGAATTATCTAACTTTTTGGTACTTCCAGCACCAAAGTATATTGGAATGTATTTACCTACATTAGTAAGGCACACACTACTTTGTTATCACATTGTGCTTATAAATAATACATTAAATATCTAAGAAATAATATCATAAGACAAAACTTATAAAATATAGAAAAATTGTGCATTTTCATAAAAAAAAAACAATGATATACCTAAAATACTAGAATCGGTACACGAATTTCTTAAGGCGACGTCCCAACCAACGCGATAGTTGCGCTAACACACACACACTGTCGTGGTCATGTTGTCTAGTGAACACGCTCGCATGCTATCAAGAGCATCGACAGAAAAAAAATATTAATGCCAGGATTATGTATTAACCAGACCGCTCGCTTCGGTTAGGACGTGGATTTTAACACTAGATAGTATATATCGTACAAAATTATCTCGTTTTTAAAAACGACAGATAAAAGTTTTGCGGCAAAAATTGTGCATAAAAATATTCTAATTATTTAATCATAAAAATGCGCACGTAAATTGCAAATGTAAAACTCAAAGTAGTAAAAATATATAGAATAGATTGCAGCTATACAAAGTAAAGCTTGATAATAAGACAAAAGTAAAATACTGTAAAAATAGTAAATATGCAGAAATGCAATTTTGTGAACACAAGTAATTGAAATCACCATAGTTTGCGACACAAGTGCATTAATGCAGTTTTTGTACCATAAGACGACAAACACCAAGATTATATTTATAACCAGATTATGAAAAGGCAAATACATAAGTAAAAAGTAGTAAAAAATAATTGCTTATAACATAAATCATACATTGTTCATTTCTGGGGAACGGCATAAATTATTTATTCTAAAAGACGACAATATTAAGATTTTATCGATAATTACTAGTGGTGGGCCGAAGGAAACGACCTATTCTGACGGTTTAATATATTCTTCGAATAAGCCCTGGCACAACACTAAGAAATATACAGTCGACCTTTCAATTTGATATGTTTGCATTGAAATTCCTCTAAAAATCTTAAAAGTAAGTTTTAAGATATTATATCACCATGATCAATACTTTAGAGGCCGGATTAGATCGAGTCTGTGTTTTGAATGGCACTACTGTACTAAAAAGGCAAGAAATATTCCAACAGAATGGTCTTTTCGCATTTTATTTTTCGACAACAATCCACTCCTTTTCCTTCAGTAAATTGACCTAATTTTTCAACTCAAATTGGTACATTTCTAACATCATATTTGACCTAAAAGAGTGTTTTCAAGTCCTATACATAATTTACTAAAAAAGAGTTCGTCTCAGCTGCCTTTACCAGAAGAATCGAATGCCGAATCATTGGTCTCCTTATCATATTTGATAACGCTGTCACAATCCAAATAGTCCATATCAGTCAACTGTCTTTTAATCAACAAATAAGGAGTTTTCCTAATTCTTTTCTCTTTCAAAAACTTTGGTATCATCTGCTTCCCTTCCATTAAATATTCTACGATAAATCTTTCAAAGAATAAAGCAATGACAAGATGGAACGAGGCTAATGCTAGTACTATATAAGACAGAAGGCTATCTTTAGGCATTCTCAATTGTAAGAACTTTGCTATCCATTCAGCCGGCCAAACAGCTATGTATACACATATACAAGTCATAATTAACATACTAATCATCAGCTGTTTATTTGTAACTACCGATTTTCGGTAAGGAGAGCCATGACTGAACACTATAGCTAGAATAATATACTGGAACATCGATATCGCAAATATAGCGTAGTTTTCCCAACATTCGTTCGCCTCGTCACCCTCATACGTATGTCTAACGTACCAGGGGAACCACGTTAACGCGTGGTAGCTGAGGTATTGTCCTACACCGATCAAAATCATCTGTCCGACCAAAGAAAATAGGGGAATTAGTCCCAGCAACGATGTCAAATGCGGTGTCTTACACAACTTGCCAGTATACGCTTCAGTCATGCCGAAGAAAAAGGCAAAATTAACGATCAAAGCGACATCTATGTATAGGAACTGGAAATCTGTCAAATTGGAGTCGAAATAGTACAAAAAGGCTACTGAGAAGAATTCAGAGAGGGAATAAGCTACCATGAATTTGAAGACGCCGAAGGAGGTTGACAGGGCGGCGCGACCTTCGCGTACTACTCTCGCGACGCACACGATGTCGGGGTTCGCAGAAGTGAAGGGTGCTGCGACGCTTGATTCTAGTTCTGAGAGGGATATGCCCGTGTGAGCTGCGCGTAGGGCTCCGCAGTCGTTAGCGCCGTCGCCGCACATGCCTGGTAAAACAAAAAATGTAATATTACTAAATTATGTAAATTATTCGCAGTTATACAAGTGTTAAATATCTATCATTTCAGAATCGACGCGTTAATTACTCACTAGCAGACGAGAAATCATTAAAACATCATTTGTTTTGTAAGTAAATCTCGGCACCGATGTAAATTGTATTCATTTTTAGGGTTCCGTACCTCAAAAGGAAAAAACGGAACCCTTATAAGATCACTTTGTTGTCCGTCCGTCCGTCCGTCCGTCTGTCAAGACCGTTTTTCTCAGGAACGCGTGGAGGTATCAAACTGAAATTTCTATATGATACTTAGTTCTACTGTCCCTGGAAGCTGTAGAAAAATCAACCTTCTAAGTCAACGCAATCAAAAGATCCAGCCACTTAGGCCGCAAATTTCCGCAAATTTTCGAAACTCGCACGGGAATCAAAACCTACAGGGTACTTCCCGTGAACTTAGAATCTTGAAATTTTGTACGAAGTCACGTCTTATAGTACAGATATAGGAAAAATAACGAAAACCGTAAATTTTTAGTTTCGTCATATAAAAAAAAGTTATATACCCACAGGTTTGTACGGAACCCTCGGTGCGCGAGTCCAACTCGCACTTGACCGGTTTTTTTTTTTCAAAATATGAGTTGTTCTTTTTCTTGGCCGATCGTCATTTGCGGTTGTTGAGCACTCTGGTATTTTTTTTATTCTATAACTCAGTTTAAATGTCGAAAAAACTCGAAGTATTTCATTATTGTCCACTCACCGACATAGTACCCTAAGGCTTGGTACTCAACGATGAGTTGTTGTTTTTGGTCCGAAGTCATGCGCGCGAACACGGCGCCGCGGGCGACTACTCGAGACAGCACGTTGGGGTAGTGCTCGCGAAGTACCTGCCAACAAAATACCAGATTTATAGTTGATACAACAACCAAGAGAAATTATCTGAATGTCACGTTCACTATACGAAGTCGATCTAATGTGTATAGACTTTGATATACATAGATTTAGATCAAAATTGTAACTGTGTGTTATAAAAATGAACAGAATAAGCTGCCCAGGGCAACAGTTGGTAGCAGACGATATAGAAAAAAAAAAACATGGAAAAGCACTACAAAGATTTGGGTGCATAGATCGTGCAATGTTGTGATTTGATTAGCTCAGTTTAAAAATATGGCAACTTATCACATTATCCAGTTCACAAAATGTTTATGAACTTACACAACAGAGATGTGTTAATTCAAAGATATTTTAATGGTAATGAATACTTGTATATTGAGTTATAATAGAAAAAATATTATAAGAATACATACCCTCCAAGTATCTCCAGTCATAACAATCTTATACCGCGGCTCCATACTGCCGCCCTCGGCATCAAAGCAGTCCCCATTCAAGTGTCCCCCATGTGCGGAGTGCGCGCGCTCCGCGGACGCCGACGCGGAGCGCCACGATCCGCGCCCGCTGTCCACGCTCCGCCACTCGCGGTCTAGCGGGAAGCGACGACCTACTGTAGCCTGCGGATGAAATTGTGGGTTAAATTGCGAATCACATCGATATTCGACCATCATTGTGACCATGACACATGAAAAAATC
The DNA here is from genome assembly GCA_964057025.1 of Standfussiana lucernea. Classification (NCBI taxonomy): domain Eukaryota; kingdom Metazoa; phylum Arthropoda; class Insecta; order Lepidoptera; family Noctuidae; genus Standfussiana; species Standfussiana lucernea. The sequence goes on from OZ059809.1 coordinate 6,535,717, forward strand.
AACGATTCAAAATTAAAGTTCGGTTTTAAATGTGAGGACAACACCAATCCAGCAAAGAATTACACTACCTGCCGCTCTCAATTTTCTTAATTGTTCTTAGCCTTATACTCTTTGTAACTTCTTTCAGACCTACATTGTGGAACGCAAATGGATAAATAATATACGAAAACTTCTTGTGAGATAGCAGTTGACGAAGTGTGGTAATGCGTCTTTGCCGACACTTCGTCGTCAATCAGAAATGCTACAACTATGTGAACGTGATACAATAAAGCTCAGATATGTTGTAAAGCTTCGTTTTGAGTCATTTCGTTTAGTTGGTGTTAGATTTGGCATTTTACCTAACAGTGTATTAGCAAAATACAGTGCAACCTTAATATAACGTACCTCAATATAACGGCTTCCTCGATTTAACTAATTCTTCGTAATCCCCTTGAAATATCCTGAGTCAATGTAAAATATACCTTTACATAGCAAACATTTTTTGCGAACAACCTCTTTATAACGAATTTTCAACTATCAAGAAAAAGTGGAAATTCCTCTAATTAACGAATTTTGTGAACCCAAAACCTTTATATAAAGTTCCCACGAATGTATGACCCTTAATCCCATTGTATGTGATCCATGTCGCGACAGGTTTCGACACGCTTTTTTTTCGTAAAACAATCATTGTTGTTTGATGGAAAGTAATGTAAACACTGTTGCTCATGTCACTAATGTTAAAGATTCAACTTGCAATGGCTCAGAAACGTAAAAGTATTTTTTTACCTGTTTATAACAAATTTTAGACCAACCTAACCTCAACATAAGGAACTTCAGTTTAACGAATTACTTGATACAACGAATATTTACTTGTTCTCTTCCGATTTATTATATCGAGGTTGCACTGTAATATGTTACTGACCCCATGCAGCGTGCTCTCGCAGTATATGACAGGAGTATCTCCGCTGGTGTCTGCGTGTAGATACACCACTCTCTCTTCTCCCATCAGAATGCCGCACTCTTTGGCCACGCTTACAGCTGTTAACACGTTGTCACCTGTCAATGTCAAAGGAAGATTTAAAAACGCTTTGAATCTGTCAAGATTCTACATAATTATGCATGGTGGAGCTGTTTCAATCGCAATGTGGCAGTCACCATCTCCGTGTAAGGGACACAGCAATAATCTTGTATGACCATACTATCCTGTGACAAGATGGGTAACCAGAGTTATTGCTAAGATTGGGTTAGATGTATTTTTAAGTACTGTCACTCATGGAGGCCTTTAAGGCAGCTTAGTCTTTGAGGTGAAGCTAAATTATTGTCCTAGTTTTTAAACTCGTTACCGTAGACGATTTGCAGCAGCTGACACAAGAACGTACCAAATATTTAGTGCTGTACGAATAGAATAGAATAGAATTTTATTTTGCAAATATGGGTAATACACAACAGTTGTTATAAATATCAGAGTTCAGCCATATTTTACCATTCGGCATGGAAACATTTACATTTATGATACATGTACTTACATTTTAAGGACCAGATTCAATTTATAAAATATCATTTTCATTACTATTATCATTAAAACTATTAAAATTATCATTCAATTTATCAATTCATAAATTAATAAATCAATCAATCAAATTCAATTATCATTATCATTACAATTAGTCAACAAAAATATTTTTCTCTGTTAGAAATTCAGTTACACTGTAGTACGTTTTATCTATGCTCTACGCTAACACCCAAACGAAGATGATCGCTCGTACTAATAAAGAGGCCACAAAAGTTTACAGCTTGATTAACAAGCACGGTCTTTCTTTCTTTATCGTGTGGTTAGTCCCTGGGCCTCTGACTTGGCTTAGTTACGGCAGCACGGTAGTAGCGCTTGCAAGGTGCTTACCGGTAATCATGACGACATGTATGTTGGCTTCCTTCAGTTCTCGTATAATACCGGTTGTGGCTGCCTTGAGACGATTCTCCATTATCACCAGACCCAAGAACTCCAGGTCACGTTCCACCTGTTATAGACAAATTAATCATCAGTTCGATTGTTTAAGAGACATAATACTACATAATTAATAATTTCTGTAAACTCGTCTATCGGAATAAGAGGATTTTTTTTTTGTTGACTTACCACATCTGCAGCATCAAGTGAAGCTCCGATGTTAGGACTCATTAGAACTCAGAGAATTATAATGACTCCTAACTTCGGAGAAGAGAAAGAGAATTATATTCGTTCTTTCACTTTCCGGTAAGGCCGCATAATTCACAGAATTGTTGACCTCTTTATGTCATACCGATTTCTTCCGTGTGTCATCCCATATTGGGTATAAAATTAAAAAAAAAAATGTGTTGGTTTATCAAAGTTCATAAATACGAACCTCTTCCCTGGTCATCTTCTGCAGCTGTTTGAAGGTGACCTCCAACACTCTGGTGGCCACGGCGATCACTCGGTATCCCTTCTCCGCGTAAGAGTTCAGTACCTCGAACAAGTTGTCTGGCACTGAAGAAATACACGATAGTTCAAACTCGATTTTATATGGAAAAAATACACCCAGTACTGGCCATAGATAGTAAGGTCTGGGTTCAGTCGGGTCGAGCAAAGTGGTTAATTTATCAGCACAGATAACCTCCACTAGATTCCGCATGTTGAACATTTTGTTTGTATTCGAGTTAACCAAATTTAGTGGTAGGCACGCGGTGCGCGGGGAGTGCACAAACGAAAAGACAGACAGACAAAAAAAAATGTTTGTGGTGATAAGTTCCGTATATACTTTCATATGCATTCAGTGAAAAGCTGTTTTTTGAAATTACAAACAGACACTTCAATTTTATTTATTTGTATAGATATATAGACAATTCATCTATGCGGAATCTAGAGGAGGTTATCTGTGTTTATCAGCATTTTCTTAGTAACAGCCCAGGGTCTGGATTTATCTTTGGTATCAAGGATGATATATCTAGAAAAGAGGTGTCTAACCAGATGACGAGTAATAGAGAAGTGTGGAAGAAGAAGACATCCTGCGCCGACCCATATAAATTGGGATAAGCGTAAGAGAATTATGAACGGTGATGTTGTCAATCGGATCGCCCATAAGTCATGGGACTAAAAAAATGCCGAAATGTAGAAGTACTATAGGTACGTATTGCTGTACTACTGAAATATTGTTGATATGGGACTATAGACTATAATACACTAATATTAAGTACCAGTATCGTTCACACAGAGAGTGCGCAACATCTCGGGCGCGCCTTTGGTGTACACCCGCAAGACATCTTCGCCCAACACGCGCGTCACTACTGAGGCACGCTGCAGGGTTGAGACGAACTGATGCTGTTGGACTATGCCCACTTCTAAGGGCAGCTGGTAGAAAAAAAAATACATAGTCATGTAAGAAATGTAAGCTAAAACATGATTCAAAATAGGTGCAAAACATGATAGGTGACCGACATATAGACAGACAGACAGACAGACCGACGACCGACTGGTAGACGAAACCGCGCCACAATGGAAAACGGGTCGCTTTTTCCTTTTTGAGTTTTAACTTTGAGTCTTTAGACTTGAATCATCACAAAATATGATAATTCAATTTATGTACACTCATAATAAACTTAACTATCGTATTTTGTATATACTCTTTCGAAAAGTATTATTGGCATAAAGTCAAAAATAATCCTTTAAAGTATGTTTTCGACTATTTGTAAGTTCGGAATTTCGTGAAATGACATCTTTGTTCTCTCATGACAGACGAAGCTGTTTGCAAATCTATCTATTTTATGAAGAAAGTTTTTCTTACATGTATATCATCGACGTCGATGTTGGCAGTCTTTCTGGGCTTCACGATGGTGGGTGTGAGGATCTCGTAGTTGGAATGTTCCGGAATGTCAGGCTCTTCTAGCACCCAGCCCGTGGACTCGAACATCTACAGCCACAAGAGAAGAAAATGAATTTTTCTTATGTGATATAATACAAAAAAAAGTCATGACGACATAGTGATAATAATATTTCGAATAACATGACATACATATAGTTCCACGTAAATGGCGGTAAGTGTTTGGTACTTTCAATCAGCGGCCATGCTTTGTGAAACACTTTACCCCCCGATTGTATCTTGTCGCCAATTGGTCGTTTTTCATGGAAGATGACATTGACAAGTGACAAGCACTCAGCGCTCTTTATCGGCAAAGCTTCCAGTAAACAATCTCATTTCTCTAAATCTGCAGGATAGATGTTTCACGATTGTTCAGAGGAGAAGGAAAAAAAATTCAGCAGACAGAAGTAGGTACTCGATCTCAAGAACAAACGTTTAATGGAAAGGTGCTACTCCACTCAGAAGGCTCTCTCTCTACTCTACGTACCTTCAAATCCAAAGGATCTCCCGCTAATTCATCGTCCAACAACGTCAAACTATGACAAGACGCCATGGCTAACTTCAGCGGGTGTAGCTCATTCAGCAGCCGGGGGTCTCGCTGCGGCCTGCCCAGTCGAGGGGGGCTCGTGGCTCCGCTTACCGCTACAATCCCCCACATGTCTAGACCATCTTCTGTTAATGTTCCTGTCTGGAATGAGAAATGGGTTGTTTAGAAAAATATAGCTCGGGGCGTAGTAATAACAGCTGCATGGGTGGATCGAAAGTTACGGAGGTCGGTCCCTGGGTGGGTGATCATTGAATTAGGTCCATTTTTTTTTCTTTACAATAAAGGCATATTACGAAAATGTATTCAATAATTATTGAAATTATTAAATATTTGTAATATGAAAAAAAAAAATTGATGCCCTATATTCAATAGAATCTACAAATTACAGCTCCCAAATCACGTCTCCGTGAGTTTTTGTCTAAACATGCATCGGGAGAATGATTATTACTGAATAAATTAATAATTTATCTAAAATTCGATTTATTATTATTGTAGTAGAGGAAACGAACTATTTTTAACAAGTAATAGTTATTTCAAACAACGAACGGATAATATACTATTACAACGAGGAAACTTTGCAATTTCGTGTTTTTTTGTAATACGCCCCTTAAGTGAACATCACTACTTAGTATAAAACAAAGTTAATAAAGTTTTTAATAGATAGAGTGATTCAAGAGGAAGGTTTATATGTATAATACATGCATATTATAGTAGAGAAAACATTAGTATCTACATTGCACCCGTGCGAAGCCGGGGCGGGTCGCTAGTTTCTACTATAAGTTCCTTTTTTTGGTGGCAATGGTTCTTATTAGTTTTTAGTATCCTACCTTATCAACACCACACTGTACTCTCTAAAACACAAATTACTGACGTTGCTCAAAAAGCCGCTAAGCTGAAGTGGGACTGGACTGGCCACGTCTGCCGCATGCCCAATGAGCTGTGGGCCAAAATAACCACTTTCTGGAGCCCTGACACAGCCAGAAGGCGTCGCGGCAGATCTCGTAGAAGATGGCGGGACGAGCTAGACAAGACCAGTGGTCCACATTGGCCGTGAATCGAAACAACTGGAAGTTGAAGGATGTTTAATTAAAAGTGATACGCAATAATAATGAAGTATTTTAATATTTAAGTTGACTGAGACACTTTTACACATTACACGTATTATATCGCCATATTGTAAGAGAGAGAGAGACATCATATTTTCGTCTCATCTATTACATTGTCTAAACGTTCCATTCCGTTCAACACCCTACCTCAATGTAATAAATGAGACAACACCACAGCATAATATATATAACTTAAATACAACCTTCAGACTAATATACCTCTAACATAATACCACACTTTTCACAAAATTTTAACAACAACTCCTTCTTTAACGGCTTAGTGTACATGTCTGCCACTTGTTCAGTGGTGGATACATATTTTACATTAATTTTTCCAAGCAATATTAATTCTCTTATATAATGATGTTTTATATCTATATGTTTAAGTCTTTTTACAGTATTTGTATTTGCTACCATAATGGCCGACTGATTGTCACATAATATTGTAATTGGAGATACATTAGAAATATTAAAATCATTAAGCATATTAATCAACCAACTAGCTTCACTTGATGCCATGCTCATTGCTACATATTCTGCCTCAGTGGATGAAATGCTTACAGTACCTTGTTTTTTAGAGCACCAAGATATAAGGCAATAAGAGAAAATAAAGCAATAACCAGTTGTAGACTTCCTATCACTCAGATCTCCCCCCCAGTCAGCATCACAATACCCCAATAGTTTGTCATCATTACATTTATATACAAGCTTATAATTTATTGTATGTTTAATGTATCGCAACACCCTCTTTAAAGCTACTAGTAAAGTTTCATTAGCACGGTCTTGGAATCTACTCAATATTGATACTGCCACACATAGATCAGGTCGAGTTCCTGATGCCGCATACATTAGACATCCAATAATCTGTCTACACAAATTTTCTTGATTTTTATCTGTTTTACTTTCACTTTCCAATATTTTAATATTAAAGTTTTGATCCATAGGTGTACTTATAGGCTTACAATTATACATATTAAATTTCTTTAAGACATTTTCTAGATAGGCTTTTTGACATAATTCTGTTACCCCATTATCTAAATTCTGTTTAACATTAATCCCCAGAAAGTCTGAAACCAACCCCAAATTTTTCATCTTAAATTCCCTACTTAGCATTAACTTAAAGTTACATATTTGGCTCGCCTCAGTTCCAAAAACAAGTAGATCGTCAACATAAATGAGTACATACATTTGTTGTTTATCATCACATTTAGAATAAAGACACGAATCACACTGAGATCTTTTAAAGCCTTCTCTAATCATAACAGAGTTGAATTTTACATTCCAGTATTTTGGAGATTTCTTAAGGCCATACAGAGACCTATTTAACTTAACAATATTTTCCCCATTGTTATATGCCCCTTGAGGTAATTTTAAATACACATCTTCCTCTATATCACCATATAAAAATGCCCCTGTTACATCCATTTGTGAGACTGGTAAATTAAGTTTTGTTGCTACTGCTAAAAATAATCTAAATGTCGACAATTTTGCTACAGGTGCATAAATATCATTGAGATCTAGTATATCATTTTGCTCGAACCCCCGAGCAACTAACCTAGCTTTATATTGCAAATTATTATTATTACTCTTAATCTTAAACACCCATTTACTACTAATAACCTTAGTATTTTCAGGTAGCTTACAAACATTCCATGTATTATTTTCCTTGAGAGTTTGTAGTTCTTTTTGTATCGCTTCTTTCCACTTACAAGAGACCGGGCTACTCATGGCTTCTTCAAATGTCTTAGGCTCACTGTCAGACACCCAAGCATTGTGACATTCATAAAACGCAGTCTGCTTCCTCACACGATTGCCTTGCCGTCTAGTGGTTATTTCATTACCACTTTGTCCACTCGAGTCCCCGCTTTTACTTGGCTCATACACACTTCCCTCACTTTCTGTACCACTACTAGTTTCTTGATAACTGTCCTCTGGAGGGTTTAAACATGTTTCTTCACTTGGCTCTTGTGTTTCACTGGCTTCACTGGCTGATAACTGTACAGGTAGGAGATTATATAAGTTGCTATCAAACTTTTCTACATCACTCTGATTGTTTTCCAGGAAAACAATATCTTTTCTTATTTCAACACTATCACTGCAAGGGAAATATACTCGATATCCCTTTGTTGTTTCTCCATATCCCACCAGGAAACCTTTTTCTCCTTTTGGGTCCCACTTCTTCCTTTGTACTTTTGGTATGTGGACGAAAACAGTAGTACCAAATATTTTTAGGTTATTTATATCATATGTTTTGTTGAACCACAATTCATAGGGAGTTTTTGTTGGAACACTGCTCTTACCAGTTCTATTTATAACATAGGCTGCAGTATTGATGGCTTCTGCCCATAATTTCTTTGGTAGGTTCTTAGCACACAGCATCGTCCGAGCAGCCTCAACCAGTGTTCTGTTTTCCCTTTCTGCATTGCCATTCTGCTCCGGGGTGTAGGGAACAGATGTTTGGTGAATAATACCCTTTACTTGGAACATCTCATGGACCTCTTTGTTAATAAATTCTGTTCCATTATCACATCTGAATATTTTAATAGTATTTCCTGTTTCATTTTCTACCTGAGCTATAAAGTTTCTTATACACTTCTTAATTTCATCCTTATTTTTCACAAAGTAAACCATCCTGTACTTTGAGTAGTCGTCTTTAAATACAACAAAATATTTGGAACCTCCTACTGATGTCACTTCCATCGGTCCACAGGTATCTGCGTGAATTATTTCACAAGTTCTCGTACTCACATTATCACTCGCAGGATAGGGCAAACGGTGAATTTTACCCTTCAAACAACTTTCACATATCTTAGAATCGAGCTCTTGAAAGCTGACATTGTTTTTCTTCAATATATCCTTTACATATTGTATGTTTTGATGGGCTAACCTTTCATGCCATGACTGCAAGTCTCCGTGAGTAACTTTTGCAGCATTAACTAAGCAATCCGTATAAAAACGACAGTCCAACACATACATATTGCCGCTTCGTTGTGCAACTGCTACAATTTCGTTGCGTTTATAAAATTCGCAACTATTACGATTTGTTATCAAAACATAACCTCTGCTCGTGACACGATTGACAGATAAAAGGTTCATTTTCAGTTCAGGAACGTAGAGGACGTTGTCAATGGTCGTGTGAATCCATTCGTTCCCGTTCCATACTTCAAGCGCCACCTGCCCGCATCCTTCGACACTAATCTGAGTTCCATTACCTACAGTCACCAACTTGTTTGTTACGCTCGAACTCGAATACGATGAGAAAAGTTTATGGTCACAGCACATATGTTCACTTGCACCGGAGTCTACTAGCCACTGGGTTTTATGAAAATTATCGCCGGTTGCACTGACTACAACGAATGCATTGTTTTCTTTTTGTTTCTTGAAACGACACTCACTTTTGACATGACCAACTTTATTACAATAATAACACTTCCGCTCAAATCGACCGTCTTTGTTGTTATTATTTTTATTATGATGATTGTTCGAACTTGCACTTTGATTAGATCTACATTCACTTTGAAAATGTCCCGGTTTATTACATTTGTAGCACTTCACCAATTTTTTGTTGAAGTTTTTCTTAGCAACAAATGCAGTAGAAGATGATTGCGCACTTTCACCGCCGCTTTTCTCCGTTATCCTCTCCTCTTCTATTAACAACCTGGCTACTAAATTATCGTAGGTCTGCTTATCGTCAGGCGCAGATTCCCAGGCTGATACAAAATGTTTGTATTGATCTGGTAACGACATCAAAACTTTCGTTATTACGAACTTATCCGATATAGTTTCACCGAGCTGTTTCAATTGATTCTGCATTTCCTGTATCTTTGATAGAAAAGTAGACATCTCTGCCCCTTCTTCGTATTTAAACTGAAAGAATCTTTGCTGCACAATATGAATGCTCGTCTCTGATTTTTGTTCATAGACACTTAGTAATTTTCGCCACATCTCAGTCGAGGTTTCACATGATAAAATATGTAGCATCACATTTTCTGACATTCTTGTAACTAGCAAGGTCTGGGCTTTTGCATCGCAAGTTTCCCATCGAGTACGGTCGGCATCATTTTCAGGTTTTATCTTAGTGCCGTTTACTATGTCATACAATCCCTGGCCTCGCAGCAAAACCATAGTCTGGAACCGCCATATATTCCAATTCTTCGCTCCTTCCAATTTTATTGCTCCCTGTCCGTGTAATAACGAATCCATTGAATTTTCTTGATTCTACTTCTTCTTGCCTCGTTCCAACCAGGAACAAGTAATTTCTTTCCCGGCAAAATTCTAACCTCCAAGCACACGACACAACGACGCCGCACGTGCCTTATTTTTCACGTTGATACTTTTTGCCAGTAATGACTTCTTCCGTATACTTTTATCCAATCTGATTACGAGACTGGGCCCATAACCTGAAGGATGTTTAATTAAAAGTGATACGCAATAATAATGAAGTATTTTAATATTTAAGTTGACTGAGACACTTTTACACATTACACGTATTATATCGCCATATTGTAAGAGAGAGAGAGAGACATCATATTTTCGTCTCATCTATTACATTGTCTAAACGTTCCATTCCGTTCAACAGAAGTCATGGGGAGAAGCCTTTGCCCAGCAGTGGGATGCCGCAGGCTAACAGTATCAGTACGATACCTTATCGAAGCACACGCAGTCGAGCGAGCCGCTGACGTTGACGGCGCGCGTGTTGAGGCAGGCGACGCGCGCGCGCTGCAGGCGCGACACGGCGTACAGGCGCCCCACCGTCATGGCGGCCGGCAGCGCGGGCGGGATCACGATCGTGATGATGTCCAGCGCCTTCAGCGCGATGTCGCCCGGGCTGAGGTTACGGTACGCCTGGGACAAAATAAGAGTCAGTGTTATAATATGGCACGAAATTCGCTTGCGCAGACATCAAAGTGATTAGTATAATTTAAAGACACAACTCCGAACACGCTCAAAATCGATTTTATGTTACAGTTTCACTTTAGAGGTCGCAAGCTCGACTGCTGAGCATAAGGTGTTGGGTTCGAATCCCGGGTCGGGCAAAGTATTATCAGGTTTTTCTATCAGAAATTTCTCAGTAACAGCCACAGAGTCTGGATTTGTGCCCGGCTGATGGCAATAGACTCACCCCCTATTACATGGGAGTTAAACATAACTGGCGAAATATGGATGTACTGTTAGGTACACCTCTGGATAACCGTTCGGACATTACTAGGCGTAATATTATGTTAGTTAACAGTATTTTTGTTTTATATAAACTAAAATGTACACATAAGGACAAGTTTTAGTAGTGGCGGTACTTTCATACAAGCATAAAAGCTTGGCTTGCCTTTACACTTATAACCGACTCTTCATAATTCAAGGTTTTTGAACAGCCTGCTTACTTTACGCGGTCGCCCTAGCTTGCCGTAACGTTGACCCCTAGGCAATGCACCGGATACAAGATACTGCGGCATCTGACCCTTGTGTCGTAGGTTATAGGACTCACATTGGCGACCACAGGATACCTAGTGGCGGTACTTCCATACAAGCCTAAAACCTTGGCTTGCCCTTGCAGCGTATCGGACTAACCTTGAGTGCCACAGTGTAGGCCAGGCCCATGACAGCGATGCACGCGAGGATGATGATAAACTTGTAGGAGTCGCGGTCGAACTTGAAGTCGGCCGGCACCGGGTACAGGATGCTGCGGACTAACTGGCCCTTGCTTGTGTTGTATCCTGTGCGGAGGACTAGAGCTCTGGGGGCAAATATAAGGTGTTCGGGTCAGTTAACAGTGCGGAGGTGGTGGTTTGATCTTGATTTGTTCTGATGTGATATTTTTTTAGCTGTATATAATGTAAATACGTTGAATAAACACTTTATAATAATGTTGAGGTTGTGGATTCAAATCCAGGCAAGTACCATTGTGACTTTTTCAATTCATATGTACTTTTCTAAGTTTATCTTGGACATCACAGACATTGGTGAAGAAAAACATCGTGAGGAAACCTGGACTTATAATTAATGTAAGTCTCAAATCGCCAACCCGTCTTGAGCAAGCGTGGTGGTCAATACTCGTGCCTTCTCTGTATGAGAAGAGGCTTTTGCCCAGCACTGGGTCAGTTACAGGCTGGTGTTATTTTTAATAATGTTGGAATTAGAATTGGATTTTGTTAGGATTTATAATATGAAACATCGTAAAAAATATATATATTGTTAGGTAGGTGGAACTGTAGCGGCAGAACAAAAAGAATTACAACGCCATCTATGCCAAAAATGAAGAACCAGCATCAAATTCCAAAATGGCGGTATTAAAGTTTTTCGCGACTTAAGACCATATAGCAAAACCCGACAACAGTTGTTGGGCAGTAGAACACCGGACACAACACCCATCTGATAGGTAGAAAAGTCTAGTGGTAGAAAGGGGAGAATCCTCCTCCCTTTTCTACCACTCTGACATATGTACATTTAAAAAAGAGGGGGGAAATCGTAAGGTACGTTACTTTACAATTTTGATATTGTGTTTGTGTTTAGATTATGGCGGATAATTGGCGCGACGGGTAGCCTAATGACAATTGTACCGATTCGACTGATCAAAAAACTACTTATTTTTTTACATTAATTCTAGCCTGGGTAATACTTATCTATACTAATATTATAATCTATACTAAAGCTGAAGAGTTTGTTTGGTTGAACGCGCTAATCTCAATAACTACTGGTTCCAATTGAAACATTGTTTTAGTGTTGGAAAGCCCATTTATCGACGAAGGCTGTAGGTTATATAACATCATACTGCGACCAATAGGAGCGGAGCATTAATCAAAAATGCAACGCAGACGAATTTGCGCGGGTCAGCTAGTAAATATTATAAAGAGGCGTCTACACCTATTAAATCCTGTCTCGCAGAGCAAATAAAAATTATAAATAAACTCACTTAACGGGCTCGTTGTTATAGTAGCGCGTCTGTATGACCCTGGTACCACAGAACAACACGCTAGAAGCATGCTCCTTCAGGTCGAACGGACGATCCACGCGGTGTAATGCTGTCTTTGTCACTGGTACTGATTCACCTGCAAATAAAATAGAGTGGTAACAAGAGGAAGGGTGTAACGAGACGATGGGTCAAAGGTCAAAAATACATGTTGGACATACGATTCAAGAGTATACGCAACCTCGATCAAAATATAGGAAGTAGGGATGAAACGCCAAGGAGTGGAATCTCCTGCCTGCGTCAGTGTTCCCGAGTTCATAAAACTCCTATCTATTTAACTCGCGCGTTAATATACTTCTTTGGGTTAGCTCATTCCATCGTCGACCTCATCTCTGCTCTCAGGACAAGATCGAGGTCAGGAGTGCCCCCATAACATGCGGGGTGGAAGGGACACCGTACCGAAAATGGAAACCACATACTCAGTACATCATTCTGAACCCCCCCACATAGAAATTTCCTACAAAAGTGCACACGGTCAAAATGTATGGAACAGCTGTTTTTTAATTAGAAAGGTTTTGATTAGGGGGTTCAGAATGATGTACTGAGTATGCGGTTTCCGTTTTCGGTGCGGTGTCCCTTTAACCCCGTATATAAAAAAAACCCTCAGAAAACAAGACTGAGACTAAAATTTAAGGGTAGACTGTTTTAGGAAAAACATCGTTGCGGCGTCAAACATTTTGGGGTTCATCTAGGTTACCAAGCTGTATCGTTTTAGGCAATATGGTGTAAGCCCCTATATCAAAGCATCGGAAGGTATTGTAGTCACCAGTGAGCATGCTCTCGTTGAGCACGGCGGCCCCGGTCAGCAGCGCGGCGTCGAAGTGCAGCGTGCAGCCGCGCGCCGGCAGCACCACGATGTCGCCCGGCGACACGCAGCGACTGTCCAGGCGCCGCCCGTCCCACAGCTGCACTGTGTCGTGCGCTTCCACTGTGGCGCGGAGGTTGCTTTGGTTCTAGAATAATAGGTTATGGTTTAAATCTAGATATTAATGAGCTGGGCTGCCTAATGTAGTGTCATCCTCTCCAGCACGACCACAGATGATTACCTTAATTTGAATGCGGTACATATTCATGAAAAAATGTGTACTTTATTGTACTAACGACTTTAAAAAATGCACTCACATATTTTCGCTGTTATAACATATCGACCGTGGTCGTGCTAAGGAGAACCTTTCTGACACGACCACTATAGATTTTAGGTATTTTTTTCAACTTTAAAATGAAAAGTTATGTAAATATATTGTACTGAAATGTACTCCATTTTATATTAACCGACTTCAAAGGAGTAATCAGGCAATTACTTATGTAAAAAAAAAACGACTAATTATAAATAACAGACTGTCGCGACTAAAAAAAAAACAAATCTTAATGGGGCAAACATTTATCGACACCTTTTAAAATAAATCTGCTACAATAAGCCGTGTGTGTCCACGGCGAATTCCCACACAAAGTTTAAACCCCTATTTACCCCTTGAGGGGAAGAATTTTCAAAAAACCTTAGTGCTCACTTTCATTGTTTAAGGATTTTTTTTTAATGTCTTTCTTCTGGTCCCAGGGGTTTAAGCTGTGAGTTATGCGTGAGTTATTTAAAGAACATTGTATAAAAATGAGGACACGCTCAATGCACTTTATTATTGTTTATCCCTCAAAAAATTCCTCGGCCTTGTTAAGTAAAATATTGTAAAAATCCCAAAATCTCTCTACCTTCTTAGTTTGTATAACAGAAGTAGCTACACCGAACGTAGACATCAACACCACGGCGATGCAGTAGTAGTAATAGGGCTCCGCGAGCCACACGGCGATGGTGAACAGCTGGAACACGTAGAACGGGTTGAACACTTCCAGCAGGATCAGCGTCATGATGGACTGGACCGGCACGTTGATCTCGTTGAGGCCGTAGATGTTTAGCCTGCGGGGGAAAAGAGGTTCATTAATGATGTTTTGGACATTTTTGGGTGTTTAATTAGATTTTTTTTAGTTTTAAACGTTGCACCTCCCTTGGAAAATTCTCATGTATCGTCCATTTAAACTCACAAACAGCCAGACCCGGAACCACTACCTGTAGGCCATATGTTTGTTCCATGCGGGAATCGAACCCGCGACACGCAGCGCAGCAGCCAATCGCTCAGCCACTGCGCCTAACGTGGCTTAAAAAAAAAAAACTTTTTATAAAGGTCCAAACAGCTCTTAAATCTTATTAGAGTAAGTTACAGGGTTTTTAAAATAATTAGCGAAACTTGACAGACTTAGTAATAAAGTGAAGGCTATTGAAACAAAAAAAAAGCAATATTTTGAATGACTTAGACGTAGAACCCAACAATTTTAACCTGCAGAAACTGGTGATTCTCCCAGAAATATACGTATACATCTTTTACAGATGGAAGATAGTATTATGTCATATGAATGAATACTCACGTCATGACTCAAATTCAAATTATTTATTGCAATCCATAATGTACATATACAGGTGGTAAAATACAATTAAGAAGAAACAATTATGGACCCTGTCGGGCACAGCAAAATTAGATAAATAGGTAGGAGAGAGGAAGAGTACTTTTATCAACTTTCCATAACACACAATTAAATTAGGTAGACTGTTGTTTTTGTTGTATTTATATAATTAATTTATTAAGAAATTAATTATTATATTTGATTATATCATTCGTTTCTTTATTCTATCTATTTATAATATTATGGTATTCCAGTTATATTTTATTTAATGGGTGCATTTTTATTATTTAAACCGTTTAATTCCGTAAGACTAAAGGAAATTGGAAATTAAGTAGATTATTTTATTATATTTATATCATTGCTTTTTATTGAAATTTATGTTATTGAAATTTATTATTATTATTATATTTGATTATATCACTCATTTATTTATTTTATGTATTTATCATTTGTAATATTACTGTATTTCAGTCTTATTGGGTGCATATTTGTTATTTTAAAATGTCATATTTTTATTATGTAATTTATTGTTTATTTAATATATAATAATTTGGTATTTCTATAGTACAATTAGTCAAATTATCAGTCAAAGAATAGTTACATTTTATCATTTAAAAATTCGTCTAATGAGTAATAGCTTTTACTAATTAAGAATTGTTTTACTTTGCTTAAAAATATATTTGATATATATCCTCCGACTCTCCGTTCGCTAGAAGGTGGAGTGGCCCCCATGGCTTGAAGCTGTGCACAAGAGGCGCCAGTCTCGATGCCGACTAGTTCCACTCCTGTTCCATATAAGGAAAAACTCCATATAAGATGATACTTACATCCTAACCCGTCGCTCGCTAGAAGGTGGAGTGGCCCCCATGGCCTGTAGCTGTGCACAAGAGACCCCAGTCTCGATACCGGCCAGCCTGGTCCATTGTGCTCGGCTGCCGTCCCAAATGAGGGACTGCTTCTTATGACGGAAATACCGGTAGTTCTGGACGTCTGGTGGGGACAAAAATATTTTTCATTACAATTTATGTTTGGGTGCCTGCAGTGAAAATTTATTAGCCTTTTATTTGTCATGTATGTATAGAAAATAAGATTGTTCGTGTGGATTAATTAATAATTAGATTCTTCGTTTGAATCAAACACTAATATCCAGCCAGGATATTTTTTTTTTTATTGATAGAATACGCCAATTTGCCATGTTATAGCCATTTCATATAACTATCACATAGTTGTGATTTGAATTCACGCACAACTCAAGTTGATAGTCAGTTAGGTAAACAGTTATTTTCTCCTTTTTTACAATAAGTACCTATGTCTGGTAAACGAATGCACAATATTTAAAAAAAAAAAGAAAAAAAAAGTTACTACAAAAAATATAGATAGCCAATTATTAAAACATTTTTTCTTTGTAGGTATCAAGCCCGCGCATGCGTAGGAGTCTGTGAAATACCGCTATCGTGGTTAGTCGGGGATAGGGAGTTCCCTGTATTGTGGTTTACTGAATAATGAGGCAATGACATGTTGTTTCATAATGTTTTATTTATGATGAGGATTTTTCTTTATTACGGGAAATTCTTACTACTATTACATGTTACTGCGTTTGAAATGTACTGAATTTGACAATTGGGTCTCGTTTTTCTTAGCAAGGACCGCCCCTTACATGCAAGTTATGTTGGTCATGCAAGAGACGAGTTTAATTATTTTATTGAATTTCTAATGTATTTAATGAATTTTATTTTATTTGATTTTGTTGCAATTGTATGTTATCTTAATTTTTCAACACAATGTTTTATTGTTATGAAATAAATGACTTATTACTTATGTCTACAATAAAAGTAATCCAGTACGTAAAAACTTACTGAGAGTAGTTCCATCGTCTAAATGTATGGGAGTGTGTATGGCGTCGGCACTTTCTATCGGTTCCTTCTCCTTACCCCCGTCGTCGTCGAAACCTTCGTTTAGCAGTCCGCTGAAATGTAACGATATTATTAATTTCTCGACGAGATTAACACTTACCAGATAATGAGAAAGAATGTTAAAACCAATTAATTTTAAAACCTAACCATGAGTAACTTAACCATGGAGTTTATTGCCCGTTCTTTTCCATAGGAAAAGGTCAACCCGGACCGTGCACCCATCTTTTGACGTTTCATTAGTGCCCAAGTAGGTTTATGAGAAACTAGCTTTTGCTCGCGGTTTCGCTCCCGTTATGTACGGAAATTAAACTACGGGGACGTTTTAAATGTGAGCTGACACTCGGGGATAATGTAGCTTGCCGTAAGTGAAATAATTTTCGGAATCGGATGAGTAGTTCTGAAGATTACCCCCTAAATACAAACTTACAAACAAATTCTACCTCTTTATAACATTAGTATAGATAATATATTTTGATTGATAATATATTTTGGCTTGGGCCATAGGCTGACGATGGAGCTTCGATTATTATATTAGCTTACCTTGTGTCTGCTATATCTTTGCGTAATATTGGGTGAATGTAGTAACTTTTGCATTTCTTCTGATATGTTTCCTGAAAAGAAACAAATGACATGAAAATAAGTGACAGGAACTTGGTTTTAGGAATTGATCAAAGATTTATAAATCACCAGTTAGAGAAACTTGATTG
This sequence comes from Standfussiana lucernea, assembly GCA_964057025.1. Classification (NCBI taxonomy): domain Eukaryota; kingdom Metazoa; phylum Arthropoda; class Insecta; order Lepidoptera; family Noctuidae; genus Standfussiana; species Standfussiana lucernea. The sequence continues at coordinate 6,553,256 of OZ059809.1, forward strand.
CTTTATTTTTCTTAGTGCGTTGATGGCAGTCTAAATTGTGTCAGCTCAGTAGTGAGCCACGAGTTGATTTATTTAATTTGAAACACTCCTAAGATTTATTCGTTATTTGTTTAGGGTAATAACAATCAATTAGGAACTAGGAATATCTCAGTAGTATCCTGTAATTTAGATTTGTGTCCGGTTGATGCCAATAAACTCGTCTCCTATTACCTTTGGTTATATAATGTCTAGATGGAGCGTCAAGTGCGCGCAAACGTGTCAAAAAGTGTCAACCAACTATTGGTTCACAAGTGCTTGCCCGCCAATCAGTGCAGATCGTGTCATACACCTAAAACTTATCTTATTTAATAAGTCTATTTTTTATGTGATTTATGGGAGAATTGTAGTAGCTGGTATCATTATTTACGCACACAAAGACATAGACGCATAGTGTAAAACGACGCCTGCACGCACACATACTTGAAAATGTTGACTCGTTTTCTTTGATACGATTGTAGGGCGACGCTCTATCTAGACATTATATAATCAAAGCCTATTACATGGGACTTAAACATAACTGGCGAAATGTGGGTGTACACCTCAGCCTAACCCTTCGCGGATTACATGCGTGTTTTGTTAATAAACTTACAACAACAAGCACTCTGTCGGCGACTTGGAAGCAGCAGCGCTCGCAGGTGAGGTACAGCAGCCACGTGGGCACCCAGTGGAACACCAGGAACGGCAGCCCAGCGAACAGACAGGAGACGGTGTACGTCACCACCTGCCGCCACCGACTCTTGCGGTAGCCGTACACTACCTGTGGACGAAAGGAATACTATAAATAACAACTTTAAAACTTGAATGCGCGCGAACTTGAACGGTTGTTGATATGGCTTATGAATGCACTAGCTGTGGCCCGCGACTTGGTTCACGTGGACGAAGCTTCATACAATCTTTCAACCCCTATTTGAACCTCTTAGGGGGTGAATTTCCCTTCAAAAATCCCTTCTTAGTGCACACTTACGTCATATAAGGAACGTTAATGCAAAATTTCATGCTTCTAGACCCAGCGGTTTCGGCTGTGCGTTGATCGATCAGTCAGGGAATCAGTCAGCCAGTCAGTTTCTTACTTTATACATGATGGAAGGGTGAGCGACGCTAAGCCGGTCACCACGTGTTCACAAGGTCACAACTAGGAACTGACAAATCATTTACCTACTTCAAAGGTCCACGATTTTAATGAAACCTGTTATAGACCTAGTTTTCTTTAGGTATGTTTGGAATAAAGCCAAGTCATCATCTACCTAGCCTTTTCGTCGGCTGTCAGTCTAACTGGATGCAGCTGAGTACCAGTATTTTGCATGGAGCGACTGCCCTGACCTCTATAACCCAGTTATTACTGGGTAATACGATATCCCTTGATAAGACTGGTTGTCAGACCTGGAGGTCGGCAGTTGCACTACTTGTGAAGACTGTCAATGATCTACAAATGACAGCCGGGACCAACGGCTTATCGTGCTTTCCGAGGCACGGAGGAAGCTCGGTATGTAATGGGTGGTCACCCATCCACGGATCAACCTAGCCAACCGCGGCTTAACCTAAAGATCATAAAAGAGAATAAGGCTAAATTGCGAATCTATATTGGATAGTCATTCTAGGATAGAATGGCAGATAGCATTCAAACAATGGGCTGAATCATTATAAATCAGTTAATAAATGCTCATTGTAAAATAGGTAAGACAACGAAGCAAAAAGGTGTTTTGGGGTAACAAGTTGGTCTATCGCAAATTAAACTTGCCTAGAATAATGACTTTGATTCCTCGTAAAAATAATTAAACAGCGTTCTGAAATCCACTTTGACAATGGCTATGGCGCTTTCATTCGAGACGATTACTACGATGGATTTTATCGCGTTTGAGTCGCAACACTAGGCGGCATCTAAATAAACGCCTAAAGTATAATTATTGCGAGCGAGAAACAGAGCAAGTTTCTCGCTCGAACTGAAAAGAACTGAAAAGGATTGGAGCATGAAAAAGTGCGACTCCGTGCTGCCAAATGAGGTTTAACCCTTAAAATTCTAAATAGCGCGCGTCCGTCCTAGTGTTAGAGAAAACGGCTATTACCTACTCTCTCAAGTTTCGTACTGCTGCTTACCCCTCAAAAATAGATATGAGGGGTAAGCAGAGGCGAAACGTGGAGAAATAAGTAGGTCTCGTACGTTAAATACGTCAATCTCTTTCATGCAATTTCAATGCTTCTTTCTATAAGTCTATCTACATAATAATAATATATCAATTGACAATAATTATGTATTATTACAATAAATAACCTGAACCATTAAACAATACAGCTGTTATCTAATTGATTAACTACCTAATTGCTGCAGTTAATTACAAATTACATTAACAATACGTACAATCATTTGTTAATTAAAATATATACAACATTAAAGTGGATGCAAACAGTATTCTGTGATAACGGAGTACAATATGTTTCATTCAGATAAACTAATAATTAAAGGGTTGACAAGCGAGCTACATTTAAAAATATAAGACTAGATAATGTGTACATGTGTCTAGTGTATTGTTTTTTTTTTTGCATATTAAAACTTGTATGTTGAAGATTTCATTCCACTGTGAAAAAGTTATGGATGTCTTGATAAATTATCATAATGAATATAAATTATCATAGTTCCCGTCTCCATTGTATTATGACCAGAGATAGATATTTTTAGATATTTTTTTTAGTATATTTTTAAGTATATTTTTTTTTATAATAGGTAGAGTATATTTTCCTAAACTTCAAGAAAAGTAATAACACAACACATATGGAACCCTCTAATTTAACAGCTTTATTTTGAAACTATTAAAAACCATTTCGGGATTTTATACGGAGGTATTATCCACATGTTACTAAGTTGCCCTGTTCCGATCTCTGATTATGACACCATGATCAAATAAAAGTTTGGCATGAGTAATTAAATTATTGTTTAAAATATCTATATACCTAAACCATATTCTGTAATTGCTACCCCTGCTGCTATAAATTATCATTAAATGATAACTTAGCTGTATGTAACTGTAAGCAGTTGTTCCCAGTTTGATGGTCTGATGCTCGGAAAACTAATCTATCAATGGGCTGACTTAACACTTGGGCAATGGGCATACTCAAAAATTGTATTTGACAGGAAGTGGTTAATAGAAAAGTTAACCGGGGATTGTGCTATAATTGGTACAAAATGCCCGGTTGATGGCAATAGGCTCGCTCCCTATTACATGGCACTTAAACATGACTGGCGAAATGTGGGCGTACTATTAGGTTCACCTCTGCCTAACCCTTCGGGGATTACATGCGTTATGTTATGTGTATTTGAATATAGAGTTTGTTAGGTATAGTATCATAAGTTTTTATAAATATCAGTGATATGGTTCACTAGGACAAATGTTTTCTACATTACAATAGCTACAACTAGCTACGAAATGACTACTTTGATGTTGTTTGGACTCAAAGCATAATAACTATCTACTCAAAACTGCATTACAAGTACAACATAGTACAATGCTTCTTACCATATGCTTGCATATCTTTTCTCATATAGTTGTTTGTACAGAAGTTGTAAACAAATAAAGCATCCTGTAACAAGTTGATTAGTTTCAATCAAGTTTTACTTATTTTTATCATGCACCTAGTACAGCCAATATCTTTATGAACATATAAAACATACTGCCAGCAAATTAGCTTTATCCAGAATGGTTTCTAACATAATCTTAAATTTGCCAGAATAGTTTTTCACATATTTTAATACCCACCCTATTCAGCTATTGGTAGTCAATTTATAACATATGTTGCGAAGCAAAGAATCTGTTAACTGCATTTTTATCACATAATATTACATAATAATATTAGATATTAATCTAATATTGTTTTGTAAGGACTGAAAACAAAGACAATAATGACTCAATATTATTTCATGTTGTAAGCTAACAAGACATAAAATTGCATAAAAGAATAATTAACTTTTATCAACTAAAACAAACTGTTATTGTATTCCGCATAATACTAACATTAATAAGAAAACAATAGGTTTTTATAATAACATACTTAATTAAAAAGTTTAATAAAATGGAGAAAGATTATTTTAATAATAACACTTGTATGAATATTTTATGGTGATATTTTTGGAGGAGCTTGTGGCTAAATAATAACAGCCACTCGGGAAGATCGTCAGATTCAGCCGCGCTTGCCGCACTTTAGCCGTTGTTCACGGCTGTCAATTGTAGATCTTTGACAATTGTTACAGGTAGTCAACGTCTGACAAACAGTCTTACCAATGGGTATTGTATTACCCAGTACTAACTGGGTTGTGGAGGTCAGATAGGCAGTCGCTCCATATAAAATACTTGTATTCAGCTGCATCTGCTTAGACTGGAAGCCAACCCCAACATAGTTGAGAAAAGGCTAGGCAGATGGTGTATGGATATTTTACAAACAAAATCTTAGTATAACTTTCAGCTCAGGAGTGTCCGCTATAATTACATTTTACTTAGTAGCAAATGTGAATTTACTGAAAAATCTATAAGGTAGATACTGCTTTTCTATTTTCCTTGTGACCTGAAGATTTGTTATAAAATTCATATTACCAATTCGTCCATGAATGATTCCACTGGGTAATGTATTGTCGTGAACATATTATGTAGTTGGGAATATGACAGCATTATCGTACCCATCAAATATAAAGTTACTTGTTACCACTGAGGCCAGTAAAAGGCCTTGAACGATAAGAAAACAATGATTATTTACCTGTTCAAACTCAGGGTCAGCATTTATAAGTTGTGCATTGAGTTCCAAGTATAAGTCCCTGCCTCCTTCATATTGGATAAGAGGCTGAATGTCATCTTCAGAATCCATCATTTAGGTTCTATATTTCTTTATTTACACAGCTGTTTCATTCAACACTTTTTATTTTCACTAGGACAGCTGCTATTTTAACTAAACATTCTTGAATTGTGTGCTAATTTTGTTATCACATTTCTAAAATAATTGAGGGCACAATAATGACTAATATGTAACAAAATGATTAGTTTGTTGCATTTGTAACATTCTGTTCCGCAGTGATGTAATTAGATATGCCATTCGATTTCGTAAAAAAACTGGCAATGTTAACGCACGTGTTTTATAACTATATTCTAATAACACTGCTTCTAAGATTACACCAATAATGCACCTTTTGTTACAATAGCAAATTATTTTACAAAGGTCAGTTTTAATGAATAGGTTTTCCTTGAAAGTTTTTAGTTTTTAATCGTTAGAAAATTAAATGTTGGTCTAAATGTAACCCGTATACAGTTGTCGTAATTATCACATTAATTTTACATATTGTTGAAACTGGATAGTATTTATTTTCGAGCCTTAATGAATAAACAATGCTGAATGCACAAAATAACCCTCTCTCGCTGTATTCTGTAATCTGATCACTGACAGATAGTCTTGTGTAGTTCGTGAACGATGAACGATTAAGAGCCGTATCTTCGCACTGTACTAGAAGAAACGTTTCCGAACGCTGGCTTGTAACCGGTCTAATAGGTCAAATAGCTCTTTCCGAACTCGTACATCGCCCGAACGAGAAATGAAACAGTCTGACTGATTGTTTGACAGAAACGATATACGTTTTCATTCGATGTCTCTGTGAATGAATGAGAACGAGAGAGAATAGCCGACGAATGACGATGCTATCCGAACCCGATCGACCGAATTCGCAAGAATGAGATGTGATGCGCGTTATTTCAATGCCTTAATGTCTATTTTAGCTTATCAAAAGCAAATTGGAAGTTTATACCTATAGTATGTATAAACAATAGTGTGGTAATAATAAACAGAGATTAATTTAATAATTATAGATGTTGCATTTATATATTTTTTTTTATTTATACATAGTGGTTTATGTATAATAATGTCTTTGGTAATACCTTGAGTGCGTATTTACTCTGCGAGTGATCCGCGCTTTTCTCTATGGAAATGCTTACCGAGAGCGAAGATCGAATAGAGCTATTAGAACTAATAGAATGAACTAGTTCACTGTCCGAAATGAACTAGTACGGAGCGATCTTAAAAATGACCGAGCAGGCACAAGACTACTGACAGACAAGAATGAATGAACGAAATTCCAAGTGTTGCCATATTCAAGAATGCTTAAAATCGCCAAAGTCTGGTAAATGGGTCTAAATCATTATTTTCTAAAATTATTATTTAATGAAAAATACTTTTATTCACCTAAAAAACATGAAGCTTTTCTTAAGGTGAAGGTAGTCTTATGATTTATAATCTACCCATGCATATCTAAGTAGCACCCGCCCTCCAAAAATATATAAAATTCTTAGTGAAAAATGCCAAATTCATACCTGTCACTGCTATTGGTTGAAAAGGACCTCAATGGTGCAGAATAAGTATTAGAGACGATGTTGATACCAAAAAAGGAAATAAATTCTATTTACCGATTGACTGTCATCTGTGTTGAGGTATTGTTCCATGCTCAGGGTCATTTTGATGCAGTTTTGTGCCGTCTAGTGTTCCTGAAACCAAAACAAAAAGTCAAATATAAATAGTAAAAATCATAGGTATATTGATTAATTTTAATTTCAATGTTTTATTTGTGTTTATATTGTGATAAATGGCAATGTGTGTAAATCACTTGAATAAATGAATTTATTTTTAATTAAAAAAAAAAAAAAAAACATGGAACTAACTACGCTAGTTCGAAATCTTTGGTATTTAAAGAAACAAATTCCACTCCACACAATTCAATAGATCCATTATCCATATTTATAATCATTAACATCAATAAATCATTAAAATTAACAGCTAAAATCGACCAAAGTTTGTGAATTGAAATCTCTCTACGGAATTTGTTTTTCTAAATGGACCACACTGAGTGGCACCTTTTATCATCTGTGCTATATTCAATTGCGTTAAGTTAGCGGCGTAACTTCTTACGTTTCCATCTGTATGGTTTTCATTCGTTCAATTTGACATTACTGTGATTTGTTTTGTGCGTGTTTCTGTTAATAAATTTCATTACCACATAGAAATCTAATTAGAAGAATTAATACTGCACAAAGAAAGATAATCGATCAGGATAATAATAAACGTTTTGTGATTTGTAAGTAACTGTAGAGGAGAATTTAGAATCATTCCTACACATAACCTCAAAATCTTCGTAATGTTTGTTTTGATATATTTTGTGCTCTTTTTATGGCTGCTTGATAAATATAATACAGTTTTAGCTGCCTCCTTCATGATAATATGCTCTACGCATCTTACATCACCGATTTTTGCGGTTTAATAACGTTTTTAACAAAACAAACATATTTTTTTTCAGGATTACAGCAAACATGATCATTCCAGTACGTTGTTTCACCTGTGGGAAGGTGATAGGCAACAAATGGGAGGCCTACCTCGGACTCTTGCAAGCAGAATACACTGAGGGGTTAGTATTATGTGGTGATACCAAATAGTTGTTACTTGTTAAAACATGTTCTTGTACTTCCCTGCATTTGTCTGTGTATTTGCTTAGAAGTTCAGAACCGCAAGTTCTGGTATTGGTAAGTGCTATAATAACTTGTAGTTCACCAATAGTAAATATGGGACAAATAAAACACAGTAAAGGGATTTAGCGACTATACCAATTACAAACTTCTTGGACATACAAAACAATTCAGTATTTATAGTTAACATAGAAGTAAGCTCTGCTACGAAATCGATTCTGCCTATTTACGTGGCCTGAAGACACATAATTAATTGCATTTTGGTATGAAGACTACTTTGTTCTAAAATCATCGTCATTATTCAATTTATTTGGTCAGCGCAGCATGTCTTCATCTTCCATACTTCTCTATAACTCGTCATCAATCAGCTTTATTATTACTTAGTTTCTTTTGACAATTACCTAGTTCAGTCAGTGTCAAGCTAGAGCTAAGTCAAGCTTGTGGCTAAATAATAACAGCCTCTCAGGCTGATAATCAGATTGAGCCAAGCTTGCATAGTTTGATCCATGTATCCACCCGTTACATACCGAGTTTCCTCTATGCCTCATTAAGCTGTTGGTCATGCCGTTGGTCCTGGCTGTTATTTGTAGTTTTTTGACAGTTGTTACAGTTAGTGGCCCGAAACTTTGACAACCAGTCTTACCAAATGGTATTGTATTATCCAGTACTAATTGGGTTGTGGACGTCAGATAGGCAGTCGCCCCATGTAAAATACTGGTATTAAAGAAAAAAATTACATTTACTTGGACTAAGCATTATTCCTCTCACTGTTGTACAACTATCAAACTACACATGCAAGATAGAGATGGGAACATGTCTAAGTTAAAACTTAAGCTAAGTAATGTTTATAGATCTCACCCTCATGCATTATTACCGACTACAGAATACTATTAAGAAGATACATGTGGAGATATAAAACAAAAGTAAATTAAAGCAAAAAACAATAAAATTGTTCTATTTACAGAAAAAACAATAAAAATGTACTGAAGACTGACAATTTGCACGGCCATTAACAGTTGTTAACTGAACACTAGCTCTTGCTGTCATAAAACACGTCATTTACCTTATCTTGTGTTGTTTGAAGTTAAGCTTAGTGTTAAGGAAAACTCGTGTTATCTCGAGGAAATAGCTTTGAGAAAATAGTTTGACTATTCTAAGGCTTGTAAATTAATGAGGACAAGCAAGGTCGATTTTGTGAGTTTTTTTTTATAGAATTCTGAATGGTCCTTTTTTGTAAAATTGCATATGAGTACAATTCTTTGTTTCCTTAAAATCATGCGTATCTAGCTTCATAGCGGCAGACAGATGTCTATAGCATACCCACATTTGGCCAGTCATATTACTAATGTTCATTAATCCACCATGTAATGAAATACAGCTAAATACAGGCATTGTCTAGTTCGGTTGCAGTGGCGACATCCATTTATTAGAAATTAATACTGCCAAACTACTTTCTGTAAAAATTTTACTAAGTTTTTTGAGAAATAAAATTACTTACTTACTTAATGATAACCAAGTTTTATACTAATCAAGTTACACATTCACAATTGGTGCCTATCAACTGAAATCACGTATCAGGTGGTAGAAGTAGTATTATGTTTTAAGTCTCTTGTAATGTGAGCCAAGATTATTGCAAATAAGTAGACACGAATCCAGATTCCATTCATGGAATCTTCTCTTAGTGAAAAAATCGAGTAACACACGTGTTGAATGTTGAGAGTGCATCCAAGCCAAGACCCCACCCTCAGCAGTTGTGTGAATCGCGAACACTAATTCAACAAGACAGTCTGTCTATACATGTATTAAAGTGCAGTTTTATGCTTAGTTGGTCTAGTTGTTGCAAACGCGACTTCTGAGCATGCAGTCCGGGGTTCGATTTCCAGGTCGGGCAATGTGATTAGGTTTTTCCATTAGGAATGTCTCGGTAACAGTCACTGATTCTGGATATGTGCCTGGTTGATGGCAATAGGCTAGCCCCCTATAACATGGTACTTAAACATAACTGGCGAAATGTGGGTTTACTATTAGGTTACACATTAAAATTTGCCTAACCCTTTATAGATTACAGGCTTGATGTAATGTTTTTCATGATGTCCATTACAAAGACGAGGTTATCCTAATGTGCACACCATGCAAACGAACGTATTAACTTACATAGTTGCTTTTCTGGAAACTCATAAATAGTTATTAAAAGTAATAAAAGTCTGTATTCATACATTGGACGTGTTTTTACTCTCACGTCTTCATTCTCGTAATTATATCGTTTTGCTAAATTATAGCATGACTTCATGACATCATGACATGTCACGTCTTTAAAATATGACCTTCGTAAAATATTATAATATGAAAAGACTTGTGTCTGTCTATCAGATGTTGTACTTATAATTCCATTACCAGATATCTAACTTATGTTTTGCCTTCTGCATTGCGGTTGATGTATATTCATTTTTGACTTAATTTCAACTTTGAGGGTCATCGTAAGCGCTACTGCTGAGCATGAGGCCCCAGCTCCGTTTCCTAGGTCGAACGAAGTTTTATTAGATTTTTCCACCAGTAATTAGTCAGTAGGGGTAGCAGTATAGTCTGGATTTGATTTTGACAATAGGTTTGCCCAATACATGAGACTTACGTAACAGGCCAAATGCGGTTATTGGTGCACTTCTGCACAAACCCTTCGGGGGTAGGCGTAATGTTATGTTATGCACAATATCGATGTTTTTAGGCAGTAAAAGACCACATTCCTTAGCGTTTTTACTAAAGTGCGCTATCGCTGTTAGGCAATACAGAATCCAGAAATATTCACTCTGTTTATTTTCTAATCTTATTCAACCTTCATTTTTTCTTTTTCCAGTGACGCCCTTGATGCTCTCGGCTTGAAGAGATATTGCTGCAGACGAATGTTGCTAGGACACGTCGACCTCATTGAGAAACTTCTCAACTACGCACCATTGGAAAAATAAATATTCTTCACCATAATGGAGATGAATTAGTTCATAAGCTGTTATAATAATTTGTGATACTGAACTTTATAAGTTTTACATCAAATAAAAATAATATTATTACTTAAGCAAAACTTTGGTTTTTCTTATACTTACCTATGTAAAAAGATTAATGAGTTCTAAGAACAGTTCTGTTTTTGTAATCAACGAAACAGACACCTATATACTAACTACATTTTCGATTCGGTTTTTACAAGATTTTTATTTAGGTATGTTTATTTAATCATGTGGATTTAAAGAACAACTAGCATGAAATTAAACAGTGCCTAGGTACATGCATGGACTTCGAGCGTCTGTTCTGTGAAGTCCACGAGGCCATCGCCGACGCCTGCGACGATCTCACCTGCTTCATCAATCAATTTTAACACGTTTGTTTCGGCTGTTCTAAGTAAATTTTCATGTGTTCTTTATGCATAGGTACTTGTATCTTCAAGGCAATTTAAAAGAAATCTCTGATTATAAATTGTCAATCTTTTAGATTTCTACCAAGTGAAAATAGAATCGACATTTAAATATAATAAAGCAATTTTGTTTTAGTGATGTCAGAAAAGCGAATTTCGTACCTATATGTATAAACCAGGTAAGATAATATCACACCATTTTATTACGTGGGAGTAGGTAGATCAACCACATTTTGCCAGCTATAATGTAGGTACTTCCTTTCTAAAACTGGACTATCCGATTGAGAAAAGTTCAGGCTACTGCTGAATCTGTTAATAGAAAACAACCACGTAGGTATCTACTTGATTGAGCCGGGAATCGAACCAAGAAGCTGAGCAATCGCACTGAGATACGAGTCATGTGTAACGAACTCGATCATCATAAAAAGTAATACTATCAAAATAACTTGTGAAATTATAATTGTTTGTAGGTACCTGGTTAACCTTTTGACCGCCACGGTCGGCTATAGCCGACAAATTAAAAAATGCCCAACATGCCACCGTCGGCTATAGCCGACAAGGAAACGACATTTTTCAAGTAGTTTTCGTCTGTCGGCTATAGCCGACCGTGGCGGTCAAAAGGTTAATCTTAATTATGGGAATCCCAGTGAAAACATTGTCAGGTATTATTTTATTATCAAGAACATCAATTGATTGACAAACAAAATTCAAAAGAAAAACATACACACATCAAGTGCTTTGTGCGCTTTATATAAACAAACGTATGTTATATCAGACAAGTTATCTTCGGCATCTGACAACAGAATAGTGAATACCCACTTGACAATAGTTAAGTATTTCAGAATCGTCACATTTTAGATTTATAGTTCACGTGTACGCATTCTTTATCGTCATATTGTCTTCTGAGAAAAAATAAGACTACAATAGATGTAAATTATAGGTCTTTGTTTAATGACATGTAGAAGGAAATTATTATAAATATATCATACGGCATTGTACATGATTCTATTCTAATCGTGACCTCTGGTGTAGCGGCATTAGAGTAAACACAGAATTAAAAAAAAAGTAAGTAAGTAGGTAATTAAAAAAAAACTAAAAAACCTAAGTTAAAAAAAAAACATTGAAAAGCTAAGAACAAGCACATTTTCAATTTAAAACAGTTGGAAGCAGGCGGGACCCGTTTGAGTTTGAAAATATAAAAATGGAATGGGTTCCGCCTGCTTCCAACTTTTTTAAATTTAAAATGTGCTTGTAAATAGTTTTTAACTTGACATTTTTACCGCAGTCGGGTTTTTTAGTTTTTTTAATTACTATTTTTTATTTCCAGCTTTTTAGTTTACAAATGTGAAAGAATTCGCAGGCGATTAGCCAAACAAATTTTTAGCCCCTTCACCGCGTGGAGGTACTCCTAGGAGCTAGGAGTCCTAGCTTATGTTGTGTCCTGATTCAAAATTTATACCCGGTGTCACTTTCACAATTAATACGAATGTAACGACACCTTTGAAGCTAAAATCCATCGAGCCGTTCAGGCCGCCGAGCGTGCCAAACATTTGAATTTAGCGCCCAAAATCCGCCATCTTGTTTTTTTATTTTGATATACCTACCCAGTGTCACTCTCACAGTAAATACGAATGTAACGACACCTCTCGAGCTAAAATCCATCGAGCCGTTCAGGCCGCAAAGCGTGCCAAACAATTATACATACATACATACTCTCTAAAAACATAGACCTCCTTCTGGCGCAGTCGGGTAAAACTAGGGCGTTTCACGAAACCGAAAGCTCACTTGTTATCCCCGGCGTCATTGCAAACTTTTTTTTTGTTCTGGACATCTAGTTATGAAGATGAGATCAACATTTTTCACAAGCTTTTTTTTAAACACACGTTTTTAATATTATATTACTTTAAATATTATTTATTTATTTATTAAAACTTTATGCACAAGTAAAAAACTGTACAAAGGCGGACTTAAAAAAAAATACCTCTATGACCCTTTTACTATTCAACGCGTGAGTGCGTTACATTGAGTCCTACAGTAAACCGTGAAGTTACCACCCAAAAAAATAATCGTTTCCAGCAATATTTTTTTCCGTAGAGTTATTTAGTGTGATGTAGGTACAAAATGCTTGATTGGCAGCTTCATGAAGGGCCCGTTTAGATTCACCTTGTATGATATCTACAACTACATGATTGTGGTGTCAAATTCTGATTGCTGATTTCCAGGTTCTGACGATGGTGCCCATGGCCGTCGGTGGTATCTAATCTACCTCCCTTTGGTCAGTCAATTAGCTAACGGTCGCCAAGTACTTCATTCAACAACTGCCGTTCATCTATGTTTGTCATAAATAAAGTAGGTACTTAATCATGATAATTGATAAAAGAGAAAACGAGTCGGTACCTACCAAATACCCAAGTTTCCTTGAAACAAAAGCAAATAAATCCTGTGACATTACTCAATAGATCATTAAACGTAGATATCCGTTCAGATTAAAGCAAGGAAGGTTGCTCAACTGGTTAACCATTAATATGCGCTGTACGTCACAGTGGCTTGACCCTTGTCTAAATCGGGCATAGGAAAGGAAACACGTCAGCGCTATGTTGTATGTTGCTCTAACCTAGTCTATTGCAACACAATTGAATGTAGCATGCCGAAGAACTTTTGATCAGGACTTGGGTTGCTTGCATTTTTAACTGTTTTCTATGTTTTCCTTCCGCTGTTTGGTATGGGCGACCGCGTACAGAAAGCTTGTACCTCACCTTCACCAATCGCTACCGTTCCGTGCTGGAAACCTGTACTTTTATGCAAGCACCCAATGATTGGCTTACTCTTTACCTCAGTGATAGCGCAACGGTTGAGCTGCGGACTGACGAGCAAGAAGTAATGGAGTACTATGATGACTTCAAACATTTCTAGTTTAGAAAAATGGGAGTCAACAGGAATGCCATGTTAGATTAGAAAATACATCAATAGGCCTCTGAGTAGGTATTATTAGGCAATAGCCGAAATATACGAGTAGATCCCACAAACTACAAAATGTAATTAGGAGTGTACCTGAGACCGACCTATGTAAGTTCTGACATAAGACACTGGGAACTATATTCACCTGCAGTTTGGAGGACTTATGAGACGCCACGGATGCCGCGATTCGCGTGGCCACATATTGGACCCATGAAATTTAAAAAAGTTGTACCATCGACACCAAAGAAGAAGTATATTGATGCCAGGAATAAACCTCTCTACCTATTTATTTGTAGTTTTTGGAGTCAAGTTTGATTTCAAATCAAGTTCTACCAGAGCTCTATCAAGTACTAGTTCTGAGATTCATATCCGAGAATCTTTGAGATGGTCTCAGCATATGCTCAGAGCTGAAAATCAAAGCCTTTATCTAGGTCAACCATAACGTATTTTAAAAAGAAGTACGGAAACTCGTCTGCCTCCAAACTTGTTATTTTTAAGGATATTCAACTGGTTTGTAATATCTCCAAGTCTGGTGTCCTCGTAACACTTAAATTGCAACATATGCGCCTGCGACGATTGTTCAATCTTTATGATGTTTCTGATTTGGCATTGTGTATCTTTTTCGGATTTCTGTATAAATTAATAAAAAAGCGTTTTATTTTTTGCCAATGAATTTGCAAAAATATTTGTTTAAAACATAAACGTTTAAAAATAAAAAATAAATGATATAAAATAAGAATATTAAAAATTTAAACAAAATTTGATAAAAATCCTTTCAAAAAAATACAGATACTTGAGATTCAAAAAAATACATCCATTAAAATGAATTCAAAATAAATCATATAATTCCTTAATAAATGAGTAGGTATATTAAAATTATAACTGATTTAATATATTTCTATGTATGTGATATTTTAAACATTTACATGTACAAGAATCTCTCTTAGGTGAAGGCCTCTTCCAGAGGTTGCCATGCCTCCCTATTGCTTGCTACTCTTGCCCAGTCCCGACCGGCTATGTGAATGATATCGTCTGCCCATCGTGTTTGCGGCCTGTCTCTCTTCCTGTAGCCTGCTGATCCTGGTCACACCGTGGTTCGTATGGTCCATCTATCGTCAGCCATTCTGGCTACATGGCCCGCCCATCTCCATTTTAGTCCCTGTGAGTAACTTAGGGCATCAATAATAGGTATTTGTCTTTTTACGGATTATGTAATGTGGTATTTTCTGCAATTTGCTTATCTTCAGCATGTTCGAGAGGACCATGCTGAAGACATAGGTACTACTATGACTTGTTTTTTATTTATTTGACATGCAAGTAGGGTAAGAGGCATGAATTCATTATTTTTAAAGAGAACAGGGAAGCATGTCATATGTAGAACTTAGAAGGGCTGCCAAAGACATATGAGTATCTTACTACTATGGCAGAAGCCTACAGCTCTAAGCATTAGAGCAAACGTAAAAAATCCCAAAGAAACATGATTAAAGCGTCATGTCACCAAATCACGCACTAAAACTACCTACTACTGTATCCAAAGGTTGCCTTCACACACATATCTCTTTGTCACAGAACGTCAAACAACAAATACCTACAGTCACTACGTGATTACGTGAACCTCCGCCGAGCCTCCATACAAGTTGATCTTCACAAGAATCACAAGGCATTCGTTTACATAATTATAAAGCTATTGTTTTTATTTCACACACACGACATTGATTTGTAAATGAATGGTTAAGTACCACAGACAAGAAACGGAAATCAGTAATCTTTGCCTTAGTTTTCTACATGTTGTGCAAGTAAAAGGGCGAATATAATAAGGTCCTTTATAAATACTATAAAATTAATATATATAAATATATAATAATATTATAAAGCTGGACAGTTTGTTTGTTCGTTGGTTGAACACGCTAATCTCAGGAACTACTGGTTCGATTTGAAAAAATATTTTAGTGTTGGATAGCCCATCTATTGAGGAAGGCTATAGGCTATATATATAAATAAATATCAAACAAAAAAAATAAATATCATCACGCTGCAACCAAAAGGAGAAGAGCATCAATCAAAATTGTTACGCAGACGAAGTTGCGCGGGTCAGCTAGTCATGTATAAGATTCTACCCTCGATCTCTACAACTGCCAAATCAGGATCAGTTTACTATAGAATAGATCAATGTAATTTTCATCAGAGTCTTGGTTAAGCTCTACAGACACCGCGAGTTTTGCAGGTTGCAGTAACCATTTAGGTACCTACTGTAGTGAATGAGAATGCTCAATACATGTACCTTCGCCTACCTACCACCTGCTTACTATCAGCCATGATTACCCACAACAAATAAGTGGATAGGTAGCAACTAAAGTAATTACGCTGCAATAAAAGTAAAAAAATATCTGTGTTTTCAAATTATTATTTCCTGTGTCATTATTATCGAAGGCCTGAGATACAGAATACCTGTTACCTACAGGCATTACATACTGCGGAGTCTACACTTAGACCGTCGCGTGAGTGAGATATTTTCCTAGCTATGGTCATCATGATTGCCATAGTCATGCAAACAATTGCTATGGTTGTGAAATGTCCTTCACACAGAGAGCAGAGAGGTCTGTGTCCCAGCAGTCTGGGTACTGTAGTGCTGGATAAGCTTATGCTAGCCAATCCAAGTTTTAAAATAACCATTTTATTAAAGGTGTTGATTTTTTTGTAGTTTTTCTTAGAGTTTATCTTTGCATACCACAAACGAATAAAGATCGAAAATACAAATTTCAAGACTGTTTCGAATCAACGCTCATTCTAAGATACCGTCGCCGTCGACGTTCATAATAATTAATCATGATCTAACTGATTCTAATTAGTTTACGGTGAAACGAGCGAGACGGGATGAAACCTACTTGGTCTGGTTCCAATTTTAAAGATAACATCACGCTTGTTATCCTCAAAGGGTTAGGCAGAGGTGTACCTAATAGTACACCCATATTTCGCCAGTTATGTTTAAGTGTCATGTAATAGGGGCCGCGTTAAGCCGTTGGTCCTGCGCCTGATCTCTCTCCGGCCGTGTCGGATTGCCGGCCCATCGGACTGTGAGAGTGAGGGAACAGAGGGTGCACCTGTGTCTGCGCACACACTTGTGCACTATAATATCTTCCGCGCCGATGGCTAATCTCCGCCAAGTTTGGCCGTCGTGACCCAAACCGGTCAGGAGGACTATATAATTGGGGGCGAGCCTATTGCTATCATCGGGCTCAAATCCAGACTCCGTGGCTGCTACTAAGAAATTCTTCATGGAAAAACCCAATAACAATTTGCCCGCCCCAGGAATCGAACCCAGGATCAAAACAAGGACCAGGATGTTAAAATTACCAACTAAAAATGACATCATCATCTGCTTTATCTTTCACAACTAACTTAGGTAGTTGCGAAAGGTAAAGCCCGTTGGGAATGGCATCCAATTTAAAATAACGGAATGTCGCTGGATAGCCAGGATTTTACACGAAGCAAGCAACATATTTGACCTACACAACCCGGATATAGGTTTGTTTACCATGTTCCCATTAATTGTCCTGATCTATCCAATTTTTTTATAAATATATATCGGATATATTATATTATCTAAAGGATATTCTTTTAGATGTTGTCCACCCTAGGACGGGCGAAGGAATGACTAAAGCCACATGGTGTTGTTGTATACTTTTGACGAGGGTGCTGAATGCTGATGGTGTACCAGCGCAGTTCATCACGCTCCCCTGGCCAGGTAATGGCCCGTAATGTTCGTTTAAAGGCCTAATTTATGCGGCTACGTCAAAAATGTCTACAAAATTGCGTATTAGGTACTCGATGAGTCTACATTGTGCACGTTTATAATTTACTTAAGTAGATGATACCATAGATCTATGGTCATACAATCTTCATGTGAAAGTGGCGTATCTTCCTATTGTTTTTGTACTTTAAAAGTGTTTTATGACCTTTTTATTACTAGTTGTCTCTTCCTATCATCTTGAAATGATCTAATAACTGCATCGGTCTAAACGTGACAATGGCTAAATGCACAAACCGTGCGAAGACACAGAAAAAAAAAAGGAAAAAAAAACCGCATCTGAATGACTGTCATCTGAGTTACCTACTTTTTTAGATAACATAACATTATTGTTAGGATCGCACATCGCAGAAAAAATACTAAGTACCGATTTCTGAAATGGTTTTTGTAATTAGTCAATTTTTCTACCTGCTTGTGTTCGGTACGATCATTGTATTATTATTATTCTAACTGCTTTGGCGTCAAAAAGGTTTTGCTATTTTAGTAAATGGGTACGACCACTTGTTTGGCTATGAATGAAGAATTGTAACTGAAAATCATATGCTCAAAGTTGATCGTTTTCTCAATGCACCTACTTCCTTTTTCTGAAAAAAAAAATATAACTATTCAAAAGAAATTGTCACTAAAAACACACCAAAAAAAAACTAGAACAGTATCAAAGTAGATCTTCGCTAAACACGGCGACGCTCAGTCGGGTGCTTAGCAAAACACACATTGATCTGGTCACGCCCCAGTTGCTGCAGCCCGAAGGTCGAAGGACAATGCGGTTGATTAGCCAGAATCAGGACCGGAACGAGAGCCGATCAATACAGCTTTTAACTAAGCTATCACTGCACAAAGCAGGTACATTTAAACGAGCTATTGAAAGGCCTGCGCCATGCCAGCTTGTACATTGAAGGTAGATTATGCTTATGGAAGTGGAAATGGACAGGTCCCTTACCCTGGGTTTTGTATCTTGTAAAAGGTTGATAAATAAAGAATGACCGGAAAATGTCGGGAATATCGGATGTTGACTTAACATAACAAAAGAAGAATTCAATGATAAAGCCACTTCTACATAATTATGATTTTAATGTTATCGTGTGTAAAATATAATATTTCTATCTGCCGCCATGGCGAGTAGGTCAAATGAAAGAAAGTGTCTTGTAAAGGCAATTATTTTTATAGTTCCAAGTAGGAATACTTATACGCCCTACCGACTCACGCGAGAAGACTCGGCGAGAAGGGACATAGACATAGCACGAGAACCGAGAAGGTCTCTACACTCATGCGACCTTCTCCCGAGACCCGAGGAACCCCTTGCAGCGGGCAAAAAGACCGACACCGATCGGAAAACAGGCGAGCGCGAGAACGAGATGGCGAGAAACCAATCACATTCACGCTTCTCGCGTGTTCTCGTGGGTTCTCGGCGTGAGTCTGTAGGGCCCTTTATAATCATGGTTTTCAGTGTTTTGATAGAACAGACAAATTCAAATTTTATTACGTTTTTTGCAATTTGTAGGACAGTTTCGAGTTGCATGTTGATTAATTGATTATTTTGATTGAAGTATGACACTGACACTGTCCTGCAAATCGCATAAAACAAAGATTTTTGCGGGCTACGCTTGCGCTTCCAACTAAATTGATCACATAATATGACGTAGGTAATTAAGAGGGACAAAGGATCGTGTTACCGCTAAAACCGATCTTTTCATCAATTTGAAGTTTGCCTTTTGTTTTTCCGTAATCATCTGTTATTAAACTTTATTTATTTTTCATTCTTATTTTTTACATTTTTAAATATTCGCATATAAAATAAAATAAAAACATTTAAAAATTTAAAAATAGTAGCCCACCGGTATCGGGAACAGGGTCCAAGCTACCGGCATATTTTCATAACTTCTAACCCTATTTGAGTCCACTAACTGTAAAATTGTGAATAAATAGGTGAGCAAATATCACCGAAACGGACAGACAAAAATTTTAGTCTATCTCCCAAAACGACACTAGTTTGTAACCGTGGCACCAGACAGGCATAATGGAGGGAATGAAGGGGACCTTGAGTCCCCTTCCACCTTGGATTTAGCGGTGGAGCCCAGCGTGAAATATTGCGAATATATTACCATTTGACTGGCTGTTGCCATGAGGTAGGTCATGGGCAGAACTATAGATGGATTTGACCTCTGTTTCGGAAGATTTTTTTGATGGTGCGTTTCCGTGATGCAAAAATGTGGGAGAGGTTTAGGATGGATCTTCTTCTTCAGAAGTGCATGGCTGGCAATGATATTGCACAAAAGATATGTTACGTTCATAGTTAAGTTACTGTAAAAGAGATAGCTATTTGTGTGTTTTGTCGAGGCATAGATTATGATTTTCTTGACTAGAAGTCTCAATTGAAACGTTTTCAAGTGCGCGCGATGGGCGCGCTACTAACGTATCTTCCTTATTTTATATGTTACATATCATTGACAGCTGGGCTAAGCAAGGTAAAATACAGTCTACTTATAAATTAGACTGTAGTTTTCGTTAGTTTAGACTTAAGACAGATTAGATAGTCGAACAAACAATATTTAAACTTGCGACAATATCCGTAATTTTAGTGGCCATTTTTCAGGATGTTTTTACTGTTAACACAGTTCAATAAAATAGGTAACTAATTAAGAAATATAACAACAATTTGTTAAACCGAGGACTGCGTGCCAAAAAGAAGTTAATATTCAGGAAATTTCTAACAACAGTTCTACGTTACGTAGAATACCTCGACATAAGGCAATAATTATCTAAATAGTAGAACCTTGCGCTGAATAGAACTCATTACAGTCCAAAAAATGCGGATAAGTAAGTACGGGTTTTGCAAAGACGCATTTAATGACGACAATTCGTACAAGAAAAAACCACTTGAATTTGTAATTTTAGGTGACGAACCATAAAACAAAGACAACAACAGAACGCCATTAAACAAAAAAAAAATGTTATTTTGGTCAATTAATTTTAGGACAGCGATAACGACTGTATCGAAACAATTATTATTCTTCTGTGACTAATTTATACATATACTCGTATGCAATGCCATTCTTGTTTAAGCATTTGGTGAAAAGTATGCGTACGCCGCGCCGGGAGCAGCATTCACTGTGTTACCGTGCGTCCGTCTCGGCGATAATGAGTCCATCGATGTGTGGCCGGCTTTGGGTATCTCGTTGGGCCTCGTTGCCAAATTTTGGGTTTGACTCAATTTAAATTGTCATCGACACGCTAAGAAGGACAATTCTTATTAATTGCTGCACAACACCAGCTTTAGAACATAATACTTCTATTCTTCCTTACACTGAATAGGTAATCAAAACTAGTCTCTGCTTATGGATGTCTTATTAACTGCCGACAATTTGACATTGTCTTTAACATTTGTAGCGTTGGTCGACTTCCAGTCTGACCCGATGGAGCGGAGTACCTATCAGTATTAACATGGAGCGACTGCCTATCTGATACCTCTTTGTAAGACTGATTGTCAAACTTTCGGGCACTGACTACCTGTAACGACTGTCACAAATCTTCAAATGATAGCCGGGATCAACGGCTTAACGTGGTTTCCGAAGCATGGACGAATGTATTCCCGCGGTAATAAAATTTAGAAAAGGGGAGTGCTTTACCATCACGTACAGTTAATAACAAGCCTTAGTTGACTCACAAAATAGTACAAACATTACACTTGAAAGCAATCACAGGACACTTGAGTTTACTTTTCATTAGATAAAGACTATCTATGTAGGTTTTACTAGTGAAAGTTTTCACACCCAGTCACCTACATTCTGGTTATCGATTGGCATACTCCACTACATCAAACTATGGGCTATTTTTAGTTAAGTGGTTTTAAGTGTTATTCCTAAAATTTTACAAGCTATTAATGGCTAAACTTTGTAACACGTTTTTATTCATATCATCAGCGCAAGATGTGATTTATGGCGGGAGTGTTAGCTTCATCGATCCGTCTGGAAGCCTTCCACCTGGGCATGCTTTACCGTAGCCGACTTGGAAACCAAACCCAAGTCGGCCGTAGCAAAGACAATACCTAGAAACGGGGGTTCATGGACGGCTCAGATCAGATCTCAAGTGTGTATGCGGCGTGTCTCCACAGACAATGTCCTGCACCTTCCATCTTGCGCTGCATAACCTGACACCTGCGTTTTTGACGATGTTATGACTGCATCAGCGAGCGGAGTTCGCATAGCTGAATTTTGAGCCAAATAAATTTAATTCAAATTTACCATCGACACGCTAAGAAGAAGCGCGAATCTTAATATTCTTTCAGTAGATCTCATGGCATAACCAGAGCATAATCAGCCTACAATGTACCCATTGCTGAGACACAGGTTTCCTCTCTGGGAGACATCAATCATCATCATAATTTCAGCCTGGAATCACCCGCTGTTTGGTATAGGCCTCCCCTTCCTTCGTCATACTTCTCTGTGCTGTGCGTTCCTCATCCATCTGTTTCCCGCAACATAGACGATGTCGTCAACATAATGCGCTTTTGGATAGCTCTGGTTTCTTTGGCTGTGAGCTGTAATCCACCACCCGGGCCAATTGCGGGTTGGTAGGAAGTTGCTTCAAAATCCTTCAGAATGGGTTAATTATGCAGGAAGTCCGCACGCAAACCTTCCCCAGATGGAATGCATATTGACTGTCTCCTGTAGAAATGTATTTTGCGATTGGGATACCCTGGCTTGAAATCGTAGACACATTGGTTTCACCAGAAATTTCTTTCAGGTTCTTAACAAGCTACTTAAGATACCTTCTACGTGGCGGAGATTAAGAGCTCAAGCAGACAGAAGTTCTCGTCGTAGTGAAACTGCTGTATTTTTTTTTTCGTTAGCCTTTACTGTCCCACTCTTGGGCAAAGGTCTCCCTCCATTCTTTCCACTTCTCTCGATGTTGCGCTTCTTCTTGCCAATTAACGAGAAAGCCATCCAAGGCGTCCCGCCATCTCCTCTTTGGTCTGCCGCGATACCGTCTAGCTATCTCAGGGCTCCAGTTTTGTGATATGCGTGCCCACAGCTTGGCCGGCTCCCGCAGACATGGCCTACCTAGTCCCATTTTAATTTGGCTTTATGAGCCACGTCAGCAATTTGAGTTCTGGAGCGCAGTGTGGCGTTCCTTATACGATCGGTAAGTTTTACGTTATCTTTTTTATTGTTGGCAAACCTTGAGTTTGGACTTCTGGATGTTAGTCACAGATCAAGTCTGTGCACCATATGTCAGTATGGGGAGAATACACATGTCCATTAGCTTGCGTTCTAAGGGGATGGGTAAATCGCCCTTGAATAGTTCTTTCATTGACCAGTAGCTCTTCCAGGCGTTTTCCGTGCGTCTTTCAACTTTTTTGTCTTGTCTCGCCTGGAAAGAGACTACTTGGCCCAGGTAGAAGTATTCATGGACATAGTGTATTATCTCCCCGTCTATGTGCACGTTGATCAGTGAGCTGTTGGTCATGAGCTTAGTCTTCGACATGTTCATCTTAAGTCCCACCTCAAGGCTTGCATTGCATACATTTTGACCGTGTAGGTATTGCACTTTTGTAGGTAACAGCTGTTTTTTTTAATAACCGACGAAAAATTTCTATATGGCGGGGGGGTTTAGAATGATGTACTGAGTATGTGGTTTCCGTTTTCGCGTCAGTGCTGCCACCCCGTATTTTTCTATCAGATAATAATATGCTACCTCACATACGAAAGTAGATTTTATTGATGCTCCATTGTTAGTAGATCAGTAGCCATGCAAGATTAGATCCCATCTAATTTTGATTCTAACAACTGATATGTCAACATAGCTGATTTGTTGAAAATGAATTGAGATAGTGGTTTACCAGTTTGATTATAAAGAAAATACCTACGCTTACAGGCCTGTGAGCGAATTTTCCTAGTGAACAGATGCTTATTTATTTTTTAAACCTTGCCCCACTTTAAGAATTTCTCCTGTATCGGGGGTTCGTTTACAAAGATTTAAACTCACATACATGATACACAAAAAGCCAGGCCCGTAACAACCGCCTGTAGGTCATACAAATATTTGTTCCGTGAGGGGATTGAATCCGCTACACGCAGCGCAGCAGCCAATCACTCATCCAGTGCGTCAACCGTGCCGTCGATGCTTTACCAAGATCATGACCATCATCATCATTGACAGCTTTGTTCCACTTACTGCAGACTATAGGCCTCTGTCCTTTTGAGCCATGCTATCTGTGCGATTCTCATCCAGTACTTCCCCGCGATCTTCAGATCCGTCATCTCAAGTTTAATCTTTATGACATCTACTATTGGGATTTCCCGGGCGTGGGACAGGAATGCCCTCTCGTCCATTAGTTCAAGAGATCGTAATCCTGTTGCCATTTGATGAAAGGTTCATCTCACCTCATGGTTTTAATAAATAGTAGTAGAGTTTCCAACAGTTTAGTTTCTTAACGTTTTCTTAGGAATACAATAATATGAACACCTACTGGTTACCTATGTTGAAAACTTGAAACATTTATATTCATCCGTGGCCCATTCAGCTTAGTATTGCAACTTTTAGCACTTGCGCACTCTCTTATACTAAATGAACACAAACAAGTCTGACTGCTTATAAGACCCTGTCCACGGCCTCGGACGATACAACTTGCGCACGCGCGCTACAATAGTTTGCTAGTATTATTGCGTCGCAAATCGATACAATTTCTTTTTTCGTTTTCTCCTCAATAGATATCGCAGTCGAAACGAATACGGTCAAGTGACACGTCTGTTGCGAGTGGCCAAAGAGTATAGACTATGGCCCTACTTATGGGTCGTCCTTTAATCTCGTGAGGTTCGAAATCAGGAAAAAACCTCGTTTGATCACAAATCACGGGTATTTTTCGCCACGCCACACAAAAATTATATTTAATGTGTGCCGTGTAAATTGTTGAATTTTGCGAACATGTTAAAACCCAAACGAGTGAGTGTATAAAAATCCGAAAAAAAAATATGTTTGTTTACTAAAAACCTATTCCAAAACGATTTGATCTTTTCAATAATAAAAAAATACACGTGATGCTGGGAGTGGGGAGGACCCTTAAACCTCACGACGACGTATAAAAAAACTTCGCGTGATTACAGGATGGGCATTTTTAAGTCACTGACTGTCTGACTGTAAGTACCTAAGTATAGCCTTGTGACGATCCGTTACTTGGTTATTTGTGCCAGTAGATAATTGCGGTTTGCAACGAAGCGTTTATTTCAGTACATAAACATACTAATGGAGACTTTAAATGCATACACCTACTCTCGTAATGGTATTATGATCGATCTGTGTCTATGGTTTGCGCATGATAGTGGTTTAAAGGAAAACACAAGATTATTTATTTATTTTTGGTCGTAGAGCAGTCTTCGTTAGTGAGAAACAACATAAGTGCACTGCAAAGCAAATAAAAGCATAGCTCTATCGTTCTACGATCTAGTAAGAAACTTGTCCAAATAAAAGATTAAGCGAACATTACGTTACGAAAATGAAAAACTTGTTATTGAATCCTATTCGTATGTCATTCATGACATACTGCAGGATTATTGCTGAACATGTTTCGCCATAATCTACATGATAATTTTACATTGCCTCCTGCCAAGTTAGTCTAGTGATCGCAAGCGCAACTGCTGAGCATGGTGTCTGGTGGTCCTGGGTTGGATTCCCGGGTCGGGCAAAGTGTTATTGGGGTTTTCCATCAGGAATTTCTCAGCAGCAGCCACGTAGTCTGCATTTGTGCCCGGTTGATGGCATTAGGCTCGCCCCCTATTACATGGAACTTAAACATAACTGGCGAAATGCGGGCGTACTGTTAGGTACACTTCTGCATATCCCTTCGAGGATAAAAGGCGTGATGATATGTGATGTTATATACCACATTTCTAAATACTTATACACTTATACATGTCCACTTCAGGACAACTAACCATGGCTTACGTCATTTGGAAGCGGTAATCCGACCTTTTAACAAAGTTAATCCTTTTTTGGTAAAAGCTCTTTTACACGGCATACCTGCGTTTGATGTTGACGGCACGCTTGGCGCAGTGCCTGAACGATTCGCTGCGCTGCGTGTCGCGATTTCCATTTCCGCATGGAACAAATTAATACTTTTTTTGGCCTACAGACCTGCTAAAAAACAAGTACAGGAAACTATGTATACGAGTATACAAAGAGCTTTTTTCTTAACGGTCACTTTCGACCACTGTGCTGATGGTAAGCGACGATGGCGCAGGCACGCTTGTCAAAGTAACCTATAATAGGATGGGTATATCCTCACCCTTACATATATTATGTTATGCATGTGACTGTGGCACTAACTTATTGTGTTAAGTACCCATACATAACAACATCACGCCTGTTTACCCAGAAGGGTTAGGCCTCCCAAGGAGCACTTAGGCGTAACCGACATCAAATATGCAGCACTTATAGAACTTAGAGTTCTTTTGGAGACGTACAAGGGTGTCAAGAAAAGATTCTATATTTATAAGGTTGTTTTACCAGTTATTATACAGCTCAAGCTGTACTAAATCTTTATAAAAGAATCAGCGTAAACTAAAGGTGTTAAAACGGAATATTAAAACTCTACTTTAAAACTTTAAGAATTTTTGACACTTTAAGCTAATGTTTATTATTCAAGCTGCACAGAGGCTGTATTTTGCATGTGATCACTTACTTACTACAGCTTTATGTGTTAATATGGTATCACTCTATACTTGATTCTGTATAATGGTATATGCAAACTGCTTTATAAAACTTATTATTATTGCGTAATTATACACCCTTGTAAGTGTTAGAGTTTTATGACTTCTGACAAATATGATGTTAAAACACTATAATAATAAATTAATTCTATAGTACAGCTTTAGTCTGTTTTATTGTCAGTCGTCTATCTTTGCAATAGTAAATATACGTGTAATTCTGGATAAAATATGTGGAAAAAAGGAAAAAGGTCCGGTGGAGTCAAAAGGAAGATTAAAAGAGAATATAAAAATATAACAAATTACCAACCAAATGAAACTAGTGATACTGCGTCGTCATTTATAGAGAATGAAAAGAATGTAGTCAAGAATCGAGCAATCTACAGTCAAGCGCCACTTCAGTCGACGTCTTACGAAGGTTCCGCAGCAAAAACGTCAAACATTGATATTGAAAGCGCTTTTTTGGCCATCTTAAAATACCATATTAGACTCCCAAAAACTAGGTATAATGCATAGTCGTTTTTGGCCTTTTTCTATTGTTTCAATTATTTTGAACGGCATATTTTCCTGAAAAATATTGAAAAACATATGAAAAAAATAGGCACACAACACCACACACTAAAAACACTACTGCACATAGTTCTTAGTAAAATATTTTTTTTAAACGAACTACCGTTTTCTAACGCTTTGTTTTGTTTTTGACCTACCTACGAGTTTTACGACGTGGCAAACAAAGGATCGAAAATAACAAATAAATGCGTGCACGCTGTCCAGGCACTATCTATAAACTAATCGCGTTGCTTGTAATGTGACGCTGCTGTCTCGCTCTGTGTGTGTGTGTTCTATGGACGATGTTACCTACACGGTTGTTTGTTTACAAGTAATGTGTCTATCAGTAGGTGCGTCGTCTGTTGATTCTATCAAACTGCTTCAATTTGCCTTCGGCATATTACACACTTAAAAAACACGTTGTGTAAGCCGCGAGCTATGTAAACGGCGAAATCTAACAATTGCTAGCGATATATTATGCATGGTTTTTCATTTTGAATACGTATCCCTAATGAGCTGTACAATTTATGTTTTGAAAACTGATATACAGCCTAAATATTAAAAATATTCTAATATAATGCCTATTTAAAGGCAATAGCTGTACAACGGAATCTAAAAACTGCGTAGTAAAGCTACAGGACCTATAATACCGTCCAGATATCCTTTAGGCTGTTTAATATTTATCGCCATTTTTGAATAAACAAAAACAAAACATAATACAAATCAAACGATATTTGACAATAGCTACAGCTGCTATCGTAATTTTACAGCTAAAATAATGAGTGTACTCTAATATTATGCAGTATTTTCAAGCATATTATATTATTCTAACCTCAAAACCATAAACTTACTTACCCGTTTTAAATATATTTTTTACTTAATCTTGATTATATTGCGGGCGCGTGAATATTTTGACACAAAACTATACACAATTTCATAACAAAATTAAATCGGCACGTCGAATCTACAAATTATCACACAGAAAGTCCAATATCATTACTTGATTTATAATTTTGCATGAAATATTAATCGATCGCCATTTATGTATCTAAAATAGAAATATTTGTCAAGTTTCACAAATTTTCCCTTTGTGATTCTCTTAAAAAACCGATTAAGAACCGTTATCTTTTAAAGACATTTATAAGAAGATAACTATATTCCTGTGGTTTCCTTTTACACCATACTACAGCTCCACTGCAGCTATATTACAGCCTATTTTTACTTCTACAGCTACTGTACAGCCATAATAATGCATTAGGCTGTATAATAATTGGCCCAATTTTTAGTTATAAGGGCTGTATAAGCTCTTATACAGCCCTTGTACAGCCTCACTATACAGCCTGTGGTATAAAAATAAACTAAAATACAGCTTTTATACAGCTTGTGGTGCTCCTTGGGCTCTGCCTAACCCTTGGGTGTACCATTAAGTACACCTCTGCGTTCCTAACAGTACACCCACATTTCGCCAGTTTTGTTTAAGTAATATGTAATAGGGGCGAGCCTATTGCCATCAACCGTTCAGACTCCGAGGCTGCTACTGAGAAATTCCTGATGAAAAAACCAATAACACTTGTATTGTAATGTATAACGGGCTGGTGTCCGCAACTCCACGTCCAAAGCGCGTATTTTGCGTACGAAACGAACCAATAACACTTTGCTCGACCTGGGTACCCAAGACTTCATGCTCAGCAGTCGCGCTTAAGTACCCAAGTACCTAACAATTTTGCATACACAACAGAACACAAGCTTTCATAGAAAGTTTTGTCTCAAGTTAGTTGTCAACCAAGTTGTACAATAACATAAAAGATTACATAACTCCCGTCAACAACTTACAAGGCTAACTTAACTTTCTATGACTCATTTTGATCTACTGCAACATGTTCGAACATAAAATATAAATAACACCGGTCAATGACTCCAAGAATGGTTTGACAACATTCAAAACCGTTTTACAAGCCTAATTTTGAGTGATCTGATTTTAATTGAGACACTACAACTAACGAAATTAATCGTATTTATTTATAAACGGTTTTATCTTGTCTATGTACACAATCAGGCAATAGAAATTAATAATATAGTTATGATTAAAGCATTGTTAATGCTGATTATTGCTCTATCAATAAATGAAGATAACGCAAAATGTAAGACGCATCGTAGATAAAAAACATTTGTGCAATAATCGGTCTGACTAGATAGGTTTATGTATGTACAATTATAAACAACATGGACATTCAAACTACAAATAGCATAATTATGTACCTTTTTTATTTTGAGTGGGATAATCCTAATGGATACTGTCTGGGGCGAGCGCAGGGTTATGTCGGATTCTTAACCGACTAAAAACCCACTGTTTCTACTACTACCATACAGAGCCGGGCCCGGGAGATACAAGTACATTCGTGCGTACCCCCGACTGGTATCAGCCCGCCATTCTCTGCCGGCCCCATCACCAAGTGTGGCCTATCTGATCGCACGTTTTCCGTAAAGGCGCGCAGGAACCACGGCGCGCCACCTCTTTGGGCCTGGCTGATCGGGCGACGACTCAGTCCTAAGTTTGCCGTCCACAGGCCCCTCCTTATGAGGGCCGGAGATCGTTAAGCGAAGTACCTATACCTACTTAATTGTTTTGATTGACCTTCCAATTACACAATTGAACAGAGTATCAAGTCTAAGCCCAAAATATGCATTTAGAACTTCCATCATAAGCAATGGCGCAATTCCTACACAGTTACGAAACTCCGCTTTATTCACGTTTGCGAGTCTCTTACCTATGGCATATAATAGTAATATTGAAGCCACAGATGACTTGCATATCCACTCTAAATAGACGGTGCGGGTGCAACGTTTATCGTTGCTTCATCATATGCTTATCGTTGCTGCATTTGCAAGATAATTGCACCCTGTTAATTTTATTAGGCTTATGACAGCTTTCCAGGGAATCCCGTTAATTCTGACAAAATTAGTTATACCTCACCGATAGGTTTTAAAAAAATATTTTGCAAGATCATTAGTTTAACATGACATCTTTTATAATAGATTCGCTGATCCATCATTTCTTTTAATAGGTAGATTAAAATTTCTTTTCAACTTTTGAGTGAACGTCAGGTCTGCTTTGTTTTATCTAGCGATCGAAGGCATGCCTAGATCTACAGCAGCCTACGGTTAATCTTCACGAATGAGTGAACCGCGCTTCTAATGTGAAAACCTGTTCATGCAAATCGCACGTGTCAGTGGATGGGAGGTCGGGGTCCCGCCTATCCCCAGCCAAACTGTAATGAATGAAGTCTGTTTGGGTTTATTCCACTGGTCCTTTTGCCGGGGGTCTAGATTTGTGCCCGGTTAACGCCAACATGGTCGTCCCCTGTCACACGCAATGTTTGGTATAGATAAAACAACTGGCGTAGGTAATGTAAAAGTGCTACATTTCTGGCTATCCTTCCGAGGAATGTAGTCCTGATGTTATGTTATAAGACAATGAACTATTTACCGACTGGCATTGAACTTGGCACTGTTCGCTCAGACTCACCTGTCTCTAGATCTCAGCTGTCCGTTATTGGCTCAAATGATTTTATCCGGCGAGAGGAAACTCACTGCTGACTATATTTAACGCCCATGTGTCATCTTTGTTACTAAATGTGGAGATTTCGGAAGATGTGCAAAATTGGCGTGGGTTTCATTAATTTCATATAGCGTTTCTTCCATTTCTTTCTGGTTTAGCCGTAGTAGACACCGAATATACATGGTTAAAGTTAAGTCGTTTTAATCCACGTAAGGGGTCATTGTACTCGTTATAACGAACAACTTTTACTATGGGACCAACCCTAAAATCGCGAAAAAAAATCAGCTGTTCAGTACATTTATGCTGGCCTAACTCGTCAAAATTTATTATGGTGGCATTACAGTATATTTACTTCCCTATTATTTTATACTGACCGGCGCAACTTTGTCTGCGTAACATTTTTGATTAATGATTAATACTTATTGGTCGCAGCGTGACGTTTTATAGCCCATAGCCTTCCTCGATAAATGGGCTATCCAACACTACAAGAATTTTTCAATTCGAAACAGTAGTTCCTGAGATTAGCGCGTTCAACTAAACAAACAAACTCTTCAGCTTTTTATAATATTAGTACGGATTAGTATAGATTAACAGGTTATAGTAAGCCTGCTGAACAAAATGAACGCGCGGGGAACAACTTTTGTCGTTTGGTGTACAAAACGACAAAAAAAAACATTAAACTCTTCAAGCATGACGTAAACATCCCAGCTTCATCGACATTATACGATTCCGCATTCTACCTCAATCTTTTTCACTTTACCTCAGCAATTGCTTCTCCACAGTCAGTCTATAAATACAGTGATTACTTTGTAGGAACTCAGCAATCGTGACGCGAAGAAACTGCATTTTTCATTTGTTACACCTACGCCCATTAAAAACTGCTCGTGTGTATTGAACAAAATACATATTGTATGGATAATATTGTGATTAGCAAGTTTATAAGTAGTGGTCATTCTTTCATCTCATTTGACTCGAATTAAAGAAAAGTCGTGAAAAATCTTGGTAAGTTGTGCGAATATGACCAGAGAGGTACCAGAGGTTACGACCTTGATTATAAACAGCCGCAGACCAAAAAAGAAGAAAGATAGATCTAGAAAAATAGCTAGGCTAGATGAAGAGCGCGAAAGATTTTTAATTTTATACCAGGAATCAGCAAACAGTTACATTAGATCTTATAGATAGATAATAGAACTAGAGAAGACCGCTGATCTTAGGGATGAAGGGAAGAAAAAGACTGTGCTGAGCTGATCCCAAATAAATGGAGTGGAGAAGATGTATGAAAGGAGAAAGGAGCAAGAAGCAAGCCAGTGCAGCTAGGTATCTATTCAGCTGCACTGGCTTTTTTAAAAAAATCTTTTTTATGACCATTTTGTAGTGTACGCTTTACTTTACAATGAGTTATTTATAAGGTACTGTCTACTACCTGCATAATAAAACATAATAAAAATAGCCCATAATTTTCAAATCTATATTTTTTCTTATTTAATCTATTAAGGGGTCATCCATCTCTGGATGAAGGCCTCCTCCATTTGTTTCCATCCATCTTGGGCCGTTCTGGTCCACTCTATCCCTGCAAGAGCGACTATATCATCTCGCCATCGATCGTTGCAATGGTACTACCTGCATATTATATACTAGTACCTACTTACTTTCTAATAAACAGTTCAAGTAGTAAAATCAGTTCCATCATGACACTCTTGTTCGTAACTCGTTGCAGTCATAACTATCGTAAAAAAAAAACATACGACAGATGATAGACTTACATAGACTGTTACGTGTTTATCTAACAGATTTTTGTGACATAGTGTTAAATTCTAGTTTTCTTTGATCACGGCTTTCGATGAGATTAGTTTTCGATGAGTTAATAGATACTGTGTTCGTTTATTAATAATGTTTTTAAATTCAAAAAGTGAAGAGTTAGTTTTGACAAATTTAGCGTTTTCATAATCGCTCGTTTGCGACAAGGATGACATAACTCAAAAATTTAGATTTTTCGATGTTGTTCGTAGTTGAATATAAAATTAAGGAAAGCAAGTAGTAAATTAAGTAACGAAATACGTAAAATAAACCTTTAATCTTTTGATAAAAAAATTCTCTATGCAAAAAAAATATTGGCAATATACTTACTTACCTACTGAAAATATTTTTAGAACTTACAAAAAAGCTGTCCTGTATTTCTTATTTTTCGAGTTATGTCATTATGGTTGCAAACAAACGATATAATTATATAAATACAAGGAACTGTAAGAAGGTTGTGTGATACACTGGTCTGCAAGAATCAGTCCAGTCCATATTGAAAATTGAGAGTATGCATTTTTTTTGTGCTGACAGAACCCTAGTAATTTCAGAAGACTTACCCAGACAATGATACCATACCTGATGATGGAGCAAACATAGGCGTGATTTACCATTAATGCAGTTTGTCTGGAGGCCTCAACTTAGTTTTAAAATTAAGAAATAAATGAGAAATGCGTATTGTTTCCAATGAGTACAATACAATGGCATATTAGTGACACGTAGGTATACTCATATATTACTAAACTCTATTATAATCCAGACTACGCCATTCTAAGCATGGAGCTATTCATCAATGCTCTTGCGTCAAAGCATGTGACAACCAAAACCATTGTTATTGTGCTGCCTGTTTTTTGGCGCGAACTGACTTCGCCATCTTGTTTTTTCAATACAATGTCTATAGACAATTTCTCAAAAGTTTACGTTTACGTTTAAGTCTATGTCATTCAGGCGCCAAAAAGAGTTTATTGTCCATTCTTTATGAGATCATGAGATCTACGCTTTGGAAGGGGCAATACAATCCTGTCAAAGTTATTTAACCTGTGGTTAGGCCCACTAGGCCGCATGCTTTAATTTTGAGTTTGGTAATACACAATAGCTATGTACAGCACTGTTAAAAGAAAGAAAGGCTTGATTTTTAATAGCAAAATTGTTTTTATTTTCTGTAATGTCAGTCTTTTTTTACAGCTGCTTTTTAATTGAAATGGAAAATCACTGTTCTAGTGTAAAATTACTGATACTGAAAAAAGTTGAAACGGCGCTAAACAATTAGTATTCACTCAGTGTTTGTGTATGGCTCAATAGATGAGGATGACGCAAACACACATGACACAGTCATCATAAAATCATAACATTATTACTTTCTTTACATTCTTTCGTTTAATTTCAAATAAACAACATGTTTTTTATTATCATGCATTCATCATGCATCGTGATGCATGCTAGTGCAACCTGTTGCCAAGAATTTAGTGCATGATTCTAGACCCCAAGCGTTGAAAGTTTAGTCGGTATGAACAGTGGATTTAGAATCCATGTCAAAATTTCTGTCAGGATATCCCTTACATCGTGTATAGAGGCCTCGATGCTAAGGTACTGTCCTTCTATTATGTTGGCTAAACTGAGTTTTTTTTTTTAAGTTCTACTGGGTAATCATTTTGATCCTACAGTATGACCACTTTAAGTATGCAGTTCGAGGTGGCGCTGCATGTCAAGAAGGAAATATGCATCGATATGTCAAACTTGGTACGTTTGTTTGTTGTTTGTTCTCAGAAAAGTTGGTTGAAGTGTTGTGTGTTGCCAGCCCACTACTGATTTTGAACGATCCGATGCCAATTTT
Source organism: Standfussiana lucernea (assembly GCA_964057025.1). NCBI lineage: Eukaryota > Metazoa > Arthropoda > Insecta > Lepidoptera > Noctuidae > Standfussiana > Standfussiana lucernea. The sequence goes on from OZ059809.1 coordinate 6,587,383, forward strand.
ACGATAGAAAGCCATTTTTTTTTTACTTTACTTACTATATTTATAATACAACATATTTTTATCACTTTGTGCGTTGTGGCATGAATTGCCCAAATAATACTGGGCACTTACGGTATTGTAAGTAATTTTGTAAAATGTTCACCTAAAACTCATTGTTGTTTATGCAACAAAAGAAAAAGTGGGAAAATTAATATAATTAAGGCATTTTTGTACAAACGAATTTCCTGTTTAACGCGGTGATTATATCCCATGAAAATTGAAAACCATTATTTTTTGTCGTGAATGACCATGGCATACCAGCGGGTTTGACTGGCGCATTGATTTAGTGGTTGCGAGTGCGCAGGAGGGCGTAGGGTCCTGGGCTCAATTCCTAGGTCACCCAGTGTTATTGTTTGTTTTGTATTTGTTTAGATTTCAGTTATATGATATCTCCATGCCTTAGAAAGCAGGTTAAGCCGATGATTGTCCCCCGACTAATCTCTCTCCGATCGTGTCCGATTACCGTTCCAATTCCAACGGACTATGAGTGAACTTGTCACCATGCAACAAAATTATACATACATATGCAACGTAAAAGGGACACCGACGCGCAATCGGTTACCACCAGTACATCATTCTGAGCTCCCCCCCACTTAGAAATTTTTCATGGGTAATTTAAAAAGAAACAGCTGTTCCATGCATTTTGACCGTGCAGGTATTGCACTTTTGTAGGAAACAGCTGTTTTTTTTATTAAAAAAAACCGATGAACAATTCTATGTGGGGCAGAAATACGTACTAACTAAATACGTGGTAACCGATTTCGCGTTGGTGTCCCTTCCATTCTGTATATTCTTTAATCCTCTTCTGGGTAAAAATGTTATAACTAAGTCTTTGTTTTGCAGCTCTCTTAGTTCTTAGTTTAAGGAAATGTGAATGTGAAACAAATTACTAACATCGTGAAAGAAAATTTTTTCATGCTTTAGCGATACGAGGCAACTGTTGTTTTTACGCGGGTTTTCATACATAATCATTTGCCTAGCCTTTTCCCAACTATGTTGGGATCGGCTTCGGGCTAGACTAGACTCTGACAGAATGCAGTTCTGCTGGCTATCAGTATTTTACATGAAACGACTGCTTATCTTAATAAACTCGTTTAACATAATATACAGTTACAGTTAATAATAGTGTGTGCAAGGAATTCATCAACAACTGACCGAAATGAAAATATATTATCGATAATGTTTACATAACAAAGAAATCTGTTGAATTCTCGAACAATTACAGCTTCCTTGCGAGTGGAAACATTACTCTTATCAGGCCAGCCTTTCACAACTGTATGTTGGGAGAAAATTGACTTCATCATCTACCTACCTTTCCACAATTATCTTAGGGTCGGCTTCCAGTGTAACCGGATGAAACTTTCAGGTTTCCTACCTCAGCTGAAAATTCCTGTCTGTCTTCGAGCAGTTTATTGAACTAAGTACTAATTAAACAGGTACCTATGTTATGCCAACAAGTAAGAAATTAACATTTCAGCAAACCATAGGAATTATGATGTTCAAGCTATCTGAAAATGGAAGCCGAGTTCAACGTTCATCTGGACGAGGTGTCTTAGCAAAATGTTGATGCAAAACCCTTGAAGAAATGAAGTGAAGTGGTTTGGTTAATGTCACTAAGCAAATTAATGTGGTTTCGAAGTGTCCTTTCCGCAAACCTTGCTCTGTAAATCTGGCGTAAAAACACAAACCTTGTGTTTTCAAAACGTTTTACATCAAGTACTTGAACTGCATTAAAAAAAGGTTGTGTACAAAACTGAGTCACAACATTTAACTCTACCGGAAATACTTACACATAATCATCGCATAATTTATAGCTTTTACTGCCGCGTTGATTATGGTGTTAAAAGCATAAGTACAATGGGGTCCCTACACGTGAGTTTGAAACGTGCTAATAATCAGTTATGATTATTTGGTTGATGGCTTTGTCACTGGTCCAGTGGATGCTAAAGCCCGGTGCTTACTGGCGGCATGCGGCAGTTGGCTCAGTACCGACCTGCACACTTGACGATCTTATGACTGCATCAGAGAGCGGAGCATAGCTGAATTTTGGGTCAAATATATTTATTGAAAAGCACAGATAACCTCCTAGTTATTTGTGAATGAAAAGCCTTCGACGCGAGTTGAAGAAGTAAAAGATAAAAATTAGGACAACTAGTCGCTGGTTCTGGCTGCGACACTTACATGTGACCAGTGAATACATAGATTCACCGACTCATACGATACTATCAGGCCAAAAAATTAAGAGGAAATAAAATGTCAACCAAAATATGGAAAAAAAACCTTGGGTGATTCGCTCATCGATGCTACTATTACAACTGGATAATTTCCGACTACCACTTGAGCAAAGCAATACAGTCATTAAGGGTTTTTCAGCACACTCATGAATAACCCCAACGCCAGTCGGTCAAATACTCTCTCTAATATGCGTCAAAATGGCTGCCCTCCAAGCCAGGCTGACCATTTTCATTCATCGTATGACGCACGAGCTGACTAACATCCGACACCTGTGGTCGCTATGGTGAACTCCCTGCCGGAGATTGCTTGCAAATTAATATTGATACTTACCTTTTTGAGTGTCATTCGAAGTAGGCAGAGGTAGGGAACGTCTATGAGGAAGGTAAAAATAGAAAGAAAAGACAGGTGCAGAAGACTTCCTGGTCGACAATATCAATATCATCATCTGTGCGACGTAGTATTTTCCCAACTATGTTGGGTTCAAAGGTACTGGATAGCACGATATGAAAATATGGGTTTTTAGTTTCACCAACTCTCTTTAGGAGTCTTAAACAACCAGACACAAATCCAGCATGATCGTGACATTGATTGGTTTTGTCTTGAACATAACTGAAATGACAGTTTTGTCTACGTGATAGTTGTTTAATACGCTTCTTAAGCCAAAACAAATTAAGTTTTCTTTAAAATGTGGAGTAAGTACAAGAGGTGACATTTATAACAAAAAAACAAAATAAAGAAAAAGATCTTTAAACTACAAACTCATGCTAGACTTAAATACCTAGATTGGATTTATAAATCGGTCTAGTGAATGTAAATCAGCACTCTATAAAAAAGTTTTAACCGGTTTGTTTAACTTTAGGATATCATTATAACCCAGTAATGGCTGGATTGTGGAGATCAGAGGTCACTGAAAAAAATATTAATAATGTACTGCCAGTGAATAACACACATTTTAAGTTTAATTATTCATACAAGAAGTATCCATTTTATACTTGACATCAATGGAAAAAAGGAGGCCAATCCTCAGGTAAGTGGAACAAAGAACTTTGATTAATATTGACTAAAATAAACGTCCAGGTCTAACCTACTTAAATCTGAACAAACTATAGATATACATATCTCTTCTGTATAAAGTACTAGCCTGTAGTTTAAATGCTGCATGCCAGAAATATACTATAATTGTGGCAAAGATTTTAGGTTAAATTATAATAATACATTTATTTCAGAAAACAAAAACCCATAGATAAAATATCTTAACCTAAACATATACATGGTTAAAGTTAAGTCGTTTTAATCCTCTTACGGTCATTGTACTCATTATAACGAACAACTTTTACTATGGGACCAACCCTGAAATCGCGTAAAAAAAATCAGCTGTTCAGTACATTTTGACGAGTTAGGCGAACATAAATGTACTGAACAGCAGATTTTTTTTTTTGCGTGGAATTTGACCGCGCGTTGTTTTAAAGCTGTGTAGGTACGTATTTAGTTGGTAAGTTGGAAACACCTGGATGAAGGACGCATGGAACGGAGAGTCCTATAAGTGTGGCTGAAGTAAGAAGAACCCTTATACTTAATAGTGGGTAATTCCGAGCTGAAATGAAAATAATGAAGTTGAGAATGACAAGTTCCCAATTTCGAACTCTTAATTCAGATACCGAGTGTTTGTGACTAAGTTAATTGAATGACAAAAGTCCTGTCGTGAGGGAATAGTTCGTTAGACTAAAAGCAGATCTAAACAATTACTTATCTTCTCAGTAAAAGACAGCCGACCGGTAATAATGACTGAGGAGTCTACACAGCCGCGTGAGCCTTTCTTTGCTAATGAACCTTATAATGACAGTCCATAACTGTATGTACATTATTTAAGAATAAGACGCAGTGAGGACTAGCCTTACAGGCAATGTTAACTATAGTAAGCGCCAGATAAACGTGGAATAAAGTTCATTGCCCTTTCCTTAATTTCTCTGCGTAGGTACGTGGACAATAAATTATGAATCATTTTACATTACCAAAAAAAGGAAAGGATTACGATAGATGTCGATTCAGGACAGCTTTAAGTCATTATTATTGTTTTCGGAATTAAGTATGTCAATATATGTATGTGGGTCAATGCCCGTTGTTCCTCGTTTATCTGGCGCTTACTATAAGTTTATTTCGGTTTAAATCATGTTATTGTAATCCCTGGTTAAAGTGATACCCAACATCTCTTGATATATGAAAACAATGGTCCGGTCGCGTAAAATATCAAAGGTAGCGACTGGCGTTAATGTAACTGTAAAATACTTAAGCAAATAATTTAGATGAAGTTGTCCCCTATCCAAATAAGAAGAGTTGACTATAACTTTGTATTGTGAAGACACTTGGTCGTTGCACTTTGCTTTAGTATCTATCAATCTAATGTACCTACCTGTGCTTAAAAAAATAAGCAGACACTAACTGAGAACCCTAGACATTTTTTGCATTCGACTTATTTGTGCAGGCTGGAAAACCCAGAACTAAAATAAATTTACTGAGTTTAACACAATGATGCATTCTTCTTGAAAAACATCGCCACCTTGAACTGCTCACTTCATCTACTTAGCCTTTTCCCAACTATGTTGGAGTCGGCTTCCAGTCTAACCGGATGCAGCTGAGCACCAGTATTTAAATTTAGCGACTCCCTGTCTGACCTCCACAACCCAGTTAATACGATAATCCTTGATAAGATTGTTGGTTGTCATACTTAGGGGCCACTGACTACCTGAAACTATTGTCAAAGATCTACAAATGAAAGCCCGGACCAACGGTGCTTTCCGAGGCACTAATGAAACTCGGTATGTAATGGGTCACCTATCCACAGACCAACCTAGGCAAGCACGGCTTAACCTAAAGATCGACCCGCGCGGCTGTTATTATAAAGCCACGAGCTCCTCCATGAACTGCACACTTTAAATGGTCATACTGCAATCGAAGATAAGGCCAATGCTCTTTTGACAGCCAAATGTCATTAGACATTACAAATTTTAAATAAAGATGTATGTTGATGGAAAAATAAACATGAGAAAACGTGAAAATTACACCTCGTTACAAATTGGTTGATACCGGATTCCGTAAACAGAGTAAATGTTTTCAGTAAATAACTTCAGTTTACCTTACATGATTAATTTTGTTTACTGCTTGCCTGATGTTGGTCGTAGTTGCACGAATTCATTGTCAGTTATAATTATATATCTAGTTGTTTTCAATAGATTTGCTCACCGGAATTTGATATTTTTAGAAGTTTTGTAGATAGTTAGATACAAAACACCTCTATTATATAAAATAGAAGTAAATATGCTGTAATGGCTCCATAATAAATCGCGTAGCTTTTTGGCCTTGTAGATTTTTACCTCTTCGTAAATTCATTATAATAGATATCTGAGTGATTCATTAGGTAAACCTACAAGGATCTTTTTTAAATTATTTTTTCTATGATAATCATCATTCTCTAAATCTAATAATAAGGTTTTATGTTAATAAGGTTTTTAATATGCATTAATTTATAATTTTATGAGATTATTTTGTGTATTTTTTCTATGGGCCTCAGTAGCCTGATAATAAAATGATTTGATTTGATTTGAATAAGTAATATTTAGGCATTCACTTTCACTTAGGTATCGCTTTGTGTTAGTGAAAACGGATATGATATGGTTATTTATGGATCATAATTATTTATTTTCATAAAGTAAAGAATTTCATCTCGTAACTCTCAAGTTTCTTCATAATTATTTCGCAAGTAATATTAAGTTTATTTCGAATAAATCCGACTTGCAACATAACCATAATATCGATTAGCTCAATGACGGTTAGGTATAGCACAGTTCTCAATTACTTTTTAATGTGTGCGCTCATTATATTACAGAATCATTTTAAAACTTATTAGTGTCAACTGTCAATGGTTTTGTAAGTTATATATAGTTACACAAATCGCTCCCATTACACACCAAGCATTAGAGCTAGAAACGAATTGTTTCTAATTTAAAATGCTTCGAAATACAATGAACCATTAAAAATAATAATTCATTTCTTATATAGAACGTAGGTAAGTGAGTTAAGTAAGTAGCTACGTCTAGTATTCGCAGTCAGTTTTTTTTATTTGTGTTGGTATTTATTTATTACTATCACTTCGCTCGCGACTTCAACCGCAATAATTTTGATAGCTCGGCTATTCTGCATGATATAAATTTAATTTATAGCCTATAGCACCCACGAATAATGTAGCTTTCTACGAATTTTTTTTGCGGGTCAGTATTTCCGAAGATTACCCCCTTTCATTTTACTTCTATATAATATGAGTCCTTATAGATTTATGTAACGTCTTTGTATCGGTTTAACAAAACAAAAAAAAAATACATGTGTACAAAATTATAATTAGAAATTATTGCCAAGGCAAGGTAAAACATGTTTTATTTATCTTTATTTTGTAACTTGATTTTCACTTTGAGAGTAAATTTTTCGGTAACCTTTCCAAAAACTCATAAACATAACTTAAAAAAATATGGACCTATTTAAAAAAAAACTTGCTCTACTTACCAGAAAATAATAGTCACATGCACCAAATAAAACAATTTCACTATTCACACAACCACAGACACAAAACCGAAAATTATTATTTCCTTTGCCCGAAAAAAGTTAAACTATTTTGCCGCCAACGCGCGACGTTCGACAACCGAAATTGCGCGCGAAGTGACAGCAATGGCGGACGGCGAGGCACTGTCACCGACTAACGTGGTGGCTCGAGAAGGTCGAAGCGAGTGGATCAGTGGAGTCGTTGCATCGTATAGTAGATAAATGTTTCTCGTAAGCATTAATTTGCATCAACAGCAGCAGGAAACAATTCGCACCCACCTGTCGGCTGAGAGTTTAGCAATTCGGAGATTACTTTTGTTGATAGCTGATAGACTAAAAAGGAGTGATTTTTTAGAAAACAGTACGACGTGATAAGACTTTATATTTCATTATTTATGAAAGGTTTTTCATGATTTCTGTAAACCTACTAAGCATAATCTTTTGCTTCTAATCTGCTGTTCTATTCTAAATGTGGAAAACTAGCAAATTCATCTCCCAAGTTCGATCAACTTTCAAAATCTTGACTACGAGAAAAATAAGTAGGTTACCCTAATTTAACAAAGTATTGATACTCCAATGTATTATTTGTTAACATTGTTAAAGGAACAATAAGAATTTGTAGAAGTGGCTATTGTTGGTGATTTCATGTTGATTTTAAAAGATCTCTGATAAGACACAATCCGAATAAATAGTACAGGTAAGTATTTAATAAGTATACAACACGACTTTTCCAGAAGAGCCATAAAACACTATAAAACAAAATAAAACCTCTATCTCTTCGTGGCACTCAACATCACGCCTTTGATGAGATGAATATGTACTCCTGCACTGACGACAAACGTTTTTCCTGCTCCTACATGTGTGTGGGAATCCTCATGGATTTTTATCTCCTGCTTCTCCCAACCAAGAGTCGAAACTAATAGAGTATGGGTTTCAGTTTTACATGATTCTTGAATCGACAGTCTTTATTCCATGTAGCCATTTAGAACGTGAAATCTTTATTAAATCAGCTTTTCACAGTTCACCGCAAGATATCGGCTTCACCCAAGCTGCGCTACAATGCCCTGACTTCAACCTTTCGCCTCTAATGTAATCCAGTCACTTTTTATAAGGACGTCGATCCATCTAGCTGGATGGCACTCCACACCATGCTTGCCGATTCGCGCTCACCACTGCAGGATTCGTTTGCTCCATCGGCCATCAGACCTTCAAGTCTTCAACAACCCTTGCTGCCATGCTATTCGTTTCTATATAGATCTGTTTACAATATTCGTGAGCTGAGAAATCATACTCAGAAGTATTTGCTAAGAGTTTATTATCTACAAGATCTAAAACAAAGATACGTGGCGTATCTAATCATCATCCATTGACACACGACTCAAACGGATTGGGACTAAAAACATTGTCTGTTGTGGCTCTTGCCGCAGTTATGAAACGTTTAACTTTGGATATCATATTTTTATCAGTTTACATTTTATCTAAATAGGTATCTAGTGACTTCGGGGAGAACAAACCTGCCGGCTACTGGTATATCTGTACAGAGACGGTCCAATCATCTTAGCAAAGATACAAGATAGAATTATTCAATGCCAGGATAATGCAAATTCATATAATTCTCGTGGCCTAAACTTCTAAATGGTCTTGTGCCTTGACTATATTTAGCACATCTACGAGTAACTATGCCTTAACTTACAATATCACTTACGGAATATATTCCGTAAAATTGTCTTGATAAAAGACACGAGTCAAGTACAATAGAAGTTGAGACAATTATCGAAATGCCAGGGATCCTCAATCAAAATAGTTCGTCATAGTACTAGTAGCACTGCTGTTTAATGGAGAACACGTATCTTGTAACCAACCGAGAAAATCTGTAAATAGCACATCATAAATTCAGCCAAGCTAGAATCTTATTCAGATCTTAGATAACAATACAAGAAATACCCGAGATAAATAACTAGAGTTTGTTCTGAAGTGTATGGTTTTATTAGTGTTAAGACGCATTTTTGAGTGATCCTTCAAACAGTTAATAGTGTGTTTAGGTTGATGATGATGTACAATTTCGGAGATATCGGGGCTTGTTTCGAAGTCTTCTCGGTCAATAATTTAATTAGGTCCAATTTTTTTTCTTTACAATAAAGGCATATAACGAAAATGTATTCAATCATTATTGAAGTTGGGGCTATTTGTAAGATGAAAAAAAATATTTTCGTGGTCTATATTCAATAGAATCTACAAATTAGAGCTCCCAAATCACGTCTCCGTGAGTTTTTGTCTAAACATGCATCGGGAGAATGATTATTACTAAATAAATTAATAATTTATCTCAAATTCGCTTTATTATATTGTAGTAGAGGAAACGAACTTTTTTTTAACAAGTAATTGTTATTTCAAACAACGAACGGATAAACCTTGCAATTTCGCGTTTTTTTTGTAATACGCCTCTTAATCAACTCGTCTACCGCTGTACACAGCTGGATCTGCTGTACCTACGTACAAGGGCCTCAACTAAGTTACGCCACAATATAGCTATCCTGTAATCAGCCTTCTACATACAGTCTGTCCCAACAACACCCATGGTCGTCTATGTCCCAAACAGAAATTGACTACACTATCCATCACGTTTGGTAGGGCTTTCGACAACAGACATCTAGATCGCCTAGATTTTAAATCCATGCCAATTCGCGACCTTGTCTACAGAGAAACGCAATAACGTAACATTTCACTGAGGATTGTATCTTTTTATTATTGTGTCAACACCAACAGCAACGCAAATTGCAGAAAGATAAGAAAGATTTTGCCATAAACATCGGTTGGTTTGCGTAGATACGAGTAGATACACTTGATGTACACGTTTATTCTAATGTTGGCTGTACACTCTCGCGCAGACTATACTCCGAGGCAGGGCGAGTGCGAGAGTGTATATTACAAGGTAGATGGGGCACCGACGCTAAATTAAATAAAATTAACCCCTATAAAATTAAAAAAGAATGGTACAATTGCCATGCTTGCACTATAAACGTTACATACTATTTCAGATTATTATACATACAAAATAATTACAGATATTGAAATTGAATTTAGAAACGGATACTAGAAATTTATCGCAGTTTTGTAAAAATCAGCTATTTTTTGTTATGTGGTAATCGTTTTAGCGTCGGGGGGATTCCATCCTGCAAAGGAGCGCTCGTCTAGCTTCGGTGTTCCTCGCTCGGCTGTACACTCTCGCAATCGCCCTGTCTAGGTGAGTGTACAGCTGCCTTTACAATTTGACTACGAATTCGCCTTTATTTCACAGCGATAAGGGCGGTGTTAGCAGTTTAAAAATGTTACCAACATGCTGTTGCTCTCTGCCGTACATGTTAATATCAAATTGTCAACTCTTATCAATTCGACATTGTTCTCAATAGTATAAAACGCGGGGTTCTGGCTGCGTCAAATGAATCATTTTAGTAAAGTATGTGTTTTATCAGTATTTGGAGAGGCTCACTGTTTTCATAGAAGTTATCTGAATTTACTATGTTTGAAGAGATTTTATTAAGGACTTCGCTTCTTTATAAGTCGTCTTACTTAGTTATTATCGCGAGTACCTATGGCTGATGAGGTCATGGCTAATTAACCGATTGTTCGGAAGAATAGAAACCGGCTGAGGTAAGCTGCTGGTAAATACAACGCGATGGAAGTGATGAAAGGTATACAGCCTCCGAGACAACTAAGAGCAAAAGGTAAAAAAATGCCTGAAGATCTCGATGCTTCCCTATTAATTATGTAGAAGACGGCCATAGAGGCCGTTTAAATCTAACCTCCCCAAACTATGCATGAAATTCTTTTTCAATACACTTCCTCGAAAACTGGGTCTTATCGCACTACGATTAGGTTCAACATGCTATGGATTTCACCCTCGTGGTTTTCTTCTTATATTCCCGCACTATAGTGCGGAAATAAAAATTCCACACGTGGTGAGGAGGCTCGCCCCCACACGCATTTTTATTTTTCATTGTTTTTTCTAGTCTAAAAATTTCATTTTTTTTTAAATTTGGACTTTGAACAAATTTGGACTAAAAACTAAAACCAAAAAACTAAAAGTGTATTGGAAAACGTCGTCTGATACACGTGGGCATTTGTTACTGCAGTTCTCGGCTCCATAACACCCTCGCCTGCGGCTCGTGTGTGTATTTCGCCTCGGCCGCAATAACAAACTTTCCCCACTTATATCAAAATGTACTATTTTAACCTTACGAAGAATGTTGGGCCACAAAAGGGATGAATGAAAGGCAATTGCATGTGGCTAGCATGCGAATGCTAACGGGGGTGTGTGGTGTTACGCGGATGGATAAATAAGAAATGAGTACAAAAGAGGAAGTCTGAAAGTGGCGCCGTTGACTGAAAAGCAGTGTGATAATCAGTTTCAATGGTTCGGGCACTTGATGCGGAGTAATGAGGGAAATGTCGTAAAGAAAGTTTTGAGTATGAATGTGGATGGGTAAGATTAGAGGAAGACCAAAGAAACGATAGATGGACTGTGTGGAGGATGATATGGCTAGAAATTAGGAGACTGCTGAGATGACGGACGAGTAATAGAGAAGTATGGACGAAGAAGACATGCTGCGCCGACCCCAAATAGATTGAAATAAGGGCAGGAGAATGATGATTGAAATATTTTTAACAGACAAAAACGCCAAGTGAAAGTTACAGACCAATTCTAGTATAGTAGAGCGGGTTATTCAGGAGCAGTTGATGAAACATTTATTATTAGTCCATCAAATGCACCTGAATAACCCGCTGCGCCCAGTCAAATATTACGGTTACGAGGTGTGACAGGGTGGAACCTTCCTCGTCTCAAATGGTAAGGAAGAATCCACCGACGAGATGGGTGTTGTGTCTCGTGACTGTGGGCTACTGCCTAACGATTGATGTATCCAAATCTCACGGCTATTTTCGTGATGTAGGATTTTCGTTATTCTGGAAAGATGCGTAGTTCGTATGTAACATTGGCAGAAAGGCTTCAAATGATAAAACGATTTATTTGTATAACTCATTTATTTTATATTCACATTGTAGTTACGAGTTTCAAGAGGTGAAACACCAGCTTTTACATATAAAATGAGAACAAAAAATATTTCACAAAAAATAACTAGGTATAAGAGAAATGCGTTCCAACGAAAGCTAATAATGTTTGTAGTAACTAGAAGTTTCTGCTATAGTCGTGTTATAGCAAACGATACTTAATTTAACTATATGTACTTGGCAGTTTATATTGCGAGTCGAGAGATGAAACATAATGATTAATACTGTTCGATGCCAAGCGGAGCCGAAAGGAGTCATCGCCGACGCCGACGTCGCGTCGTGGTCAGAACATTCAACATGTGAACAACATACAGTATCACGGTTTGGAGGGCAGACTGATTGACTCGTCTCAGCCGACAGTTCCCAAAGTTAAAACAAAACCTATACAATAATTGACTAAATACCTTAAAACGCTATGGGACCGTGATGATACACAAATTGTGAAGAAACAAAATAACGTCACAGGTTGCAGCTTGGTAAAGCTGAGTCAAGCTAACTCGAATCGAACAGAACAAGCTACACGACTCTCAAGTTCAGCTATTTCGTTGCAAGTCATTCCAACAATCAATGTACCTCCACGTCACAAATAATAAACTAAGGTCGTCGCACAATTTGATTAATGTCTACATCAGACAATCCAGAGTACTAAGACATTAAACTATCATTGAGCATAATTATAAGAAAACGGCAGTCAACTTAAACACAATTATCGAAATAAAAATGCTACATTGAGTATAGTGAGATAGGTCAACTGATAAGATACAATCGGGAAAGCAAGCACGTACGGAACTTTAAGTTAAGGGCTCCGTAGCGTAAATATAGAACCCTCACTTTGTTCAATTGGTCGATATCTATATATAAAATGCACAGGAATTATCCTGTTTATTAAATAGGGTATCAAACATTAAAATATTTCCAAAATCTTTGTACATTACATTATTACAAGTGACAAATAAAGTATCAAACATTCCAATTATCGTAATTATATAATTAAACTGAACATTATAATTTGTATACATATTAATATTATTATCATACAAATAAAGTTGCATAAGTGCTTGCTCGGACTACATCCCATAAAATCGAAATAATACATTTCATTTGTAAGCCATTACAAGTATGTAGATACATGTATCCAAGAAAAACTACAAACTAAATCGAAAAAATAATAAAATGCATGTTAATCGAATAAACATTATAGGCCATTTGTAAAATGTTACAAATATAATATATGAGGAAGACGAAATTAAACTTTATGTCAAACATATTGCACTAATCACAAGGACTGTCAAAGTTATGTATCGAATACATGGACGTTGTTAGAGACGCACAGACAGGCTGCGGTCTACCGTCCTGCGGTCAGTTGCACGCGAGAAGTCGAACGTAGAACGCAGCCTGTTTGAGCGAGCTCTAAAGCCTATTCATACTATGCTCGTAATTTAGTCGATGGCAAAAAAAAAACTCGACTAAAGTATAATTGATTTGTTCATACATGTCTAGCTACTAACCCCAGTCGACTAAATCGCTAGCACAATGCGAACAGAAAAGTTACACAAGTTTGTTCGGCTTCGTCGAGGTAAGCAATCGTCACATCGCAAGAATCGCTCCACACATAAATATTGAATCAATTCTTACAAGCTAACGTATACCTAAACTTTACAATAGTTTGGACTAGGTTCGGTGCCCGACTGGTTACCTCGATCGACCACTGGCAGGACTTGATATGTTTGACTTTCGACAACAAAAAATATATGACAAACATCTGTATATAAGTAGTAAAATAAAATAAAATAAAAATGCTGTAAAATGTACTTAACTGCGCTATATAATAAATGTAACTTTCCATGTGTATGGCCCAAGATACAATATTATATTTTACTACTGGTACGAGTACATAAGCGCTTTACAAATCATTATGTAAAATCATATCAATGAATCACAACATCTACTACGCTAATCGACAAAACAAATCGCGTAGCTTAGCTCCTTATCCTAGTTTAAAAGGCCTTGTAACTAACTACCCTTATATCCTTTAAGAATTCCGATTATAAGGTCACCATTTCGTTACGAATACAGCTTCATTATATCACTTGAGAACAAATTAACTAATTACACAAAATGTAACTTAATCGAATTATTTAAAAATAATAAAATGAACGAATGACATTTGATTCTGTAGAAAAATGTTAAATTATTTTAGTCACACAAGTTCGCTTAATCTACAGTTTCGAGGGGGAATTTTTGTGCGAATAGCTCGCTCGTCGCGCAAGATCGTACGAGCCGCGAAAAATTCAACCCTCGAAAGCTAACGAGTCGTTTTCGGTAAAACGATCGGGGATCGTTCCCCGAACGGTGGTCGAGGGTTCCCTAACGCTAAACGAGACTCACAGGCACTAACACCGACACACCCGAACGTTCACAATTCCACTACACGCTCGTATAACTTAGTCATAGAGTATATTGAGATCAATAGGGCCTGGCTAGGAACAGACGCGGTACAGTCAGACGCGGTGGTCGCGCTCGTCGAGCGACACGTCGGAGTCGCGGTCGGGGCGCAGCTCGCGCTCCAGGTCCAGCGAGCGCCGCTCCAGCTCCAGGCGCGCGCCGCCCCGCCCCGCCTCTAGGGACGACACCTGCGAACAATAACCTTTCTATTACACGTGCTCTAAAACTCCTTCACTTGGACGGCTCTGTCATTCGCCTCGCAATTGGTGTTTTCTGCGATCTCTCTAAAGCTTTTGATTCTGTAGACCACGACACGCTTTTGCGGAAACAACGTCATTACGGTGTTCAAACTGAAGCCCTCAATGTAATAGATTCGTATCTACATAATAGATTCCAATTTGTAGATGTTAATGGCGCGAAATGTTCCGGGTTAACTGTTCAGCTAGGTGTACCTCAAGGTTCAACACTGGGTCCGTTTTTATTTTTTGCTTATATTAATGATCTGCATATTATTTAAAGGGACAGACGCAAAGCCAATACTAGATTAATTGATTTAACTGAATGTGTTGGCACGTACCTTGGCGAGGCGACGGGCGTCGGGCGGGCGCTAGGAGGGCGCGGGCAGGTGCGGCAGCTTGGCGGCGGCCCAGTAGCGCGCGCAGGCTCCGCTCGCTCCACTCACCGCGCTCACTGCGCTCACTCCGCTCACGCCGCTCGTCGTGCTGCCGCCCCCGCTCTCCTCCGATAGCGCCGCCTGCAGTTTCGCTTCTGGGGGAGAGGAAAAAATATTAATATCATCATCCGTTTGCGTGCAGTATGAACATGTCCTACCTTGCAAAGAGGCGGCGACTGAAACAGTTTTTCTCCGATAATCCTGATTAAAATCCACGTGCCCTGTAAAAGGTATGAATATCCAGACTTGAAAAAGCGGTATACTTCAGAAGCATCAGACTAGATGGTGTTATCTTCGTGCGTCAGTTCAAAGTAGGATTTTCAGCGGGCAGATGTTTAATGGCTTCGGAAAGGGCTTCTGTCACATCACATTTTCTCTAGAAGTCTTCAAGAGTCTTGATCCCGCAGTCAGCAAAGGTTCGGGTCAACCAGTACGTACAGATCGTGGACCGGACTCCGGACACCGGACTTTGATAGATAACGTACTAAAGTTACTGTTAAAGATATGGTGTCAGCAGCCGATCCGCAATATGTCCTTACCAGTTTGATGGAAATTCTAACGTATTGGCTAAAAGAGTCTTTAAAAATATAAGGCAGTATACTCACTAGCGACTTGCGAGGCATTGAAGGTGACGGGTGTGCGCGCAAGCGGCGTGCGCAACGAGCCCCCCCGCGCGCCGCTCCCGCCCGCCCCCGCCCCTCCCGCGCACCCGCCGCTCGTCTGCGGGCAAAGAAAGAACACTATGAGCCTATGAACTAACAAAATGAGAAATACCTTAATAGAGAGCTCGCATTGCGGCTGCTATGTGAAGGTACCGCTTAAGGGAGTTACCTTACTTATCAATGTGGAATAGGCTTGAGCCGTTCACGTCGCGTCATCCGAAAAGAAACGCGGCGAAGGCTTATTTTTTCGTCACTCTAATTATTAAGTATTATTCAAAAGTATTCAGTTAAACGCGTACATTGAAAGATGTAAAGCTGCACGTACACATGCGATAAGCTGTTCCAATTCAAGTGTACTAAGGGCAAATTAAACGAATGAAATTGAATGCGATCACTACACGTTTTAGGATTGTCAGTGAAATATTCCAATAGCAATAATGACACTGATATGACTTGAACGCAGTTTAGATAGCACATCGAAACATCTTATCACGTTCAGTTTCATTGGTGAAATTCGTCCTTACTCTCGTGTCTACTCGTCCGTTTGCGCAAAATAAACAGTTTCCAAAATAAACACACGTCCCAAAACTAGGGGCCATTCGTAAATTACGACACACGTTAAGAGGGAGGTAGGGGGTCGACGAAATGTGACATTGTGTGACAAAAAGGGGTGGGAGGGGTCCTTAATTTCGTGACGTCACATATGAACATCTATTATAATATCTGATCTAAGTATTTTTTGCTTAAATAAGTTTCCGTAGTTTACCGCCCATTTTTGGGTTAGGTACATCTGAGTGACCGCCAATTTAGACCAGTTTGGTGGTTACTGATCTAAGTATTAATACACGAAATTTGAACTATGTATGAAAATCTAAAAAATATCTTCAACTCCTATGCACATGTAAAATTGTTAAATATGTGTCGTCACATTAGGGAGGACCAAGGAGGAGGTCTCACAAATGTGACGAGCTGTGACAAGGACGGTGGAGGGTCAAAAAATTATGAAAATCGTGAGACGTAATTTATGGATGCCCTGGATGCCCCGGGGTACTGCAAACACGAAAGCAACATTTAAAATGCCCCAAAGCCCCATATTTTACAGCAAGCCTAAAAAAACTGTGGCAACGATTGTCACAAACGCAGCGATAAACTAAACGCTTCACTAACTAGGGCAACATTATAATGATTATAATCTATTCCAATCCTTGTTTCAAATTGATGTTATTTCCACTTAAAGGAATATCAACTTTATGCTAGTATTGAATTAAGTTAATTTCTGAATAACAACTGTTATTGAAGGAGTCTCATATAGGTTTGAGGTTGTAGCGGAAACTGATCTTTATGTGTGGGTTACAGTTTTTCTTTTCCAATACCACATATTTATATATCTGTTTGGTTAAACAGATACTTATACAAAATGCGAACTAAATGTGAATGCAGAATACATCATGCATATGCATGTTGCATATCGCGTGATTGCCCAAATTGTAATATTATTCGTCGGAACGTAACCATGCAAAATTGAGTAATAATTTAATCGACGTTACCGTGGCATGTTGACAAACTAGCGGGTGAGAGGAATAATTGGTGACTATTTATTAATTTGGGATATCTCTCAAATTTTTGCCTGGTTATCGCAAGCTTCTTTGCTGTAATTATAGATTTTTTTTTCTTGTACAAAGGAATAGTTTCTAATCCCTATTATATTTATGATGACTGTTCGTTGGCCAAAAGGTATTATTGTCATGCCTACCTTAACGGCTGAACGGATTTAAAAGAGCAACCATGGAGATTCTTGCCGGTTCTTCTGCATAGGAAACGACCAACTGTGCACCTATCTTGTGATTTATTATCTTCATGAGTGCCCATCTAGGCTCAAAGAACGTTTATATGAAATCCTATTTTGATCGGATTTCGATGAAATTTGGCACGCCGACACCAGGACCTAGGTTAGTTGCATAGAATACTTTTTATCCCAATACTACATTCCCGTGGGACAATATCCAATCTCCACGTGCGCGAAACCACGGGCACAAGCTAGTAACAAATACATACGTCAATTAGTTAATGTATAATGATCTAAATATATCGGACAGTCAGCTGTCACAGTTCGCTGGAGAAATCCATGTGCGTTCATTGAAGTGGGCAGAGCTCACTCATAGGTGAAGGGTAGCTAAACTTAGAACAGTTGGATCACTGCATATGTCATGGCTCTGATTGGTGTACTTGAGAAATGAGGGTTGGAAATATTCTCATTGGTTAACGATATAAAAGTCGTCTGAAGGCCGAAGAAAAGATTTGCGAAGGAAGTTTTTGCTTTGTATAATTCCCATTTCTTATTGGATTTTATTCATCCTTTGTATGGGTATCGTAGTAAGTGGAAGTGAATGGGAGCCAGATAGGCAGTTGCAACTGGCACAATGTGAAATACTCGATAATATTCAGCTGCATCCGGTTAGACTAGAAGCCGACCCAATTTAGTTGGATGACGTTTGCAATTTGTACATACAGTACCAACCAGTGACTTAAACTCATATCTCACAAATACTGAATAGAACTAAAGAACTTATTATTTAATAACTGAACTGTGTTATTGTGTATTGATCCATACTTAATCCAGTATGAGAAGATCGATGGCAATCGAATGGAAAAGTATGACCCGGCAGTTTTTTGATTCGAAGATCATTCAAAAAGACAGTTAAACCAGTTCATAAAGGGTTTGCAACCTACTTAAGCAAATGCGCCGAGCTAAAGTAATACAAACAATCACGAACAAAATTTTGGGGTAGGAACTGAACTTTTAGGGCCATGACACACGGTGCGACGGCGCTACGTAGCGTCGCGACGGGCGTTGGGTCATCGTTGGCGCCACGCAAGACGTGTCAGTTTATAAAATTGGTCGTATGGCTCAGTTTGTTACGATGACACAACGGTTCCGAATACTTCGCTGACGCTTAAATGTTGCCGGACAACTGACTGGCAACGGATAAAACGAACTGACATCCTAACTTATATTTGAATGAGAAACTGTTTTTTTTTTGTTTGTGTCTGAACGGATTCTGATGATATTTCGGCATACGGATAGACCATGAAGTAAGATATGGATTAGGATATATGATACTTTTTATACCGGTAAAAAGATTCCGTGGCTTAATTTTAGAATTTTCTGACCTATACGCGAGCAAAGCCGTTGGCAGACTTATTCATCGATTCATGCACATAATAAGTAACTTACAATCTAAATAAATAAAAAGAAAAAATAATTTGCAACTTAAACAAAAAATCTTAGAATGAACCGCTTGTGGTAATAAGACAACTTTCAAGAGAAGAAACGAATAAATTAATTTAGAGTGGCGTTTTTTTATGCACACCTCTGCAAGCGGTACACACCACACAAGCACACGATTAATTTCCAAAGATAAGATTGAAGATCAGAAACACGCAATGTAACGACTACACTCGTTGTACAATGTCGTTGTATTGCACGCAATTGAAAAATTAGCAACAGTATTAAGATCAGCTTGTTGACTTGTACAATATTGTACCCAGGACTGTGTAATATCTAACTTGATTTGAAAAGAGTGTGCATGAAGTTTCTTTACCATTCTTCTTCATTATATCTACGCTTTGGAATGGGCAACTACAGTTCATTCACAGTTATTATGCCTGTTGCTGGACTGTAGGTAGCTTATTTATGACTATTTAAAAGTGCCTATCACGGGTCTATTTGAAATAAATGCTTTGAGTTTGTGTTTACCACAAATAGGGCACAAATCCAGTCTCCGGGTTACTACTGAGAAATTCCTGAATAAAAACTCTAATGGATCTAAGTATCTAGGCTAAAAATTGCTTAATTAAGAGTAATCCTGTAGCTAGCATCAATCGTGACTCAACAGCTTACCAACTAAGTCGCATATTTCCACAACCAAATCAACCAAAAAAATATTCAAAAAAGCAAAATAAAACAAACCTATTTGTCAGTGCACTTAGGGTGCGCGAGCCGCTTGGCATGGTGCGCTATACTAACGTGGTTGGCAGGCAGCGAGTGCGGCAGCGGCAGCGGCAGCGCCTGCGCCGGCTCGTCGTCGTGCGGCGGCCGCGGCAGGCGCCGGCGCAGCCACGCGTGCCGGAGCGCTTGCGCGGGCGTCAGGCGCTTCTCTGGGTCCCATTCTAGACACCTGGAATCGTAAAAGTAAACAGTTAGTAGAGTTTGACGATGTATGAGACGTATAGGCTAAATAGACAACAAACTTTAAAATGGTAGGTGGCTCAGACTGGATGCAAAAAGCGAAGGGAGGGTTTTGACAACACACTCTTCAAATGTCCAGCAGTGGCCTATGTCTAGCAATGAACTGCGAAACGGTGAGTTGTTTGATTACGACTCATTTTGATAGATAAATCTGCAAGGTTGAGTTGTGTTTTAAGACATTATGGACTTTGGATGGCTAACTTCTGTGTCCTGATATTGATACAAGCTGTCGTTGACTCGATATACATATTTTTGCCAGTTCTGACGGATTCACGGATAAACAAAAGCTCTAAAATATAGCAAGACGAACCTCTATCAATTTGTGTGCAGTGGTTTACAAACAGGAAAATATTCGTGAAGTCCAGATTAAGAACCCTGACACAGGTACACACTGAATATTTATTATAGGTACGTAATATTTAAAAGTCTAATGCAATTGTATTCCCACGGAGTAATGGCAAGTGCTGATTTATATGCCGTTTCTCGCTTCGATTGCAGTAAAGATTTCAACAAATTGGCATTCTTGGGGTGATCGCAGCAGTCGGAAGACACCTATAAAGCCTTTGATGTATGACCGTTTTAATTAACACGAAGCGGCATCTGAATAAATGCCTAGATAAAAACACCATGCCACCTTTTGAGAAAGGTTTTTATGAACGTTGTTTTAAGCAAGAAATACAAGAAATAAGACATGGTACGGAAATCTTTATTTGTACTTTAGTTTATAAATTAAAAATAACCGCGGCTTTTTTGATTGAGAGAAGAGAATAACTTTGGATGCAAGACTTTGTATATTTTACACATCCTTTTAATATCAATAAAAATAATTTTAATGACGAATCAATGCTCTGTACTAGGAAAACAGACATCGAAATGCGCACTATATTCAAACTAATAAAATTATTTTCCCCGACTAATTTGCTGTCCCAATTTTATATTTCGAAACCAAACTAAAAGGAAAATTTTAAAAAATCTACTGTTTTTCCTGTTCAACGAGGCGTTGAGAAATTACCCTTTTGATTTTCGGAAATTTTGTAGGAGTTCGTTGCCAAATTTGGCACCCACGGTCTGGTCGATACTGAAAAGAATCTTGACTAGTGCATGCCTAAAACGGGCTCGGCTTAAATAACTGACCAATAGGGGGAAGTGACTTTAAAAATCACCCGTAGTTCAGTGATGGTAAAGCCTAAAACGTCATTACCAAAAGTTAACATGTGTTTGCTAAAAATATTCTATTCCACAAATGGGACACCAGAAAATACTCAAACGATTTCCTGGTTTCGGTGTCTCTTCAAGCTTTATGGTTTAAAATCATAAAACATGTAGCCACTGTTACTAATACTTAAGTGAAACCTAATTGAATAATATAAGGAAATAATATTATTTATAGAAATACTAAAAGCTTACCTTCTTATAAAATCAATGAAAAATTTGTCTTGGCAGCCTTTGAGGGCCGTGACAAAACTTTTTGATCCTGGAGGACCTCTAGGCTTGCCTCTTCGTGACATTCCTGTAATACAAACATTATTTTCATTAAAATAAAAGTTAAACAATAAAACCGAATAGTCCGACAAGGTGCCTAGTCGCGTCGTCCGAACCGAAACGATGCGAAAACTCAAAACTCTTCGGCGCGTCGATAAGAATTGTCACTCCCTATATGTTAAGTTTTGAATGTGTAATTAAAACTTAAACTGCAGGTAATATATAGTTAGTTTCTCTGAAATGGACAAATTCTTAGAAGCTAGCATGATTTGTTTTCCTGTTTCTGCGTATGAATTGGGGTAACTTTAATTAGTGAGTTCACGTCAGTTGCAAACCTTTTTAAGTCATATGCAACTTTATGCTTTGAGGAAAATTAAAGAGAAAAATAAGGTAAAGCACATACATCGCATTTTGTAGGAGCAGCAAACATTTAGTAAATGTAATTTAGTGACAAATTCTGCTATAAGATATTGTCAGTTGAATTATTTTGGCTATCCACCAAAACTACCAGACTGTTTCCTCAAACCACATTGATTACATCCGCGACTTTGCCTGTAGTTTTTATTACGTATGTTTTTTGTAAAAGCAGTTAAACATTAGAAATATAATTAAGTAAAAAAAAAACTAGGT
The DNA here is from genome assembly GCA_964057025.1 of Standfussiana lucernea. Taxonomy (NCBI): domain Eukaryota; kingdom Metazoa; phylum Arthropoda; class Insecta; order Lepidoptera; family Noctuidae; genus Standfussiana; species Standfussiana lucernea. The sequence continues at coordinate 6,609,455 of OZ059809.1, forward strand.
GTACAATTGGGTAAACTTCTGCCTAACCCTTAGGGGATTTCAAGCGTGATGATATTTTTCTTGTGACTTAGTAATATTATCAAAAAGACTCAGACGTGACCGGAAATAAGGCACGTATTCATACCGACAAAGTCGCTAGGTAACTTTTATGTCCTATGAAACTACGCCAAAAAAACAACAGTTAGTAGTGATAATAATCAACATAAAAAAAATAACCACAAAATGACTAATATTTATAGGTCAGACCGTCAGACAGGCAGCAGACACATGTCGTCCGATGAATCAGACTTGGATCATATAATGAAAGGAGGAGATCAACATTAGCCATCACTGAAACATCCCGTAGTGCGATGATTCAGAATATTTCACATTGCAGTATAGTGACGATGCGTTGGGTGAAAGTTTTGCGTGGTTCAGGAATTTCAGTAAGTGATGACGGTGTTTATTTTAAGAAATGTCGTATTTGTTTGTTAGTTTTACGATTTGTTACATATTTTCTTTAGTGTCTGTCGTTATCTTAAGATAGTGGTAAGATATGATTTCCGTTTGGAATAAGGTCGTGTATGGTGAAAAGGAGGTCAAGCTATGATATGTAAACACCAGACTTGATAACCTTAATATTTGGGTTTTATTTCAACTAAAGTTTTTTTCGGATTGAAAACAAATAAATTCATGCTGACGCAGCAAATATAATCCCACCCCTGCCTCGGAAACCACGTTAAGTAGTTGGTCGCGAATGTTCTTTGCAGATATTTGACATTCGTTACGGTTAATCAGCAGTCCGAAAGCCTGACAGCCAGTCTTACCAAAAAGTATCCAGTTATGGAGGTCTAGATTCATTTCTAATTCCGTATCTGACGTTAAAAAGTGTTATTGTTCAAATTGAAATTAATGTATTGACTTTGATTCGGATAGGCAGTCGCTCCATGTAAAATACTGGTATTCAGCTGCAGCCGGTTAGACTGGAAGCCGACCCCTACATAGTTGAGAAAGTCTAGGCCGATAATTCCAACTTCCTTTCATATCTATATTCTAAGTACACCTACCTCCACTAAGAACAGTAGTGCCATCAGCCAGCGTAGTGGCCGTGCAGTACCGTGGAAGCCCTTTGCTGCTGATGAAGTTCTTGGAGCGCTTGCCCTGCTCGATGAGCTTCTGTGGTGGCATGCCCAGCAGCTCGATGATGCATGCCATCTGGTCCGCTTCATCCTCGCCCGGGAGTAACGGGAACCCTGGAATAGTGGGACAGGATATTGTAGTGATGGAAAGAATTCCGCCCGTTTTTCTGTGTACCCCTTTGGGAAAAAGGCCTACTATGTAAAATATTGCTATTTATTTGTATTATAAATGGAAACTTGTTATTGGCCTTGTTTCCACTAATAAATGGTACCATTCCTTGTTAAACGCTGTAAGTTTTCCAAATAAAATAAATAATATTGTATGAAAAAGAACATTTGGGACGAAAGTCAAATTTTTTAGCGTCCATATTCTTTCGCAATTTGAGAGATGAAAATTTCTATGTGACACCTTTCAGCTTTGATGTTCAAGAATACGAGTATCACTCGAAGGCTTTAGCTGCCTCTAACCACATTATGATAAATTATAAGCCCAACCACTAATAACAGCGTTTAATTTTTGTCACTAAACATTTCACAAGACAAAATAAATTCATGAAATCGAATAATACCTAAGTGCGTGTTATCAAATAACGTCCCTATCATAAAATCGTCAATATCAATAACCTCAATAATGAACTCCAATTCCATGTCATTGTCCCGTCCGCAAATTCTATTGTTTACAACATGTAATCAAGTCGCAAAAGTTTGTTTACATGTAATCTTAAGCCAAGACGTATAATAAAAACAATAAAACATGTAGTATTGGTTACGAACACTAATAACACATATTCCAATGTTTATTTTTGTCATGTAACCCAACATTTTGAATACGTATAGAATTCCAAGAATTCATTGAACTAATTCCAAATGTTTCCAAAGGTTTTCAACTATAGTCATAGAGCTATTTAAAAAGTCTTGTCAGACCAAAGACAATTAAGCGCGTCTTTTTTGTGTCTGCAAAGTTAAACGCCTTAGCAAAGGGTTTTCAAGTCGATGCCATGGGAAATGGAAACGTTAAAACGTTTAGTTGACGTGAAAAGGCGGAGGCAAGGTTCGTTTATGGGGTTCGTTACGTAAAATTGAACGGGAATTCGATTGTGCTTTTTTTTGAGCGGTTCTTAACGATGGGGCGTAAAAGTGCTTTATAGGTTCGGGGCAAACTCGCTAAAGTCCCGCTTAATGACCTAGACGCAGATAGCAGGATTAGCTGGACTCTTTGAACTAAGATTGGTCCTCAGCACTTCGGAACAGAGAGATCGGGAAGAGGGTTGGGAGGCCGGAAAATGTTGTAGTTTTTATCAAGCGTCGTAATTAAAGACAAATATATTTTCTGAGTATGTTCAGAAAATAATTACGCTTTAACGGTATCTAAAAATTATAAGTCCAATTGTTAAATTCGACCCTGACCGTTGATTTTTTACAATACAATGCAAAATTATGCTTGGTCTATAAAAGAGACTGGGACCTCTGATTTTTCTTCGATGATTCGTGGTGAGTAGCGCGATAGGAAACCTCGACCTCGCCCAGATTTATAAAATATTGACGTTTGAATTAACATCATCTATATGTATGAAGGAGATGGCGGGATGAGTTGGACTCCTTCTCGAAGGATTGGCCTACAATCGCACTAAATCGCGAAAAGTGGAAGAAGTTAAGGGAGGCCTTTGCCCTGCAGTGGGACAACACAGGCTTATAATAATAATTTATGAATGAAGCATCTCACCTGTAAGTAGCTCCGCCAGTATGCACCCTAAGGACCACATGTCGATGGGCATGCCATACCTGGCGCCCATCATCACCTCCGGCGCGCGGTAGAACCTCGACTGGATGTACGTATACACCCGCTGATGCTCGTAACACGAGCTGCCGAAGTCTATCACCTGAGAACAAAGTATAAATATCGTTAGTTTTGTTTTTAATTAATTATCGGTCTAGACTGGTACCCAATGGAAGGCCAGCTCATACTTATGTACCAATAGGAGACACGCGCCGAAGATATTTCTGGTAGAGAGGTGTCAGTTTAAGTCCCATATAATAGGGGGCGAGCCTCAACCGGGCACAAATCCAGACTCCGTGGCTGCTAGTGAGAAATTCCTGAAGGAAAAACCCAAAAACACGATCTGGGAATTGGAACCAAGACCTCATGCTCAGCAGACACGCTTGCGACTAGTAGGCCAACGAGGTAGTTTCGCTGTCAGAAGAAATACATTTTCTGTCTGGCCTGGTATCCAATGGTCGGCCAGTGCCACACTTATACCAATACGACGTCAATAATATTTCTGGGTTACTGTGATAGGACGAATATCATAACCCGAATTTGTTGGTCACCAAAAAGTACTCAGTGAGAGAAATGATGAATGGTGACGAATAACTAAGCTAGTCATACACCAAGATACGTAATAACGACCACCACTGCTCTGCCAGTTAAGAGTGATCACGAAGAAAAATACAGTCGAATTGAGAACCTCCTCCTTTTTTTTTAAGTCGGTAAAAAAAGGACTCAATATTTCAATAAATCAAAGTACCGAGGGCATTTTTTTTAACGAACGTAAATAAATTAACCACTTCTCATGGCAGATGGTATTCGTAAGTAATCACCTGTTGATGATGCTAGCAGCTATAATAACTTTTTTATAAAAGCAGTAATCCTTATAAGTAACATACGGAACTCACAACACGATGACATACATTATCCTGACCTAAATACACCTGCCGCGAGTTCACCATCAAGATTGAACCCCGACCATTGACATTCAACACCTCGATCCACGACATTTTCCTCTTAATAACATTAACTACCAAAGCTTGCTATACACCGTACAGAGCAAAATGCAAGAGCGATTTTCTCGTAGAATAACGATTGCAATTTTGAGAAAACATTATGCATATTTCATAATAATATAGGTTCTAAAGTTCTAATATGTACTGATAACAACATTACAATCAATACCAAAGAAGTAAATCACCTGTAGAAGTTGCTGACTGTACAAATCAGAATGGCAGAACATATTAACTCTCCAACATAAAGAAGTTCATCACTTCGTTCTTGGAAAATGATATTACGGAACATTCGTTAAATACATTTCTCTTCAGATGGTAAATGACACGGCAATTACACGTAATTTGAAAAGCTGGAGTAACATCAAAGGTTGGCGTTCCCATTCGTAGGTAATAACTTGTTTATTTTTTAATGTACTCGTAGCTGAAGAAAATCGCACTCTAGTTTTCCGTATTTTAATAGAGTTGCGACTAGATCACAGTTGTAGCGCGATTGAGTTGTAAGTTTTGCCAATGTTTATCGAATGAGTTGACCCATTTAAAGTGTTAATAGGAATACTAACTAAACATACATACGGAGTGGAAGGGACACCGACACGAAAACGGAAACCACATACTCAGTATATCATTCTGAACCCCCCCCCCCCCCCAAAGCGGTTATTTAAAAAAACAGCTGTTCCATACATTTTGACCGTGTAAGTATTGCAGTTTTGTAGGAAATAGCAGATTTTTTTTTTATAACCGACGAAAAATTTCTATGTGGAGGGGTTCAGACTGATGTACTGAGTATGTGGTTTCCGTTTTCGCGTCGGTGTCCCTTGCACCCCGTATGTAATACATAGCTTATTGACTGAGGTATGACAGATGTGTGCTGGGGAGTTGTTCGACCACGTCTGCCCAGCTAAGAAAAAGACTAGGAAATTGCGTTTTTGGGGATTGACTTATCTAACTTTGACGTCTAAAAAACCTATTCTCATGATTCTCAGCTTTAATTCCACTATATACATTTTGATTTTAAATAAACACTACAAATACCAAGAATAATCTTTGCATTGTAGATCCTTATACCTTACCTAAAGGGTCGTTTGTATGACCACCACATAATAAAGTGTAGGTAAGCCACTTTTGTATTAAAGTAAACATAGGCACATCAATTCATCAATTTCTAGAACAATCCTTGCATCGAACACGCGATGTTTTCCTCCCAAAATAACAATAGTAAGACCTTGTATAAAAAACAAAGTTGAATGCAGAATAACATTCGATCAAACGTAAGATATATTGATGATCTGTTAACAGGGGGATACGTGTACTTGTTTTTCTGCGCCGCAATATATTTTCTTTGATAACATTTATATTATAGTTAAAAAAAAACATCATATTTCATGTTCTACGATTTAACTTCCTTATGGATGGGAATCGCAGGCGGTTTCAATTGATTGGTATCATAATCAATGGTGAAGTTATAGGGAGTTATTAACATGGGCCATACAGGGCATCCCGCATGCCTACACATTCCATTCTGATTCGATGAAATACATTTTTATAACATCTCTCACAGGTCCTACTTAAACGACTAATAGTGAGACGTGAAAGAAAAATAAATATATGCTGGGCAGATTCAAAATCAATTTGGATAAGAGCAAGAGAAAGATGAAATTGATGAGACCTTCTTAAAAAAAGTCCTTTGAGCGCTCGTCACAGCAACAGGAGCATTTCCTCCAAGACTCGACTAAGAGCCCGGAAAACGTAGCCTATTAAGAACTATTTTTGTAATTAAGATTATAACATAACATAACATATTTACACAGTAACACTTACAAAACTGAGTGTTTACTAGACCGCATTTTCAGCCTAGTTCTGATCCATATTCGTCATAACTTCTCGATGCGGTATTTCGACTCTGTTTACAAGTTAAATTATTTTAGAGTGCCTTTATTGACATACGCACCCCTCTAACACGACCTAAATTCTCCTTGTTTATATTTTGAACATAGCCCGGATATGTTTACGTCAAATCGATTATGTATTTCTGATGTATATTGCTATTCGGCTTCAAAACATCGATTGATATTTCTCAACATTTTGTCTGCATAATATGTTCTACAATTGAATAACTGAGGAGCTTATAGATATGAAGATTCTGACCAGCTTTATTTACGAACTTCCGAACGAGGTTATAATCCTGCCAGCCGCATTTTGATCATAAAACGACGTATAACGTAGATAATAGAATATTGATTTTCAATCCATATTAACGATAAATCATCAATACCCTTTGTCTACTGCTTTCATGCGAAACGGAGACATGAAATCTTTCCAATTTTGTGAGGCTTCTTTGGCTTGCATACGACAAACGGTGAAGGATAGCGACATATCCCAGAACCTAAAACTCGAAAACATATGACATCAACCAATCCACACCACACTGGGCCCACGTGGTAGATTACGGACACAGTCTCATTCCTCTTAGTAAGAAAAGGAGGTATTGTGTGTTAGCACCTAGGCTGATTATACTAGACCAGAATATAATATCAGAGTATCAGACTCTATTAAAGTACTCATGTATGCATTGCAGAAATCGCGCCACAACCACAACGCATCCTCGTGTGAACTTATATGCGCAATGTTTAAACAATGCGTTTTCATCTTGAAGTCAAATAGAGCAATAACCCATTGGGTTTATGTATCCAAATAACGCGCACTGCCTTACATACAATGCTCATCAATCATCACAATGTTTCTAGAACATACGGAATCAATATAACCACATAGATACTTAGAAAACAAAGCGGCAATATTTCAAACGTCAACTCAAGAAAAAATGGTAGTTGTAAACAATCAATTTATTAATACTTAAAGTAACGACTCATGTTATATGTAATAGATTTCTGGATCTAGAGATCGATAAAAACGCTCGGGTATCGGATGGCGATTCAATGCGGCACGCGTGTGCGCACGCAAGGGTACGACGGTGTTGCCATACCTATCAATAGTTTGATGTTTCTACCGATATGGAGACTGGCTAGCGACAACATCTGGAAATAGCATAAGTACTAGAAATATTCGACAAGTTCTCATAAAATCTATCATCATCAGCCTCGTGCCCTTATTCCAATTTATTTGAGGTTTTCGCAGCATGTCCTTCTTCCGTCACCCCTTCTCTGGCCATACCATCTTTCAAACGGTCCGTCCATCGTTTCTTTGGTCTCACCCTACTCTTATAGCCATCCACATTCACGCTCAAAACTTTCCTCACTCGTCATAAAATCCTAGAAATAAAAAGGAAGTATATGCTTTTAAAATTAAAAGCTCAAAAGACATTTGAATAAACATTTTGTACAGCTTTCAATTAATTTATTTTATTTCTACGAATTGCATACTACAAATGGCAACACCAAACACCATGTCAGCATTGTCAGTGTTTGACGCACGCGCAAGTTCCGATCAACGCGCTTCAATGGTCCATTGTCTACTGATTACGTTCTTACGTCTTTATCATAACCCCATAATCGAGCTCTTAGAATTGAATTCAAGGCTTCGCATATAAGGCCTGACCGAGAATTATTGAAAATCAATTTGTGTCGGTGTTTGTCTGTCTGTGGAACGTAACCTAACACCTCGGAATGTTAATCGTAGTTTTTTTGCGATTTGAAGACCGATTCATTGATAAATGGTATTTAGTTACATAAATTGGTAAATACACGTCAAAAATAAACTAGCTGATGTTGGTATTGGTATATCCTATTCGATTGCACTAAGAAACACCGAAACCAAGTTAAAGTAACACTCTCTTTTAAAGACCCAGATAATCTTGATGAGGTCATGAGGACAATATAAACAAGTGTCTGGGATGATCTTTTCAGGAAAGAACCGTGGATGTGTCCAGTCAATGCAAGCATTAGCCAGTAGGTAATCATGTAGCTCAACTCGTTGGAGAACGTTTTATTTTTTAGGTCACCGATATGGTGCAAGCATTTTGTTATGCTCCAGTGTCGACGTATGCATTTCTCGGAAGTCTCGAAAAACAACCTTTGATTTATAGCGTCTATCATTAAGATTGATTGGCACTTCCCCGCACTAAATAATTATGATGGAGCCTGACAGCATCGGAAGAAACACAGACAGCAACCAATGCCAAACCGTTGTTGCAAAAATTAGTAATGGTCTAAAAAATTGCTCTGAACAGACAAATCTACGTCAATGAACCGAGTTCACTTCACAATAATGATGTATTCCATAGAAAAATTATTTTGACAGCACTAAATGGGGGACGGAGGCCAGTGCTTGTCTTCCACGAAGCGCCACAGCGTCATTGGCAGGGCTCCAATGATTGTCATCGGGTTATGTATCATATTAAGGGGACAGGTTATGACCGAACTATGGTTTAGTCATAGAGTAATGATTGTGCGAATTAATATAAGAGATACAAACCGCTTTGTGGTAAAATATGATACTCTATGCGTAGTAAATGATGGTAGAAATGTTTCTTTCTTCTTGGTAATGACTAATAGAGACATTAGACAAAGAGTCTGGTGCCAAAGTTGGCATAGAACTGAGCCATTTGTCACGATACGATGACATGGTGACTAAAGAGGCTGATATTAAACGTATTTTACGATGGTTATAATGTTCATTTATACTAAATTAAATCATGTTAAAGTGAAAGTCGAAAGTAGGCAGAACTTAAACCAAAATCATCTTTAAGAAATACAGTGAAGTTGTTAATAAAAGTAAATATACCTAGAGTTTTTTCAACTCGAAAAAAATCTACACATTCGAGCGCCACGATAAACATTGGCCTGACGTATGCCAATATTTACTTACGCTATGCCAAAAGCTACTTTTTGTACTGTTTGGCAGTTTTTTAACGGCACTAATTAGTAACTAAACATTGTACTGAAAGGTTGGTTCTGGTTCCCCGAAGGTGCCACAATTCCGCTTAAAAAATAATATTTTTTGTAAGAAAATGATGAATTGCGTAGTTAACTTCTGTTTAGGAACGTAAAGATCATGGTTTGCATAAAATAAGAAATATTGTCTGCTGAAATAAACATTTTTCGTGAACTGTTGCGTGCATTTTTGTAATGAGAGTGCAATTTTACTTGTTGGAAATACTTTTTCCCATTTTCCAAGAAATTATGTTTGTATTATAAAATTTACAGTTTCGGTACTGTAATATTTTCCTACAAACCAGAGTTCACCAGAAATTGAACCGTAACAAACAATTAACTGAGCTCGCATGACGTCAAATGACTATTAATTGTTTAGTAAATAGGAGCTAATTACAGAACAAGAGCAAAACCAGAGCCTCAGAATAGAAACCCTTTGTTGGCTTACCCAGTAACCTGTTCTCATTGCTTTGCGTAAGTCGTACATAATTCCTCTATGTTTGACAACTCCATTGCAGTACTATCGCTGAATCCCTAAATAAAATTCACACCTACCCTCATTGACATAAAATCGAAAATTGAACTGTAATCAGGTTGTTTGGTGGTAGTTGCATACAAATCACGTGTTGTATGTCACAACTTGATGCAGAAATTGCGGAATCGGTCAAATTTACAAGGTGACGTCACGGGCATGAGATCGATGTGTTCCCCACATGTCACGGAAAGGGAAACGTGACGTAATAAATCAAGTTGACAACACGCTATTAGATGTAGGTGGCGGTTCTGTTTTGGGGGTAAACAGGAGAAATAGCGAGAAGAATTCTAGACCAAAGTGACGACATGCAAGGAATACCAGTGTAGGAGTATTTATGGTGCAGCTATATCCGCCTAGAAATGTTTGTGTTGCCTTAGTCAATGTACTATTTATTCAATTGAAAGTATCAATAATATATTAAAAATAGACATAGCGCCAGATAAAGTGATTCGTAGCAATAATTTAATTTTAAAGTTCAAATAAACCAATATAGGCATAAAAAAAGCTTATAAAACTAAATACACAAACTGCTCACATATTTTTAGCATTCCAGTAATTCTTAGTATTCAGTTCGGCGTTGTGAAAAAAAGGCTGATTGTAAAATTCATTTCAGTGAAATAAAATCCGCGCCTCCATTTTTCCGACTCAGTCATTCATATGGTCTGCCCGTTCGGTGCTATCGAAGCGTGCTGTTTAACGAAGGGTAGTAAATATGTATTTAAATATACAGAATTTTGTATTTCAGGGAGTTTCATAATGCTGAATATTAATTGTCAATGATTGGGCCCTGAACAGTTTGGACAAGACTAACTTTGATGGTGCAACATTTTGCTTACTATTTTCATCGACAATGCCTCTTTGCTATCCTTTGCTGCCATATTGCATCATGCATGCACCAAAAAGGAAATGCCCAGATTGGTAAATCTAAGATGTTATCAAAATTGGTAATCCCAAGACACACAACAAAACATATAACCCCTAATAACATAACAGAGAAAGTTCAACGTGTAAGCTTTAAAAATAAGTAATTTCAACACATTTCACAATTTTACACCACATGTCCGATTACAATGAATTATTTCAATAAATTACACTTCAATAAGTATAATTTTTCACACCACATGCTACATGCAAGTCATCTTTTAACTTTTTTACCCCACGTGAGGCGCAGGCACTGTAGGCAGACGCATCATGACCAACATGTTCTTGAAAGTACTATTATAATTTATACATGCTTTATTGTATACATGCATTCTTCTATAATCCACACAAACACGGCCAAGTTCAAATCAATTTCTATCTAATATTAGTTTTACATATTTAATTGATTTATTGTTATCTAGGCACGATGTATTTGAAATCTGTTCGTAATTAGGTAAAGGTCGTGTTTAAAATTATGTTTAATGGCTTGCAGCTGGTCTATGAATAGATCTCCATTATTCTGTTTACACGTTAACTATTGTGGATGTCGCCAACGCATTAAGGAATATTCCTGAAGGTGTTTCCAACCCTCTGGAATATTCATTTATAGCTTAGTATCATTCTGTATCTAATAATTCTCCTTCCCTTGTCCCAATTTATTTGGGATCGGCGCAGCATGTATTCTTCTTCCATACTTCTTTATTACTCGTCATCACAGTAGTCACCCCCTTTATAGCCATATCGTCTTTCACACAGTCTATCATTCTGCATCTACCGGGAAAATGGCGATAGGTATATGGCAAGTTGAATATCCGAAGTGGACATTCACATTTTGACATAATATAAAAATTGATCTGTCACGGGAATTCCCGAAACATTTTCCTTAAAACTTTTTTCGCAATGTTTGGAAATCGTAATAGAAATGTTTCTGAGAGCTTGAGACCTTTACGTCATAATTCTCGGCGTTTGCCGCACTTTTGTTTATGAATCGTGAGGAAAGTCGTAATGTAGCTGTGCTGTGGGTCTTTTGGCTATAAAATATCAATTGTTCGCTGTAACACATCAATTAGCCACTAATATACAATTTGGAAAATGTTTTCGTTTAAGACTTTGGAAATCTTTTGGCCTTACTATAATTAACAGTCTAGCAGCTGCATTGTTTTAATGCTTAGCTGATAGTTATGGTGTTACAACAATATTTTAGCAGCTGTTATTAACAGTCACATTATATTTACGATCTCTCTCTCTCTCTTGGTTCCTACAGACAAGGTGGTATACCGAAAATAGAGAGATAATAATATCAATATTGCTTAATTAAACCACAATGCGATAATCAAGAAAGTTATTATATTATGAGCCTCTGCAGATATTGCAGGCGTGTATAAGCGGCGACCGGATACCATCAAGTTAGCACAAACTGACGGGGTCCACTAGGACCAATGCCTACCAAGGTTGCAGGTTTGTTCGAAAGAGTTACCGTGGCCCTTGGCACAGGCAACTGAAGGAACACGGGTGGGTTTTAGGCAGTAAGAGTCTGACACGCCCTCCCGCTCCATCCAGAGCGGGAGAGGTCATTTGACGATTTCCCACCCAAAAAAAAAACAGATACCATCAGGTTGATCACCTTTTTTGAGTGGGAAAATTTACCCTCCGTCTAGGGCGTACGGAGGGTAATATTGAACTCTAACAGACTAAAAATCCACTGTTCCTACTACTACCATGTGTGTGTCACCGGGTGCCTGGGAGATACAAGTACATTCGCGCGCACCCCCGACTGGCAGGTTGATCCCCCCGCTTTTTTGCCATGGGGCTTGGCAGACACTAGAGGACGCCACCTGCTACGATCCTTACACTTCTTTATCATCCAATGACATAAAAGAGCAGTTACCCGCATGTGTGTAAATACGATCCCAAACCCGATGCCAGCCCGTAGATGAGAAGCACATGTTTACAGTAATCTCAGAAGAAAAACAATAGATTTGCCCCCTATAAATCCATCTAAAACTCTTTCAACTTTTAAATCCGTTTCCTAAGTTCTCGGAAATGAAAATTCTATTTTATTCTCTGTGTTTTAGGTGTTATGATGATGGAAAACAAACGTCGAAAGCATTGTTTGAAAAACAACACTTCCTTGATAATATTTATAACTGAAGAATCCACTGTGCTGTATTACAGTCGGTGATGTTTACAATGGTCGATGTATCTATGAATGGATGAAGGTTGATGGATATCATATGGAGGAAATGGGAAGATTGGGTGTGACGTTTGTTGAGTTCATGCGGATTAATGTTGAATTATAGGGTTTACCCGTTTACGTTATGGTAATTGAAATAGAATGGAGTAATCAAAAATTTTTCGGAATCAGGGGCAGACAAAATACGAAAGTAAATTATAAATTCGTTTTAAAAGCAATAAACGTTATAATAAATATCGATCATGTTTAGGTATATTTGAACTAAAATGATGAAAACGCAACTACAAAGTTATCACGACTTAAAAAATACCGACGCATAGCAGACATTTTAAAAGCAACATTTGTTAAAGCAATGATAATTTTTTAAGCTTTCACGGTTTATAACTGAATTTACACTATGACTTACGGGATATCTTCCCGGGTTTATCTTCTTCTTTCTTTCTAAAATCAACATTAATCGCGGTAGATATCCCGTAAGTGATAGTGTAAGTTCAATGATACTTTTCACATCAAATTAGGCTACACAACATTAACAAATGAGAATTTCTAGGCAATAATACGTGTTCCGCAGTTAGAATTTCCAATGAACATGGCGTGCAACCTACATTGTGCATATTAGTGTCCTAGCGGTTAATATCGTTATGTCATACACTAACCTGATTCGGTGCTCATGGAAACGGCTTTGAGTGCTTATTATCTAAGACTGGTTTTGTCGTAAGTCGGGGATATATTTAGTTCGCCTAGCAACAGACATATTGGTGTTCACTTAACCCGTAACTGGAAACAGTTCAGTAGCAGACAAAGGGACTTTATGATAACTTGGGTCTTGTCACCCTATTGACTGTCTTGTATATTTCCAATATAAAGATATTTTACTGCAATCGTCAATACGTTTAAAAATATCGATTTTTGTACCTATCTATTCTATGACGCACGATCGCACAGTGGTCAGGATCTACATAAAATATGTTACCTGTTACTAATATATTGACGTCGATTTTAAAATCTTCGCCTTTAACCAATGTTCTCTAAGCATTCTTTCAAATCCTTTACACTTCCATCCATACATACACAAACTCACGCTTATTCGATAAGGGGTAGGCAGGAACTATTAAATGCCACCTGCTACGATCCTTACACACACCATTTTGATCCATCCACGTTCAAACATCCAACATCCGATGGAAAATTCCCATTCCTTACGAACAAACAAACCCATTCCCTTGTTTACCTTCAAACTCCTCAATTAAGTTTACAGTCTAATCTAATCAAGTCTATAGCTCAAGATGCTCCTGTTAAGGCTTAGTACGCATTAGACGCCACCTAGCGTGTTCACGACCTAATTACTGTAATTCTGAAGCTCGTCATCTACTCCGTAGACAAATTATATCGTCGTTAAGTTATCTCGGTGACCTTCACCGATATTGTGTTGGTACTTGTAGTATAATTGGGCTTGTGTGTCAATGAGAGAGCATCGTACTAGCGTAGTGGTAAACTTAACTGTTTTCTTGTTCATGAAGATTTGAGACTGACATACGAACTACGCATGGCGTCTGACGACTAGCAAATCCTACGTCGCAGTTGTTGGCAAGATTAGGATATGTACAAGGCGTGGCGTGACTAGGGACCATCAATACGGCAGGCCCATAAGGAAAGCAGACTGTTCATAAACCCTAACGTCATAAAGAGTAGTAGGTTATAAGGGCAAGCCAAGCTTGTTGGCTTGTATGAAAGTAAGAGTACAGCCACTATGTACAACGGCAAGAAAACAAAAGGGTGGGCAGTACTCCACCAGAAACAAAATCTGCCTGATTGAAAGATCCTCATGGAGAATGAGGAACTTTATATCCTTAGACCATTTTATGAACATTGAAATATTTCAGCACTGACTTTCTAGCTATCAAAGGTCCGAGCAGACGGGGTGATTAAAGTCATACTTTCATAGGTAGGAGAAGATAAGACAGGAGTTGCATTAAAAAAACAGTTCTTTCTACCCACTTATTGCCCGTCTGTGTTATCCCCAATTTTATTAACCAGACCATGTAGGATGGTGAAATAAAACGATCTTATTGACAATTTAATGTTTTCCTTAACCGATAATAAATGAGAAAGCGTTTATGGTAGCATCAGCTCATGTTTAAAGTTTTATATCAAGCCCAATCCGATAAGACCATAATTAAGTTCAGACAGAATATTCTCTTAAAGTAATTTCATGCTCATAAAGTGTTCCGAGTAGAGAGGAAGTGATGGATGCCCGTAATTACTTAGTTACGTAAAACATCTGTGTCTGAAACATGATTAGTAACTTCTTTGATATATTTTTTTTCGTATTTTTTGTTAAATACCTTTTATGCTGTTGAAAGTGAAGGTATAAAAAATGAGCAAGGAATAAAGCCATTTCTCTTGGAGAAGTGTTTAAATGGAAATTCAAAATTATAGTGATTAATAAAAAGACTGGGTGTTGACCGCGGTATGGCCCGGTATGGCGCGGTACGTACTCGGGGGATAAAAAGTATCCCTAGTCTTGCAGACACCTTTGGGAGTCCTCCATATTGGATTTAGAATGAAGTCACTTAGCTAACCATGCATTGTCATCCAAACTAAACGTGTATGCAAAATTTCAGCTCAATCGTTTGGAGATAACTGTTTTAAAATTCAGTTGCAAGATTTGATCTAAACAAACCTACAAGCAAACATTGCAACTTAAATAAAAGCTTGTAAAAAGACAGCAACCCTAACTCTAACGACGAAGGCCATTTCATGCCAAGATTATTTTCACGACAGTAAATTAAAAAAATCTCTGGAGACTAATTAATCTCTTGCAACAGTTTATTTAAACAAAGAAACCAGGTCAAGAAAATCAAAACCACAGAAAAATAAACTATCTAGTGCAACCTTCGCAATTAACGAACGACGACGTATAACGTTTCTGACAATCGAAACGTTACATTTTTAAAGTATTCTACGTGAGACATATTTTATAATTATTCCACCTTTCCAAAAGGAATATCAGTAGTGACTAAATACTCCAACATATTGGCAGTTGCGTTTCAAATCCCAACTACACTATGAACAGGCAGTGCCCTGCGTTACTTGACCCCTCTTGCAAAATTAGGCAAAGAGACCTGTCCTGTGCACTGATTGCACCTAAATTCGGGGCCATCCTCGCCTTGAACCGGTCATAAAACCAAACTCCTGTCTGTGACCCGATCTGTGTGTGGCAGTAAACAATTGCTCACATACTCAGGTCTGTGACTAATCGTGCCGAATGAAGCCGACCATGTGCGTAGTAGCCCAAAGACTCCATACTCATCAGTCCCGTCTCCCAGGTACTAGTATACGAGTACTAACGAAGCACTCAAAGCAATAAACATACTAACGTACAATATTACGTATGAGACGATAAACTTCTGTAATGCTAATGATTCACAATGGGAAAACGTAATACATTTTATGTCAGAAAATCCGACACAAGTGGGCTGCGTCCCCAATGGGAGCATGTAAAGAAACGCCCGGTAATTAAGAATAAGATGGCGACTTGGTAACGTCTTAGAAGAAAAGTATATTAAAAAGAAACGTTTTTCAAGCGAAGCGCCGCTGATATTGAATAATTAATGCTATCGTGAAAAATTCGCGGAATTCCTTCGTTCGAGTGACGAAGATATTCGTCACAGTTTCGAAGTTGTGTGGCGGGCGTTAGTTGTGACAGGGGAAGACGGGTTGCTTGGACATCTGCCGAGGGTGCGCGCTAGTTTCCCAATCGGCCCCATCCTACTCTTCCATGTGTAAGCGATTCCGGTAATCAATTCTGGAACACTTTGTGTGGGTTACAATTTCCAGTTAAGTTTTCTTTTCCTTCGAAGGATGACTCAATTACATTATTCTAAGCACAAGTTTTGGGTCAGATTACCCTGAAAGATTCATTTTCTGAGAAGCTGCACTGAAATATGAAAGGGATGATCTCTTTATGATTTTCTGGAAGCCCTCAAGACCCTAATTATCAAAAGCCTTTGTTGTATTTTGAGTTTATGACCATTGCAAGGGGCAAATCTCTTCTTCTTGCGATTTGTTTATGTCCTATATAGTACATATCTAGGGACACTGGATACTCCAGCAACAGAGCCATGGTTCTGGTCAGAAGCGCTTTATTCACATTGATTCAATCAAGTTCTTATTCCACTTGATCTGATTAGCACTGGACTTGTATATACAGTACAAATAAAACAATTAATGAAGCAACGCTACAGTACCTACCTATACCGTCACTGCATGTTTACATCGGCGCGATAGCCGGACACGTGCGCACGCGCAGGTTATGCAATGTCACCGGCGCGGTCGCGAGAGTCACTGATTCATTGATCGTGGAACATTGATCGATCGCGGCATTTTTATGTTAAGTTATGTAAATTGTGGTAAGTGAAGAAAGTTTTTCTTTTGAATGTTTCCAAAGCCATTTTTAACGGTTTCAAAGGTAAAGGTTTCAACAGGCCTAACAAATAAGTAGGTAATGATTTAAGTCCCTGTTGGAAAATTTTAAAACTTGGTAACGAAAATGGTACTGTCCCGATATCCTCGACAATATGTAGGTGGAAGATGGATTGCACATCAAATTGAATATGAAGAAACACGAACAGGTTATGTTGTAAAAGAATACTATTGAAATCATGAACGTGAGCTAGTTTTACCTAGCTCAAAAACACGTAATTTTTAAACATACTTTATCTATTTGCAAAACAAACGTGTAAAATAGAAACAGGAAAAAAACTACTAGGTAATAGAGAAACAAATAAGTTCTTGGTAAGAAATTCTATGAACACATAAAATTGGGAAACTGAAAACTTCCTTAAGAGAAACGCTTAAATCTGATCTTGAAGTGAATAGCAAATAAATAAATTGGTCAATTACGGTGTTTTTCTAGTAACGTAAATATTTTGTTCTAGAATAATTTATTTATCTATAGATTTGAAGAATGCTGTTACAGAACAAAATTAAAACGTAGCAAGCAAAACGAGATTGACGAAAATACTAATTTGCAAAGCTTCTTCCGTACAGAATGTTGAGTAAATATTTATGCGTGTACATGTACATAAAAATGAGGAGTTTGTGGCTAAATAATAACAGCCGCTCGGGTCGATCGTCAGGTTAAGCCGCGTTTGCCTGGGTTGGTCCGTGGATGGGTGACCAGCCATTATATACTGGAAGCCGACCCTAACATGGTTGGGAAAAGGCTAGGTAGATGACGATGATTGTAAATATAAATGAGTATTTAAAACCTATAAATGACTAAACTTTTGTTTTAAACGTTACGTAATAACGGAAATAAAACGGGTTCAGTCCTGACTGGTGAAACTCTGACGAACTTTCTTTGATTCGATTTTAAACTGAGAGTTTCGGTTCGGACGGAAACATTTATCACCAAAGTAATGAATACAACATTAATTATTCCGCAGGTGCTTAAATCGATGCAAGTAAACAAAATTACGGTTACCAGATGTTGGAACTAAACCTCAATTTAATCAATAAACATTTAAACTTCGCGAGAAACCGTCAACTTATCGCAATTCGCGATAAAACCGTAAAATATTATGTTTTATGATTTTAAACATTTAGGTTTATTGATTACGTGTAGGGTAAAAGCCGGATAGTTGCCCCACTTTTCGAAAAAGCTTTATTTTTTTTAAATATGAACTCGTAGAAAAAAAATCAGTATGTATCTCACAACGTAGGGCTTTTATCTTCTATAAAAGTCTATTTTTGTATACATAATTAACAATGGTTTTGAATAAATACTGTTTTATTTCATCTCTCAAAAGAGGGATAGTTGCCTACTATGGCGGATAGTAGCCTAGCGTGGAAAATGCTTCGGCGGATACTTGCCTCGTGCGGGGATAGTAACCTCGGTATGATTTTTATTTTGTATAGAAAGAAATTTATATCAATTTAAGTAATCTTTATTATTTATTTAACAACAACAGTAATTGTTTCTCCTTTTTCACCGGAAGTAACTGATTTAACTGCTTTAGCACCTTTCTTAGCTAATACTTCACCAATTTTATTATTGAGTTGCACACCGGTTTCATCCATGTTAAATATTCTATCTGGCTTATCCAGCAAATTATTCTCAGTTAAGATAGTTGTTAAGAGTTTGAAAAAATTTGCAACTTCTGTTTTGTTGAGACCCTTCGCTCTTTCAATTGATAAACCCTCAGCTTGTCTCAAAGCTATTTGAGGATTTCTTTGCGAGGCATTTTACTTATCTAGAATAAATATGTAAAACTGAAGTAGATATTTATTTAATTTCCAACAAGTTAAGAGTCAAAGTAAATTCGAAAAAACAACAAAAAAATAAAATCCGTCTTTGCTTGTTAAGAAATTTTTAGTCACTCTTGGGGCAACTATCCGCGACAGTATGTAGGGCGACTATCCTTTTTGATACGGATACTTGCCCTTTTTATTTGCGAAATAAATAAAAATTATTTAGCAATAAAACATAATAAACAGTGTCATTTAATCTCTATTGCATCCAAAGAAAAAAAAAGTTGACTGAAACCACGTTCAGTAATAAAAATATTCAATAGAAATTATTTACCAATATAATTATAACGTCCGTCAAAGTTTCGCCGCGCAAGATTTTTACTCTCACGGACAAAACACGTGCGTATATTCCGATGGCTTACGCAGCACTGAGACCTGCGGGGTGGTCACTACTTATTGTAGTAAAGCACCAACACAACTTATAATCTTAACATAGTTTATTAAAAACCGGGGCATGTATCCGTCCGAGGCAACTATCCGGCTTTTACCCTAAACCATATGAAACGGTTAAGCTTCCTAATTAGCGTTACGACTTGTGTGACACATTTTTCGTTATGTAAAATATTATGGCTCCATCAAAATAATGTAATACACGCGACATGACATAAAAGTGTCGGGCACACCACATATTTTATGGAGTTCAAAAATATTGCTTCAACGTCCTTTTTTCAGTCCTAAATCGGATATTTTTACACAAACATTTGTGCACTTAGCCGCATATTAACATAATCTCAAGTTTCCAAATAAACGCTTGGCAGATAAAACGCGCCTTTTCTTATTTTTACAACATCTTTTGACATGAATCAGCGGACAAATAAACAATAAACTTAATTCCAAGGAAACGTGCAGGTTGCTGCACCTCGCCTGCAAAAACTCCAAATTATGTTTACGCCTCTCCAATTTCGGTCGGGGGATAATCAAAGTTTCAATAAAAATACGCATTACCAAGTTCACTTGTCGCAAATGGTTAAATCCGTCGACCGTTTTCGATTGAATTGCGGTATTAACTTGTCGAAGTTTTAAGGCTGTGTTCAAAGATATCGTTGGCTTTCGAAGAATAAAGTGTCGTTTTTTTTTTTAATTTTTGTTCCAGCTACTGAGCCGTTAGCCAATAAAATGGTGACAGTATGCATTTTAACGAAGAGGATGTCGCGAAAAAAAGTAAATGGTGATTGAACGAGGACGAGCCACAACGAGCACGCACCGGTGGATCTCAGGACTTCGCCGCAGCTGATGCCAACTGAATCACTTTTTCTCTGGGTTGCCAACAAAATTAATGGACCATCTTAATGTTCCAGGCAATGCCGAAATCTGTGTTTTCACATAAACTTTTTTTTTGCATTTCATTGTCCAACATGTAATCGAGGATGCAGTAATAGTTAAAAGTTTTCTTTCGAGGTTCAGATGTATACTAATTTATATTTCAATAAGGAAATCGTAAAATATATAATAGCAAACAGCATGTACGCCACTGCGCAAAATAATAAATGAAAATTGAACCATTTGAACGGGTTATTAGTGGTTGAAATCTTCCGTGAGCGAAAACACACCGTTGACTGAACAACAAAGTATTTTATTAACAATTTATCTCCAAAGAGAATTTATTACGACATTTCCACAAAATAGCTGAATTATTTAGTGTGAGGCCTTGACATGGTCGTGGGACCCAGTATACACATGTCTGGCCATCGTAACACTGTTATGAGAGTCGGGGCAATAAACTATATACTGGATCAAATTAAACAACGAAATGAGGCAACGAGATTCTATGTTTCTTTTAGAAAATGAAGACTACTTTTTTCTATAACATAAAACATATGGATCTGTTCAAGTGGAATTGGAGTAACTGTTAACTTCAACAGAGATCTGAAAGACAAAGGCAAGTTCCCACTTCTAATGAATAAAAATATTTGAGAAAAGAATAAAGACAATATTTTTAATAAAATGACGTAATCTTCTATCCCATGAAGGCGAGCCAACGAACGTCTGACTAATCTTACTGTCTTAGCTAATCTTACTTCATCAGATCATCTATTTTCCTCATGAGACGATTACACAGAAAAGATTACCTGATTCACGTTTTTTCTAACACATCCGAATCGGAACAGTAATATAAACAAAAAGGTAGTAACGAGAATTGAGGCTCAACACCTTTCAAACACATCATACTTATGTTAAGAAAAAAAAAAGAAGAATTTTAAAAGTTTTCTTCAAAATTCGAATTCGAAGCTGGCTGAATTGAAATGTACTCAAAACATTTTAAATGTGTAACGGATATTGTGGTTTTGTGAATATTCGGTTAATAAGCGGTTTTCCTCCTCGGTTCATTGGAATAGGGCGCGCGTTTTAAAATGATTTCTGTGCCAGGTTTTCTTTACGATACTTTAATGTTCTCAGAAAACATTATCGGAGATTCTCAGGTGATATTCCAAGATTATAAGTATGCTTCTACGTGATTTCAGTAGCGTAATATCTAGATCTGGAAATCCCATGGGCACTATTACGAATCTGGCTTTGATAATATAGCTAGACTTGCGTTTGGTCCAAGTATTTTTAGATACGGTTTTCTGTTCAATATTATATTTAGAACGAACGCAGATTACATGTGTTGCTTGTCAATGGTTGTGGCTATTTTTAAACATACTTGAGAAACGCAGAGAAACAGATGCTGGTTATAATTAACATAAGAAAGTGTTCTATAATAACTTCTAAATGTACTTTCAACTATGCGTAATTAAAAGTTAGACTTCTTCAAGGTTTCACAATGTTTTTAAAATTAATTGTCTTAAACGTTTCTTAAGTGTTTGTCATATAGACAACTAGCGACTCGCCCCGGCTTCGCACGGGTGCAATGTAGATATTAATGTTTTGTCTACTATAATATGCATGTGTTATACATTCAAACCTTCCTTTTGAATCACTCTATCTATTTAAAACAAAAAACGCATCAAAATCCGTTGCGTAGTTTTAAAGATCTAAGCATAAGTACATAGGGACAGACAGCGGGAAGCGACTTTGTTTTATACTATGTAGTGATGATGCATAGGCTAAACCGCTGAAGATAGCTTTATGCCTAAGTATTTTGTATATACAAATAATGTAATGACAATATTATTGACATTGCTGTGCCTCGAGTCTCAGTGGGCCGTAATCCACCACGTTGACCCAGAGAGGACTGATGCCTTTGAATTTTCATCATATCCTATTTACAAGAACCAAATCTCGAAAAACAGCAACTTCATCATACAATCAAATGGGACTCCAAACTACAACCATCTCTTCAAAATGATGCACCAACACAGAGCCAAAAGTAACCCAGACTTTTCACTTGACAGAGAAAGAAATCAAAGGCCGTCGGTTGCTACTGGTTGAATCTGGTTGCTATTAACCACGCTAATTGGCAGCGTGAAGAGAGCGTGACAGTGGCGACGAAAGTCTCGCTCTAACTATGGGTCTGGGTGCTGATCATATGTTCCTGGTAATGCGGGAATTATAGCATTTTAGCTTTGGAAAGTCGTACTTTAATTGAAGATTTTTCAAGCCGTTTTCATAAATTTGGCTTGGCCAAAAGCGTTTTGTCTTTGACAACGTAAGTTGTCCAAAAAGTTATGCTATTTTCAGGGTATGTTTTTAGTTTAAATCAGTGTCCTGATGGCGAAGCGATGCAGTAAGTAATCAGCAGAAAGAATAAAATATTATTTTCAATGTCAAGGCAAGACAATGCCGTTCGAAGTACAAACAAAACATAACAAAGCGGAAGTAGACATCGGAACAATAGCTATCGATTTCCTATTGCAATAAATCGTATCGTTATAAAAAAAATGACAATGACTTCTACCCATTACGCTATTACACGTAATACATAACAAAGTTCAAGGGAAATCTTTGTGTTTATACTGAAATATTACTATAAACAAGGGAAGCGAATATACCTTGTGTTTTTTGTTTATGAATTTAGGCCAACACTTGCTCAAACATTTGTCCAATGTTTGGTCCAACGCAAATCGTCAACTAAGCAAAATGGGGCGACACGGACAATGAAGTGCCAAAGCTCCAGAATCCAACATTTCACTGAATTTTATCTATAGATGGATAGTAAATGGAGCAGAAACAATATTCCGGGAATATCAATATTAATGACTGTTTTCTGGTCGTTAAAATTTCGGTAACAAGTGGGCCAGTACTGATGACCTAGTGAGACACCAACGCGGACCACCATGCTTTCATGGAAACGCGGTAGTGGGAGACATGGAGATATAAAAGTAACTGTCAAACATATTACGAATATGGCACATAATGACGTCCCAAATCCTACTTAGGATTCATGGAAAAAGTTTCATTAATCCTACTTTTGAGTCAGTCCAAGTGAATTAAGAACTCAAATCAAACAAGCGCTAAGAAACTTCACTTTCTAATGTAATTTAACACTAATATTTAACCACTACGCTGACAAGAAGGCGTTAATTTGCTAAAGAAATACAATGCAAAACCGCTACCGA
This sequence comes from Standfussiana lucernea, assembly GCA_964057025.1. Classification (NCBI taxonomy): domain Eukaryota; kingdom Metazoa; phylum Arthropoda; class Insecta; order Lepidoptera; family Noctuidae; genus Standfussiana; species Standfussiana lucernea. The sequence goes on from OZ059809.1 coordinate 6,632,707, forward strand.
GATTTTTGTTTGAAGTAATGTGACTCACTTTCAAACGAAAAGTAAACAAACGCCGTGAATAAGCTTATTAATTAACCGACAGGAAAACTTTAAACAAGACAGTCTATCTTATTGAGTGACTATTTACCTTCTTGCTATTTGGACCATACTTTTTAGCCTAAAACCTTTCCATTTTCGACCTGACTTTTCACCCTAAATACACTCACAGCTTTTTCGGGAAAGCAAGAATAAAGAAAGTATAATCATTCTAGTAAGCGCCAGATAAACGTGCACTAACGGTCATTGACCCACATACACTTATCGACATACTTAATTTATTATAATAATGACATAAAGCTGTCCTGAATCGACATCTATCGTGATCCTTTCCTTTTTTTGTAGTAATAAAAAACGATTCATAATTTATTGTCCGCGTACCTACGCAGAGAAATTAAGGATAGGGCAATGAACTTTATTCCACGTTTATCTGGCGCTTACTATAATTCAGTCTCAATTAAGGGGTAACATAGGAACTACAAAAAACCACGATACGCTTACAAGCTTTTTCTTTGTCTGCGTTCGTACGAACACGCTTTTGGTAAATGATACCATAGAGTTGGACACTTTAAAGGATGATAGTACGACTTTCCACTGTGGGTCATAATAAATAACATGAATACTCTATATTTCTATAGAACAAACTGAGAGTAAATATAGAGTAAATGATAGCGTGTCAGTTGACAGAGGAGTATGGAAGGAAAAAAAACGTGTTGCGCCGACCCCTAGTAACATACAAGGGCAGGAAGATTATATTATGTTGTATATTTCTATTACAACAGAGGACCTTTACAAGTAGCAACCGCTTTTAAAGCGCTTTTCGTTTCTACAACGTCTTTCAAAAGGATTGTTATTTTTGACTTTTCCACCAGCATTTGCAGCAGTCTAGTCCCTCAGGACCATCAAACCATCACCCAAAACGAATGACTTCTCTTCTTCCGAAAAAGAAATGTCAATATATTTGGCGAGTTGCCGGCTCCGTTCGCAGCATTGGACTGAAGTGGGTCAATACATTATTTATAACCGGCACGTCAGCATGCAACGCCAACAATGACACGCCGTTGCTGTAACGTGTTACGTGTCGTGTTGCAACACGGACTCGGTTTTTGGGATGAGGAATGTTCCCGTTAGGAATGGTAGTTTATGGAACACTAAAATCATTGAATTAAGTGTTGTTGGGACTATCAGAGATTCCGTTTGCTGTTATGATTATTGTTACAGTCGAAAGTCTAGAATTAATATCGTTATTGCTATTTTAAGAAGGCAGCAATAGTTCTTTTGTTAGAAGCTATCCCTGTGAAAGACGAGATGGTTAAATTGAAAAGCAAAATTAAACGGCTAGCTTGAGAAGTAAAGGTCATCTTTCTCAACGGTCTTGGCTATGAATTTTCTTTTAAAGTGAACACAATATGCAACTTTATCTTAAGCTGGAACAAAAATCTTCCTCCTAACGTTATTCCGGCTGAAAGACCTGTTGCCAGCTTTCTAGCTGTCTTTTTTAAAAAAAAAGAATATTTCAAAGGAAAATCTTGTGCAGTTTAATATGACTGACACAGAAATGTTTCAGAGTTTTGCAACTTCAAGGTTAAAACAACGGTTGTTTTCATTTTAAAATCTTCAAAAGAACGGACATAGAAACTTATTATATTATATCTAGCCCGTAATGTCCCACTGCTGGGCAAAGGCCTCCCTCCATTTCTTCCAACGGTCACGATTTTATGCTGCCTACTTCCAATTCTCAAGGAAGACATCCAGTTCGTCCCGCCATCTCCATCGTGGTCTGCCGCGACCCCGTGTCAGTGTAGATGCTTAAAAAACCATTATTATTACGCTACGACTTGTTGTTCTGGTCAGCCTCACTTTACACAAAGTGCGGTAAAAACAGTTTAGAATAACCAATTACTGGGATTAAGGATGATTAAAACACAATCTGCGGGTAGATACAACTGTAAACAAAGTCAATACACTCATCAAAACATGAAAAAACCTTGCAATTACGTAAGTAGCCATATTGGATGTATTCCAACGGAACAAAGACTGGCTTTATTAAACGTAAATCATTCTTTGTGAAGAGCTAATTACCGTAGATGCATCCTCTGTGGCAGGTTTAGATTAGATCATACAGTCGTAAAACTCGAAAATTACGAAAATATATCGAAAATTCGGAACGTATAACCCGAAACCCTGAAGGTTTCGTTACGTAATCCAGCGCCTGGTGGTTAAAAGTGAGAATAAAAACTTGGAATCAGGCCGAGGTTGCGTTGCGTTCGATTTGCTATGCGAATTATAACGGATTGGATCGATTTAATTGACGTATGACGTACCTATGCTGATCAAGACCGATTGCCTATTCCTCAGTGAAAGTTTGTACGAGTAATTTTAGAATCATAACAAAAAAATGTTATAAAAATAATTACTTGGATTTTGTAGGCCGATTTTCCTTTGAGAATAACCACTAAATAATTTGTTAGAAAGTTATAAGAATCAGACATAATTTGCTTTCGACCTAGAACTACCTGCCTGGAACAGTCTGCGATGTAACAGTAGATTATACACCAAGGGGATTTATCCTCTTGGTCAAATTATATGTCATGCAAAACTAAAGTAAAGCAAGTCATTAATGCCCTAGGCTCTAGCCGGGCAGTAATATTGTACTGAATTTCATTACTGCCCGCTGGGCAATAATGTGATTTGAATTTGTAACCTTAAAAAACAAATTGCATGAAAACTAATACCAAAGAGTTTTCGCTGCGCAGGTTTTAGCTGCCGTCGATGAACAAAATAATTAAATTACGCAATTTAATATTAATATTATGTGATATAATAAGAGACAATAATGTAAATAAATTAAACAAAAATAGTTACAACATTAAAAACAATTGTTTTTTGGAAATGCTCAAGTCCAAAATGATTATATAAGTAATTGACTCGCCCTAATTTTTTCAATCTGTAGCGGTAATGGCGGCAAGTCATCATAACAGCTGATCGAAGGCTGTGGTGCACTTCCCAGGATTGCTAGATCGAGTTTTTGAATTTTCCGCATATTCAATCTATGCAATTTTTCCCCATTTTATTTTTCAAACAGGAAATGAAACAGAGATATAAAACTATTTTCATTCACAAAAAGTACCACTTAGTATCCAATTTTGTTTCTGAGTATGTATTTCCTGATCCCGTTCACGCACGACACCCTGCAATCGGCTTATTAAACACAATTTATTGTTACAAATTAGTAATTTTGCTATAAAATGACTCATGAATTCATAAATTTTACCTTATTTTTTAGTGTTGTAACTTTCTCCAAGGAATTAATGTTCCCAAATTTTCCCCTAGAACGATTTGCTTCCCTTAAAAAGGGAAATATGTCTTTAATCTCCCAACACTGGCGCACCGCCGCGGTAGAAAATTGGTGCGCAACGCCATATTTCGAAAATCGAATTGTTTTTTATTTCCTCGCAGTAGGTATGAAAAGTAGCTAGCTTAAATCCCTCATTTCTCTCAGGATTCTAGTCTGAACTCCCTCGCTTCGTTCAGGTGTTAACTCAAAGCTCCCTCGCTCCGCTCGGGAGCCCTAGGATGCCTCGTTGCATTCGGGATTCAAAATAGTGCCCCTGACGTAAGACACTGCTTTATTCCTTTGGTGCATAATCTACTAATAAAACAGGTGATATGAAATCACGTTTATTGTTATAGCTATTTGAAACTTCGTCGCCATGAATAGTTAATGAAATAACAGAATTTACAGCAGTTATGGCTGCAATCCCGCTTGCGTAAAAAGTTTTTAATTCTCTCGCATGAAAGTTGCTCTACATGTGACTGCTAGAACCTAGAACACACTTTGTACTAAATCCAAATAGTAAAACCGTTACGGAAGTGCCTTAGATAGCTCTTTGCCTAGAATAATTTAGGCAAAGAGCTGTCTAAGGCACTTCTACCTCATAACTCTCATATTTATATCTTTACCTTAAGACTTTCTTTTGACATCAAAAAATATTAATCAGGATAGCCGGCAGCATTTCACTTTATCACTGAAGATAGTGATTGACCAAATCTTTCCACTGATTTCTATAGCTAAGCTTTATTAATTATGGCTTTTATTGATTATGGCAGTTATATACGTATAATAACATCATGTATTTGGGGTCGGCGCAGCATGTCGTCTTCTCTATTACTCGTCATCTCAGCAGTCACGTCCTTTCTAGCATAATATTAAAATAACCAAAACACACCGGCAGACCTGTACAGTCCGTCAAGTGCACACTTAACTAACTATTTACGGCCTCCGGTTTACGGCATAAGGTTTCAGATGTAAATGTCTGACGTCAATGTGCGCAGGAGTGCGCAAACTAAAACCGAACCGCATAATGGCCGCCGATACACTCGTAAAGCAGGCTGTAAACTGTAAATGTAAAAAGGTCGCATACTTTGCTCTTGTTGGGAGTTTCATGTTTTACTTGATATACGTAAAGCCTGTTTTGTGATGTTTCCTGTTCGTGTAAAAGATTTGTATAAAAAATGCAATATCAGTTAAACAACTGGCAGCTTTTTACTGAATGAAAAAAATATATCCTATGTTGTAATCACAACATGGACCAATCCCGTAATGAAAAAACCTACCTTATACGGAACACCAACGCTAAAACAGTTACCACATATTCTATATATGATTCTGAACCTAGAGGAGGTTTACTTAGAAATTTTTCGTCGGTTATCAAAAAAAAATAAGCTGTTCAGTACATTTTGACAGTGTAGGTATTGCAGTTTTGTAGGAAACAGCCGTTTCTTTTGTTACTGAATTCGTGGTAACCGTTTTAGCTTCTGTTTGGCTTCCACTCTGTATATTTACAGAATATTTAACAACAAATACTGGCTATGAATAATCCTCCCCACTGGTAAATCATCCATGGTAAAATGAAAAATAAATGAAATTAGCTTTCTGCTAAAATATTTTCCCGCTGAAATTCCCAACGGACAACAGCCCTAGAGAGTTTACATTTAGGAGGAAAATCCCTGTATATCTATTTAATAATTAGCTCGGTGCTGAAATTAGCTGTGCGGTAATTTCATTTAAAAATTCCTCCTGCCCGTTTTGCCTACCCTGAACCCAGATTTCATATTTTATAAGGCTTTTATTTTTCTCATAATGTTTATTGGACGGCTCTCCGTTTTTGTAAGGTATTTCATTATTCTTTGCTTTTTTGTAATGTATTAAAATAGTTTCTTCGAGTCCTGTTTTCGTTTGATGTTTATCGTATTGCAATATTGTTAATTCATTTAAGCGGTAAGGTGTCCATTTTTAAGAAAAGGTTCGCTCAGCAGCACTCACTCATCGCGTTTCTCAAACATTATGTTCAAGTGAATTGATAGTTCCTTTCCAAGATCTGAGACATATCTCAGAAGATGAAGAATATATCCTGTTTCGTTTATTTTTAAATTTACAAAAGGCTTTTATGATCTTTGTGCCATGAAACACTATGGCGAAACGGTTCATTGGGACTAACAAAACGGAACATGTAAAAAACTAAAGTAAACAGAAAATCACTTTATTTTCGCGCCAAAAAGTTCAAAGGATTCGAATTTGGAACATAAATTTTATTCCGTTTAAAGCCAGGTTTCGCCTAAACAAAATAAAAAAGTTGTGTTTGCGGTTTGTAGCCGCAGTTCAGTGTTGTTCGGTCCAAAAGTTACGAAACTAAATGAATATTTGTAGAAATTAGATTTATTTGTTTACGCTGTGCTAACGGGTTCTTAAATTGGTTTCATGTTAATATTTATAACAGTTAACTGGTAGGTATGTCTTACATTTAGCAAATAGACTTTTAACTGATATTCTAATAACCTGTGTGTATTAAAGTCTGTAGTGAGGTCTCCATTACGTGTGCTCGTAAAACCGAAATAACTTTAGAGCTATTAGGAGAGTTTAATGTACCTTTGTAATGTACTGGACACTTAACAAAGCTTGTTCTAAATATGCACAGCATAAAGCCATTCTGAGAACTGTACCTATATTGAAAGTGACATAGAAAAAAGAGAATATAAGGATGCATCCTAATAGCAACAGACGGTTTTAGACGGGCTTCCCCGAACTATATTACTTGCACCTCAAAATACGAAGGCGTGACTACGTGTTAAGTGGAAGACACTAACGAAGCGTCTTCCTGAAACCCGCCCTCTTTCCCACTCCCGTCCTATAAATATGACGCTGAAACGTTTTCGCTTCAGTCGTTCAGGAAAGCTCGAGGTGCGCACTGTGCCAAAACAAAGCATTCCCTAGTGACAACGTGATACGGGACGCGTAACACGACAACAAATATCTAACTGCAGAACTTTTTTGTATTGTTTTTCGGAAAATAAGTTTTTCTAAGTGACTTTTTTTGGATTGTTCAGTGAAAACTTAATAGTGAAAATGTTGGACAAAACCATCATCGGTGGTAGTTGGGAAAGCGTGGTAAGTTTCACTTAAAACTACAACTAAATTAACTTAAACTATAGAAACGTTAGGATTAGCTCAGATATCTCTATCTCCTGAGCAATAAGCCCGCTATTCGGATTACGGAATAGAGCTTACACAGCGGTGGTCAACTATTACGCAAAGTGCATGGCCACTTAAATGCGCTTAAAAGGCAACTGACTTGTCTATGCTCGCTGTCATTGAACTGCGGCGCGTGCGTGTCCGCTGTTTGAATATGGAATTACGTTCTTTTTGTGGTAAAGCTCTTGACATTACCGCCTGAGGCCAATCTCGTGGCTACTAACATTCAAAGCCGAGCATTATATTAATCATTGCCCAAAATCGATCTGATCGAAGCATTTCAGATTAATCATAAAGATTACTTCCATCAAAAGATTTTTTACGGTTCAGAAAAGGTTATCGGGTTTTAAATAAAGTGACTATGATAAACTTTGCCTTTTCAATTTATTAAAAGTTTTTATTACTTTCTTTCTTTAATTTGAGCTTTTCAAGTAGCTATTCGCTATAATAATAAATATAACGGTTAATATTAAATAAAGATTCGAATATTGCCAGTGGTGTAATTAATTACAGTTGAAAACTGACTCCCTGATGTTGCTAATGGGCAGTTCCTGCTTGCAACGCTCAAAAACGGAAACGAAGCGCCCGGGAAAAACAATTACTCTTTGTCTATGAAAAACTCTCATGCCAGTGCTTTAGAAATTGAACTGTCATTAAAAACAAATTGTTATTTCTGTACTATCAGATAGCGAGTGAATTATTAAATTGGGAAGCGTAAAGCTGTCATTGTGAGCAATAATAACGGATATTAGAAAGTGATAGCTTGTCAAACAAACAATGAGCTGTCAAAACCGCTGTCAAAATTTATTCGGACCGATTGTTGTCGATATTTTTAATTCTTGGACCGGTCTTAGCAAATTTCGTTGGGATACTTTCACCGGAGTTAAAGGTATCCGAACTGGATAGACTGCTTAGAGATTTTCGTGTTGTTGTAACAATTTAATAGCTGTCATTCGTCGCCCGCCATTCCGGTTTACGGTTTCGAAAGTTGAGAGCTGCAGCGATCTCTGATTATCACAAATGACAATTTTAAACTGAGAACCATTAAAAAATGTGCTGCATATATCACTGCCGTTAGATTTTAATAATGCAAAGTCGGCCATGTAAAAATATGGCGTTTGTCAACATTTAAGAGGGTAAATATTTGTTTTAGAGTATGTTCGCCGCTTAAATTAAATTTGAAATAAATATAAGATATTTGTCAATGTCAAAGATCTACGCCTGCAGTTTGCTACTTTAAACACGAAATAATTAATCAAAATTTCGTGATTTCCTAATAGAAAATCCTCTTACGATTTGTTTAATTTATCATACCAATAACTTGGTAAGATTACCATTTACGAGTATGTAGGCTGTGAACTTTTCATAACTGTAACTTTATGTCAATAAACTTCGGGTCATTATCATTAAATATACTGACGAAATTTGATGGTGCAATATGTAGAAAAAACTTGTTACTCATCGGAAAAATCATAGTGACAAAAAAATGCGCGTGGGCAAGGTACAGTTAGTCAGTGTACAATCATGGCTACGTCATTTTCTAATAATAATCTGTCTCATCAATTAATGATCTTTATCGGTTCTTAACCCGTGACGACACACACACACACACATTCATTCTAATTAGACAATTCACTTAGCATTAATTGTTTTTTCCACTGTTAACATAATGGGCCATTGATTCAAAGTCTGAATAGAAAAAAGAGTTTATGCGATTTAAAAAAAGAAAATAGTGACAGCATGAATCAATCAAAAAAAAAAATCGCGCCGAAAATAAATCCATAACCAATCTAGATAGAGTTCCAAATTTAAAATCTCAATTGCACTTCGACTTTTCGATCTAATTGTGTGCTAAAGAGCACGTATGCGCGTTTCTAACCAGTGCCTAAGAATAGCGGCCTATACTTGAACTGGCCCCAAAAATAGATGCCGTTTGCCTAATGTCGTATATGAATAGCAGAACCGCCAGATTTCGCAGAGTCGATCGCGTAAATTACACATGCTGTACTGTTTACGTTTCGCAAACTTATGTTAAATATATCTTGCAGTTACTGACGAAATGTAAACATTGAAAAAAATATACGTTTGGGTTTTTATTTAGTGTAAAATGGCTGAAGACAAGCCGAATTTGCTTTCTTCGTTGTGGTGATTCTTTAGCAATGAGGGCGATTCTAGATATAGAAAACAGACTGTGTGAAATCAACCCTAAATCGATTACGGAAAAGTAATAAAATAATTTTCAATACTGGGTACCAACAAAAAAAATAACAGTAAGTGAAAAATAAGTTATAAGTCAAGCCCAAAGTATTAAGTCTAGTCCAAACATTACATCGCATAAATTCAAGAGGATATAAGAGAGTACGTAGCTGTAAATTCGAAGAAAAAAAAAAACGATGTGTGTCGAGTTTTTTGCACGAAGTTTGCACATACGAGTTAACGGTACCAAAATAAACTGGGTACACTGCACATGGGAAACGAAATTAAACCGTAAGATCAGTTAAACAGAGGCTATTTTCAATTTAAAGTATTGACGTTGGAATTAATCACAGTATCGTACTTGATTTCTAATCTTGTTTTTCAATCAAAATACATGCTTTAAGTCATTAATTGGTTAACTAAGTTATTAAAGCGTAATGGGCCGTTTTGTAAAATCAGTTAACTTGCATAATCGCAATTAATATGGATTGATATTGATTAACCATTGATAACTACTTTACTTTCTAATTTAATTATTGGTGTAATCGGCGTAATTTTATGTAGTGGGATAATTCTCTTCGGAAACCTGTTCTGGCAAAGTCTCTCGCTAAACGAAAACACAATTTTCGAAGGTCGATACTTCCGTAGACCTCAATTTATCAAAAGTGCAATAACAAACGCGTAATCGTACGTAATAAACACGTTGCAACAGTACAATAATAGACATTGCATTGAACATTCTGATGCGTTCTCTAAAATAACCTGTGACAAAATTAACAGCACCATTTAGTAACGTTATCACCTTCACAACTATAATAAGTTCCACAAATAACACGGAGTATGCACGTCGGGACAGAAATACTATACACATTTTAACGTGGTATTACAAAACGGGTGCACGAAATAGGACACGCGGAGCCAGCGAAAGAGTAGCGTGGATACGTCACAAGCACTCACCCAGCGACGACGCTTGTCTCCGTGATGGACAGTAAAAAATTACCTGAAAACGAAAAAGTACAAGGTTAGACGAAATAAAACACGAAAAACAAGAGTCTGTAGCCTAGATCCGAGGCTTAATTTCAGTTTTAATTAGACCGTGTTAACTAACCCTGCTAATAGGACAACTATTTAAAAATGACCCATTTTACGTTGCGACCTAAATTCGCAACAGTGCACTGTTTTTTTTCACAACCCATTAAAAAAATGTTACTCAACACGAGCTGTCAAAATATAAAGTAGCGAGTATTTGTCGTGTCAGTACCAATGGACATTGAAACATGAAATTTCTCTTGCCTGTAACAGTTTATTACAAAAAAAAAACATTGTCTATTCGATAGTAGAACTCAAAAGTTACAAAAACAACGATTAAGTGGAATTGTATAATTTTGTAAACCAGTTGCATGTTTGACATTTAAAAATGTATCGCCCCAAATTTTTTGACCAAAACGTTTAGCATGTTATATCATCCCACGTAACTTAGCATAAATAATGATTATTTTATTTAAGAAACACGCACTATATAATCGTTAAATCCAGTTTTGTTTTCAACGAGATCAGTGCAGTCAGGTCCATAGCAATCCAATGTTTCGTATACACCATGTTCTAATGAACTCCAATAATAAACCGTCTATTTCTGCGTGACCCATTATTTGACCAGTCAACCAGTGGCCGACTACGTCATACCCTGAGATTCCAAGAAAACCATAAAAATATTACATAATAATAAGGTTAAATTAAACCTCGCGTAACAAAACGCCGGGAATATAACCTCAAGAGAGTTGTGTAAGCGGACCGTTAACGTGAAAGCTTTTAATACTTCAAACGACACATTAGCAAAGCGTTTTCCGAAGGACATCTTCATAAACATATTTTTTATCGTCCGACCTTTTCCCGACCTTAGTTAATTTTTCATGTGATGTCATCGTACTAAAAGCGTCTTTTGTTATTAAAATTTGAATCGAGATGAGCGACCTCTACTTGATTAATATTGAGCACAGCACATTTTTATTGAGCTTCCTAGACACTTCACGGTTGCAGTTAAAAATTGGTAGTACGGACATTGCCAAGTTCCTGTAGATCGAGACACATGGCGCTCACGACAGGTGTTGTGAGACATGTGGGCACCGTACGAAGGGCTCCGATGACGAACGCGCAAAACAACATCGAAAACGACCCTATTAATAATAGAAAGGGACGGCGATACACCCCAGCCTCACTCTAACAGTCTCGTAGTTACGTTCTATTGATACTTTAAATAATCCACAAGATCATTGGCGGCCGACCCTTGTTTATGGGACAGCTGAGAGATTAACATTGATAGCGTTGTTTATGTAAGCAACAGTCACTGATCTGAGATTTATTTCTATTCCAGGTGTCGCGAGACTACGAGGAGATAGACTACAACCCGAGCCCGAGAGGGTCTCCGTTGAAGGATACGTCCAACATCCAGGCTGATGAGCCTGGCTACTGCATCAGCCGCCACAATCCTAACAAGACCTTCCGTCGTGAATCTGTCATAGCTTCGTGGAAGAGTCTGAAGAAAGAGAGGGAGCTGGCCTTGGGAAAGCGGTTCATCTATGTGGATGCCGACAGCTACCAGGATTATTATGGCAGGAACAGGGTCAAGCGCTGCAAGAGCGACAGGGTAGCTAACACTCCCAAGGTGCCGAAGAAAGTCAAGCGTACATACTCTGTGCTGTACAGGTATGACCCATCAGAAGAGAAAGTAGTTAAGGAGTACAAGTATCAGCTTCCTAAGGATGCTGAACCTTCCGACATGCCAGTGATGAAGAAATCCTACTCAGAACCTTTCTTGAGGTCGGAGTCATCACAGAAGAAGAAGGTGAAGAGATCTTTCACAACACTACTCAATATCAAGACAAAGCTCTTGAACATATTCACCTCCAAGAGTTAAATATCTTTAGGGATTTAACTTGGTTTAATTGCTCAATTCAATGCATTTTATTATGATTGGCGTATTACTTTGTTTACAAGGTTTTGACCGCCATGAATCTAGTCGAAATTTTGCCTAAAAGGTTCAATGCCAGAACCCGTCTATTTTGATATTGTATGTTAGAAAGCATAAACAAAATCGTAATGGGATAGATCAGCATATAAAAATGCTGTTTCATGTAAATACAGCTAAAGATTGGATATTTTATCAGGTCGTAACTTTTAAGCTTTATTATGTGGTTAGTTATACCATAGTATATTTTGAAGTGCCAAATGTATTCATAAACAGTAAGTTTAATTGATAATTTGTGATATTTTAGTGTGTTGTGATATTTTTTTTTTTATATTTTCTCATAGTATCTTTATTGTAAGGTTAACTTATAATAACAGATACTTGAATAACATATAATTATTACCGCTAAGAATATGTTTTGCAATAACCAAAGGAGAATTATACACTTACAAGTAATTATTTATATTAATAAGCATTAATATGAATGTAATTACTAATGTTAAGGGTTTTAATTGTCTTCTTATCAATACTTTATTTGTAATTACATAAAAAATATAACAGCAATTGTAGAACACCAATGTTTGTAAGACCAGTTTTAATGTGATTCTTTGTATTTACTTGTAAAAACAAATTGAATTACTACTTAAATATTCGTGTGATCAGCAAAATTAATTACTTTACTTAATCCTTTGTATTTTAATATACAGACGTGGTTAGTAATTTGCAATGTAATTGTATTTAAAGATACAATTTAATTCTTTATATTTAAATGTCTAAATATAACTGTAATTTATAAATGTAACGTCACAATACTTTCTTAATAATAGTATAATCAATTCATTGTATTTAACACCATAAATATAAATGTAATTGTCATTTACAACTTATAAAACTGACATAGCATGATTACTCTACAATAAATACTAATGCAATCTAATTGTATTTTACTGATTACATACAATAATCTAATTTACATTTATTAAATGGTTTCATTCCTATAACTTAAGAAGCTTTATTTAGTTAATCTCTTAGTTATTTTAAGTATAAGTTATTATGAATGAGAATAAGTTTATTATTGTTAGAATTATAAACATATCAATTAATTGTTTAGTAACTAGTTTATAGTTTAAATGATGATATGATGTAATATTTTTATGAAAGAGTTGTTGAGAAATGTGAATGTATAATTATAATTGAAAGTATTATTTAATATAATTACAATAAGTATTAATAAATATTTTATATTATGAATAAAAATGTATTTTATTTTTCTATGTATATAGAGCAATAGGAAAGGGCAAACCTTTTATATTATATATAATGTAGGGCGTAGACAGATACAAATACATAACAATGTTAGGAAAACAAAAACTTTATTAATAAAAACATAATTTCAGTAAAATCTGGATAGACCTACTTATTGTCAATTAATTTGCAATGTGATACATAATTATAAAATACATGCATCATGCATCATGTGTCTCATGCATGTCGAAGTTTAATATTTTATGCAATAGTCTACTTTTACCGTTTAATAAACTGAACATCAACTACATAGTATAAAACAAAGGCGCTTCCAAATGTCTGTCCCTATGTATGCTTAGATCTTTAAAAACTGCGCAACGGATTTCGATGCGGTTTTTTTAATAGATAGAGTGATTCAAGAGGAAGATTTATATGTATAGTACATGCATATTATAGTAGGGAAAACATTTGTATCTACATTGCACCCGTGCGAAGCCGGGGCGGGTCGCTAGTTACAAATATAGGGTTAAATGAGTATCGGAAATTAAGAACCGGTATCAATTATACTCATCATTTTCCGATACTCACGTTCAGAAAATGAATTTATTGTAGCAACCTTTTATCCAACATCGAAAAGCCATATTTATAGGGTAGATAGAGTGGTAGGTTAACTAAACAACGTTTCAGCAATGTGCCCGCATGAAACAGTTTTTATTGTGAAGAAATTAATTAAAAGCCCGATATTATGTAGTTGCTTTTGTGTTAAATATGCGGGATATGCGAATATTGTGTTACTGAAGAACTATCTGTACCAATCTATTATTAAAATCTGTGAGGTATGACAAGGGTTCTCGTTTTAATAGGATACTTTCCATATTAATATTTATAAATCAAAACATATTTTTTTGTAAACAATGTATTTATTTAAACGAATAACACAATACAACTGAAAATAATGACAACATTACAGAATAACAATTTAATTACGTAAACTATCAACAACAAACAACGATATCGAATGTCAATCTCAGATCGCAGATACAAACAAATCGTAGGTATTGTATAATTCAGTTATACATTTCTGTATACTTAAGAATTATATCATAACTTCATTGGTTCAAAATACGTCGTATTTCCCGTCTGATAGTACCAGCCTCCACCATCCACCTTTAGTTTCTGTCAACAGAACATCTACCAACTTCTCACAGAGTGGTGCTCTGTGTCGCAGCAGTGGGTTCGTTATACGCTTATTTTTATGCTACTACTGTCCAAAAAGCCACTACATTTCATCATCAGCCTACAGCAGTACACTGCTGAACATAGGCCTCTTTCTTTTTCTGAATCTCGGCATCTCTTATTCGACTACTACCAGTCACCCTGCGGAGATCGTCGCTCGACCTAGCCTGAGGGCGTCCCACCTCACGCTTGCCGATTCGCGGTCTCCACTCAAGAATTACATCTTCCCCAACGGTCATCGGTTCTAGGGTTAATATGGCCGGCCCGTCGACTACATCTACAGTTCTCAAAGCCACTTTTATTCTACTAAAACAATACTGTATACGTATTTCATTCGCCCATAATCCTGAAATCCAATTTGATATCCATAAAAATTAGCATTGAGGTCTAAATTGGAGGGTGTAAATGCGAATTTAGTAGCGATGTAGGTCGATGGGGGGTGGGCTAAGCGTTTTCCGAATTAGACCTAATGTTAATATAGGCTGTGGTTTGCCGATTACCTAGTAACGAATGTGATACATTATTTATTTGGTGCTTTGTATATATGGGGCTATTTATTAACGCTGATTTTGGCGTAGAGATTAATGCTGTTTTTCTGTTCGGGTCACTGTTATGGTAGACCGCATGATACATAAATCCCAGAATGTTGCAACAGTGGTGCTAGGCGCACGTGTAGGTAAAACTAGACATAGCATGCGCACTCTGTACATTTTATAAACCTAGTGTATTAAATGTTGTGGTACCTATGGTATGGCTGGTGTGGGTCTAAATTATTTTTTACAATGCATTCTTGCTACAGGTTTTTCAAACATTTTACATAAACGCATTGTAAAATAAAAGACGAGGTTATTAATTTATAATTACATATTAATTATCACGTCAGCCAGTACGGAGGGGTTTATGTTAATAATGCTGTTCCCTCGCTAGAGCATTGCAATCAATTGAATCAACAAACATCGATTATTATAACCGACTCGATAAGCCGGCAATATCGCAGGTAATCACATCCTTATTAGGCGATTAATATTGATTGCTTATTAGTAAACAGACACCTTTACAACTACGACGTTGGAAGGAAATCTGTTACTTTTTAATGCAATGTTTCATCTGTTTCTAGGCAGAATTTTTATGTTATTTTTAACCGACTTCTAAATAAGGAGGTGTGTCATTATTTTGTTTTTAATTTTGCGGTTGTAAAGTAACCAGTTGATGTAGGCAACTTATTACATTGTAATAACGAACAATTTTAGATAGATTGGACATACTCGTATTTGTCGGTATTCCTGTTAGAAAAGGTATAATTATTACTACCTCTGCAATCTAGATATGAAACAAATAACAAATCAACATACGTTTCTTTACCATAGAGTTGAGCTACACGATAACTGACAAATGCTTGCACTGGCTGGACAGGTCCACTCAAATCTGTGTGGTTCTTTCTTCAAAAGACCATCCCAGACACTCATCTGCATAGTCCTCATGTGAGTTTATCAAGATTATGTCTGGACCTTAAAAGAGACAGTGACCTCTGAGTTTGTTTCGGCTGTTTCTTCTCAGAGTAGTCAGATACGAAACACCGGCCTCATCTAGTTTTAAAAAAGAAGACGAGTAAAAGTGTTTGTAAAAACCTATTTGCAAAATAAACATCATTTATCATTTATCATACGCTACAATTTTCTTGTGCCGCAATCCCGAAGATAAACAAAATCACCTTTTGCATTAAATTCAGCACACAAGCCAATTTATAATTTTAACTAAGTATCTCCATTTAAAAACACAAAAAAAAACTTGGCAATTTTTTTTTTTCGAAATCAATTCGGATAGGTACCTCTAATCCAAAACCATCTGACCTACAAACGCAAGCAAGAAAATCAAAATTCAAAAAACCCGATTCCGATTCGGTCAGGTGCAAACTGGTGCCTGGCGCTACCCGTGGGAACCCTGGCCCATTCCCGCTGTTGGGAAATTTGAATAAACAATGAGACACGTCGGTATCTACTCGGGCTACGATGCCACGCTACGATTCACAGAGTAGGTAGGGAGGTAGGTAAACCCGATTCTGATGTACCGATGACATTCAATTTTTGATTGGTAGGGAAACTGCGGAGATGGCTGTTAGAAATATGTCTTCGTTATTATAAAGGAGTCAAAGGAGAGTCATCATTCACCTGCCCTTATCCGAATTAATTTGGGGCTGCATGTCTTCATCTTCCATACTTTTCTATTATTCGTCATCTCAGCAGTCAAAGGAGAGTATCAAAGATAATTATGTAAGGACATGACGAATTAGAATATAATAAAATCGATCAAAATCGTACCAGCCTCCACAATCACACCGCTTCGATTCGATTTCGATAAGTCGTATGTCTGTTTTATTTGGCATTACGAAAACGAGCGAGATAGACATACGACTTTCCGTGGCGTTCTGTACTTTCCGGCGAAACCTTATGTGAAAAAGGCGTGAGTTGATGTGTGTAAAATCAACCATATTCATCGAATCAAAATGCATGTCCGCTCGATTGATT
Source organism: Standfussiana lucernea (assembly GCA_964057025.1). Lineage (NCBI taxonomy): Eukaryota > Metazoa > Arthropoda > Insecta > Lepidoptera > Noctuidae > Standfussiana > Standfussiana lucernea. Next base: position 6,649,442 of record OZ059809.1, read on the forward strand.
TCGATACTGATACCCGGGTTTCGGGTCTAAAAGATATCACAGCCCAAGAAAAAAAAAATCGCGCTCAAATCTAAAACTGCTAAGAGCGTTATCCGACCATAAAGAATAAAGAACTAGCGATCATAATAACACGTCTCTATAACCACTTTATACGGCAAACACGTACATATTAGGAAGTGCTGTAATGCATAGCCGAAAGCCATTGCAACGAGGTCACAGGCCACGGCCGATCAACGGAACCTTGAACCCTAACCGTCACTACACCTTAACTTGATTTATAACTTAACCGCGGCTACTTGATTAGACTTGATTGATCGTCTATTACTTTAATTGATTGTCTCTCCTAATGATTGCAACTTCATGTTTTGATAGTTTTTGAATTACGATTAATTGATATTTATGGTATCCTATAAAAGTACGAAGGTAGAAACTAAACAATTAATGATGTATAACTCCGTAAACGAGTACAAGTCATCTGCGTAGCCTTTTCCCAACTACTTATATTAGGGTCGGCTTCCTGTCTAACCGGATGCAGCGGAATACCAGCATTTTATATGGAGCGACTGCCTATCTGACCTCCACAACCCAGTTAGTACTGGGTAATACGATACCCCATGGTAAGACTGGTTGTCAGACTCTCGGGCCACTGACTACCTGTAACGACTGCCAAAGATCTACAAATGACAGCCGGGACCAACAACGGCTTAACGTGCTTTCCGAGGCACGGAGGAAACTCGTTATGTTATGGGTGGTCACCCATCCACTGACAAACCTAGGCAAGCGCGGCTTAACCTGAAGATTGATCCGAGCGACAATTATTATTTAGCCACGATCTCCTCTCGTAAACGAGTACCAGTAACGCCATCTATTACAACTCGGACAAACTTCATCGGTGTTCTGAAACTGAACCTATGAATAGAACACCGACATTGGGACTCGGGAGATCAACGGACGTGTATTTTTTTAACGATCCATTCAGTCTTGCGAAATCCGCTTATTATCCATTTCGAAACGTCTCCAGTTAAAATAAATAATATTATAATCTATTTAAAAACATACCTACAATTAATTAAATAAACTTAGAAACAAATAAAAATTAGTCATTAATCTGAACGGATTTTCTGGTGGTTAGATTTTATTTTATTCTCTTTTTAAACATCAATATTTCATATTGCGTAACTATTTTGAACTGCTGCGGTAGAAAAATAACGGTTCCATTTTTAAAATAATAAAAAAGAACAACCATAGAGATCGGCGATATTGAATACAGATTAAAAATCTAATCTGCTAATCGAATCGGTAAGCTTTCATTACATCTCGAATACTGTAGGACAAAGAGATTATGCAAGAGAATAGAGATAATTATCGCGTAAGTAATTAAAATAACAATAAAGGTCAAGGATTGACCTCAGTAATTAAGCCACTAGCTCATAGTGACACGAGTTTCAATGTCACTGCAAATATTATGATCGCAATTAATAAAACTGTAACAGTTACGAGTATATCCTCGTATCAGGTAAAGGTCTAGTTAAAACTATTGCCAAGGCCTAGCCTTGACTAGAAACTCTTGTATAATAAATTCAAATGTTTTTTTTTGTTCTTTTTTTTTCAAAATGAACTAAGTACCATTAACAAGGTATTCTGTTTATATTACCGGGGAAATAGCAATAAATGTCATCATAAAAAAATGTCGTAGACTATTATTTGGCTTACGTAAATCATCTTGTAAATGTGTTTATTCTATAAATTGTATTATCGCGTATTGTTGTTCGAAAAATTTCGTTGGCCAAAACAATGTACTTAGAAGAAAGTCTTTATTTGTAAAAAGTATTCGAACAGCAGCTCCAATTCTCTCAATTTTTCGCTGCAAAGCTAAATTAGCGGTCCTAATAAAATCTACGTGAAATCCAATCAAATTAGATTCCACAAGATTCAATTTCTAATGAATAAGATGAAAAATCCCTTTCAGTTGCTTGAATAGGTAGAAAATTATCCGTTGCCCGAGTAAATAAGACTTTCTTCATACGAAAAACTAATAAAAACCAATAGTTTTGATGTGATTAAGATTCTCTATGGGTCTAGTTTAAATGGAAAACGTCTAGATGGGTATAAACAGTGGGAAAATTGCAAAATAACAGGATATCCCAGTTTTCCATTCGACGCCAGACTAATCGCCTCCAAATCGTTCCTCCAAAAAGAATTTAAAAAAAAGAAAAAACAACAAAAATATAAACCGGGAACTTATTATCGGGAACTGAAAATTAATACTAAACATGGTAAATATCCCGTTTTATGTATTAAAGATAATCGCCTCCTGGCTAGACGGAGTCGTATTCATACAGACAGACTGATCGGCCGTTCACATTTACATCCTCTAAGTTATTAGTGTCATGTCAAGTGACGTCATTCTGTTACCATTTCCTCAATTTAAGTTGTTTTTAATGGTGGGCTATTACGAAGTAATGGTGCAGTAAAGGGTTTGTTTAATAGTTTATTAGTTAAACTATTCAAGAAACGGGAATGCGCTAAGTGGTCCCTGAATTTCTATTTTTTTTACGTTTCAAACAATTTGCAGATCAATGTTAGGTTGTATGTTGATCAAAATATTTGCGACGGTAAATATATTATGTATTTACCTATACTACTATTATTTAGAGGAGCATTTTGTATGGTTGTAAGTTTGGATGTGTGCTGACTACTGATTCAAATCGGAAAGTTAATCAAAAGAATCAATTATGTACAACTCTCTTAGCCAAAATTAGCCTCAAACATCATCATTTCATGAAACAGACATTCAATAGGACAATTCGAAGTATCTTGGCGATCTCTCCTTAAACATCGTCGGCAGTGCTTTGTAGGACGACAAAATATTGTGTTTAGCTCTTCTCACGGGTCTTAGAAAGCAATTAAATCCTTATAAGACGCGAATGTTATAGACGGCGAAGTGCTCCGTTATTTTAAGATAAAACCATTCGTTTATCCTGGGAAGCCAATAAAACTTAAGTCTTACTGCAAATGGTAAAACTTATTATGTTCGGATAATATCTTTGAAAATAAGCGATATTGAGCGATGTGGTGTGAATTCTCATTAAAACACCTTAGACGATGTAAACCTTGTATGTGTTATCTCAGCAACTTGGCATTGACATCCTTGATTTGTTCCTCACAGCTTGAGGAACAAAGATGTATTTCTTGATTTAATTTACAGTGGACCACCTTAATTATCTTCATACATTGTGGAAACCGCATCTTAATCCGTCACGTAATTTGTAAGATCTATGCGGTCACACAGACCGATACAAAAAGAGACTTTGTTTCATACCAAGCATAGAAGTCCCAGACTCACTCATAGCGCCTAGTCAATCCTCCCACGAGAATATACATAGTACAAATACTTCGGTAGCCATTATCTTCCATTCATAAGATAGCCTCGGCACTGACATTGGCTTCAATTGGAAATAATACAGCGGCGAAAAGATTTAGCCTTCGTCATTATTGTGCGGATTAGGCAATTGAAGTGACTTGGTTTCATAAAAGAGAAGTGGGTGTTATTTATTGTGATTTTTTAAGAGTATTAGCATTGAGCATTGCACGAAGATTGCATTATATATGGTCTACAAATCTCTCGGACAGAATTGTGTGAAATAGGTCAGGAAATTGCTGAATTGGAGTGGCAATGGTGGTTGAACAGTTGGTTAAATCAGTTGTCATGGTATGGTCATGTGATGCGCAGGAATGAGGAAAATCGCGAAGAAAGTATTGATTAAGATTATGGACGGAATGAGATGACGGTTTATAAAGAAGTATGGGAAGACGAAGACACGCTGCACCGAGGATAAGGTTAAGAAAATGATGATGAAGATGATATCAGAAGTTGCTAAGAGATATACTTAGAATCCTTACAATATAACTTCTGGAAAATCAAGGAAGTTTGATTTAAATAAACACTATGCAGACCACTTTTACAAAGGTGTTAAAATTGATCAAAAAGATTTTGAAACTCGGAAGCCATTAAAATATTGCTCAAAAAAGCATTTTCCCAACCTAGTTGATAAAAAAACTTCGTCGACTGATCACTTGCTTACAAAACCACCTATCCAAAGATTGATTTTATTTTAAGTTTCTACAAAAATCATCTACCTTTCAAGTGTCACTTTAGAACCACAAAGGCTAGAAAGATTGTCTTTTTGTGCATGAAGCGAAAGAACTCAATTTTCACAATACTCTCTTGAACAACGAAACCAGACGCTTTTATACATTTTTAAAAGGTATTTTCTTCAATGTCTTGTTAGTACAATACCTTACATAACATAAGTAGGCCACGCTCAAAAAACATCGTATTTCCACGAATCAATAACAATGTTTTTACAATAATTTACGATACTTCATTTTTTAACCAATATTTGACAACAAAGCACTAAATTTTGTCGATAAAATAACGTTGACATCACTCAGTTGCGTCTACCAAATTGCGTTAACCAGAAATGGTAGAAAAGTAATAAGACGCCTAAAACAGCTAACATTAAAAGCTGTAAAATTAAATGCCTTCGCTTTTTATTACTGGCAACTTTCGGCCATGTTTGATCGAAAACCGTATTCGTTACGTCATTCGTCATTTAAAAATTGAATTTGGAAAATATTAATTGTTTGTATTTTTCATTCACCTCGTCGTTTATTTTAAATCGGCTTTCCATGTTTAAAATGATTGTGTACGATTTGGTTATAAACGTTATTTATGAGAATGACGTGTTTCTGTACTTTCTATACCAATTTTACAATGAATGTTACCGATATATTATACTCGGGACTTGGAATACTGATTGGTAAATTGATTTAGTTTTCCAATATTTTGATAACGAACACATTGTTATTCCTGTTACAGTTTTACTGACGTGACAACCTGTTATCGTAAATATTAGTAATAGTATTACGTTATGTGCAATATTTTTTATATAAAACTTGGAATGATGGAGAGAATACAAATTAAATATCATGATTAAATCCATCTGATTCGGTAAAGATTTACGTACGAAACATGAACAGACATAACCTATACGAAATTATACCAACACATCCATAACACGCTATTTTCGTTGTTAACAACAAATTAAAAGCTTACATTAATGACGCGAATGCGGTGAAATTATAATTTGCATTGAACGCTAATAAATGCTAATCAATTAATACATTTGCTTAAGGAACCGAATTAATTCGACGTCAATTAAATCTGTGTGTTAATCAGTTTTATTCGTAATCGATTGAAATTAACATTCCTTGGAAAGTGGGCCAGTAAATCTTGCTAATAGGTAGTACCGATATGGCGCCTGCGATTTGCAGTTATATTTCCATTATTTATTCAGATTTCAGTGAAATTGTACGTCGTTTCTCATTTTTCTTTTTTGTCTATGAATTGAAAACCGATAACAGGGGTTGAAATCGGTGATCAATTTTTATGACCAAACTTGTAAATTGGTCTAGCATGGACTCAAAGCTCTCTTTAATGTGATAACCTAACTTATAACTAGATATAGTGATTTCGAACATTATACAAAAACTAAAAACTATCTTGTCTTATCTTACACTAATGTTCTAAGTTTGATCAGCAAAATCTCATACTTTCCAATCAGCGAGCCAAGGATATATCCAAGAAATCAGGACATAATGACGAAGGTTCAATATCGAAACATAAACATTCAATCCAAATGTTATTCTTTAACCGAAATTAACGCAAAATCAATAAAATACAGTAATTTAACACTTGCCCTCGACACGATAACCAGAATCACCGCCTTCACCTTTATTTAAAAAAAAAAACTTCGTTGACACTGACAGCAACCAAATATTACCTGTGGACAACGAAAAAGTAAACATTGAAATATATTCTTTACACATCAGTCATTTTAATAATAAAAATTGATGAGTCTGTCAATCAAGTCTGCAATTTATCAAGTGTTAAAACTTAAAGTTTTAGGTTATAACGAGTTAACCTGTTACAAAGGATGATTTATTCGCTTTTATGAAATTATCTTGGTGCCGAAAATGGAAGAGTTTGGACAGTGATAAAAAGAGACATTAAGGCTTGACGCACGACAATAATTTTAAAATGATGACCTACTAAGAAAATCAACAATTGACTACAAACACGATTGGTTCTCTGTCAAACGAAGTAAATAGACAGAATGACATTTTAATTATGTTTAGCACTTAGTATCTACAAGTTACAAGATAATTTATAAGTCAAGAGTACAAGAAAATATTTGCATAATGCCATTATAAAAAGCCAATGTCTGTCTGTACCACTGAAACAAGAAACGAGAAGCGAACCAACGAACGAACGAGATGAACTTAAACCTCTACCCATGAACTGGTGAATAGGAGGTTTAAGTTTATTCAAGTATTTATTAAGTTTATATGGGTCTCGAGAAACAGCTAGTATTAGTGACAACAATAAATAAATTGGTGTTAATAACACATCAAAAGTAAATAAAGACCCACAAAATGAGTAAAATGTAAAATTTCCTGCAGACAATAATTAATTTGGCATAGCATAAACACCTGCATGCATGCACACGTTTCTGGGTATGTAGGGCAGCGAGTTTTTTTACCCGAGAATAACATTATCATAAATTACAATATAATGCAATTATAATTTATTAATCATTGTATCATTATTATAATCCGATTCAGCGATTGAATTCCGTGTTGTTATGTTAGTTGAGGCTGTTTACATATAAAATGCGTCAATGCGTATCATCATGAATTCATGACATTATGCTTGTCTCTATTTTGTACCAGGAATAACTCCAAAGTAAATAAACGTTTAGTAGATAGATCAGGAAAGAGGAAGCGCGTCTTCGTGAAAAGTGGAAAGAGTGGGTGGAGGGAATCCTTTGCCCAGGAGTGGAACAGAACAGGCTAGGGAAAAAAAGGAATATCTTAGCCCTTAAGCGTCTCACATCCACGGCAGAGCATTCGTGTCGTGCAGAGCTAATCATCATCTTTATTTGCCTAGCCTTTCCCAACTATGTTGGAGTCGGCTTCCAGTGTAGCCGGGTGCAGCTGAATACCAGTATTTTACATAGAGCGACTGCCTAGCTGAGCTCCACAACCCAAAACGACTACTGTTTCTATAGGACAGAATTCCATTCGGCAACTTTGTTGCACACCAGTTTTACCAGTCTTGGACTGCCTGGATCAATAGCTGGAAGCAGACATCTAAAAGAACCAATGTAATCACAGGAGTCTCTGTAAATAGCTCGTGTCCTTACGAATCCTTTAGTGCCTCAATCTACATGGAAAAGTTTGACTTTTTCTCTGAAAAAACAGACTGTATTACAAACGTAATAAAAAATGTCTTATCAACTATAACTGTATTATATAAAATTCAATAAGAACCGTTTAACGTTCATCTCGCAGCTTCCATATTTTATTGTTGCCTTGCCAACAATGAACTTCATAATGTCGACGATCTTTACAGTAAGATGTTTATTACAATACCGGTATCATAAAGTGCTAAAGCTGGTGTTTTAATATAGTCTTACATAACAAGACTTAGACAGAACTTTAGAGATGAAGTCTGATGGGGCTTTATTTTTAGAGATTCCAACCGATAACCGTCTTACGACACGACAGTCTACATTTTGAACATCTATCCTTCCTCTGCCATTTCCCTTTTTACCCGACTGAGGTGGGTAAAGTGTTTATCAGCCTTTATGTTTGTTTCGTTGAATCGTCTGTCTTGATAAAGGCATGTGATTAAGAGGGATAATATAATGCATGTGGCTAAGAGTCAGAATCTAAGTGTTGATAAATGGAGAGGGAGAGGAAAATCGAAGAAAAGTTGGATGGACTGTGAGAAGAAAATGAAGAAAAATATAACGTGATGGCTACAGACGAGAATGAAATCCCAAATAACATGGGACAAGGGCAGGGAGATGATGATTTTAATTTTCATTTTTTTTTCTAATTGCATGCTTAGACCCTAACAGATACTAGCCGCCTTTACGGCAGGGAAAAACAATGTACATAAAAACTTTTTTGCAAAAAAATAACCGACTTCCAAAAAAAATACAAAAAAACTGGAAAATAACTTTACTTTAAAAAAAAGTTTTTATATCACCCTTTTTAGTTATCGTATCACACACAAATCCTTGTCAAGTATCAAGTTCGCAATTTCTTTTACTTGGATGACATATTTTTTCAAGTTATTTTGATTTAAGAAGAAAAACCAAACTACTGAACCGATTTTGGTGAAATTTCTATGGGACCAATCGGGAAGTGTATCCTTTCAGATAAAATAATTTTTCAAATCGGTTCATAAATTACGAAGATATGAGGTAACAAACACCAAAAAAAAAAAAACAAAAATACAACCGAATTAAGAACCTCCCCCTATTTTGAAGTCGGTTAAAAAGACATCATAAATCTTAAAACACAACGAACTATACACAAACTCGTACCTATTACGACTCGTAAAGACAGAACAGACAACCTATAAAAAAACAAACACGTTTGAAGCGCAACGATTAGGCATAGAGAAGTGAACTTTAATCATAATTCATGGCACCATAAAGTCTTGCTTCTACTTTAACTTTGAGATTGTGGCGTGACTGTTCGACCTTGGTAGGAGCCGACGAGTCTACGGCCACAATGCGAACATAACCTATCTAGTGGAGCCAATCTCTATGTATCTAACAATATAGATGTTTGTCTTTTGAGTTATAACGGTTACTACTGTGTTACGTGAACGAATAACGAAACTCGAAAGTTTTGAAGACTTATTTGTTGGAGACAATTTATTTTTGTCTCGTTCGGGAATTTGCGCTGTGTGAATAGAATGTTCAATAGCATCGCTATACTGCAGTGGTATCGGCACGTTAATGCAGGGATACGCAACCTTGTAACCGATCTAACCGCAGCAAAAAGCTCAGAGGTCGGCCAAAGCAAAAAAATATCGACATTCCTTCTAAAATCGTGTATGTGTTCTTTGAGACAACAAAAGGTTACCAATTTTATTCGTCAGCCACTTATGACAAAGGGCTATTCCATGAAATGCATAATTTTATTACGATTCTAAACTTTGTCTTGCACAGAATGAAGTCTAGAATAAAAATAAAAATCCCAATACAAAACAACACTTTACCAAAAATGTATTTTATTGATAAAACTCCACAAAAGTATCTTCGCACGTAAATCATAAAATCGTCGCGAATCGTACCGCCCCGAAGTCGAGGTGTGGTGAATAACAATTGCGTCTGAAGTCTAGACCGAGTGTAGTGTACCTATCTGTCTCCTGATATACCTAGATCTAGAACCGTCAGACTGGAGCCAAGTGACTAATGTCCAGGAAGTTACGCCCTTCATAGATATCTGATCGATATTGCTCGGATGCTCCCCGAAGTTACGGACGGGGGAGTCGGTTCGGGGCCCCATCGGGCCTATGATACGTGCCAAATCTAAATTGCTCGGATGTCTAAACCCCTTGTCATTGATGTAAAACAGAAATGTATATCTTTTATGTTTTGCTTACTTGCTTTATGTCTTAGGAAAGTAAGTCCAACTCGAATAGTCCTTGGTCTAAAATCAAGTGCAGTTGAAAACAAGAAACTTTCCTAACATTCTAAATTACCGTTAACAGAATCAAACATAACGTCAAACACAAAAGCATATAATAATACTAAGCAGAAACTCGAAAAGTAATTGGTCGCTCGAGGGTTGGCCCGACAGGAGACTGATAATTAAATCGTTCTAATCCCACGAAACCTTTTGTAGACCTCCGATACCATACGTTTCCATGATCCCTTGAACGCGACGGAGCACTTATCTTTGAGCGAATCCATCAATTTGTTGGAGGTAGACGGAGTGCTGTTTTTCATGGATCTGGAGTACGATCAACAGGTATTTGATGAAGTCAAGCGAGGAATGATCCGGTTACAAATTAGCATGACAAAGCGACCACGACAGAGCTTTAGATCGGCTCCGTTCGCCTTTGCTTGCGCCACGTCATCGCATTTTGTGTACATTTTCCGAAGTTGTTGAACGAGTTTGGCGGCGATTGATTAATTCGTTGACATGGCTAATTTATAGTGCAAATAGCCTTTCGTACTGCTATAAATAATAAAACTTAGTAAGTTAGCAGCAAGAAATGCCACGCCTAAGCTGTTATTCTAATAAATATGACTAAGTTGCATTGCAGGCACGTGGGAGGGTGTCCTCATAACCAAAACAAAGGCCCAGACAGACGGACAGACAAAGGTTCGGACTGCTGGAACTGTGCCAAGAACGTTGGAGCCGTTGCGTGAGGAATTATTCAGCCTACGCAGTAGTGCTTAGCCGACCGGGGCCTTAAAACGTTGCTTGATTAACTGCGGCTTTTTTGAGTTAATTTATGATTTTTTTCTCTGGTCTTGTGTTTCTTATTACATTTGTCATTTTCTTCAAATTCCTTATGAGAAAGAACTCAAGCAAGACTCCAGTACAGTACGTAACTAATCTTGCTCCGTTGATTTATTATTTTAAGTAAACTCATCTAGTCATGCAATCATTGTTAGACTAAACAACTCACAGCTTAAATAAAATAGTTTTTCTATTTCTAGAAGAAAAACGGCCATGTTTTCATCAGTTATACAATTTTCTTTCATGGCGATAGCGGTGAAATAAACGGTTATTTTTTATTAGAAGTTACGGCATCGCTAATATAATAGAACCATTGCAGTTCCGATGTCACCTTGTTTATGATAACTACCCTCTTAGGTTCAAGGTTAATAATGTATCGAGATGATTAATATTTTAATAATGTATCGAGACTAATATGACTAATTGTGTTTTAACTTCTGATTTATATTTTATTATTGTATGCCTCAATGGCGGGACATAGCTGAACTTATTTTAATTATTTAAGACCTGTATTTATGATGTATACCTATAGTCCACAATAAAGATGATTTGATTTGATTTGATTTGTTAGTGGGGTAGCAACCAGGGTTAGGTTTGTGGTGGTCTTTAGTGTTTTATAGTCTAAGTAACCTAACTTTATTACAGCCTAGCCAGAGAACATATTTGTGAGGAAAAACACACGCAAATCGGAGGAGAAGACATACATAAATATAAGTTGTCCTTATAAATATAATATAATTATGTTAGGGTGAATCACTGACGAAGCTCGATAGGCAGCAAATCCCATCGGATTTCACTAGTCCCCAAGGGTTTGAAAAAACGGGAGCTCGCTTGTAATGTTTTTGTAAATAAAATTACAACTTAAGTGCACAGTAAAAATTTATTACTACAGTAACTGCATCACCGTTTCCAGTTATTTAACTATTCCCAAACAAATCACAAGTTTAATTAGTTTCAATAAAAATGTCCGTACAAAGATCGGAGACGATTATTTTTAGCGCCCCATACTCTTTTAACCCTGTGCCTGCGACTGGGGTACATTCGAGCGGGTACCCGTGGGAACAGCGTACGCCTCTATGATTTTTTTATCCGACCTCTCTGTTTATTACTATATTTTTTACATTTTATGGAACGAGGTCCCTTTTCAATCACGTTATGAGGGCGTGGCTTTGTTTGTTTGTTATTTTTTTTTCTGTGATAATAATGCGGGTAATATTTGTGGTCATTAAAAGTATTTGTGTATTATTAATATTGTAACGTAGTCGTGACAACTTTCGTAAAATAATAAACAACTCTCTTTTGAGGGTGGGTGTTGACGACGCATGAAACCTCTTTTTGATAAATCTTTGGTTTTGTTTTATTTTTGTCGTCATTTCACCGTTCCCTTTTGTTCTGTCAGTGTGTTCCAATAAAAAGCTGTGAGATAATCGGCCAATTTTTTCTTGGTAGTGCTCAATAGCAATTAACCGTCCACAGTGGGTATCATAATAGGCGACTAAGGGCGAATTTCACCAAAGAAACTGAACGCGATCAGCATGTCTAAAACAGAGCTGTCACTGAGAATATTCCATAACAAAGATGAGATAAAGTTAAACAGGACTGTTTGTATTATGTTGCAGTTATTAAGGAACCATTCTAACATTACTTTCATACCGCACAGTAGCACCTTAAGGTAACATGGCGAACCCCGATTCAAGCAGTACACTTACGGACAATGAATAGGTACACGCGCCATTTTGCAAAAACAAAGCAAAACAGGACGTGTCGTAATCAGTAATGACGTGCAATGATATAACAACAGTTAATCATTTATTAAGAAACACTGCAGTTTAACACACACGGTTTATCGTTGATAACAGTTCACGCGACGTTATGTTAGAACTTGGAGCTCACACGTGACTCACAGCTGGGTTTGTTAGGCTCGATTTACATTGCCGCGTAATAGGAGCAATTATTCATAACGAAATCTTACACAAACCATAATGAACTTCATGTTAATTGTGTAACGTTCAGCTTAGATAGGAGCCAATAACTAGGCGCGCCTCTTTCGGAGAATACTCGCGCATTTTCGACAATTCTTGCGTATTCTCAGGAATTCCCTCAGATAGCAGCTCTTGTCTAGTTTGAACATTACACAATTGATATAAAGCTTATTATGCTTTGTTCGTTTCCGTTCCGTGACAATGTAAATCGAGCCTTACACGTATGACATCTGGTATGCACGTATACAGTTACGGGCTAATATTAGACGTATAATATTATTCCACGTTCATCTAGAATGGGAAATGGAAGTGTCCCGCGACGTCGGTTTATCTTAAAACTATGTTAGAAAGACTTTTCTAACATAGTAGTCAATCGACTGATTGAGAGAATGATTGGGCATTTATACCTCCTTGTTCTAGACCGTGAGTCACATTGACTTTGGGTCAGCATTCCCTGCCCTTCTCTTCCATTGAGCTCGATTTTGTGCAATGTCAGTGCCATAGCATGCATGTCATTGCTAAATATGTTCATATATTGTTATAATAACCTCGTTGGTCTCGCTAGTGGTCGCAAGCGCGACTACTGGGCATGGTCCAGGGTTCGATTTCCAGGTCGGGCATAGTGTTATTGGGTTTTTTATCAGGAATTCCTCAGTAGCAGCCACGGAGTCTAGACTTATGCTCGGATGATGGCAATAGGCTAGCCCCCTTTAACATGGAACTAAAACATAACCGACGAAATGTGGGTGTACTATTAGGTACACCTCTGCCTAACCCTTCGGGGATTACAGGCGTGATGTACCTAAGTTATGTATCAACTTGCAAGGTTACGAAGGTAGTTATTATTACAGTCAAGGATCTAGACTTCTAGAGTGACATAATAGATATGAATTGACTTCAAGAAATATTGTGAAAAATTCAAAACACGACGCGACGTTAAAATACAAAGAAATTTATTAGAGGTCAATACGATTTTTTGATGTTCCGCTAATGGGTCCATAATGTGTTGGTCTTATCATAAACACGATTAATTAAACATGTATTGAAACTTGGTCATTATGCCTTATTAACAAAATGAAGATCTAATGTGAATGTTGGCCATAAACGACTTCTTTTGACACCTATAAACAAACAGATTATCCCATAAACAGACGGTGTGAACCAAAACATCAAAAGAATCTTTTTCATAGAATTATCTTATTTTATTTACCTTTAAAACCATTTGATATTTGACACGAACGATTTTGGTTACGAAAAAAAAATTAATAAAACAAGCACTATTTTTATTATACCATTTTCAGGAAAAAACTATAGTAAAAATGTAAATGGGTAGACAGACAAGATAATTTTATTAGTTAAAAGTGACAATTTTGAGACGCTACAATAAACTGTTGATTTATAATCGACGCGCGCGCAGGATTCTGTGAAGGATAACAACACAAGCTTGATGCGCGGACGCACGATCTTCTAAACATGGCCGCTCTTTGTTTCCTTCGTATGAATTTAAGTTTTAGATTATTTTTTTCTACGGGGAAGGAAGATTGTGAGGAAAAACGCCCATTTTGGAACACAGGTGGAGAATAGGAATGGTATTACTTGTGATAACATTTCCTTTCTGGAACATCATTATTCAATAGCCTTTATTCCACAAACGATAAGGCATTTAATATCGTCTTCTGTTGTTTGTTCTATACAGGAACTGAGAGCGCTAAACTCGTAACCAAGATCTGGACCGACTCAATTTAGATAGCCATCAAAATCAAATCAAAAGTCATTCATTCAAATTAGGCTGATAATCAGCACTTTTCGAACGTCGAGTTTACAAGAGACAGTCCCCAAACCGCCTGCCCTTCGCCACTTCCTAGTGTTTTAGCTGGGAAGAAGAAATGGCGGAACAAACTCCCCAGCAACACATCTGTCTGTTAAGTTAGAAGAACCAGATTCGACCGCTAAGAAGAAGAATAGCCCATAAGCAATGCAATTCGCAGCAGTTAGTTGATTCGATCGTAAATAACAAAGATCACAGAAGACATTTAACAAATCTCAAAACCTTACACATTGTTTCAACGTCCTTCAAACATTGCCTTGCAACCCAAAATAACGGCAGTGCCATAAACACTGGTCTCAATATAGCTAGCTCTTTGCCACATTTGGCATGTGTGAGCTGCAATCGATCCTGCTAATGTGTACCGTATGATTTACAAGCTTTTAAGATAATATTGTTGAATACAAAACGTTAAAGGTGTGAATGAGAAGCTGTTAAAAGGAATTCACTATAAACAGAAATATGTGGAAAAAAAAACGAATTATTGTTTTGACCTTTGTGTAAGATTGTTGTTGATCTAGTGACCGTAAGCGCCACCGCTGAGCATGAGATCCTGGGGTCAATTTCCAGGTTATGCAGTTTTTATTCCACCTGGAATTTCTCAGCAACAGTCCGATGTCAGGATTTGTGCTCGGTTGATGGCGATCAATATGAAAAATGTGGAAAAAAAATAGTTAGCACATAACTGACTAATTATTGTGGATATCCTACCTACATGTATATAAAGCTCTGCCAAACCCTTCTAAAATTACACGCATGATGTTATGTTATTAGTCAATTCCCAGTTCCTATTTCGAAAAGCTGCGGAAACTAACATCGGTTTGGGTCAACAGAGCATAACAGACTTTGATATGCTGTTTTGACCCCAACTATTTACCTTTGCGCAGTGGAGGGTTAAATTAGCTGCCAGGTTTAATTTTAACCGATCGATACGGTTCGCAGTATGTGTGCGTAACATTATAGGCAATCATTTTGTCAATCGAAAGCAAGTTTCACTTTTCATTATAGATGATAAGCTGACATTCGTTGAATAGTTTTAAACGTTTGATTATTAACAAGAAAGTCATCAAGATTTTATCACCATTTACTTTTTTTTTTAATAGGAGTGCGGTTATTATTCTAGCTAGCAACCAGAGACCTGATAACACGCAAATAAAGTAAGTTAAGTCGGGCTGTAGATGATGATATTTCAAAGCATTTTAACAGATCTTTCTATCAAAAAATTTGCTGTTTTTTTTATTCTGGCTCATCTTAAAATAAAAATATAAAACATGACATTTATAAGCAGTTTATTTGATTAATTCGCACAATTACAATTCACCCTATTGTTCACTTATTTATTGCTATATCTGATTAGTTCAAGGCACTACAAACTCGAAACATAACCTATAATATTTTATGTCCTAGTATTTCACAAATAAATTAAATCACCATCAGCAAGGTTTGAAGGGGGTGTAGCCGTGTAGGACAGACAAAATGTTCTCTCACCCTACTGCTATCGATTTTAATTTAGTAACAGCAGTATTCACCCCCTTTTTTTTTTTTTTTTTTTTTTTTTTTCGGATGGGAAATCATCAAATGACTTCTCCCGCTCTGGGCTGAGCGGGAGGGAGTGTCAGACTTTTACTGACTAAAACCCATCCATGTTCCTTCATCGCCCTTTGTGTTCCGGGGCCGCGGTATCTCTTTCGAACAACCCGCAGCACCCGGCAGGCATCGGCCCTTGCGGGCCCCTTCCCTCTGCTGACATCTCTTTGAGGCGCGCGTGGAACACGAACGCGCCGTCGACACGGCCTGTCGTCCTAAGACGGAGGGACGGCGAGCTAGCCCTTAGCTCACCGTCCACAGGCCCGCGTCTACGGTGGCCGGGGGCCACCACGTGGCCCCCGACGCCCGGTGCGTCTCCCGCGGCGGCTGGGACGTGAGGAGGAACGCTCTCTCTCACGTTCCGCCTCCTCCTTTGCTAGCATGACTGCTTCGCAAAAGGAGGTGACGGCTTCCCATTCCGTCTCGCTCCGGACCATGGCTCGAACCAGGGCCGGACGCGAGAGGTCGCCGCCGCCGATCGCCGCTAGGAGGACACGGCGGTGCTCCGCCCAAGCGGGGCAGACCTCCACCGTATGCTCCACCGTGTCCTCCGGTCGATCCTCGCAGTGGAAACACCCGGGCGTCTCCTCCCGCCTGATTCGGTGCAGGAACCTCCCGAAACAACCGTGTCCGGTGAGGACCTGCGTCAGGCGGAAGGTGAGGACGCCGTGGCGCCTCTCAAGCCACTCCTCAAAGAGGGGACTTATCGCCACTATCGTGGCGTGCCCTGCACGGGGTTGCGACAGTCGCTCTCTCCATGTCACCATGAGATCGGCTCGGAGGTTTGTCCGCTGAGCGGCAATTAGCCGCGGCAGCGGAGTAACCCCCCGGCGAAGAACCTCCGCGCGCCATTCATGTAGGCGCGCGAGGACTATCGCCTCCAGATCCCATGGTGGCAATCCGGCTAGGAGGCTCGCAGCCTCGCCCGAGATCGTGCGGAACCCACGGACCATCCTTACGGCTATCACCTTTTGGGGCGCGTTCAGATAATGGGCGGCTCGCCGCCTCAAGGAACGCGCCCACACCGGGGCACCGTAAAGGGCCATGGACCGCACGACCCCCGCATAGAGCCTCCGGCAGGAGGCGTTCGGCCCCCCCAGATTGGGCAGGAGCCGCCTGAAGGCAGCCCCAGTCCGTTCCAGTTTAGGGGCCAAACGTCGGAAGTGCTCCACGAAGTTCCACCGGCTGTCGAGGACAAGTCCCAGGTACTTCAACGTCGACCCGACGCCGATGGAAAGTATTCACCCCCTAAAACACAATGGTTGCTTGTTTAAGTAGTTATTTGGGGATATTTATGACGAACACAACATTTAAAGTGGCATTAGGGACGAAACATGGCTGATTTATTGTCTGGAAGTCGCTGGGCCGTTTGGTTACTTAACGTAGAACTTAGCCAGAAAATATATCTTTGAATTAAAACCAAAGTCAAAAGGATCGGACGAGTGCGTCCCTAGTTATAGCACAGTAACTAACACATAGAGAGATATGTGTCAGTCGGTACCTACTTACGGACAAATTGCGTGCGCTCCGGACTCTGAAACATAATACTTAAGTAATATCTGTCGTGTCCGGTGTCCGCAATCTGTCAAATGTGATTTGACTGAACCTTGACGAAAGGGTAACTTATGTTCGTCTTATTTTTCTGGACACACATCCTGGATTTACAGATTTTTGCAATAGTGCCATCATCTGCCTAGCCTTTTGCCTTTTTTGGGGTTAGCTTCTAGTCTAACCAGATGCAACTGAATACCAGTATTTTACATGGAACGACTGCCTATCTGACTGGGTAATACGATACCCCTTGGTAAGACTGGTTGTCAAACTTTCGAGCCACTGAATAAGAAATAAAATTGACAGTCGTACGGGACCAACGGTTTAACGTGCTTTCCAAAGCACGTTAAACCGTGCTTTCCGAGGCACGGAGGAAACTCGGTATGTAATGGGTGGTCACCCATTCACGGACCAAACTAGGCAAGCGCGGCTTAACCTGAAGATCGACCCGAGCGGCTGTTATTATCTAGCCGCGAGCTCCTCAATGCAATAATAAGGTCTATATTGACTAAGATCTATATTATTAAGTGCCTCTAAAAGCTTAATGGAAAAAAACTAAGTATCCTAAACTTATTAATAGGTTTCTCTTCTTCAAAAGTAAACGTTAAAGTTAAATTAAGTCTCCATATGTATGAAAGCGTCTGGGTGTTTGACCGGTCACAGAGATTTTATCAAAGCTGAGAGCTATGTTAACTTTTACATTGTTGAACTTTGTAAAATTAATTTGAAAGCTTTTAACTGTACGAGGATAATATAAATAACTCGCAACAGTTTAGTCAAAAAGCCGCTTGTACATCAGACAAATATTTGCGACAATATTCATGAAAAAAATATACAGGGCTGTTTTTTTTTAGTTTCCGAAAAAACAAAAGATTTCTGTCACAATGGAATCCGCCTACGACGGCAAAGTCCAAGATCATTCATCACAGTGCTGTATAAATTGATAATGTTAATGAACAAATTGCATTGTCTTCATTTCTTCAATTAATAAGGACATCCTGACGTCTCTTTGTTGGAGCGATAAGTGCGAAGTGCTGAGCAGTTTTAATCAAAATTAATCAAATATGGCAGTAAGTGATCGTTTTCGAGACTAAGCCAATTTTCTTGGCTGATTCATAAACTTTTTATAGCCCGCTGTAGGAACTTATATGGATGCCATAGATGCCGTTTTTCTTATAGCTAAGTTCTAGGCTGATTCTAATATAAAATTTCGAATTTCCTCTGGTGAAATAGTCTGCTAAGGGTAGAAAAAAATCGAATATTTTTAAAGTAGCCTTTGATTGCACAAGTTTCTCAAAACGTTGAAAGAAAACTTCGTGAAGAAAACGGCATGTCTTTAGTACCCAAACATTCCAGGATATGCACTGGGCCGCGTTCAGGATAGCCCATTCACACAGCCCGCAAGAAGGCCTGCCTCTCAGCAGTTGGAAAGTTATAGGTTGATCATCACGCTTTGATTGATAATGATTTCCTTATAACAACCACGCACCTATCTCCCCAAGATTACGTATCAAACAGAACGCATCACATTATCACACCTCTATCAAGTTGATTGCACTTGCGGCGCGCGAAGCAGACCTCGCCCATCACTGATATTGAAACCGCAATACTCCAGCACTATATCAATTATTTTGCATCCGAACCCCGCTTCGATTTCCTATACGAACACGGAAACGGTTTTATTGTGAACCTTACTACGTTGTAGTATCAGCTTATCTTATGCCCTTGCACCCGGATATAAACAAATAAATAGTATAATATAACATCACGCCTGTAAGGACATGGAGAAGGCGAAAGTTGTATGTAAATGGTCGTAGCAGGTGGCGTTCCGTAGTTTCTGCCTGTAATTGCTGAAGGTTAAGGCAGAGGATCAGTAGTTTCAAAGATTACCCCTACATTCAAACCTTCAAATTTTTACTCATTATAATTTTAGTGTAGATTGTTATTTACTTACGGTTATCATTTAGCTGTGTTATTGATGTATGAAAAGTAATTTACCTGAAACAAATAAAAATAAACAATGACTTAATTGTACATAACTTATCACAAAAACATGATAACAAAATGCATTAGCAGTAAACACAATCGATTCGTAGATAATGAAATCGTACACATTACATAACATAATATCACGCCTGTTATTCGCGAACGGTAAAGCAGAGGTGTACTAATACACCCAAATTGCGCTAGTTATGTTTACCATAGGGGACGAGTCTTTTGCCATCAACCGAGCACAAATCCAGACTCTGGACTAAGAAATTCCTGATGGTAAAACTCAAGAACACAGCCCGACCTGGTAATAGAACCCAAAACCTCGTAGAGTTACCACCGTTATACCAAGGAGGCACTCGATAAATATAAAACTTTGTATAAAGACAATATAACGTATTGAGCACTGACCGCTTTATATCCATAAGTGCATTTCCCCGCTTCTAAAGAAAGGCGGTGAGATATGAGATCAACATGGAATATTGAGTAAATGGAGTGTCCACTTTTTAGGTATATTTTTTTAGAGAACGATGCATCTGGTATTGCAACGCACGCTAGGCAAGCAGGATCTTTCTGGGTAAAATAAAACTGATATAAATTGGGATCCCAGTAACTGATATGAGGCTTTAGTTCAGGGTTATTTAACTTGAATATGGGAATAATCGATACAACGTAAAAGATGAAGGCTTCGACGGATGTCATCATCGCGCTACAGAATGTTTTTCCGATACCACATCATCATTATCCGCCTAGCATTTTCCCAAACGTTGAGGTCGACTTGCAATCTAACCGGACGCAGCTGAATACCAGTACTTTACAGGGAACGATTGTCGATTACTGCGATTCTAAAAATACTCTAGACCGTTCTTCTCCATAGAGATCTATTTAGGAACGGCCAACTAGCTTAAACTTTCGACCCTTGATATTGCAAAAATGCCTGTAAATGGATTAATTAAAATAAGTGCTTTGAGATTGAGTTTCTACATGTAATGTGCAATTTTTTGTTCACTCCATTACCATTCTACTCTTCGATAAGACAAGGTCGTAAATAAACGAAGTCCCTTAATCAAGTCCTTTGTTGTCTCGCCAGCGAGTTTACGAACACAATAAGAGGCTTTCAGACAGGACGAATTAATGAAGGCGATTAGAGAAAGTTAGTGTTTGTAAGGTGTGTAGGGTACTTTGTTAATTGGCTGTTTTGTTAAGGAAGCTTGAAGTCTAGTGTAGATTTAGAAGATTTAACACCAAGCGACACGTAATGCGTTGTTAGAATTTCAACTCTCGGTGCGGAGACGAGCGTTTAAATTCCAACAGTGCGTTTAGTGTCAGTGACAATCGGTACAAGAGCAAAGCAGAGTCTACTTGAGACAATTTTTTTAAGGAAATCTTGAAACCAGTAGATATATCTGGATAACGACTTGAAAGTAAGAGAGTAAGTCCTGTGATATCCTACCGAGATGATAGCATAAGATCGCAATCTGATAGCGACCGGGAATAACGTCGAAATCACATTACCGTATCTGCGATCCTTCCAAGAATTTAACTTTAGAAATCAAAATGTACACTTATCATCTTGGTCAAACGAGATGATGCCAGAGATAAGATGCTGTTGATAGACGATGCTTAGGAACTTATAGCGATGATGCTAAAGAGAGAAGTATGATGATGATGAACCTACTTGTATTAAGGTAATTTTGACGTATTTGTTGCATAAGTGCCAAATTACAAGTGTATGTAAGATAGCGAAGGGAACAAGTCTAAGTTGAAAGAACGTACGCACGACGACCAAGTAAGCTATGCTAAACCAGTATACGCTGTCCTCGCATTGTACGGAAAACTCGTACAAAGCGAGGTCAGGTTATCTACACTTATATACTTATAATTTTAATATTATAAAGCTGAAGAGTTTGTTTGCTTGGTTGAACGCGCTAATCTCAGAAACTACGGGTTTGAATTGAAAAAATCTTTAAGTGTTGGATAGTCCATTAATGGAGGAAGGCTATAGGCTATGTAACATCACGCTGCGACCAATATGAGCAGAGCATCAATCAAATAAAAAATGCTACGCAGAGGAAATTGCGTAGGTCAGCTAGTACTGGATATGTATAGCTCGATGTGTCGCCGTGTGTACTAATAAACTATTATTTATACACATATGAATAACTAGTGAAACTCTACTAACGTGATAATGCTAATAATATCTAAACATTTTTTTTAATCATTTTTATATGTTTGTTAGCCTTTTGAGTGTCCCACTGCTGGGCAAAGCACAGGATAGAAATCCTGTGCTATCTCTCCAGCCATGTTCGATCGACATACCAACTTAACTACTTAACAAGACATGATGTTTTTTTGGGGTCAATGACCGAATTTGGTCTTGCAGATTTCGGCCTTAGCCTCAATGCTGCAAGTAAAAAAAAACGTAAAATCATAGTTAAAGTCTGTATAGCAAAAGTCAATTTCTACGTCACTACGAACACCTGCAACCAGATTCAAACTTGCCAAGAAGATCTACATACAGGTCACAATGAAGGCACATGACAAAGAGTAGATTTAATTCAGAACGAGACTACAAAAAATGTGTTCCGAGAAATTTAATATTGTAGGACGAAGCTTTTGACGTTTACTGTTTCTAGAAAAGGTTGTTATTTCATATGATGGTTCTAGTTACAGCAATTTTATCTTAGAGCATCTTTTTAGTAATAATAATAATTTTATTTATTTTTTCTCGCCACAATACACATTGAGTACATATTTTTAGGGAACAGTTGGATACAGTAAGTATATTGCGGGAGACTGGTGCTTAAACTAGTCTTGGGGCATTTCAAGACACCAGGTCTCCACCCTTTAGGTTACATAATATTCCGAATCAGACATAGGTCACGAGTCAGTTAACAATTATTAAAATGATTCTAAATCTATGTATATAGTGTTAGTATGGTTAGTATTGTGTGGAGAGGAAGGAAAGTGTAGAGTGTGGTTTTGTGTTGTGAGTGAGGATGTAGAAGTTTCTGTTGCCTGGACATATTAATAAATAATATTGATGTGTAAAGTATATACCTAGTAAATTTAATAACTAATTTATTTAAATCTTAATCTATACCGAGACAGCTAGGATTTTTTCAGTTTCAAGGTAGTTTAACTCCTGGATCCAGCTAGTTAATTTAATTTTACATTTAATCGTGTTAAGGTCGTAAATAGGAAGAATCTTGTTAATTTTATTATAGAGTTAATGACCGAGGTGGCAGAAGAATCGCTGGGAGAACTTGGTGAACTTAAGTAATGAACAGCAATAAAGATTTAATTTGTGATTGTAAGTGTGTTCAGTGTTAAAAACATAGGAAACAATACTAATTCTTAATTATATAAAACTTCTCAGCAAAGATAGCGAAAAAGAATTTTGGAAATCGTCTTATCCTATACAAAACAATAAAGACCCATAGTAGAGGAACTAGAAATATCGTCGGACAAAATAAGCACAATAGGATCTAATTACCCACAGATTTAACACCAATCCCAATAATAATCGCAATCCCAGGTCAATCAGCTGTTAACAGCTCGTGCAAACTAATAGGTGTACATGAAATGTTTACACAGATATCGATTGACTATAAGTACTTACTGCACGCGACGCGAGGCTCGAAAATACAAACAAAAGATGCTTTGGTTTCCCTCACCTCTTCAGTTTACGACGGGTACTGAAAAAAACATGTATTTAACCTTACAGGTTGTCGAAAACTGGTTTATTTCTACGTAATGAGTCGACTGTCGCTTGGCCAGTTACGGAAATATATGGTAATAAGGGAGTTTTTTTAATTGGCTTGTTTCTAGTTTGTGTTTGGTTTGCGGTGTCATCAATGGAATAGAAAGTGGTTTAAAAGTGATAATTAGGAGGGAACTTGATTGACTAGAATGTAGTAGGTTTAGAATTTCGCTAATAAGCAGCGCGTTGATAGGTTTTCTCCTGTTGAGTTGTCATCAAAAAGAAAGCGACCAAAAATTCGATAAATAAGGAAATCCTTGAGCAGTAGAGGATGTGCTTATGACAATAATGATGATGTAACATCAAAATGTTTAACATATGATTTGGTAAATCTAATATTATCACAATCTGTCGATATCTTATCTCAAATACATCACCTTAAATAGGCCTCAGTCTTTGAGAACAAACTAAGCTACTATATAATCCTAAAAACGTTTCTATTTCGTAGATTTCATACCTAATTGAATTTAATTGTATATCGGGCTGGTGTTCGCAAACTCCACTTCTCATCCGAAGCGCCTTTTTTGCGTACGAGTAAAGAAATTGAACATCAGACTTTTAATATACTATACAATATCTTTTTCTTTATCACTCTACCTGTCGTCCAAGTATGGAGACATAGCCTGATCTATTTCTAAACCGAGTTTCGCAAGAAAATGGTGGCAACTATCCTCTAAGTACTTCATCATAACGCTTCTTCTCAACTACTTCTTTAACAAACATAGCCACAATTTTCCTACAAAACTCTCAAAATCCTCCATAACCGAAACGCCTATGCAATTCAATACAAACCATATCGCGAGATATTACGCTCTGCGCCTGCATAGCGCACGACCAGGGCGACCACAAACCGCGGCTTCGCTCGCGGACACTGCCCTGTCAGTCGGTAATTGGGCTATATTGCGAGCGAACAAAGACTACAGCTGTAGCTAGCGGGATACAGATCATGATGGGGAATACGGCAGGAGATTTGCAGAAGAACAAGTGTGATAAATTGACGAATTTTCACATTACATTGGGAAAATAGGGCCTTCTTCTTCTTCCAAACATTGAAATTGAATGTTTGAAAAAAAATGTCTGCTCGACATTGATGGACATTGCGTTTCTTCTGCGACTGTCAAAATTAATGACACAGTGATTGTGTTTTTCAATTATCTCTCAGGATCAAGGCTTGTGGCATCATTGAAGACAGGAATTTGCCCCAGCAGTGGGACTATGAGATCTTCCAATCATAATGATGACGTTGTTTAATTTTTATTGGATGATAGATCGTTTCAACATTTTATGACAGCGAAAGCTACAAAACTCATCGAATTTTCGAGTAAACAAAACCTCATTAGCAGTTTATTTTAATACCACGTAAAACAACAACATTTTATTAATTAGAAAGTATTAAAAATCGCTGTGACCTTTTCACAATGTCCCAATGAAAATATATTTGCGAAAGCGTGTTATAATCAATCAAGATAAACTTGTTAAGGTATAAGCTGGTAGGATAACGAATATTTAGATAATCCTGGTACGGAATAATAGACCTTAATGCCTTGATAATGAACTGGCTTTGTCGAACATTTTAAATATTAATTAGATCTGAAACCGCGGGGAATGGTTATGCTTGTAAGGGCGACCTGTTGTTGGAGTTTTTCTCATTATCTATTTAGCTGGGTCTAATCCAAGGCTGGACATAAGCTTCTTCCACAACCAAAAAAACATTAATGTAGGAACTGTGTGCCATAAAATAAAGTTTAATATACCATAACAACCTCTAAGCAAGTCACGTCAATTTTTTTAAGTATTCCTTTCTGGTTACGTTGAACCAGAAAGTCATTAAAATATATACGAAAGATAGACGGGACGACACGAAGAAAATTGTAGTCCAATACTTGTTACAACTTGGTAACAAATCGTTCTGTCTAGTGTCATACGTCCGCTTGTCAGGTAGCATTCGTGTGTCAAAATCGAAAATGTTTGGGATCAAAATTTTTGTATGCAAATATTCCCAATGTCCGCTCTGTAAGTCTTTTAAATCTCTTTGCGTTGAACATGCTTTGTTATCAAGAGACCTCTGTGACTGGAAGAATCGAAAGGTCCACCGATGGATCAAATGACATTTCGTCAAGTTAGTACCAATAGAAGATTGTCATCATCTTCCTACATTTGTCTCAGATGGTCGGTGTAATACGTTTTTTTCTTCCATACTATTCCATCCACATTTTCCTCTCCAATAGTTAATTGTACTACTGCTGATTCCCTGGTTGTGTGTCAATCTGATAGTAATGTTCCTACTTAAAGGGCCTGTGGGCGATGCAAAGGACAGAATGTTTTCTCATAGGGCTATTTCGGTAGGTCTGACGCGATGTCCTATTGACATAATTGCCGTATTCAAAAGTCCTTTAACGCTAGGAATTCGAGGTCTAATCTTGATGACCAGAGGACTTGGTTCCAAGAATAGTTGGGAATAGTATAGTTTTTATGGACTATCTACAGACTGATTGGATAACATTAGAATGAAATCGTCACGCCAAGGAGAAGATTAACTGCCTCTCTGGTCAAGAAATCGCAAGCTATTACTGAAAGATAAGGGTCCTGGGTTTTCGACCCCGGGTCAAGCAGCTTTATGGGGTTTTTTCATTAGGAAGTTCATGGCAACCCCGAATCTCCGGATTTGTGCACGGTTACGCCCATAAGACCTCTTTTGTATGTGATTTATATTTGCCAAAATGTGAGGGTTTCCGTACTGCATACCCTTAAGCCTGATTCTGTTAAGTGCTTGAAAAGGTATCTTAAATATCAAGTGTATTTTATGTTGATTATTTTCTGTTGCAAGTGCCACTTTCGAGACATTCAACACCAACTGCAACCATAATTGGATTATCTTGACTGATTTCATCTGAATGGCGTAATCTGATATTTGACTTTTAATAACTGTTTAAACTTTTACGTAATGCATGTTATTACGAAAGAGGTTCAAAGGTGACTTGTAATGTCTTGTTAAATCCTTATAAAAACATGAAATTGACACCTACATAGGTCACCACGAAAAACTCCCAAAAATAGACTTTTATTCTGGTCAAAACTGTAAACGAAAAAAAAGTAAGAAAATTAATTTGGCCTATCAAAAATTCATGACGCAAATGTATGACGCTTACCCTACAAAACAGTTGCTACCGTTTTCGTATTGACTAGCGACCCGCTCCATTATCAAATATTATTTCAAAGTCAATAACACAAGTTCAATGACTTTTTAATTAGAGGTTTTTTTCGCACCTTCCTCTTTATAAGTAAGTCACGCCTATAACGTATATGGAAAAGCTTGCAGTGTGAGATTGCAGGCATTGCTATTGACCGTGAATGGGTGTACTTAGAATACAGTGTTTCAAAGAAAACTGGTCATTTCCTCTATTGGCATATCGACAAATTCATCAATTAAATAGACAAGGACTACTTATCAATAATCTTAAATGAATTCACTGCATAACAGACAATGTACAGCATCAGCTAGTTCTAGCTCCAAGCATTAAATGCAGAAGAGCTCCACAGATAACGAAGGTTTAAGAAGCGCTCTAAGAAGATTTAAGAAAAAAAACATGCCCCATAGAGATAAAAGCTTGCATATTCATTTTGGGCAGACGGCTTGTAAATACACACGAAACATAAAGAAAATGAAGACCGTTGAGCTTACTAGTGACGACAAACTCGATTGGTCATCCGACCACAATTATGTATGAACAAAATTTAAATATTTACAAGGCTGTCACTTTAGAACTAACTACATACATTTCTATAGAACTAACGGTCAAAATCAAAGGTCACCCAATGATCATACACTTGTTAAGATTTCACTCTCATCATAGTGTCATCAGTAAATAGGTTTGTACACCATTAGAGGGGTCAATGACACCAGCTGGGCGTTCACCTCATCAGCTGACCGCAGGTTTATGATGTTCACGGTATAGCTATTGTATTTCTATTGTGAATTACTAAGTACAATGACAATTATTATGGTAGTAATTGTGATGATATTTTATAGAAAAACTTAACTGTAGCATTTCCGATGAAAAAAAAACACTCATTGAAATTACACAGAGTATTTTATAGCTCACCTCAGTAACGATATCTTTACGGTTGAAAGTACCGTTTTAATGAAGAGACTAATTGATGCACCTTTGACGTCACAATCAGAATCATTCGATTCTTGGAGCCTTGCGATCATTTCAAAGTCAAACGCGAACTTGCTTCAATTTCCTAGAAATGCCATAGACTAATTAAATTGGCACAAAAGTCAGTGTAACTTCCATGAAGTCATAAATCAAATTATTTATTCTGAACCTTAACTTCTTTTCGGCTTTCAGTCTAACTAATATTGGTATTCAGCTGCATCCGGCAGCTGAATACTAATATTTTACATGAAGCCACTGCCTATCTGACTTCCACAACCCAGTTAGTACTGGGTAATACGATACGGTAAGACTGGTTGTCAGACTTTTGGGCCACTGACTACCTGTAACGACTGTCAAAGATCTACAAATAACAGCCGGGACCAAGGGCTTAACGTGCTTTCCGCGGCACGGAGGAAACTCGGTATGTAATGAGTGGTCACCCATCCACAGACCAACCTAGGCAAGCGCTGCTTAACCTGAAGGTTGATCCGAGCGGCTGTTATTATTGAGCCACGAGCTCCTCACAACCTTAACCTTTACCTAAGAGATAATTACGATATTTTCACAGAACCAATTAGAAAGCCAAAACATAAGCCACTAATGGTAACCGACTAGTTTCTTCACACCTACAGCTTTCCCACACACGTTTCCAATGATTTATAAAGATGACCAAAAATATTGTATTAATTAGAGCCAGCGATGGACTGGATTAATTAACGTGGACTTTTATGAATTTCTTGATTGACTGTTTGAAATATTGAATTGATGAACTACGGTTAATTGTTGAAACAGTTAAGTTTTGACGTAAACGAGAGCCAAACAGATGCTATATGATATCAAAACCGTTCGTTTCAGAATACCTCAAAAAAGCATGCTCTAATGAATTGGTGAACACAGTTGAACCAATCTTCAGTGTCTAAAAGATTCAGGGATTGCCTCAGGCTGCACTAAAAACTCATCATCAATTGCCTGCCCTTAACCTAATATATTTTAGGGTCAGCACAGCATGTCTTCTTCTTCCATACTTCTATATGAGTCGACGACTCATGAGATGACTCATCGCTTCTTTTGTCTTCCCAACTCAAAAGCTGTCAATGTCAAAATATTTGATCCACTGCATGAGATATGTACGAGATAATAGGTACACTGTGACATCGTTGCGAATTCAATTCTCATTAAACTAGTTAATTAAACAGTGTTTTAGCTAATGACCGTTATATTATGTATGGTCACAGATAATGCAGGAAATTTAGGCCAGCGATACATGCATGCGCTTAAAACCAATTACTGAGTTAGGGTGAGGCCACATTATTCTCAGGTTGTAGATCAAACACAACCTAATGTGTTTACGACATTTTTGGAACACTGTTAATTGCTAAAACGACAGCTTATCTTTCATTTCGAATTAAAATGCCGAATTAGTTCAAGTTTATTAATTCCTTTAATTTATTTCGAATCTGGTTCACATTTTGGAAAGGACATTAATTTTGATAAATCGTCATTAAAATGGATCGCAGACACCTTGATAGCTTTTGATATGAAATATATATTGTAATTCAGCGATGTGGTCCGATTGGGTTATTACGGTTATCATTCGATATAACTGTCAAAACGAGGTATCATTAGCTGGGTGAAGACATTAATAATGAAAGGTGTTGTCAAACAAGCCTGGAATCCCTCGAATGTACTCCAGCCTTTATCGACAATATCGTGATTACCACGCATCGGCGACGTCGCGTGACGTGCCTCTATAATGAACGAGTTGACAAGTCAGATAATTAAACGCAATGACAACACTAACCATAGTACAGAGTATGGCAACACTCCTTGTTACGATCGATAGCACACTTTCGAATATCAACCTTGCGTACTAGCCATAGGGTTTAAAAACCTATGACGGTTTTTGTCAGTAATGATGATAATGTTGCCGTGTGTAAATATAGTTTACAAAAGAATGAATGAAAACTCTTAAGTGATTCTGCATTGATGGGTTTCATTTGAAGGGGGTCATAAAACAAAGTAGGTTACGGAATCGTATGGCGTTCACCTGATAGGGTGATTGTAAACAAACACTTGGTTTCCTTTGTTCGTTTTTATTGTTGATGTAATGCGAGGTGTTGAGATAAGACACGTGGACTTGAGACCTTTCAGGATAGGTCGTGATCATTACTGATTATTACGGTTCATAGACTGTAACTTTAATGGGTTTGGTGGAGTCTGTTAACATCGATTAAAACCATAGAGGTGACTAAAGAAATAGATAATTACATAACCTTTCATTGTAGTCGGAATATAGGCT
Source organism: Standfussiana lucernea (assembly GCA_964057025.1). Lineage (NCBI taxonomy): Eukaryota > Metazoa > Arthropoda > Insecta > Lepidoptera > Noctuidae > Standfussiana > Standfussiana lucernea. Next base: position 6,678,993 of record OZ059809.1, read on the forward strand.
TCTACAATTTCAATGTACAGATAACGCAGCGATTCCATGTTTACTGAAATACAACAGTAATTTTGATTTCAGGTACTGACTCTGGTCTACTTGGGAGAAGGAGGCAATTTCATGATCCCAAAAGGTAACCTAAAAGCTTAAAAAAATATGTATAGAAAAGAAAATCTGTAATAAATTTACTCATTTGAATTTGGAAATTGAAGTAAACCGCAGTTTCAGCTATTCAGCCTTCAAATCTTATGAAAATCGAAAAACCTTCACAAAACATTGCTTCACGAATTTCTTCAATACAAACACAGGCTGAGCCGGCAATCCGCCTCTATGTGGCAACACTCGCAACCTAATAGGATGTGCCAGTATCTATGGCGGAAGCGGTTACAGCCACGCGACGTTGCGCCTGAGTTCACTAAATGGTAACATGGCTGGAGCATGCGCGTTGCGTAACGCGGGACCAGGTTCCGGTTTATCGGATGTATTGTGTGGTACTTTGAGGTTTATTTTAACAATGATTTGAGCTTAAAGCTGTTTTTTAAGATGCGTGATGGCCTCTGGCCAGCAATGGGACAAATAGAAGACTGTAACGTAGAAGTTTTGCAGAACCTTATTTCAATGATTTTCTATAAAAAATTGTAACCTTTTCAGAATAATCACAAATTCTGTTTGATCAACTGATCTGAAGAGTACTATCGTCAACTCGAAAAGAAAAAGAAGCATGATCATATACAGCCAGAATAATTAAAACACTGGACTCATGCAGTGCAGTGCAAAAGAAGATATCCACCATGTCATGGACAAAGGAAATAGCCGTAATGACAGGATGTACGCTCCGTGCAGACGATGGATCGATCATGAACGACGAAGGATAAAATAAAAGATGAATACTTAATTAGTACACAAAATTGCCCCAGCTCTTTAGCTTATTATAACATTAAGAGCTCTTCCTCCAATTACATGAAATTATAAGACAGTGAAAGAGCGAAGCATTTCAAACTAAACGATTTAAACGACTGCTATAAAGTGGTAAGTATTAATGAAATAAAAATTAACGAACCAATAAAAAGTGAAACTTTAAATAGCTCTGTCTTCATCTTTCATTAGTTAATGAGCAGTAAACGTTTTGTTACAGCTTTCGATACAAAGCCGGAGTCTATCAACACATGTGTTTAGAACTCATCCAACTGCAGGCTAGTCGTTAAAACAGAATGAAATAGGCACGCCATAAAATCGTACTATACCAACATACTTCCCACAGTTAAAACCACTAACAGTCGGCCTTAGATTATGTACCAGATGCATTCCAACCGAATTTAATATGCAACAAACTGACGCAGACGGTCCACGCCAGCTTGCAGATCCTCCGCATTTAGTGCAACGCGAAGCACTTCTAAAACCAGCCGTCTAATAGCAACGATGCCACATTTCAACCGCAGCAAAAAAGGCAAATTAAATCTGGCAGGACAGGTTTAAAAAGCAGGAACGGGACAGCGATATCATCGCTGATGGCATCTTGGCGAGTTAAGGCGAGACAAATCGATTTAAGCGCAGCCTGTTAAGACATGAAATCGGATTGGAGACAGGGACAGAGATATGCGAGTTCCTTTGGGAAAAAAGCGTCGAGTTGCAGTCGCTTGAAAGCGACCGGGAACGGGTAAGGTCGTTGCCATGTAAACAGAAAAAAAATTGAGATCTTTTGTAAGAGATTAGACGCTAAAAATGAGGAGTGCCTTTTTGGTAAACAAGATCTGAGCGGACGCGTGTTAAATCTGTAGACAGTATCAAATTTTCTCTGAAAAGCTCGAGGTGGGGATGGCTGTTATATCAATCCTCGGGTAAAATGTTCAACAAAATAAAATACAAGTTGAAAAGGAGATGTTTGTAAAAAACGCACCGGACTCACACCCTCGTAAATGAACAGCAGCCCTAATGGGGTTTGCATCACCCCATGTGATGGGGTCGGATTCGCAAAGGGTCCGTTAATCGATTTAGTGGTATGTAATGTACGTAACGAGCTGTTTCAAGAGGTACATTTATGTACAAACTACAAACCATAATCTCGTTCTGTGCTGTAGGGTTGAGTAAACTTTACTCAGAAGATTTGATCATTTTGAAACGCATCCAAACATTATGGGTTCGAAACACTCTGCTAGTGAAATACCAGACGGTTTTCCAAGAAAGCAATAAAGCTAATTTATCTGGACGTGCGATCCCGTGGATATCTCGCGACAGACTAGGCTAGTGTTATAGTGTAGCGATACACACGTGATTTTTACGCGCACTATTTATAAACTGCTAATGCGAGCAGCTAGTGTTGTAGACAGATATTTGTAGCGTAAAATTATCGATATCGATAAATCATCGCGACAATAATTGCAGTGTTTCAGATTAGCTTCCGACAAGACAAAAGATTGAATACTGAATTGTGAAGCTATGATGTGCATTAGACAACACTAAAATTATCATCAATCCATCGTTCGGCCTAAAAAAGGTAGAAGAACCATTATTTTGACACAGTTGTTCGATCAGCAAATTCTACGACTGATTGTTAAGTTAATCTAGAAACAAAGCGAATGGTTTGACTACCTTAGATACTGCGACTACGCTACCCCGAAATTTAATACAGAAATTATCCTAATAGAATTATTAATCCTAAGGGCAAGCCAAATTACATTATAACTAAACCTGAGACCCAACTGCTACATGTCTCAAGATTTACCGGTCCCTATTACAGCATATTGAATCAACTTTACGAACACAATAAACTTATGGCAGACGAGTAAACATCATTGTATTTGTAAGTCAGTATATGTACGTATTTGATTAATCATCGTGTTTTTGCTTTTCCACGCTAATTATAACACACTAGCACTTCCTCAAACGCACAACAGAGAGTAAATATGAATTATGTATCTTTTGTCTCAAGGATGCTTATTGTTTGAGATTTTATATGTTAAAATAAGTAAAGATTTAAGAACAAAGGGCTGACTTGGTTGCGATTGGTTTCGACTTATTATAGAGCAAAATAAATATCAACAAAACATGAGATGTTTTGGTCCAACCTCCACCATATTGTTGTGGAAGTCGCAACCTCGCAATATACGTAAAGGTTTATGAAGATGGCGAACCAATGTTCGGTTGAAAGGGAACCCCTGTAAGTAGGTCTGAATGCCGAGATTGGGAAGTAGTATGCCACAATAACCTATTTGTTTGGCTATTGCCTGTTAAGAAAGTTTATGTGAGGGAGAAATGTTAAGAAATTGTAATTAATTTCGTTGGTTTCGTTAATTAAAATTGAACAAAAGGCTGGTCTCCTTTTAAAAACTTTTACAGGATATACGCAATTAAATTTGAGTTAAACTTGGCTTGGTAGGTGAATTTTAATCGTTTTTTTACAGGACTTGTAATTTATTATCTACATCAGATTAAACATAATATGATCGACAAAAGAACATCGATATTTTTACATCCCGATTATCTAAAATTAACGTCAGTTGCCGCTCAAAGCTCAGAGGGAATGGACTTGTTTCCCGTTTTTATTAATTTCACTGTTAATTTTACACTCCGAAAAATTGTATTTGTTACCAGCAGTGTCTTAGGAAAGAAGTCATCTTTGAGGAATATTGCAAATGTAATTATTATCACAAACGAATGAACTGGATTTAACCAAACTCGTCGTTATTAATAATTTCTCGATACATTAAAATGTGCATTAAGTTATTTTAAGAAATACATAAATAATAGGTGTTTGCGTGCGTCCGTATTGACGTCACGGATCCACGGTATACAGTTACCAGTTTACAGAACAAGATTCTATAGAAAAGCGGAACAGTTTCGTATTACATTTTATAGTTAGAGCATCTTAAAATAACGTTACATGTTTAACTAAAATTTAACACTTTCGTGACCACCGTTTTGTTTAGTTTCTTGGTGGCCCTTTTGTTATTGAAAACATTAAGAGGGGTGTTACAAAAAAACCGAAAATTGCAAGGTTTCCTCGTTGAAATAAATTGTATGTTTTTCGTTCGTTGCTTGAAATAACAATAACTTGTGAGAAATAGTTCGTTTCCTCTTCTACAATAATAATAGAGTGAATTTGAGATAACTTATTTATTTGGTAGTAATCATTCCTCCATGGCAAAAACTCACTGAAATCTGATTTGGGACTATTGGGACCTCTAATTTGTAGTTTCTATTGAATATAGACCATTTTTTTTTCATCTCACAAATGTCCTATACTTATATAATAATATAATACATTTTGGTTACTATGCCTTTTAGGTAAATTGTAAAATTAGCGTAACGCCGAAATGTAAGATGGCTCTTAATAATGATTCTTGAACATTTTTGCTACACATTATGATTTTGCTTGATAAATTTGTAAACTGTATTCTGTCTTTGAAACACAGGGTAGATATTGCCAAATTGTTAATGATGACTTTGCTTTATCTTCGGAAAGTTGTGCTAGTTAATTTGACTTGACCCTGAGTAATGCATTGCATAAAACACAATATGTGTGCCAATTGCCTACTACATATTTTTGGAGTTTTCGATTCGCACACCAAAAAATTAAATTCGTGCGAATCGCCTACAGAAAAAATAATATTATTAAAAAGTGTCGATTCGCACATTTCGTGGGAATCATCCAATAACCCATAAAAATCTGTTTTTTTTTTAAGGCAGACTGTTTAAAATGAAAAAATGCAGAGCTTTCTAACTTGATAGTCACTAACCGTCTCAGAATAATTTATTTAAACTTCATGTACAAGAGTGGTACATAGACGGACTACATGCCACAAGGCATTCTCTACCAGTCAACCTTTGAACAATAACTTCAAATTGTTTGTGGCATCAACCTCTCTAATATATCTCGGACATTGGACCGCACTAGTGCTCCTATTCTTTATGTAACTCGACATTTAATATATTGCGCTATCTCATTGTGACTAATATATGTAGCAATATCAGTGCAATTAAGGATCGGTCGAACCAGTACCGAAGATATTGCGGACATGGTTTCGAGCACCGGATTCTGACTTATATTAAACTGAAATATATTTCTTAGTCCAGGGTCCGAGTCGGTCCACAACTATTTTTAAACAGGTTTGTTTAAGCGTTAACTGAAGTAGTTGTCAGTGTCCATGTCCGCACTTTGTCCGTACCGGTTTCACCCATCCTTAATGTCATTATTTACTATAAGGACACGGTGGTACAAACTGCACACCCTGATTACGGTTTTTATAGATCAAGGTACATATGTCAAACCATTGCCAATACATGATCAATATTTTGTGCAAGCAATATAAATTTTTAAAACAGTTATAAATTTTTAAATGCAGTTAATAACAAAGGAAATTAAAGCGTTGATAACTCAACTGTGTGCTGCGAGATTAATATATTGTGTATACGATTTGATTAAATATTTAATCATTCATTTGAGCTCCGAAAAGGTTGGTCTAATGAAATAAAATAATGTTTAATTTCTGTATAACGGTAAAATAATACCAACCATCCCACGGCAGGCCAAAGGCATCTTCTCATACAGGGAAGCCCTTGATCACCACTTTTGCTCAAGGTGGATTGGCAATTTCAGACTTATATTAACAATAAGACCAGGTTACATCACGATATTTTCCATTACTGATTTCAGTGGAGTCCAAAGTACATTTCGTCGCCCAGCAGTGAAAACCACGTAAGTGTTTATAACAAAATTTTACAAGAGGAAGAAAAAACTGTCTACTGAAAAAAAAATGTATGAGTAGGGAAGATATTACCTTTTGTTTTTTTTAGATTTTAATAAAATCTAAAAAAAACAAAAGGTAATATCTTTAGATTTTAATAAAATCTAAAAAAAACAAAAGGTAATATCTTCCCCACTCATACATTTTTTTTTGAGTAGACAGTTTTTTCTTCCTCTTGTAAAAATTTTGTTATAAACACTTACGTGGTTTTCACTGCTGGGCGACGATTTAGAAAAAAAGCTAACTAACTTTTCAAAGTTATGCCAAACTTTTTTTAGTAATTTCCTGCTAACGCGAATCTGTCCATGCCACGTTGTATATAAGGCATGACTACACAAGCAGCAATAAATAACCCTGCCATATAACTTAGCAAGCAATAAATCAATATTCAAAACACCTTGTAAGTCGGCTCATGCCTTCCTAAGTAGCTTCACTAGCATCCCAATCATTGACTACAATAATAATGCCTGGTTTTTTCTTCTCGGCCGGATCTCAAGGTCAGATATCATGCGATTTAGTTGCTAAGTACGTTCAAGGAAACGGTAGCCAGGGCGTTGGCACGAGTTCCTCTAAGCTGGTGTAGCGATAGCGCGATTTATCGGCAGTTAAGCTTTTTTATGTTATGAAGTCCTGGTACTTAGAGTTTTAGTGGTTTGATTTTCATATAGACTACGTATACGTTGTTAAGTTTATTATATAAAAAGGTTTTGGGGTAATTTCACATGCTTTTCAACTTTTATCGTTTCGACTGCTAGGAAGCATGCTCCATCTAGGAGAAAAAGTCGGTAATTCCACACGCGGTCCCAGTGCGGAACTTCACGTGATGTAATGGATATTTTACTAAACGATGATAAAAACTACTAATGAATGACTAAAACAATATAAAACAGCTTGGTGGATTTCCTAAAGTCTATTCCGTGTTAATTAATTAACGGGTAATTAAAATAAACAGTAACGAACAAAGCGTGAAAACTTTATCGGAATCTAAGATATTTAATTTAGAGACATGTTGCTGTTTTCCATTTGTTGTTTCTTTACGATGTCGGCCGCGGGGGGTTCGTTTTTAATTTAATTTATGTTGTTACCTACAATTGGGAATTTTCCTTTCCTTGAAATATTCACAAACAAAAGTTTTATAGCATGAGATCCTGGGTTCGATTTCCGGGTAGGGCCAAGTATTATTGGGTTATTCCATCAGGAATTTCTCAGTAGCAGCCACGGAGTCTGGATTTGTGCCCGATTGACTGCTTAAACATAACTGACGAAATGTGGATGTACTATTAGGCACATTTCAGCCTAACCCTTCGGTTACAGGTGCGATGTTATGGTATGTTTGCGACTATGGCAATAATAAAATGCCTTGTATTCATGACTTCCTCAGCATTTATGGTTTAGTTAGGTCAGAACAGATGTTTTCGTGAATCAACATTATGTACACGTATTTCTCTATGGTTTTCCTCTATTCGATCATTTAGCGGTTTTCCGGTTCATCCGGAGTCAGACAATGGCTTTGTTTAATTACATTTATTTAGTTCATCGTTTTATGAAGACGAGTATTTTAATTGATTTGATTGAAAATAACTTTTACATAACATAACATCACGCTGTTTATTCCCGAGGGATTAGGCACAGATGTACCCTATGCATATACCGAAAGTTATGTTTATAAATCCCACGTAATAGGTAAAAATCACTCATAATTAAATACAATTTTCAATCATGACGAATGATGAGCAATTATCAAGCCCGTATTGCATTACGGATCGTCAATATTGTCATCAATTCAACATGCAATTTCAATCAAAACAATAAATGAATAACGAATTGATTGAATTTTGATCTCCGACCAATGATTCAATAAGATTTATTTATTTATTTAACACTTCAAGTACAATGTACAGAGGCGGACTTAATGCCATATCTAGGCATTTTCTACCAGTCAACCTTTGTGACAAGATTCGATGGTTGTGTAGTAACCATATTGTACTAATACGATTTCGCAGATTGATTTTTGACGAGATAAAAATAACCAAGATATAGGGTGGTTACTGTCGATTTGATGACGTGTTTTGGATTTAACACAACGTTATATTTGTGCCATAAGTACTGGTATGTCCATGTATATATAACTGCACTTTTGAGGATCTAAAGATCGTCATTGACACTGCTATTGACGTGGCCATCTCCTGGGTCCAACTGATCTCAAAAGTACCATCGACTCGAAAACCAGAAGCAAGTTTAGTCTGAAGAACTACAAGTAGAGGTAACTTATTAAAAATCGTAGATTCGATCTGCCTTCAACTTCTTTAAACAAATTCCACTGTTACCAAGCAACATTGCTACTCCATTTTATTCACGACGGAAAATTTATATAACACAACATCATGCAAGCCATTAAGCTCATAATGCCAAGGTCCAATGCGTAACGAACACGATACGTTAAACGCATCGTGCGTACGATTCGCAACTCCTGCGCAGACTGTGATCAATCATGACTAAAAATAGAGAGAATACTTTTTAGTACACAGTACAAATTACAGGTAAAAAAAAAAGTAGGAGATAGCGAGATGAACTGGCCAACCCAACGACCAGAGGGCCTAAAATGGCCGCTTTAGAAGAATCCATAATACAGATCGAATGAAGCCCAGCAGTGGGATGACGCAGACAAACAGTAAATAAAAGGTAATAATTATACATAACAGCACTCCATAGGGATAAGTGGAAGGAGGGACGGGAGGCCTTTGCCCTGAAGTGGGACACAAATGGCTGAAAATAAAATTATACATAACGTGCCACAAAAGGCGATCTTATCGCTAAAAGCGACCTTTTCAAGACAACCTTTGCATGGGTTTCAATTCAAGTAGGAGAGACAATACTGTAGGTAGTCTGTGGTCTTGATAAACTATGGTCTTTTGAGATAGACAATGGATGGGTGTGCGGAGCGTGAAACGCTTTCTATATTGCGCAAGCGACGATCATGCGATTTTTGACTGATCTCCTATAGATAGGTATTGTAACACAATGGTCATAGTTTTTGTTCATTCAGTCCTACAATGATGAAATCAATGTTCTTCTCTATAATTTTTCTCTTTAACATATACGTACATATAATTTAACGCGGACAACGTGCATTATACATATTGCTACTGGGTCTGGAAGCACGGAATTTTGCACAAGAATTACATAAATAAAGGTGAGATTTTTGAAAATTCTTCCTTCAAAAGGATAAATTTTCGATGGGAAATCTCATTACGCTCACGGCTTGTCTTTTGAGAAATAAAAAAATGACATAGCATATTATTATGCTGAGACGTTTTGTGGGGGTGATGAACGAGTGAAGTACTTTCCTTTACCTTGTGCGTCGTCCACATGAAGCGAACTCAAATAATAACTTTTAAATAATACTTTGGTTTTATACAAGGTGGAAGGAACACCGTACCGTAAAACGGAAACCACATACTCAGTACATCATTCTGAAACCCGTAACATAGAAATTGTTCGTAGGATATAAAAAAACAGCTGTTTCTTAAAAAAGTGCAATACCTACACGGTCAAAATGTATGGAACAGCAGATTTTTTTTTAATAAGCCCCGTACAAACTAACATTAATTCTAAGAAATTTACTAACACAGTGGATCTTATGTTGTCCGAAATAAAGAATTTACGAACTTATTTATTTATATGGGCTCGTTGAAAATGAACTAGAACAAACATTTAAAAAGTTTTTCGTGTCGCTGTTGCCCTTAATTATTCCACAGCTGGGCAAAGCCCTCCCACATGCGTTTCAGTTAAACATTTTTTTTTTTTGTGATTGCTTTTTAATTTTATTACAAAGGGTGGACAATTGGACGTTGGACAGCTCTGCGAAGGGGAAAGGGGAAACTGGCACAAATCTGCCCCTTTGTTGAAAGTGATGCATTGCCAAATGCTGTACACAAAGCGCTTTTATATGACTAACATTATTATCTTTTATTTATTTTTCATTCTTATTTGTTATATTTTTAAATATTCCCATATAAAATAATAAATAAAAACATTTAAAAATATTAAAAAAATAGTAGCCCACCGGTATCTAGAACAGGGTCCAAGCTACAGCGGTCAGGGCTCCAGAGAGAAACCTCCTAATAATACGAGCCGTGTCCAGGAGTACCGCTTTCTGAATCAAGCCCTTGATCCAGCTGCCTAACGAGAGCCTCTTCAAGTATTGGTCGAGGCAATTAAGCCATTGGCTGAAACGACTATCAGCACAATGATCGCCGTGACTAACATTTATTATTAAAAAGTGAGATTTATTAATATGGTTATTTTGCAGATGACCATATAAGTCTCGTGTCATTATAGTCTTGTGTCTTATTCTTCTTCTTTCGTATCGATAGTATGTCTTATCAAATTACTTGGGCTCAGCAGCCGGTAACGTTAATCACGGCGTCAGTAGCGTTTTTTATGTCCTGTAAAGTGCAGGTGTAGGTCTGAAGGGACACTGGAAGCTCCAGCAAGTGAGCAATAGGCTGATCGGGATTGAGTATCCGTTAGTAGTGACTGACCAATGTTTCGGCTTCGTTTATATTCTGACCTAGGTCAGACATTACCTGTCTTGCATCTTATCTTAGAAAAAACTTTTTTGCAAAAAAAAAAACCGACTTCCAAAAAAAACACTAAAAAAGTGGAAAATAACTTTACTTTCGGAAGTCGGTGACTATTGTTTGTTTCATTGACTTTTTAGTTATCGTATCACACACAAATCCTTGTCAAGTATCAATTTCGCAATTTCTTTTACTTGGATGACATTTTTTCCAGTTATTTTGATTTCAAAACCAAACTGCTGAACCGATTTTGATGAAATTTCTATGGGACCAATCGGGAAGTAAATCCATTCAGATAAAAGAAGAATTTTTCAAATCGGTTAATAAATGACGGAGATATGAGGTAACAAACACAAAAAAAAAACATACAACCGAATTGAGAACCTCCTCCTTTTTTTGAAGTCGGTTAAAAATAGGGTAACCGACGACGAGTATTCATCGCTCGTCTACAAAACAAAAATACTCGATAATGACTATGTTTAGTTACTAACTTGAAAAAATCGATATCAACTTATTAATAGGTCGTTTTTCATACCAGTCAAGGTGATACTCGTATTATTCCATTTGGCGGCTGTACAAAGAATGAGGTCAATTACCTGTAACAAAAAAAGACAATCATAAAAAAATGTTTTTGTATTACATCGTGTACAAATGGGATCATTTTTTCTCTGTATGAATTAGGTATAAAAATATTGGTACACTCGATGACATAATGTTTTTGTAAAATCGTGATAGGACAATTATATTTTTCTGAAGATTAAAGATCATAGACAAAAAAAATATACAACAAAACCTTCTCAAGCCTTTTTCTATTTAGAAAAAAAAAAATCTGTCTACTTCAACCCTAACTCAAAAACCACTGACTCCTTTGATAACATCTAAACTCCAAACGTTAATTTCGAGCAACGTTTCCTGTAAATCTCAAAGGAGATATGATGCAATAAACAAACAAGTCGAAACTAGTGGGAGAAAGCATTGTTTGTAATAATTAACTAAAAGCAATCGCTGTAACCGTGGGAGACCACGACCGCCTCATAACCACGCAGTTATGGGCCAGAACTAATTAATAGCACGATATATTCCGCATAATTATACACTGACAGATAGATTGTACGACTTTTATTATGAGATAGAATTGTTTCTTTAGGTCTTATCCATTTACATAGAAACTGCTTATTTACCTGTCGGTTCTGGACTAACGCACATTTGCATGAACTACTAGGTGAGCTTATAAAAGCTCTTATAAAATAGTTTATTGAAACCAGGTGTAACAGCTGTCAAACACCTAGATGGTCATAACTTAGCGTATCCAAAGTCCACGACACCCCACGCATTAAGACCGGTACATTTGCGCTCTTTCGTTTTTATGTATTTATCCTGTAATGTGTTGTGTGTGTACATAAATAAATAAAATAATAAAACCATTCATAATCCGTATTCTGAACCTTAGTCGCAGATGCACTAAACAGATTAAAACAGGTCTGTAATTAAGTAAAAGTTGATACAAAACGACTCTGACATCCTTGATCCCTGATATTTGTTGACTCATTGGCGTCTTAGATTTCAAATCTGATTGTAAGTTGCACTGAAACAAGTCTGTGCTTTCTCAATACTCTCAATAGTGCTTAAAGCTAACTAATAGGACTATGAGCAAGGTAACTGCGAAATTAACCAGATAATGTCTAGTCACTGTAATTAGCAATGACATACGTTGGACCGAACAGTATTTATTATTATGATAAGTTCATTTATTTCCTTATAAACAACAATTTACTTAACTAATGTTCCACTGAACAAATGTGCGTTGTATTTAATAAATATGTGTTGACTTGCGTAAGTGATTGTACTGAGTTGAGTGTGCCACAGTAGAAAACTTTTTAAATCGGCGCGCTATAAACAGGATAAATGGCTGTCTATGGTCGGTGTATTGTCTAGTCTAGACCGAGCCATGTGTTCAGAATGTCTGTGTCTAGGTGGTAAGTACGTCTTTGTGTGTGAAGTGAACTGTTGGCTGGAACTTGTCCTAACAAGGGGTGCCGTTAGTTTGTGGCGTTTATCAAAGAGGTTACATTGTTTGAGACAGGCTTAGTTTCAAAAAGGTTGTGTAAATGAAGATAATCAAGCGAAAGGGAGTAGTTTATCGATTATTTATTTATTGAACTTTATTCACAAGTAAAAAGGCACATTTTATGCATGTCCAGTTCAGATACAATAAGTTGTCTGTTGTATATATTTTTGAACCTCTAAATAAATGCTTCAAGCAATCAATTCGAATTCCACTATACGCAGGCCTCCTTATTTCCCAAGAATCCAATATACAATTCCTATATACCTTTCTTTTGCTGACATATTTATTAGTATTTGCTAACTCAATAGCAATGCTCCAAGTTACCGTACCACCCACGGAGTATAGAAATCTCGGTACCTACGATATTATTACAGCAAATGCCGCGGGCACAACCTGATAAGGTAACATAGAGAAATAATAGTATGTATTATTAAAACTTATAAAACAAAGACAGTAGAAAGAGTTCTTTTTGCATAATTGTGTGGATTTTACCGGCTGCTTGTTACAAAGCGTACGAGAGGCAAGATTACCTAAGTAAAGTTTAATCATTTTGTAAGTAACTTGTCTGTATAGTAATCTATAGTAAGCGCCAGATAAACGTGGGATAACGGTCATTGACCCACATTATTACTGACATACTTAATTCCGAAAACAATAATAATGACGTAAAGCTGTCCTGAATCGACATCTATCGTGATCCTTCCTTTTTTTAGTAATGAAAAACGATTCATAATTTATTGTCCGCGTACCTACGCAGAGAAATTAAGCAAAGGGCAATGAACTTTATTCCACGTTTGTCTGGCGCTTAGTATAGTTCAAAACACAATAAAAAGTTACTTTACTAAGGGTATTTCTTAATTAGTATAAGGCCTTATTTGTTTTCATTATTTTACTTGTGTTAAACACGAAGCCACAACATTGCTATTAAGATCAAGTAATAAAGGAAGCTACACCTAATATTTTCCACTGCCAACTCAAAAAAGCTTCCACGAAACCAAATGATGAACAATCAGGTTTCTCCAGGCCACTGACCCGAGGGCCTACCCAGACCCAGAGGCACTGGACCAGAGGAGAAATAATCACTAAGACGTGACTGCGAGGTGATGGTTGATTGTGGAGATCCAATCTTACAGCGAAGTTTCTGTTTACTTTGGTTTTCTTTTCTCTTGAGGGGAAAGCTGAATGCACAAAACTTATCGGATTTGAGATGTGATATATATACAATTGATGTAGAACCTAGTCTCATGTTTTAGTTGATGTATTTACATAAGGATTATATTTTTTATCACTTACAGTTCGAAAAAAATGCCCTGTCAGATGAATCGCATGATTAACGAATAAACTGGATGCGGTAGGCAAAACATCGTGTTTTGACACTAACAGTATTATTGTAGAAATTCGAACCGAATTTCGAGTTTTCCATCCATTTAGTAAATAAACCTTAGGATTCAAGAAAGAGATACATCCAGCGAACAGACACAGCACCCCAGCAGACAGTGAAAGACGCAGTCAAGTAAACTATTCCTAGACTTCAAAACAACAGATACCACGAAATCATCATAACGTAACGACCAACAATCAAAAATAAATAAAAACAAAACGCGTATCAATCACAGAAAATCTTTGGTTCTATAACATTTCCTGATCTAAGTCAATTAACTTGTATACGTACCTAGTCATTGAAATCAATTTGAGTCTAGCATTGTATTAGGATCCAATCAAGCATGTAATCAGTCCAAACAACACAGGTGTTTGTGTCCAGTAATGGTTTTGAGCTAGACCAGTCTAAGTGTAGGGCGATGACCTGGCTGTTTGATAAATTTCCTTCTATAGCTTTGTGTTGTAAAATAATTATGTTTGTTAGTAGATTTATTCATTAGTTTACAGTCTATGTATAGAATATGTTTGGCTTGTGGATAGAGGTGTCCTTTTAGCCTCCGCCCTGATGGGACAAAGGCCTACACTTTGTGGTAGGGCGTGGTCTGCAATCCACCACGCGCAAACTTTCTAACACGGATAATATTGCTAGCGAATTACATGGGGTTTCAGTCTTTCTTCTAGAAATCTGGATAGTTGAAAAATACGAAGTCGGATTTAAGGGAGCACTTTTTAAAAATAGAGACGACAAAAAGGCGACCTAAGTAAGATACAATGACCCAAGAATTGAACTTGTAAACTTTTTAGGCGTCCGTAACACACCGAGAATGTATTATACTATTCATGAGTACACCTAATTTGATTTTTGTTCAGATTTGTTGAAACAGAAGGGTCGGGTTAGCTGAAAGGCCTCAAGAGTAATGTTACCGCCCGGGACTCAACCCGAGCGAAGGTCAAAAACTATGATACTTGTTGCTACAGCTCAAATATTGTGGCAAAAAGTAGAATACATATTTTATTAGTATGACGTTCGAGTCGGTTTTTGCTGCTATTATTTTTTTTTTCATTTCAACAGCTCGGAGACTGAAAATGGGGTATAATGACGGCTGTGTGGAATTTTGACGTAATCTTCACGCTTGGGAGCCGAGTTTGTGATCACAGAAGGCTATTTGAGCGCACGGGTTCGAAGATATTCGTTTATTTTCTGCATATTGACACCTCTTCTGTTCTCCGTCGAAAAAATACCGATCATCCCACGGTCCAATCATGTAAAAAAGTTTACACCAAACTGAATGATACGTGTTTGCCGACAGAAGCATCCACCTGAACACTGATAATACTGCAACCCCCTGATTTCCCGGAGGAAAAGCTTGCGGAAGTCGGTTCACAGTACACACTCTCGTTTCATATAACACCAAAAAAAAACGTTTGTACTGTGTAACGTGACGTAAGATCTGCAAGCAAGTAAACTGGATCCTGACGCTATTGGGGATAGGCTGTTCAGCAGTGAACTGTTAAAAACAGTAGAGCAAATTGCAATTAGTAGAATTAGTTGGGCGAACTAGAAAATAATAAAACTTAGTAGGTAAGATATAAGAGCTATAAGAGTAGGGTAGAAGAGGATCAAAAAAACTATAACCGCTGTGAAAAACAATATGGCTGGCAGAAATGTATGAAAGAAAACTTGATGTTGAACGTGCCATGTTAAATCCAATAAAAATGGGAATGGCGCAGAAGAATTATTATAAAAAACGTGTGTTTACCGCAATAGGGGTTAGTCAGAAACTTAGTATGTTACGGGTAATCCTCATTTAATACCTCTACTTTTATAATTTCCTGGAAACCAGTTGGATGAAATTTAACTTACATAGTTTATAATTTCCCAGTAACTCGGGTAATAATGCGGACAGAGCCACAGGCTACACTGTAGTCTGTAGTACATTGTAATTTACCATCACATTTTATGATCTTGTTTGCATAGGGTTACCAGTCACGAATCTTTCATGATTGGTAGTTACCACGATAATTTTTAGCGCTGATATCATGCGTATTTCAAGTTCGATTAAATCGTTGTTAATAGTTTTTTCATTGTGATAATTAAAATTTATTACACTTGAATCGTTGGGTATGTGTCCGGATGAATCTAATAGTTTATTGCCAGAGTCAAGGAGATTCATTGATCTTGTTCTTTCCATCTTTAGTTTACCATGTATGGCTTCTAAACGTAGATGACACATACTGTACAAGCTGAAATCTCCCCCCTTTGCCCATAATGGTCCAATTAGTGTCAAGTTGTTGACCTTAAATGGCCTTGAATACCGCAGCCGCAATTTCCTCCGGCCGTCTTACACGCAACGATAAAATCTGACATGTATGTATGTAAGTCCTACATTTTCCCTTTCAAAGGTAGCGATATATAATAGAAATATTTCTATAATTTGACATTAGAATAGAGTAAATACTTATACTTTCTAATTGGGACATAATTGCGGTTGTTAACGACCTGATATTGAAGCTGTCTGGCTTTTCTATTGTCTGCGACAATAACTAATTAACCCACTTTGTCTGTCACTCAAACCGTTCATAGAGATAATTGAGATGATGTTTTACTTCAGCTGATCATTTTGGTTTTTTAATCCATTTTCTTATTTGCTAGAGAACCCGAGATGCCCGGCAGATGTTTACGGTCCGCAGATGTGTTCAACAGCTCCGATTTTGTTCCAATTTTTGAGACTTGGCCTACTTATTATAGCGTTATAATATTGTAATAAATATTCAGTGTACGATGTCTACATTGTTTAAGAATTGACCCGAAAATTTTGTATTATACGCTGAAAGTCTGAAACGCAAGTATTTTACAAAGATCTACTCATAATTAAAATTTCTTTATATCAACGGCGGCTTTATCCGCCAGCAAGATTAGTTATGATGAAAACCGGGAAGAAAATAGTTAATAATCAAGGTTCGTTCTATTCTAGCCACATCACTTAGGCCTTATAAGACCCTCATTCGACAAGGTCGAGGTCTTAGCCATTTAGGGGCCCTTGTGGCGTGCCAGAGTCATTGAAATCCTTCCGACAGTTTTTTACACTCATTCATACGAGACGTTTATAGATGAAGTTGGTTTGAGAAGAGATTAACATGATGGGCATGTTATTTAAATAGTCGTGATTATTTTTTATGTCTGCCGGGATCTTCCACTGTTTTTAAAAGACCTGCCATCTATGGTGACATTCTAGGTAAAGTACTTGCAAATATTCAGACGGCTGTGGTTGGACTGACAGCAGACCTAATATTTGTGAAACTATCTAGGACCAAACAACATATTTCAGTGCGTAAATAACCTAGTAGCAACACAAGGAAGTAGTCGGCAAATTCAATTCACGAACAAACTCATAATTTGCGTGTTTATGAAAGGTCTAAATTGCTAAACATCTGTGAATTGAGCAGATTGACGTAAACAAATTCACGAGGCACGCTCTTTGCTTCATTCCGTCGTAAAAGATGAATTAATGAAAACTCACGTACTGTCTGACCGGACGATATTACACTTTATAGCGAACATGACATAACATCACGCACGTAATCCCCGTTTGGTTGGACAGAGAGATGTACTTAAGGACAACCAACAAAGCCTACACCAAAAAAATAACCGACTTCCAAAAAAAACACTAAAAAAGTGGAAAATAACTTTACTTTCGGAAGTCGGTACCAAAAAAGTCAATGAAACAAACAATAGTTACCGACTTCCGAAAGTAGAGTTATTTTCCACTGTGTTGTGTTTTTTTTTGGAAGTCGGTAATTTTTTGCAAAAATGTTTTTATTTTACCCTTTTTAGTTATCGCATCACACACAAATCCTTGTCAAAAATCAATTTCGCAATTTCTTTTACTTGGATAACATATTTTTTCCAGCTATTTTGATTTAAAAACCAAACTGCTGAACTGATTTTGATGAAATTTCTATGGGACCAATCGGGAAGTAGATCCATTCAGATAAAAGGAGAAATTTTTCAAATCGGTTCATAAATGACTAAGATATGAGGTAACAAACACAAAAAAAAATACAACCGAATTGAGAACCTCCTCCTTTTTTTGAAGTCGGTTAAAAATTCATATTTTAGTACTCACATTATTTTTACATTTTATAGTGTAGCCTTAATTAAAAGCTGCCACGGCATGCATAGGAGTAAGAAATGAAATTACGAAAAAAAAACAGATTTTACTTATTTAGATAGGTTGGCACATCAGTTAATTGCTATATAAATCTTGATCTTGATTCGAGATGTACTTAAAAGTACCACCCATATTTCGCCGGGTATTTTTAAGTCCCACGCAATAGGGGGTGAGCCTATTACCATCAGCCGGTCACAAACCCGGACTGCTACTGAGAAATTCCTTAATGGAAAAACAATAACACTTTGCCCGACCTGGGTATCGAACCCAGATCCTCATGCTCAGCAGTCGCGCTTACAACCACTAGACCAACCAAGCAGTTTTATAGCGAACACACAAGTTCAATGGCAATCACTCATGAAAACATCACATTTTATGGGTAAAACGTGGGTGTGGGCACCAAAAACATATGTAAATTCGATTCAAAAAAAAATGTATGATATAGTACAGTTGGATCACATATTACTAGGCAAAAAGGTGAACAGTTAGCATTAGCTGCGTGGGCGCAAATATAAACTAGGAGGTCACTCATGTCAGTACAATAAACCACGACAGAGCCATCGACCCCTTGCTCATGTATGGATCGTGTATGGTATGATAAAGCGGCCATTACAGGAAAGTTAATAGTTTTCAAATATGCGTATGGTATTTTAATGGCCGGGTTTTTGGTGACGGTTGCGTAGTTAGGGTGGAGATTGCTGAACGTTGTGATTTTAGACGGAGTTGATAAAGTTTGGGGAGTCAAAGGTCGTCGTTCTTACCTTGAAGTTTGTAGCAAAGAAACTCTAGGTCCATCCGTATATACATACATCTAATTTATTCATTAAATTATTTATGTACACGCAGTAGATATAGAAATACCACATTAGTAGAATCGAGTTAAGAGGTACCGCTTGTGTATGGAGTCACCTTTGGTCAATTTCGATTTTTTGTCATCAACAGAGTCCTCTCTCATAAAAGACATCTTATCTTAGTACAAGAATGATAAGGAGGGTCGACCCTAAATAAAGGTGGGATAAGGCCAGAAGAAGAAGAAGAACGGAGTCCTCCCTCATCTAACGCAATACATTACATTCGCACTTCATCAAAACCCCTACAAGGAGATAAGACGAATTCAAAATATTCCGAATTTTTGGTCGCTTTTTGTTTTCAGTCATAAATCTTCAACCTTTTCATACTATATCTCGTATACATTTTTCAAATAAGTAAGTTCTTGCAAGAACAGTGTTCAAATCTCTAGACATTTCTATCTCTGTGCATCTCAATTCAAAACAAAGTTATAACTCAACAAACATTGTTTCTCAAGTTTTGCTATAATGTAATATTCTCACCGCGTACATACATTGATTGAAGCGTTTTAACCGTCTTATGTTGTGGTAATGTGCAATATTCTGTGGTTTAATATATGGAGCAGGACCGCCATGTTGTTTTCGTGTAATGAAGGTGTACTATAACAAAGTTAAATTGAAATGAAGCCTCTGGTAAGGGGGGATTTTTGTTAGGGGAAGCAAAAATTACGCAAGGGATGTTTTGAAATTGTAAAGGTAGATTCCGTAATAAATGTTACGAGGAAGAATTTAATAGAAAAACATTGTATAAACATTGTATTGTTGTTTGTATTGTTAGAATTCGGTAAAGGGGAAAATATTATTACGAAAGCCAGGAAAATGTGATGTAATCATCCACAAGCAATTTGGAAATAGGTAAGTACCCCCCCAATAAACAGTTGAAACAATCTAATTTGCCACATTTAACTGTTTCCAGAGCCATATTCAGGCAAATCGATTCGTCCAATCAATTTGAGGGACGATAAAATATCCACAGCACTCACTTTAATGACGCTATCAAACGCGTAAAGGTCAAACAATGATTTAATTTCTAACCAGACGACAATAAAGTCTAGAATACAAGATATTCTATCTCTAAACCTATTGCTGGGATTCGCAGGTAAAAGAACTGACGGTGATAAATGGACAATTGTTTATCGATGTGAATGTGGTTTGGTGTCCAAGCTCTGAAATGTAATAAAGAATTCAGTCTCAGTGTTGTTTAGATATATAAATGGATGCTTGCTGCCAATCTTACTTATACAATGCGACATTTGCAGACATGTGAATTTGAATAAATGAACCAAACTCATAAAAAAAATATGACAAGTGAAAAATGCTGACAAATTACTGATAAACTTATGTCTTGCTGTTGAAAGTCTTGAATGCAGGAGTTCTCGAGTCATAGAACACAGATCTATATCTGTCGGACAACATCAACCAGTATGGTCAAACCTTACACTGTCTCCCATAAAATGTACTATCCAAAGAAAGACCATAAAATTAAATTATCAGATCCAAGATTTCTCTCATACTCATTCATTTACGACCTATCACGACTGTATTTAGAAAACCAACTCTCTTTTTTATCCGGAAGTTTCAATACGTCGGATATTTTAATAGCCATAACTTTAGTTAATAAGCTTAAGGAGTCAAAGTAGCTTTTATGCGTTCAATGTAAACAGGAACAGTTAAATTATGAGAGCAGATGGCCAACCGCGGAGATCTTAAGTTTATTTTATGAATAACATCAAAAAAGAGTCTATGTTTGGTGGGTATCGGTCAGACGGTCAGCGGGTGGAAAAGTTACGTCATTTCTGCAATACTTATTATTTAGGAATAGGTTAAAAAATATTTTGATACTACTAACTTAAAATAACGACTGTAATCGGCAAAGGGCGTATACGTAGGTACACCCACATTTTGCAAGTTTGATTGAGTCTCAATAGAGGGCAACCTTATTGCCATCAATCGGGCACCAACAGTATATTTTGATACTTTTTCATAAATTATTTAGCACTAAAAAAATATGGAATAAATATCATTCATTCGTTTGAAAACGATGATATTAAATTTTTACGGATCATATGTCTACACCCAATTTCCTTTGATCAGATTGGTAACAAATTGCCATCGGGGTTGACGGGGTAGTATTTCATCCTCGATGATTTGATAACTCACAATTTATTGACTCTATGTATTTGTATTTTTGTGGTTTTCTCTGTTAACTGAAACGGAACTAATATGTAGGTGTCTGTTACAGTGACAATACATTGTTTACCAATAGCGGTATTTGATGCACTGTGCTGTAGGGAGAGCCAGGTTCCATTTACTGGAGTCAATTTCAATAAGACCTTATACAGAAATTATCAATAAATCTGCCAGTCAAAAAGTTTAAGCTACAGTACAGGCTCACCGGTTAACCGAGTGCCAATTCAATTCCAAACAAGCATTCGGCTGTCGCTTCGTCGTCTAGCTAAAAAGACATGTCCATTCAAGATTGGCCATTGTCAATATTGGGAACAGCCTTTTGTTCCACATGGCATTCAACGTATCCGCTACATTCGCGACCTCGACCTATTAGTTTCTCATCATTCTATCACTCTCACTCACTTCTATGTTAACATGTCACTAAGACGAGCCTCTTGTAACCCCAGAGAAATTGTTTACTATAGAAAATGTCTTGAAAATGTACACGTCAAACAGTGATAGAAAGCTGCGTAATGTTATAAATGTACAAAGAAACTGTTTTGTATTGATATTATTGGTTTTATGAAATGCCAAGGAGAAAACGAAAGTTTCGTAAAGGTAAACCAGCGAGAGTTGTTTAAAGAGCTCAACACTGCGGAATATCTGAGACATCTTTAAAATCTTTTTATTTTATTTTGAATGTCGTTTGCCAAATCATCAACGTTGAATGTCTCATAGTTTTAATCACTCTTACCAGGAATCAGGCTTCATCATCCTTATAGGAAAACAGTGAGCTATGTCTTTCAAGTAATCTTTCACGTACTATTATGGATCTAGTTTTTCAAATACTAGAAAGTGAAGTCATCATAAAAATCATGTTTGCATATTGATTCTTTTCAGTTTATCGTACAATTCTCCGGGAACGTGAAGTAATCAGAACTTGATGTAATTCATCATATGTTTATTACTCTTGCATCTCATATAATACAAGAATTAGGCTTTGCTGTCGACAATAACCAAAAGCTCCAAATTATTTTTTTGTTGTTGTTAGATTGGCACAACTGTTTTCCATTTTGGCGCGGAGTTTGAGTTTCATCTGTTATTTAGATTAAATACAGTGCTGTTTTTAGTTAGATCATATCTAGTGTGTTTTGCGAATTTCATACTGGACAAAAACATCGAACAATGAGTTTGTCTTACATTTTGCATCGCTAATGGAATTTCGTGTTCGGAGTCTCAGAAAATGTTACAGAAGGCTTACGGTGAATCGACTTTATCAAAAACACGTGATTATGAGTGGTACAAAGCATTCAAAAGCGGTCTAGATGTGATGGAAGATTGGCCTCGCTCTGGTGGACCATCAACGCCTTCAACTGAAATTAACATCGCAAAAGTGAAGGAAATATTGACTGAAAATCCTCATTCAAGTTTGAGAGAGATAGCCGCTGAACTTTCGATGATTGGATTATTCGTTGGCGTAAGTGTATCATTTCTGAAGGAGCATAATTTGAAGGCGATAAAATAACTTTGGATGAATAACTAACATTTTGTGTATTATTGATCGTTTCCCGGTACTTTCTTGACAGAGTAGTACATATTATTATTTTTAAAATCAAGCTCTACACCATAACACTATCAAGAAAAACACACTCCAAACGAACCCAGCTCCAGACGCGGAATAACAATTTGTACAATCAATCGATTATTTTCTCTGCTATCAACAAAAGCATCATGCTCATCTACCATGCCAACCATACCATCAATTTCACATGCATTTCCAGTTATCTCGGCTGCCACTTATCACACGATCGTCGGCTGACTAATCAGTGCATGCGCAAGTAGATCAGTCAATTATCTGAAGTATGCTGAAGTCATGAGCGGGCGTCGACCGCGAGATGTCGTCACAAACGTTACACCTACGCCGGTCTGTGGATCATTGTCCACGGTCCAGACGGAATTTCTGATACGTAACGTAATGTTGATGTTTGTGTAGAAGCGGTAAATGAGAACAATTACAGATATTAATGGTTCATTCTCAGTTTTCAGGGAAAACTTATTAAATTTTATTATGGCTGTGGCACATACCCATTCGACCATCTTTACAGTAAGTCGATTGCAAATCAAACAACTATCGCGGAATTAACTATTGCAAGAGCCATCAATCAATTAATCCTTAATTTAACAACGGTTTGAGCAATAAATCGCGTAGTAAAAGTAATTGGATTACCGAAGGTTAGCCGTCGACAAATAAAATCGGCGATACAACTCAATAATCCACTAAAACTTCCACGGAGCACACTGACATAACACGATCTCGGATAGACAAAGATTATTGTGATAATCCTTTTAAGATTACACATGTTTATTTATAGGATTTCCCAAGATATATCGCGGCAACTGGGCAAACTTGAAAACTAGATATTCTTAGTTATTTGCAAAGCTTAGATTATGTTAATGTAATTCGTTATCGTCACACTGGGCGTTTTTGTGTTTATTTTGTAGTGTTTTTTGTGTGCCTATTAGGCTGTGCTAAATAAATGTATTTTCTTTTTTTTCACTTAGCCCAATTGATTTATGTCAACTCTCGCGAAGACAAGAAGACGTCCTTCTTACATAATGTCTATAGGCAACCATCTCATTAGTCAGTCACCCACTTCTATCTACATCATCTTTCCCGCAACCAGGAAAACCTGCTCAGGTGGAGATTAATTGATGACTGCCCTGGAGTGTAAATGTGGTGCTGTTCCACAAACGA
Organism: Standfussiana lucernea; assembly: GCA_964057025.1. Lineage (NCBI taxonomy): Eukaryota > Metazoa > Arthropoda > Insecta > Lepidoptera > Noctuidae > Standfussiana > Standfussiana lucernea. The sequence goes on from OZ059809.1 coordinate 6,702,703, forward strand.
TGGGGCACTTAATATCGTGTCCTGCATGTCCTATTGCTTGTTCATTACAGGAACTGATGGAAGCTACTGAAGGCGCCAACTATTGGCTCAGTTCTGGGCTGACACAATTTAGATTGCCATCGACAAACTAAGAAAGAAAAGAACTTTTACAGAATCCACATATGTAGTTTCTCTAGTCATCACATTTTGTGTTAGTTAGTACTCTTAAAAATAAATAAATAATTCATTCATGTTATTCATACCCGCTGACATTCAGACCACAGCTAACACCCACATTGTTTAGTCCACCAACAAACAGCAGTGTTACAGATTCGATTGTTTTCATTGACAGATGTTCTAACGGTAATATTTTTGTGAATAGAGGCACTGGGTTAGTAATTACGGTAACTGATGTTTCTACTGTTATAGGAAGCTACCCGTTAATGGCTTTTGTATTGTGAATTTGTTTGGAAGGATGTGCCATTCTATTTTTGGTTAGTGGGTGACTATCATTTGTTAGGTCGTCGACAACAGCCATGTATAGAAAAGAAATTGTGTGAAATGGTTCAATGTTTGCGTCCTAAAATGCATCCTAGTACCTGAGAAGTATAGATGGAAGTATTCAAGATTAGGCAGCATTGTCGCTGATGTGGCAAGAGTAAAATGATGAACAGCAGTTATGATGATATTGCAGCCAGACCTGGATGCTGGCTGCAATAGGCGTAAATCAACCAAATGTTAGAATTATGAATTGAACACGGGTGTCAATGATGACGAGATCTATGGCAAAAGGCGATTCCCGTCAATCACTGCCTGTCATATGTTGATCAACACTAGAGGAAAACTTTATTGCAAGCAGATAATAACAATTTCGCAATTCCTTATCACAAAATAAATTTCTTCACAAGATAAATAGTTTGCAGTAAGTTTCCGAAGCAGGTCAGTGTACTATCAGGTTGTCTAATAAACAATTTGAATGCTATCAGTAGTTACACAGCTTATAACAATGTTTGTTATGTGATGTGCTACGAAGTTGATAGCGCAGTATATAAGTGGGTCGGTTGCCGACCTCGTAATCTCAGCTGATGGTTATGTCAATATAGTGACTACTGGTTACTAGGCGTTATCCGTAACACATACAAGAGGGCTTAAACAAGTGGCAATCGATTTTAAAGCGTTTCGAATTTCTAAAATAACTTTAAACGGGAAAGACATAAGCTTTTCGGTAGCCATTGTCAATCCAATACGTGTTTGAGTGTCTATCATCGTTACCGCTGATGGAATGTCAATATATTATGTCCTCAGGCAATGGCCCACCTTCCATCTTGCACCGCATGCTCTGTCATCTGCGCAGTTGATGGTCTATTATATTTACTGCATCAGTGAGCGGACTTCGCGTGGCTGAATTTTGGGCCAAATCGAACAACAATGTTAAATTCAATAACAATTTTTTTACGTCGATTGTTAATGTTTCGCGTTAATGGAGAATCTTAATTTAGATTTTCAGCTGATAAATCTGCTGGTAGGTATATTTTGGATTAAAACATGTATATATGACAATCTGCAACATAAAGGCACCACGTATATACAAGCCAGCCGCCTTTGATAACTTAAAACATGTGTTATCTCTTTCACAGATTTGTTTATAAACATATGGGGTAAAGTTACGTCGTTAAAAAGCCATATGTATGAGTTTTGCGGAAGAAATCTTTATGAGTCACCTTGAAAGGTCAGTCGAAGCCTTTCAGAAAAAGAACACCCACAGAGAAAATGTTTGTATGCAGATAAAATTAAATGAAGGCAAGCTACATGAACGTGTTTTAAAATAAAGCTTGGCATAAAAGTAGAGAAAAAGGTTACGCTAATGTATGTCGACGAAGCTGGTATATTCTACAAGACGTTGTTGATTCACTTTAAAGTTACTTTTTAAGTACTGTTTTGTCTTGCATTGAAAAACAGTAGCAACAGAAGAAACCCGTTTTTATTATTTTACATGTAACGTTAATGTTTAACTGATACCTAGATGAGTTCGTGGCTAAAATAATAACAGCTGGTCGGGTCGATCGCCAGGTTAAGCCGCGCTTGCCTGGGTAAGTCCGTGGATGGGTGAACACCCATTACATTACGAGTTTCCTCCGTGCCTCGGAAAGCACGATAAGCCGTTGGTCCCAGTTGTCAATTGTACATCTTTGACAGTCGTTGCAGGTAGTCAGTGACCCGACAGTCTGACAAGCAGTCTTACCAAGGGGTATCGTATTACCCAGTACTAACTGGGTAGCGGAGATCAGATAGGCAGACGCTCCATGTAAAATACTGGTATTCAGCTGCTTCCGGTTAGACTGGAAGCCAAGCCCAACATAGTTGGGAAAAGGCTAGGCAGATGATGATGTTTCCCAATAGTGTCTTGCCGCAATTCAGATTGGGAATTTCCATCATTTTACCCCTTTTTGTATCGCGTAAAACTAATTTGCTTACGGTCCTATCACCACTTATTTAGATTCGGACAAAAGAAGAAACCTAAAACATTTTTCTGCTTGATACAACACTTTTGAGACGTATCATACAAGATAACTCCTGTTTTATCAAGATGAAAAAGTTATGTATCGTGCCTTATACAGGTTGGACAGCTGACAATTAACTCCATGTCCATTAATCCCTAGGTGTTAGTCCTGAACCATAATAATAAAATGCTGAGTAACATAACTGTTGAAATGCCATGCCGTTTACGGCTAATATTGCAAGTTCAATGAGTCTCGTAAAACTTTATCGTTCGATGCTATTATGGAGTATGTTATAGGTAGTGGAAATGTTGGCTGGTATGAGGTTTACGTATTCATGATCGCAAATGCTTTAGAACTTGTTTTGATTAGAGGTTCTTGCTCCACACACTTGAAGCTATGAAAAGAGTATGTGTACAGAATCTGTAGGATTGTATACTAGTTTCTTCATTGTAGACTGCTCAGTGAGAGCCTTTTGGAGATGGTTACAGATGACAAGTTTTCGAGATTCACGTCATCATGACAACAAACCAAATTAGTAATAGTGATTGCAGTAACTTTAAAAATTGAAGCAGTAAATCTGTCCGCTAGTGATCTTCTTTACAAAACTTTAAACAATGTGTAGGTAACTTTATTTTAGGAAGCAGAAACTTTGTCTAAGTTTTGAATAAACACACAGCGTGGAAGGGACACCGATGTAAAATTTCTATGTGGGGAGTTCGGAATGATGCAATGAATACGTGGTTAGCGTTTGTGCGTCGGTGTGCCATCAACCCTGTATATGTAGGGATACCCACGTCAAAAATGCTAGCTCAAAATAGTATTTTTCAGCTTTAAGAATTGCAATTTATCTTACAAAACCTTCACACCACAATGATACTCAATTCTGATCCACCTAAGATTGAAAGATTACCCAAGCATTAATCGAGCGAACCTTTCTCCTTATTCAGGAACTATCTAAAACTCAAAATAAACGTTCATTCACAATGCACTGTCATGCAGAACTGCAGTCTAATAATAGAGAACGGGTAGGCAGGAAGCGAGCGCAGTGATGATTGATCGGTACTGATGGATGGCGGGTTAACTTTCTCGGTAATCATCCGTTAAGGAGATGCGCTGAAAGACGGAAGATTAAAAATTGGTGCAGTTGCACTGTGATTTTTGTGTTTGATCTTAGGTTATTGGAATTAGGTTATCAGTGGGTTTATCAAAACTGCATAACTACATACATCAAGCCTGTAATCTACGAAGGGTTAGACAGAAGTGCAAGAAATAGTACATCCACATTTCGCCAGTTATGTTTAGGTCCTATGTAATAGGAGCGAGCAGTTTTGCCATTAGCCAATAAAAGAAAATAAGATAATATCACACCTATTTACCCCGAATGGCTGGGGAGAGATGAACCTAAACATAATTTCGTCAGCTAAAATCAAAGAAATTTGGTCTTTCTTATTTTTATTATAGCGTATATTTTCGATATACGAGTAGCAGCGATAGCCTAGTGGTGTGACCGTCGGACTGCCAAGTCATAAGTCACGAGTTCGAACCCAAGGCACGCACCTCTGATTTTTCGGACTCATGTGAGTTTTGTATAATTGCCACTTGCTTAAATGAAGGAAAACATCGTGAGGAAACCAGCATGCCTGTGAGATGTTTCTCGAAAGCATGAAATGCCAAGTCAGAGGCCCATGGGCGCTATAAAAACTCTCGACACTAGGTTAGGCATTAACCGCACGAAAAAGAAAGAACCTTGGTAAAACGTATTGTGTTAAAAACAACAAATTAACTCTAGAGACTGTTTCTTCGAAGTGAAAACAAATTACTAGCTCCATAATAAATTCATAACTAGAACAAAACGTCGAAACCTTGAAATTTCAGAACAATAACTAAATGAAAGAAAAACAGAAAATCTACCCTAACATTTTCCATTATATTTAAGCAAAAGTTAATTCTGTGTTAAACTAAGAAAACTAATGGAAAGTTAGAAACAATGAGAAAATGGTACAGATTAAATGCGCATAATGAAATGGTGGAATAACTTTAAAACTAGTTTCTGTAGATAAACCCATTATTCCTTATACGTGTGTGTTCCGTATGAAATATGTGGAATACCTATTTATTTTATATCATACGTTCCATGCCTTAGTGAATAAGCTCCATTTACGTTGCACCGGTATTGAAGTTATTTCAATAATGAGTGAATGAAATTGCGATGTTTTTCCCGTGTTTTGAAAATGCTATAATTTTAATGACTTCCTCTGGGAACGTATTCAGGCTTTCGTTGCCATCATCATAAAATCTTTAATTCATGTTATTAAAAATACATAAAACTTATGATCGTTAACAAAGCTTTGCGGTACAGTTTTCATAACAACACGATACGATGTCTTCTATTCAATTAAGGCCAATGATGTCTGCATTTCGTGTTCTAATTTGTAATTAAAATGTATGTCATTCTTGGCATACACTTCCATTAAAAGTTCCGTTGGTCTCTTGTGACATCATTCCCGAATTTCTTTAAGTCACCCCTTGCTGTTACGTCATTGCCCTATTTGTACAACAAAAGCATGGCTACAGATGACGTCACTAAAGTTGCGTCATTAATTCTCTATCTGTCTTTCTATAGAGGGTAGTTTAGAAAAGCTTAATAACCCGCAAAAGATCAAACAGTAAAGTAATTAGATGCAAAACTTATGATTCAGGAAATTGGTTGAAAGACAGTATCTGAACAAGATTAACTAACTACCGCACAGTTAATTGCAGATCTAGCGATAAGTAGACGGGTTACAAAGTAATAAACACATTACAAGACAGTTAACGAGATAATTTGTGCAATATTCTAAAGACGACAAAGTAGAAGATTGGCATCTGTTGAACTCAATACATGATGTTAAAAAGAATAATGATAAACGTGAAGAAACCAGGCATAAATATGAAATGAATGACAAAGCAAAGGTTGCTTGCGATAGAATCTAAAAATAACAAGAAATAGGACGTCTTTTGATAGAACGTCTTTGAAAATTTACCGACGACGCAAATGTTTTACAAATCAGTGTATACCAGTACCAAGTAGCAAAACAACTGCAGCCATTAGAACCTATAAAGTAATCAATGTGCAGCTTATTTGCATTAGCGGAAATTGCAGCAACCTTGCTAATGCATGATTGGTTTGTTGCAACCGTGCTGGCTCGCGATAAGTCACCGATAGGTCAAGTGGCTCCTTCTGATATTTCCTGCCAACTCGTTAACGTTTATGAGTTACGGCATGGACTGTATTGCAACTTTGAAAACATTTCATATTTATTTTAAATGTACTCGTATTAGAACTTGTATGATGATGTTCTAGACTGCTTTTACCAGTATTGACACTACTGTCTTTCAATTTGATCGAATAAACAGGTTGGGCTTGAAAGGGATATAATTGTCTGTGATCAATTAATCATGTAAGAAAGTCTCATGTATAAAGTGATGACATAAAACAAGATAACAGCAATAAATAACGAAACAAAGACACTCGCAAATTAATTAGCATCAAACATTGTAGTACAGATGGTACATTTACCTCGATGACACTTGAAGACCCCCGCATGGAAAGGTTATAAAAATAAACACGTCGTTCATAATTACTGACTCTCAGTCTTACGATATCGAATCGTATATTATTTTTATGTAGTTTTCTTGTAATAAAAAGGACGTAAACAGAATATACAGAACTCATTTGATGTACAAAAGATTCATTGCTGGAATTGAACAGATGCGAGAGGAAGGAGAGTGTGTTGGAAGGGACAGCAAACACGGTTTTCCTTCGTGTTGCTTCTGAATTTGTTTGTGTAGCTGTACTGTATAATGTTGATTCGTTATGCTAGCTTACGTCAAGAGAAATGATGCTTGGGTTGTTGATATCTCTGGATATTTTATCTTAAATGAAAATTTACTGCGTAACTTTAGAAGAATATTTATTAGGAGTACAAATCTTAAAATATACTAAGTTTTTATGTCTTGACTAAAGTGTAAATCAGTCAATCTTTAATATCAGTCAATCTTTAATATCAGTCAATCTTGTTGTTAATTAATTATAAACCAAATCAGTAGATGATAATGTTATGGCGAAAGAAGAACCTGTCGCGAACATCATTAAAACGGACAATAATTAAAACGTAAACACAATCGATATCTAACGGAAAGTTTGGAGCGTTCACCTCAAACAGGATCCATGTTATTATCAATTCGACACACTATAAAGCAACAAAAGACAAGTTTGTGATTTTCAGTTGGAAGTAAGAAATAAAAGGACGTCAAAAACATCCGGACGAAGTCATTATAGACACGACACGACCTTTAGCAAAGGAATATGGCAGCGAATGAGAGAGGGCGAGAGATATTGTTAAGAAATTTTATTAGTTTATGTCCCTGCCATATCTACGAATGATTTGACATGGACTTTCGCCCTAAGTTACATACTTTTTCTACAAGCTCATCGATATCAAGCATTATTTTGCATCGCTCACTTTTAGTAGCCGTCTTTAGTTCATTCATCCTTTACACTAAAACGATATTAGTCAAGCGGATGCTGCAGCACGGTCTCTTGACAAATTAAGAGGACTCAGTAATGGAGAAAGTAGCGGAAACTTAACTGACGTGATAGCCATTGTCACAATATTTCTGTCTGCACTTCAATAAGGTGAAGATGTGTAAAGTCCAACAAATGTTATGAATATGATTGTACTTGAGTTTCCCTGTGAGTCAAAGTGACTCACGATAATTGTATACGGAATTAGAAACAGACAAAGCACAGTAGTCAAGGTTTCTATGTAAATTGAAAACTATATTTGTTAACCAAATTATGAAAATGATGCCAAGAGAAAAGTATTGTGCATAAGTTAGTGATGAAATATTTCGGTCATATGAGTTGATTAGTCTTTGGTTTTTCTGTTTGGGCAGATGGTTGCAACGACGCAATCTTACTTTATTTTCAAGTAAATGACAGTGCTGACTTTCGAGAATGATGAGGAATCTCCAAGTGCATCAAAGCATCACCAAAGTAGTCAAAACAAATGAATCTACAGACTGTCCATTAGAACCCATCCTGCCACTCTTGGCGTGTTAATCTGCAGTTAGTTTCGTGCATCATGACCTTAGTCCAACGTTTAACAATTTGTGATACTGTACACTGAAAACTGCTTTAAAAGCCGTTATAAAGCTGCAGGTACAACTGAACGCTCCCGATCGGAGATATGGCCTGAATAATGAATGTACCAGACTGTCGCGTTGTGTACAAATTGTCTGTTTTGACGCTTGTTAAATATTTCGGGTATGGTCCCGCAAGAGTTGGATCGCGTAAAAAATCTTTTTGATCTTCCAAACATTCACAAGGTAGAAAAGAATTTTGGCTGTGAATAAAATAATCCTTGTGTGTCGCTTGTTTCTGAACAAAGCACTCGTCGCTTCCAAGAAAAACAAACAAGAAAATTGGTAGCTTATGTGATCCAGTTGTGAGAATATAAATAAGGAAAATCTCAAAAAATAGGCTTTAGAATAAATAGTAAAGCTAATGTGCGTGTCTGGTGACATTAAATTGCGTTTTCCACGTGGGCATTACCCGGGTCACCGACTTCTATGATTGACTGGGTTAACAGCAGATCGTGACTGCAGATAAACAAATCGTAGACTTCACTGTCGTAGTTCAGTATATTATAATACAATAACACAAGATTATCATCGTAGGAAGTTTGCGTTTTTCTAACATTTCCGTCGAAAGTTTGTTGTGCCAATTTTCTTTTTATTAATTCATCGACACCGTCATAATTTCAGCTATAAAATACATTTTATATGAAGGTATATTTTACCAATAGATAACTTGTCAAGATAAAAATAAAGCAATCAACATTGTATTAACAACTTGGCGTCATTTTATGTGTCCGGTGCGTTGACCTTACGGATATTCGCACTGTTGCGCAACTCGTGCGCATCTTACCTACGGCCAGCCAATAAATTCATATATTGAACATCTACAAACGTCAGTTCAAATGTTTCTCTATCTTTATTATCAATCGAGCATTTATAAATAGGAAATTGTGTTCGAAAACAATATGCTGTCATGCCAGCAGTTCTGTTTAAATATTTGATATTGTAGACACGGCATACATGTTTAACTTTATATTGCGATTGCAATATCAAGTTTAGGAGAAACTGGTAACATGTTTTTCAATAGTTCTGGAACAACTTTTAGGTAGCCGGTGATGTTATCAGTCGCAAAACTTCTAAAAACACCTATTACGTATTCGTGTTGCGTTAAGAAGTTACATTTGGGCATACACATGGATTTAACCAGCTATAACGATGCAAATTCCGTGTGTTATCCTGAGGCGTCCACTCTGCATGCGTGTATCGTCGCAGGCGCACATTTTTACCGTTACTTACACTGCATTCGTCTTCCGAGAAGTTTTGTTTAACGGCTCTCGCGGCCATATTACCGTCGGATGCAATTAAGCTGTATTACAGGATAATTTATCGATGTTACGGTAAAATTGATACTCTTCACTGTCTTCACGCCTTCTTAAATGGTCGGGGATAATTTTTCGCTAAAACTTTTAAGTCTTCGTAAAATTAAATTTGAGCAGTATTTCAGCTTCAAGTGCTAGTTAGTTAGTTTCACTATTATTAAAATGACTGCTGAGCAAAATATGAATCTTAAATAATAGTTCTTTGTCTATTGGTATTTGTTGCTGCGATAGTATTATTAAGATAGCGTATCAGAGCAGGCTAGCAACACACTCGCTACTTCCTTTGAAGATAAATTAAAAATATTTTTTCCAATCTATCCTCACTTTTCACATTATGTACAGTCTCTGTTTACGAGCGTTTTTATTTCAGAACGAAATTACGATGTAATTAAATGAATCTGCGTCGGTTTCCTGTCCAAGATCCGTTCGGAGGAGTTTCATGTCGTATTTGACGATAAGATAAATTTTATTTAGAAAACGACTTTATTCATGGTGATGTGTAAGTGACATTTAGTAACGATACCAGAAAATGCGTCATTTACAACTTATTTATGCAGTCTTTAACAAAGGCTGTGAACGTGATACGTCGAGACGCAAGAGTCAAGCAAGACACACATGTGCACTCACTGTATCGGAGTTGACACAATTCTTCAAACGGTCCCAATTTTTTTAAATGTTAATTGCCTGGTTGTTAAATGTCGAGTTTGACGACCCGCCCAAAATTGAGAGAGAACTAGATGACATGTTTGACATGACACAAAGCTCGTGTGACACATATTCTGGTTTCCCGCCGAGCCGCCGGTACAATGCGCGTCCGTTATGGCGACCATTGTTTTTCTTCGCACCAAATTCGGTGGCGCGTGTAGGTGTCATTTTTTATTCGCACGCTGTTGCGATTATAATGACGAATTGATTGGGCCAACGTTCTTTTATTGAGGACAGTGGATTGCAAATGTGGGTGTACTCGCTAATGATTCAGGGGATTGAAGTGAGGATGAAAAGGCCCGTTGTTTTGCCCCAGTTCTTGGTCAGACGACGCGAAGGCAAATTGCCCGTTGACCATGTCAGGTAGATTATGGGATTACAATGGGAATTAAGCATATAATTAAAGGTCAGAGAAGGATTTGCAAGCGCCAGGAGTCGAGAACGAGTCACAAGTATGAGTGGATAAAGCATCGTCGAGGTATTGATTATATTTATGGATGATACTAAAGGAATTGTGTCACGGAATGTAATAAAATTTTATCGCAGGCGGTTATCTTGGTGCGGTTCTGTTCAGATATCAGCGAACACCAACATTTAGGTACCTATTTCCTATTTAATATAGTTACCTAACCTACATATTGAAAATTTTGTATTGTTAGCATTATTCCGTATACGTAGCGAGGGGAACTGGAGACTTCCAAACTCAGATGAATTATGTAATATGCACGAATGTGGAGTATTGGGGATCGAAGAACACTACCGGGTAACGTGCTTATTTAAATTTTAAACCCGTTCAAAAACATAAATCTGTTTTTTTTTTTCGAATAATCGATAAACGACTTTTCATTGGCTGTTTAGACTTTATTTTACCTTATATCGGAAATCACTGTAGTCAACTAAATACATGATAATATGTAACACGGATACAAGTACGCATTCAACGCATAAAAACTCGATACGCATCATTCAAAGCTGAACCTAATCAAGATTGCTAGTGGCGCTAAAGTACTAGCCACCGGCTTAAACAGTACCTCGAATTGATAGCAACAAAATCCGTCGCAGTATTTGATAATTATCTTTCTAATAATTATATATTAATCACTGTATTATACGAAACAAACTCATATAGGTATGTTTGGGTAGTTAATTGACATACTTCTGCCAATAATTCTGCTAATTATTAGTCATTAAATACAGGCTAATTTGTTAAGTGCATTTAAATTATAAAGCTGTTTATATCCTATTTGGATGATGAAGCATAATTTGTGTTTTAAGGATTTAGTATTCAACTGAATCCTAAAACTGATGACAAGTTATTTACGTAATACCTATTTCTAATACTTATTTTTTTTTCTTAAAACCTGATGTCAGGGTCAATAAACTAGGTCACATTCTTTTCGTAGACATAGAAAAGTTTCCTTTGAATACGTCTATTGGTTTTCCTGTTTTAAATTAAAGTACTAGTAGGTACAAATTCACTTAACACACCTCAAAATCGTCCTAAAATATTTGCTTCTTAAAATGTTAATCAGTAGTACACTTGCAATCAATACTACAATTGCATAAGTACTCGTATATAAAAAACAGCACTTCCTAGTATCTACATGAAAACCTAAATATAATCCAATTGTGGGTACAAGACAGCACGGAACTATAGAAACCAACGACATGAACTTGACCAACTAACACCTTCCATTTATAACAACACAATCTACAATTAACAAAAAAAAAAAACAATTGGCATAGGCCTTGTCACTTTACAAGGACAAATCAAGCATTAATCACTAAGTGGTAGAAAGAATTGGCAGCCAGTTATAAAAAAAATAAAACGTAATTAGTAGCGAGGTTATTGGGTTGGTGTAATGGATATCTGATCTAATTGGTTTTAACTTTTTAAATACCTCGATAGTAATCTATTTTATCTTGAAACTACTTCCTTACGATCGAAAAAGGCTTGGGAACTACCAATTCAAGGGGGAACAACCCCGCCGTCATTTACGACCACTGCAACTCCTGATAGTCAGAATAAACAAACAGTGGCCAACTGACGACCACCAGAAAAATTGAAGCGATGTAGCTTGTCTCGAATCCCGCAACGAAATTAGTAGTGGAGTAAGAAAAAATATATTTTCCACTTCCAATTGACAGACTAGTGGATAAAATGAAGATAAACTGTAGGTACAGATGAGCGTAAAGAAATAGAAGATAGATGATCAAAATAAACAAAGAACACAAAGACCTATCTGTCTTGCAGAAAAGAACATGGACAAGGATGAAGATGTTGGACATGTCCCAGGCAAACAGGAGAAGTATCTATCTAGAAGTATACAAATTGCACTGTCGGAAGACTGTGAGGTTATCACACAACTGGAGAGCCGTACTTTCATCAGTGGACAGCAATATACTGGGTCATCAGAGCAGAGATCCTGGTGATATTTATCAAGTTTTTAACAATCGAAATTTCGTATACAACGTAAAATCCCATAATGTCTGGAAAAACGCTACGACAATTTAATTTTCCTTAAACATTCTAGCAAATTAATAATCACACAAACAACGCTGATTTTTACCTCATCTTCAACAACCGATGACTATTGTTGACAGGAAGTGGGCAACCTTAGCAGGAAACCATAGCTTCCGAATAAGTCATTAATGACTCATTAAGAAATAGGTGCGATGCCAATGCACATGACCTACGAAGTAATGTATGTGTGCATCCGCAATCAGTTGTTATCTGAATGTGTCATAATAATGTTATCTCTTAGCACAGGTGCAGCTGCTGTTTTAATATGTACTTTTACAATGCATAGCTTTGGAATTGTTGAAGAGTTACATCCGCCCTGAGGAATTCTTTCATTGCAGCTTTAGCTGTCGTAAATGGGCTTCTTGGGCGTAGGCAAAGATAGTGCGATAAATTAGACCACAAAGAATAGCCGTGACAAATGACTAGAATGGAAGCCTTAGGCCTTAGCCCAAAAGAAAACCTTCAAAAGACCTTCGATAAACAGGTTTTTGTGTAAGATTACTTAGTCCAAATTCTTTGCTTCTTCTTCTTCTTCTTAGCGTGTCGATGGCAATCTAAATTGTGTCAGCCCAGAATTGAGCATCTAGTTTGGCGCCTTCAGTAGCGTCCATCAGGTTCTGTAGTGAACAAGCAGCAGGACACGCAGGGCACGATATTAAGTGCCCAATCGTTTGTGGAACAGCACCACATTTACAGTCCAGGGCAGAGTCATTAATGAATCTCCACCTGAGCAGGTTTTCCTTGCTGCGACCAACGTGTATCCGTAGTCTATTTAAAGACTTCCAGGTCAGCCATGGCAACTCATGTCCAGGTGGAAGATTTTCAGCAGGTGGAACGAATGGGTCGGGTAAGGATGCACTACCTCGCCACAGCTTTAGTCTTTCCGTAGACCGCTCGCCAGTGAGTGGGGTGACACACTTCATAAAACTGTTTCGGCTTTTCAGCCTTTGCGACACGAGACACGACACGACAGAAGACACGATTCTTTGCTGAAAATCGACCAACGCCTCCCTGGGTTAGAAGTACAAGTACAACTAAACAGTTCATCAATATTTTCCACTCCTACTAAACAAACTGGCAATCGCAAATCCATTACAAAGAATGTTAACATAAAACAATAGTTTACCGTCCAGACTAGAGGGTTGGAAAGACTTGTAAATCAAAGTTATGACGCCTATTTGTTAAGTAACTTTATCTGTAGTATTGGTGAGCGTGAAACTGAGGTGGTAGTCGTTTAAAGTAATGTAACTCACTCTTGAAGCTATAAATGTCTAAGCTAGAAATCTAGCCCAAGATCTTTGCGCGGTATTTTAATTTCAGACCTATTTGTTTTTGGCACGGTATACCGGTTCCGAAGTTGTATAAGCTAATGCATGCTTATGCATGCGCACGTAACTTTGTACTTTATGTTTAAGTAAATTATAGTGAGCTTTGTATGTTGGAATTAATTTTACACATAATCGGATCAGCTATTTTCTCTCAAGTTCTGGAAGGACTCGAATTAAATACTAACACTTCGGAGCAATTTTACTAATGGGGCCGTCCTTTAATCACGTCTGGTTTTTTAAGCTACTTATATCTCCCTTGGTGATACGTCGTTACGGCTACCAATCCTCCCTGTATCACGTGTTTTTTATTATTGAAAAAAACATAGTTTCAAAAACACTATTAACAAAAAAAAAAACGATATTTTAGCGAAAAATTCGCTTGCTCGGGGTTTTTAGACCAAACATTCAATATTGGTAAAAATATTTTAAACGTCGCACAATGAATTCATATTTTTCGTCCTACGAAAAAAATACACGTGACTGTCACATTAAACCCCCCCATTGTGATTTAATCGTGATTTTTTTCTAACCCCCTCCCCCCTGTTCAAACCTCACGAGATTAAAGGATCCCAGTCAAGCATTTGAAGATGAGGGCCTAACCAAAGTGACAATTTTTTTTTATTTTCTTCGTCTTTTATTGCAGCTACTGAAAATCTTAATGTTGTTGAAAGTCGTTGTCACTTCTCTCAGTTTTCTGGTGTCGTCAAAAGCAACAAAGAAATCTCTCGACACTTTCCTACACATAACATATGGAGTGAATCTATCAAAATGTATTATTGTCTTACAAGTACTCGAGGCCACCTCACACCTGTGATAAGGAAGACAGATAAGATAACATTTGTTATTATTATTTTATACATTGTTATTATTACGTCTATCCAAACAATTTTGCCCCAAACCATCATATTACCATCCAAAGAGACTTAAAAAGTGTAGTGTACTTTCAGAACTGTCTCGTGTTTCTTGTAATTTCTTGATTAATCACGAAATTCTCGACCTTGTACGGAAACTCTCGTAAATAAGGCTGTTTCTCGAATATTTCTGCTTCAATGTAATATTCAGTGGCTGGAGGAGTGTTATCAACAATTCGTGCCCGTTTGCGAATGCCAGATGTGCTCAATCTCGTTTCTCCATCACGAATTTCTATTATCTATTGCGGTATAAGGGTATTAATTCCAGATCTTTGATATTGTTGTATCGTTTTGGGCTTTGGACTATTAAATTTGACGTCAATTTGCGACTATTGCAATCGTTAATCTTTAAACTATGGCAATGTTAGAGCAAACTGCACGTTAGCCAATTCTCAGACTTGTTCAAGGACTTATAAAAAAGCCAACAAAAAAATGAAGTAGAATACCAAGAAACAGAGCAAAGGTTAAACTATTAATCTACCACCTAATTATATCATTCAGTATTAATAAAGCTAACACAGAAAAACCATATTATCTTTGTTCTAACATTCGAACAGACAGATACGTCACGGATCGATGGTCATAGTCTGGCGGGTGGGCATTTACATTTTTCCGTTGTAGCCACCATTAATATTCATGGGTTCAATGTTTTCTGATTTCTGTATACTCCTAAACGACCATAACACACTTATGTGTGAATACATCGCATATCATTAAAGAAATCACGGAATAAATTAGATCAAGTATTCAGACTAGACTCGTCAGTTTTTGTTCGAACATATCTGTTTAATCGACAAAAGAATGCAATGTGTAAGCCAAACTGTCATGTTTTAACAATATATTAACAAAATTCATCAAGATTAAATCGAAAACATGTGACGTATCCGCCACTGAGTTTCCGAAGCAATCCGTCAGACATCTTTAATTTCAGGTCAACGTTTTTATACATTTATATACACGAAAGCAATACACCACTGCTTTCCCTGCACTCGGATGAAATCATATTCCGTACAGCGTGAAAAGCAATCGACACCAGCTGCGCCTTAATTTACTGAAGAGTCGCCTTTATGATGAGGAGATAAGATCTAGAGTTGTGCAACGCATGCTGTGTGGAGCGTGCATCGTTATAATAGAGTTGGGAGCGAAAAACTTAAGTTCCGTCGCTCCGTTGCGCGCGCTCCGGCAATTTAATCGTGGATGTAAAGGTGAAGTAATTCACGCCAATTTACTAAGCGGATCCTTAATGTAGGCGGCTTATGTACATATGTATGGTACGGAAAAACTGTTACATTTGGTTAGGATAATGTCATTCAGGACAAAAGATAAAAGGGTCTATTGTGAAAATGATATTACGGATTACGGCTTCTCAGGCCATCCGCCTTTGGTTGGGTCAAATCGACTATACATATTCGTCTGTATTCAGTGAATCGAGACAATCGGTAGAGTTCGAACAATGATCATTCTTGCGCGCCTTCAAGACGTCAACTTGGTGCCAGTCTTACAACCAGTCGGGTTCTAGGAAAGTCGCTGCAGCAGACGACAATACGACAAAAAAAAACGCCTACTTCTCGTTGAGTCGCGCGATAACACGCCCACTTTCTACGCGGGCAGCACAAAGCGCGCGCGGATGATCTGGTCACATGCGCTTGCGCATTGCATTGCGCAAACCGGATATAATTTTGTCAGTCGTCTGAACAGATTTTTTGAAAGTCGCCATATTGCACCATTATGCTTTGTCCTCGAGTGAAAACTGTGACGATGTCAACGTATTTATGGGAAATGTGACCATTACATACATGGTGAGTCTATTTACACCATATTTCCCCCAAGCGTTGAGATGATGACTGCGATCAAGTGTTTTGCTTATATCGAGTGATCAATCGCGAGGTTTTCTTTTGTTTCTCCAATATTTTTCGGAACGAAGATAGAGGACTTTCCCGATAAAATATGAGGTACGATACAAGAATAAGCAATGTTATCATAACATATTGGACCATTACGTACGAGGAAATACTGCATTTAAATAAAGTCGCCATAAACAAACGTACGTAAAACGATGAATCATTACCAAATTGTTTTGCGATTGCAATTTTTTCTAACGGAATTGGGGCACTGACCCGAATAAAATTAACATGCACGTGTGTATAACGAGACATATGCCATTAACATAAACATAACATCACGCCTGTTATCCCAGAAGGGTAAGGCAGAGGTGTACCTAATAGTACACCCACATTTCGCCAGTTATGTATAAGTTCCATGTATTGCCATCAACCGGGCACAAATCCAGATTCCGTGGCTACTACTGAGAAATTCTCAATGGAAAAATCCAATAACACTGCCGACCTGGGAATCGATCCCAGGACCTCATGGTCAGCAGTCGAGTTTGCGACCACTACACCAACCAGGCAGTCTCCACGCCATTAAAGTGTACAACTATGTAATTATACGGTATACGTTCAAAAATATGGCAAAAACTGAAGCCAGAGAACAAAGATCTGTTCTCCTCAAAACTGGTTTAATTAAAGTAGCTACAATTAAGACTTCCTGCGGCTGCAAGGCTGTCTATACTTAAGTAACTAAGTAAGGGCGAGATAAATACACGATAAGATCAACTACTGGCTATGTAAGTACAGGGTGTTTAATCTGTTAACAAACTAGCGCACTAGTGCTGAAGTAATTTTCTTTGTTTATATCAAGTGTCAGGGTAATTGCTTTGAATGTTCAACTATTATTAGAGTTTATTAACTTTCAACTACAGAGGAGGGCCTATCTGAACTATAAAATAACTATAAAAACAATAGGAATCTAGTTAGTGTAGTTACCTAAAGTTTCCCTAATTAGATACTAATAAGTAATTTTATTGGCAGTATCTTCGTTTTGCTTCTGGGCTTGTTTTTTTTTTACAAAAAATTCGATTATCGAGGCCAAGATTTAAAACCACACGTCTACAAATTCGCTGAAAAATCAATGTAAAATTCGCTTCAAAGAATACCGATTCGTATCATAAGACAGATCACTCACAAAATAAAAACTTTACACGTCAAACAGACCCAGTGAGTGCATAACGGTATATTTATTTCTGACTAAAACCAGTGATAAATATCGGACATTGAATCACGGACTGAAACATCGAAAAAATAACGTGTTACGACGATGCGAAGTATCGATTTTGGTTGTTTTATGTATGTTTTTCGATGCTGTAGTTTATTATGTTGTTTTTGGAAGCTGATTTGACAATCAATCATGTTTTTGCAGCTGTCTGCGATATCTCCCGACTTTCTAGTCAGAATCACAACATGCTAAAACAGAAATCGAATCCGACAGGGCTTAACCAAAAGGTATATATATAGATGATTTTTGACCACAAATACATAAGCTTAGGGGGTTACCATGATCTGTTAGTGCACGAATGTTTTAGGACTATTCCGAGAGCAGGAAAGTGACAGCGCTTGACAGCTGTCTAGCGCCATCTCTTACCAACTCTCGGAATAGTACTAAAACATTCCTGCAAAAGATCATGGTACCCGACCAGGCCTTCTTGCCATTGGGATATACAAAAACCCGTATAAACTCTATTTCCTTCGTCTACATTGGGCTGGTGGAACAACCATAAATCGATGTTAAATAACATGGTAACAAATTAACTGTACCCATTTTCCCCAAGTCCATACTTCACGCAGATGGCAGTAAAGCAAAGAAACAAACTTTAAAGCACCAGTCTGGCGCCACATCCATTGAATCAAGCCAAGAATACATTTACAACATCAAAACATTACCAATAAACTAACCTTTCTACATTAGGACAATAACAATAAAGTATTCTTGATGATCTGAAGTGCTGGCAGCTGCGGGAATGAACAATGAGTTAAGCACAGGTGTGCAGGCATAGCATTCATGGCATGAGTCGCATTGTTTCACTCAGTACCTAATATAAAACTGTCGTCTTTAGCCCTTGGCAACGACCTACACGATCGAGCGACAAGCTTGTTGCGACATCGACTGTGGGGAGCACAAAGGAAAGAAGTTGCACGAGTCACCGCGACGAGTCCTGTGGAGCAACGCGCGACCTCGGACTCCGGGCTGGCTCCGAACACAGTACTTTAACAGATATTTAATTTATTTAAACTGTCAAAGTCAGGAGTCTGTCGGTGTGATCACACAAAGGTGCGTCAAGTACTCACACGAAGGACAAAAGCAACGCAGGCGCGTCACACTTGTCGCAAGTTCTATCGCCCGAGGTTGTGAGCGGGTCTTTAGGAACTTAAATACTCAGTCACTGCAATGTGTAAGCAGTGCTAATAAAGGACAGTGTGCAGGACGTATTCATGACGTTTGTTAGCCGTTAATTAAAGGAAATGTCAATTCGAAGATATTTCCGTTTTGTTTTTTTTTGTGATGGTCATTAAATACAATCTCTCTTCAAGTCTTCACAGTTATATTATGAGGAAGTGTTTAACTTCATCCGTTTCTCGAATAATTTTTGCAATATTTACCATAAGCTAATGCAAAAAATATTTGAAGAATTATCGGAAATAGTAAAGTCATTCAAATTAATGAGTACAATCAAAAGCTTTCACTTACAAAAGCTAAATTCAATAGTAAATCGTAATATTAAATTAATGGCGTGCAGGTAGAGAGTAATGATTTATTCTGAAGTGATTAATCTGTAATTCGTATAAATCTTTCCAAAAGATTTACCGAAGAAAGTTTTTACGGAGCAAGGATATTCGAGGAACATTTTAATGTAAAGGTCAGACGGAATTTAACACCCGTATCTATAAACAAGTCAAAGTGTTTACTTGAGTAAATGTAATTTTTTAAGATACGTTTTTTATTATGTAGTGTAGTCATTGCTTAAAGTTAGAACTGTAAAAAGTTATTTAATAATTCTTAGCTTCGCTTTCTTTGACGGTTCTTACTTCGTTTAAATTCTAGTCTATTGCATAAAAAAATGCAGAAATAATTACTTAAGCTCAAGTTATTACTTTAACTTGACTATAGATACGGGTGTAAGAGTATCCTTAATTCGTGAAGTTCGATAGTGAAGTTTTAAATACTGAATCAAATAACATTGATCTCTTATAAATTAATCGTTAGAGGAAATAGAAAGTACTTTTCAATTACATCTACAAAGTTAAATTTGCTTTTTGTGTCAGTCTGACCGCGTTGTTTTTCTAAAGGACTGAACGGATTTTGATGGCGTTTTACCACGATTTAGAGGATTTATTCCGGAAGGTTGGTGTAAATTATTATTTAACACATCACGCCTGTAATCCCCGAAGTCTTAGGCAGAGGTGTACCTAATAGTACACCCACATTTCGCCAGTTATTATTTTTAAACCCCATGTAATAGGGGGTGAGCTTATTGCCATAAACCAGGCACAAATCCAGACTCCGTGGCTGCTACTGAGAAATTCCTGATGGAAAAACCCAATAACAATTTGACCGACCCGGGAATCGAACCCAGGACCAACGAGGGAGGACAAGTACTATTTAACTTTAACATAGTAAAGAAATCTCGAAGTTTTATCAAGTCATAAAAAGGTAAAAAACGTGCGAAGCATAGGCGGGTCGCTAGTCCCCTTTTAAATGACTAGCGACCCGCCCCGGCTTCGCACGGGTGCAATGTAGATACTAATGTTTTCTTTACTATAATATGCATGTATTATACATAATATAAACCTTCCTCTTGAATCATTCTATTTATTAAAAAAAAACCGCATCAAAATCCGTTGCGTAGTTTTACAGACAGGCAGACAGCGGGACGCGACTTTGTTTTAATGCTATGTAGTGATAATGATTTCAAGCGTGCTCCACCCTAGGCCGCATCATCGCTTCACATCAGTCGAGTTGCGGCCCAATCGCAAGCCTATTTAGTATATAAAAAAAACATCGTTAACTATCCAAAATCAGTACAATTACTTGGCATACATAGGGACAGACAGACAGACAGCGGAAAGCGATTGTGTTTTATAATATGCAGTGAAACATTAGAGGAAATCGAAGTACCTATCAAGTATTTAAATATAAAATTCTCTTTCTATATTCATATGTCACGACTCACGTCTGTCTGACCTTGTTAAGTCACCGCAGACTTATGGGGAATTTATTTTGAAGGTCTTAAAGTGAAATTTCCTTGGTGTCACGTCACTTTCGCTCGGTCACCACGCGTGGCCATGTTGGAAACCGTTTCATAAGTCCATGGAAACGTAACCTCTTTTGTCAAGAAATTGCGTTATGATAACCGTGCATTGTAACGTTTTGAATGAAGTTCTCTTTTATCTGTGTGGACATTGATCGATTCATGGAAGGTTGGAATGGTTAATTTGTTTGTTGATTACATAACGTAACACTGCGCCTGTTTTCCCCGAAGATTTAGGCAGAGGTATACCTAAGAGTACACCCACTTTTAGCCAGTTATGTTAAAGTCCCATGTAATAGGGGGGAGTCTATTGCCATCATCTGATCACAACTTATATCGGAGGTTGGCAGTAACTACAGAAAGCCATCTGCTACGATACTTTTCAAAAATTGTCGACGAAATCTTTTACATTTCGGGAAGGTAAACGTAAAATAGTGAAGTATCTTTGCGAAAGAGTTTGTCTAGCTAAATCGATGTTAACTGTAAACTAAACAATCGAGGAGCTTTATGGATGGTTACACGCGACAGAATCGGTGACATTTATGACAGACTAGCTGTGTCCCGCGGTTTCATCAGCCGTTTGTCTATTTGCTAGGGTTCTTGAGAGTCGCAGCGTAATGTTAAATGTATAATATAATAATAAATAAATTTATTTCATAAAAAGGAGATTGTAGTACAAGTTTGTACCATGTCAATCACAATCTGGTGGGTGAAGTTCTGCTTTCCTAGCTAGGTTATGGAATAACCTGTATTAAGGAATAACAGTCCCTGTCCCTCACAAAAAGTTACAATAAACTAGTACAATATTTTTCTTTCATACTACGAACAATAATGTTTATAAATAATGTTTAAAAATGTTTATTGAATACGTGCAAGTGTGTGTGTGTGTGTATGTGTGTGTGTGTGATTGTATGAGTGTATTTAAGTGGTATGTGCGTGTGTAAGAGTGTGTATGTGATGGAGTGGTAATGTTAAATGGCTTATAGGCTTCCTCAAGAATTGGGCAATGAAATGCATTTTTTTTTTCGAATCAGTCTAGTAATTCCAGACATTAGCGCGTTCAAACTAACAAACAACGTCGTCAGCTTTATTATATTAGTATAGAAGCTTGTATTATTCACGATTGTAACCTAGAAACCTTAGTATCAGCTTGTTCAGTGCTTAGAAAATCGATTAAGTATTTCAATGTTGCCATTGACCTCCTGGTTCGAACTCAATGGCTGTGGAGATAAAATAAAAATGTCCATCCATCATAGATTCGTGATTGATAGAGATCGCTTAGTACTTACCTACTTATTTTCGTAGTTTTATCTTTGACATGTTTTTTGTGGGTTGCCGACCTTTCGTGACCTTTGGTATTGTGAATTTTTGATGGCGGAAAACCCAATCAATAGTTATTTATGATACGACTAGCTTATGCTCGTGGTTTCGTTTGTGTGGATATAGGAAATTGTTCTAGGGGTACTCACTAGGATAAAAAGTATCCTATGGACTAACGCATGTATACGTATGTGCCAAGGCATCGAAATCCGTTCAACTGTTAAGGAGTGAAAATGTAACAGACAGCTGACAGAGAAACTTTCGCATATTTATCATATTATCATTTATAGTATGAATTTAGTTTAGGCTTGGAATACATAGGCCTTACCTTTAGTTACTAAAAGTGAAGATGCCAAGTAACAGCTTCACACAAATTATAAGCTGCACCTCAAGTAGCCATCGTATGGATACAGGTACAGGTTTTCTCATGCACAAGTACTCCAAGTGCATAAAATATGCGTCTAAAGTACCTTTAACTACGATGTTCACAGTTTATGGTTTTCCAGACAAGTTCCAAATACGTCGATCGTGGGAAAAGTCATTTCTAATAGTTTACAACTTAACAAGTTTCAAGAAAAAGTAGAAAAACATCTAGACTAATATTATTAAGTTGAAGAGTTAGATTTTTTTTGAATCTTTGGAACTACCAGTCGAGGTTGAACAATCTTTTTGCTTTTCATAGCTAAAAACTTAAGAAGATTATGTTTCTGTTTAACATCACGTTACCACCCACCCTCAAGAGCCGATTTAAATAGAGAAACGGCAAGTGAAACCGCGGGCATGAACTAGACTTTTTATATGGCTGTAAATAAGTATAAAATAGATGTTTTGTGCAGAGAAGCTAGCAAGCAGTTGCAATAGCATTGTTGAAGTAGAAAAGTTGCGGTCGTATGCGGTTTGGTGTGAAAGTTTATATGCAAATCGAACATGGCTGACGACGCGTATGTATATAACATAGATGTATATAACGGGTGACGTGAGATCAATGTAGATCGTTGTAATAAGGTTTCGTTTTCTCTGTCACAAAAACGTTGATTGAATGGATTTGGTAACGTTTTACGTTATGGCAAGCAAGACGGGTAAGAAGATAATACAATTTATGTGCTTGTCACGGGAATTGCTAAACTGGTTATGCGAAAATGAAATAAGAAGCGATAGGAGTTTTGTCCTGTAACTTCAATGTTTTATATTAATTAAAAACAAACGGTAAATTTACGAAAGTTAATTGCCTTCCTTCAGAACTGTTAAGCATGATATACACATAACATTAATTATCACCATAATTGCAAGACGTAACTTATGAAGACCGTCTCCGATTTAATGAAAAAATAATTTTACGTAAGAAAAGTTTAATTTATCGAGATGTCAGCGAAGATATTATGCATCCATGCCATTATTATGTAATCAACGAAAATGGGGTTAGAAATACATAATGTATAAGCTGACGGTATCTAGAATTCTAGACGGAATGAACAAAATGTGGGTCTTATCGTGTGTGCAGAGAACGGACATCTATTCTACAGTTACGACCCCTACCATTGCTTATTCTGATAAACATCAAAATTCTAGACATGGGTTTCTTATATCAATTTGGTTATAACTATTAGTAGGATATTATTGGGCATTCTACCCCACCTTCCGTTCCATCGGCTCACTCCGTTCGCCTCGTCACTCTCGGTGGAGTAGAATGCCCAATAATATAAATGAAATCCTACATAGCGCAGTAAAATACTGGTTCGGCGCCTATTCCGCCCAGTGGATTAAACAGTGTAATAAAATACTGATGACTTACCTCGATCAAGTACCGCAGATTCTCGAATTGAGCACTAAACCACTACTTTAGTTGACAAGTTTTATAACACCAAGTTTCACACATAACCACTACCTTAGCTGACTGTTTTTATAACAACAAGTTTCACACATATTTCGTTTACTAATGGAACTATACGAACATAGTAAGCTATAATCCAGGACAGATTGTCTCATGTCTCTTCACAGAGCAAGAAATAGCATGCACCTATAGGCACACGCACATTCTATTTCTGTGACCCCAGATTGGGCACCAAGGACATCTGAATTATAGGATACTGTAAACATTAAACTAAAATTTGGGACAGATTGTCTCATGTCTCTTCACAGAGCAAGAAATAGCATGCACCTACAGGCACACACACATTCTATTTCTATGGTCCCAGATTGGACACCAAGGACATCCAAATTTTAATTTAATTAACTCATACAGTTGGCACTAGCTTACATGTTAACAAATAAGGGAGCTCGCTGCTTGAACCATTAGCCTAAAATTCAGGACAGATTGTCTCATGTCTCTTCACAGAACAAGAAATAACATGCACCTACAGGCACAAGCACATTCTATTTCTGTGACCCAGATTGGGCACCAAGGACATCTGAATTATAGGATACTGTAAACATTAAACTAAAATTCAGGACAGATTGTCTCATGTCTCTTCACAGAGCAAGAAATAGCATGCACCTACATGTACACACACATTCTATTTCTATGGTCCCAGATTGGACACCAAGGACATCCAAATTTTAATTTAATTAATTCATACAGCTAACACTACCTTACACGTTAACAAACTACTACTGGTTGCTTTGCTGGTCTGTTAATCTGCGTTGTGCTTTATTAAGATGCTTTCGCACTCGTACAATTGCCTTCGAAACGGTTCGTGTGCCGTCCCGTGGTCATCTATTGTGTCATACTCTTTGTAAAACGCCTGACAACGGCGCCGGAGCGCCGATCGTGTTAAGCTTTCACAGTAGGAGTAAGTGATTCTTAAGAATCTCAAAGTTTGCAAAATTGCGTGTTGTAAATTTGCAGTGTTCGAACTTTGTTACACGAGGTGTATGTATGAGTCATTTCTATGTATTCAACAATTACACTGTAAGATGATCGCTGTGCATGTTGCAGTCATTGATTAAAATTGATCTTTATAGGATTTCCTAATCAATGCAATTAATTTAAATAGAGGATGATCCTAGGAACATCATCATAAAGTTTCGTAACAAATTGTTTGAAAGATGAATCTTAATATCAGTACCTACTGAACCTTTGCATGAAATGTTTATAAAAAAATCGTTTTAGACGTTAGATGATATTACTTATATTGATGTTAAGTTTTACTGCAGCATATTAGTGAACTAACTTTTTGACGCGAGTTCGTTTACATAGATTATTATGCACAAAAAAATTTTTCAGGATATTTTTCTTTCAGCACGTCTTACCTTGCATCTTTGAAAAAAAATCATTTTTTTAATTCACATGTGTGATGTCATGCGGAGTTTTACATCAAGGTTTAAACAAACATACATACTTTATTATAATACGTAATGTATTAATCATAAGTGTCATGTATCGTCGTCACCTTTGTCGGCGAGGGTAAAAAGCTGGTTTTTTATTTCATTTCTCACGATAAAATTGCAATTTGACGGAAACAATTTTCAATCACTACGATTTAATTAGACCTAAGTAACATAAATTAATCATACAACTGTGACAACATGTAGTTAAGGTTTAATTTTGTAATGGGATAAATATTGCTGAAATGGTATTTTTTATGAATAAAATCAATCAATTTTGATCACAATATTACATTCCCTTCAGTATCTTCCAGTGATAAACACCGGTTACCTTCGCTATATAATTAGTTACGTTATACTCGTACAACCTTCAACTTTAAAAAATGTAAGTAAGTACTACTAACTTTACTGAATTTGCTAATGTATTTATTTAATCACTACCCAGCTACGGACCTGGTTTCTGCCTGCCGGCTGTTGTATCGGAAGTCTTCATCAAGTCATAGTTATAAGGTAAAAAATTAATCTTTATTTGCTCCATTTCAGGTCTGACTCCGATTCAGAATTCCAGACACGGTCTGCAGCTGTAGCCGAGGTTGCGAAGGTACAACCAAAAAAGAAGGTGTCGAAGCGCAAAGCTCTCGAGAGCACCACGCCGTCAGAATCGAAATCAAGGTAATTTTGTGTAACTGCTTTTAACTTTAGGTGTTTGTTGTGTATGTTAAGTCAATTTCGAACTGTAACGCAGAGAGCGCTGAAATCAATTTCCAATTATTATTCCTTGCAGGAATGTTTACAGTTAATTCATGAGGTATTTTTATTGGAATTAATATAACATAACATCATGCTTTCTATCCGCGTAGGGTTCGACAGAGGAGTATATAATACACCCTCAATTCGCCACTTAAAAAATAAATGTAATGTAATGTGTTGTGTAAATTATTATAAATAAGAATTATGTTAAATTGTTTACAGTAAACGACGCACTTCGAGCTCGGACCTTTTTGGCTTGGTGGACTACATTCCGTCATCGACCTCAATTGGAGACTTCGGTTCGAGCCTCTGCAGCCGTGTCGCCAACGGCAAAGTGCGACGAACGGCGAACTTAACCGGGGACTTCTATGTGGAGGTAAAAGTCTACAACAAGACCGAAGTTGCTTCCACCCCTAAAGAGGATAGGTGGAAGAAAGCCTCGGTGGTTCTAAAAGTGCAGCTAAACCGTAACACGCCGCAGTGGGACGGACTCCAAGTTTTTATGAGACGGACTCATGAATTATTTGATGATTCTGAGCCCGTCTTTTATAGTGACAATATAAACATAAAATAAATATTTAAGTTATTGGGCACCAGGTATATTCTATTATATCCAGGTATTTTTTGTTGTACATCATAATCTTAATAATAATATATTGCAACATCTAATAGTAAGTTTAGAACTATTTTAATCTAAAATGCCTTTCTGTACTGTTTGTAACACATCTGTTGAGCGCAGTCACTGGACAGGTCACCTACGTAGTACTAATCATAAAAACAAAACAGTTTCACATTTTTGCGATGGTGTTGAAATAATACATTCTGCATTTCGTAATCGTATAGCTTCTTATAGAATTGTCGATCCGTCTGAGAATTGTTCTCTAGAGCCTTTTCTTAATAATATTTGGAGCAAAATTAAAACGTTAATTGACATGTCTCTTAAAAAACATACTTGTATAAAAGTTAATTTCGAATATTTTGCGTTGTTTTTAATGTTTAAAAATGATTCTCAGGAGATGAAATCATTTGCCACAAAAAACGTTACTATACATCAGAATTATGAATTTGATTCATTATCGTCTCAAGTAAAAAACATTTTAACAAAAAAGATAGAAGAATTTCAGGACCGAGACAGTGGGTGGACGTTCTTGAGCAGTTCTCATTTGGAAGTCAATGTTAACAAATATCAACCCTTACGCGGTTCGGGCTTTATCGAATTGCCTTCTGCAATAAAATCGAAAAAAGCATGTGTTAATATCCACAATAATGACGAGTATTGTTTTTTATGGTCTGTTGTTGCTGCTTTATATCCAGCTAAGAGTCACCCTGAAAGAGTATCTTCTTACCCTGATTTTCGTAACGTGTTAAATGTAAAGGACATGTCATTTCCAGTGAATTTCTCAGATATTGCGCGGTTCGAAGTGAATAACCCCGAAATTTGCATTTACATTTATGGTTTAAAAAATGATACTGTCATAGGACCGCTTTACAAACCAAAAGCCTTGAACGGAAAAGTGATTCATTTACTTTATTTAGAAAGAGATGATTTGTCACATTACTGTCTCATTAAAGACTTGCCGCGACTTGTTAAAAATCAAATAACAAAACACCACAGTAAACTGTACTTTTGTGACGTTTGTTTAATGTTTTTTAATTCATGCGATAATCTTAGTTCGCATAGTTGTGGCGGGGTCGCCACTGAACTACCTCCAAGGGGTTCTTGCATACAGTTTAAAAATTATAATAGAAAGCAAATTGTACCATTTGTTATATACGCAGATTTTGAAACAATGCTAGAACGGTATGAATCTTGTGACCCTGACCCCACTAAGGCGAGTACTGTAACGCGACAGCGACATGTGCCTGTAGCTTTCGCTTATCATATCACGTGTACGCTAG
Source organism: Standfussiana lucernea (assembly GCA_964057025.1). Taxonomy (NCBI): domain Eukaryota; kingdom Metazoa; phylum Arthropoda; class Insecta; order Lepidoptera; family Noctuidae; genus Standfussiana; species Standfussiana lucernea. The sequence continues at coordinate 6,730,589 of OZ059809.1, forward strand.
ACGAAAGTCACAATCGTTACGTTTCTTATCGCGGCTTGGATTGTGTATCAAATTTTGTGAAGTCTATCTACAAAGATTCAAAAAAAATTTACGATATTTTAAAAAATAACGCTCCTATGATTTACTCAAATGATAATGCTCACGACTTTGAAAACGCGATGACATGTCATATTTGTGAACAGTTCTTGTTCGGCGATAGGGTTCGCGATCATTGTCACTTGACTGGTAAATATCGTGGCGCAGCTCATAGTTATTGTAACTTACAATACAAACTACCAACATTTTTGCCAGTATTTTTTCATAATTTGTCCGGATACGATTGTCATCTTTTTATAAAAGAATTAGGTGAAGCTCCTGGATCTATTAAAGTGATACCTAAAACAAAAGAAAACTATATTTCATTCACTAAGTTTATTCCGATTTCTACCGGGGAAAGCATCCAGGTACGGTTTGTAGATTCTTTCAAGTTTTTAGGAACTAGCTTAGAAAAGTTGGTTAGTACAATGAAAAAACAAGACTTTAAACAATTAAAATCTTATTTTCCTAATAAAAAACAATTTAACCTACTGACGCGCAAGGGAGTGTATCCATATGACTATATGTCTCAATGGGAACGTTATGAAGATATGTGTTTACCCTCTAAAAAATATTTTTTTAACTCCATAACTAATGAAACAATAAACGACGAAGACTATGAACACGCTCGATCTGTTTGGTCAGTATTTAATATTCAAAACATGGGTATGTACACAGATTTATATCTCAAAACAGATGTTCTGTTGCTAACAGATGTATTTGAAAATTTTCGAAAAACTTGTAAACTACATTACAATCTCGATCCCGCGTTCTATCTTACAGCACCAAGTCTATCTTTTGATGCAATGCTTTTAAAAACAGGAGTTCGATTAGAATTGATTAGTGATGTTGAAATTTTTAGAATGATACAAAAAGGTATTCGAGGAGGTGTTTGTATGTGTTCCAAAAGACATGTCAAAGCCAATCATAAATATTTAGATACTTACGATCCAACCCTTCCAAATTCATTTATAATTTATTTAGACTGTAACAATTTATACGGTTATAGCATGTGTCAATCCCTACCCTATTCCGATTTTAGATTTATAAATAGACAAGAAATTGATTTTTTACAATTGAACTTAGCAGACATCAGTGATACTGCGGAAAACGGTTACATTCTTGAAGTTGATTTAATATATCCGGAGAAATTGCACATGGAACACAATGACTTTCCCTTTTGTCCAGAAAAATGCTTGCCACCTGGTGGTAAGAATAAAAAGCTAATACCAAATTTGTATGATAAATATCACTATGTTATTCATTACGTACATTTAAAAAAATGTTTACAGCACGGTTTAGTATTGAGAAGGATCCATCGCGCTATTATATTTAAGCAAAGTTGTTTTTTAAAGCAATATATTGATATTAACACCCAGTTACGTCAAAAAGCAGAGTCAACTTTTGAACAAGATTTTTTCAAATTGTTGAACAATAGTATTTTTGGAAAGACCCTGGAAAATAATGAACATCGAATAGACGTTAAGTTAGTAAACAAGTGGTGTGACTCGAACAATAAAACGAAAAAGACTGCTTGTGCTGAAAAACTGATAGCCAGTCCATATTTTCATAGCACCTCTGTATTTTCTGATGATTTAGTGGCAATCCAAATGAAACCTGTACGTATTATACTTGATAAACCAATTTACATAGGGTTTGCAGTATTAGAATTATCTAAGACTCACATGTACGACTTTCACTACTCTATCATAAAACCTTTTTATGGTAACCGAATTGAATTGTGCTATACTGACACAGATAGTCTAGTATATGATGTACAGAGTAATGATGTTTACAAAGACTTTAAGCTCCATTTTCTAAAATATTTGGATACCAGCAATTATGACTGTAACAATGACTATAACTTACCAATTATTAATAAGAAGGTTCCAGGACTGTTTAAGGATGAAATGGGTGGCAACATTATCAAAGAATTCGTAGGATTGCGCTCAAAGCTTTATTGTATTAAAACGTTAAACAAAACAATTAAAAAGGCAAAAGGTACAAAAAAATGTATTACTAAAAATTTAAATATGTTAGATTATAAAAATGTTTTGTACAATTCCAATGTAATTCGCAAAAAAAATGTATTGTTCAGATCAATAAAACATGAAATATACACTCAGGATGTAAATAAAATAGCACTTTCAAACAATGATGATAAACGATTGTTATCGTTTGATAAAGTTTCTACTTTAGCCTGGGGTAACGCAACCATATTTATGTAATGCGTTACCATTATTTTTAAATGTAAGTAATTACAGTAGATACATTTTTTACAATGTATTTTAGATAACGTCCTAAATGTAAAGACGAAATATTATGTAAGTACCTACTAATGACTATTACCTAAAGCAGGCTCCAGATACAAGTAATGTGTAATGTAATTGTAAAACATATATTTTCTTGGTGCCAAATAGATTTAAAAATAGATATTATTATCTTTTTACTTGTAGCAAATAATGTTAGAACTTATTTAGTAGTTAATTAATTTTAAGAATGTTTACGCGACATTTCGTAAAAAATACTAAAATATTTACTAACTTTTTATATCGTATCCTACTTAGACGTATCATGTTTATTAAATCATGTTTATTATTCATTTCCAAAACTTCGGACTTTAAAAATTGTATGAAATGTCGTGCCGCATGAACATGATGTTTTCTTTTATTTGTAATAAATAAATAGTATTTTAAGATCACAATTATATCTGTTTCATTTCCATTCCTGATTGATGACAAAGTCACGGTGCATCAATACAATCATGTTTTGATCCAGGCTGATATTTGCTAATTTTTTCAGAATATTGTAATTATTTATATTAAATTAAATAATGACGAAAAAATAAAACATGAAAACAAAATCCAGACCGGAACAAATACTTATTGTATGTTCCGTGCGGGAATCGAACCCGCGACACTAATTTGGCGCAATTAGTCGCAGCTAGCAACACGCTTATAACCTAATACTTACCATTGTGATGCATCAAGACGAGTTCATAACCAATGCGCCAAACGTGTCGTCGAAAATGTGATAAAATATTGGATTGCTTTGAAGAAGCACGCGCGGTGCAGAATTTGACACCGAACAGGTGCTCGGGCGCAAGCTTGAACATGTTGAAACATGAAATTGAATCACAGCATAATGCTTTATGGAGTCTAATTGCATATTATTGAGTAACATCCATCATTAGACAGTCAGCCGGAGCGGTCATATCACATCGAGTAAAAACGAAACGAAATTGTAAGTATTGTACAAGTACCCATCTACTTATAAGATTATTTCATCATGTTTTTTTATGTAATTTAGTTAATTATTATTTTGTTTGTTTCAGATCGTTGACAATGTGTGATTCTCCAGATATTATCGACTTCTCACAATACGCTCAAGGTTATCCGACTCCGAGTTTAAGTTGGCATATCCCTGAACAACAAAGACCTGTCAACAAGGAGCCTAGAGCAAGACAAGACTACGAACCTGCCAGCAAGAAGCCTAGAACAAGACGGGAGTGTCTAAAACAGAAGCCATATCTGCATACAAGTCAATCATTCCTGATAAACAATGAGAAGAAAAAAGGTTTACGACTGATCCAGGTACAAGTGTTGGATATCAGTGAACAACAAGAACCTGCAAGTGATAATCAGGACATGGTAATGTTAAGTGTGCAGTATGTAGTGACTGAATCAGTGGATCATGTTATGGATGAGACGCAATCGTTAATTAATAAAATATCAAAAAAACTTTGTGGAGATAGATGTTATTATTAACTGGTGTCATTATTTTGTACGTACCTACTTTATAAGTTGTTGTGTAAAATTTGCAGTAATAAGTAATAATAAATTATGTAAGTAATCTACTAGTTATTTGGGTATATTAATATTAGGAATGTATACCATTTATTTGCTTTCTTATTCTTTAGTGTTTTGAATGTATAAAATGTTAAATATGAAATAATTATATATGTTTTACTGCAATTAACTCTTTGTATTTTATCTTGTACTTATTATTTTTGGGTAGGTAGTTATAATTAGATTGTAATAATTGCAAATAATGTAAAAAAGTAAATAAAAATATATTCTTTCATAATTTAATTTACGTTTTTTTATTACTTATTAATACTCGAACTCTAAATTAGCTCTAGTGTGATGTATAATTGTAGGTTATTTGCTTTCAGTATTTTTATAATTAAATTTAAATTTTACATGTTATAATTATATCATGTTACTGCAGCTAATTTAAAGTTTGTTATGTAGGTTACCCTGATTATACTAAATAAAACACTCATAAGTAGATAGACATTTTTTATTAACTGTTCAACACAATAATAATTAAAATAAATTAAATACAGACATGTTATTATCAAAATACCATTTCCTTATACAGATAGCATTATTCAACGCACAATTCATTTTATGATTCACACAATTAAAATCAATTTTATTTTTACAAAACCTTCTTTTTAATTCTGAAAAATTAGGGCATCCCTTCTCACCTATGTCGATAACTTCACAGTTTGCACATAACTCTTTAATCCATTTAATCTTTTCCAAACCCTTTGTGATAATTTTTTTATTTTCTAAGAATGGTAAAATTACACGTTGAAACTCTTTGTAGTCTATGTAACCCTCGCTCCAGTAAATTCCTCGATTTCTTTCTAACCACCTCACCTGCTTTTTTTCTTCTTGTGTTAGGTAATGGAATGAATATGGTGGTTTTACCAAGAACGTCTGTGTATGATCCTGACTCGCAATGGCCAATTCTTTGACAATAAAATTATTTATAGAATCTTTAAATCCTTGGAGTTCCACTATAATGGTATCCGCCTTCATGATATCTTCTTGACAATGCTGCTTAAGGGTTTGTATTCAACAATGCAATCGTTCAGAATGAGACAGTATGCTGAAGTTTTATCTGGTATCTCTGAATCACTCTCAATTTCTACTCTCACATCCACAACCGGACCTGTCTTTAGATTATCCGCTTGTCTAGAACAATCAATGACAAACAGCGGTGCTAAATCTCTAAACTGTTTTTCGCTTAATATGGGCTCCGGACGACGTCCATAATACGACTGTTGGAATCTGGTGTATTGCTCGTATAATAAAGCGATTCTGTTATTAGCAAAACTCACATTTAGGTTTTCATACGGAAAATAAGTTGAATTGAGGTACACTCTAACGTTTCGAACATGACAGTGATCGAATTGAGACATGTCTGAACTTGCATTGCTTTTCCTATTTGACTGTAGCCCGATAATAACGTATCTTGGTTTTTCTATTTGAGATGAAGTTTTGATAGACCAAGTATGTTTTGTAGTTTTAGGCAAAGCTGGATATTCGTACAGATCCCAATTTCTATATATCATTTGAAGTGGGCGATCTTTTTCTAATACTTTTAACAAACCAATTTTTTCTTTGTCTGATACTTTAACATGCGGTACGCGCCATATGATTTTATTAATCTGAACATCATCCACTACTTCGCCAGTATTCAGTTTTACAGCGTTCAAATTAGTATTACTTCGTAACAATATCAGTTCATGTCTACTATTTATCACGACTTTTTTAAAATCTTCAGCAAAACCGAGGAGGTTACAAAGTGGTATTGAAGCAGAAAATCTTCCTCCATCAATATTTTTTATACCATCAATATTCCAGCCCCAAGCATTAGACATTTTTGATTCACTTTCGTTCATTGAAATTAGTGATTTCATGGTTGTTGTTATACCTGCATTTTTTATTTTGTCAATCTCCACTCCATTTAGCTCATACCTAATGTCTTGGAACAAGTAGAGTAGAGCATTGTTCGTGAAATTGACACTAGTAGCTTTGTCCTTCGTATCTTTTTTGGTAACGTTAACAGTTCCTTCCAAATATAGGGTGCTAGCTGATGGTAATATGTACAAGTCCTGTTGGTTGATAGATATGCGGATTTCATCGTTCCTGTTAAAACTCGTTACATAGGGTTTGTAGGAATGAAATTCGATTCCTTCTATAGTAGTATCGCAAGTAGGAGCGGATAAAACGTCTAAGATATTCATTTTAGCAATCCAATTGCTCTAAGGAATGCTTTATTGTCTTTAGTTAATTTTATTTTCTTCTTAGATAGAGGTCTTATTTGATAGGTAGCTCGAGCAGAACTGATATTCTTAACTTGTTGAGACACATTTTTATTGTAATCAATCATTTTTTTCTTCTAAGATGCAGATACACCTGCACTTCTTCACCACGTAAATTGATTAATCGTTTGTTTATATCTAACAACCTGATATGTATGCAGCTTATGTTGTTTTGATTGATTGGAAAGTATATTGCGTTCTTCGGGATTTCTATGATCCTGTATCCAGGTGGCACATTAAGTGCAAATTCGTGAATAATATGACTGGGTTCACCGTTTACATAGGAACCGCTTACAATATCACATTCAATCCTGACTACGGTCGTAGGTAGAATGTTGACTGGAGACTGTGACACATGCCATTTATTTGCTTTCAAGATTTGTTTATTAAATCCTAATAGTCTTCTAAAAGAGTCTTCTTTGATAAAATTAATGTCTTTTGTACAAAATATTGTAGTTTTTAATGTATTATTATTGCACCGTAGTTTGATAGCTGCATCTTTTATTTCGGATTTTAAATAATCGCTGACATCTTGTAATTCATAAGTGCCTTCCGGTATTTCAATAACTTCATTAATGTCATAATAGAACTTATTATTACTTTTATCAATGTTTGGAATAGAATTAAATGTTGAAAAGTGCAATAATGCACACTCATATTCTCCATCTAGTTGCAACGTATTAGGATAGTATGTAGTTAACACTGACGAGTCTCCAGTTATCGACAAAGTGAGTGACATCTTGCAAATGATTGAAATGAAAGAAAAGTATATATTTTATATTACATTTTTATTCCAAAAACTCCACAAATAATTTAAACATAAATGACCACAATTGACTGCGTTAAATTTTTGATATCTTGTGTAGTTATAAAACACATTACAATTTTTGAAATATTGCATCAATTCCATGGGAGGTTTTAAATTTCCATAGCTATCAAAGTATTCACAGTGATTGTATACTTTAGCATAAGCTACCCAATGCGTTCCTTCGTTCTTAGAATTGTCTAAGTTAACGATACCACATTCAATGCGTTTCGGCTTCCGAGGTAGTTGATCCTTCATGTAGATCCCACGAAAATATGGGATGTCTCTTGAATAATTTCGGATGTCTACATTAGTTAGAGGTCGATTGGGTAGCATATTTTTCAGTTTTTTGAAGATGTTATAAACAATCCTTTACCACTTTTATACGGCTTAATGTATAAACCCTTGCCCAACACTAAAGCCTCCATAGCTTTATTATGTCGTTCTGTTTCTTGTAAATTTTGTTTGTTTGCTTTGTAATCATTGACGGTTTTTGCAATGCCAGCTGCACCCCCAGCTAAAGTTCCTAAAGCAGATAAACCAGCAAAAATTGGAATTAAAGGCAAAACTCCCCCAGTCTTTGGTATGGGTATTACTCGGGGTACTCGAATTCGATGATGAATGTTTGGAAATAACTTTTTTGCGGCTAAGTAAGCTGCTTTTATTAAAGTCTTACTATCTTTGCATTTGAGTTTCTTAATTTTCGATTTTATTTTTGAAACTAAGCTTTTAAATGATTTAATGCCGGATCCAGACTTTAATTTCGCTTTCATAACTTTGTTAACTAGCCAAGAGCTTAGTTTTTCACCTTTCCCTGCATCTTTTGATTTAAGTCTTTGTTTAGCCATGTTGAGTAGTTCTAAATCGGCTTTGTGACGATTTGATAAGTCTGTATGGTTTGTATACGCAATATCGTGTTGCATGCAAGCTTCGTCTAGCTTATTTACACCTCGGTCACCTCGCGCTAAGCGTTTGTGAAGTTTGGTTCCTGGTCCGCAATAATTGTATCCTGGCAAATGAACTTCGAATGGTAGATTATTAATTATGCCGTTAACTAGTCCACCCCCTTGCATTATTCAAATTATAATGATCGGATTTCAAATGAAAAATGGTTATATAATATCTTAGTCCATTATTGCAGCTTTTTCAATCCAACTGTTTTCTGCACTGTTCAGACCTAACCATTTAACATACAATTTATTTCCTTTCTTTTTCAAAACCTTTTCTATCAAATATATATCAGGATAAATAGATCTTTGCAGTTCTTGTTCGTAAAAAGCTCCTAATATGTCTTGCTTTCGTCGATCTTCTATGTGATATGTTACTGGTAAGGTTTTATTTACCTTTTTTATAATAAATAATTCAGTCGACCAATTAGGAGTATAACCTTTCTCAAAATTATGTTTGTATTTACTTATACGGACACAATCACCAACTTTGAATTTAGGCTTCCACGGAACTAAATCATGTTTGTTTATTTTTTTAATATTTTCTTTGATTACTTGTTCATTACTTTTATTTACATCTACTGGTTTAAATTGAATAGTGCGATGTTTTGTGTTGTTATATCTCTTCAATGTATCTTCCAATGGTAGATCTAACCATTTATAGTTTCCATTGAGACTAAAATATTTATATAATTTATTTTTTACAGTTCTAATCAGTCTCTCTACAATTGATGCTTTTTTAGTAGAAAACGATGAGTAATGGTTAATGTTATGCTTTTTCATAAGCGTTTGAAAAGTGATGTTATAAAATTCGGTCCCCATGTCAGTTTGCAAGTTAACCGGATTATTACGACTGCTAAGCAGTATATGTTCGAATGCACGAGTAACATCAAATTTATTTTTTGATTTTAACGGTTCAGCCCAGGCATACTTTGAGAAGCAGTCAATCACCACTAAGATGAAATTGTAACCTCTGTTATACTTTTTTAGGTTTTGCATGTCCATCAAGTCTGCTTGCCATAAGTCGTTGATTCCTTTCAAAATAACAGAACGTCGAAGGAAATTTCTCCGTACCCCTTTGTGTATTTCATTCACAATTTGCTGTTTTGTCATTACGAAGTTTTTTGAAGTAATTTATCTACCACTGCTTTAGTATAAAACTTATCTTGCAAATGAGTTGAAACCTCAGGTATCCTTGCTTTTAAAGTAGCTTGAACTGTATCCTTTGCATCTTTTATGATTTGTGAACGTAATGTACCAATCAAATTATTAAGTTCTTTCAACATTTTTGCATTCAATCGATCTATATAATCCTTGTTTACAACTAGATTATTTAATTCTTTTATGGTATTAGCATTCAATAGATCTACATAATCCTTGTTCACAGCATCGTCTGCTTCTACTGGAGATCTAATTCCTCTCAGTCTTGATGTTTTTAAATCAAAATCTCCGTTTTCTGATTTTACCAGTGCATTCTCATTAAACTCAAATAACTCTGATAAACGCATTCTTTTGTGAATGTAGTGTCCAAATTTGTCTACGTTCATGTTTAAGGTGTGTTGTTTTGAGAGGATGATAGTAAAATAAACACATTTTTAAATACTTATTTATTTATAACTTTACTTTCACGTAATTCTTCAATGATAGATATAATTTCATTATCTAATCCTGTGTTGCCAGCATCTCTAGACGCAATCAATAATTTCAACCTTTCCACTAATTCGTTAGGATCATCCCAGTACACTAAGTCTACGTTTTTTCTCCACCTTTTTATCAACGGTAGACCTTTTCCCTGAATTGTCTTCTTCAGTTGAAAAAGAGGTTTAATAACTTGCAAATATTTTTGTCCTTTGTTACTTTTTATTGGTTTACTTGGTTCATAGTCTCGACGATGTGCATTTGTATCAAGTAGCATCGATTTATAATTTTGCATATCACTATCTGTAACCAAACTTAGGTCTACATCTTTCTTAAGCAACAACTGTTTTAAACCAGGTGTATTTCGGTATTTACGTCCAACCACCGTGATGTATTGATCGTTGATCGTTATGCAAGCAGAACCTAACATCAGTTTCCCGTGGTCTGCTCTAACCCCAAATGGAATATCTACCAACGCTTCTGAAGATACTGACCAGGATGACGTATCATAGTCTTGATTCCTTTCAACTACTGATTCATATGAAGAGTTACTGTTGATATCGGATTCATATTTGTCTTCATCACCTTTATTATCATTGCTTCCTGCACTACCAGTTTCGTTAGTAAACGGACCATCAGCAAAATCTTCACTAGCACGCAGGGGAGGAGTTTGCTTACTAGCATTAGCAATTAGGTTGAGAGGTTCTGTTACAGGTTTGAAAACAGATTCCAGTGCTTGTTTATTGTTAATCTCAGCATCTCTCATTTTTCGTATTTTTATCTTCACAGCTTCTGCCGCATCAACAATTTGTCGTTTTAATGATTTTTCCATATTAATAAAATAGGTCGTAATTGATTTAGCGTTGTAGGGTGAATAATAATGGCAGGCAGGTAATAACCTTATATATGCATTCGTGTTATTAGTCAAAGACTACAAACGTGTCAAATTGACTTCTATAACATCCTTTGTTTTTGGAACAATCTTTGTTAATTACAAGATAATTGAAAGGTATACTCCATATTTTTGAACACATTTCACGAAATTCAATCCATGGCATGTCAGTGTTGACGTGTTCTTCATAAACATGTCTCATATTTCTTTCATCTTGTTTAAAAAGTACGATTAGGTTTGCATTGTCTCTTACTAATTGCTTAGGGATTTTACTATACGTCTGATTTAGATAAAAACAATCGATGAATTTGTGTCTCCCCATAGCAAAATAATCACGCATACTACTTTGATTTTCACAAGCAACATCATCAAATACAATTACAGAATTCGGTTTTGCGGTCTGAACACTCAGTACTTGCTCATTTTCATGATATTTCTGAAATGAAACACCTGGTACTCGTTGCAAGACTTTTTCTAAAAAAACATACTTAGGTTGTTGCAAGGTTTTCGAATAAACATAAACATTTTGAAATCTTAAACCATTCTCGTGTATAAGAAGGCCAATTAATAAATTAGTTTTTCCACAATTTGACGGCCCGCAAATGATGCATCGTACCGATTTAGGTAATAATTCTCCATGGCGAAAACCAGTCTCCTGAGAATGAACACAAAGTTTGTTTACGTGTAACGATTGTGGTTGTTTAACAAATTTCATGACGACTGCTTGAAACGGTTATATTAATAATGAGTCAATAATTTATTACATTGACATTTATAACTCATTGTAACAAAGTATCAAGGTAAAATAAGGTAATAAGTTATCAAGGTAAAATAAGTTAACAAGGTAATGTTGAGTTTTAGAACTAAAATGGTGGAATAGGTGCCGAACTAGTATTTTACTGCACTTAGGAATTCATACTCCTCCTTCCGCTCCATCGGGTGGAATAAGCATCGAACCAGTATTTTACTACACTGTTTAATCCACCGGGTGGAATAGGCGCCGAACCAGTATTTTACTGCGCTATGTAGGATTTCATTTATATTATTGGGCATTCTACTCCACCGAGAGTGACGAGGCGAACGGAGTGAGCCGATGGAACGGAAGGTGGGGTAGAATGCCCAATAATATCCTACTACTATTCAGTTAAGTTATGTACATTATTTACATGCCACAAATAGATCTAAAATAATAATAAAATATGTACTATGTATGGAAAAGAATTACAGGGCGTCAAAAGGTTCGTCCACATCGTTGTCAATAGGAAAAGTGTCCAGAAGGCTGGCAGCATTGCCACGGTGGATGGCTATGCTGATTCTTTGGCCAAAAAAAGGCCAGGCCTTTGGTCACGTGAAGATTCAACCTTTAATTAAGTTGATGAATATCAAATCACTAGTCGCAAGACGGAGAGCAATGTTCACAGATGAAGTCAAATAATTTTCGCCAATTCTGAACAAACTAATGCACACACACACAAACATTTGTATAATTATGCCTTTTTGTGAACCAAAGACAGGACAGTACTGGCTTTTAACTACATAAATTAACAAACCATCAATTAGGGATAGGTATAGAGAATAAAACACCCAACGCACACACAGCACAATCACAATCAGCACAATCAGTTCTAAAGTGTAACATTGAACGATGAAGGATGAGCAACTCGTTTGATTGGCCTCAATAGTCAAAACATTGTCCCTAGCAATTGTACGCCATTCTTATTTAACTACCAGGTTGCAGTAGTGCAGCTATACTGCAAAACATTATTTATTAACTGCTATCCGTGACTTATTCGTTAACGAACTTCATCCTGCCTTCCATCTGGAAGGAGGGTTATGTCGGAATCCTTACAACTGGGACGTCTCACCTGTTACCGAGGTCTGTGAGTTGGGATCGCGCGATATACCTACACGAGCATTTTCAACTTTACACTTCGCAAAATGTCTAGTGTAAGCGTTCCTGTCCTGTGTCCTCATTTCTGAAGAATCAGCATTGCCATCCAACGTGGCAATGCTGCGAGCCTTCTGGGTATTTTTCTTATTGACATCGAAGTGGACAAATTATTGTCGCCCTGTAATTCTTTTCCCATTTTCTTACTTTACACTTTTATTAAGCAACATATAAGGTCAATATATCACGTTTCCATCTATACCTTACCAGTCTCTGGGGTTCCTTTAGCTAATTTAACTTGACCTTAATTTTTGATCATATTCTATTGTCGAGAGAAGGCAGTACACAGGGAAGGAAGAGTAATAATATAATAGCTATGTTAGGTGTGAGACCATTACCTAGCAGAGGGACAATACGGGCTGAAAGCATAATATTTATACATTCAGTAGTTTAGTCTGTGCCTCATCCATGTCCGTTCGCCAATCAATCAATAACTCAGCCAGATTCAGAACATTTACATCTAAAACACCAGCTACATCTAACATCACTGTCGATTCGATTTCCCTTTGCGCCTTAACATTTGACACTCTAAATTCTAAAACAATAGCTAATTGGAATTACGTGTCTGTCCGTAACTGCGATAAACGCACGATCGACTACGATTAGTCGCGGTGTTTGGTTACCGACTTACAAAATAAAGTGAGCAGCCGACAAAATGGTCTAGTCTCTGCCACAAGTGACTTGTCGACTGTCGTAATCAATTACGACTTAAGTTTAGTTGCAAGTCTCAGGAACTTGATTTATCGTTAATCAGTTTAGCGTATTATAAACTTTATTGTACAAACTTTACTGTATTTTTTGCAACGATTTGAAAGTTCTACCCTATAGCTTCTTAGCGTTATGTTACGCCCAGTGTCACGAAATCACAACATACGTAGCATTTTAAACATTTTTTTTGCAGAAATTTCCTGACTTCTATGTGAGGAACATAACAGGTAGCGATCTGTGGACAACAGATCCCCACGTGTTATGATCCTTGCGATCGCCGCATTTTTCGGTGGGGTAAGCATTGATGAAAAAGGCGTCAGTTTATGTACACTGTATGTAAAAAAATCTTAGAAGTTTATCTGAAGAAATTCATCAAACACATAGTAAGGGTTCAGGGGTGGCATACCAAAGGGTTCTTCAAAGGTCGTCACAATCTTCATCGTGGTAAATGTCAGGAGCGTGTGTCGATATCACTATATAATAAATAAATTGCGATCTGATAAGCTGTCTGTCCTACTGTGTTGGGACTGTCACTAAGCACCCTTTAGTGCTGGGGTATTGCACTGAATTGGGGACTGGAGAATCTGGTCATTACTGAATCGCAAAGGCCCTTTCAAAGAAAGGTGGCCTGTCGTCCAACAGTGGGATATTATAAGCTTAAGCTACGTGGCCCATGAGTCCTAACTCAGAGACACAGCCCAGCATCGGAACTTTCATCTTGTTCTAGTTTCTAAGATACAGGGACATAAACCTAGTTTAGAAGTAGAGTTATTTCTACTCTAGACCACTAATTTAATTAAGCCTTGTTATCAAAATGTTATTGCGATTTTTGGAGAAAACAATTATTTATTATTGACTAGCCTTTGCCCGCAACTTCGTACGTGCGGTACTTAGACTAAAAAAAAGATTATTTCCTTCGTAAAATGTAGCCTATATTTTAAGTTAAGCATCTAGCGGTAGAGCAATGAAAACTGCGTTCAAATCAATGCAGTAGTTTTTGTGTGATGCGCGTACAAACATACCGACAGAAAGACAGACAAAACTTCTAAAAACTGTTGTTTTGGCTTCTGTTGATCTAATAAAGACCCTCCATATAATTTTATTTATTAATATCTCTAATGCACAGACATCGGCCTGTTACAATTATATTACATGTATAATATATGTAGACTGATAATGTTACTATTACTGGATATTTGTAGTGTTTGGAAATGACATACTTACTCTTATATTGGTATCATACTTTCACTTACGTCTATGACTTCCTTGAATGTTGTGATAATCACTTAATTGATTGTGTACAGAAAACGTACCATTCGTTAATGCATTCGTATAACTTTTATTTATTTATTAAAACTTTATGCTCAAGTAAAAACTGTACAAAGGCGGACTTAATGCATTAGGCATTTCCTACCAGTCTACCGTAGGGTGATACAACAATACACTGTAGGTGCAATAACTGAAAATCAACCAGAAAATAAATACATAAAACAAAATATATAGAGTATATGTTTTATCTACGTTGCGTACATTTTTAGTCGAGTCATCACCTTTATAACGCAGACACAGCTGGTTGTGTTTTTATGTGCGTGTGTGTGATTCTGTTGTTAGTTATTTGAGTCTGTCATTCAATGAGTAATCTTAAGACATATCTCTATGCACGCAAGTCTTTGCGCATTTTTTTAGGTTTTGCGAATAAATCGTACAGACATATTGAATTATGCTTTATGCCATAAACACAGACGGATTATATTGCAGCGCGTTCCAGTTTTTAATTAATCACCATTGCTGTAAATTACAAATACAGTTTCGTTGTATTTTCCAGTACTACGGTTTACTAATTAGTCTGATTTTTTATGTAACATATAGCTACATGGTAGATAAATGTAGGTATTAACGACTACACGTTCGTCAGTGTAATTAATCATATCTGCTAATGCATTCGACTGTTATCGATTATTTATAATTGAGCACGCGAGTATTTTCAGAGCACGTTCAAATTGTAAGTTCATGCGATAATTTTCATCGAAAAACTTCAATAATTAAAAAAAAAACAATAGAAGTGTCAAACAGATAAGTGACAACGTATTTGGATTAGGTAGCCACAGCCACTTAAATACTGGAATAGAAAGCAAATCGTACAAAGATACAGTGTACCAAAATGTTCTCAAGTAAATCAAACATTTCACGTAATTTGATTTGACCAACACTAGAAACAAACCGAAGCCCACGTGCCCCAAAAAGCAGGTTCCAATCCATAGTTACACGACCCAATAAAACTATAGCCACCACCAACCAATCGTAAAGAAACATTTATTGTTTATACAGGGTTCTTGCAGCACGATTGCGACAGATATCACTACGAACAACAAGTCAGACCAGTTAGCCATTACTCAAAATAGAAAGAGAATGGTTGAGGGACGGTGACGTCTTGCTAGCACGCAAGGCTGGTGTCCACCACTTATAAAACACCCTATCATTTTGGAATCTACCTTCTTCGCAAAAATATAGATATTACACCACTTCGGAACGTTTTCGAACGGATAGGAAGACGTGTAGTCTTGTAAGTACCGCTCATTAACTTATATACAGGTGTTATAAGAATAGTTTAAGGGATTATTATTAAGGTGGAAGGTATACAACACTTTAAACTGTCATAATAACATGCTTAACACATCAATTTGACTATTTCTGTCCAAGAGCACTTGGAAGTCGATATTTTAAAGCTGAAACAGTCTCAAAGCTATCCAGGTCGGCAAATTAGTGACTGACGGCTCATTGATATATGAATTTCACCTTTATACATTTCACATAATCTGGCAACCCTGTATACCAAATAAATAGGCCGTACTAGCACTATTTCTGTACTCGAAAATGTCGCGGTGCGCTTGCGCAATGTCGGTTACGTCCATCTATAAATAAGCACGTTATACTACTTAGCAAAAGCAGTACATTTCACAATAGTTTAGTCAAATCGATACTAAGATAATGGTAAAATGTAGAGCAAGCAATGTTCTAGACTGGAATAAATTAGATACAAACATTAATTATTTCGGCCATAAATATTGATAAAAGTGCTTGGCACGATTCTGTTTATAAACTTATATATACTTAAGCAAGATATGGACGTGGGAGGGAAGTATGATTTATAAAGCCTAGAAATGAATAAAGCTTTCAGATCTCAAATAGATCTAAAATACAGACTAAAACTAATTGAAGTAATCATATTTACTTACTTAGACAAATATCAAACATCAAGTTAAAATTTATTCACAAATTCGAAGTTAAACGATTTCTACGGACAACACAAAAAGCTAATGCTAACAACAAACATGGTAGGATAATATTTTGAATGGAATTACATATTTTAATTATATTGAACAAGCATGTGGATGGGCATACAAACAAAGTTGTATTTAAAAAGGTTTTCTGCCTCCTTCCACAATTAAATCAGACTGAACAAAGAACCTAACACTTGTACAAAACAATTTGCGTGGTTCCGTATATCAAAA
This sequence comes from Standfussiana lucernea, assembly GCA_964057025.1. Classification (NCBI taxonomy): domain Eukaryota; kingdom Metazoa; phylum Arthropoda; class Insecta; order Lepidoptera; family Noctuidae; genus Standfussiana; species Standfussiana lucernea. The sequence goes on from OZ059809.1 coordinate 6,747,232, forward strand.
ATCAGAGGATGGGTGGATATCCCGTTAAAGCATCGTAAGACGCAGGAATTATGGAAAAGGTGTGAAAAATCTTTCTCCCGTATAATACTTCACTAAACTACCACTATTAGTTAAAACTGACACAAGAATCTTTACCATATGAAGTTTTGTCGATTGATTGCAAAAGGAGTAAAGAATCATACTTTACAGGTAAAATTTTCTTGCAGAATCTTTGAAAGAGACCAGTTAAGCTTTTCACACGATATAATACGAATATCTGTATATAAGCTCTTGGAATCCGATTGAAGATATAACTAATGACAGGCCAAGACCAACTCCCAGACCATGCTTCTGCCAATAACAAAGTGAACTAAGTAACAAAGTCCTTCATAGTGGAGCGGGCATTGTAAGACAACTTCAATCTAGATTCCAGACTGTGGCGACGAACCTGTCTAGACTGAATGCGGGATGCCGTCTTTATCATAAATATGGCCTATCTATACTAATATTATAAATGTGAAAGTTTGGATGGATGTTTGTTGCTCAATCACGCCAGAACGGCTGAACGGATCTGGATGAAATTTGGCACAGAGATAGATTATAGTTTGGAATAGCACATAGGCTACTTTTAATCCCAGTAGAACGACCCCTGGGTCAATTATCGAACTCCACGCGGGCGAAGCCGCTGGCATAAGCTAGTTTCTATATAAATGTATATTAGGTCCATTCGGCAAAAGGATATTTCGATATTTATTGGTGAGGTTATGTAACGCCATATTTTACTTACGCCATAATTTAGATGTGACATCGATTTGTGAAAAGTAATTTACCTGAAACAAATAAAAATAAACGATAATTTAAATGTATTATCACAAAACATGATACAATAAAATTAATTGTTGGTAAACAAAATCAATACGTAGATAATGAACTCGTTTAATACGCAAATATATTTATGTTATTACGAGCTAGGATAGCGTAACAAAATACGCCTGTAATTCCCTAAGGGTTTAGTAGAGAGGTGTACCTATTAGAACACCCACACTAAGCCAGTGTTACTTACGTTCTTTGTAACTATAGTACTAGAATATTTCCAGACAAGACCTTGGCCCATCTGAACATCAGTGTAGGATGAACAAAGGACAATTTAACGTTCTTTGTTTGTCTCCAATGGCCATCAGAATCTGACCCTCGTTACCGACATACCGTCAGAATTAATATTGAGGAACTCATTCCGCTGTTAAATTAATTGCGGCGATAAGGTAAAAATCTGCAGTCGGTCATTCCAATGAGAGGGCTCCCTCTCCTTGCCAATAAATACAATGCTGGTAAATATCGTCATCAGCATCACTCATCAGGAATACCTCAGTAGCAGTTTGGAGTCTGTATAATATGTCTCCTATTACATGGGGGCGAAATATAACTGGCGAAATGTGAGTAAAGTATAGCCACACCCTGTGCCTTACCCTTCGAGGTTAACAAGAGTAATGTTATGTTAACGATACTGAGCACTTCTTTTCAAACTTATCTAATGTAGATCTTAATGAAGGCAAAACATATTAAGGTTGCGTTACCACCGGTAATGACAACAGTCTTTTGTCCGGTCAAGCGATACACTCGTTATGTTTTGTTTAGATAAAGCTGTTATGCGGTCGTAAAGGTAAGCTTTATATATAGAGCGAAGCCAGTCGCTTCATGTTTTACAAGTAACGCAAGCTAGACATGTTAACTGTAGTTATGTCTAGTCTTGAGTTCTAGACAATTTAGTGATTGTCTATTAAACGCGGTTTTAACGAGTTCGGCCTTTATACGAAAAGGGGTCAAGTGCAAATCTGTCATCTTCGTCGATAATGGCTGCCGTTTTGTGTATCTTGGACGTCATTAGCAGGCGAGACTTTAATATTATTTGGCCTCGGTCGTTTATTTTCTGAAACATGTTCACTTATCCATACTTATATTATTAATGCGTACTTTCGCAAGTTTGTTTGCCGTACGTCTGTCTCTCTTATGGATTCAGATTACCCCATATTTTCACACTTAAAAGAATCACTCATAATAATAATCAATTTAAGCGAATTCGCATGTTAGTTTTTTCTTAAAATTTTAATACTCTTTACTTTCATGAAACACCTCTATAGCTTGTCAAATATAATTCAAGTAGGCAGGCGTATTAATCGTGATTGCAAACTATCGGAAAACGCCAAGTACCTACCTATGTTCAGTAATTATGTATATTCATATTGGAAACAATTTCGGATGGACCTGATAATTGGCCTACTAGCTGACTATTATCAACACTTTCCCTGTGTTCGGCAATGCGAAATGTTGGCTACGTGTTGCGGTCTGAAATTCACATAGGTATATTTGGCTTCTAAAATTCGCTGTCATTTGAAAGAAATGACCAAATTATTAGATAGAAAAAGTACAGGTTGTCTAGCCAACTTTAAGTGCTATCTAGAATTGAATAGATTGATCAGCAGTATACAGAATGAACGGTGCTATTACACTTTTGAGTTTTAAACACGACTTTAATAAGTCTCTTCTTTTTAAATTAGTTCTTAAAAAATTGTTAACATAGTTTTAAGTTATGTAAAAACGAACTTAAAGTTTTTTCTTCTTAAATAGGTACGAGTTTAAAGATCAGTAGCGTCGAGTTTGAACAACCTTGATAAGATGATTTTATCGCAGCGCCAAATCAATCTAATTACGTCTGACGTGTCGCCCGCCACCAGCGCAAACTCCGTTATCAACTAACAACATGGTATGAACTATGGCGCGGACAACGACCTGACAGTGTCAAAAGCGTTCAATAACATTATTTTCAGGTGGAAATTAGAAGTTAGGCAGTCATCGACTTCCGTGACGAAAGCCTTGGAGCCTAAGACTAACGACCCCTGGTCAGGAGTTCCGGTTAAAGAGCAACATAACACACTTTTAAACGGTACTAAATTGGTAATCAAATTTAATAATTGATGAAAGTTTTCGTGCTGTTACGGTGAGACGGACCATGCATGTAATTGGTTGAACGTTCCACCCTTTGTGGGGTGTTTACGCAAATTTGACGATAGTAGACTAGCCTAAAATAGCAGCGTTCTGTGTCCATAGCCTGATTAGTCTCTGGTGCGGAACGAACCATAGACACAGCGATGGTTCTAGCTCCGCCACCACTGGTGCATAAGAAAAGAATCGCGCTTCATCAATAATTACCTTTACGTCATCAAAGAGAGATAATGGTATGCTTTCTAAAACATGACTTGAATTTTTATCAAAACAAAGATATATTTTTGCTTCGAAAGTATACCGCTCTCTCGGAAAGAAGTGAAATTGAACCGCGTAATGCAAGCTACTACAATACACGTAAAAGTATAACACTTACGATTCCGCAAGTATAATGATTTTTATTTCGACATGAATAAAATATACTTGTACCCTTCAAAAAATAAAGTGAGATAAAAAAAACTAATGGACTAACAATACGGTGTCTAAAAACTGTAAAAAATTGAAAAGGTTAAAGACTAAAAACTTAAGTACAATTCCTAAGCACCTTCAGTTTTTGACCTAGAACAAAAAATCTAGCACTAACTTACGTCATTGATATCTTAACATTTAACTTCCTTTTTAGGGTTCCGTAGGGTACCGGCCAAATGGCAAAAACGGCACCTTTTATCATGTAATTTTTTTACAAATCTTCTTCTAGATTTTTGTACACATTATGTGACGATGTCAATCCTATCGTACTTTTACAGATTTCATTATGTAATGTGAAAAATACAGCAGCATTATCTAAAGAGAATCTCATACATACGGTGGGAAATCAGTTATTACTCATAATAATATAAAAATAAATATTATTATGAGTAATAACTCCATATGTAAATGTCTATCGATCGATCAATGTCCTCGAAGACGGGGCAAGGAAAGAACGACATCCGTTTCCTCTGTAGTAGAACAACTAACAATGACCTCAGCTGTCAAACAAACGTCAAATTGTTTTTGTGACGATCGTCCATTAATTTCATTAGGAGGTTTTATTGGTTGAGGGCAAATTGCCGTCTAATATAACCCAAATAAAAGTTTTACGTTTGATGGGTTCAAATCCCCTTGGCTTTTGGCCTTGGTTACTATTTTACGGCAATCTTAACATGAGTAAAATATTGTGAAATATTAAGAGGAAAATGAACCTAAAACGCAATTACGCACATTGAGAACCGTTAATTTTTCTGTAGTGGGTAAGTTAAGTTAAAATGATGCAATTACTAACAAAATCGAATAATGATTTTTAGGCAATGGTTCGTTGTGAATGTGAACTGAGTAATAGTCCAACGTTGGTCATCTAAGCAGTCTCAGCTTTGCTTACCAGCACAGGACTTGGCACTTAAACATTATTGGCAAAATGTAGGTGTATTATATGTACCTACATTCAATTCGTTCTTCAACCCCCAAAGGGTTAGGCAGAGCCCTTGGGGGATTGAAGGGGAAAATCAATCAACAAAAAATTTTGCAAAAAAAGAAAAAAACCCGACTTCTTTAGAAATCGGGTACATATTAACTGTCTGTGACCATTTAAATTTTTTTAGTGTGATTCACATTATTATCCTATTATGTTCTGCTAAAGTGGCCATTTCAGGCCCCCTGATTAAACAAAACAAGAATTAGGAAGACAAAACTACAGGTATAGAAACAATAATTTAACAACGACTTCCTACCCAAAACATCCTTAAGCTCACTAAACGCATGTCACTAGCAGGATATCTGAACAATAGTAAACAATTATCTAAATGCTAAGACAATTGCGGCTATTGTCGTGTCCGGTGCATTCCGACTGTGCGCACAATCGCCGGAAGCCCGTTTTGTTCCAATACGAGGTGGCTTGGACTTCTCCTATGTTGTTTGGTTAGAATTTGTATTAAGAGATGACTATAATAATATGTGAGTAAACCAGAGGTTGCCAGCATGCCTGAGAGATTTTCTCGTCGGCATGTACAGCCAAGTCAGAGGCCGATGGGCGGCATAAAAACTCTCGACACCAGGTTAGGCACTTACCACACGATAAAAAAGGCAAAGATAATATGTAGCGGGTATGTATTGTGGTTTTCGCCTGTGTTATATTTGGTATCAGAATGATGATATTATCCAGCTGAAGACCACAGTGCGTACTCTAATCACGCGTATTTATAGTCAAGTTAAAGTAATTACTTGAGCTGAAGTAATTACTTGTGCATTTTTTCATGCAATTTATTTTTTATGGAATAGGCAAGAATTTAAACGAAGTAAGAACCGTCAAAGAAAGCAAAGCTAAGAATTATAACCTTTTAAAGTTCTAACATCAAGTAATTACTAAACTATATAATAAAAATCGTATCTTAAATAATGACATTTACTCAAGTAATCACTCTGACTTGTTTATAGATACGGGTGTAAGTCTTCGGGATCCAATGATCATCTGCTTCTGTGAAATTAACCACCTAAGTTTACATTGTGGAATACACAATCAGCATATAAAGTTCTCACTGCTGAGACGTCTATCTGTGAGGAGTGGGCTATTTGTTTAATTACTAGACTTTTTTTCTAAAATAAAAGTACTCGCCTAAGTTAAGTTACTCTTTATAACATCAGCTATCTGCCAGTAAAAGTCCCGTCAAAATCGGTCCCGCCGTTTCGGAGATTAGTCGGAACAAATAAACAAACAGACAAAACAAAAATTTAAAATTTTTTTAGTTCCGTATACGTGTGTATATTTTCATAATACATTCAGTAAAAAGCTGTTATTTTGAAATTACAAACAGACACATGAATTTTATTTATTTGTATGGATTGGATCTTGTATAGGGCAACAAATAGATCATAGTAAGAGAACAAATTACATCACTCTTTGATCGATTAATTGATAATTGTAATAATTACGCGGTTCGTTCAGACTGTAGTGCTTATTATGACTGTCAATAGAGTATAGAGGACTAAGCACAGAAAAACATCGTCTATAGTAGGAGTTTCCAATGTGTATGTATAACAAGAAACGAGTAACAAGAACGCGCGTAAATAACCTATGTTTAAAGAGTAGCAAATAAACCGAATTGTAATAAATGAGAGAAAACTGCGACCTCAAAATTCACAATACCCGATTATTGATTCGTAGAAAACTTCTCAAACTACTCTGCCATGTCAGAGTACTCAAGCCCGTCGGACAGTACAAAACGATTTCGTTAACAGCTGATATTGACAGCCCTTCAAAAGTTTATCTTTTTGAAATCATTACGCATTGTCTGGGCTTTGGACAACGAGACAAGAGAATCGATCAAATTTTCGTAATCGATTCTGATTAAATACGACCCTTTTACCCAGGTCGCGACTTGTGCTCAATACTGCCTGGCGTTTCACGGAGCCACTTCATTGAAGAACATTATATTTTATAGCTGAAGAGTTAAGGTTGAAAATGTTAAACCATGAGTTTTATATTAAGATGGCAGTGCTAGTATGAATGTTCCCTGATTTGAGCTGACAGACAACAAGTGCTCAATTGAGAAGTGAATGAAACTATTGTGATCGGAATAACGCATCGTTTGAGGACCATTTGAGTTATTGCTCGAACGTTGGACTCTTAAAATTGATATGACTTGCTTGTGATTGAATTTAAAGATACTGGCGCGTGGAGGTCTTGTTATTATTGGCTTGAGTTTTTGCTGACTTCTTGATTATCCTTTTTGTTAGACTGGTCCTCCTTGGAAGTTGGTGTGACGATAAACTGTAGTTTAAATAGTTACTATGACTATTAATTTTAACTCAAAGGTCCACCTTGTGTAAGATCGTTCTTCCTAGTTCTTTCTTTTCAAGAAGATTAAATAAGAGACTTTCCACAATTTCGTACTTGAATGTATATTGTCCAATGTCCAAAGTTCGCTTAAAACCTATAAGTTAAGACTTACAAAGAAAACAAGGTATCTTTATAACCATTAATCAGAACAAAACTTAGCACAAAATTCTTCATCGCCAAGTCTAAGATTACTCCATAATTCGTTTAATTTTACAAACTCAATTGTTGCCATCAAGCTAGCTTAAGTAACTGGCTGTAATCTAAGAAATTACCTTTTGCCTCCAAGTTTTTTGCTGTGTACCTAACTATAATTACATTTCTGGTTACCCATTTAGTAAGGACCTTGAATGATCGTGACTGAACGGATAGGTATGATAAAATCATGGTTGAAATGGTGGTTTTCAATTATTGACGCTCCGAACAACTCAGATCTATGTTAGCCGCCAAATATAGACGAGGAAATGTGTATGGGTAACTATAACAAAGATGCCTAAAAATAAAATCACGCGTAATCGATTAATCTTCAGTTTTCATGGTCAAAAATTCTAAAGAGATGCCTTGAAGAGCAGATTAGTCTCAGATAACAGAGCAGAATTAAGACGTACAGGAAGCGATATATCCATTATAATAATAATGATTAATAATTTACAGTCGATATATAACCATCTATCTTCTAAAGATAACCTCTTAGCTTTACCCCAGTATCTACTCAAACTCAATCGAACATTCACACTTCGGATCCTGTTCATTTATTTTAATTATCGTGACCCAGAAACGAAAAAAAGCCTTTAGACATGGAAACCAGCCACCGTAAGGGCCTTTATTGCCCAATAGCCGCACGGAGCTTTATTGAAATAGGCAGTAAACGTAAATTCAATACAAACAAAATTCACACTGAATATAATAGCTCCGGACAAGTTTCAAGTGGTCGACTCAATTGTACTTATTGAAAAGCAATGAAACGTGGCGTGGTGGAATGGGATCAGAGCAATTAACGGCTTTTATAATGCTCGCATTTTGTAGACGAGCTAGTCCATTAGAATTACTGCTTTAATACTAATTGTATTTGTTGTTTACTTGTGAAACGGGAATTGATTGTCTATCTTCTGAAGATTTAGCTCAGTGATTTACAATTTAAGAGGCCTATGTGTAGCAGCCGACTGTAGGCTGAACATGATGACGTATAAGCATCTTAAACAAACAAGAATCTCCCATGACGATGTACATATTGGTTATTCATAAACAGTTAAATCAAACGACTGTCTTTAATTAAAACATGTTGAAGTGTTGGCGTAATTATACAGCAGACTATTAAATTAAGATTTCTAATAGCGCAAGGCTTGTCTAAAGTGTATGGAAAGCCTCAAGCAGTAAGTCATGCAATGAATCAAATTGTTTTTAGCCAACCCACGCCCAGAAGCCAACGGTTCTTTTCAATACGATGATTTCTCTGTTATTAATTGCATTAAGATGTTATCTCTGTTTTGTAGTTATTGCTGTTCTATTTAGGTGGTGGAAACTACTGACCTCCTTAGTCAGTAGGTTGATGGGTTCTGGGTGTTTGTATTCGAGTATTTTGGTGACAAATTGCACTAAAAGACCGAAGGAAAGACTTTGTTACGACTCGCATAGATAAGGTGAGCACGATACACAAGAAAGGAGACTTATACTCAGTAGTGAGTTTAACGAGGCTGCCATGATGATCATGTTCCCAGCTTCAGAGTCAGGCAAGCACTATAGACAACTAAACACCTTTGTGTTTCGAAGAAACCACCCCTTATGGTGGAGGATCCATTATGTTTTGGGCGGGCGTAACTTCATTGAAAATGGCTCAGTAATTGCGCAAAGGTACATAACAGTAATCCTTTGTCAACATGCACAACCCGCACTGACTGTAGGTAATTGGTGAAGATTCCATTTACATGGACGATAATGCTCGGGCCCACCGTTCTGGCGACGTAGATGCTTATATGCAAGATGTCGGTATTCGTCGTTTGGATTGGCCACCGCGGAGCCCCGACCTTAACCCCATTGAGCACGTCTGGGACCTCCTCAAAAGGCGAGAACGATCTGTCCAACCACTTCCACAAAACATCAGGGAGCTTAAACGTGTGATCTCGGCTGAGTGTGAACACATTCCACTGGACACCAACAAAAGCCTGGTGGAAAGCATGCCAAAACGATTACATGCCGTAATCGCTGCAAGGGGAAGTCATACTCGTTATATATTTTTTTTTATTTTTTCATGTCTTTTTTATTAAAATACCATAAAAATAGTCGTAGTCTTAATTTCATTATACCCATAAAAAAATCCATTTTACCACGGCTTTCTGCATACATTGACTAAAACACCGATTCCAGGACTTAAAGTGTCAAAAACTATATTCTCATTGATAATAAGAAATTTCTAGTCATTTATGCTAATTAATGACATACTAAAAATATTAATATTATCTATAGAAAAGCCAATGACTGTAAGGTGCCAGTTTTTTTGCAAAGGAGTGTATATACCTGTATCATTGCCCAACAGTAACCAACATAGAAATATAAAAAACTGTTGTTTATTATATCTATGGTAACCAACCATTGGCCAATCTAAAACACCGTGAATCAAGAAAATAACATCAACAACCACATGCGATCGAAAATCTGTCACCAACTTAAGGTGCAAAATATGTATTCAGCATGTAAACCCAACAGTTTTATGTACTGCAGTGCATCTATCAGAGATGGTAGAGCACAATAAAATATATAGTGAGACGTGTATATGTTATATAAACAGATGGTACCGTTTGGTACGCTCGATGGCCTGTAAGACAAATAGGGCGAGACGTCAAGCGTTTATAGTTTGAACATGAGGTAGGTGCTGTCGATTTTGGATCCCATAACGGATAGATATGGGAGAATGAGCATGGTGAAAAGGAACAGTTTTCATTGATGGGAGAAAGATAGCGTTCATAAAGTTTTTTACGTGTCGAAACAGTATGAGTGAAATGCATAAAACGGTCTTTAAAAAGTCGCTGATTTGACTTTATGACAACAGAAAACCGTGTGAATAATCGTGCACAGTAATTTTTGTATTCAACGTTATCAGACCAATAAACAGTCACGTTTCACTATCAGCATTACTTAGAAAAGTCACACACAACAAGTGGTACAATGCATTTCTAGTTTTCTACGTAACCAATGTGAAATAACAGTCTGGACGACACACATTGAAATGTTAGCAGACGGACTAATGAAGACCGACATTCGATCTTTGCCAATGGCCTCGATTCGGCTTCCGGCCACAGACTCCTCACTCTTACTTTTTTAATTTACTTTGGATAAAGAGAAGCAATAAGGTTACGGTGTAAGGAGAGACATGTCAGTCAACCGGGGCACAGGTCGTGTGGGCTTGGCATTAACCTACTTTCCTTAGCCCGTGGGAGGCCGTTCTAAAATTAAAAAGAGATAAAAAAAAATCCGCCAACGTTTTGTTTGCTGCGCGTACGCAATCAGTGTTACCGCAACAGTTTAAGAATAAACTGCTAACATTGAATCTGAGTTGTTGTAACCGTACTGAAACTGTTTGGCAACTGTGGTTCATGAAAGATTTGTGAGAACTAAGCGCTAAAGAAAATAAGTAGTGTCATCAATATTGCCGATAACTGATTTGATTTTTGCAGATTCATTCGAGAAATTCGCTAGAAGCCGAATTCTGCCTCTCTAAGCGGATCTAAGATTGTGTTTTGCGTACATTTACTCAATGAGTCATACTTTTTTATTCCTTGCTCCAAAGAGCGTACATCTGATTGTTCTAGCAGTTTTATTGTGAAATAGAAAGTTAGTAATAACTGGCATTAGCTATATGAGTAAAGTAGGTGACATTTTTCCTCGAAAGCATTCCAATTCCAACGTCGGCAGCATTTTAAAAGTATGATTTTAATGACGGAAAATTAAAACCACTCTACCGTGTTTTCAGTCGCTTATAACTGCTATTAAATCTAACATTAGCTGAAATGTGCAGCTGCCGTAAAATCTGAACTATTCCCATTTATTACGGTTAAATCTCTTCCAGCTATTTCCATTAGAAACTTTAGTTAACAAATACTGTGATGTAAGGCCGGATCTCTAGTTATTTGAGCTGAGCTTTGAAGCGGGCTGAAAGTTCTAGATTTATAACAGTGCCCTGGATTTCATATTAAATGATGATCATTATATTTAGTCTTAATTCTTCTAAGACATATTAAATCACGTTCGTACATCCTAAAGGTATAAAAGGAGGTCGTCAACAGATTTTCGTCCCACTTGTTCGACATTCATTAAAGTTTCGATCGAGTTCACGATCACGGCCACGCAGACGGCGGCGTGTATATACTCGTAGTCTCACATCTCTCATTATTGTAACAAAAGATTGCTTTTTATTGTTGGATTTTAAAATAATAATTGTTTCGTATTTAGTCGTCTCGCATTGTGAACCAGGCTTGGCGTTCCTCCAACCGCCCTAGGTGTTGGTGCAATGCATCGGAGCGAGAACAATATCCGTTGCATAACTAGAACTGAAATATTGTTAAGTTATTCATACAGATATGTAGTTAATATTTAAATTCGTGCAAGGTGGACGTGGAGGATGTCTGGAAAAGCTCTAACAAAATGTCTGGAGAAACTCGTTCCATGATTCTTACAAGTCCAGCTTTTACAACTTATTTAGCCCCTTTCTTATTTTGTCTTATACAATATTATACAGCATGTTTTCATTACTGTGATTAAGACAAAATACTGCAGCAACAATTTATTTTCTGATCGCTGACACTTATAAATACTTGACTCAGTCAGAATTGGTATTCGATGCGCGATGCGTGCGCTCACGTAGGCATTATTCAAGAGTGATTCAACTCTCTTCGGCTGTCAATGACTAAGACTAAATGAAGACAGAAAACCAGATTATTTAATCATCATCATCATTCAAAAATATCTTCTATATAAATGATTTTGGCTGTCAAGGTGTGGTTTAAGGTGGTGTAAAGTTTTCTGGAAGATATCGCTATCAGCGATAAGGCCGCCATTGTCACCATAAAATTAGCAATATTGTAAAACAGCTGTGTTTAAATTTTGGTGTACAATAATTTATATTCTATTCTATTTCTCAATGATCGGGAATCTCCGCTTCAGTTCGCACCGCGGACCACAAGTTAACAGTTACTGTGCGAGCCGGGAAGAGCACTTAGGAGCACTTGTGCTTGAAGACAGCTAGTCTGAACTGGCCCTTAACTGAACACGGTGGATACCTGACCAAGTACCGCGATTGGCTGCCCGGTCATTCACGAACCAACAACGAGCCAATCTCGATAGTTTGGGACCTGGGTTATCAAGCAGATAAGGTTTTTGGTAACGTGTGGCTCGAATATTTTTTATCGATCCCGATTTGGTGATTATCTGACATAATCACGACAGGCCCAGACGATGGAGTGGTGAGATGGATTAGATTCCAAAAGGAACTATTCTACGGTAACAGGAAAAAGACGTGAAAATTGCAAGACTTAAAATGAACCGATACAATTATAACATGCCTAAAAGATCTTGTATAAGAAGTTTTATTGATAAATAATTCAATCATTCTCTAATCCTACCTAAAAGGTTTGGGCAAATAATCCAGATAATAATATGTAAATAAACATCATTATCTGAAAGGACAAAGCCTTTTGTTCTAACACACCAGCAGCTGGCCATTGAAGGAAGGGAAGTGAACCCAATATTTCGCCAATATTTGTTATAAGAAAACGTCCCACTTAAAACTATTATTGAATCGATGACGTTTGCTATTGAAACCTATTTGGCTCGTCCCATTTCCTTAATAAAGCCCATCCATTTTATTTATTACGAAGAAAAAATCCCATTTTCTTGCTGGGTAGCGCAGAAAACTGAAAATTCAGTATTCAAAACTGAAGTATACGTGACACAGATACATTCAAGAACCCAGCTGCATACGTTACGAAATATATCCCGGCACAGAGTAAAAAAATGTGAGTGCAGGACCACTCGACTCGATATCTGGTTGCGTAGCTGGTGGAATCGATCGGTCCTGCTCCCGTCTGACCTAGTTACGCCTCACTCGTGTCTACCCAACGTAATGGTTACGCATTTTGATAAGTACCTTATTAGGACGACAGTTTCGTCCGCTTGTGCACTGATATTCTCGTCGAAAAACGAACTCTCGAAATAATCTTCTTAATTGAGATACTGAAGTCAACAAGTTGACTGAATATTTAATCTCAGCCTGAAATTTTGTATTCATCCTGTTCGCAGTTTTTTCTTCTTCTTGTGATTTATGCAGAATTTCATTATCTTTAAATCTGTGCATTCCCCTGTTTATGGCGTAACGTAATTTTCTCCAACGTTAAGAACAGAGTCTGAATCTTGAGAGTTCCAAACGGACTAGTTAGAGTGAGGTCTCGGTGATGTGTGTGACCTGTTTACAACGTTACATTTTTTTCGCATTGTCGTTTAAGGTGAGAATGTCTGAGTGGCGAGATTTCACAACATTTGTCGTTTTATTTTGGCATGTTTTCTTACCCGGTCACATTTGAAATTCTATGGCTGATAAACTAATCTATGTAGCTCATACTTTATCGGACAATAGCAATTTATCTACGTTATCGACAACTGCGTCTCCAATTCGTCCATCCATTCAAAATTATAACTGCGAAAGTAACTCAGTCTGTCTGTTACCGCCGAACGGATTCCGATGAGATTTGGCACAAATCTGGAGACATAGGATAGTTTTTATCACGATAGCACGTTCCCGTGGGACAGTTTCGGTTTTTTGTTTTATACAAACGGGAAACACCGCGGGCCAAAGCTAGTTTGTTCTTAGATAGATTTGTTATTTATTTCTCACGGTTCGACAGCTAACTATAAGCTCTAATTAGCTCTTTAGAATTTAATTGCGTACACTTGAGACTCAGTGTCAGGTGTAAAGGCAAATTGTCAGTGTCATCGCGACTCCTCCGTGCTAATCGGCTATTAATTAAGTCCCACTATATTACAGTGCGGAATTCAAGTCTTTTTGCTTCGTGTTGTTTTTCCTTAATTCACGGTTTGTTACTTCATTAGTTTCAAATTAATTCTAGAGAGACAACAGAGTCATATTCCTTTAGTACCAACGATATTTAATTACTCTTACGACAGACGGGGTAACGCGAACAGTAACCTACTTGCAAGAGCCAATGGATACTGTCGGTACACCTGTAACTTGTCAAACTTAGAAAAAATATGCCGTTTCGGTGGCCCTGCTGGAAGACCCTATAAACCGATTGCGAAGCCAGATGGGCCGCTGCAGACACAACTTGGTCCGATGGGGGGATTCCGTTGCAGTGTGTGTTGCACAAACTACGGCTCATCTCCTGTCCTGCTCTATTTGTATTCCTGGACTTTTTGAGAGACCTGCCCGAAGCCACAACCCACGCCGTGGAGGGGGCAGAGTTTTGGTCAAAGGCAATTTGATTACAGAAAAGAGAATTATCGACACGACGAAGATGAAGCAATAATATTGCAGAAATGTGACGGAAAAAACGTAATCCCATTTTTGATCCCATTTTCCTATGAAATTCTTCTAATAGCCGCTTCACTGTACCATTTACCAGGTATCTTTGTATAGTACCTTAACTACAGTTTTCATTCCAAATGCCTATCTACTCGTACGTCCACGGGAAAGCTCATTAAACTAATGAATCAGTGGAACTATTCAATTAAAGCAAGTTATCTCTGGCACTAAGATACGTAGGTACACGTAAACTATAACTACCCGCTTCCTAGCTTAATTAAAACGAAAAGAGGTCGCGTGAAATGATGTAGTAAACAAACGATTTTTGCCAATAATCAACAAGAATTTTCGATGCATATTTTTAAAGAGAAAAGTTAAAGTTAGACTGCCTCTATAGTGTGACGGTCGCGAGCGGGACTGCTGAGCATGAGGCCCGGATTCCCAGGTCGGGCAATTCGTTATTGAAATCTTCCACCAGGAATTTCTCAGTTGTAGTAACGGAGTCTGGATTTGTGCCCGGTTGAGGAGAATAGGCTCGCCCCCTATTACATGGGACTTCAACATAACTAGCGAAACTATAGCGTACACCTCTGCCAAACCCTTCAGGGATTACAGGCGCAATGTTTTGTTAAGACAACTAAGGTAATGAGTGAGAATTAAAAATGTTGCTCAGACTGGTGACATGCCCCTAGGCAATGGCGGCGGCAGACGCACTTCAAGTCTTTGAAACTTTGTCGAGGGAGTTGTGACTTATACGTGACACTCAGTTAAACTTCTGAAAGAAGCCCAAGTTTTATTTTGCTAACATTTTACTAAAGCAGTACTAGACAATTTGCATTTTTTACTTTGGTGTTTAATATGTAACATACTTACAAATATGTGTTTGTTTCGGGTTTTTTCGACCAATTTTTTCGAGTTTCAAGAGCGAATCACACCTATGAAACTGGACGCCAGCTAAACTTAGTCCAAGAGCTGCCATTTCAATATTCCATGACAGTGATGACACTTCCAGCTTTGGAACGCAGTTTAACGTGCTGATTGCGTTCAGTTTCATTACCCAAATTCGTCTCAAGAAATTATCAAACTAATTCACGACAAACGTGAATTAGTTTGATAATTTCTTGAGAACCTTATTAAAATCCATTTCCCATCTATTAGCATATAGTCGATTGATAAGTGATCTATTAATAGTCACTTTGTGTCGGTCAACTCTGACCCAATTTCAGTGAATTCCCCACGCCCGTTGCCGTGGGCCTGTGACGCATTTAGACAGAATCTATTACCACTACCTATAGGTGATCTTACCGATCTACGTAACGTGATTACGCCTTTATCTATCGAAGGCATAGGCAGAAGTGCCTTGTGCTCTTCTTTTTCATTAGAAGTTAGCTTACGTTTAATAAAAGCATCCTGACCATGGACAAAGACTATCGCCATCTGCTGACCAAAAATCCAGACATAACGTCAGAAAGTCACGTACGTTGGTACACCGATGTTTCAATACTAATGTTAAAGCCCCATGTCGTTTGTATGGGGCGAGCCTATTGCCATCAACCGGGTAACTGCTGAGAATTTCTTAGTGGAAAACTTAATAACATTTTGACCGACATGGGGATCGAATTCAAGACTCCATGCAAAACAGTCGCGTTTGTTAACATTTCGACATCTCGACTCTAGCGCCCTTCAGGTTAGTTGGATATGAATAGAAACCCGTCTCTATTGTGTACCTATTTCAGATATCATTAGATACTAATATGAACACTTTACCCTTTGTGTGGTGTCTATAAAGCAATGACATAATACAATGATTTATGATTATGGACAATCTATACGTTTTTGCTTATTCCCAATCCCAATGTAACGATGATGAAGTTTGATATTTAAATATTAATGTTTAACAGAAGATTCAAAGGCTTTTGTTCCGTTTCACATTTAATTCTGCTTTAGCCAAGAACTTTATTCTTATTGACGATTCAATCGAACCTGAGGGCCGAAACAAGTGGCAATCGCGTATTTCTACGAGTTTCAACAGGATTGACATTTAGCTTTTCGGTAGCTTATGACAATCTAATAAGTTCTTGACTTTTCCATCTTCTTTATCGCTTTTATTTTTGTTATTTTGGATTGTGTGTCTGGGCCCTTTGGGCGCCAATTGGGACAATGTTTTGGGCGCCAGTTGGGACAACTCAATATTTGTTTAAATAATTTTAATTATTAACTTTTGATTGCAAATGACACACCGTACAGTACGATAAAGATTTCATGGCCTCTCAATGTTATATTGGCAATTTAGATTAATTAGTTTAATAATACGGTCAAAGGTTATCTCAGACAGATTTTTAATGCGGAATATCTTGTTCAGACAAAATTAAATAATATCAATATACACACAGTATCCGTATCACAAATTATAAGGCTGAATCATGAAGGTTTAGCTTCGTTGCAAGTATGTTCTCGATCTCATTACATATTTTTCCATACTGCATTATAAATGAACTGTATATTTGCCAATACTGTGCAACTGATTACGTTTTCTGAATATATTTTCTTATGTATTGTACATAAGGATATATATTCACACATACATTACCTATAAGTACATAACATTATATTACTTGTACGAGTTTTCAACTAAGATTTTGAATCAACATCAGATAAATCAAAACACACTGGGCAACTACATAACACCCTATCGCGTACCTAAGTAATTTTAAAAGCAACAATACCTAATTTATTGTTCTTATCGTATCTTTCTTTTATGTTCAACCTTGTTTCCAAAATCAAGATTATCGGAAAATGGCGATACAAGGAAAAACCGACAATTTAATTACCTGTACGACAAATATTTCCATGTATTCATAACATATTTTCTCTCGCTTTATTACACCAACATGTTTTGAGCAAGATGGCGAAATCGATTACAGACGTCTCGTCAGAATGACCCAATTTTATCTCAGTTTTCGTAAGGACTTGTACATAAGGATTCAATCTCAATGGCAAACAACAACCTTTTTATTATAAAGCTTGTTTTGTTCCACTACTGTGCAAAAGCCTCTTTAGTCTATGGCTCTATCTTTAATTCTCTATTTAAGGACCAAGTGTCTAGGGAACTACTGTGAATAAAACACGCAGGAAAATACGTTCTGAAAACAACAATATCTCATAGAATACAACCGCATACCTAATCTGCAATTAATTATATTAATTTGCTAATTACGAACAAGGAACTAATTTGCCTATCGCATTGAATTTGCTTGTGAACTAGAAAGGCGATGTTTTACCACAACTAAGATTGTACAATGTAAATACTGTTTACAATGTTATTATGATAATAAATATACAATTCAGTATGTCCTTAATATGTTATAAATGGATATAACTGGAACAATAACTGTCATCGATAATATTGTAGCGTAAAATTAACAATACATACGGTAAGTTGATGAAGATATTAATTTAAAAACATTATTAGTTTCAGTTTTATTAGTAGAATAATTAAAGATGTAAAAACGAGAGACTCCAATTAAAAACGGGTAATTTTCCCCAACAAAGGATGCCGAATGACCATAGAGAACAGAAGTCAGCCGAAAAAGGCACAGGAATAATCAGTGAGCGATCAAATGCGAAAAATATACGTTCACTAACAGTCGTAAAAGACTTGCTTTTAAGTTTTCATCGTTTCTAGAGTACCCCACAATAATATTATAAAACATGTTAATACAAAAATGGCATCGTTAAGATTGTTCTGTTTATGTAAATATCATAATACTACTTCTCTTTGTCACACAAACCTACTTGTAATGTAACTGACACTCCGATGCGTCACCGTACAAACAAAGACGAATGCGGATAAAAGATTTATGCAAATAATTCGGCGCAGAATCGGTAATCCTCCTTTCATTAGGACGCATGTTAACCGTCTATGTTAATGTCTCCTTATTGAGGGCATGCCAGACGACTTGTAGGCGCCAGACCCCTAATGCCAGGGGAGCAAAGTCCATTAATTGAGACCGTCATTTATAAAGCTTTAAGGAAGAATTGCTTGAATGAATTCGGGTCATCGGCCTAGAGTAAACTCTAGTAATGAGTATGACAAACGTCCTGACCAGACCACTTATCTCATGGGAGCGATGACCACCTACGATCTATTTGCAGTTTTCAACCTTACTCTAATACTCACAATTACCTACGCTGTAAATTGTAGATCTACGGCATTGTCCTCAAGATAGCAGAAAATGTTAAGATTCAGGTCTGCCTGAGTCAGATTCTGCTTATGTGATGTTATGTACAGTGATGAAGCAAATACTCATTAAAAATGTAAAGGCAATGTTTGTTTGTTATGCTAAGAGGAGACGAGGAAGCCCTTGGAATACCAATCAGTCGGTCATTACGGCCATAATGCATGAGCTTCGATTGTAATGTCTACACGTGTATCTATGCCTAATATAGCTACGTATCAACACGGATTAAACACGTGTTGTTTTGCGTCGATTGTAGGTTTGTCAATTCGTGACTTGTCGAGTTCTTTCCCACAGAGTCCTTACAAGGATGCAAATCTACTCAGGCTATCGCAGTTCACGGCTGGACTTAGCTTCCCTCAAGTTACGAGACAACATCCGATTTTCCGTCTTCCGCGTCCAGCTAATCGCAGTAGCCTTTAAGTTCACATATGTGGACTAATTTGCCGACGCAGAAATGCCTCCTTCTTATTCTTTAAGTCCATCTGTCCAAATAATGACATGTTCCGCTCAAAAGCTGCATCCGCACAAAATTGCGCCGGCAGACATAAATTAAATTAAAAATCGTGCCAGCACGCCATCTTATCTGAATATTGCCAGTTATGAAAAATTCAGGGATGTTTTTGAAGCCCCACTGAACTCGGAAAGAAGTCTGAGCACCCAATAAAATTTTATTTTATTCCTTTGTTTACTTCACAAACGTCAAAACTGGAGCGAAAACCATTATCTAATTCTTTACCAGTATGAAAACCGCAATGTTTAAAGTTGAATGATGAAATATTAAGTCTTCTGCGCCTGTCTGGGTCGTGACGAGCCAAGTCAAGTGATCCATACAATTCAATGCATTATTCACTGCAAAGACAGAATGTATGCCTTGCTCTTTATGGAACCTGCTCCAGTTAGGCGGGTTTTATTTTTAAATCTACCTGGCACAGGTGTTCCTTTGTAAGGTCGCTGTGCATCCCGGCCTGCTTGTTTGGAAACACATGTTTTTTGTGTTGCCTGCTCCCTTTGTCGGGACAGTGTTCAGGTGAAACCTGTTTTAATTTCATTTTGTCTCCAAAGATCGATCTTACCTTGTCTTCGAATTAAGATGCGAAAAATTAGCGTGATCCGTTACTCCAAACTCGTCACAAATTAAATTGATTGTCTTTGGAAAGATATTTAGATTTTTGGGTTGATCAATTTGACAGTAATTAAAAAGGAAATCGGTGTCCCCAATATTGATTAGCGTCAATCAAGGACTGACTTATTATAAGTTGCGATTTTCAGATCACGCGCACGAATTCATAATTCAAATGTAATACGAGAATGCAAGCAGAAGAAAGAATTTGAGTTAAACTGTCGACACGGTTTGCCCGAAGGATTAGTTTCAGCGTCGCGTGACTGGCAGACCGCAGATTTGCAACGAGTCAACGACAAAACGCCGCCATGTCAGAAATATCTGGCATTGGACGCGGTCGTGATGCGAGCCTGCCCGCTGCCGCACTAAACTGAGTGGAAAATTCGCAAAACCGACTCGCGGTGCACTGAAAACCGCTTTTGTTTTAAATAAAAATTCTAGACAATCAGATTAAACGTTTAAAAGTTTGCTTGCGGCTTTGTTTATTTACAGCCAGTAGCAAGTTAGCAACCGAAATTCTATTCCCAATGCTAATTGAATGTTTTGATAATTTACTTTTTTTTGAGATTTTGTCTATGACTTCATTTAGCTGAGTATTTTTTAGTTTAAACCATATGTATGTATGTATTTAGTATCTCGTAACTTTGACTACAAAAAACACTCGACAACAAAGGATTCCAAAACCCGGCAGGTAGTTTTGTGCTGTGAGACAGGGTCGAAGATGTTAATCCAACATCTGACGACTGAAGCTTGTGTATTTATTTCTACATCATAGCGGTTTCATCGTCTACGTGCAAAAATCTCCTGAAGAACGATGATCTCTATTAATATAGCGTAGAAGCAAGATTTTAATATGCCTGGAATCATAATTAGTTCAAGCTCTAGTGAGTAATCAGAAGGCAGTTAATTAACGTCCGTGCTTTACATGTTTTTAGAACGGCCAAGATAAATCTGCACTCGCGAACAGTTATTAGATCGATGTAGTCAAGATAAAAATAATTAATTTGTGTAATTCATGCATTTATTTAAAACAAATGAGTAATGAATCCGATTACTGTGGCAGTAGGAAACAGTTACACGAAGAAGAAAATTATGTGAAAAGTTTTCATTGTCTTTGCTACGATGACGCAAATAGATGAAGGAAAATATTTTGCGGACGAAACTTCATGCTTCCTTCGCTCATTAAAAACCTTAATTGACACAAAACTTTTACGGTAACTTCTGGCAAATAAGCAACTTATAAAACCGGTTTCGAATTAAAAATTACCGCTATGGACAAAAAACATATGACGGTTAGCCATATAACCATATTCATCTGTTTTATAATGAGGACATGTTATTTTTAACGGCGGTTAGCTAATGTCTATGAATTTTTGTGAAACGAAAACAATGGATGAAAACCGTGCTGAGTTTCAATGACGTGCGCGCTGCGCGTGCGCCTGTACCGTTGAACGCGCGTAGTAACAATACGCTCGAATAGAGCATTTATCTTATCGATAACCTGCATATCTGCTATTATCTAGGTCTCACCTGAATAAACATTGTAAAATGTTCAATTTCATATTGGGAAGACTGGAATTTATCATGGCAGACGCTTTGTGCCCACATCAATACTAATAAAATTATAATAGGTATATTGTAACTGCAGTTAGAACATAATATTACCTGATTACATGTGCGTCATTGACACTGCACGCAACCTAGATAAATTCATTACGCAAGCAAATCTCTGGGTGATAAAAGATACATCAGCTTTCCTGTTTAACGTTCCATACAATTACAAACCATTGAACATTACTTCTACACATAATAAAGCCGTTAACTTTAAGATTCACAAGAAAATTTTGACACTGGCAGCTCCAAGCAGCTCAATCATCAACTTTTAGGTCAGTGTTTTTGTTAACTAGTGAACGGTTGAAGGTTTTCATGTGATTTTAAGTTTTAAAACGAGTTTCTTTTTTAGCCGATGCAGTGTCGCAGTGACATTGGTTCGTATTTCATTGGTTACATGTCTTAACCGTGTTTTGGATGTACGCGGATGCGTGTTGACGTAAATAACCACAGTGTAACATCACATGGCGGGAGACCGACTTACTGAATGTATCGGGAAGTTTAAAAATAGAACGCGATCGGGTGAGCGACTCGAGACGCGGCCCACAGATAACGTTTATCGTCCGAACTGTTGCAAGCAAAAGTAATAATGCATCTTATTATCAGAAACCGGACGTTTTTCCATGAATGCTGAATTTATTTCCGAATAATAAATCAGTCATAAATCATCATCTTTCTAGCCTTTTCCCAACCTATATAGGAGTCGGTTGCCACTGTTTGTCCAACTAACCGGATGCAGCTGAATACTAGTATTTTACATGGAGCGACTGCCTATCTGACCCTGTACAATCTAGCTACTGGGTATTACTCTAGCAATTGGTGTGACTGATTGTCAGACTTTCGGGCTTCTGACTAGTTACGACTGTCAAAGATCTACAAATGACAGCCAGGACCAATGGCTTAATGTGCTTTCCAAGGAAACCCGGTATGTATTGTTTGTCACCCATCCACGAACCGACCTCGGCAAGCACTGCTTAGCCTAGAAGATAAAGAGAACCGTGCTGCTGTCATTATTGAGCCACAGCACACGATTTTAACGAAACGTGTAATAATACCGTTACGAGAGTGTTACAGTGGGTGGGTATTGGTAAATAGGGGTGCGGCTGTGGCCAGCTGATCGCGCTAACGCGCACACAGCTGCAAATGTTTACCAAAAATGTTACACAGACTGCTTATTGATTTTATCCGCCGACGAATGAACTATAGGAACAGGTGTTTGCTATCTGTGATTGTTTTTCGACCGATACAAATGTTTCTAAGCGGAAATGACTAGAAGCAAGGCCTATGACGTATTCACAATTTGTTGTTTTAACGAAAGTCCCCAGGGGGAATGCATTTGCAGGTTCAACGAGTTCATTATATCTTGGTTCATTACGTGGAGCATTAACAACTTATTTAGACTGACAATCAGTGTCAGTCGTCCTGCCAAAGTTGTCAGACAGACTGTGTTTTGCAATGTTTTGGTTTTAACGAAACATATTTCAGGGTTAGTTTAGTAATTTGTTGTCACCATACCTTAATTCCGGAGCGTCCCTGTTGCTTGAGCAGTACGTTCTCGGGCTTCATGTCGCAGTGTATGATCCTGTTCTTGTTGAGCGCGTGCAGGCACTGCAGCAGACTGTGCGAGAACTTGCGGACGAGCTGCAGCGAGAACCCTTGGAACTTGTTCTTCTTTATCAGCTCGTACAAGTTGATCGATAGCAGTTCGAATGTGATGCATGTGTGGTTCCTGAATGTGAACGAGTCGAACATATGGATCACGTTCATCGTGTTGTCCTTGTCTTGCTCGCGGAGGTGCTCCAGGATGCGGATCTCCTCCTGCGCCTGGCGGTGGAAGCGCTTTTCGTTACGCACCATCTTGAGCGCGACGTTCTCGCGCTTCTTGTGGTCGTATGCCTTCACTACCTGACCGAAACTACCCTTGCCGATCACCTTCAGCACCTCGTATCTGTACGCTATGTGATCGTGCGGTATGTGGATGTACGAGCCTTGCTCGTTGTCGTAGTCGCAATTGTTCGGGAACCCGACCAGCCCGGGCCGTTTCTTGGCGTTCGCGCCTATAAAGTACACTTGGGGGTAGTCGAATATCTCACGGTGTTCATAGGGGGTAAGTTTGCTCATGTAGAGTTTCATGACCTGCTCGGGGCTCGCGGCCGCCGCGGGAGGCCGCTTGTCGGGCGGCTGCGCGTTGTTGGCCGGTGGCGCGGGCGGGCCGGGCTCGAGCGGCGGCAGCGCCCCGTCCCGGAGCAACGCGCGCCCGAACGCGTGCGCGCTCCCTAGAGGCATGTCGCCGGTCATGGCCGCACGGCCGCCGCCACCTCCGCGCACCTCGCTCGCCGTGGCCGAGTCGACCCACGCGCGTTCGCACACACCACTGCACCTCACTGCACTTGCACTAGATGACGGCGCCAGTCTGGCACACTGCACGACATTTCACATCGACCGGGAGGAGCGAGACCCACGCTTCCACTTATGCGGGCACATTCCGTCTCGGCAACGATACGATAGAGTCGCGGTCGCAGATGATACCGTGCGACGCGAACGTGAAACGCAAACAAAGACCCCTTCCTTGCGGGCCGACCCGACGACAAAACCAGAGAGAAAATAGAAACGGTCGCCAAAGTCATTGAACCGTTCGGTCGCACGGAATCCACGTGTGCAAGTGAGATAGAATGAGTTTTGAAAATATCATTGTCTCCCACTAGATGTCGCTTACGTAGTATTAGCAGTCGATGGATGGTCATTATTAGGGACCGAATAATAAAAATTATCTACAGGTTAACAGTCAGAAAAGTATAACATCACACAGCTGACATCGCTAAACAAAACAATTTAATTAAACTTTTAAGTGAATAACTGTACAGACCTTACGATATTTTTAATGAAACACCTAACATAACTATATTTTATGTAAACGAACTATACAATCATGACCATTAGCCTTATCAAGCACTTTACTATTTATAAGTAAGAACTTATGTACTTTAATTTTGTTTCTGTACTTAAATTATCTACTATTGGTTATAAGTTGTTTGAGGAATAATCAGATATCGTTAAATCTTGTAAATATCTGTAGCAGCAGCATTACGCTTGTCTGTGTTCATTTCATAATTTTTAGACCATTACTTGATTGGTTTCATGCCATTTTTCTTTTGTTTGTAACCTTCTAGGACACAATATTTTTTTCTTTGATTTATTAAATAATCTATAAAGCTTAATGTTTTGAGCACAATCACGATTGTTTTCATTAATAAATTTGCTTAAACTTGCCTTTGTACAAACAAAGCATGGCAATCTTTTTTATTAAATTCGGTCCTTCATCATACTCCTCAGTCGTCTATGGTTGAATCGAAGGCGACGCCATCTATTGAAAAATAATAGAAGTACTGCTCATCCATCCAACCGTACCACACGTCTTTTTCTATTCCGTTGTTTTCTGTCATTTACTACAATCGCAATCTTAATTATTAGATACTGTGGTGTTGAATTTGTGGAAAAGACCGTACAAATTATTAAGTGTAACAATGAAATGTAATTAAAACTTACAAGCAGATCCTGGTGATAAGAAATTGTAAGTAAAGTGTTTCATATTTGAACAATCATTTGCTGTGATTTCTTTTTCTTTTATTAAAATGATTTATGCCGCTGTAGGCTGTCGGGATAATCGAATTCTAGTTTTCATGGTCTAAAATTGAAAGGCCAAAGAAAAGAGCATAATGACCAAATGCCGACGAATCGCAACATTCGATAATTTATCAGAATTTGGATCGAAAAAGTTACTCCTTTTTACGGGTCTTGGTTATAATAAAAGATATGAGTTTCATTATCATATGAACGTGATATCAAGCGTTATAACAAGGTATACGTCACATAAACATGAACCTTTCAAGGTAATGTTAGGGCACTAGTATGGGCTGCTTATTGTGATGTGTGCATGTACTTCCTTGTTCGACGGCTTACCAAGGCCTGTGAATGTGTGCGTATCATTTGCGTGATGCTTGGCCAGCTGCCAGTGCATCAAACCACTGCTGCACTTAAGTGTGCTGAATTGAGATGAAATACTTAATCTTTTAATTCTTTGTTTTTTATTCCACTGTGAGGTGAGTCAGTAGCTTATTTTGTATCAGGCACTTTAAAATGTAAAATTCAAACTTGGAATAACAATGTATTGAACCTTTGTATAATGCTGGCCCTTAAGCAAAATCTGGTTTCACATTGCTAATACAAAATAACACTGGTTTTATTAGACTGAAGATCACTAAGCGAATGCTATTAATTCAAAATGTAAATAAGCATCTTATTATTTCTAGTTCCTAGTTTTACTAATGTAACCAGTATTATAATATTATACAAGAAGAGTATCTATTTCCTAATACAAAAATGATCTTCAGTGTCATGGCGCAAACTTGTACCATGGCCACATTTTTTAATTATTATTCAAACGGCCACCCTACATAATATATTGTATTGTTAACTGCCAGACTCACAAAAAAGGTAACAAAACCTTACAGCTAAATTACAGACCTCCTTGTTACTTGAACTTTTTAAAATGTTTATGAGTCATGGTTCTGTTTATCTATGGTATTCTAAGCATGTGGTATTACACTGTACTGTTTTGTTGATATGATAACTTTATAGGTACTTTAGTTCATGTTGTGATTAGCAATCTGTATAACCAATCACAGTTTACATGCGCAAGTTGTGGATTTCTTCGAGATATAAATTTTGGAACATTGTTTTGTTACTATAACCAAAAATAATGACATAAACGTAAACATGTCAGTTTATGGATACAGCTATTAGTTAGTCTAGAACATAAAAACTAGAATTTAAGTGATCAAAGACTGTTTTTCAGTACCGGTACTAAAAGTAAGCATTAAAATACTGGTAATAGGAACGGACTTTACGAAGTAATGAGTTGAGAATGTTAAAAACTGGATAGTTTGGACCTTGAAATAAATTTAATATTGTATAAAAATCATGACACAACATATTTTTTGTCCCCTAACTCTTTACAAAAATCAAGAAAAGTAGTTTTTTGGTCATATTCAAACGTGACTTTAATCTTTCAAGTCCGTATTATGTTCTTGTTGTCACCGATTTCCCTGTAACTTGTCTCAATAATTCCTATTGTCATTACACACAAGTACCTATTATAATGAACTTGTGAAAAAGCTTATTTCATAACTTTTGTATATAATTAACTGTGAATGGACTCTAGTCAAATATGGTAAGGTAACAAAGTATTTTCTGACTCACAAAACTGGTTTTATTAGTTATAATGAATTCATAATATTATTATCTCATTGTGCTTTTCAAGGAGCCTTATATTTTTTTCGAATAGAATATATATCTGACAAACAAAATTATATCACATACTTTTTCGTTTACTGAAACAATCTATAGCAATATTATAAAAAAATCGAAAGTTACCGTCTGTCTGACTTTACTCTTTCACGCTTTAACGTCTTTGCGGATTTCGATAAAATTTGGGATACAGGTGGAAACGACTTGGGCTAGGGCATAGGTTCCTAGCGGGGGTGATACCGCCCCTAGTGGGCGCTGAAGCTTTTCATGCGGGCGGTAGCGGTTCCAAAGGCAAATGGGGATGTTATGAAATACCTCTATTTTCATGGAAAAACATTTTATCTAACCGTCTGGAATGTTTATCTTATAACTATTTTGTAAAAGGGGGCGCTGGATTTTTTTTTTCAGTTTGTAGTCCATAAAAGGTTCGGAACCGATGGGCATGAGACTTTTATCCCGTTAGTACGCCGTTAGTATGTTGTTCCATGGGATAATTTTCTACCGCCGCGCGAGCGAAGTCGCGGTCAGAAGCTAGTGTATCATATTTTATGCTAATTAAACTATGAACTATTCACTTAATAGAATATTGATAACTGATTTCTTAGTCCATTGTATTTTATGCGTAATTAAAACCTAGCATTATATCAAGATTTTTTATGTAATAACTGCATTTTATAATTTTTTTGTCAGCTTAGTTCAACTACAAAGATTATTTTTCTAAAATTATTGCCAAAAAAATTGCGTAGGAAATGTCACATAAGAATTTGGCTCACATCCATTTTGAATTCCATGTTTCATCTCTATATTTTTTTCTTTTATTATAAAATTGAGGGTTGTGACGTCTGCAATAATACATTTAATTGAATATTTCCTTCTATAAACTGGTTTATAGGTGGTGGTTAATTTTGTATTGCTCCTTTGCACAATGGACAATGGCCAATGTTACGCCTGTTGACGCGATATGACGCACTTTGGCAGATTACTGACTTTCCCATGGTTGAACGTCTTGGATACGAAACAGAGAGAAAATAAAACCTTTTTTACCGTCAACCCTACCAGCAATTGATCCAGGTGACTCTCAGCTTGTTCAGTCTGTAATGTTCCCTTTTCTGGGACTCAGACCTCGTCTCTGAGAGATACCCTGACGAATTACGAACAGAGAGAGAAGGAGAGAAGGAGAAAAGTTAAACTCAGTCTCCCTCTATCGTAGATCCTACCATAATGCACCACATTAAGCAATGAAGGTCTCATTACTATAAAATGTTAACACAATCTCTATTCATGCGTGCCAGGAATTGGCTGGATAAGTATGACTGGTATTAGAGCCACTAAGCTAACAAATCTTAGCTTAGCTGCAAATCTAGTGGCTGCGGCACACAGCTTACGGCTTAAAGATCGTGGACAGCGGTAAATACGAATGTGGGTGTTAATTCCAGACTTAACTAATGCCCAGTACATTACAATTCGGAAAGTTCTAGGCTTAGCTTAAACAACCTCTGCCTCTGGACTGCCTCCTGGGTTCGTTTGCCGGGTTGGGCAAATGGGTTTTTCCATTCGGAATTTCATATATATAGTATCAGCTCACGGAGCCTGGATTCGTGCCCGGTCGATGGCAATACGCTCGCTCCGTATTACATGGGACTTAAACATAACAGGCGAAATGTTAGTGTACTATCAGGTACACCTCTGTCTAACCCTTCGGGGATTACAGGCGTGATGTTATGTTGGATTAAACAAAACAATGCTAAAATAATAAGAAAATAAATATGCAAACCAGAGTAATAACGTTCGCGCCAGTGCGAACGAATTCCGAAACATTCTCATTGTAATAAAATATGTTGCCTGATGGATGAGATAAAAGATTAACTAAGAGAAGAGAGAGAAATCAGTGAGAAGAGAGTAGAGGAAGACCAAAGAAACGATGGATGGACTGTGTGAAGGATGATATGGATAGAAAGGAGGGTCGCCTCCTTTGTATGCTGAGATGACAAATATGGAAGAAGGAGATAATTATGCTGTGTTGGCCTGAAATATAAGGGATAAATAAGCGCAGGAAACTGATGATGATGAAAAGAGAAGAATAAACAGAAATTTCAACATGGTTTTTGTGATTTCGCTAGCGGGAGCGCACAATAGGAGATTTTTTTTTTAAAAAATCTTTATTTATTTTATAGAGGGTTTGATCAGACATGATCATGCCCACAATAGGAGATAGACACTAAAATACAAAAGTAAAGATTATCGTCCTTCTTCTTATTCACCCGTTTTATTAAATTCATGTAGTACCTTCGTACTAAGTGCACTTATTTGCCGCATGTCCTTCCTAGAATCGAGGATAATACCGTATTGGAGCTTATTGTACATTTGGATAAGATAAAAATACCAAAAGTAAGTATTAATTTATCTAATTCGAATAAATGGTGCGATAGCATTTGATAAGGTGCCGTATTTTAAAAGGTTTTTTTTTAAACTAGAAACACATTATGCGGCTTATGAACTAGGTCAAACATAGTGGATTAAATTAATCTTGAGAAAGTAACAAAGAACCAAAAATCAGAAACTAAATTACAATACGAGCGTTTACACTTCGAATTAATTATTTTATTTCCCAAGTACTCGTAGTACAGCAAAATTGTTTAATTAAAAATTACCACTTGCCACTTACTGCCATTGTTTGTACAATCACGCATGACGGATTCGATTCATAATCATCGAAACATTCAAATGATAAGTTGATTAAACAAACATTTGAACGGGAAAGTGAAAATTTCGATAAATCTGATATGAATTTTTAGTATCGAACCATATTCGCTGAAATTCGACTTGTAGTCTAAAGGAAATGATAATATTAATGCATGTACAAAATATCCACAATCTTCTGTTCTCGTTACTGGCGCATTCTGCGGTAACTCCTTGAATAAGTCATGCTGAGATAAAATGAAAATTTGCCAGCCCGCAAGGTCACCCCTCTACAAGCCGGGTGGTAAGCTTAGGGTGCACCGGACGTTCATTAAATACTCGCAACTCGTGGAGGATATGAATTCACAATTTCGTAAAAGATTTTCCAACGAGAACTAAGCCATGAGCGCCGAAAACCGAAACAAAACTATGAACGTCAAGGTTTACTGTCGGTACAAAAATAAATTCTATTCCGGAACTGAATTCATCAACAGGAAAAGTACAATTAGCATCTAGTGTGCAGCTTTCAACTAATAACTATGATGTTATTATCGAGCGACGGG
The DNA here is from genome assembly GCA_964057025.1 of Standfussiana lucernea. Classification (NCBI taxonomy): domain Eukaryota; kingdom Metazoa; phylum Arthropoda; class Insecta; order Lepidoptera; family Noctuidae; genus Standfussiana; species Standfussiana lucernea. The sequence goes on from OZ059809.1 coordinate 6,777,068, forward strand.
CGCGGCCACGCGAAACCCCAGGTGTTCACTTGAGCAATGGCCTGATACGATTCGTTTATACGACTGTACAAGTAATTGCGTCAAAGGATTTTAAACAACGGCTACAGCTATTATTTAACGATAGTTTAATACTGGCTTAGTAGCTATCAGCGAATAATGGTACCGGGTATAAAATCGATTTTTCTACACACGAGTAGCATTGAGCTATTATGTGGATTTCTTTGAAGCCTTGAAGCATTATAGCTTCGGACTATCCTTTTAAGTACCTTGGCCAATATCCTCCTTTAATGCCAGCTGAACGACGGCTAAATTCCTAACCTGGCCTCCTAAGCTTTGTCATCCAAAAAACTTTGCCGACAATAGATACGTGTAGTTATCTTCCATCGCAGAAAAAACAAGACGAGCGCAGCCCATCCAACCACTGACCCGTGTAATGAAACTTGGGAATCCCGCCGGAGCTTTGTTCCTTAATAAAATAGCTATTAAAAGCCCCTCTCTTGACAATACCACCATCATCGTTGACGACACGACATTTAATGCTCATTAAACTTCCATAGAAATCACGGAGAGCTAAAATGTTTAATTGGTTGACCGCAGAGAGCTTTTAACAATATCAATTTACAAGAAATTTTGTTCTATTCGCTGTAATATTACACGAAGTTTAGTGATTATGAAAGTGATATCATGCTCCGTGGAACGCTGAAAGGTTCTTTGGGAGAAACATGACACATTTATGATACGATACACGTGAACAATACAAAAGTGTACAGGCATTTGGTGATCGAATTTTCCGAGGAAATTCTTTTAGCAAGGGTCCAATGTTTTATGTAACGCCGGGAACAATTTTTAAAGGTCTTTCCTTTACCGTGGGCCTGTATCTGATTTATTCATAACGTTATATTTTGCTACATAAAAAAGGAGATAAGTCAGACCTCAACAACTATCGGCCGATAAGTCTGGTATCCCATCTGTATAAAGCGTTCATCAAAGTCATAGACCAGAGAATCTCACCTCAGTTGGACAAACATCAACCTCCTCAACAAGCTGGCTTCCGATCAGGCCTCTCCACTACTGACCATCTACAGGCACTAAATCAAATAATTGAAAAATACCAGGAGTTCAACATGCCGATATATCTGGCCTTCATAGACTATTCAAAAGCTTTTGATAGTTTGACACACAATGCAATATTTGATGCTCTGACCAACCAAGAGATCGATCCCACCTACATCAACCTGCTTCGTAACGTATACGTTAACAGCACTGCTTCAATTAGATTACAGACAGTCGGACCATCATTCTCCATAGAAAAAGGCGTGAAGCAAGGAGACCCGCTTTCACCGAAGCTTTTTAATAGCGCTCTTGAAGAAGTGTTTAAAAGGCTTACGGCTAGTTGGGAGAAAAGCGGCATTGAAATCGGTGGGGTGCGGTTAACAAACCTTCGCTTCGCTGACGACATTGTCGTATTCTCTGCCACGGCGGCAGAACTGGAGCTAATGTTAAACCAACTCAGTAATGCAAGCCTTGAGGTTGGACTGGCGATGAACATGTCGAAGACCAAACTGATGACAAACACCACCAAACACAAGATCCGAGTGAATGGTGAAGAATTGCAATATGTCCATGAATACATCTACTTGGGCCAGTTAGTCTCTTTCCAGTCCAGACAAGACAAGGAAGTCATAAGACGAACCGAAAATGCCTGGAAGAGCTACTGGTCCATGAAAGAGCTTATGAAAGGAAATCTTTCTTTGTCACTCAAGCGAAAAATCATGGACATATGCATTCTTCCCATTTTGACCTATGGATCCCAGACTTGGTCTTTGACAAACATTCAAAAGTCCAAACTCAAGGTCTGCCAACGTGCAATGGAGCGCAGTATCCTAGGCGTCAAACTTACCGACCATGTACGCAACACCACACTGCGCTCCAAAACACAAATTACTGACGTTGCTCAAAAAGCCGCTAAGCTGAAGTGGGACTGGGCTGGCCATGTTTGCCGTATGCCCGACGAGCTGTGGGCCAAAATAACCACGATGTGGAGCCCTGACACAGCCAGAAGGCGACGCGGTAGACCTCGCAGGAGATGGCGGGACGAGCTGGACAGAACCAACGATCAGTGGCCCACCTTAGCCCTGGATCGAAGAATTTGGAAGTCATGGGGAGAGGCCTTTGCCCAGCAGTGGGATGATACAGGCTAACAGTAACAGTAACAGTTATATTTTGGTTTTTTGACTCTCTCTCATATGACATGTATGTAAAGCCCGTTCCGGTTATGTGGGTCCGTTTTTGCGAACCAGCATTAAAATTTGTTATTCACAGGAAAAATGTGAAGGAAAACATTGTAGAGAAGCTGTGGTAGACAGTTCTACATTATAAATGTAGTGCGTGGATTAAAGAATGTTATTACTGGAATGTGTGGTTACGTTGCAAGAGACATAAAGCAATGTAAAGTTGGAGTACTCCATGAAAAGCGTCGACAGTCGTAAAATATGAATAGACCGGCGCCAATTTTTTGTAGAATGTCCAACTTGCAAGATGTCCAATAGGACTAACAGCCAATTGGCACAAGTTCTTTTCGTTCATTAGTTAATTCATATTCACAGCCCAGCAGCCCTGTTAATACAACATAATTTGTATTGTTGGAAGAGAGAGCTAGCGACCATTCATAACATTATGAACATAAAACTCAGCAGTGCACAGTGAACATTATAATGTATGCAATTAACTTTCCATCAGCTCATGTTTTCAACAATACAAAAATACTGTTATCTCTTTAAATCGCTCTCCATTTCGTCTGTATTGTGACTCTGATTAGGGTATAGTCTCCCACGCAAACTAGATTACTATACGCCGGATAATTTTAGCCGTTTTGGACTTTGCACTCCAGGTATAAAGTCGGTAGTTGTTTGTTTCAGTTTACCTAGATTACATTGAAATATTTCAGAGGATACCACGTAAAAGGTACGAATACATTATCGTGGCTTACAAGCCATGAATATTGTATTTGTATGTCTCGTTTATGGGGGGTTTGTTACTGTATATGGACATTTTGACAATCCTTTATGCAATAAACCCAATGTATGAACGCGGACGAGCAAGAGAAGTAGCGTTCTGTGGTTTCTGCCCTGCACCATGAGCAAAAGGCGTGAGTTTATGTACGCATGTATGTGTTTATGTACCTAATGCAATATTATCTTATATTGATCTCACGACAACATGCGTGTTGGCAGTAGTTTTGAATAACTATTTAATTGATTGCTTGAAAATAAATAATAGCGTAATCAGAATCACTGCTCATAATACGCAGTACTTAGGCAAACCGGATAGGATTCGCAATGCGAAAATTTTCTAGATTATTGTTATTTCGCCAGAAGAATTTCCTGTTAGTTTCAATTGATTCAATCTCTCAAAAAATCATCGCAATCTAATTCCGTCTCCAAACTGACGCAACTTAAAACTATGAAGCGACCTGATTATTTCAAAGTATCGAAATATACCATTAATAATAATAGAAGTACGCTATCCTAATATTATGACTACCCGCCAAGATAGGCCACGAGTTATTAGCTGATAAGAACGGGTCAAACGTTTTTTTTTCTGTGGTTACAGTTCAATATGTCAATACGTTGTGTTATCTAAACATGGCCGGTACTAATTTTTGTTTGATAAATGTCTAGGAAGGGTGCCAACACTGCCAGCGATTGCTGTTTATTACGTTTCAACGGTTGGTGTTGTATTTAGTAGATCAGGGCGGTACATTTCTCTCCGTCCATCATTCTCCTCCCAATTTATTTGGGGTCGGCGCAGCATATCTTCTTCCATACTTGTCTATTACTCGTCATCTCATCAGACACCTTCTTTCTTGCCATATCATCCTTCACACAGTCCATCCATCGCCTCTTTGGTCTTCCTCTACTCTTATACCCATCTAAGTTCATACTCAGAACTTTCCTCATGACATTTTCTTCATTCCTCCGCATCACATGCCTTACTTTTCTTCCCGTCCGAAGGTCCAAAATGCAAAACTTTGTTCTAAGTTGTAACTTGAAACCAATGGCAATTAAAATAACTTAACGCCATTAACTACCAGTGTGAAGAGCAGTGTTTCATTTCTGCAGCTCATCTGCCGAAATATGCTTTGAAATAAGTTTTTGACGACTGAAAAGAATTCACGCCAACATGAGTCGTCTTTTCAGGTATCAGTCACATTCAGAAATAAGTGTCGTTTACTTGTTTTTGTAAAGATTTGCTTACGTTGCCAATTATTATAAATGCTGAGAGCCTATAGTTAAATTGCTTGTCTACATGAGACTATAGGTTTTTTTGCCTTATTCATAAAATATTCTTTTTTGTACGCTAATGTCACTATATTTTATATGCTACTTATTTTGTACCAGACTGGCACTCGGCAAATATTTTTATTGCTTGAACCTTTTTACTACACTACACATCTTATTTAAGCTCCATTTTGTTTTCGACAATCGAACTATTGTCGGAGACTTGGGAATTAGTTTTTTGTCACAAACAACTTTTAGCAAAAATGTGGGGCACTTGGACGTTTTGGTGTCATTACACTGAATTCTTGTATTGTGCCGCAGAGAAAAATTACATTGGGGTTATGTCTATGCATAACAAAGTGTCAAAGAGCATTTTGTCGTCCCAGAAACAAAATTAACGCAGTAGAAATGCGAACAATCAGAAAAATTCGACTAGCTATGCGCGCAAACGGCACACCACATAAAGAATGATGAGGAGAAAGTACGTGCGGGTATGGAAAATGGGAAAGGGCACCGTTTGTGGTGGTGGAGGGGTCCTCCTTTTGTAGAACTCACGTGAAGATGCCTGTGCCTAGAAAAAACATTGTAATGCACGCCATTTTCTTTTCTACGCTTGCTGGAGGAAATGAACAGTTAATGGACATGAATCAGGTCAATAATAGCTAATAAACTATTAATCATCTTACTCCGGTCATTATAACAGATGCACTGTTATAATTGACTATCTACACAGGAAATTATACTTGCGCGAGCATTGACTCATCATCCTCGCGATATCTCAGTATTCGAACGAGAACTGGAATGAATTCAAACTGCGATCATTCGTTCGATCGATTTTGCGATACTTCTCGATTTAGTTGCTAATAGCCGAAGCTCACGAACAATGTAATGATGTTAGGGGTCGGATGTAAATGTAGAACAGAATAATTATGATGACGGATTTCATTCCTTCACGTGATTTATTTCGATTTAGTTTCTGCTTTAGTCTTTGAAGCACGTATTAGAGCTAATGGAACTTTCTGATTTAGTATTAAAGAAAATATAGCCTTGTCAGTTCTAAATTGACAAGAAATCTATAAACGTATCATATTTGCTATGTGGCCTTTATCAAGACTTATTCCAAGTAATATGGATGAATTTTTAATAGCTCTTGGGCTTTGATTGCCGTTTACGAGGGTTCCGCAGCTCGTGCAATACAAATAAGACCTTGGGCACAACATTACCTGTGAAAATTGCCAGATGATGAGGGTTGTTCTTTTAATATCACAAGGCCCGTACTTTGCGATATCAATTATTTTAGATATTATATACCTATTATAACCGCTAACCCGCGCAACTTCGTCTGCGTAACATTTTTGATAAATGCTCCGCTCCTATTGGTCGCAGCGTGATGTTTTAGCCTATAGCCTTCCTTAATAAATGGGCTATCCAACACTAAAAGATTTTTTCAATTCGAACCATAGTTCCTGAGATTAGCGCGTTCAACCAAACAAACAAACTCTTCAGCTTTTTAATATTAGTGTAGATTTTAGACATTAATTATTTTGTGAGTAGATTGTGTTTTAAAAAAAATAAAAAATAATAAAATCATTTTATTTCAAGTAACACAGACTCATAATAGAAATATTACACACAAACAGTCACATTACATATATCCAACATTACTCATTCAATTCTATAAAATTCATAATAATTTAATTTACTCAATTCATTTACAATACTCAATTAATTTAAATCGGTCATATTGGTCGGTCGGTCGGTGTTTTGATATTCTCGGGAACGTTTCGAAGTAACATGATACTTGAAGTCGAGCGTGTTTTATCTTGAAAGTCTAAACAAAAATCTTACTTTGTATTCACGTATCGATTCAATCGATGATCGAATGATTGTATTAAGACTACATTAAGAACTATTTACCCCTCACCAGTGAATGACATTCGATTATGTATGTGCGCTGATGATTAAGTATTCCGCGAAGGTTATGGGCGTAGAGAAGCGTGTACTTCGTGATAAATTGATATTTAATCATTTAGTTACATACCTTTGATAATATGTATTATGGATTTATGAACAACGATCGTCTGCAGTTCTGGTCCCTTTGTACGGAGTAGTATTTTTTCAGAGATTTAACAATCGGAGACACATTTCAGATTTTCTCGAAGTACACGAATATCGTCAGATTCACTGACCGAATAGGATAAAGCTTTGTATACCGCCGAGAGCGGGCGATTCTAGCAATAGTACTATATAATTTTTGATTGAACTATTCTTTGTCTCTAGACTTGGATTTATTTTCTGTGTAACTGTGTCTGCAAAGTATTAATAGACAGTTAGTGACTTTAGTTTAAGTGGTCTGGACGCGGGACGATGTGAAGAAGTCTAGACAATCGCATACTTCTAGCTCGATACGTCATACTACTAGATACGTCACCAGTTCACTACTCACACGAGCCAATAGCGGTTTTTGATCGTGTTATTTAATTAAAAACAGTTTGTTTTATCCTTACTAATGGTGTGAACAAGGAACATTTGCGCAGTAAACCTTTATACATTCTTAGTCATACCAGACAGACCGCAAAAGGGCGAGTGATTCACAAGTCTCACCTTATAGATTAGAACGTATTGTTTATTGCTGTACCCAATATATAACAACGCTTAAATTGAAGGTAAAACTGAAACAAAGAGCGTCTGGATTGTTAACGAGAATCACAAAATTCACACCTGTCGAATTTTCTCATCATCAGCCCATAGCCACCACTTCAGCCCACTGCTGATTCTCTCCAATCGCACGTTGTTTAACTCAATCCTGTTCTACTGTAGTCCAGCTGTTACCTACTGGTGGCAGCGCTGGTGATAGAGTACCTTACCTGTCGTAATTTATTTTCGCTCTTCCAAGATTTTCCCTTTAAATATTCGAATCAATCAATCACCGAAAAGCAGCATCTACCTAATATCTTATTGCAAGTGCTGGATCCCTAGATAAAGTGCCCTGTGTCCCACCAGCTAGCTTCACGATCTTTACTCACCATTATTATGTTATAACCATGTTTCGCCGACTCCAAAGTCACATGCGCAAGCCCAAAATCAAAATCAAAGCATTTATTTCAAGTAGGCCAATTACAGGCACTTTTGAATTGTCGAAACAAAGACAGCAATAAAAAATGAAGCTACAGTCCCAGTCACAAGACATAATAACTGTGAAAGTACTGTAGTTGCCCATTCCAAAGCGTAGATCTCTATGGAGAAGAATGGGCAAGAAACTCCATGGACACTCTTTTAAATCATAATGTTTTTACAAAAAATCTTGGATACATCATTCTTGTAGAGATGGTACATTATGTGGGAACGATGTAGCAAGACCCGCCACGCTATTCCCAAACCACTGCAACTCCTAAAAGCCAGAATCAACAGTGGCGACCACCAGAAAAGCGCTAAGACAACGAAGTCTCAGAGAAACTGTCTGAACTTTCTTGGATCCCGCAACGAATTTAATCAGAAAAGAATAGCGGAGGAGTTGGAAAAACATAATTTCCACGTCCCTCTATATCAGCAGTCATGTCACATGGGCAAGGACATACTCTGGGGATGGTAGACTCTTTGGTTGCTATTTCCAGCGTCAGGCTTCAATGGGCAATTGATATAACACATCAGTGTCCAATTCATACTACATCCAATCAGTCAGTCGTAAAGATTAACGGCTTCCTCGTAAAGCAGTTGCTATCAAATGTAGGTCAATCGCGGTAATAGTTCGCCAATTTATTGCTGTATTAAATATTATGTCTGTTTACCTCGATGTTTTAATTACAATATAAAGTGGTTTTATGGGCATATTGATTTATTCTTCCTGATCGAAAGTACGGCATCTCCCAAAAAGTAAGAAATTTTATGAAGCAGAAGAGCATTTTATTTGTAGATCGCTCTCTAATCTTCAGCTGTGACAAATAAACTCCAGTGTCGAAGCTATTTTCTAAGCACAATCCGAATTCTGGCCTAATTATGAATGAGAATTATCCAATTGGAAGCCACAATGACGCTATCTGTCCTAGAAATAAAGAGCTCTTATACCAACAGTTTATTCTGAAAACCTGAAGTCAAGCGGCATTTTCGCACCAATGTTTGCCTTGTCAGTATTTGGTTACGGTTTGGGGGAGACCCAAGCTAAGCACTCAGACTACATTTTGCGCCGATACGGAATGCCTTAGGAACACTATCGAGTATGTTTGACTTTGAACATTTTGGCAGACGGCTAGACATGCTGGCACCGGCTGATAGCGGTGACGTCTGCTGCGATTCGTACCTGTGTTTTGGCTATTATAGTGAAAATGAATTTGAAATGGTGAAAGGATGGTTTTGGCGCTTCTAGATATCAGGTTGAAGGTAGTTTGCATAACTAGAGATTCTTTTAAAACAATGGTGTTGCCCGTCCTGCAGCAAGATTTTGATGCTGTGGAATTATTCGAGTTGTATGGCTGTTTTGGCAATTTGACGATGACTAAGGGACATCACCAGATCAGCTCCAAAACCTAGTTGGTCATCTCATTATCCTATGCTATCCTTCTTTCGGTACTATAATAATTACCAGCCTATTAATGTCCCACTGCTGGGCAAAGGCCTCTTCTCATACAGAGAAGGCACGAGCATTGATCACCACGCTTGCTCAAGACGGGTCGGCGATTTCAGACATATATTAATTATAAGTCCAGGTTTCCTCACGATGTTTTCTTTCACCGATGTCTGTGATGTCCAAGATAAACTTAGAAAGTACATATGAATTGAAAAAGTCACATTGGTACTTGCCCGGATTTGAACCCACAACCTCAGGCATGAGAGGCGAGGCCTTAACCTCTGGGCCATCACGAGTATCACGACATACTTTCGATACTATCATATAATATTAAACACGTCCTAGGGTAGTTGCTTCCTGGAAAGTACTTGCTATTCAGAAACATTTATTTGCTGGGTAATAAACTTCAGTACAGTTCAGGATAAGCTTAGTATGCTATAATGGTCATTCATAATACTCTGACCGCCTAATAAATCTAACAGTATATGGAGTAACACGCCCACAATAAATCGCCGCCAAATATATCGTTTGTTTTAGCGCTTAGCGTTTCATGTGTGCAAATCCAGTTATCGGCTTATCTGCAGTCATAGCAGAGTCTAAGCCGTATGAGCGCCGATTTTGTTTTGAACGCCTACATTCACGTGTGCGAAGCTTATCGTTTGTTTAGACTTGGAGATCTTTGATCTAGGAAAAAATGATGTCACGTATTTTAGTCTAGTTCAACACTCGTCATCGATATCTCAGGATAAGCTACACTCGACAAACCAACTTCTCGACATAGCTACGTTAAAATGTTATATCGCAAGCGATTGGAGAAGCCTATGTTCAGCAGTGTCCAGTTGGCAGGGTAATGGCCATGATGATAAACCGCAACAGCGATGCCTCCCTAATTGCTGTTTGCGGTCATCTTTGTTGAGCTGTGAGCCAATTTAAATATTAAAACAGTAATATGCTAAAACAATGCACATCACAGTCGGTTAGGCCCCTTATGGTGTTCTATAGGAAGTTATAGGAAGATATACAAAGCGCAGTTCACGCAGACTCGAACGCATGACTGCTCTGTTTGTGCGGACACAGACATAATTCGCACGAGTGCAGGAGCTAATATGCATTTGTATGCTATTTTGTCTTTGTTGAAAGATTTGCACGGACAGTTCAGGTTTAATATCCTACTATTATTGTGAGTACAGTTTTTCCACACAATGAAACTAGGAGCTTTACGATCTGGTTGAATTTTGTGGTCTTTATGCATCAAAAAGTTTTTATTCGTAATAAAATTATTGCAGATGAAGGCACACAACATATAACTGTCATGGAAAAAAAAACAGTGTCACGAACTGTCAAAAGCATATGATAGTTTGTATTGTATACTTGTTACATTGGATAGTTCACAGATCTAATTAACTTTATCTATTTTTCAGATAAAACTAAGGGATGGCGAGATCACTGACCGACCTCTCAAGCTTATGAACTAGCACAGCATTAGAAGATAACGCAAGTTCCTATGTGTGTGGATCCCATGTGAGGGTTTCTTCAGGAGATGGACACACTCCACGTGAGTCACGGGCATAGCAAGGGGTCCAGTCGCAGCCAGTCACCGTCAACCGCCGACCTGACTAGGGATCCGGCTGTGGTGACGGATGATGCCGTCATCAGGTCCAGGGTTCAGTCGCCGTCGACTGCTCATCACGTTGTCAGTGTGAGTAAACAAACATACATACAAACATTCACGCAGTTTTACCCATAGGAGTAGTCGGAAACCAGAATGCCGTATGCTACGATACTTTTGTGAGTAATTAATTTAAGGGTTTTTTTTATCCTTCCACATTATAACGGATTTGGGGAAATCGTGAGTTATCGTGACTGACTCGAAAGGAAGTGTCGAGATAAGGTTTGGTCGTGCAGATTATTATGCAGTGATTTGTGGGTTGTCCCGTTTGGTGACTAAAGCCATTTCCTCTTTTCTGGGGACTAACAGTATTCCAAAACATGCCTGATTTGCAATTCTGGCCCATAGTTAAGAGCGATGTTATTCAGCTCCTTGCATTAAAACTGCACTACGCAGTTTGAACTATTTGCACGCAACTGAAGACCTAATTATTATGATGACTTGATTGATACATCCATTTTTCCATAAATTATTATTATTGTACAAGCCGCGTGCACGATAAGACTTCTCGCCGGCAAAATTAACGATCTTCCATACAAACTTATCTCCCTATCGCCTTTGGGAAATGTTTGGTTTTAAATTCTTCCCGTCTCCAATGCGGCATACAGGGAACTCTTGCGCAAAACGTTATACATCTAGATTTAGGTTCTAGGCCTGGCGGTTTAGGCTGTACCCATTTGAGGGTTTTTTTTTAAAATCCTTCCTTGGAATTCTTCCGAACGGAAGTACCTACTTGCGCAATACAGTGAACTCTATGCTGCTAGGTTTTAGACCCGGCGGTTCAGGCTCTGCGTGTTTTGTCAGTAAATGGATTAAACATTTTTAAAGTAGATATTGCACGTGACTCCAGTGGCTATAATACCCTATTAAAACTGGTCTCACTCTTAATCAAGATAAAAGCTAGCGATAAGAGAAGTTCATTCATGCATTAACATTTACATTGTACTAATCAATGTGTGAAGCAACCTTAATTGTTCTACAATGTGAGGTCTGGTGTGTCCTCGGCAGCTAATTGGTACCTCATTGCTAATACGACTATAATATACCTGTAATGGGATAATGAATAGATGTGGTTGTTAGTTTATATAACAGATTGTTTAGACTTCAGAATGATGGCAAATCATAGGTTCTGAAAACTGCTATGATGACTTGGGAAATATTGATTAGGCTAAGCTTGGCAAAAAGATAACCGTGACCACGGACGCACACACCTTTATGGTCACCAATCACTTTTTGCTGTGTGTTTCATGTTCTTAATCCCGTGTCGCAGAGAGAGAAATATTGTAACGTTGGAACTTTGGTATGAAGCATTGGTCTCATAGCTCCCAGACACCAAACGGAAAAACCGATTTAATGCATGGTTTTTCATTTAATCGATGTACACTCGTGCCTATCTTGCTACATGATGACTTGGCAAGTTTTCTCCTGTTTGAAGAAACACGATAACAGAGAGTATTGTTTTCTCCGGAATTAATCGACCTGATCACCTGAAAACAGTCATTTAATTACAAGCTAATAGTCAATTACCCATCCCAGTAATATCATTTCCCCGCGGACACATCTCCGAACTGGGAATTTATTAGCTAATTAAACTCAAACAGGCTTGAGCTGAGTGCCAGACACTATTTCAACTTGATCACAAGGACAAAAATCTCAGAACATATATATAAGTTCATAACTGGTGACCCCTTGACTTTGTCTATAATATTGTTTGTACTTAGGACTAGGTCATTTGAGAATTTAAGCGGCGTAGTGATGTGTAAGGGTTTTTTCTCAGGGGTGCAGTTTTTAGTAGAATTGTGAATTGGGGTTTCTGCTAGTGAATCTTCTCGATTTGTAATCTCTGTCTGGATGTGAGAGGTTCAGGACTGGTCGGCGTGGGCCCTAGAGCTAATATGTCCAGCTGTGGACGGACGATTTTCTGCTGATATGATGATGATCTGTCGGTATGGTGCGCTGTAGTTTGGGCAGGCAATCTTCATCATCATAAAAGTTGGGGCTCTTGTCATGGAAGGAAAATGTTGGTAGGGTAACCAGAAGCGGCTATGTGTAGACGACTCGTGAGTTCGGATGATAGATTCTGGATGTGGGTGTATTATAGATAGAACACCTCTACTTAACCCTTCCAGGATAAAAGCCGTGATGTTATGTCAGATTCTGGATGGCGCGGACGTGATTCCAGTGTGGTGTTGTGATTTTTTTACAGGTTTGCGGCTACGGTTTCCCCATTTTGTCATTAGTTTAATGCCTATAAAGGAAAATGACTAAATAAAGGCAAAAACAACTGACCTATTTCGCGCAAATAAACTATTTTAGTCATTAGTAAAGTACACTAAATTGTCCTCAATTTAAAATGAGCTAATATCCCCATCAAAACATGTAGTTATTCTAACAAACTTACCTTCACTAAATTAGTGTAATGTATTACCGCAGTACAAAGTTATTCGCTAGGTATATAAACAAAAACTATTATATTACCTAGGTATACGGCTATAGGCGTGCTACTGAGCACGAGGTCTCGGTTCAGGTCTGGTAATGTTATTGAGTTTTTCCATCAGGAATTTCTTGGTTGCAACCCGGAATCCTGATTTGGGTCCATTTGGTTTGATAGCAAAAGGCTCGCTCCTATTACATTGGTCTCAAATAATAACTAACGAAATGTGGGTGTACTAAATGTGTACCTCTGCTTAACCATTTGGGGAAACACAGGCGTAATGTCATGTTTGTATAATGGAGCCTACACACACTAGCCGCATGTCGGACGAGTCCGCGTACGCGTGCGAATGATGCCGACATGCCTGGCGGCTTTGGTATGTAGGCTGAAGGCTCCTTTATAGTAGGTTCTCGAGTACCTTAAGTGCTCGTCTCATAATTAGTTCACATGACACACGTGAACGGTCTGATGACGATTTCATTATAACCTTGAGACCACTTATTATAAGGCTCGGAATGCAGGCAGTTGTGTATTTTTATGCATATCTATTTTATCAGGGAAGTAAATAATAGAAAACAAAGACGAGACGTCATTTTGTGAAAGTTGTGTGGTTTGTATGAGTCAGATGATTGTAATTGGTAGGCAATAAAGTAAGGAACTGCAGATGTTACTTAATAGATAACAACTAATTAAGGTTCATTTAGTATCTCTACTTTTCGGCGAGCCTAGATTCCAATACAACTACCAGATTATAGAATAATTGATTAGTCTCTAAATTATGATGTTTATTTGGATTCGGAGAGTAACAAAACCGATTAAAATACTTGCATAAGTATTTAAATTAAAGGTTCAATTTCGAAGGCATCCACATCTGTAAACCGCAACCACAATGTCATTAAATCGCTATAACTCGATGAAGACCGTTCAGGAGATGGCGGCATTGCCGGCTGTTGTTTCATAGAGTAATATACAGCGTGTACCAGAAAAGTGTGGTCATATTTCAGGGTGTGATTCAGACCATCAAACTGAACAACTTTCTTCATGAGACCTCCATTCAATTAAGCTGTCCAGTACAAAACGTCAATACCTCATCATCTTCCCGCCCTTGTCCCATTCTATTTGGGGTCGGCGCAATGCGTTTTCTTCATACATTCTCCCCTGTCAAACGGCATCATTTACTCCTTTCGCTTTCATACCATTCCTCACACAATCCAACATTAATACCTACTCAACCCAAATGTTTGAGACAGCAGATTTTTTTGTCCTATGGAGAAAGTAATTCAGTTTGATGGTCTGAACCACACCCTGAGACATGACTACACCTTTCTGGTACACGCTGTAGAAACCAGTTGTGTACCTATTGTATGTCATGGCGATCGGGCTGCTTGCTGTTGCATCATTTGTCATCTTTCGATTTCCCTAAACAGATCACGACAAAGCAATTGTCTAAAAATGATAGCATTGTAACATTTGCATCTCCAGTCCCTAACTCTTCAACTTAAACATTTAAATTTACGTTTACACACAGCTTGCAAAACAAAACATCTCAAAGATAACACCATTGTTTCGAAGTACCGTTTCAGTACACCAGACGATTGACCTACGGCATTATGAAATAGAAAGTACTCTTTAAAAGGCACTGCACGTACTTGTAACAATTTGATGTTAACACGACCTTTCTTTCGTACAATTAAGGACGGTTTTCGTGGTACAAACGTGCGGTTGATATTACGTACTCTCTAATTATGTAGAACGAATATTGATGTGCCCGCCCCTTAACCTAGATAGGAACACCTATAAAGAAACCTAGGTATAGTATAGAAGGTTGACTATTGTCTGTTCGGTAATAAATTGCTGTTGAACGGAATGGAGTGCGGTTGCAATGGTTGATGATTGAGAGAGTAATTAGAAGGTATGCGGAATTGCGGTATGTAATCCTCCTGTGTGTCGTTCGGTTATAGAATCATAGTTACGTGGTCATTACTATCACCTGGTAGGTAACTACTCATTAAGTATGGAGGATCTTGCGCCTCATGCCCTGAGACCTGCACAATTGAGGACGTTCTGACTACATCAGTGAGCGAATATCGCGTAGCTGAACTTTGGGGCAAACATATCCGAACTTTTTGTTATCGACACGCCAAGAAGAAGTATAGAGGATAATAGGAATCGCTGAAAAACAATTGATTTGATTTCTTCTTGTGGATTTTGTGGCGATATCCTCTATCAAACGGATTAGACTTACCTTCTATTAGATTTTACCTGAAAATTATCCGAGAATCCTGATCATCTTTCAAAATCTCTAGTCAGTCTAACGCTTCTTACCGTTCTATACCGATGGCTTTGATCCTAATCCATTACCTTTCCAATACAATTAAGCTTTAATGCTCCCTTTATTAACTTAATATTTAACAATATAAGCAAGCATATCCAAAGATTAGAGTAGTCGTAAAATCAATCAATACATTTGAATACCTCAGTTCAACTCGGTTGTCATGTCTATCAATGCTTTGACACGATGTTCGAGCATCAGTCTAGTTATCAATCATCATCATTGCCATATATAAATCCATTTGTCATGGCTATTGTCTGATCAACATATTATAGACATGAAGAGGTTTATTAAGAGGCTATAAATCAATTCAGTCTATTACAGACCGCAGCTGGAGGTAGACCTTTGCGAAGTTGTGGCTTTATTTGATCACACTAAACAGGATTTTAGGAATAACTTACAAAATGTTTTGGTACAATAACGAACTGATCGAAGTAATTAATTGTTTTCAAATGTTAAGTTTTAATTTGGTATTTACACCGGATAATAATGGTTTCATAAACTTAAATAAAACATCTGATGAATTAAGATTTTTGTCAAATTAATATTGGAATAGTTTTCCGTATTAATTTGTACTATAATAACTCATATATAGTAGCATTAGTATGGCTGAAACACAGATACAGAATATTTTATTAATGAATCTGATAACTCAAGGATTTATTAGATATATTGTCACAGAATATTTATTAGCCAGTGTACGTGCCTCGTAATTAATAAATAGATAATTTATCAACACATTTGTTATGTTTACAAATGGGTTTAGGAAAAAGAGCAGTCGCGCTTTAAAGGGTAGCATACTAAGTCAGCACAACAAGCGTATCGCCACGAAATCAAGATCAAAAGTTATTTATTCAAACTAGACTGATAATCAGCACTTTTTACCGACTTCTAAAAAGAGGGACGTTCTATGTTCGTGTGTGTTTTTATTTTCGTTTTTTTTTTGTAACTTAAAACACTTCTGCAAAACGCCCTTCGCCACTTTAAAGTGTTTTAGCAGGAAAGAAGATGTGGCGGTATATACTCCCAAACTGAAACGCTCGCTACGTGCTCTGCTTGTGGATCAGCCCTAAAATATGCTTCACATTTCATGTACTAACTCCCACTGTTCTCCTTTATTATAGGAGCCGTCATCGAGTACATCATCCCGGCATGGCGAGAGAGCACAGCACGTCAAGTCTCACTCCAGAGACTTGGGCAACAGTCCACTGTCAGCCAACACCACCGGAAACAGTTCTAGAGAGTAAGTAGTTAAGGTGGAGGCGCCAGGGTAGCCCGCGAAATTCAAATTTTCTTACGTTTTTTGCATTTTGCCGGTCATTGTCAGGCTGTACATTGAACAAAATGTGATTCGCGGCTAAAATAGGTATTGAGTTACATAATTATAATCACTAAAATCATCAAGACAACCCTCAAAGTTCAAACAACCCCATTGAATAACTATTTCATGAAAAAGTCATAAATACCTAATACAGCCGCGAATCATATTTTGTACCTTAAACAAGATGAAGAGATAGTGTAGCAGTATTGCCAATAGTAGATAACAGTGCCAGACGGCCAGCGACTGCCAACTTGATGTAGTTTTCGCCAGTGTGGCTATTGACCCTGGAGCCTTGGGATCGATCACCAGTTCGGGAAAAGCGACTCGTATCCACATTATGGCTAAGTATGCATCAACGGAAGCATGCTTCCGTTGATGACGGCATGTCGCCGTGGTCTGTTATTGCGATTGGGCGGCTTCGGTCTGCTTGGTCACCTATGGAATTGTACCTTAACATTAACTTTTATTTTTGAAGGGAATTTAATCATCATCATCTTCCTGCCCTGCCCTGCTCGGCGCAACACGTTTTCTTCTTCCATTCTCCCCTGTCAGACGTCACGGCATCATTTACTCCTTTCTCTTTCAAATTATTCCTCACAATCCATCCATCTTTTCTTTGGCCTTCCTCTCCCTCTCCATCCATCAACATGAAAGGAATTGGATACTACATAATTCGTTTTTATTGTCATTCACAGCCTGGAAGACTCGCCACAGAAGAAGATACTACCGGGTCTGATAGCGCCGGGCGACTATTCCAGCACTGTGTACAGTCCCAACGTGTCGTACGCGCTCTCGTCCGCAGATGAGTATGGCTCGCCCGCTTATAGAGGTACTTACCTACAGAATACAGATCTTTCAGCGAAAGTATGCGCTTCGGTAATCTTCGTCTATCGGAAATATAGAAGCTTGATGATGATATTTGATAAAGAGATGTTACAAATATGGAAATACTTGCCCATTTTGTGTATTATCATGATTACAAAATTATGGATTAATAACTCAGTACACTAAAGCTTTTCAAAACTTTTGAGTTCGGTGACTTTCCGCGGCTGGAGTAGGTAACCGGCCGGATATAGAGGAAGCCTCATACAAATGCTGATAGGTGCTATATAATGAAGCGCGGCAGGACGAAAGTCAGAAGCTTTGCCTTCTTGCTCCACAGAGGCAAAGCTTCTAAAACTCTGTGGCGCATCGTTAGTGCTTGCTTATTCGGACATATTACTGAAGCGCACACTTTTTCTAGTTAACATGTAGTATCATTATGAATGATCCTGCAAATTCTGTGTATAATCTTAATATATCCTACGCAATTTAATTTACTTGTCAAAGCTTAAAAAATAACATTGAGCAATGTTTTTTTGCGGTTTCAGGTCAAGATGGGGACTATTCAAATCAAGGTAAATTATTTCTACATTTTTTCTGCATAAAAGTCCCATCCTTCATAGGCAACGCGTCACTTTATTCACTTTAGGGCACCATGTTTCTTCAACATTCTTGGGTTACACATATAGCAGTTTAAAGTTTGTGTTTCATTTAATTTGCGCCGCAACTTTGCAGAAAAATCAAAGAGACGATGGAGTGACTATACCAGGTTCTATAGAAAAGAGTCCAAACCCCTTAAAAGTGGTTGGTTTAAAAAGCACATATATATTATTTTATCACTTTGTTCATGATTTGCCGGTCAGCCATAAAGCCCTTATTACTATTACGTAGTAGGCGATTGAATCGATATGTTACTAAATCATTTTAATTAGAATGTTTACATTTCATATCAACCTCATTTTCCTCTCGATAACAAGCAGTATTTAAAACATATCGGTATAAAAAATGTAATATCGGCCATTCTATTTTAGTGTATCATTAGACTTTGATTTAACCACAGCAGTATAGTGCTAATATTAGAACTATGACAGTGAATTAGATCAGTTATTTATTACTATAAATTGTAATCGACGATATTACAATAAAGTTAAAATCATGTGATTTACAGGAAAATTTGTGAACTGTAAATAAAAGCTGTTGGGTTAGTAGTTAAACGAATAAAAATAACTTGTGTTATTTAAATCAATTGTGAAATGCTTTATAGTGGTCTGGTAAACTAACCTATTGCCCTGATATTTGAAACTAAAAGCCGCGATTGCGAAAAACACTAGAATGTATAAAATTACTATAAAGTAGTGGTAAATTCGTTAGATAACGTTAGTTACCTTATACAATATTCTTCAATCAGTGTATGATCATTTGTATGACCGTATTCAAATAGAATATCATATTGGTATTTAATAATATGTACAGTCGATCAACTGTGACATGATAAGCTACCGTGACGATTAAGTTACCACTCTATCCAAGACCATTTCCTAGCTAAGCAGAGTTTCAAACGCTGCCTTACAACATACAGTCACATACTACTGTATATACGGTTTAATACTAGCTTACCCGGTTACCTTTAATTTTAGCTTACCGAGTTACGTTCTGACATAGCGATGCTCTAACGCACTTTTTCCTTCGACATTCTTACGACTTAAGTAGTTAAAATTTTACTTTAAATTTATATTTTATTGTAATTATTTCTAAATTCTTTTACAATACTAATTCACTTTAATTTATTTAACAATGAAATTCCGAATAAATTGCAACGTGTTAGTGTGATACTCAAAATCTTCGTATTTGGATATATTTGCTGTAAATCCGCATCTCGAACTATAAAATTCGAAACTCCGTGAATTGTTGCATAATAAGGAAATATTTTAAACAAAACAATGCACTGATATGCAAGGACGAAATACTCAAATAAAGCCTGTTTGCACCACAAATCAACAAAAGCATTTAACGCTAAACGTTATTAAACGTTTCATTTCTGGCAAATATTTAAAAGATGTTAAAACGTTTAGCCATTAAAATGTTTAGTGATTGATGGTGCAATCAGGCCCAAGTGTATGTAAATAAAACCTGTGTAAAATGTACGTGTTATTTGAAGACGAGAGCGACGGGGCCAACGTGACGTCTTCGAAGGCCATGGCTGCCATCGCGCATCTGAACACCAAGATCGAGCGCACCAAGGACCTCATACGACTGGAACAGACTATACGTGATGGTGAGTTATACCTTGACGACTTTTTCTAATCATGTAAACAACGCACAGCCTAGAAAAATAATCATAAAAACTTAATGTTTAATAATAAATATATCTTCGATCAAAGAAAAAAGAAACAAAAACGTTGGACAAACATAACTGACAGCTTAATACGTCAGTAAATAAAGTGCCACTTGTGTAGAGCCTCTAGTTGAAGTTCGAATGTGAACCAAGTTACGCGTCAATGGCACCGTTTTGCCATTATTATTACAATCAGAACCCTGCTAAATCCAGGGAACCGTAAAAAATATAGGGCATTCATGAAAGTTCTGGAATATATGATTATATGAACCATACGTTGTTATAGACCACTAAAAAAAAAACACTTTTATTGGACAACATTTCACAAAGATTATTACCAAACATAAAGGTGCTGATAGACTTGAGCATTCTAGCGAATGTTATATTACAGAAAAATAAACGGGAGCGTTTAGTGAGCATTTTAGCGCAACGACAGTAAATTTGCTTCGAGCTTTTTGCCGAGCCGAGCCATTCTGTTTGTTCAAGTCTGACATCTTCGTGAAGAATATTTTTAGACGAGCATTGACTAGAGCGTTCGCTAGAATGATCGCAAAAATGTTCGTAGCGATGTTTGGCTCTATGCTTGGCTCTGGTCATTGTTCCGTTCGATAAACATAAAAACGGTGAATGCTCGACGTTCTGTTACAAGTGAATGCTCAAGTCTATCAGCACCTTAAGACAAAAGCCAACTATATAAGCTAACACAAAATACTTACATTCCAGACAACGTGAACGAGTACCTGAAACTAGCAGCGAACGCAGACAAACAGCAGCTGCAGCGCATCAAAGCTGTCTTCGAGAAGAAGAACCAGAAGAGTGCGCTGTGCATCGCGCAACTGCAGAAGAAGCTGGAGGGATACAACAAGCGGATCAAGAACTGGGAGGTGGGCTTGGCCTCATAGACCTCGATATACCTACTGGCTTATAGTTTTTCAAACGAATATTTATTGGCATTTCTACAAGCTTACTGAAAGAAAGCAAGAACGGAAAAGTATTTATTACACAACCACAGGACAAAAGAATAAAACAAAATTAAATTTAAAAAAAAAACAACAAAAAATTAAAACTGATTTAAGACATACAATTAACTTAATTGGTTCTTTACGAGGCCTCTATCTCAGCATGCTTACTGCAAAAGGGCTTTTAGGTTTAAAGACAAACATACCGTGCATTCATATTTTTGCATCTTTGTATATTACTGTATGGGTGTATGGATTCGACAAGCCTTATTAATCCGTGCAAGACCTTTTCTTCATCTGCCTAGCCTTTTCCCAACAATGTTGGGGTCGGCTTCCAGTCTTACCGGATTCAGCTCAGTACCAGTATTTTACATGGAGCGACTGCAAGGCCTTTTATAAAACCGAATTGTGTCTGTCTATTCCAAAATCAGGTGAACGTCGTGAGTTCCTTTATAACTAGTTTTTCATAGCTTCATTAATAATAAAAACTTATTTTTGCTGCTTGCCAATAAAATCGGGATAAATGTTTACGCATGAACACTTTTCACGCCCTTAGCCGTTTTAATTTGTGCCGGTTGAATTTAACACTTTCGGTGCTAAGCACCCAGCATATGGGTCGAACAATAATTCGTTCGTGTGCGCACAGCCCGCCTCCCGAGTCGTCGTTATATGCACCCATGATGACTTGTGCATACAAGTAAAAATGTATTATTTGGACTTAGCAGCGAAAGTGTTAAGACGTATTTACATAACGCCAAACCTCGTCAATGCCAGCTTGATGTCCTAAGTTCCCGCAATTATTTTTAGTTCACGATCAATACTCTCGAACACTGTAAGACGTAATAGATTTTAACTTTAGTGTGAAGTTCTTTGCCTCGCAGCAACATGGGACCAGCGGGCAGGCGCACCGACAGCCCAGGGAGGTGCTGCGGGATATGGGTCAAGGGTTGAAGTGAGTGCATTTTTGTAATACAAGGTATATTTTTATTATTGTTTTTTTTTTTATCATCAGATAACTTCACACAAAGAAGTGTATAGGCGACTAAAGATTTTGACGC
This sequence comes from Standfussiana lucernea, assembly GCA_964057025.1. NCBI lineage: Eukaryota > Metazoa > Arthropoda > Insecta > Lepidoptera > Noctuidae > Standfussiana > Standfussiana lucernea. The sequence goes on from OZ059809.1 coordinate 6,798,842, forward strand.
TCAGCAAAAAATAGGTGTTGGACATTATAAGATAGCCAACTGGCATAAACATAACATCACACCAGTAATCCCCGAAGAGTTAAGCAGTGGTGTACCTAGTAGTACATCCACGTAACAGGCAACTCGCACAATCATGAAGTAATTTTCACCTCATAGTTCCAGCCCTCTATTAAATGGGACTTAAACATAACTGGCGAAATGTGGGTGTACTATTAGGTATACCTCTGCCTAACCTTTCGGATTACAGGCGTGATGTTGTGTTATGTAGTTCCAGTACGGGTTGGTGGACGTCGCGTGTCTCTGAATTTTTTGGCTGTGAGACATGAGAGTGTCCTTCACCGCTTTTGAGAACAGAGATGATGAAATAATATACACAAAGAAGAATGGGAGGAACCTACGATCCACCACTAAGCCGGAACCGTGTCCACTATGGCACCACTGCCCTAAATAAGCAATAACATGACTAACAACATATTTTCTGTTTGTTTCTTTTAAAATCATTGACATAAAAGGTGTAAATAGACCCTTAACCAAGCCGAAAGGCACTTTTCTCCCGTCGTTGCGATGTTTTTTTGTTTTGGACCATACCTAGGTACCTTCTATAGTAAGCGCCAGATAAACGTGGAATAAAGTTCATTGCCCTTTCCTTAATTTCTCTGCGTAGGTACGCGGACAATAAATTATGAATCGTTTTTCATTGCTAAAAAAAGGAAAGGATCACGATAGATGTCGATTGAACACAGCTTTATGTCATTATTATTCTTTTCGGAATTTAGTATGTCAATAAATGTATGTGGGTCAATGACCGTTATTCCACGTTTATGTGGCGCTTACTATGGTTACGGACATATTGGGGGTCAAAGTGTCAACTTTTTCACATTTTTTTTAATACTAGTTTTTAAGGTAATAACTTTACTTGATATACCTCTATGACCCGTTTACTATGCATACATCAGCACAATGTTTTGAGCGCGTTACATTGAGCTTTACCGTAAAAGGTGATTTTTCACCCCTTACTTAGTTTGATGTACAGAATGCTTGGTTGACGGCTTCGTGAAGGATCCGTTTACACCCTGTATGTACTTTTCAAACGTTTTTTTTTTTTTTCAAAACTTGAAAATTGTCTACTCTCCCAGGAACGTAGGCGGCAACATCCGCGACGGCATCACAGGGCTCGGCGGCAGTGTGATGGCGGCGCCGCGGGAGTTCGCGCATCTGTTCTCCCGCTCCAACCGCTTCGGGTCCGCCGACAACATCGCTCAGCTCGCCGGTCTGTATCTTACACTACTGTTCATGTACTTAGATATAAGTAAGGATAAAACGGACACTCTTTTTAGATTCAGTAGGTTGTATAGTTGGCTTTAGAAGGGGTCCAAGGGGCCGTCCTTTAATCACGTGAGGTTTTTTAGGCCACTTTTGTGTCCCCCTTTGTGATACGTCGTGAGGTACCCAGCTACCCCTCCACTCCCCACCCAGTATCACGTGTATTTTTTATTATTGAAAAGGCAGATAGTTTCAGAAACTGTTTTAAAAAAGAATTAAAAAAAAAAAACGGATATTTTTGAGAAAAATTCGCTCTGCTCAGCTTGCTTTACACGTCACATATTAAATTCATATTTTTCGTCCCACGAAAAAAATACACGTGTTTGTCACATCATCCCCTCCCCCCCCTATTCAAACCTCATCTCACGTGATTAAAGGACGACCCTAATAAAAACGCACTGACCACGTAATGTCATACCAAAACGCGTCGTTTTCATACCAAAAGTTAGACTTGAAGTGTGAAAAAGACGTAAAAAATTATTAAATTAAATTTCGTAAAAAAATAAACGTTCTACAAAGATTTGAAGTCTTCAATAAAACATGATTGTTGACGTAAAATCCAAAGATCGTTGCCACTTGGAAGTCTACTGGATCTAATGCAAGAGTAAAACTATACACAGGTGACTAGGCTGTGGTCATACTGGTAGTATTTCAAGAAAATAACATTATTTTGTCGACTATTCAGCGTGACATTGATGTTAGTCGTTCCAAATCGTCTTTCTACGTGTGATAGACCTCAGCGTAACTTTACTGTCGAGGTGCACTTTCGAAGGCAGGCAATATGCGATTGACAGACCAAAATGAATATCTTGAGCATGCATTGTCAGCCTAAAACTACATAAAAGTCATTAGCCGCCCTCAGTATGACCACAGCCTATGTAAAGTAGATGTTTGCTGTGTGACACCTGATTTGTAGTCATCACTTTATAAAACAAACATACAGTACACATCTTTCAATACAAATTACATTCGACATGACTTTAAGACAATGAAAAAACTAGTTCATATGAATATTGATACAGCTAGATTTTATTTATATTATTTTTCTAGTCTATTTTCTTTTTATTTTCGTATTTAATTTTCTTTTTCTACTGTGTCTTAATTTAATGTAAATACTGCCTTTATTGTAGTCGGTACGGCTTTGGTTGGTTGCTTATTATTTCTTTAGTTTATTTTCTATATTTAAACAATATTTTTATTATTATTAGAAAACAGGGAAATTTTTCCTCTTTAAAATTCAAACGACTTGCTTTCACCATTATGTTTTCCTCCAATATCCATTAAAACATAGTTTAAAACATTCTAGTCATAAAATCCTTTTAAAACTGGTATTCTTAACTAGGATAATTCAAAATCATTCTTCAAATATCAATTTTCATTTCATAAAATCATTAAATGTTTCATTTACTGAGGTACTGTTTAATAACTTTGAACAATATACGTTTATATAATATACAATGTATTTTGTCTCACAGAGAACACGGGTCCTTGTGAGTATATAATATGTATATAAGTGTAGACCATCTGTATTTAACTTCATTACATCATGTGTTAGACTTACTACTATTTCAACTAATAGTTAAAAATTTAAACTTCATAAAAAAAACAAACTAAAATCTTCATATAAATAAGGGTTTGGTAAATAACTTTAAAATTGATTAATATTTATGATTTACTGATGTATTTATTTCGGCTCACCCGACTAGTTTCGAGCTCGTAACTTCGTTTGAGTTCGAAAGTATTCGTGGAATGCCGTTAATAAATACGTCAATAACAATTCCGAAAGCGATTGCAACGCCGCCTAATCGCTTGGACAGATCGCAGCGTTGCGAGTTTATTCTTTGTAACATGGGAAAAATCTTCGCGCAGTTTTTCGATGTCACTGAATAAATGCCTGTATCAGTATTGTCTTTAAGTATAAAACTGGGCGCTCGCGCTTCCTCCAGCATGCGAGGAGATGTCTGCGTCGAATTTTACATAATTATAATCATTAAAATCATCAAGACAACCCTCAAAGTTCATACAACCCCAATGAATAACTATTTCATGAAAAAGTGATAAATACCTAATACAGCCGCGAATCATATTTTGTACCTTAAACAAGAGTTTTCGCCAGTGTGGCTATTGACCCTGGAGCCTTGGGATCGATCACCAGTTCGGGAAAAGCGACTTGTATCCACATTATATATTATTTATTTATATTTTATATATTATTTTGACGACCCGAATGGCGCAGCGGTAGTGAGGCTGCCTTACGTTCATAGGGTTCCGGGTTCGAATCCCGGTAGGAGCAAGTGTTTGTGTGATTAAGCATGGACATTTGTTACCGAGTCATGGATGTTTATATGTATAATAAGTATGTATTTACAAACAAAAAGTATCTATGTAGTATATCAACTATCTAGTGTCCACGACACAAGCCTCGTTGCTTAATGTGGCACTAGATGGCGCTGTGTGTAATGTCTAGCGATATTTATTTATTTATACTTAAAGACAATATTTTCTTTCTTTTTCGAGTGGTTAGTGACTAACCTGGTGTCGAGAGTTTTTATGCCGCCCATGGGCCTCTAACTTGGCTTTACATGCTGGTTTGGTTTCCTCACGATGTTTTCCTTCACCGAAGCAAGTGATAATTATGCAATACGCACATGAATCTGAAAAATCAGAGGTCTTGGGTTCGAACTCGAGACCTATGACTTGGCAGTCCGACGGTCACACCACTAAGCTATCACTGCTAAGGCAATACTGATACAGGTATTTGCAACTGATCCTGCACTGACCTGGCAACTGACCGTAAGGAAACGCCACAGTAGATGTGGCTACATTGTCACCGCCTGTTGCTGTAGACTTACATATAAATAACCAGTACTAACGCTGCGGTTCGTCATGACGATTGGGCGGTTTTGGTCGCTCCGTTTTGCATCTGAGATTTGTATCTAAATGCCTTTTAAAAATGATAAACATAACCTTAAATGTAACTCTAACCTTAAATGTTTTTCCAAATTGTCTTAAGCAATTGAGATAATCATCGTCTGAATGCTTGCCGTAATTACGTCCCTAAGTAGTTACTTCTAGACATACGTATTATATACCTACCTGTGTAATAATGTCGTATTTAGTGTACCTATATGTTGGAAGTATATAGAGATTACTAGTTGCACATCCGTCCAATTATTTTGTAACATACCGTTGTAGATGCACGAGTTATTATTGTTATAGTAGCGTAGGATGATATTGAAATTCAGTCAAAATGGTAAGGGTATGTAGAGACTGCAAAAACTTAAAAAAAAACATGCCTTTAAAAGAAACAGCTGTTTATTTAGTCCAATCAATAATCATCAATATATATTTTACAGAACTATATAATAAGTTATATCATATCAATACGTACGTAAATAACAGTAATCACCTTAAAAACAAATCATCCCAAAAAAGTAAACAACTCTATTCAGATCTCCTAACACAATAATATTTAAATTGAAAACAAAAGACATCTGCCACAGACAATACCTTAACGTGTAGAGTATATTTGTAAGTTATGTATGCACGTATTATACTCATGGTCAAAGTAAGATAAAGATTGAATAGTTCATCACGCGCTTACAGCGCCTACTATGAGTTAAGAAAATACAGTTTTGGAGATATATTACATGACATTCATACATACATACATACATACCCTAAAACATTTCCCTCCTTCTGACTCAGTCGGGTACAAAATAACTGAAAAGTAAAAGAGGAGAGTTAGCTTAGTTTTGACAATGTTATCTTGGTATGAGTGTATATTAAAACTGATTGTGTTTGCTATTGGTGACATATTGATCTTCCTAAAAAGATAAAGCTTGATAACTATACTGTGAATATTTAACGTTGCGAAGTCGTGACCTAAAAATATTAAAAAAAAAAAACTGAACCGAACTGAACAGAAACTGTCTGAATTGAAACTATAGTCACATGTTATTAGTTAATATATTAATTCTAAATGCTTTATATAAGGTTGATATTTTAATTCTAAATGCTTTATACCAGTCGCTTGCGTCCTACTAACATATAATGATATGCCAAAACTGCTAGGTTTTCTAAAAAAATTAACCTTGACTGATAGTTACCATCCAAATAAAGATTTATCTGATAAAGATGTACGTTTTTATCGTATTAAAGATTGAAGCACATCTATAAAACAGCAAAGAAATTGATGTAAGAAATTGCAAAGCAATGAATGAATACGCAATATCTAAACAAGTGAAAAACCTGTATGACTAATTCACTGCCTGCCTACCTGACGAACTCGCGGTAAACAAATTATCACTCACTATCGCTAAACAGTTTGACGGCTTATAGTATCGCTCATTGCTGTTTCGTTCGTAATCTCTACTAGACAATAGTCCAAGAAAACTGTCAGTTTAGCTGCTGAGTCAGAGCGAAGCGGATGTGTGATGTTGTTTAATAAGTGCAAGAAATGTCGCAAAAAATGTAAATATAGTTTTTTTTTATTCTCTTGTTTGTGCATATGATGTCATTTTGTGACTAAGATTTGTGTTCGTGTGTTGAGTAATTTGACTGCAATTATTTAGGAGTAATTTGTTTATGTCTGATTATTTCTATGTGTATAAATAACGGTGTTTGAAGTCGGTAGTCATTTATTGAAGTAGTATTCGGTGTGTAGACGTAGAAAAGTGGTAACTAATTTATCTAGTAACACTTTTATAAAACTGCTATTAAATAGTTGTTAGGAATTCCCTAAAAATATGTATTTGGTGTTTAGATTAAAAAAAATGATTTTTAACTTATTTATTTAAACTTTTATAAAACTTCAATTGAACCGTTGTAGGAATACCTTAAAAAATACTAAAGTTTAAATATTTGACTATTTTATACCGTAACTAGTGACACCCTATTCAACATTCCCTTTTGTAACATAGTCTAAAATGTACACGTTTTCAATGTATGATATTCACTTCCCCATTTTTTACATTGACCCCTATACCAACAGAAACTTACTTCCATACTCTATACATAAGTAGTAGTAAGCCAGTAGTCACTATCCGTAAATACATACTTCTTTTACTAAATAAATCACAGACCACATAGTACTCACACCATTTGTCTGGTAATTGCTGTGAACCCTGCTTGTCATCTAGCCTACACACACGGAGTAGTGAGCTAATGGAGTGTTAATGCGTGAGCAGCGATTTGTGCATTAATTTGTATAGATCGCCGTAGTCACGAAATGTCTTGTTGATCAAAAGTAGTACTGCATATTATTTGTCACACTATTGTATGATTTATTATAGGTCATTTATTTCTCACCTTGTAAGGAAGTTTTTTTTAGAATCATCTCATTACCTCATATTCGAAACAAGGTTTACGATAGTCTTTGTTTAGTTAAGAGTTCTAAACCAAGATTCTTAAACCACGTTTTGAATATATTTAAATGTTTATTCTAGAAAAACATTACTCAATTTTAAAAGGTGAGAAATAACTTGCGTATAAGAAATCATACAATAACGTTCATACATATCTAAAATAAGCAAAAATCTAATAAAGCGTTCTTTTTTGTTTTGTTGTTCATATTCTAGTAATAATCTATATTAAAATTATTGCAATACTATTTCTAATCGACGTTATCACACACATTTGCACTCCATTAGCCCATTACTCCGTGTAAATATACAACTGTCAATTTGTGTTGCTTATCATGCCGTGTCCTTTTGCACGCCAGCGCCTCCTCACGCGGAGTTACGAGGTAAATAAACGTTTTTATATACAATACGTTATGTATAAAGGTAAATATATATTTGTAAGTGCAGTCTACAATAGATTTAACTGCTGTCGTTAATAACTTGTGTTGAAATCTTAACATGAAGTGGACTTTATTGTCTTGTTATTTATAAATGCTTTAGTAAACAAATATGCAGATATATCTATGCAAATATGATTACTTGGAAGGTCGTTTCAAGGCTCAAGTTCATCATCTGCCTAGCCTTTTCCCAACTATGTTGGAGTCGGCTTCCAGTCTAACCGAATGCAGCTGAATACCAGTACTTTACATGTTGCGACTGCCTATCTAACCTCCACAACCCAGTTAGGTACCGGGTAATATGATAACCCTTGGTAAGACTGGTTGTCTGATTTTCGGGTCACTGACTACCTGTAACGACTGTCAAAGATCTTCAATTGACAGCCGGGACCAACGGCTTAACGTGCTTTCCGAAGCACGGAGGAAACTCGGTATGTATGGGTGGTCATCCATCCACGGACCAACCCAGGCAAGCGCGGCTTAACCTGATGATCGACCCCAGCAGCTGTTATTATTTAGCCGAGAGCTCCTCAAGGCTCAAGTTGCTATAAGATATTTAAGCATAATCAATTTGCTCACTGCTGGAACACAGACCTGTCTTTATGAAGGTTTGGGTAGTCACCACATTGCCTAGTGCGCGTTTTTATAAGATACTAGCCTTTGCCCGCGACTTCGTACGTGTGGTACTTAGAAACAAAGAAAAAAGATCATTTCTGTGGTAAAATGTAGCCTATATTTAAAGTTAGGCATCTAGCAGTAGAGCGGTGAAAACTGCGTTCAAATCCATGCAGCAGTTTTTGCGTGATGCACGTACAAACATACAGACAGATAGACAAACAAAAATTCTAAAAACTGTTGTTTTGGCTTCTGTTGCTCGAATAAAGACCCCAATATAATTTTATTTTTAAATATCTTCACTGTACAGACATCAGCCTGTTACAATTTTATTATTTGTATAGATTTATCTCAGAGTAAACCTGTACAAGTTGAATTTATAAGCCTTTTGCTTTCATCTAGTTTCACTAAGACACAAATTAGTAAAGCTTTCCGCAATAATTGGCACAGATTTTATGTTTATACGAAATTCTTTGCAGAAATAAACGTGCTAACTTATTTTTAGTTTCGCTAATTTAATGAATAACAGGTGTTTGAATATTAAACTTGTTTGTGTGAAAATAATAAATTCTGAAATTGTAGGTAGGGTAGGTTTCTTAGAATTAAGAATTTTGTATTTTTATGTCCCACCTACTTGAAAATATCACATGTTTTACACCGTTCCATGTTATATACAAACCTTGTTTATATCACATGATCACAATAAGCATAGTTTCAGCCTAAGGGCGTCGATATTTTGTATGATATCACTCCATTTCTGTGTCACACAATTTATTTTAAAAGTCACAACCTTGACCTTCCTTTAGCCAATGTTTCTAATCCTCCAATATTTTAGAATGCCACTAAGATTTTCACATCCATATTTTATTATATCTTACATAGATCACACTCTAAATCACTCTTAAAATATGTCTGTTACTGACCAATCCTTTGGAACAAATTAGTTTGGCACGATTCTTCAAATATATTTTCCCTACACTCATTCACATATCTTTCTAAAAATCTTTCCCAATTTTTCTTTTCGTCGTCTTTTTCTGACGTATCTCTCAGCCTGAAACACGCCTGTATAATATCCCTTTAGAATCTTTATAAAACCAACTTTAAAAAACATGGGCTTGTAAACGAGAACGCAGCTGATCGCTATATCTCAGTAACCTATTTTTGACCAACGTTTAGTGTATGACCATTTTTTGTTCGAACTCCGCATTAATATTCGGTCCGGTACATATGTATAAATACATCCATCAGAGTTCAGTGTCCGCAGCGAGTCCGCAATATGCCACTGGTTTAACATTACCTGAATGTAGACCTCCGACAAAACACGGTTCCCTTCAAAAAATCTTTAAAGGTATTCTATTCTCTGCGATCTTCTGCGTTCTCCCGCTCGTCCCATGCTACCATAACCGCCATGTATTGAGTATTCCTACAACGTGGTAGCGAACGCGTCATCGGAAGGCTCCCGTGCGTCCGAGGCAGGGGAAGCGGCGGCACCGCGGGGCTCCACGTTACCCAGGGCTGCGACCTCGCCTGCGCCCAAGTACTCGCCGGAGGCATCGCCTAGCTCGTCGGTGACCAGTGAGGGGGCGCCGTGAGTACACACTTTTATAACATACATAGTATTTATTCAACTTTCAAGTCAATAAGGGAATTTTAGGTGATAGAACAATAGTTGATCAAAATAAAACAAAACTCGAAAACATTACTCCTACTAAAAGTTGGTCTCTGGATCTCCGATGATGGTAAACTGGTACAAAATCATCATTAAAATAAGTAGCTATTGTAGCTATCCTTTAAGGATAAATAATAATTATTATCATTAATACTACAAGCCTGCGTCATTCCACTGTAAGTCAAAGGTATTCTACTGTGTTTTCCATTTCTTTCGTTTTATAGGATTTCTTTTAAATATTACGTTACGAAAATTATGTTAATTGTACGAAAAAGAATAAGTTCCCCAGAAATAGTCTATGTGGGATTCCGATAACGGGGAAAATACCAGTACAATATTGATATAAAAAAAAACACTTCGCCAATATTTTACTGTGTTCCAGTTGGCAGAGTTCTATTGGCTCTTGAACGAATGCGTCGTAGCAATCTTATCGAAGTAACCAATAAAAAGTCCGTTTACGGTCATGCCGGCCAATGTCAGAGGAGACTAGTCATCGTCACGGGAGATGTTATAGTGCACAAGTGTGTGCGCAGACAAGGGTGCACTCTCTCTTCCCTCATAAACCATCAACCAGTAGTACAACAACATCCCCGAAGGGTTAGGCAAAAGTGTAACAGTAACCAGTAATGAAAAAATGGAGGAAAATCATGTGATGTCGGTCTACAGGTACCCAGCGCAGCCGGGTTCAAATAACATTTCGGAGACGACGTTTACGTTGAAGCCGATACTGAACGAGTTGCGCGAGCGCAGGGAGGATTTCGAACGGCTATCTGAGAAGTTAGATGCACTGAAGGTATGATATTCCTAATTTTTTCTTCCTTCTCGAAGTGTCTGCTCGGTGAATCAACAAATTGTAACTCGGCGATGGCACTGAAGCTTCGTGATTTTCGTGTAGTTTGTGTGACTTACAGCAACTTCATTTTCACATCGAGGTCCCCAGTTTGATGCTAGCAATGGCCCGCTATAAATAACCCTGAATACCCTTTTCAACGAAGGGAAAGAAACATTCCACCTTGTTCACCGGCAACGAATATCCTTTAAAAAATGTAGAGATCTCAATCTGTACTCAAGGAGCTTCACAAATCCTAGTTATTAGCATATCATCCACATAGACGAAGAAGAAAAATGCATATTATAGAGGATAACTCATAGAGTATCAAAGAAAAGTTAATAAAATGGGAGCACCGCGCGAGCTTCCTCTACCAGATGGAAAAGAATCACGTAAATCGGTCCAGTAGTCACGGAGAAATCGGTGAACATACATGCAAAAAAGTCAATGAAACAATAGTCACCGACTTCCGAAAGTAAAGTTATGTATTTTCCACTTTTTTTGTGTTTATTTTTGCAACTAAGTTTTTATTTTACCCTTTTTAGTTATCGTATCACGCACAAATCCTTGTCAAGTATCAATTTCGCAATTTCTTTTACTTGGATGACATATTTTTTCCAGCTATTTTGATTTAAAAACCAAACTACTGGACCGATTTTGATGAAATATCTATGGGACCAATCGGGTATATCGACGAATTGAGAACCTCCTCCTTTTTGAAGTCGGCTAAAAATAAAAGATCGTGGTCGAATACATAACCACACTCCATTTTTAGAAGTCGGTTAAATAAATATAATGTTGCGATTAACAGCGGCTACAATATCCAACTGACTATGGCTATTTTTCCCGGAGCTGGCTTACGTATTTATTTGTATTATTACAGAACCTGTCACAAGAGGTGTCGTTCCTGTCGGCCGCACTACAGGAGGAGCGTTTCAAGACTGAGCGGCTGGAGGAACAAATCAATGATCTCACTGAACTACACCAAAATGAGGTAACATTCATCAAAATATACTACTAAATAATAGTAATAATTTACTGACAAGTTTAGTTCCCGTTATGATGTATACTAGCTGACTCGCGCAACTTCGTCTGCGTAACATTTTTTATTAATGCTCCGCGCCTATTAGTCGCAGCGTGATGTTTTAGCCTATAGCCTTCCTCGATAAATGGGCTATCCAACACTAAAAGAATTTTTCGATTCAAACCAGTAGTTCCTGAGATTAGCGTGTTCAACCAAACAAATTCTTCAGCTTTATAATATTAGTATAGATATGTAAGTGTGCACTAAGTAAGAATGTGTTTACTGATCTGGTGAGACTGCCTCGTCGGTCCAGTGGTCACAAGCGCGAATGCTGAGAATGAGGTCCTGGATTCGATTTGGTCCGGGTTTTTCCATCGGGAATTTGCCATTAGTAGCCACCGAATCTGAATTTGCACCCGGTTGATGGTAATATGGTCGCCCCCTATAACATGGGATTTTATATAACTGGCGAAACGTGAGTGTACTATTAGGTATACATCTGCCTAACCCTTTTGGGATTATAGGCGTGTTATTATATTATGTTATAAAAGTTGTTAAGAAAAAATAGGAAGGGATTCAAACAATATCGACGACCCGAATGGCGCAGCGGTAGTGAGGCTGCCTTACGTTCATAGGGTTCCGGGTTAGAATCCCGGTAGGAGCAAGTGTTTGTGTGATGAGCATGGACGGTTGTTTCCGAGTCATGGATGTTTATATGTATAATAAGTATGTATTTACAAACAAAAAGTATCTATGTAGTATATCAACTATCTGGTGTCCACGACACGAGCCTCGTTGCTTAGTGTGGCACTAGATGGCGCTGTGTGTAATGTCCAGCGATATTTATTTATTTATTTATATCATCCCCTAAAATGGTTACAATACTAAGTTTGTGCGCGGAGTACGACATTTTTGGAAATGAGAAATCTCATCGAGCACATGACTTGTATACAAAACTCATACTAGTATCTTCATCTTTCTATGTCGTCTAAAATCCTTGCAGACGATTGGAATGTTCTTAGTTTCTTGAGTTAGTGCAGTAAAATTTCGTCACACTAATTAGCCGTACGAAAACTGCATAATTGTGTTGAGTTTCTATTGTTCTCGTCGTTATTATTCGTTTCGCCGCTATTGTAATTGGTGTAAAAGACTAGTATATGTTTCGAATTTCAGAAGATGCATTCAAGGATATGCATGACGGTACATGTCTCTTTAAATGATACGTCTAAACAATACGTTACTTGTAGTTATAATTGAAGTCCTTCCAAGTTTTGTAAGGGACAGTAGACACAACTTGTAGAATATGTGTATGTAAGGTATAAAACCATGGTGTAAACGCAGGGTTATACAGTTATTCAGTCAGACTTTTTAGAATGTTTTTATTTTGAATAAACTAGCCTTCTATTACATCATTGCATGGAACTTAAGAACCTGTCGAAATGTGAGTGTATTATTACGGTTCTGCCAGACCCTTTCGTGACTTTGTTCACTTCAAACATGATTACATAGATATATAGATTACCTGTACTTTATTATACACCAAAATGTTCGCAGTGCAATTTTACAATGTTGATTTGGAACTCCTTTTTACAGAATAAATACATTTCATTGAACTTTTTTTTCTTCTATTTTAGGTGGAGAACCTGAAGCAAGCTTTAACGGACGTAGAAGAGAAGGTGCAATACCAGAGCGAGGAGCGAATACGAGATATACACGAAGCGCTCGACCTCTGTCAGACTAAAGTGAGTATGATAGATGTTCACATTAGGGAACTATGTTACCAGATAGCTGTGTGTTGTAAAAAAAAAAGTAGTCACATTATTTCCTGATTTTTTAAATTTTTCGGGCAATTTTACAATTTTGTTTTCTCTAAAACGTTGACTACACAACTTCCTTTTTTTATTTTTTTTATGAAAAAAAGTTGATGATGAAAAAATTTATTTTATTTATCAATGCTTAGTTATCTGTGTCAAGTTAATTCAAATTTAATTTGAGGTATTTTATAGATATGTTGTCACTGTATCGCTCCCATCCCCTATGGTTTTTGGGAAAATAATCTAGACAGAATTATTCTTTATACTATATAATGCCAAGGAAAAGGAATCTCTACTATCTTCTTTATATTTAAGGAATCTCTTAGTATGTAGCTAGTTCGTGTAGATTATTGGGTTATAAAAGTCAGAGATTTCTCAAACTGAGAGAGATTAATGAGAGCCATCGCACGGAGTAACAATTTAAAGTTATTGTCCTATCTAATCTCGATATTTGAACAAACTGAATTGGTCTCAGATCAGCAAGCTGGAGCAGTGGATGGCGGGCGGCGGCGGGGGCGGGGGCGGCGCGGGGGGCGGCGGCGAGGCGGGGGCGGGCGGCGCGCTGCCGCCGCGCCTGCTGCTCGTCAAGCTGCTCAACGTGGCGCTCACGCTGCTGCAGCTCGCGCTGCTGCTCGTGGCCACCGTGGCGGGCGTGGCCATGCCATTCCTGCGTACTAGGTTACTGGCTTAACTGAACTCATTTATTAAATAATAGTCCTTCAGACAGAATAGGTGGCCCCACAGCGGTCAATCTCAGAGCAAACTTCTATTGCACGTTTGTGCGCAGACACTCTCTGTTCTCTCAGACCCAGTCCTATGGAACGGCAATACAACCGGATCGAGCGCAGAACATCTATGTGAGACACTGTAAGCTGACCAGAAAGATATTCCAGTTTATCCAGACCAGATAGACCAGCGAGCAAGCGACTACAGAAAAATACGGATTTGCGATCGCAGTTACAATAGTTCATGATCCAACGATTTGATAAACAAAAACAAACCCTAAAAAAATTGTACTAATTAATTAAGAATACACCATCACATACATAATATCTCACTCACTCCAACCGTTGAACCACATATACGGGGTGGAAGGGACACCGTACCAAAAACGGAAACCACATACTCAGTACATCATTCTAAAACCCCCACATAGAAATTTTTCGTCGGATATAAAAAAAAATCAGCTGTTCCATACATTTTGACCGTGTAGGTATCGCACTTTTGTAGGAAACAGCAGATTTTTTTTACGGTGTCCCTTCCACCCCGTATGGTCTTATCCCAGTTATTTTACCTCTAATTTTGTATCACTGGCAATACTGATCTTTATTCGGTTGCTGTTGGGTTACTGCTGTTACAGGTAAAATAACCCAGAGATAAGACTCTATATTAACGTTCCAATCCTATCCATAAAAACAATAACACATACCATTCCCAACCTTCCAGAGTACGCGTCCTAACAACGAGTCTAGCAGTAATGGTCGGCGTGATGGTACTGAAGCAGTGGCCGGAAGTGACGCAGCTGTCCGAGCACCTGGTGCGGCGGCTCAAGGAGTACCTGCTCGACAAGCATCACGACAGGTAATGTGCGGGGAGGCAGCGCTGGGGACTGCGGGGGCGGCGGTAGCTACTGTGAAGTTAGACTCATTTTATTTGCAGCAAGAATCGGGTGAAAAAAATTAGGAAGACAGAACATTAAATTCTGGAACAATATTTAAGCAATACCGTACCATCGATAAAAGCCGTCAAAACGCTGAATCTATTACAAAGTTAAAATATAAAACCTGACCAACATGTGCAATTAATTTATTCACTGCAATTCGCCTTAGGAAAATCGTAGGCCTGTTTGCACCACAAGTCGTTAAACGAATCATCATTTTGTCTGTCATATTCAAACGATTGACGGAAATATAACGATGTTTTAAATTCGTTTAGCGTTAATTGTTTTGTAATGTGAAAATTACGATACTTCTTGATTTAGTCGATTCAGCTTCTATCAATACTATTAGTCAACCAAATTGCGCAGTCAGGTGTTCGATTCAATATAAAACCTGACATGCGATTCAGATTTTCTCTGCCTTATAAGTAACTTGATTTATTTACCTACCAACCTGCCTCCACATAGCAGTATTATACAGTAAAACACATCCTACAAACCCAGTATCGAGTAGTGAACCAGAGGTTACGTATGTGCCGGTCCAGTCTAGCGTAAACGTTGAGAGTTACTTAGAGAGTGAACGATTGTAATTGAAAGTATTTAGACGAATATTAGCACATGCTGGTGTTTGGAAACAGAGTATACTAGAACGTTTTTTTTTTTCATCCAAATTTGTCTTGCTTTTTCTTTTAAAATATGGTAATGGAAGTTTCTAAAAAATCATAGACGGGTATCTTAATTCTAAAGTGTCTTATGATTGTAAAATAAACACTCGATTTCGACGGGGAATTAAAACATCGTTATTGAATCAAGTTTTGACTTTAATTCTACAATAGTCGATAAGAGCCCCGATCCTTGGTAGAATTGACTAAACTACAAGTAATTAATTATTTAGTGAATTATTGTTATCAGGAAATATCTGATTGATTTTTCTCTCTCTAAAAATTGATGTAGTTTTAAATTGATTTGATTTCGCGTCAGAGAGCGTGTAGCTTCAGACTTGACTTGTCTAAACTGTGTCTCTGTTTTCAAACACAAGTAAAAATGTAAAATGAAAGTCGTAGTTATTATTCAATAGAGTTTTCTATTATTTTCAACAAGCTATTGTACTGTAGTCACTTCACAATATTACTATATATAAGCTTTGTTATGTACTATATCGTGTATGTATGTATTATAGGCAGAGAGCATCTTTTAGAGAGTTGGGCATACTAAAGAGATTTTATACCAATTGAGATTCATTATTTCGGTAATTTTCGATATTTATCTTATTTTCTTCAGTATATTTTAAGTAAAAATTTTAGCTAAATTGACATTTAATTTAATCAACAAATAAAATTGCTGCATCAGTCTAAAGGATGCTAAAATCATATCAATATAAAATTATGGATACCAGTTAATACATGTAATGTTTTTTTATTAACGAAACGTTGTGTTGCCAGCAATAAGAATGTTAAAAAATATATATATTAATTTGTACTTTTTATATATACGAGTAGACGGACGTAATTGCAATACTCTTTAATTGTATTTATTTATTTTGCTTTAGTCATAATTATTTTGTTTAATTTCCTTTTCTTTTTGTCCACTGCAGGTATGAATGCAAGTCATTATGTGGTTGATTTTGTCAGAATCAGCATCGCTAGTGGAATTTTAGGTGATATTGCAATTTTGTCCTGGGACACTGCGTTATTGTATGTCCGCCGACCGCGTTGAGGTAAATACTGCTTAGTTAAACTAACAATACTGGTATATGGGATAACATTAGCCGATAACTTCGCACTAATGGGGCACACGCCTCTTCTCCGTGTGAGGAACTGGCCCAGTGCCGGATGGTGGATGAGACATGACTTCCAATGTTTGGTTCTAGACACATGCCAGATTCTTCACCAATTTAGATGTCTTGCATTCTCACTAGTGCATAGAAATCTGGTAAAATGTTAATAAATTGTCATTTAAATGTAATTTCTGCTGAATTTAGAACTACGGTTCGTTTGTTCGTTCTACTGAAGAGTTTAAACTATCAAGTGTTAGATTAACTAAGCAGTTAATATAATTTACTTTATGCACGACGGCGTGAGTTGATAAATAACGAAGATTTTAATGTTTAATAGTCAAACGTAGTAATACACTGATGAATAATACGATTTGTAAATACTAGTTCCTTGTCTCTTCGCTTCGCTTCCTCACAGTTCAGATTATTTCTGTACAAAATCGAATCTTGGATTATTACATTACGGTGGATTATTGAATGCGGTGAGGGAGCGTCCGTAGGTGGTTTATTTTCCGACATATACATAAAAAATGTGGTTTAGTATTATTCACTTATTTAAGGTTCTAATGTCATATTAATTTGTTTCTTTGTTGTAAGGGTTACAAAGTTTACTAATTAAGCAATATTGTTATACTCAAAGTTAGTAGGCTCTCTGTTAAAGTAGTTCATTATTACATATTGTTATAATACAAGGTCAACTTTAATTAGCTAGTGAAACTCAAGTGACGTAATGAGTAACGTTATCTATTATCTAAACAAGATCGATTCCCAGGCTGGACTTATTGAGTTTTTCCATCAGGAATTTCAATAGCAGCTAGGGAGTCTAGATTTGTGCCCATTTGATGGCAATAGGTTCACCCCTATTACATGGAACTTTAACATAATTGTCGTAATGTGGATGTACTACTATATAGGGTACACCTCTGCCTATCCTTTCCGGGATTACAGGCGTGATGATAATGTCAGACGAGTTTCTCTAACTAATTAAAATTGACCCTGTGCATCGTATCAACTCACGCGTCGCGCCGTGGTGTAAGTATACTTATTACAGTGATATTTCTTTATTATTATTATTTAAGTGTATGTTGAAGTGGTCGCACACAATTCTAGAGGTCTAAGTTACATTCGTGTGTGAGTTTATTTAGGTATCGTTTAGATATTCGATTGTTCTCATGATTTAATTCAGGGACGTCACTAAGGGCGATTTTCACCAAACGGAACGCAATCATTACATGTAAACCGCGTTCAACAGCTGTAAATGTCACATTATTTTTATATCGAATATTGCCACTGGCAGCTTTTGAACGCCCGCTAGACGCTGATCGCGTTCAGCTTTGGTGAAATCAGCTCTTATCAATGTATACATTTAATTAATTGACAAGTAGAAATTAAAACATTGCTGGAGATGATGATGCTGGTCAACTGAAGTTAATTGATTAACTCTAACACCCGTATCTATACACAAGTCAAAGTGATTACTTGAGTAAATGTCATTATTTAAGATACGATTTTTATTAATTATGTAGGTTAGTAATTGCTTGATGTTAGAATTGTAAAAAGTTATAATTCTTAGCTTTGCTTTCTTTGACAGTTCTTACTTCGTTTAAATTCTTGCCTATTGCATAAAAAAATTGCACAAGTAATTACTTAAGCTCGAGTAATTACTTTAACTTGACTATAGATACGGGTGTAAGTAACGACTCTGAGACCGGCAGTAAAATCTACTATCTTAAACACCGACTGAGTCATTCTTAGGGATGCGTAGTTCATTAATGCTTTATGTTCACAACAAGCTCTGAATAACGATTTAATCTAATTTAACGTCAATATCTCTAGAACTATGTGTGTGGCCAGTTCATTTAATTAGTGATTTTACATGAACAAACAAAGGGCTGGGCCCACTTAGATATTGATGATTTTATTCTAATGTTGTATACCGTACGGTGTCGAAACTTCTAGTTATTGCTCACAAAACTCAGTTCCACTATACGAGAGTTGTTAGGCTGAGATCTAGAGGGAACCTAGACTTAGACCAATCGCGCTTCATCCGAAAATATACCTTATTAGCAAACAGATAATGTGCATATCCCTACAAGCGACGGTGATCAAGCGTATCATACGAATAAGAACATTATCGTTATGCAAATAAGGTCCATTTTCTGAGTTCGCTCTATAGATCTCACCATTTGTTGTGTTTGTCAAGGAATACTATGTTGTAAATGCCTTTAAATTGGATGGTTAGTTAGTCGCATTATAAAGTCTATGATCATATTGTTGTCATTTTAATACAAACTTGTTTGACAAACACAATAAAATAAACAGACGAAAATACACTCTTTAAGACCTAAAAGGCTGAACGGTTTAAAAATCTCGAATCTGTTGAAACTTTTAAACTAACTTGTATCGTTTAGGTGAAGGATAATAATAAATTGCTTGATTGCGTTTGTACAAATTGTAGTTAATGGGGGAGAGGGGGGGAGTGTTGAGTTGCCATCACAATGATTTTATATACGTTCCGACATTGGTTCTAAATATATTCATTATTTTTATATTGAATCAAGTCAAATATTCGCTAAAAACTACATTAAAGTATGATTCTTGAACGTCCTATTTTTATATTCCATTTCAACTCTATTGTTTTCTAGAACAATAAAACTATGGAATCGAAAAATGTTAACTCGTTTCATACTTTATTAGTTTTTTTTTTTAACAAAATGACGTTATTTATTGAATTAAATTATTATGAGTCGATTGATTGTCGAAAATGCGCAGTTTATTTCATAAGTTTGACGTAACTTATCAATAAACTGTAGATGAAATTAATTAAAATGTGAAAATTACGATTACGTTTATTAGCGTTAATACCAATAAGCATGAACATGGTTTTTGTATTACAATTCATTAAAATAAACATTTTTTTACGAAAATATTACATAATAATCAATAACTCTAAATAAAATAGTTTTTGTCTACAAAGCTTCGAAATAGTTTTGGCTAGAGTCTTATAAATACATTTAATGGTTGGAAACCATTCTTTATCGAGTGTTGGTCTCATATCTAGTTAATCCTTCTTCGTATTTTAATGAGAACATTCCAAAATTACTTACCGTGTCGAGTATGGCAGATTTGGTCAAGTCAGGGAACCTTAAAATCACTAAAATATAAAATATTTGGCAACAAAATACTTTTTAAGCTCAAAACATCCTATTCCTAAATCCTAACTAACGATTCTTCCTAATAACTTATACTATACTGATTGATTCCCACCTTTAAATAAAAGTAGCTTTAATAATATATTGTAATAGCCTATAGATAGCCTAGATCCTAAATTTATGATAGCTCCCGGTTCCCTGACGCGCCTGAGACACAACTACATGTTAGTTTAGATAATAGCCCAGTTATTAATATCCACGTTATGTGATGTACAAAACGTTTTATTTCTCAAACAATCGTTGTATACTATGTAAATATTTTTTATTCAAACTCGCTATTTATAGCGAAATACCCAAAATTGTTATTAATTGAGTTGTAAGTTGAGTATATGCAAATATTTCGGATAAAAAAAAAACATATAGGAAACTAATTGATTTCATATTGATATTTATGTTTAAATAAATATTTGCAATGCCTTATAAAAACACCAATATTGTATGAGCAAGTGTTCTGCACTAGCATGAATTGTGTTGTATTTTTATATCATTTGTTTTAAAGAACACTCAAGAAGATATGTATGTTAAAGTATGTAAAAGTATTAATTTTCGTTGCCGGCTATGGATTGAATTAAATCATCACAATTTTATTCAAGTTTGTGTTTCATTTTGTTAGAACCCCTTAAACAAATAATGATGCGACGCTGGATGAGTCCAACAACCGAATCAATAAACAAGTCAAAATGACTAATTAAGTAATAGCAATTATTTTATCTTGTATTTTACTAATTGCTTGAAGTTACAACTGCTAAAAGTTAGAATTCTTAGCTTTGCTTTCTTTGACGGTACCTCGTTCAAATTCTTGTCTATTGCTTAAAAATGGTTGCCTAAGTCATTACTTCAACAGTTAACTTGACTATAGATACGCGTGTAAGACTAAGGCCCGAATTCCACCAAAGTGTAAACAAGAGAAGCGGAGACGTGCGTCTCGTTTCTTCTGTGATTGGTCGAATCGGTGGAAAAATTGGTGAAGTCCGGGCCGTAAGCCCTTTATAAATTATTATAATACAGGCACTGGTAAATATGTGTAATATTATATCGGTGCATATGGATTAAAACCACTATCTTGTTTTTTCAATACATTCCCAAAATAACTCAAATGTTTACCAACAGTGGCACTTAGCGCCAAAAGAACCATGTAACCTTGTCAGCTGGATATCGCAAAGGAACGCGGCTGGAGGGGTGATGTGAAAACTGTTTTGTAATGGTTTTATTTACTATTTATGCAAAAGATCTCAAAAAAAGGTATGCATATAGGAGATATTCTTTATCTTCACTAGATGATAAAATTCTGTTATGCCGCGTGAGAACGTGTTTTAAATGAGGTTTGTCCATCGACTGTACAACAACAACAAATTGAGCTTCACACTCATGTACTCTCACACCTACAGGCTACACTTCCATTCACTTATACTCACACACATGCATACACCCACTCACACATTTGATTTAATTTAAGTTAATGCTAAAATAGGTAGTTTTTAGTGTAAAAATTATACGTTCTACTATTTATGTGACACGTCTTGTTATGAAGGAGCGGACTCTCCTAATACAGGCACTATCTGCCTAAAAGGAGGATCCAATCACAAAACTTGTTTATACTTAAACTAATTTTTACCAATAAACTATTTTTATTTTTATTTATTATTTACTTCACACTAAAACAAAGTCGCTTCCCGCTGTCTGTCCCTATGTATGCTTAGATTTTTAAAACTACGCAACGGATTTTGATGCGGTTTTTTAATAGATAGAGTGATTCAAGAGGAAGTTTTATATATATAATACCTGCATATTATTGTAGTAGAGAAAACATTAGTATCTACATTGCACCCGTGCGAAGCCGGGGCGGGTCGCTAGTTAATAAATAAAACGCAAAGGTATTTTATTAAAAACATTTAATAATAAAACTTCTTTCACAAACCAGTACAAAAATATGATAAAATATAAAACACAACAACAAAATATAGAACGTATTCATTAATTAACACTTTCGGTGCTAAGCACCCAGCATATGGGTCGAACAATAATTCGTTCGTGTGCGCACAACCCGCCTCCCGAGTCGTCGCTACGTGGCTATAAGTGACGCGCATACTAGTAAAAGGGATTATTTGAACTTAGCAACGAAAGTGTTAATCGTTGTCTTTGTAATAAATATAGATACCTGATTCTCTCATACATAACATAGAGGTCGCTGTGATTGTGGCAGACGTCTCAGTGGCAGCAAGCCATAAGCAACCGTATTGTACCGAAAATAGAGTTCACTGTGATGCATCTATCGTGAAATCAGGGGTACAGTGACGAGCACACATGTATAAAGTTGTATACGGCAAAATTCAAAAGCGATTTTCTCTTGAAATATCGATTTCAACTTTGATAAAAAAAACTTTTCTCTTAAGGTATCAGTTCTAAAATCCTTCGTTCGTAACAACATACAATAATTACAGTCAATACAGTAGGAGGTAATCGCCTTTAAAAGTTGCTACGTGTATAAATATTAGCGCTCTTGACTCTACACTAACATAGCTATGTTATTTGCAATCAATCAAAGGCTTAGTTACTAAATAAATAGTGTTCTCATCTCCACTTATTCATTCGCTGCGACAGAGACGGCTCTAGGTATAACCGCTAAATTCTCTGGCTTGGGCGGTGGCACGGGCTTCTCCGACACTTCGACATGGTCGACGATTTCCACACTTTCCTCAGGGTCAACGATCTCGAAATCTTCCTCAGGTTCAACGACCTCCTCACTTTCAGGCTCAACATCTCCACTCCACGTATTCTCTGAAGGCTCCACTACATTCCTGCGAATGATATTATTATCTATTTTATAAGCTGTATTTAACTCGATTCGATATACTATGATGTCCGATGAGGTGAGGATTAATAGAGAAGTATGGAAGAAGAAGACATGCTGCGCCGACCCCAAATACATTGGGATAAGGGAAGGAGAATGTTGATGATATGACTCGTATTTACAAAATATTCGTCAACACAATTTACCCGGAGAACTATAAATATTAGAAGTTCGACTTGCGACTTTGTTGAGTCCCTGTTTGTGGGATAGTTCTCAGAGAATAAATATGAATTGAGCCTGAGCACACAGGTGTACTTGCCAGGGGGGCCCAAATTGAATCACGTTAAACTTCTTTAAATGGTCACAAACGCAGTTAATATTATGAATATTGTCAGTTCGTGACCATTTTACGAATAATTGTAACGTAATTCATATTATTATGATTCTGGTAAAACCGCCATTTTGTGCCCCCATGTAAGTATTCTCTCGCACATGACCCTTAGGTAAATTCTAAGGTCCTATAAAACAAGCTGCGATCACCAAATCCGTTTGGTTTAGGCCTAATACTGTTGGCACATAATTATTGTAATATTCCTTGTGAACATGTAGCTGTCTCTAGGTTAAAATCAGTTAGATTCAGAAGCATTGGTTTTAAAACCTTTGCTAGCTACCTAGTGACCTCGCGTTTGCAAATCTATCGTCTTTAATATTCTTGAATTTCACTACTTGTAGTAAGTATTTTATAATACATACCCGTCAATCGTCGTAGTAGATATTTGTTGGCTGTAGACATGTCCTGACCGAGTGGATTCTGACATGTCCCTGGAAATAATACGTCACTATGTTTGTTGTGTTTCGTTAGGTGTATACCTAAACCTATGTATACCCTTATGAATTATACATAGACAAGCAATATGCATGTAAAAGCATCCCATTAGCATCCGAGTCTCTTTTGTATAAGTTATGTAAACCAAACTTGCCTGCTCTGTGCCATCAAATGTAAAATAATGTGCTGCATACCTTTCATTGCCACATAAAATAAGGAATAAGCACCCATAAAGCAAATCTTATAATTATCTTGCACACAAGGGAGTTCTAGGGATGGGAAATGAAAAAGTTTCACTGTTTTACCAATTCCGTTTTATTTTTAGGCTTACACATTCTTGTATATTAACATTACTGATAGCTAGCATCACTAAATACAGTGGAGTAATCATAGTTATTAATTTATAAGATAGTTCGATTTCACGTTAAATGTTAAGAAATTAAAAACGCCTATTTGATTTCAAAATAAAAATCTAAAAATTACGTAATCAATAAAATCTCGAATAAAGCCTTAAAACGTCTAACAAAATAAAAATTTACAATAAAAAATATTATGATTGTAAAATATCGTTGTATCCCTCGAGAATGCCTAATCTAATAAAACACTACAAAAATATTTCACAGAATATAACTTAAATAACATAAGAAAATATACATTTCTAAAACTAATAAATTGAGAATGAAATTAGTGTTAAAAATGCCGATGGAGGGGAATGCAGGATATTTGAGGAATGTAACATATAAAGCTACACATTATGTATATTATATTTCTGTAATGGCGTTTCATATTTAGATTATCACATAAACAATTCCACATACACATTTATTGCCAATTCCCACACATAATAAGCGATCAAAATCTTATACATTATGACGAACGGTACACCGACAACCCAAACATAGAGAGTAATGGTAAAATTAACTAATACACTCTTATAAGAATGTCAACGTGTTTTTGGAAGCCAAACGAATTAAACAGAATATTTAAATGCCTATGTTTCTTAAAGTATCAATTCTCGGCTCAGTTAAGTACCCCAAAATCGGTTAACATGTACGTAAAACTAGTTTTATACATGTTTTTTATGTAATAAAAGCACGTTGTTACTTCAGTACATACAACCGCCATTTCGTACTCTCATAAACTCAATACGATTCGTTGTAAAAAATGTATAAAAACGACGACGTGTAGATAATACTAATCATTCATAAGTACTATTCATTTAAGCCGTTAAAATGTTTCGGTTTTCTTTTAAAATACGTCATTAAATATTACGTAATTGATTTATAGCAGACGTTTTGTCTAATATACTTAATAAGTTACACTTAATATAATGCTTAGGTCACGTACACAAGTATTATTTAATATTATCGTTGAAAGTAGCGCGGGGTCGTTGATACTAAATATGTTGACAACTTATCTATTTTAGCTTTAATACATTATTTAAAATTACAGCAATTATGTCTCCCTGTATACTGAGGAAAGCCAGCGTATGCTATAACTAAACATGATAAACATAACTTCATGATTATTTACTGTTGTCTAACATAATTAGTATCCGCGACGCCACGTTATCCCACCTAACTAGCAACACGCCCAGACACGACACACATTTGTTGTATAATTTGGAATGTAGTACATAATATTCAGTCGAATAAATGCTTATCGCTTTGCGATTGAAATCGTTCTTTTATTAGATCAAGTTATGTAACTCGATTGAACGACGGTTAGATGTAAATTACTCTCTCGTAAGGCATCTTAGCAAGCCAATCCAATAATTCTTAGGTTAGTTCAGATTGGTTGCCATATACCATAAATATGAAAATAAAACCTGTAAATAAAAATCTTATCTTTTAAATAGAGAACTGTTTTCATTTCCATTGTACCAGTAGGTGGGTATCGTAAATATTTCGTTTAAAGTTAAACAGCTATATAATTGAAATAGAGCCATTTAAAAACCTTCCCAGGCCTCTTACACTTATTACTCACAAGTTATTTCTTATTGAGATAAAAACCCATACTTCTCGAGTATGGGAACAAAAAACGTCCTTATTCTGACGCGGTGACTCCTACAGCTAATTTTATGTTGCACTGTGTCGGATATTGTTAAAAACATTTATCTTGCGTGAATTATAAAGTTCCTTAGTTATTCTATAATGATTTTTTATAACATGCCTTGTAATTTTTGTGTGCCCTCCAGCTAAAAGGCTTGTCAATGGACAATAAAAGGAATATTCAAATGAATCCACTGAGAAACCTTTTAAAACGTTCAAAAACCAACAAACAAAAATGACGACACATAGACAATTCAAAATGTAAATATGAACCCTCTTTGTGAACTGGAAACATTGACGATATAAAAATAACATTACATTACATATCATTACACTATGAAAGAATAAAAAATCCATAAATGAAATCAATCGATTTTACAAACTTGTATAGAACATTATACGAATCAGTCGCTTAGAGGCGATCCTTTAACCACTTGAGGTTTTTCAATCCAATTTTATAGCCCCCCTCCCCTTGGTGATACCCCTCCGCCCCCCTCCCAGTATCACGTGTATTTTTTATTCAAAAGATAGATAGTTCCAGAAACTCTTTTAACAAAAAAAAAAACTAATGTTTTAGAATAGAAATCGCTTGTTCGGGTTTTTTTGAACGAAAATCGTGTGCTTTAAGTTATTAATTAATTATTGGTAAAAAATATTTTACACTTCACACATCTTTAATTCATAATTTTCGTCCCACGAAAAAAATACATGTGATCAAACCTCACGTGATTAAAGGACGACCCCTTACGGATATAAAACAAAATGGCGAAAAAATATACTTTTAAACAAATAATTAAGCTACTGTTTTGTAGATAAATGTCAATATTTCCAGAAAGACGACACAGTACTACTCTTACATCACAATCTATCTATATCATACTACATACAGTCGGGCATTGGGAACTATATTTTGTATTTGATTTAATGTTCAAATAAAAATGTTCTGAGTTTCTCATGTCATTCGAAACTACGTATTTTATAAACTTTTTTGCACCATTGATAGCTGTATACAACGCAATGATTAAAAAAGCGGCCATACTGATGACAAGTTTAAGTAATAATTGTTTCAGTCGCAAAAAAAGGGATCTCTCTCTCACTCATTGGACCAAATTACTCCTCGTCAAAATACGGCGCCGGCTCAACTGACAAACTATATTGCATGTCAAGGAACTTATAGCAGGTTTCACCAATGAAATTGAACTCGATCAGCACATCTAAACAGTGTTCAAGAGCTGTATAAATGCACAGCAATAAAAACACTGACAGCTCCTGAACGCAGCTTGCAGATGTACTGATCGCGTTCAATTTAGTTTCGAACGACGAATTTCACCAATGATCAAAGAATTATTTTTTGAATAGTCCCAAAGTCCGTCCCAAATGTAGCAGACAAGTACGTAGTGGTCTTACGCCTTGACGGGCGCGTCCATGGCGGGGATGTAGTCGAGCGCCATGAGGCACGCGAACACCGTCATGATGAGCTTGGGCTTGCGCTCCGTGATGTCCTCGGGCAGCGCGTACACGCGCGCGCCGCACCGACGCGCCATTGAGATCGCGTACTTCGCGTTGGCTAGGTTCTCCTGTGGGGGGAAGTATGCATTCGTTATTGGTAGCAAGTTATTCGGCTTGACATCATTACGCCTGTATTCGTTGAAAGGTTGGGTAGAGGTGTATAGCAGATCAGCATTTCGCCAATTACGTGTAAGTCATTTGTAATGGGGGTGAGCCTATTTCCAACAACCAGGCACAAATTTAAAATCCGGGTTGCTGCTGGGAAACTTCTCATGCCCGACCCGGAGCGAACCCAGTACCAGACCTTATGCACAGCAATCGCGCTTCCTACCACTGCTGGAAATCTGGACAGGATTGTAAGGGGTTGTATTAAATTAGAATTTAATTATATGTCTTACCTCCTCTTTGCCTCCGTGCAGCACAAGGTCGTAGTTGATGGAGCCAGGCTTAATGGCGTCAATCAGGTCGATGACAACCTTACCGTCAGCCAACACCTCGTCCTGGAACCGGAAACATATTGTCATTATTTTTATTACACTACCCGCACTACTTAATTTGAAACACAAACGGACCATGACCTGGATCAGAGCCGCGGGCAACAACCAGGCTTTGCTAGCTAGGGATAAAACTGTATCTTGGTATATCTAGAAATTGACAATCATGAAATCTTTGAAGTTCATCAATTAACACTTTAGCTGCTAAGTTCGAATAATCAATCTTTACTAGTATGCGCGTCATCTACACACTGACAGCTGCAGTCTTACAGCAACCGTATTGTCAACGTAACAAAGATCACTATTATTAGTTACGTATAGCGACGACTCGGGAGGCGGGTTTTGTGCACACGAACTAAATTATTGTTCGACCCATATGTTGGGTGCTTAGCACCGAAAGTGTTAATTTAGTTTGACGGCAAAACAAATTTTAAACAAAAAATAGGTAGTCAACGTACCTGGAAACTCCTTATGCTGGAAGTCTTGCCAGCATTGCTGAGCTTGTTGTTGACCCACTGCACGATCTCCTTCTCGATGATGGGGTTGCCAGTGTTCGCCAGCCGCGTCAGCACCGACAGCGTGTACGCGCGCATTAGTTGCCAGATCAGCGCTGGAATATACGCTCAATTTAGTCAAGATTACAGCGTAAAATATTTTGCGATTTGCTATAATCAAGGTCAAAAGTAAGTGATAAGATTGAGAAGCGGTCGACCGTCAGTAGACTCGGTAGTACGGTTACGAGGTGTTTCCATGTTTACCTAGCGTGAGCGTGGCGTTGCCCTCGTTGATGTCAGCGCCGGCGATGCCGACGAGCGAGAAGCCGAGCTGGCGGCCGAGCTCTACGGCGTAGTTGCAGTTCTCCAGCCGCTCCATGAACTTGCGCAGCTTCGAGAATTGCCGATGCACCTGTCAAGACAAACAACACATTAGGAGGATAAAATTTATAAGTATAACATTACGTTGTATATTAAAAACCATAGAAAAATTAAGAATTTTTCTCCTAGGTCGTTATTATATATTCAAATCTTGTCCCTTGACTATACTACTATTTTAATTTTTAATAAAAGAAATATTGCCCCAGTGGACAACCTTGAAGTACAAGCGCGATAGGTCTGGCAAACAGCTATCAAGGCAAGGGTTAAAGATCTGCACTTTGCAAATACGCATTATTATCGCTAGCAATTTAACTTTCCACTCAAAGACACTGACGAGCGATGTTAGAAGTTAGACCAAACAGTGCGTAGTAGTATGTATCTACGCAAACATACATCCTTGTCCTTTTCTGCTGACTATACAAACTAACAAATCTATTTAAAAACATCTTTCTAAATCGATATAAAGGGCCGACCTCTAATCACGTGAGGTTTTTCATGCCACTTTTATAGCCACCCCCCCCTCCCCCTTGGTGATATGTTGTGAGGTTTATGGCTATCCCTCCTCCTCCCTCCCAGTATCACGTGTATTTTTTTATTATTGTGACAGATAGTTTCAGAAACTGTTTTATAAAAATAAAAAATCGGTTGTCTGTAAAGTCTGTTTACTGACGATATTTGAACGTGACAACGTCACCGATTGTGCCTCTTTGTCGCTCGTTGCGCTTGCACTTCAAGCTTTAAATGGAACGCCTCAGAGCGAGGTAACGCCGCATTTTTTCGTGCGTGCAGCCGGCTCCATCGAATTAAAATACGTTGTCACGTCAATAAAGGGATATTTTAGAGAAAAAATTCGCTTGCTCGGATTTTTTGGACCAAAAATCGGTCGGGTTTTAATTCATAATTGGCAACAAATATTTTACACGTCACACATTAAATTCTTATATTTCGTCCCACGAAAAAAAAAAATACTTGATTTTTCTAACCCCATTTTCCCCCCCTATTCAAACCTCACGTGATTAAAGGACGACCGCTAAGAATATCTTTCGTGTATTACCTTCTTCCAGTTAACGATGCCAGGCTTGATGATGTCGTAGAGCTGGAAGATGACCAGCCCGTCCGTGAGGTCGGAGTACAGCCAGTTCACGTGCGGCGCTACGCCCATCGAGTTCATCCAGTTACGGTATGCTGTGGAACGGATAAAACGTTTCGATATTATTATTATTAGCTGTTAAGAGCAAAACTGAGCTGTATTCTCAGAAATCTTATGTGTACAATAAATTATCTTATACTATTAAATGAGCAATATTTGTTTATGTATATAAATATATATTTATAATCATGTTCTCGAAAACGGCTCTTACGATATCGATGAAAGTTGCAATATAGGAATTTACGGGGGCAAAAAATCGATCTAGCTAGGTTTTACATCTGGAAAAATTCGTTCTCTATTTTCACCCGAGCTGAGCTATTTCGCCCAGGTACTATTTTATTAAGTATCCAAAACCCAATGCTTTAATTCCCATTTTGATTAACCAAAAGTAGAGGACACTAGAAATTGCTCCGTCGTAGCCCGGAGTCTGGATTTGTGCCTGGGATACGGAAATGGGCTCGACCTTTATGAGAACATACCAGGTAAATAGTGGTTATTATATACAACCCTGCTAACACTTCCAGGAACATAAGGAAAATGATTTATTTAACTCATTTTACAAAAGCGGCATACTTTTTAAGATTTGTTATCTAAACACACGAATAATCATTTCACAACACAGTTTGAAAACACAACACGTAAACGTTACCAATCGTCTGTCTAAAATTAAAAATAAAAATTTTTTATTGACATAAAACATTGTACACATATGCAATGGAATTCCCTGACTCCTGCGATAGTTAAAACTGTGTTGCAGGAGCCAGTGTCCTCCCCTAATGCGTCTGCATATTTATAATTAGGTACTACCGTACCGTTGGACTACTTAATTGTAACTAGATGTAATCAATTTAACGAAAGCATTTGATTATCGTACGATATTCTATGGGGTAAATTAAGGGATGAAACTTGTCTACCAAGGGAAATTGTATTGTTATTTATGCATTGGTATAACAATCAAAAGAATTTTGTAAGATGGGCAGGCTCTCTTTCGGGGGAGTACGGGCTGGAATGCGGGTTGAGGCAGGGGGGGCGGACCTCGCCCACGCTTTTCAGCCTGTACGTCAACCGGCTGATCGATGAGCTCAGCAGCACTAGCATAGGTTGTCATATAGATGGAGTGTGCGTGAATAACATCAGCTACGCAGACGATATGGTGCTGCTGAGCCCGTCGATTGGTGCCTTACGAAGGCTCCTGAAAATTTGTGAGTCCTACGCGGTGGCTCATGGGCTCAAATACAACGCGAAAAAGAGTGAAATAATGATTTTCAGGCCGGACAACAAGCGATACACATTCGTTCCGAATTTCACTCTAAGTGGTACAGCTCTAAACAAAGTCGAGCAATTTAAGTATTTGGGCCACTGGATCACCGAAGACCTTAAGGACAGTGTGGATATGGAAAGAGCGCAGAGCGCTGTCTGTCCGATGCAACATGTTGGCCCGCAGGTTTTCACGGTGCACGGGGACTGTCAAAGTTGCGCTTTTTAAAGCGTACTGTCAGTCCTTTTACACCTGCAGCCTGTGGGTTAACTATACACAACGGACATACAACGATCTGCGCGTTCAATACAATAATGCGTTCCGGGTGCTGATGGGACTGCCGCGCCGCTGCAGCGCCTCCGCGATGTTCGCGGCGGCTGACACAGACGGAGCGCAAACAATGCGCATCTATCATGCGGCGCAAGCGCGACAGTCCCAACAACATCCTGCGCGCGCTGGCGGATCGGTGGGACTCTCCCATCCTGGCGCGTTGGATACGGCTGCACGCAGTTGTTTAGTTATTTGCCGCCATCATCGGGAAGTCCAACCCGACCTGCCACTTTCTTTTTAATAAATGTTTAAAAAACCCATTGTTTATTACTAACACTAGTTTGTAAGCTCGCAATTTTACTAAAAAAATATGGATGTAATCTTAGGATGAATCTGAAATAAATGATTTATTTATTATATGATTATGCAGTTTTTTTTTTCAAATTATATACAGACGTAGCTTATTTCTGATTGGCTGAAACCACGCTTCTTCTGATTCTCTAGCAAACGGCATCAAAATGTCAAAACCGCCAAAAATTTACTTACATGGTGTTAGAACTTCAACGACGCAATACGGTATGACCAACCAGAAAGTACGTGAGTCTCGTCACATAAATGACGGTATGGCGGCAAATGATTTAAAAGGGGACAATTCCTCACACACAGATCAAAGGGTTATCATATTATTACCGCACACATGTTACTAAATTAATACTATCGACTAATTA
This sequence comes from Standfussiana lucernea, assembly GCA_964057025.1. Taxonomy (NCBI): domain Eukaryota; kingdom Metazoa; phylum Arthropoda; class Insecta; order Lepidoptera; family Noctuidae; genus Standfussiana; species Standfussiana lucernea. Next base: position 6,830,511 of record OZ059809.1, read on the forward strand.
ATCACTGATCCGGTGTAAACACGTATGAATCAATTAGCCGACTCAAAGTATCAACTACCGCTACATCAAATCACTCAGCTGACAGTTGATTAAGTAAGAAACACTTCGAAAATCCGGCTCGAAGGACCACAAATAAAATAAATATCCACTTGCAACTTTTGAAAGTAAACCATTTTTTTTCTTGTAAAGAGTGTGATAATAATACTAATAATTATGTTATATTGTTCTCATGTAATTGACGATTGTCTTAATGGAAGTAGAATTCTTTGAACTGGATGAATGGAAATATTTAAAGTGGGTAAGTATTCAGGCAGAAACAATAGGGTCGAATCATCATTTATTTTATTTTATTCAAAAGGCTATTGTGGCTGAGAGCGTGCGTAACAGTAGCGAGCGTTTACCTCAAGCTACTGTTTCAATGGTTTCGTTAGTGTTATGTCAACGTAACATAATAATAAAATTGGAAATTGTTTTCGTTAATTGCAAATTGCAGCCGATTATTTTTCTCTGACTGTCTTACTGCCTTGTTTTGTCTCGTTGGTGTGCACGAGCATGGGGTTCGATTCCCAGGTCGGGCAAAGTGTTATTGGGTTTCTCCATCTGGACTTTCTCAGTCGCAGCCACGGAGTATGGATTTGTGCCCGGTTGATGGCAATAGGCTCGCCCCTATTACATGGGACTTAAACATAACTGGCGTAATGTGGGTGTACCAATAGGTACGCCTCTGCCTAAGCTTTCGGGATTATAGGCGTGATGTTATGTTGTTATTTTTCTCTGTTCTACATCGTATACAGGTTTGCATTTAACGGCTAAAAAAAAAGGTGAGGTACACAAAAACATAATTATGAATTCTTATAAAAGTTAGTGAATACTCTTGCTGTCAAAATACTTGATGCATGCAAATAATGAATCACTCTTAGTTTCAAAGCTACGGTGTTTAAGTTGCTTGTAAACATATCATAAAACATGTTTAAAGAACTCATTATCCGCTCTCCAAAGCAAAACATTTACTTATTTGAGATTAATCAGAGTTCATTCGTTCGATTTTATTTGCCTTTCATTCATAAAATGTCATTTTGGCGATCATAAATCATATAAAAATGCATAGGGTAAGTAAGCTAAGTTAGGTTTGTCATGCGGTTGATAATGATAACAAACTGCAAGCTCGGATTTTGACCTAAAAAAACACTCTTCTCCAGCTCGTCTCATCCAACTGGCACAGTTCCTCAGTATCAGCAGTCCGCTGCAACCCTGGGTGCTGGGTGAACAGTACACTTCTCCCAACACTCCTACACACAAGTATATCAATGTACTCACTCTTCTCCTCCCTGGTCTCGTCCAGCTGGTGCAGTTCCTCGGTATCAGCCGTGCGCTGCAGGCCTGGGTGCTGGTTGAACAGGTTGGCGACGAAGGCCAAGTTCAGCTTGTACACTCCAGCTACGACGTCAGCCGGGGTCACGAAGGCGCGGCACCGGAGCTTCGCGGCTTGTTGGAGCATCAGTTCAGCACGACGAAGGTGGTCGGTTTCCTGGAGAGAGAAGGATGCCGTTAGTTATTATTAAAAGGTATTTAAGAGTGTTTTTTGGCAATTAAAACAAATGTAGAAATACAACGTGGCATGAAGATACCAAAAAAAATAACAAAACATGCTGTTAGGTAGAAACACATGACATAATATTCTATGCAGCTTTGCATATCAAATATACTAATACATATTATAAATGCGAAAGTTTGAACGGATCTAGATGAATTTTGGCACAGAGATAGATTATAGTTTGGAATAGCCACATAGGCTACTTTTCATCCCGATAGGACGATCCCGTGGGTCAATTATCGAACTCCACGCGGGCGAAGCCGCTGGCATAAGCTAGTATTGTATATAGACTTTTATAAGTAGACAATAATGATATCCAATTGCAAAGAAACGTTATGTTTTTGTAAAGACAAATAGCTCCTCAGCTGACAGCGCAAAATATTGCCAACAACACGACTTTTTGTCAGCACGACTATTTAGAACCTTCTTTGGTTGAAATTATCTGCCCTTCATACCACAACATATTTATGGCGATCATTGCACCTACATTAATTGTTGTTCTTCATACCTAACATGGAAATAGAGCCTTTTAACGTCCTGAATAGAAATCTATTGTGATCCTTATCACTTCAACTTTTCACACAGTTTGTTTGCCAGTGAAAAATTAATTTTTGATTCGTGCGAACAGATATTAGGAAAAGGGCAATGACCGCTATTGCCAAGCTAAAATGCAGCATCAATACATACCCGGAGCGCGTCTAAGGTGACGCCGGCGTCGTTGGGCGCGATCTGCTTCATGAGGTAAGAGTAGATCTCGGAGTCGGCCACATCCTGCTGGAAGTTGGTGCAGCGGCGGGTCACGCCAGCGCTCTGCAGCTGGTGGTTCACCCATCGGAGGAGGATCGCTTCCGGGGAGAGGGCTAGTAGGTCTTCAATGCGTTCCTGGAAGATGAGAAGAGATTTTAATTAAGACTACAGTTGAGGGTAATCATTGTAACTACTATTGATTAGCTAGGAAACTTGCAACTTGATTTATTAAAAAACATAATTCCTTTTTGCTTATTTCATGTAGAAATTCTAGACAATACTCAGGTAGACTTCATGTAAGTTACTTTCATGATTTTTTGTTATGAAAGTTGAAGGAAACAAATTTTCGTTTATTTTCACCTAAGTTGCAATCACGGCACATAATAATACTGCCTCAGGGGAAGTCAGTAGGGCCGATGCAGGCCAAACTGTGCGGGAGACGCACCGGGCGTCGGGGGCCACGTGGTGGCCCCCGGCCACCGTAGACGCGGGCCTGTGGACGGTGAGCTAAGGGCTAGCTCGCCGTCCCTCCGTCTTAGGACGACAGGCCGTGTCGACGGCGCGTTCGTGTCCCACGCGCGCCTCAAAGAGATGTCAGCATAGGGAAGGGGCCCGCAAGGGCCGATGCCTGCCGGGTGCTGCGGGTTGTTCGAAAGAGATACCGCGGGCCCCGGAACACAAAGGGCGATGAAGGAACATGGGTGGGTTATAGTCAGTAAGAGTCTGACACACCCTCCCGCTCAGCCCAGAGCGGGAGAAGTCATTTGATGATTTCCCATCCGAAAAAAAAAAAAAAAAAAAAAAAAGGGGAAGTCAGTAGGGCCGATGCAGGCCAAACTGTGCCAATTTATTGTTTTCTCATTAGCTCAAGAGCAAAAGCACCAGTTATAAAAGGTGGAAGGGTCACCGACGCCAAAAAGGTTACCACGTATTTATAAATCATTCTGATTCCCCCCACATAGAAATTATATGTCGGTTATTAAAAAAAAAAAACAGCTGTTTCCTACAAAACTGCAATACCTACACGGTCAAAAGGAGCAGCTGTTTTTTTTTTAAAATAACCGACATAGCTAAGTTCAGAATGATGTACTGACTACCTTGTATAGCTGTAAAACGAAAAAACACGATATATGCAACTGAAAGGGTAAAAGTATCAATAAATAGTATGAGTACTGACCTCGTCATTGAGCAGCTCAGTCAGACCAGGGCAGTGTTCCAGTGTGATCTGGTTGAACAGACCGATGCGGATAATCTGCCACAGGAGACCCAGCACCAGGTGAGGTTTACCTGCGAAGCAATACAATAGAGGCCATTAATAAATAAAAAAGTTAAAACATATCAGTGTGGACTTAAATAATGCATACATGTGCAGCGAAGATTCCAGTTGAGAACTCTTCGTTTTTTCAGACACTGCTTTAATCATTCCGTCAACGCCATTTCTTGTTTTTCGCGTATAGCGGATTTCTGCGACCTTCATTAGGTATTCAAACTACTTACGATGATACGGTTGTTTAGATGATGCATAGGCGAGGTCTATGTGGAATGATAATGGTCCACCACTCCGCATAAGCATCCGCCTACAATATTTCCACTGGCACTGGGACACAAGTCATAGGCTATAATCCATCTGTGGGCCAATTCTGACGTTTACCAAAAAGAAAGGAGTTTTGCATACCTTTAGCCAAGTCGTGCGCATCAATATTGACGATGTTGCATCCAATGGCTTGCGACGACACCAGCGCGAGCGTCAGGTTCTCGTGTTTAGTGTAGAGTGTTAGGTTCTTCTTGTTGATCGCTCGCTCGTCTATCGTGTCTGGGCACGAGTGGTTTATTACTTTGCTGTAATTAGAGATAATGACAGAATTAGAAGTTTTTTTTAAAAGCAAGGGTATGGTGACAGCCATTTCCGCGACCATTTTGAATTTTGAATTCATCACAACATACTGGATGTAAGGGACACGTATGCAGTACATCATTTTGAACTCCCCAACATATTTTTTTTGTCAGTTATTAAAATATCAGTCAAAATGTATGGCGCAGCTGAAAAAAAAACGATGTTCAGAATGATGTATGATGATGTGATGTGTGTGTATGTGTCTACGTTTCTTTTATATCTATCCTCTCGCAGGTCCGCTGGAAGAGATTTCTAAATGAAATAAGCGGTACCTTTGTGCTCTTTTGTCTTTATGTATTCTTCCTGTAATGTGTTTTGTGTGTGTCTACATGTACTGGATACGTAGTGAACATTTTAGCGTCGGTGTCCGTTCCACATTGTATATATACTACATCTGCTATTTTAAAGTAACTGCACGGCACGACAGGACCTAATACGAAATGATCACACCTTGAGCAACTTGGGATCGGCTTCCAGTCTAACTAGACGTAGCTGAATAGCAGTATTTAGCCTATCTGACCTGCATCACGACTCATTTGCTTGTTGTCAGGTCTTCTGACAGCCAGGACCGACAGGTCTATGGATAGCAAGTGCTTCAGACCAGCTGTTCCAGGTCGCTGTTCATCCAGCAGTATCTACTCACCATAGAATAAGTCCGTCCTTCAGCTTCTCATACAGATGGCCCAATGGGCAGCAGATGCTTCAAACCAGGTGTTCGATGTCGCTGTTGATCCAGCAGTATCCACTCACCATAGAATAAGTCCATCCTTCAGCTTCTCATACAGCTGGATCGATGGGCAGCTGGTGCTTCAGACCAGGTGTTCCAGGTCGCTGTTGAACAACAACCACTCACCATAGAATAAGTCCGTCCTTCAGCTTCTCATACAGCTGCTTGCCTTCGTGGTCGATGGGCAGCAGATGCTTCAGGTCAGGGTCATGCTCCAGGTTGCTGTTGATCCAGCCCGAGAACGCCATCTGTTCCTCGAGACGGACTGAGTGCGTTGTGCCTGAGAGTTGAACGGTAGAAGGGTTATTAGTATAAGTAGTAGAAAAATGTTTCATATACTGAAGTGATAGAGTTCACAGTCAAGCGTACATCGGTGGTAACAATATGACGTTGACAGCGCCTATTAAGGCGCTGTCAACGTCTGCTATAGCAGTAAGGGCGATTTTTGCAGTGCAAGTTTTACCACTGATGTGAAGTTGACTCTAATGTGTAGTTCTGGTTTTAATACTTATAAGAAGCAGTGAAGAGTTTGGCTTTTAATGACTTTCTATTATAATTATAAAGTCATTTGAAGTGCTGATTCTCTATTTTTTATAAATGAGATTTGAACTTAATGCAATTTTTTTTGTTTCTCTTTATTTCTCCAAAGATTTGGCTTTACTTTATCCAGACTTATTTGGTTATGGTGTCAAATTATATGCAAGTCTTGAAAGACCCAAGAAAGAGAGGGGGAACTAAATTTGCACAAATTTAGAGTTTCAAATAAGTACGAATCATCATCATCGGCCTAGCCTTTTCTCAACTATGTTGGGGTCGGCTTCTAGTCTAAGCGAATGCAGCTGAACACCAGTATTTTACATGAAGCGACTGCCTATCTGACCTCCAACTCCCAGTTAGAACTGGTTCTTACCCCTTGGTAAGACTGGTTGTTAGACTTTTGAGCCACTGACTACCTGTAACGACTGTCAAAGTGCAAAGAAGAAAACGCCGCACTAAAAAACATAGGCTCTAAAAACAGTGTATCTGATTGAAAATTTTAAACATTAAATAACTATAAAGACCGTGTTATTGCTAGGTTATGCAACACAACATACTGGCCTAAATTATTATTAAGTTTTATTACTAGTACTAGGTAAACTGATAAGCTTCATTCACACTTATTACCACTCACTATATTAGCATCGCTTATTTGATTTTCTATAATTTCCAAATTAGCATAGAAATGTGAAAACATGCGAGTTATTTATTTTTGTATGGCTCTAATATAATGAGCATTGTTAAAACATCATTATTATTGTCTTCTAAGATTTGTTTTCCAAAAATCATCTATTCTATTGTTAATTGTCTACAGCAGTTTCTATATCTAGAAGTCATAGAGTTATATTTTAAAACTCCCTTTTCAAGGGCCCACGGTACTTCTCTCAAAAGAGCGAAGATTTTTAGTATTATAATTTTAATACTTATGTATACTGACCATCGCTAGACGCTTCACTCATGCCACCCAAATGTTCCAAGTTCTCCTTTTTACTGACTGCCTGTTTGAATGTGCTGGACACCTGAAAGATAAGACAACGACATCAATTAACAACAATAATTACATAACAAAACATCACAGCCTAACCCTGAAGGCTTAGTCAGAGATGTACCCATAGTACACTCATTTCGCCAGTTGTGTTTAACTCCCATGTAAAATGCTTAAAAGCAAATCGTGACATCGGGGCGCTACTGAAAAAGTCCTGACAGAAAAAACCCGTTGACACTTTCGTTTGTCCTTGGAATCGAACCCAGGAGCTCATTTTCAGCAGTAGAAGTTGCAGTCACTACACCAACGAGGCATTCAACAATAATTAATTAGTAGTAATTAATATTGTTAGACTGACATAGAGCGGCATATTAAGAGACAGAAACCAATTATGACTTGTGTTACAAATTCTAAGTGATTAGGTTATCAATCACGAATAATTATAGCAATGACGCATATTGCTACGAGATTGACAGATAGCTTTGGACATAACTAATCAATCGTTAATAATATGCTATCGAGTTATTATTGGAGAAACTAGGGAAAGTGACGCCTAGAAATCGTCAAAAAAGGACATAATACCTTGGATGGTGTAGCAACACACAGACATTTGTAAACTAAGGATAGAACGACTGAAACGATTAAACGAAACAGCTGAAAGAAACGACTGAACCGATTTTAATGAAACTTCACACACATAAGCAGAATACATAGGTCTAAAAAGTTAGTAGAAAACATTTTCGAAATGTCTTATTTAAAAAATATATAATTGGAAATTTGTTTCTATGGAAAATTTAAAATCGGTTTAATTTAACTATAACACAATTATGCGAAAATGTTTTCTAGTAACTTTTTAGACCTATCTATTCTTTTTATGGGTATGAAGTTTCATTAAAATCGGTTCAGTCATATCGAAAAATAAGGACTTGAAAATTTGTATGAAATGTCGTACGGCGTACAAGTTCTTAAGTAAGGATTAGTATCGAATCCACGCGGGCGAAGCCGCTAGCATAAGCTAGTATATTTATATTTGGAGATACATTTCGCTTTCTTTCTTCTTTATCGTGTGGTTGGTGTCTAACCTGGTGTCAGAGTTTTTATGCGGCCCATGGGCCTCTAACTTGGCTTATACATACTTACGGGCTACCTCGGTTCACAAGAAACGTTGACCAAAGTAGCCCATCACCGATTTTAATATTAATCGTTTCGTCCATCATAAATTAATTTAAGGACCAGACAGGATAAGATCAGCTGACCCTACATACATTGAACTCCTTCCCACATCACCATACAACAGTATTAACATAACATACATTTGATTACAATACGCTCATACATTGTAGTATGTAAAAAATATCATAAAAAACAGCGCCAAAGACCAATGACCCAACGTCCAACAATTGCGCTTTGCAAACGAGTGTGATTATTACAAGTAGATGTTATGTAGGTACAATAATTTCTTCTTAGTTAGGGTTATGATTTGATGGATGTTTCTGATACATCATCAGAAGAATTTTCTACGTGAAGGGCCAGTTAGAGAAGATTGAAGACAACACGGAATAATTAAAAATAAATAAGGAAAAGGTTATGGGGTGCTACTACTTGGTAATTTGAAAATGGTGGATAAATATTTCGATTGCAATTGCATTAAGTGGAAGATATACTTAACACAGAAGTTAATTAGCTGATGAAATATTGAACAACAAAAGGTGTTTTGGAACATTTTCGCACCACGAGTATTTTATTATTTTTAATAGTTCACTATTGAGGCGATGCATCTTACTGAATGGCTGCTTTTATTTTTGAACAACACCCCGTTTTTTGTAATAATTACGGTCGTCAATAGTAACATCTACGAGAAAGGCCAGACTGTCTTTTTTAGCTCGATTTGATCGTCAACAAAATAAAAACAACTACCCTATAGATACTTTGCTAGTTCAAGGTAACTTTTACACCAGGCATATTAGGGCTATATATTATTTTTCCATTACATAAAATGCCAATAAAACCTTTTCCGTTGTACTAACAGGCTTTTGCTCTTCAATCCACTACTATAATAGACGAGAATACATAACGTCGTAAAAGTATTACACTTTCGGCCATATAAACTGGTAACCCTACATCCAGGGTCACCTATTTGACCCCAATCGTTCCTATTTATCACTTTATTGACCAACTCTGAGCTAATGTGTCATATAAACAGTCGTGATGGCTTGTCAATTTGTTTCTTTATAGGGCTAATAATATTGATTTGTTTAATCGTAGTCTTTATTGAGTTGACTGGATAAAATTGATTTAGTTTTAATTGAGGGACAGGATTGCCTCGTTGGTGTTGCGCTAATGCAGAGCATGAGGTCCTGGGTTTGTTTTCCAGGTCGGGCATTGTGTTATTGGGTTTTTCTATCAGTAATTTTTCAGCAGCAGCTCGAAACCAGTATTTTTCCCGGTTGATATAAATTGGTTTGCCCGCCGTATAACATGGGACTTAAAATAACTGTTGAAATTGGTGTACTGGAACAGGATAGTAATGATTAGTAGTTATGGCCTTTTGAGTGATAAGTTGATGTTTAACAGGACAACATTTATTTGATTTAATTGAGGATAGCTGCGTAATAATTAAATAATAATATAGGTAAAGGAAAAGTTTAATGTTAATCATTGACTTAACATTTATGTGTCAGAGTCCAGACCTATTTACTTCTCTTAAAGTGCTAAACTAGTGTGGTTTTAAGTTGTCTGTATAAGTCGTTTCATGTAACATACTGATATGTATCTGTATCCCGTTAAACTTTTGACAGCACGGTTGGAGAAGTGGCTGAACGATTGACTGCTGCGCTGCGTGTAGCGGGTTCGATCCCCGCACGGAACAAATGTTTGTATGGCCTACAGGTAGTTGTTCCGGGTCTGGCTGTTTGTGTATGTGAGTTTAAATGTTTGTAAACGTATCGTGGGTGCACGATACAGGAGAGATTCCTAGTGTGGGGCAAAATTTAAAAAAATTCTGGAAGCCGATCCCAACATTGTTGGGAAAAGGCAAATGAAGTGGTGTATGGTATAAAAATTGTCCTTTTTGACCTTCAATCATCAGTTTGAATTCATTTTCAAATTACATCGTAAACATTTTGATAAGTAACGTATGGTGTGATGCCGGTCCGGAACAAACAATGGGTTTTGTTTGTTCCTTCAACATGTCCATTCCCTAAAATAATACTAATTCGAGTCCGAAACCTTTAAATGTTTCCTTTTAAAGATGAACAGACCGCCAAATATAACCGAGCTTTCTTTCTTTATCGTGTGGTTAGTTGCCTATCCTGGTGTCCGAGTTTTTATGCCACCCATGGGCCTCTGACTTGGCTTTACATGCTGTCAAGAAATATCTCTTTAGGCATGCTGGTTTCCTCACGTTTTTTCCTTCACCGAAGCAACTAATAATTATACAATACGCACATGATTCTGAAAAATCAGAGGTGCGTATCTTGGGTTTGAACTCGAGGCTTATGACTTGGCAGTCCATGCAAACAGATAACATTCTGCAAAAACTCTTCGTATAGGTGAAATCAGTATATGTTTAGTTACCTGTTGTGCCTTAAGGTTAGCGATCAGCTCCTCGAACTCCGTGAGGCTGATGCCGTTCTTCCGCGCGTCACCGTTCATACTGCCGTTGACGCCGCGTTTGTTATTGCCGTTGTCGTAGTACTCCTCGATCATACACCGCACCTTTTACAGTCAACATGATATACCATGTTAGAATAATATAAACTTTGTTTGTTGCAAGGTTAGATGCAATGTGATTAAAGTTTTTGTCGTCCGTGGACTAAGACAGAAAAGGACACAGACTAATATTGAAGTTAGTCCTTACTATAACAAAAAATACTAATTGGATACTTTTCCCAGTAAGTAGGACCGTAGTGGCATTTATAGAGAAAAATGAATAGTTATCGCATTACAATGTAGGCCAGCACAGTGCACACACTTTCAATCATAATTAATCCAAAGAATTTTGAAATAAATTCCTAATCCACTGCTTCAATATATATTGATTGTTGTTGAATTGTCCAAATGAAAGGCTTAGCTTTTTCAAGTGTGAACGTAATTAGATAGTAGTACTTTCTTGTCGTGTGTTATTTAGATGATCTTACTTTTGTCTCACAACACTGACACATTCCCTAACCTTGACTATACGAAATAATAAGAAACTTTTCATGAAAATATTTGCTACAAAATCCTTAGTATTTACCTTCCATTGTGGAATTTTGTAACCGACGCTGTCGAGGGCTTCTTTCAACTCTTTCAAATCTATGTACCCGCTGCTGTTTGTGTCCAACTGTAACAAGAAAATAAAACTAAATTAATATTACATAGTTACAAACATAAACTCACGTGTTAATTTTTTTTTTTCATTATATGTTATGTAAGTGACTGCCTAATTTTGTTTCGGAATGTATTAAGTATGAAAAACCAGAAAATATGTAATCCATTTTACAATAACAATATATATGTGTATATATATAACAAATAAAAAATAACCCTACCCAAAATTGGAACACCAAATTCTGTTGATACTACTTAATTTTACTATCGTACAATTTAAAACTGTTGGTAGTACACACATCAAAAGTATCTAGGGATCAACATATATTTTTGCAATAACTTTTCTCCTGATTGATATTAATTAAAATTTTCTTTAAGGATTCATCAAATAAAGTGTTTTCGTTTGTCACAGTAACGATAAACCAAGTCACCTTTGCATTAATAAAGAAATTTGCCATTTTCCTAAAAAAGGGATTTTTGACATTTGAACCACTAACATTAAAGTTCGAAAAAAAGACTGAAATAACAGTTTTCTTTAAAATTTTATTGGGTAACTTAAACAATTAATAATCCGTGTTTCTACCGCGAACACTAACAACACAAGAACATCGGTTTGGCATACTCAAAATGAGTTCATCCAAATCACGCTGTGGAATGGCCGCCCATGTTCGTTGCAACAACAAAAAAAGGTCTTCTTGCGACTGGATACCCTCCATATTCGGCAGAGCTCTTCTCTGTAGCATATCCCATGCATGCTCAATCGGGTTCAAGTCTGGCGACTGAGCAGGCCAGGGCAGGACATTGATGTTAGCTGCGGCGAGAGTCTGTCTTACAACTCTTGCGGTGTGCGGTCGTGCATTATCATGCATTAACTGAAATAAGGGACCGATTTGCACTTGTAGAGGAACGATGACGTCCTTCCGCCGATCCAAATACCCGCCCATACCATGATGGTTCCACCACTATAAGGATGGACTTCCTGGCAGGATTTTAATCGCTGTTGGCGTCCAGGGGTTCTCCAGTGTCGTATACGTCTTGTATCCGGTCTCATACCAAAACGAGACTCATCAGAAAAGCACACGAAACGCCATTGTTCTTCTGCCCAATTTCTGTGTTCAAGAGCCCATTGATATCGAATCCTACGATTGTGCATTGCTATAGGATTCGATATCAATGGGCTCTTGAACACAGAAATTGGGCAGAAGAACAATGGCGTTTCGTGTGCTTTTCTGATGAGTCTCGTTTTGGTATGAGACCGGATACAAGACGTATACGACACTGGAGAACCCCTGGACGCCAACAGCGATTAAAATCCTGCCAGGAAGTCCATCCTTATAGTGGTGGAACCATCATGGTATGGGCATCCATCATAATTATCAAATGACGCTTGTTCTAATCAAATTTATATTCACAAATTATGTTCGATAGGTCTGCTGTAAAGTATTGATAAGTGAAGTAAATTTATTGTTTATCCTAATCAGTCCAGAAAATTGATTTTATTGGAAAGTTTAGTTTAGTAAATAATAATTTTATTTATTTATCTGATTGGTGATTATGGTAATCTGATCGTTTGTTTTCCGTTATGAAATTATTCATTTGTAATTGTAAAATTACATTGTCCTCTTTTGTCCCGTTGCTATGTCCCTCCCTCCCTCACAAATATTATTGCAAACATGTCTTTTTAACGGTCATACAAGCTGTCTTCTTATAAAACAAGTAACGCTGACCTTGCCTCCACATTTCGTCGGAAACAGAGCGTGTACGCATTAACATTATTCGATGCACGCTATTAAAACTTACCGTTACTAATTGTACTATACTAAAACTATGATGTAATGCGAAAAGAGGTAAATATTACATTTGTAGTTGCATTTTTGGGTAGTGTAAGCAGTAAATGAAATATTTCATAAAATATTTGTGACGTGACGCAATTATGAGGGTACTTAAATAGCCTATAAATTTCTCACTGCTGGGAAACAGGCCTCCTCCATCCACCACGCACGCCCAGTGCGAGTTGGTGGATGTCACATGAAATAAAAATAAACCAAGGAAGATTGTACTACGGAATTTTAAAACAATATGGACCGTAGTCAGCTTAGTAGTAGGCAGTCCATTTGTGTAATTTTTATCATCTATTCAAAAATTGAATGTTGATACAAAACCCTTAATAACAAAGGTACAGACGGAATTAATACAATGGATGGGCACACTTAGTATTATACACATTTGTGTCTGTAGTATGCCAGCAACAACAACTCTTCGTAGGGCTACGCATTGTTACAGACATATTTTTAGTAATCATCAACTGCCTAGCCTTTTCCCAACTATGTTGTGGGTCGGCTTCCAGTCTAACCGGATGGAGCAGAATACCAGTATTTTACATGGAGCGACTGCCTATCTGACCTCCACAACCCAGTTAGTATTGGGTAATACGATAGCCCTTGGTAAGACTGGTTGTCCGACTTTCGGGTCGCTGACTACCTGTAACGACTGTCAAAGATCCACAATTGACAGCCGGGTCCAACGGCGTAACGTGCTTTCCTAGGCACGGAGGAAACTCGGTATGTATGTGTGGTCACCCATCCACGGCTCAACCCAGGCAAGCGTGTCTTAACCTGACGATAGACCCGAACGGCTGTTGTTATTTAACCACGAGCTCCTAATATTTCTAGTAATCACTTCAGTAATTAACGACAGATCTTCGTTTAATTACTGAAATCGACCTGGGTTTGCAAGTACAAGACGACCTTCCAAATGGGAAGGCTGACTGCAAACCGTGACAATAGGCGAAATACTTGTTTCTGAAACATCAAAAAATCAACTCAGCACATCGCAGTCTACTGCTGGACATAGGCCTTTCCTAAACTGCGCCACAGCACCCAGTTTTCCGACACCTATTTTAAAGATGTCGGTTCATCTAGCTTGTTTTGGCCGTCCAACGTTACGCTTTCCGATACGTGGTCTCAATTCCAGGACTCGCCTGCTTACAACGGCTGATGGTCCTTCGATAAATAAAGGTGGCTCGTTGCCACTTCAGCTTGCTTACTCTGCAAGATATATCGGTGACTCCGGTTTAGAGACTTACAAACCGAAAACCCACACGCTTTTAACTGTTAGAATCTCGGAAACCGAAATAATCCACAAAATCTCATATTATCTTGGTCTTAATCTTCTTCCTTATCACGTTTTTACGAAACTATGACTCCATCTTATAATCTTTACATCACAATACGTTATATCACTGGTGACTAATGCGGTTGTGGCTCGCCACGCTGTTAAATAAACATCCAATTGTTTGATTGTCCGTGTTTCGTTTCATTCGTGTAGTTATTCTAAAGACACGAGCGATATTCATTATGTCATTCTTAATTTTGGCTTTATTGATGGAATTCAATACTCCTATTCTAGGCAATTTGACAACAAAAAACTATCATTTTTTGATAAACACTATTGATATAGCCAAACTACACGACCTATATCTGTTTCAAAGACCCGTCATCGTCGATTTCTTATCACAAAACCCATGATATGAGATCTTTATCAGAATCGATGCTTACGTCACAAAAGCCAGGCAGATATCCCATCACGGATAACAGACTTCTTGGTATAAACAAACATGTTTTTTTATTATAAAGCTGTTTATACGAGTCCTGCAATAATAAATACATGCAATGAATCTCCATTACCATAAATACGTATGTCGTGTTCTTGAGCAGCCACAAAAAGGTTCGCCGAGGCCAATAATTCCTTGCTTTACGTTCCGTAAAGTTATTTATTTGTACTCGGATTTTGTAGTTCGTTGCCATATGGTCGGTTCTTCGCTATGCGCTGTGGGAGCGGTGACTATACAGAAAGAAAGTTGAGCCTTTACTTTAAGGGGTGCCTTAAGAGTTGGTTTAGCGCTGTAGCAAAGCCAGCATAGCTTAGTTTCGGTATTAAACACGTGCCAATAGCATAATCAGCCTACAATGCTCCCAATGTTGGGCACACAGGCCTCCACTCTATAAGACGGAGTTGGCCATAATCCACCACGCGGGCCTAGTATGGTAAGAGGTAATAGTAACTAAGATTTTATAAAGGTTATGGGATAGAATAGAAGGTCAGAGGATCAATAAACCAAAGCTTAAATCACACCGCTTGCCTTCAAACTGTTAAAATCAGAGAGCCTCATGATGTGTGTTTAATCAGTGAGTCAGAACTCAGATCATGTCGTATAAAATTAAGAATTAACTCGTATGAAATCATCGTCATGGTGATTATCTTGAATAGTAGGTGTAAACTGATTTGAAATGTACATATACTGACTCAGCGGTTCAATTATAGACTATTCACGTTCATATAGAAGTGCGTATATCGTCACAAAATTATGAAAAGCAACATAACATTAACTATTACGTTTAATGTTAAATAAACAAAGTCCCATCTTTAACGTTAACCACCCCTCAACAAAAACAAACATAAAACCGTGACTCACGACCCCGAATTTTGAATAAAGTCAACGTTTTCACACTATCATTCCCGTGTCATGTTTTTAAATCAGCACAGACCCGGTAAACAAGCATTTGTTTACGCATGACAAATCTACGCCCCTCCCTTTACCGGCACGTGGAAATGTGTACGTTTTTCTGGCCGACAGTGTAAAGATCGAAACTTGTAATTAATTTCACACTCCGTTAAATTAGAATTATGTGTTTTGGTATGTAATTTAATTTATAATATTATGCGCTTGAAAACGAGAGTGACTTTTAGTTATTTAGGTATATACACACATCAAAAGTGTCTAGGGATCAAGCATTTTTATGCGGATTTCTTGAGATTGAGATGTGGCTTTGTAATAAATTTATGATTTTATAAATTTATATGGATCCTTTTTGGTGCATTTCATAATTTGAATCAGGAACTCTCAATCAAATTCGAGTAAAAGATGAAAATAAGCTGTCAATATTTTCCCTATAAAAACATACAACGCATTGAAGACATTATTAGTGCTACTGTTTCCCTACTACTGAAGAACGAAACGTTCATTCCCGAAGACCGTAGCGGTCTTCGGGAATGAAGGTTCACTTCATGCAAGCGGTTTCTGACTGTTTGGTCGCTAATTAAGTTCCCTGAAGAGTGATGAAGCCTCACGGCTAACATCATGGCGGTTATTGTTGGAGCTCTTCGAGTTAAGATTTGAATGTATCGGTCTTGTCTCCGTGTGGTGCAGCGATACCGTCCTCCATGGCGCTCAGCCACGGTACCAGTGCTTCGGTAACGTGTCCAAAGTCGACTGATAACACTCTGACTTGTATTCAGAGCTAAAGCCACAGTACGTTGCCGGGAACCAGCTT